>CM077667.1:244340641-245704141 GCA_039707655.1 Elymus sibiricus | reverse complement strand
GTCAGATGAGTTTGTCATGATAGAAGATGAGGAACCGCGTGAGGTCGATAGGAGGGTAACTACTCTTGCCGTTGTCGTCCGAGATCATGGCAGCAAGGATGTGGATGACACCTGGATCAAGCGTAAGTTTCTGAAGGCCATCATGCCCTTCAACAAGGCCATGTCCGCCGTCATCCGCCAAAGACCGGACTTTCACAACTTGTCCTCTAGTGATGTGTTGGATGAATTTATTGCAATGAACATCTTGAACACGACCGCAGACAATGCTCTTGCTCGTGTGCAACGGTCAAACAAATCATCTCCCAACCTTGCTTTGAAGGCCAAGGTCAGTCAAGAGGAAGAGGAAGAAGAAGAAGAGGAGGGTTGCCCCGAGGACACCAAATATGCTTACCATGAGCATATGGCTCTAGCGTCTAGGCAATTCTGGGGCAACAAGAGAAACACAAGGCCCAACTTCTCCAAGAACAACTCAAGCGGGTCAAAGGGCAAGCAACGTGTGAGAACCTGCTACAACTGTGGTAATGTGAGTCCCTTCGTGGTAGATTGTCCTTATGAGAAGAGGGAAGACAATGGTGGCAAGCTCATCCGCAAAGATAAGGCCAAGTCTTTTCCCAACAAGTCCAACTTCACCAAGAAGGCTCCTCACAAAGTGTTGGTGGCTCAAGAAGAGTATGTCTCCGATGATGATGTGGATGACGAAGACACAAGTGGTGAAGGAATGGCAATGGCATCTGTGGCTATTGCATTGAGTACCCCAACAAAGGTGTCACTCTTCGACGCTCCCAACGAGAACCACATTGCTAGGTGTCTCATGGCCAAAGGTATCACCAAGGTAACCTCCAACGTCAAAACCTCAAACGTTAAGACTTCTATTTCTTCCATTCCGTCTTTGTTAGATTGTGTGGATGAAAATGAGGAGGCGAAAGAGGGCGAGAATGAGTTTGACAAGTTCTTGTGCAAATTCAAGGGAGAATCCAAGAAGCACTTCGTTGCTCTCTTGGAACAACTTGGTGAGGCCAATGACACGATTGAGTGTCAAGAAGAACATCTTGAGGAGTTGAGAGGGCATAGTCGTGATTATGCCGACGAGATAGCAGATCTTTCTATTGCTCTTGAGGAAGAGCGAGGTCTTCGTTTGACTCTTGAGGAGTCACAAAATGATGACCTTGCTAAATTACGTAAATATTATGATCATGCTGTTATTCTTAACCGTGTGCTCAAATCTGAAAAGGTTGCACTTGGGATTGGGCATGATCGTCTCAAGGATGAGTTTGACACACTTGACAATACTCACAAGGCATTGAATAGTGTTCATGCTTCTCTTAAGGAGTCACATGATCAACTCCAAGTAAAATTCACTAAGGAAATTGCTATGTGTCCTCCTTTTGTTTTAACTGATAATGCCTCTGCTACTAACCCGTGTTGTGAGCATGCACATCTTGTGGAGGAAAATTCCAAGCTGAAAGAGCAGCTTGAGAAAGGCCTTGTGACATGTATCCAAGGTGAGAAGAATCTCAATGACCTTTTGAGCAATCAAAAGGAAGTGGTTGCAAAGGAAGGAGTTGGGTTTGCACCCAAGTCCCAAAAGAAGAAGAAGATGAAGACCACCCAGGTTCCTTCGCTCAAGGAAACATTTGTCAAAGCGGGGAACATTACTCATGAGAAGAAGAAGGACAAGGTTGTGAGTGATAGTGCCAAGAAGGGCAAGATCACTCCCTCCAACAGGGCCGGCGATTTTAACCCCTCCTATGTTTTGTGCCGTGCTAGTGATGGGCATGTTTATGCCAAATATGTTGGTTCTTCTTATGAGTACATTGAGTGGTCTATTTGGGTACCTAAGACCCTTGCCACTAACATGAAAGGACCCATTCAAGAATGGGTACCTAAATCCAAGCATTGATCTATTGTAGGACTTTGCTTCCGGGGGAGTCTCATGGTTTCTCGAGAGCGGAGCAACAAATCATATGACCGGAAGCAAGGACTTGGTGGTGGATGTTCGACCCGGTGCATCCGTGGCCACCCAAGTCTCCTTTGGCGATGACGCAATCTCAAAGGTATTGGGTCTTGGCAAGGTGGTTATCTCTCCGACCTTAACCATTGAGAAAGTCATGCTTGTTGAGACCCTTGCATACAATTTACTTTCCGTTCATCAACTTGCACTCATGGGTTTTAGCACCTTCTTTGGCATTGATACCGTGACCCTTTTGTGGAGCAAGACTCTTAAAG
The DNA here is from genome assembly GCA_039707655.1 of Elymus sibiricus. Classification (NCBI taxonomy): domain Eukaryota; kingdom Viridiplantae; phylum Streptophyta; class Magnoliopsida; order Poales; family Poaceae; genus Elymus; species Elymus sibiricus. The sequence goes on along the minus strand of CM077667.1, from coordinate 245,701,915 downwards.
TAGCCTTTGTTGGGCATGTCGAAAACGGTCTCTATGTGATTAACTTCTCGGAGCGACCCACTAAGACCGCGACATGTCTAATGGCTAAAGTTGATGTGGGATGGCTTTGGCATCGCTGACTAGCCCATGTCAATATGAGATCTTTGCAAAGTCTCCTCAAAGGGGATCACATTCTTGGACTAACAAATGTGAGTTTTGCCAAAGATCGTGCTTGCAGTGCTTGTATCGAAGGAAAGCTACATGAAAAGGCTCATCGTCCAACTACTATAATCTACTCAAAGAGGACCTTAGAGCTCCTTCACATGGATCTCTTTGGGCCTCCATCTTTTGACAGCCTTGGAGGAAGAAGGTATTGCTTGGTGATTGTGGATGATTACTCAAGATACACATGGGTATATTTCTTCAAGAGGAAGAGTGAGACCCAATAGACCGTCATCAACTTTGCAAATGAAGTCCAACATCAACATGAAGCAAAGATTTTGATGATTAGAAGTGACAACGGCATTGAGTTCAAGAACTACACCCTAGATGAGTTTCTCAGTGATGAGGGGATAAAACACCAATATTCCACACCTTACACCCCTCAACAAAACGGTGTTGCGGAGAGGAAGAACCGGAAGTTGATGGATGCGGCAAGAACCATGAAGGCAGAGTTTAAATCTTCGTACAACTTTTGGGCCGAAGCCATCAACACCGCGTGTCATGCATCAAATCGGCTCTATCTCCGTAAAGGCTTGAACAAGACTCCTTATGAGATTCTTACCGGGAACAAGCCCAACCTCAAATACTTCTGGGTGTTTGGTTATAAGTGTTTCATTCTCAAGAAAGGTGTCCATTTGTCTAAATTTGAATCTAGAGCCCATGAGGGCATATTTGTTGGTTATGCTGCAAACTCTCATGCTTACCGTGTCCTCAACAAGTCCATGGGACTCATTGAGGAGACGAGTAACGTAGAGTTTGATGAAAATAATGGCTCCCAAGTGGAGCAAAGTGGTCTTTGTGATGTAGGTGATGAAATTCCTCCCCAAGCCATAAGAAGAATGGGTGTGGGATACTTCCTACTCGTTGAGGAACCCCTTGTGGCTGAAGGAGAAGGACAATGTTCCATCAAGTGGAACAATCACCGACGCACGACCCACACGCTTCCGAAGAACAAAGTGAAGGCCCTCAACCCTGTGATCAAGATCCAGGGCAAAATCAACTAAATGGTGATGATTCTACATCACATGATGCTCAAGATCTTGCTCACACCCCCGTGCAAGCTCAAGATCAAGATGAAGCTCAAGACCAAGATCAAGCTCAAGATGAAGGTCAAGCTAAAGATCAAGACCATGCTCAAGATCAAGAGCAAGCCGGTGCTAGTACCGAAGTTCGTCAAGTTACCAAGCCTCAACTTTCCATGGAGGAAATTCTTGAAAGACGAGCTGCCAAGGTCGCTTCCAAACTAAGAGTCAAGCAACACCTACTAAAGAATGTTTATGGAAGTTTGAAGAGAGGGGTAACTACTCGTCGTCAATTAACAAACTTTTGTGCACATCATGCATTTGTTTCTTGCTTTGAACCCCTAAAGGTACAAGATGCGCTTGAAGACGAGGAATGGCTTGAACCCATGCATGAAGAAATCAAAAACTTCGAGCGCAACAAAGTGTGGCGATTGGTGCCAAGACCAAAGGAGAAGCACAATGTCATTGGAACCAAAAGCAAGATGCACATGGTATTATTATTCACAACAAGGCAAGACTGGTGGCTCAAGGCTACTCCCAAGTCGAGGGCATCGACTACGGTGAAACCTTTGCCCCTGTTGCTCGCCTTGAATCTATTCACATGTTGCTTGCTTATGCCTCTCATCATGATTTCAAATTATATCAAATGGATGTGAAGAGTGCTTTTCTTAATGGTCCACTTAAGGAGTTGGTATATGTCAAGCGACCCCCGGGGTTTGAAGATCCCAAGTTCCCCAATCATGTATATGTTCTCGATAAGGCACTCTATGGCCTTAAACAAGCCCCACGTGCGTGGTATGAGCACCTTACCGAGATGTTGCAAGATCGTGGGTTTGAAATTGTGAAAATCGATCCCACTCTTTTTACTAAGAGGGTTAACGGGAACTTGTTCGTATGCCAACTATATGTAGATGATATTATCTTTGGTTCTTCTAACAAAGCTTTTAATGATGAGTTCGCCGCACTAATGACCAAAGAGTTTGAGATGTCTATGATGGGAGAGTTGAAGTTCTTCCTTGGATTCGAAGTCAAGCAACGAAGCCAAGGAACCTTCATCAACCAAGAAAAATACACTCAAGACATGCTCAAGAGGTTCAAGTTGGATGAGCTCAATCCTCCCAAGGCCAATACTCCAATGCCGCTCAAATGCCAACTTGACAGTGATCCCAATGGTAAAGCTGTGGATCAAAAGGTATATTGCTCCATGATTGGATCTCTGCTTTACCTTTGTGCATCTAGACCGGATATTATGTTGAGTGTGGGAATTTGTGCAAGATTTCAAGCTGCACCTAAGGAGAGTCACTATGTGGTTATCAAGCGAATCTTTCGATATTTGGCTCATACCCCAAACTTTGGCTTATGGTACCCCAAAGGTGCTTCATTTGATCTCATTGGATATACTGACTCGGATTGGGCGGGAGACCGTGTGGAAAGGAAGTCCACTTCCGAAGGCTGCCAATTTCTTGGTCGCTCTTTGGTAAGTTGGTCTTCAAAGAAACAACACTGTGTTTCTCTCTCGTTCACCGAGGCCGAGTATGTGGCCGCCGCAAACTGCTGTGTTCAGATTCTTTGGATGAGGCAAACTTTAAAGGATTATGGTGTCAACTGTGACAAAGTGCCTATTTACTGCGACAATGAAAGCACGATCAAGATCTCCAACAACCCGGTTCAACACTGCAAGACGAAGCATATTGAGATTCGTCATCACTTCATCCGGGATCACATCAAGCGTGGAGAAATTGATCTTATTCATCTTTATACCAAGGAACAGCTTGCAGATATATTCACGAAGCCATTGGATGAAGCAAGATTTCGCGAGTTAAGGCATGAGCTAAATATCATTGATTCGAGCAATGTGGCTTGACTTAGTGCACACCCCACCACACTCATCATTATGTCTTGTTTAGATGTAGGCATGGACTTAGGGGGAGTCTAGTTCTCTCAATGAACTATCCCTCCTCCTATTATGCATAAACTAATCAAAGTCTTTCACATCCGCCATTTTTGATGGTTTTTGTGCTTCAAAGACGAGTTTTGGTCATGGGCCCAAGGTTCAAATCTTCGTGGTGCCATACCAATTGACTCAAACATAGGTGGCCTCGGCCACCGCCCCTCCTAGCGAGGCATTTGCTTTTGAGAAGCACATTTTTGTGTTTTCGGGGTCACTCCAACCTTTTTGATTTGTTTTGGATCGGCATCATCGTAGTGTTTCCTGATTTTTGGATGGTTTTGTTGTCTCCAACCTTTTAACCAAACAAAATCTTGCATAAGCCGCACTCTTGGTTTTTATTTCCTGCCTTGGTGTTGCCCAGAGCGGTACTACCGCTGGCTTGGCCGGTAGTACTAAGCGGTACTACCGCTATGCCCAGCGGTACTACCGCCGGAGCGGTTCTACCGGGCCTCCTGCCGCTATGTAGAACCAGGGCGGTACTACCGCCCACCCGGGCGGTACTACCGCCTGTGAGCTCCACGAAGGGATATGGGGCGGGGCAGGGGAAGTTTCCACTTCCCCATACCCATTCACCCCTTTCTCTCACGACCCTCTCTCCAGGCGCGTCCAAGGCCGTAGAGGCCACCGCCGGACCTCCGATTCTGGCCAATCTTTCGCAAAACCGTCCGGAGGATTTGATCTCCAACCCCCCCTCTCGCCATGGACGCCGGTATTGTCCCGTTTTTCTCTCCCTAGGTTCTCCTATTTTTGAATCTAGGTATTGGACAATGCATGGAGTTTCCATCTTTTTTTTGGGTCAAATCCGGGCGTGATTCTCTTATACAAGTTTGCTAGGAAGTATTTCTCAAGGTTTAACAGTCAAATATGTGCATTTGACATCTCCGGTAGTACCGGATCTCACCGGCGGCTGTAGGTTCCCCTGCAGTTTTCACCCGCGCGGTACTACCGCCCCTTTGAGCGGTAGTACCAAGCGGTACTACCGCTAGTGACAGCGGTACTACTGCTGGTGATGCCAACTGCCCATGTTTTTCTGTTAAATCTTTAGAATTGCTTTATTTTTTCCTTGCTTATGCAAACTGGTTTATACTCTTTTTCTCTCGTTTGGTGTTCTCATTTGATTTCCAGGTGGTAGGAGGAGGAACCCGAGCCATGAGACCAGATCCAAGCGACCGCGCACCTCAGAAGAAGACAGCTCAGCCAACCCTCCCAGGCAGCAGACGAAGAAGGCTGCCTCCAAGAGGTCGCAGCCATCCTTGGACAAGATCCCTATCAAAGATTACTGGGACATTCGCCGTCACGATCCATGTGTCACTCCTCAAGAGAATGCTGTTCGCAACCATCCCTTCTGGACCAAGCAGCAGTTGTGTATTTACAATGACGTGCTTATGGGTAAGGAAAACATCTATGTGCCAAATGTCAAGTCGATTGATATGGAGTGCTTGGAAAAGAATGCCCAATACTTTGGCCAGGCTATTGAGCTCTGTCAGAAGCTTCAGATCACCCATCTCATGGAATTCAACAAGGACTTTGATGCTGAGATGATTGCGGTGTTTTATGCTACCGTTCACTTTGGGACTGATTATGACAGGACTTTGACTTGGATGACTAATGGGAGGAAGTTGTCTACTACATGGAAGGAGTTCATGGACCTTCTTCACGTTGACGACAGGGAGCTCGATGACCCTGTCGGTTTCCGCCCACACAAGGAATCTACGGCAACTCACAAGCACAATCTTTGGCCCTACTCCACTGAGAAGGTATCCTCCACTACTGGCAAAACTACTTATGTTCTGCAGCCGTTCCTTGATATTATGCACCGCATATTCCGGAACACCTTGTTTCCTCGTGTTGGCAACTTGGACATGGTGCACTCCTACCTGGTGGATCTGTTGCTCTTCTGTCAGCATATGAAGGACTCTGCTGAGGTGCCTGCTCTGGATATTTCTCACATCATGTGGTCTGAACTGCACTCTATTGTCTTTGATCGTAAGGTTCCTATTTATGGCCCGTACTTATGCTTCTTCTTGAGAGCACGTGGGCTAAGACCCATCCAGGAATCATCTTTGAGCATGGTGAGGTGGTTTCTCATAAGGTGGTGCGGCTTCGTCAGAAGGACAAATGGGCAAAGTATGTTGCTCCCGAGGCTGTTTTGGCTGATGATGATGTTGAGGATGAAGATGAGGATGACGAGGATGATGAGGACTTTGTGGTCCAGGGTGGTGCGGCTCCTCGTTCTGCACCGTCTCTGGCTGAACCATCTTGGGCTAAGAAGCTCAAGGAGAAGATGAAGAAGTTGTTCTGTTTACAGGCTAAGGGTCAGTACAGGGCTCATGTTGCTGAGAAGGAAGCTAGACAGCGTCACAAGGCTCTTGGCAGACACGTTGGGTTGGAGGTTAGCAGTGGTTCTGAGAAGTATATTACTGATGAGGAGGTCTGGATCTCACGGCACTGCAAGGACTCTGACGATGATCTGCCTGGCTCTTCTGCTCCAGCTCCGCCAGGCACCGTTTCCCACACTCCAGAGTCCGGAGAGTACTGATGATGGGTCCTTGTGTTCTGCCACCTGTATGTCTTAGTCCTCCCTGCCCTTTTGGTGTCTTGCTGCCAAAGGGGGAGAGAGTGTAGGGATTTGCCGAGTCACGAGAATGCGTTTGCTTTCTGAGTTGCCTTCTTTTATCTCATTGCTCGTGAACTCTTTCTAGTTGCCTTGCTTTGCTTTGCTTATGGTTGTGAGACTTCTGTCACTTCGTCGTATGGTGTAAGACATATGCTACCCTTAATTATCCTTATATGTCTCGTTTTGTGAGTTAGTTTCATTATACCATCTGTGTTATACTCTCACACAGTGCTCCTTGCTTAGTTATCTATGTCATATTATATATTGTTGCAAGGAGTATTCGTCTCTAAAATATAGGGGGGGTGTTGATCCTAGCATGTGTGTTTTGCATTCCAAAAGCATATCAAATATAGCACACATCTAGGGGAGCCCGTCTATATTTTTGTAGACTTTTGGGTTTGCTTTCTTTCTCTGATTTATTTTCTATGCAAATCCAGTGTTGTCATTAATCCACCAAAAAGGGGGAGATTGTAAGGGCATATTTATACCCTAATGGTTTTGGTGATTGATGACAATGCATTTGCGGACTAATCGTGTGCATTAAGCTTTCAGAGAATATCAGGTGGCACGAGACGATTATCTTAGCCCTCAGGAAGCTAAAAAGAAGACGGTGTCTTTTCGATGATTTAGTGTCGGTGGACTTAAGTCGTAGGAAAATCCGTACTATCAAGAGGGGGTCCGCGGTGGGAAAGGTTGGGAGGAATCATCACGCACACACTCGCACCCACATTCATTTCCTGGCAACATGGAGTCTCTGTCCCTGCCCTACTCTCCCTTTCTTTCTCGCAGCGGTAGTACCGTTCTGGGAAGCGGTAGTACCGTGCGCAGCCGGTACTTCCACCCCAGCCAGCGGTAGTACCGCTTAGGGAAAGAAGGGAGGGCTGGGCACCTCGCGCGAGGCATCAGACGCATATCTGGGAGTGTCTGGTGCCCCGCGCCAGCACCCAGCCGTAGCGGTAGTAGGGGCAGTAGTACTAAGCGGTACTACCGCCGCCCCTTCTACTGGTTCTCTGATGGGTGGTAGTACCGCCCCAACCAGCGGTACTACCGCTGAAGTGTGGCTGGTTGGTGGGTAACGGGCAGATTCCCCTCCCCACTATATAAGGGGTCTTCTTCCCCAAGAAGCCTTACCTCTTATCCTTCCCCAAGCTCCATTGTTACCTAAAGCTCATTCTTGCCCGATCTCTCTCCCTAGCTAACAAAACTTGTTGATACTCTAGGGTTTGGTTGAGAGGGCCCCGATCTACACTTCCACCAAGAGAAATTTGATTCCCCCCACTAATCCCTTGCGAATCTTGTTACTCATGGGTGTTTGAGCACCCTAGATGGAAGAGGTCACCTCGAAGCCATAGTCCATTGTGGTGAAGCTTCGTGGTGTCGTTGGGAGCCTCCAATTCAGTTGTGGAGATTGCCCCAACCTTGTTTGTAAAGGTCCGGCTGCCGCCTCCAAGTGCACCACTAGTGGAATCACGGCACCTCACATTGTGTGAGGGCGTGAGGAGAATATGGTGGCCCTAGTGGCTTCTTGGGGAGCATTGTGCCTCCACACCGCTCCAACAGAGACGTACTTCCCTTTACCGGGAAGGAACTTCGGTAACACATCCTCGTCTCCATTGGTTCCTCTTGTGGTTATTTCTTACCTTTACTTCACGCAAGCTACTTACATTGTTTATCTTGCTTGCTTGAGTTGCTTGTAGTGTTTAGCATCATATAGGTTGCTCACCTAGTTGCATATCTAGCCAACCTATTTGTTGCTAAGCATAAATTGTTAAACAAAAGTTAAAAACTGGTAGTTGCCTATTCACCCCCCCTCTAGTCAACCATATTGATCCTTTCAATTGGTATCAGAGCCTCGTCTCTTTATTAAGGGTTTCACCACCCGAAGAGTATGGTTAACGATGGGGACCGGCCGGTTGAACTCCCCGAGGCCATGGGTGTGAACACGGTCTCTCGTGAGGATTTAAACGAGGCCATGCCCTCGCTTAAATCCTCCATGACGACCGAGGTCAAATCCATGTTTAAAGAATTCCTTGATACTCTTAAACTTTCCACCGATGCGGTGCTAGTGGCTAATCCCACTAACTCGACATCGGATGTCAACTCCGGTAAGGAGGGGGCTAGTGCTGATAAGGACACTCGTTCTCAAGGAATTAATGGGTCGGGGACCTTTGCCTCAGTTCCCCCTGCCCAGAGATCCTCTCATCGACTCCATGCAAGAAAGCGATCTCCGAGGGTATCTCTCTGTTATCTGGGTGTGTTTTATCAAGTATTCGGTTCAAGTAGTATACGATCGGGATACATCTCCAAGTCGTCCATTACCGAGGACCCAATTATCCAAATAGACTAGCTTCCCTGCAGGGGTGCACCACATAAGACGATACGCTCGATTACCTCTGATCGGAAACACTATTCTGGGTAATGCCCAGCCTCGGATGATCGATACCCCAAAGTCCTACCTAAGCTCTCCAGAGAGGTCAACATGCTGGTCTAAATCCTAAGAGCGAAGGAGCCATGGGCCCATTGATGTCTACTACACAACTTTATTTTTGTAGACTCTATTAGGCCTCCAAGCGCAGAGTTTTGTAGTATAGTAGCAATTTTACCTCGAGTGGATGACCTAAGTTTTATCAATCCGTGGGAGGTCTAGGATAAAGATGGTCTCTCTCAAACAACCCTGCAATCAAATACAAACCAAATACAATGGCAAATTGTATAAGTGCACTAGTTCGGCGAAGAGATGGTGATACAAGTGTAGTATGGATAGTAGATATAGGTTTTTGTAATCTGAATAAATAAAAACAACAAGGTAACAAGTGGGAAACAACGAGAAAAATGGTGTACCAATGCTTGGAAACAAGGCCTAGGGTTCATACTTTCACTAGCGCAATCTCTCAACAGTGCTAACATAATTGAATCATATAACCATCCCTCAATGTGCGACAAAGAATCACTCCAAAGTTCTTATATAACAGAGAATATAAGAAGAAATCGTTGTAGGCAGCAAACCACCTCAAAGTTATCTTTTCGATCAATCCATTGAGCCATCCCCATAGGTGTCACAAACAACCCTAGAGTTCATACTAAATAGTTATCTTTCCGATCAATCTATTGAGCCATCCCTATAGGTGTAACAAACAGCCCTAGAGTTCGTACTAAATAACACCAAACAATTTCAGATTCATAACATTCAATACACACGAAGAACCTCAAAGAGTACCCCCAAAGTTTCCATTAGAGAAAGTAGGACAAAGACGTGCATCAACCTATGTGCCTAGATCACCCTAATGTCACCATAGGGATCCACAATTTGATTACCAAAACATACACCAAGTGACTTAGTAGAACACCCCATTGTAGCCAGGGTATCCACATGCAAGACATATATCAAGTGTTCTCAAATCCAAAGTATTCAATCCAACATAACTGAACCTCAAAGGGAAAGACTCAATTCAACACATCAAGATAGAGAGGGAAGAACACGATATGATCCAACTATATTAAAAAAGCTCGTGATACATCAAGATCGTGCCAACTCAAGAACACGAGAGATAGAGAGGGAGAGAGAGATTAAATACATAGCTACTAGTACATACCCTCTGCCCTGAGGGTGAACTACTCCCTCCTAGTCATGGAGATCGCCGGCATGATGACGATGGACTCTGGTGATGATTTCCCTCTTCGGCAGGGCACCAGGAAAGGGTGCCGGATGAGATTTCTTTGGTACATAGGCTTGCGGCGGCGGAGCGGAAATTCTAGGTTTCGTTCTGGGGTTTTTGGGATTTATAGGAATTTTTGGCGTTTATCTGATGCCAGGGGGGTGCCCAAGGGGCCCATGACCTAGGCCCACACGTCCTAGGGGGGAGGACGAACCCCCTAGCTTGTCGCCAACCTGGACTCTATCTGGTCCTTCCAAGATGCTTCGGGGGTCTCTTTTGTTCCCAAAAAATCACCAAAAAGTTTCAGCTCATTCCGAGAACTTTTATTTCTACACAAAATAACACCATGGCAATTCTGCTAAAAATAGCGTCAGTCTGGGGAAGTTTCACTGAAATCATATAAAAGTGCATCAAAACCATGTGGAACTTGGGTAAATATGGCATGAATACTTCATAAATTATCGATACGTTGGAGACGTATCAGCATCCCCAAGCTTAATTCCTACTCGTCATCGAGTAGGTAAATGATAAAAGAAATAATTTATGAAGTGTGAATGCTAGCATAGAGTATAAGTTTGATCAATGATAATTTCAATCACTTTTTCGGCATCATAATCAATAACTCTTTCTCATAAACTCATCATGATAAATTAGCGATCAATTAACATGTTATGGTTCAAACAATGCATTCTCTTGAAACTTAAGAACATATGCGCTTAGTCACCAAACAATTACAATTCATATTGTTTTCTACAAAGTCTAAGTAAGAGATCCACATACTCAATTATCATATAGTCTTCTATGATTGCTAGTACTCAAAGCATATTTTTAGAACAAATAGCATCCATCGAACACAGTGAAAGACATGGGCTTAATGTTTCACCTCCGAACTTACTTATCATAAAGATAATTGTCAACAATAGTAATTCATGATCAAATATATTTGTCTGGATATATATGCCTGGATATTTCCCCACCACATGATGCTTGCCAAGTAGAGATTGAGGTTGAAATAAGAAGTTGACTCAACACGAAAAGTAAATAACATGAAAGTAACTAGTATAGACGTAAATAGAATGTCCCTTCGTACAGGGAAGCAGGGATTTGCAAAGGTGTGAGTGCTCAAATTTTAAAACAGAGATGAATATATTTTGGGTGGTGTGCCTTTCCTGTCAACGTCACGACAAAGGATTTCGATATCTTCCATGCTAAACACATTATTGGCAATTCCCAAACAGAATGTAAATTTTACCCCCCTCTCCACCATTCAAACACTTTCCATGGCTGGCCGCATCCACGGGTGCCCTCCAAACAATCAACTTTCTAGGGGGAGTTCTTATTTATTTATTTTTGTATTATGCAGGACTGGGCATCCTTTTTACAAGCCTCTCTCGTGCAATGACATGTGAATAAACACCCTTCATGAGAATAACCCGCTTAGCATGGAAGATACTGACCGCCCTGTCGCTCCATGATTGGTACGGGCACACAAAATAGATAATTATTTTAAGTTTTTAGAGATGGCACATGCAAATTTACTTGGAACGGCAGGGTAATACCGTATATAGGTAGGTGTGGTGGACACTCATGGAATAAACTTGGCTCAAGCTTTTTGGATGGACAAGCAGTATTCCCACTTAGTACAGAAATTTTGACTAGCAAAGATTATAAACAAGCACCACATGTTGGAGGATCCATAACAATATAACTTCTTTGCAAATATACCCAAACATAACTCATTACATTGTCTTCCTTGTCCAACTACAACTAAGTTTATCAAGGTTGAAAATAATTAATGGGTATTCACAATCATAAATGATGTCCAAGATAATATATTTGTATATGAAAGTTCTCTTCGTTATATTAATCATTCATGAATTGCTTGTATGACCAATATTGTGATTTTCAAACTTCAATAAATTTTACTTTCTAAACCAACGTGAAGCTACTACTAAACATTTGCAACATATGCAATTTCAGATTTATGATATTCAATTCTTCCAACAATTTACTCTTAGGATATAAATGAAGCACAAGAGTAAATAACATACTACTCCCAAACGATATAAGTGAAGATCAAAGAGTACTTAAACAACTAAGTTGCTATGTGAAGACTCTCTCCAAATAAATATTTTAGATCCAAGTATTTTATTCAAATAACAAAGAAAACAATAAGACTCTCCAAGAATAGCACATATCATGTGAACAAATACAAACTTAGGCTCAACATAGGCTAACCGATATTTGTTGACGAAGAGAGGTGGGATGCCTAACGTGGCTTCCCCAAGCTTAGAAGCTTGAGACTTCTTGTAATATTAACTTGGGGAGCCTTGGGAATCCCCAATCTTGAGCTCTTGTGCCTCGTTAATTCCTCTCATATCACGGTTTTCCCTAAATCTTAAAAACTTCATCCACACCAAACTTGACAAGAACTCATGAGATAGATTAGTGAACATAAGAATAAATCAACACTTCATCTACTACTAAGACAAGATACATAAATAATAACTACCTGGATGGAACCACCTGTCCCTTCAACCCCCATTCCGAACAATATCATAAGTATTGTAGTAATACATAGCATATCACTTGATCACTGCCCAAAGGGATCACGTCCCGATACTATTGCATGGCACACGAAGAAGGGCGTAGGGCCACCGATGAGACTCTAGCATATCTATCTAAGCATATAGGTTAAAAGGTGAAGTATCAATAACCGTTTATCAAAAATAGGCTATGCATAAGAATAGGATCTACCGATAAAGCAACCACTGAAACAACTCTCTAATGCAAGAAGGAGAAGGAAAGAATAGGCGATATCAGAATGATCAAGGTGATTTTGCTTGCCTGGAATCTCTGCTGAGAAGGACAGGTCGTCGCCGACGTAGTCGTACTTTGGGTCAGCGGTAGTTTCGAGGTCTACTAAAAGAATAGATGAGAGGGGGAACAAAATAAATAACGAGCATACAAATGCAACACAGATGCATGTCATGTAAACATGTGATGATGGTATGCCCTAATGCATCACTAAGCATTTTAAAAGAAGATGGAAAATATCTCGTAATATTTTCCCAGCTCTACGTATTTTTTGGTCAGATGATCATGATGCAAAATGTCTAGATTCACTAGGTTAGAGGGGTTTGACAAGTAGGTGGATGACATACTCAGATTCGTTATATTTTTCTTATCTACTTTTATTTATATATTATTTTCATCCGAGTTATGGATTATTTTATATGGTTTCCAAAGTTTAAATGAATTTCTAGATTTTCTGGAATTGTTATTAATTCGAAAATCATCTAAAGCTAATTGCTAAGTGCACACAAAAAATGTACACGACGGTATACAGAGGCTGACAATGGGGCCAGGGGGCTGAGTCAGCAACTGACTGGGCAGCCTTATCTAGTAAAACAGTGCTTGTGGGTCCCGCATGTCATACACTAACCTAATTAACAGAGGTTGAATTTAATCGAGGGGTTAATTAAGTGGTGGGCCCCGTTGTGAGTGCCTAATTAGTGGGGGTAGCACTAATGGGGGTTAGCCCCCAATTAAGCTGGGCTGGCCCCACATGGCAGTGGCACATCCGGTCACCACAGTGTGACCATGCACACACGTGCGCGCACGATAGGTGGCGAGGCCGTGGTGGAGGATGACCGGCAGGCGGCCGACGTCAGCGGGCATGGCGAGCATGAGGCTACGCGGGCGCGCGCGAGCGCGAGTGGGTGGCAGTAGGGCAACAACAGCGGCAACGAAAGCAGAAGCGGCAACAACACTAGCAGAAGCAACAACAAGTAGCAGCGACACACGAGGGTGGTGGCCAGGAGCGGCTGCGGGCGGCACGGGCAGGAGCAGCAGCATGGGAGCCCGAGGCGTGGGCTGGTTGCGGTGCGCGAGCTCGAGCGAGCTCAGGCGGTGGCGATGCATGGCGTCTACAGCAAGGGGAGGAAGGGGAGAACGGATGCGGAGGCTCACCAAGGAGCGCATGATGGTTCGGTTGAAGTTTAGGAGCAACGGGGCAGATGAATTCGAAGTTCACCGGCGGTGATCCGAGGAAGAAGACGAAGCGGGCGACGGCTTTGGTGCTCCTCGGTGTCAATCCGGTGGTGAAGACGAAGCAGCGGAGCACGGCAGTCCTTCTGGAGAAGCCCTCAGGCGACGACGAGCATGGATGTCGCGCGGGTGAGGAAGTCCATGGTGGCGGCAGCTCGGGCGTGTGCGGGCAAGAAGAGGGTGAGCGAGGGAGAGGGGACCTTAGGATTAGGGTTTCATCCGGGGGATCGATGGTGACCATATGCACCTCAGGGAGGCTCTGGATGGACGCTGCATGGCGATCCAGTACATGGCTGCGCGGCCGGCGTCCAACGCGCGATGGGTGAATAGGGGAAGAAGAAGACATGGGGATATGGGCTAGGCCTCCTTGTAGACATAGAGTCTAGGTCGATGGTGGTTTCTTACTATTTTTAATTTCTATTTTTTTTCCTTTATTTCAGTCTCTATTTTGTATTTATTTTTGCTATTAATGAGTTTAGTTGCAAATGAAACTTGGCACATAAATAGTGAGCAAGGTGTTGAGCTAGCCCACCAAGTTCCAATTTATTTTGAATAGTTTAACTATTTATTTAAATTGAAATGGCTAATTTAAAATCCGTTGGCTCTATTTAAATAGGTTAAGGGCATTTTATTAGTTCAAAAGATGTTGGTTTCTACATGAGAATTACTTAGTGAATATTGGAACCCAACGAATGTTGTTTTACTGTTTGAATAAATAATAATTTGACTTGCAATTTGAATTTGACTTTGGTATTTATCATGGGCAATTTTGCTTAGAAAAATCATATGACATGGCATCATTACGTTGGTATTACTGTAGTTTAACCGATGGGGTCTTACACTAGTATTATCTAGTGATATGAAAAGGCCCACTACACACACAAAAAAGGTCCCACTACACATTCACACATTTCACATCTTTCTCTTGCTCTCTCTCTCTCTCAAACCGACTATGCCAAACTCCCATGCCTACCGTGCGGGAAAAGACCCACCCTCGCCTTTTTAATCAGGGTTTGTATCAATGGATCGGGCGATGCAACAAAACCAAGTGCTACGCTTTCCTACAAGACTAATACTAGTTCCCTCGACTGCTGTGTCTTTTTTTTACTACTTACTACAAAGCAAAAGCCTTAGAGTTATTTTATTCCATTAAAACATGAGGAGTCTCTGTACAATAAGAAAAAAAACAAAAAAAAAACAGAACCCAATAACTAATACAATACATATTTACAACAAACCTACCTAGACAGTTAGGTCAAAGAAGAAAGGCAATCAAGATAACTATCCTTAAATTTACATTTGATTATGTGAGCTAGCAGTCATGTCATGGATGAAATTATGTCTCCAAGTCCTAAATAGAGGCCTTTCATTTCTTAACACTTTTCCATTCCTTACAATCAAAATATTCCAAGCAGCAGTAAAATAACTTCGGTGAAGAAAGTCTTATCAAAGTCTTTTTAGCATTCACAACCATTTGATATGTTGTGAAATTTTGCCTAGGATCCTAGTTGATTTGCAAGTAGTTCCAAACCCTATGACTGAAATTGTAGGAAAAGAACATGTGTACAATATCCTCATGGCATGACAGTGGGCAGAGTACACATGTGTCATGATCAACATGCCAGTGCCTTCTCTCCATCATATCTCTAGTATTTAACCTATCCATCAGAAGGAGTCAACAAAACATCTTAATTTTCAGAGTACATGAACATTTCCAGATCCACTGAAAAATAGGGACAGCAACAATATTAATATGTTCATGTGAATAGTAAGATTTTGGTCTATATGATACCTTGTTGAAAGGTCATATCCATTCATCATGTCCATCCTTCAACTGAGCATATTGCAAATGATTGCTGAAAACATTGAATTCAGAATAAGCTTCAGTGGAGAGGGGCAGATTAAAAGCAGACAACAAATCAGAAGATAGCACATCAAAGACAGTTGTTTGGCTATCGACATCAAATGAGAACAATCTGGGAAAGCATTCAGATAAAGGTATGGTTGCATCATCCTAAGGATGATTCCAAAACAAAATAGAGTTTCAATCGAAAACTCTTGGCTTGGAAATTTGGCAATACTTCAGAGCTAATTTAAATATATCTCTCCATCAGAATGACCCACAAAGAGTTGTTGCCTGTGGAGCAAAGTCCTGATAGTAGGAGTCCGAGATTAAGCTTACCCAGGGAGTATGATGGTGGTTGTAAAATTTGTGCAGGAATTTCATCAGCAAAGCCTCATTTTGTTGGTTAATAACTCCAAGCCTTCCTTTGTTTTTAGGTAAACACATCATCTTCCATGCAGCAAGAGGCTGCCTGGGGGTGTTCGAGTTACCTCTCCATAAACGTTGCCTCTGAATTATCTCAATCTGATTCAAAATGTCGGGGGAATGGACAAAGTGCAACGAAAATACATAGGCATGGATGTGAACACAGACTGCAACAATTGCAATCTACTACCTTAGTTGAGGAAACAAGAAGTGGAAGATAATCTCCTTTCAATTCTATGCACCAAAGGCATAAGGTCCTGTATTTTTGGTCTGGTTGTACCCATTGGCTGACCCACATAAGTAAAATGCATAGAAGCAATCTTGCAACCAAGGATGCTAGTCAATCGAGGAGCTTCTTCTATTGAAACATTCATGGGCACCATTAAGAGACTTGGCAAAGTTAGCTGATAGCCCAGTAGAAGATGCAAAAGTGTCCAACATACCCTTAAGAGCTAGAAGATGATGATCCATAGTAGGAAGAACTATTAGAGTGTCATTTTCATATTGGACTACTGGATATTCAACACAGAAAAAATACGTTTACTGCACATGTCATTGGCAACAGTTCGCAAAAAATCAACACCTAGGACAAAGAGAAGAGGAGAGAGGGGATCACCCTGCCTAACCCCTTTTTTACACATAAAGTGATTGTCTGGGACCACATTTAGCAGGAGAGAGGAAGAGCCAGATGGTAGGATGCTCAGCATGCATGAAGTCCATTTATGGTCAAACCCCTTGTGCTTCAAAATTTCTAGAATGGCAACATGCTCAATAGTGTCAAAAGCTTTAGTGAAATCAGGATTAAGCAGAACAATGGGTCTCTTTGATGCCTGACATTGATGGATATACTCAAAACGCTAACCCAAACAATCATGTATGGTTCTAGACTTGATGAAGCCATATTGCTTAGAATGTATGCATGATAGAATAACTTTCTGGAGTCTATTAGCCAAAAACTTTGTAAGAAATTTCAGACATGTGTTAGTAAGAGAAACTATCCTTTAGTGATGCAACATTTCTGGGCTTAGCTTCTTTTGAATTAGAGCGGCTGCCGTGTGTTGTACTCCTCCAAGCGCAGAGTTTTGTAGGACAGTAGAAAATTTCCCTCAAGTGGATAACCTAAGTTATATCAATCCGCGAGAGGTGTAGGATGAACGTAGTCTCTATCAAACAACCTTTCAATCAAATACAAGAAATCTCTTGTGTCCCCAACACACAAAATAAAATGGTACTCCCTCTGTCCCAAAATAATTGTCTCAAGCTTAGTACAAAGTTGAGACACTTATTTTGGGACGGAGGGAGTACATTGTATATGTGAAGTAATTCGGTGAAGAGATGGTGATACAAGTGTAGTATGGATAGTAGATTAAGGTGTTTGTAATCTGAAATAATAAAAACATCAAGGTGACAAGTGACAAAAGTGAGCACAAACGGTATTGCAATGCTTGGAAAAAAGGCCTAGGGTTCCTTTCACTAGTGCAATCTCTCAACAATGCTAGTATAATCGAATAATATATCAATCCTTTAATATGTGACAAAGAGTCACTCGAAAGTTGTTATCAATAGCAGAGAGCATAAGGTGAAATTGTTGTAGGTAGCAAACTACCTCAAAGTTATAGTTCCAATGAATCTATTATGCCATTCCTATAAGTGACACAAACAGCCCTAGAGTTCGTACAACAATAACACCAAATGATACGCATCAATCAACTCTAATGTCACTTACATACTCCAATGTCACCACAAGTATTTGTGAGTTAATTATTCGATATGCATCAAACAATTTCAGATTCATAATATTCAATCCAACACAAAGAACATCAAAGAGTTGACCCAATGTTTCTCTCGGAGAAAGTAGGATGAAAACGTGTATCAACCTATGTGCTTAGATTACCCCAATGTCACTATGGGAATCCGCAAGTTGATTACCAAAACATACATCAAGTGGCTTAACAGAATACCGCACTGTCACCACAGGTATCCACATGCAAGACATACATCAAGTGATCTGAAATCCTCATATATTCAATCCAATAATAATGAAACCTAAAACGGTGAGACTCAATTCATCATAGAAAAAGGGAAGAACACCATATGATTCCACTACATTAACAAAGCTCATTGTATAGCAAGATCGTGCCCTATCAAGATCACGAGACATAGAGAGAGAGAGAGAGAGAGAGAGAGAGAGAGAGATCAAAACATAACTACTGGTACATACCCTCAGCCCCGGGGGTGAGCTACTCCCTCCTCGTCTTGGAGACCTTCGGGATGATGAAGATGGCCTTTGGCGATGATTTCCGCCTTAGAAAGGGCATCCGAAAAGGGAATCATATGAGATAGCTCCAGAACAAAGGCTTGCGGCGTCGGCGTAAAAGTTCTAGGTTTCTTTCTAGAGGTTTCTCAATTTATAGGAATTTTCAGCGGTGGAATCACGCCAATCGGAGTTACGAGGGGCCCACAAGCTCAGACGGCACTCCCTACCACCAAGGGTGTGCGGGGTGAGCTTGTGGCCTCCTCTTGGGTCCTCTGGTCCTTACTCAAAGCTTCGGGGGTCTCTTATGTTAAAAAAAATCACCCTAAATTTTTGTGGCATTTGGACATCGTTTGGTATGGATTTTCTGTGAAACAAAAAATAGCCAAAAAACAGAAACTCGCACTGGCCACTAGGTTAATATGCTAATTCCCAAAAATCATATCAAAGTGCACCAAAACCATATGAAATCATTATAAACATAGCATGATATCTTCATAAATTATCGATACATTGGAGATGTATCACCATCCCCAAGCTTAGTTCCTACTCGCCCTCGAGTAGGTAAATGATAAAAGAAATAATTTATGAAGCGTGAATGCTAGAATATTGTATAAGTTTGATCAATGATAATTTCAATCACTTTTCCTAGCATCATAATCAACAACTCTTTCTCATGAAACTTATCAGGATAAAGTAGTAATCAATTCATATGTTATGGTTCAAACAATGCATTCTCTTGAAACTTAACAACCTATGTTCTTAGTCACCAAACAATTAAAAATCATATTATTTTAGGAAAAGTCTAAGTAAGAGTTGCACATACTCAATTATCATATAGTCTTCTATGATTGCTAGTACTCAAAGCATATTTTTAGAAAAAATCCATCAGACACAGAGGAAGATAGGGGCTTAATATTTCGCCTCACAACTTACTTATCATAGAGATAATTGTCAACAATAATAATTCATGATCAAATATATTTGACTGGATATATGTGCCTGGATCTTCCCCCACTACACGATGCTTGCTTAGTAGAGAATAACTAAGGATGAAATAAGAAGTTGACTCAATGTGAAAAGTAAATAACATGAAAGTAAATAGAATGTTCCTTCGCACAGGAAAGCAGAGATTTCCAGAGGTGCCAGAGCTCAAAGTTTAAAACAGAGATGAATATATTTTGGGTGGTGTGCCTTACTTGTTAATGTTACGACAAAGGATTTCAATATCTTCCATGATAAACACGTTAATGGTAGTTCCCAAATAGAAATGAATTTTTTACTCCCCCTCCACCATAGAAACACTTTGCATGGCTAGCTGCATACACAGGTGCCCTCCAAACAATCAACTTTCTTGGGGGAGTTCTTGTTTATTTATTTTAATATTAAGCAAGACTGGCCATCCTTTTTACCAGCCTCTCTCATGTAGGACGAGTGAATAAACTCTCGTCATGAGTTAAACACACTTAGCATGGAAGATACTGACAGCCCCCATCGCTCCATGAGCGGTACGAGTGAGGGAGTCCGGGATTAAGGGGTCCTCGGGATGCTGACCTATCTCAAGTGCGCCGAACTAATAAGGTACTCGGTGTCCGCTGTGGGAAGACCGAACTATACGGGACTCCGTGGTTAGGAAGGAAATCTCAGGTGTCGTGGTGCGTCCGTCAAGTAGCGGATGGATATGTTTAAACCCTCAGTACCAACTGCTACATGTAACCCTAGGTATCCCTGGGTGTCTATATAAACCAGGGGGCTTAGTTTGTAGAAGGACAAGTCAACTCATCTAGGGTTTAGCTCATTTGATCTCGTGGTACATCGACTCTGTAACCATCATACTCATCAATATAAACAAGCAGGACGTAGGGCTTTACCTCCTCATGAGGGCCCGAACCTGGGTAAACATCGTCTCCTTCGTCCCCTATTAATCATCGATCCCAGATTCATAGTTTGGGACCCCCTACCCGAGATCCACCGGTTTTGACACCGACGTTGGTGCTTTCATTGAGAGTTCCGCTGTGAATCGCTGAAAGATCGATGGCTTGCTTAATCATTAGCAATGAAGTCTGTAACAAGGACATCTTCGTTCCTGGTCAGATCTTCGCTTTCGGAAGCACCGTTCTCCATGCCGATCCCGCTGGCCGCCTCGGCCTGATCGGAAGTTTTACCCCCGGTCAAGAAGTCAGGTTCGGGAACCTAGAGTTCATTGCCGACTCCTGCGGAGATCTTGTTTTAACAAAGCTCTCCGCCCTCCTTGAAGGGCCTACGAGCCCCGACGCCTTGACTTTGGGAGTGGGAAACCTCGCCACTGGGGCGACCTCGGTCTCTAGTTTGGCCTTAAAGCCTAACCCGGTCGATATGGCTGAGTCAGCCACAACCGCTTACAGCCTGGGGGCGTCCTCGAACGACCCCAGGGCGATGGCGCCACAAGCCAACCCCAGGCGCGCGTGTAATGCCAACTCCGCCGAAGTCCCATCGCTGGATAAGCTGCTCGGTCGGATTCAAGCCTTGGGCATGACCGACGGCCGACCCTCGGTTTATGACCAGATCGGGCTGAGGCCCGACGACAAGGAAATTCACGTCCCACCGGTAACACACTTGGTCGCCACCATAGAATGCCCGGCCGGAAGTTTGTCCCTCCAACCAACGGAGTTAAAAACGGTTTACATCCCGATCTCTGGTCACCTGGACCCTTCTCACGGCTCGGAATCCGGACTCCCCCCGGGTACCGATTCAAGACCGGCAGCCGATCTAGCGCACAATCCGGAGTCCGCGCAGCAAGGCGCCGCCGGTGCCACACACTCCAAACCCGTCGCGCCTAACCCCACGATGATACTAAACACGACCGTCAGTGCGCCGGACGCGCACCTCGTTGGGGCTCGAAATTTTTCCCCACCCACCACCCAGATCGAGCGCTTTCCAAGCACAGGAGAGCCCGACACAATGGGCTTACGGGAGGTCAAACAACAGCTAGGGGATCGGTCCATAATTTTTGGGCCAGATTCCTCCTCAACAAAGACAGGATGGCGGGCCGTAACGGCCAGGAGATGATTGCAACCTTCCGGCGCAATTGCCATGATGAAGGAATTCTCGCCTGTCGCCGCATTCAAATCTTCTCAGAGCTGATGGACCTGGTGCAAAAGTACTGCGCCATGGAAAGCGCATGGAAAGCACAACAATTTTGCATGGAGCCAGTCCATGCCGAACAACCCAGAGGAGTTCAGAAGAGGCTCATACCCCCGCAATGGCCGGCCAAACATGCACCCGCCGAGAAAAGGAATAAATACCATACAAAAGAAAGAATTGTCCTTGATGAACTACTAGACACTCCATGCCCCATACACCCCGCTTCGCTAAACGCAAGCCCGACTCATGGCCTCCGAGCTTGCTGGGTCGTTCGGCAAGTCGCGAAGAGCGGAGAGGCCATCCTTGCGGCCCCACCCCAAGGCAGACGTTCAGCAATGCCACACGAAAACAACGCCGAGGTCCTAACGATCTACGAGACGTTTTCCTCCAAAAATCAGAGGAAGAGAGCTCTTAGAGAGCTCGATCAGATTCACCAGGTGGAAGCAAGGAAATCATGGGCAGATACACCGATAAATTTCGGCGAGGATGACCAACCAATAACCCGCACAGAGCGAGCACCTGCCGCCCTGGTCCTCAACCCAATAGTAGATGGCTTTAGGTTGCACAAGGTACTAATGGACGGTGGCAGTGGTCTAAACCTCATCTACGAGGATACATTAGACAAGATGCAGTTCGATAGATCTCGAATCGAACAAAGCAGCACAATTTTTCGAGGAATCATCCCCGGAAAAGAGGCACGCTGTACAGAACGAGTCACCCTCGATGTAGTATTCGGCACTCCCGACAACTATAGATCCGAAGAGCTTCTTTTTCATATCGTGCCCTTTCACAATGGCTATCACGCCCTCTTAGGGCGCGACACCGTCACAATATTTCAGGCCATACCACATTATGGTTATATGAATCTCAAAATGCCGGGGCCCAACGGTGTAATCACAGTTATAAGTGACCCGGACAGAGCCCTTCGAGCCGAAAATAAAACAACATCGCTTGCCCTCGAGGCACTAGCTGAGACCCTCGTTGCAGATGAACTGACCACACTCCGTTCTATTGTAGATAGGGACGATGTGATCCTCGGCAAAAGGCCAAAATCCACAGCGTTCAAACCTGCAGACGAAATCATAAAATTTCAGGTACACGCAATGGACCCCAATAAAACGGCATCCATGGGAGCTCAGCTGGACCCCACGGTTGATGAAGCACTGCGCACATTCTTGCGTGAAAATTGGGACATATTCGCCTGGCACCCCTCAGACATGCCAGGCATCCAAGGCTGGCAGAACACAGTCTAAACATAATCGCCAGCTTCAAGCCGATCAAACAGGCGCTACGTCGATTTTCCTAACCCAAGCATCAAGCTATGGGCGAAGAACTTGCCAAAATAATTGAAGCCGGATTCATCAGAGAAATGAAACACCCCGAGTGGCTGGCAAATCTGGTCATGGTGCCGAAGAAAGACAAATCCTGGCGGTTGCGTCGATTTCAAAGACCTCAACAAAGCCTGCCCTAAGGATCCTTTCCCTTTACCCCGCATTGACCAGAACATCGACTCCACTGCCGGACACGACTCACTTTGCTTCCTCGATGTTTATTCCGGATACCATCAGATCAAGATGAAGGAGTTTGATGAAGCTGCAACCGCCTTCATCACCCCCTATGGGCCATTCTGCTTTAACACAATGCCTTTCGGGTTAAAAAACGCAGGCGCCACATACCAGCGCATGATTCAGACATGTCTGAAAAAACAAATCGGCAAAACAGTCGAGGCGTACGTAGACGACGTGGTCATCAAGACTAAACACGACAGTCAGTTGGTGGAGGACCTTGGTCAAACCTTCGCTAGTTTGCGGGAGTACAACATACGGCTCAACCCGGACAAGTGTGTCTTCGGAGTTCCTGCCGGCAAACTGCTCGGATTCATTGTCTCCCACAGGGGAATAGAGGCCAATCCGGCCAAGATCCGAGCTCTATCCCAACTAGCGATCCCCACGAAGCTAAAACACGTTCAAAGACTAGCAGGCTGCATGGCGACGTTAAGCCGCTTTATCCCCCGCCTTGGTGAAAAGGCTCTGCCACTCTACAGGCTGTTGAAACGAAGCAAAAAACTTCGAGTGGACGGATGAAGCAGCAGCCGCGCTGGAGGAAATCAAGACACTGCTAGCCAGTAACCCCATATTAGCAGCCCCTGGTACTGGTGAACCGATGCTGCTATACATCTCAGCCACCAACTAGGTCGTCAGTGCGGTCCACATGGTAGAACGGGAGGCCGAGGGCCACAAATTCCGGGTACAGGAACCAGTCTATTACGTATCAAAAGTGCTTACTCCGTGCAAGTCCAGATACCCACATTATCAAAAGATAGCCTACACAGGGTTCATGGCATCACGCAAGCTAAGACACTATTTTCAAGAGTGTTCAGTCACGGTAGCCTCCGAGGCACCCCTGAATGATATAATCAACAACAGGGACACTACTGGCCGCATAGCCAAATGGGCCATCGAACTCCTCCCATTTGAAATCAATTACAAGCCACGCCGAGCTATTAAATCTTAGGTGGTGGCCGATTTTCTTGCCGAATGGACGGAGGCCGAGCTCCCCAGAGAATACAGGACATACTCACACTGGACAATGTACTTCGACGGATCCAAGACACTTGCCGGACGAGGGGCTGGAGTTAGCCTCACAACCCTCACCGGAGACAACATCCGATATGTACTCCAGATCATGTACGCCGACTCAAACAATGTGGCCGAGTATGAGGCACTACTGCACGGACTTCGGATGGCAACATCAATGGGTGTACAACGGCTCGAAGTATGGGGAGACTCTAATCTCACCATCTCGCAAATCAATGGCAAATTCGATGCTAAAAACCCAAAAATGGTAGCTTACAGAAATGCTGTCCTCAAGATATCCGCACGGTTCGAAGGGCTAGAATTCCACCATGTCTCTAGAGACAGCAATCAAGCTCGACGTCCTTCCCCGCATGGGTGCCAAACGCGACCCCGTCCCTAAGAACACCTTCCTAGAGAACCTCTTCAAGCCCTCCGTGGTATGGCAGGACGACGGCAAGGACTCTATAGCTAATGGAGCAGAACAGGTCATCCCCCCCACAGTCGAACTAGATGAGCAAATCATCGGCGGTTCCGTAATTGAAGAAACACCCTCGGCCCATGAGGTCATGGCAGTAATCGCACCATGGACAGAACCCTACCTTGCCTACCTTCTACGCAATGAACTCCCCGACGACCAGACAGAGGCGAGACGCATAATCCGGCGATCAAAAGCCAACAAGGTCCATGAAGAAGAATTATACAAAAAAAGCACTACTGGGGGCCCTCCAACGGTGCATATCCGAAGAAGAAGGAAGACAGCTCTTGGCAGAGATACACACAGGCATGGGCGGCCATCATGCAGCAGCGCGGGCCCTGGTAAGCAAGGCCTTTCGAGCCGGGTTCTTCTGGCCCACCGCCCGAGCGGACGCCCACACACTCGTCCAACATAGTGTCGGCTGTCAGCTCTTTGCAAATTAAAGCCACATGCCTCCTACGGCTCTTCGGACGATACCCATTACATGGCCTTTCGCGGTCTGGGGTTTAGACATGGTCGGACCACTTAAAGGGGGGGACCAAGAAAATGAAATACCTACTGGTCATGATCGACAAATTCACTAAATGGATCGAAGCAAAACCAGTAAGTTGAGCTAAGTCGGGGCCGGTCATCGACTTCATATCCGGCATGGTGCACCGTTACGGTGTGCCACACAGTATAATAATGGACAATTGATCCAACTTCACCGCCCAGGAGGTAAAGGACTGGTGCGCTAACTTGGGCATCAAACTTGATTATGCCTCAGTGTATCATCCGCAGACCAACGGACAAGTCGAACGGGCCAACGGCCTCATTATGAGTGGTATTAAACCTCGTCTGGTTTGATCCCTTCAAGAATCTGACTGTCATTGGGTGGAGGAACTTGATTCCGTGATGTGAGGTTTGTGCACCACCCCGAATCGATCAACGGGATACACACCATTCTTCATGGTGTACGGGGCCGAAGCAGTCCTCCCTTGTGATATCATCCACGATGCACCTAGGGTGCGCATGTACGAAGAAAAAGAGGCCAAGATAGATTGGCAGGACGACCTAGACGCCATGGATGGAGAGTGCGATATAGCTCGGGCCCGATCTAATTTCTATCAACAACAGGCTTGGCGCTACCAAAGCAGGGAGGTTCGAGCTAAAGTATATAATGTGGGCGAGTTGGTCTTACGCCTCCGAGAGAAACAGAAGCATAAACTCAACCCCAAATGGGAGGGCCCTTTCATAATTGATGAAGTACTGACAGGAGGAGCTTATCTCCTTCGCAACCCGCAGGACAATCGCCTCGAACCGAACCCATGGAACGCAGCTCTCGCCTTCGGCGCTTCTACGGCTAGACCGGTGTCATCGCCTTCTCTAAAACCCTTGTATTTTCCTCCCCTCCCTTGTTTGCTTCTACAGGATTGGTTAGATTTTCTCAGGCTATGTTCGGTTAAACCAAACTATGTAAATATTTCATCGACATACATTCTCAAATGTTTTACCCGGTAACGCCTGGGGGCTTCTTAATGAAGCAAAGCTATATTGTTTTTCTCCAGCTATTTGTCTTGTACGCACCTTTCCAGCATCATTTTGCGCCGTTTTATGCACCAGTTGGGCTTAAGATTTAGCCAAGCCGGGTTGCCTTGCTCCTATGCTTACCCCCTACGTTCCCGATTGTTCGGCTAGGGGGTAAAGGGAGAACCTCTGCAATTGTTACGACCGGATTGCCAGGATACATACCTCAGACGGGTGAAGCCGAAGGCTAGCATTCTTAAGAAACAAATTGGTCGGCCACAGAGGAAGAAAATATAGTTGGTGCTCTTCGCCATAAACAGGGGGTCATTCCCCGAAAATAGCCAACTATCCGCATAATACGGGTACATGGCTATGACATCTACGATCTACGTAGTAACCTGGAGAAAGGAACCCATAGAGGAACTATTTTCTTTGGAAGATGTTTCTTACGTTAAACGGTAATATAACATACCTCCCTATGCGCGTTTCGTATGTTCGCACAAGAAGGCCGAATTGCCTATTTCTCCGAAATGATTCCCTGTTATCGTAGGATGCATAGTACGGAACACTCCCTAGATATTGGCGACGGAGGCAGAAGCCGATGGCCGGTTAAGACAACATTTACAACACGGGTGGAGTCGTTTTGATATAAAGTACATAGTTACATAGGATCAACCACTAGGTTGTCAGTCAAGATGATCTATTATGGCGTCCAGGGCGCAATCCTCTTGTGACATACGAGCGGCGGGCATCACTTGCTCGTAAACCAAGTGCAGAGGTACCTCTTGACCATCCGGCCCTACCGTCCCAACTCGAGCCAAGTGCTCTGGGTTGAGTTTGGTAAAGCGGGTCTTCACAATGGCCCATGCCTCTCGCGCTTCCTCTCGACAAGCCGAGGTCTTCCATAGCTCAAAATGACTTCGAGCTCCTCTAAATTTATCGGCCAGCTTTGCCATCCCTTCCGGAGGCATGTGAGCTGGCCAGAGTACCTTGATCATGCTCTTCACAGCTTTCTGGGCCCGCTCATGCACAACGGACAATTCCTTTAATAGGTCCCCTCCGAATGAGCTTATTTCTTCCTCGGGACACCCGATCAGGACACCTAGGCAGGAAATCAAAGATGCTCCTTACACTCGACACGATAAAAATACTTTCTGGAGTTCTAGGTTAGAATTTCTCTTACAGAACATGCCACCCTTTACTCTCTGCTTCTCTTCGCGGGCTTGTGTCAATTGAGTTTTCAAGCTCTCAATTTCTTCGGCTTGTCGCTGATTTTCCGCCTTGAGCTGGTTCTTATCCTCCAGACTTCGAGTCAATACACGATCTCCAGCCTCCAGCTAGGACTCAGCATATCTTTGAGATTTTTGGGAGGCATCTAAATCCTTCTGCAGCTGCCCTATGGACTCAGCTGCTACGAAACAATCTTTCGTCAGAAAATATGTCCTAAACAACTCCCGCACATAAGCAATAATTTTTACTCACCGTGCGCCTCTCTGGTGAACTTTTTCACCTGCTCAAGCTCGGCCTTAACATCTCGCAGCTCCGCTCGACTCGACTCGAGATCTGCTGACAACTTCTCGTTTTGTTGCTTTGAAGCCTACATATACACAAAAATATTATTTAGACCCTTGAATTCAGCCGTCCCGCCCAAATTAGGGCTCGGGGGCTACTGGGTTAGGAATTGTGTTCGGTCGTCAAAGCCGACCACTCACCTGCAGGCTGCTAGACATTATTCTAGCGGCTCCATCGAGTCCCGCTCGGGCGGCTCCGAGGTATGAGTCCACTGAATTAAGAGCATTAAACTCTTGGTCAGAAAATATTGGGTGATGCAACGACTCCCTCCACCGCCGATGATTCATCGCGCTTTCAACCTCGGAATTAGTAACCGAGACATCCCCCGAGTCCTCGGGAGGTTGGCCAGTAACAGGGACTCTCGCACCCACTTCGGTGCGTGCCGAAGACCTCGGTCCATGAGGACTACCCAACGCCTTCTCAACGTCTTCGGATGGAGGTGGCTGTACTAGCCTCCTGAGTATGCCGGTCAGAAATCGTGAGTGTTTAAAACGGATAAAACAAAGATCAGATTGCAAAGTTAAACACCTCTTGGTGGGGGAAGCGGTCGATGTGACTCCCGCCGTCGTCTCTTGCTCGGGAGTCTTGCCGCTATTTGGAGCGGACCTTGTCGGGGTAGCCCTCAAGGGTGTCTGGCGCGTAGTCCGGCGACCCTTGGGGGTAGAAGTCGATATGAACGGAATGACGGGAGGCGCGCGTCCTTTCCGAGAAGAAGCCTTCTTTTTACTTATTACGGAGGAAGGGAGCGATCCGGGGTGATCGGCCTGAAGGGCCACCTTAGATTCATCGATGCTCCTCTGGTAAAAGGTCCCGTCCTCAAAATCAATTGAAATCTCCGAATCGTCGTGAAATCTGGGGTCATCGCTACGTGAATAGTCCTTCGGTTGTGGGGCGGGGCAGTTAACTGTCTCGATCCAACGCCTCCATTGTTGTTCAAAAAGACACGGAATTCTGATAAGTAAAATCAAATATTAGTGGTCCGAGCTAGGGAAGTGTGAATGAACTTACCCATTCAATGGGGTTATGAGTTGCGTAGCCTTCCCTGGTCTTTAGGCGAACAAAATCTTCTTTTTCTCCTTTAAAGAGATCGGCCAATATGGCCGCCAACGCTGCCTGGTCAGCAGGCCCTTGTCATCGGGAATGGGTTGTGTCGCTTGTCTCATTGTAGCGCCATAGGGGATAGATCCTTTGTTGTAGCGGTTGAACACAACGTGTAATGGCAGCGGCCATCGCGTCGATGATGGTTAGCTTGCTGTGAGCTAGCAGCTTCACCAGGGCGGCTAGACACTTTACCTCAGTGCTCTCCTCTTGGGAAGAGCTCTTCGGACGCCAATTGAATCGTTTCTTTAAAGGAGCCTCGGAGTATTCGGGCAAACCCCTTCGAGCTGGGTCGAATAAGGGGACGTCCTCAATATAAAACCACTCTGAAGTCCACTCTTCGGATTCCTTCTTTGGGGTCCCGATGGGGCACCCCGTCCCGGCTATACGCCACACTTTGGCTCCACCCACTTCTCGGATTGACCCTTCCCGAGTGCGGGGGTAGAGGCAGAAATACTTCCTCCATAGATCAAAGTGGGGCTCGCAGCCTAGAAACATCTCGCAGAGGGCAATGAAGCCCGAGATGTGCAGGATAGACCCGGGGGTGAGGTTGTGGAGTTGGATCCCGTAAAACTCTAGTAAACCCCTCAAGAAGGGGTGAATGGGGAAGCCTAGGCCTCGTAGGAGGAAGGAGGTGAAGCATACCCTCTCGTCCTGGCAGGGAGCAGGGAAGTTCTCCGCAAAGGCCTCGCCATTCACGGATGTCAATCCAGCGCGAGTGGGTGCCAGATCCGAAGCAGGGAGATATCCCTATACCTCAATATTGCGCAGCTAAAGGAGGGAAACGGAATAGCTTGCCCAGTCACCTGGAAGGGGACCATGAGGGCGCGAGGAGGAACCTGGGGCGCTCGACATATCTCCAATTTCGTTGATTCTAGGGCCTCTTGGTGGCGAGGGGGAAGGAAGTTTTGCCCGCGACAGGTTAAACTCACTTAAAATAGGCGTTTCCTCCCTCAGCCTGTTAAGGGCAATTCTATAAATGACAGTTGGGGTACCCGCCCTCTATTGGTGCGCAAGAATCGAGGGGTTTCATTGACCCTTGGACAGAGAAATTAATACTGTGGACCCATGACGTTTGCGGCAGATGAAGGTTTATCAGTGGCCAGGTTATTGTCCGACGAACCAGAGGAGAAGAGAACTCGCCTCGCAAGCTGAATACCTAGGGCGGGCGAATCTACAGAAGACGGAGTGCCTCGGCATTGGAGGCAAGTTCGGGGGCAACTGAGGGAGTCCGAGATTAAGGGGTCCTCGGCATGCCGACCTATCTCAAGTGGGCTGAACTAATAAGGTACTCGGTGGCTGCTGTGGGAAGACCGAACTATACGGGGCTCCGTGGTTAGGAAGGAAATCTAAGGTGCCGTGGTGCGTCCGTCAAGTAACGGATGGATGTGTTTAAACCCTCGGTAGCAACCGACTACATGTAACCCTAGGTATCCCTGGGTGTCTATATAAACCAGGGGGCTTAGTTCGTAGAAGGACAAGTCAACTCATCTAGGGTTTAGCTCATTTGATCTCGTGGTAGATCGACTCTGTAACCATCATACTCATCAATATAATCAAGCAGGACGTAGGGTTTTACCTCCACGCGAGGGCCCGGACCTGGGTAAACATCGTCTCCTTCGTCCACTATTTATCATCGATCACAGATTCATAGTTCGGGACCCTCTACCCGAGATCCGCTGGTTTTGACACCTACAACGAGCACACAAAACAAATGTTTATTTGAAGGTTTTAGAGATGGCACGTGCAAATTTACTTGGAATGGCAGTGAAATACCATATATAGGTAGGTATGGTGGACTCTCGTGACAAGAAACGTGGCTCAAGGGTTCAATGATGCACAAGTAGTATCTCTATTTAGTACCAAGTTTTGGCGACATGGTTAATGACTTTCATGGTTATCATTACTGTTTATAGCATACATGTCATCACCATAATCATCATAGATAGCAATTTTGTTGTCATAATCAATTGAAACCTCTTCCGAAATAGTGGAATCATCATTAAATAAAGTCATGGCCTCTAAAATCCACTTTCATAATTATTATAGTAAGATTCAACACCGTCCAAAATAGTGGGATCATTACTTCATAGAGTTGACACTCTTCCAAACACACTTTTACCATTGTAATCAGCATAAATAGGAGGCAAGCTATCATCACAATAAATTTGATCATTAAATGTAGGGGGACTAAAAAGATCATCTTCATTAAGCATAGGATCCCCAAGCTTATGGCTTTGAATATCATTAGCATCATCGATATTCAAATAAAACATACTAATAACATTGCAATCATGCACATCGTTCAAGGATTTTATGCCATACATTTTATTTTATTCTTCTAACACTTTGGAACAATTTTTCCGATCCATCATTTTCAAGAAAGACTTGATAAAGATAAGCAATCTGGCACAATTTCACTTCCATTTTTTTTGTAGTTTTCTTTTATAAAACAAACTAGTGAAAAACAAGAAACTTAAAGATTCAATTGCAAGATCTAAAGATATACCTTCAAGCACTCACCTCCTCGGCAACGGCGCCAGAAATAAGCTTGATCTCTACTATGCAACTTTATTCTTGTAGACTAGGTTGGGCCTCCAAGCGCAGAGTTTGTAGGACAATAGCACATTTCCCTCAAGTTGATGACCTAAGGCTTATCAATCCACGAAAGGTGTAGGATGAAGGTGGTCTCTCTCAAATGACCCTGCAACCAAATACAAGAAATCTCTTGTGTCCCCAACACACCCAATACAATGGTAAATTGTATAGGTGCACTATTTCGGCGAAGAGATGGTGATACAAGTGTTGACTAGATCATTGATGCAACGGCGGGTTGTGTGCGTCTGTGCTTCCTGGATGCTTATTATGGTTATCATCAGATAAAGATGGCAGTTGAAGACCAGGAGAAAATAGCTTTTATCACACCCTTTGGAGCTTTCTGTTATGTGTCTATGCCTTTTGGGCTTAAGAGTGCTCAGACGACTTACCAGCGTTGTGTTCAGAATTGCCTCCATGGACAGAGTGGACGCAATGTTCATGCTTATGTTGATGACATTGTGGTAAATTCAAGAAGAAGGAAACCTTGCTTGAGGATTTGAAGGAAACCTTTGACAATCTCCGGGTGTACAAGATGATGCTTAACCCGACCAAATGCGTTTTTGGGGTACCTGCAGGAAAACTGCTTGGTTTTCTGGTTTCGAAGAGGGGCATCGAAGCTAATTGATACGTCCATTTTGCATCATGATTTCCTACTGTTATTTATAATGTTTTGTTGAATAATAATGCTTTAGGGAGTGATTCAAATTCCTTTTCTCTCATAATATGCAAGGTTTGCACAAACAGGGAGAATACCGGCAACTGAAATTCTGGACCTGAAAAAGCACATCAGAGATACCTATTCTGCACATCTCCAAATAAGCTGAAACTTTACGGAGAATTATTTTGGAATATATAAAAAATACTGGAGCAAATAACTACCGAAGGGGCCCACCCTGGTGAGCACAAGACACCAGGGCGCGCCAGGCCCCCCAAGCGCGCCCTGGTGGGTGGTGCCCAGCACGGCCCACCTCCGGTGCCCATCTTCTGGTATATAAGGTCTTTTGACCTAGAAAACAAATAAGTAGAGGACTTTCGGGACGGAACGCCACCGTC
This sequence comes from Elymus sibiricus, assembly GCA_039707655.1. Taxonomy (NCBI): domain Eukaryota; kingdom Viridiplantae; phylum Streptophyta; class Magnoliopsida; order Poales; family Poaceae; genus Elymus; species Elymus sibiricus. Next base: position 245,669,894 of record CM077667.1, on the reverse strand, counting down.
TCGAGGTGGAACTTGGGCAGGAGCACTTTTGCCCTCCGGCGGAGCGATTCCGCCGGGGGAACTTCCATCCCGGAGGTGGAAATCGAAGCCATCGTCATCACCAACACCCCTCTCATCTTTGGGAGGCCAATCTTCATCAACATCTTCAACAACACCATCTCCTCTCAAACCCTAGTTCATCTCTTGTGTTCAATTTTTGTACTGGAACCTCAGATTGGTACCTGTGGGTGACTAGTAGTGTTGACTACATCTTGTAGTTGATTACTATATGATTTATTTGGTGGAAGATTATATGTTCAGAACCATTATACTATTCAATACCCCTCTGATCTTGAGCATGAATATTATTTGTGAGTAGTTACCTTTGTTCTTGAGGTCACGGGAGAAGTCATGTTGCAAGTAATCATGTGAATTTGATATGTGTTCGATATTTTGATGATATCTATGATGTGATTCCCTTAGATGTGTCATGTGAATGTCGACTACATGACACTTCACCATCCTTGGGCCTAAGGGAACGCATTGTGGAGTAGTTATTAGATGATGGGTTGCTAGAGTGATAGAAGCTTAAACCCTAGTTTATGCGCTACTTCGTAAGGGGATGATTTGGATCCAAACGTTTATTGCTATGGTTAGATTCTATCTTAATACTTTTCTCGTAGTTGCGGCTGCTTGCGAGGGGGTTAATCATAAGTGGGAGATTATTCAAGTAAGAACATCACCCAAGCACCGGTCCACCCACATATCAAATTATCAAAGTAGCGAACACAAATCAAACCAACATGATAAAAGTGACTAGATGAAATTCCCGTGTACCCTCAAGAACACTTTGCCTATTATAAGAAACTGTTCTGTCCTGTCCTTTGCCACAAAAGGATTGGGCTACCTTGCTGCACTTTATTTACCGTTACCGTTACTTGCTGGTTACCAATTATCTTGCTATCAAACTACCTGTTACGTACAATTGCAGTGCTTGCAGAAATTACCTTGCTGAAAACCGCTTGTCATTTCATTCTGCTCCTCGGTGGGTTCAACACTCTTACTTATCGAAAGGACTGCGATTGCTCCCCTATACTTGTGGGTCATCAAGAATCTTTTCTGGCGCCGTTGCCAGGGAGTGAAGCGCTCTAGGTAAGTGGAAATCAGTAAGGAAAAACTTATACTACATGCTATTTTTTTTGTCACTTGCTACTATGGAAAACAATCCTTTGAGGGGTTTGTTCGGGGTATCTTCACCTTGACCGGGACCACAATTAGTTGCCCCTCAACCTACTACACCTACTGAAAATATTGGTGGAGATGGAACTGAACATCCTGATATGCACCTATTACATGTGAATGAAATTTGTGGATTATTTAAGCTTGCAGGTTTATCCGGAGATGAAGCTAAGAAGAAGGTTTTCCCTTTATCTTTGAAGGGAAAATCATTGACATGGCATAGTCTATGTGATGATATTGGATCATGGAACTGGAATCGATTGTAATTGGAATTCCATCAAAAGTTTTATCCCATGCATCTAGTTCATCGTGATCGGAACTATATATATAATTTTTGGCCTCGTGAAGGAGAAAGCATCGCTCTAGCTTGGGGGAGGCTTAAGTTAATGTTATATTCATGCCCCAATCATGATATCCCGAGAGAAGTTATTATTCAGAATTTTTATGCTTGGCTTTCTTATAATGATCAATCCATGCTCGATGCTTCTTGTACTGGTTCTTTTATGAAGAAGACTATTGAATTCAAGTGGTATCTCTTAGAAAGAATTAAACGCAAATCTGAAGATTAGGAACTCGATGAAGGTAATGAGTCAGGTATAAAGCTTAAGTTTGATTGTGTTAAATCTTTTATGAATACCGATGCTTTTCACAAGTTTAGCACTAAATATGGCCTTGACTCTGAGATAGTAGCCTCTTTCTGTGAAGCATTTGCTACTCATGTTGATCTCCCTAAGGAGAAGTGGTTTAAATATCACCCCCCTATTAAAGAAGAAATTAAAGAACCGGTAAAAGCTAAGGATGAAACCATCATTTACAATGTTGATCCAGTTGTGCCTACTGCTTATATTGAAAAACCACATTTCCCTGTTAGGATAAAGGAACATGCTAAGGTATCAATTGTGGTTCGCAAGAGTAATATTAGTGCACCTAAGCCCTCTGAGCAAATTAAAGTAGAACCTAGTGTTGCTATGGTTAAATATCTCTTGGTAGAAAATATTGATGGGCATGTTATTTACTTCTGTGATGAAGCTGCTAGAATTGCCAAACTTGACGAGAAAGATAAACATAGACCCGTAGTGGGCATGCCTGTTGTCTCAGACAAAATAGCACCCACTGAAATAGAAGACATTGATGTAGCACCCGCTGCTATTCCTTTTACCTTATACCAAGAAATTGTGAATGATATAGCACCCGCTGAAATAGAAGACATTGATGTTACTATTAAACTTGCTAATAGAGACACCATCACACCACTCGGGATTGTTAGAGATGTTGAAGTCTTGTGTGGGAAAGTAAAATATCCTACTAATTTTCTAGTTCTTGGTTCCGCTCAAGATGACTTTTGTCCCATTATCTTTGGTAGACCTTTCTTGAGCATCGTCAATGCTAAGATAGATTGTGAAAAACAAACTGTCGGTGTTAGTTTTGGTGATGTGTCTCATGTGTTTAATTTTTCCAAGTTTAGTAGACAACCTCGTGATAGATAATTATCTAGTAAATATGAAATAATTGGTCTTGCTTCTATTGTCATGCCTCCTACCGATCAACTAGAACAATATTTGCTAGACCATGAAAATGATATGGACTTGCGTGAAAGAAATGAAATAGATAAAATTTTCTTTGAACAACAGCCTCTCCTAAAACACAATTTGCCTATTGAAACCCTTGGAGGTCCTCCTCCACCTAAAGGTGATCCTATGTTTGAATTAAAGCAATTGCCTGATACTTTGAAGTATGCTTATCTTGATGAGAAAAAGATATATCCTGTTATTATTAGTGCTAACCTTCCAGAACATGAAGAAGAAAGATTATAAAAAATTCTGAGGAAGCACTGGGTTGCTATTGGATATACTCTTGATGATCTTAAGGGAATTAGTCCCACTCTATGTCAGCACAAGATTAATATGGAACCTGACGCTAAACCCGTTGTTGATCATCAACGGTGATTGAATCCTAACATGAAAGAAGTGGTAAGAACTGAAATATAAAAGCTTCTGGAAGCAGGTATAATCTATCCTATAGCTGATAGTAGATGGGTAAGTCCCGTTAATTGTGTCCCTAAGAAGGGAGGTATTACCGTTGTTCCTAATGATAAAAATGAACTTATCCCGCAAAGAATTGTCACTGGCTATAGAATGGTAATTGATTTTAGAAAATTAAATAAAGCTACTAGAAAAGATCATTACCCTCCGCCTTTCATTGATCAGATGCTAGAAAGATTATCTAAGCACACACACTTTTGTTTTCTGGACGGATATTCTGGTTTCTCTCAAATACCTGTATCACAATCTAATCAAGAGAAAACCACCTTTTGGAACCTTTGCTTATAGATGTATGCCTTTTGGTTTATGCAATACACCTGCTACCTTTCAAAGATGTATGATTGCTATATTTTCTGACTTTTGTGAAAAGATTGTGGAGGTTTTCATGCATGATTTTTTCGTTTACGGAACTTCTTTTGATGATTGCTTAAGCAACCTTGATCGAGTTTTGCAGAGATGTGAACAAACTAATCTCGTCTTGAATTGGGAGAAGTGCCACTTTATGGTTAATGAAGGTATTGTCTTGCGACATAAAATATCTGAACGAGGTATTGTGGTGGATAAAGCTAAAGTTGTTGCAATTGAGAAAATGCCATGTCCTAGAGATATTAAAGGTATTCGAAGTTTCCTTGGTCATGCTGGTTTCTATAGGTGGTTCATTAAAGACTTCTCTAAAATTTCTAGGCCTCTTACTAATCTTTTGCAAAAGGATATCCCTTTTGTTTTTTATGATGATTGTGTAGAAGCCTTTGAAACACTCAAGAAAGCCTTAACTTCTGCACCTATCGTTCAACCACCTTACTGGAACTTGCCTTTTGAAATTATGTGTGATGCTAGTGATTATGCTGTTGGTGCTTCCCTAGGATAAAGAGTTGATAAGAAATTAAATGTTATCCATTATGCTAGCAAAACTCTAGATAGTGCCCAACAAAATTATGCTACTACTGAAAAAGAATTTCTAGCAGTTGTGTTTGCTTGTGATAAAAATAGATCCGACATTGTTGATTCCAAAGTCATTGTTCACATTGATCATGCTGCTATAAAATATCTTATGGAAAAGAAAGATGCTAAACCTAGACTCATTAGGTGGGTTCTCTTGCTTCAGGAATTTGACTTACATATCGTTGATAGGAAGGGAGCTGAGAACCCCGTAGCTGATAACTTGTCTAGGTTGGAAAATATTCTTGATGACCCACTACCTATTGATGATAGCTTTCCTGATGAACAGTTAGCTGCAACAAATGTTTATCAAAACACTCCTTGGTATGCTGATTATGCTAACTACATTGTCGCTAAATATATACCACCTAGCTTCACATACCAACAAAAGAAAAAAATTCTCCTATGATTTAAGACATTACTTTTGGGATGACCCACATCTTTATAAAGAAGGAGTAGATGGTATTATTAGACGTTGTGTACCTGAGCATGAATAGGAACAAATCCTACGAAAATGTCATTCCGAAGCTTATGGAGGACATCATGCGGGAGACAGAACTGCTCACAAGGTATTGCAATCTGGTTTTTATTGGCCTACTCTCTTCAAGGATGCCCGTAAGTTTGTCTTGTCTTGTGATGAATGTCAAAGAATTGGTAATATCGGTAAGCGTCAGAAAATGCCTATGAATTATCACTTGTTGTTGAACCATTTGATGTTTGGGGTTTTGATTATATGTGACATTTTCATTCCTCTAACGGGCACACTCATATTTTGGTTGTTGTTGATTATGTCACTAAGTGGGTAGAAGCTATTCCAACTAGTAGTGCTGATCACAACAACTCCATTAAAATGCTTAAAGAAGTTATCTACCCGAGGTTTGGAGTCCCTAGATATTTAATGACTGATGGTGGTTCACACTTTATTCATGGTGCTTTCCGTAAGATGCTTGCTAAATATGATGTTAACCATAGAATTGCATCACCCTATCATCCTCAATCTAGTAGTCAAGTTGAACTTAGCAATAGAGAAATAAAATTGATATTACAAAAATCTTTCAATAGGTCTCGAAAGAATTGGTCTAAGAAACTAGATGATGCACTTTGGGCCTACAAAACATCTTATAAAAATCCTATGGGTATGTCTCCATTATATCTCAGGTATACCTATGGTCAATTGACAAAGAATTAAACATTATATCTCAGGTACACCTATTAATGTCGAAAGCAATGTTATCCAAACCATGACACCGGAGGAACACATAAAACAAACCTTCCGGAACACTCCAGAATTCTGAAAAATAGGAGGTACGTGATACGGTAAGTAAACGGACTCCGAAAAATCCGCAAAAAGATTTTCTGTCAGTTTTGGAATATTACAAAATTAGGAAAATAAGAAGTAAACGGGCAAGCAACCGAGGTGAGCACGATACACCAGGGCGCGCCAGCCCTACCAGACGCGCCCTGGTGGGTTGTGCCCACCTCGGACACCTTCCCGACTCCATTTTCCTTCCATATGCTTGCTTCCCAAGAATAAAAATTCTCTATATATACCCCCGACTGTTTTGACCACCGCATCGCAGAAAAATCCTCTCTTCTTGTTTCGTGTTGTTTTCTCGTCAGATCCAGATCTCCATGGCTCCACCAAGCTCCTCCAAGGACAAGTTCTTCGAGAAGGTCATCAACCCGTACTTGCCGGAGGTGATGATGCACCCTCAAGCCATTGAGATGTGTGAGGGGGTGCTCCACATCCGCGATGTTCAGGGACCCAAGAGGACTGGAAGCTTGGAAGCTAGGCTCGAGGCGGTGGAACAAGACATCTTCAAGTGCCAAAGGATGGTGGAGCGTGGACTTAGTGCCAATCACTCCATGATCACGGAATTCACCCGTGATCAGATGGTGGATGGCCGGTCTATGAAGGACACCATATTCACCCTCAATGAGCAAATCAATTTTCTGCAAAGTCAAATTTATGATCTTCAAAACCAAGTTTTTGAATATGAAGCAAGATTTAAAGGTATGAGTTTAGCTGCCAGTTGCAGGACTCCGGGGACTCGTGCGTCAACTTTTGATGGTGAGCCCTTGCCCTAGAAGCTGGAGGACAAACCTACCACTTCATCACCACCACCAAAGGAGACTTGAACACACTGGTATGGGCACTCCCCTTGGCTTGAGCCAAGCTTGGTGGAGGTGCCCCGGTATCGTATCACCATCACTTTTATTCACCTTTACCTATTTTAGTTCGATCTTTAGCTTTTTCTTGATTTAGTTGAATAAAAGTTTAGTATGATCCATTTTCGAGTGTTAGTTTCGTGTTCTATCTATCTATGTAATCGAGTGAGAGTTATATAATAAAGTTTAGTTTGAGCTTTTGCTTCTTTATTTTCTTGTTGCAATCAAAATCAAATAAAAAATATAAAGGAAATAAATGAATAGAATCATATGCTAATCTTATGGTAAGTAATGACATCACATAAGGAAAAGTATAATTGGTAAAATTTCTTGAAGATTGACAAACATTGCATTGGTCAATGATGCAATTCATGAAAGTATTAATAAAGGAAGGGAAGATTCACATGCAAATACACTATCTTGGACATCTTTTATGATTGTGAGCCCCCATTAAATATTATATGTCAAAATTGTTGACGTTGGACAAGGAAGACAACGTAATGACTTATGTTTGTTCATATTCACATATAAGTTATATTGTCATAGATCCTTCAACATATGGTGCTTGCTCAATATCTTTGCTAGCCAAAAATTCCGCACTAAGTGGAGATACTACTTGTGCATCCAAAAACCCAAAACCCCAATTCATGATTTGAGAGTCCACCATACCTACCTACGGATCGAGTAAGATCCTTCAAGTAAGTTTTCATAGGTGCAATAAGGCAATAAAAATTGCTTCTAAATGTGTTTTGATCAATTAGTGTAAGAGAAAATTGAGCGCGATACGAACTTATGATGGCAAAGTAATAAAAGCGACGGACTGCATAATAAAGGTTGCTATCATAGGGGGCAATATAGCGTGACGTTCTTTTACATTAAGGGATTGAGCATACAAACCAAAAAGCGCATGAAAACCTCTGCTTCCCTCTGCGAAGGGCCTATCCTTTACTTTTATGTATTTACTTTTATGCAAGAGTCAAAGTATTCTTCCCTATTCCTTTTTACTTTTTCTTTCTTCAAGCATCATGTGGTGAGGAAAGATCTAGGCACATATGTCCAGTTGGATGTGAGTGAGCATGAGTTATTATTGTTGACATCACCCTTGAGTTGAATACGTTGGGAGGCGAAACTATACACCCCTATTTTTCTATGTGTCTGGTTGAAACTTTTTGCTCATGGGAATGCTGTGAGTGTTAGCAATCATAGAAGACTAAATGATGGTTGAGTATGTGGACTTTCCAAAAGGCTCCGACACGAGACCCTTCCTGAAAATATGATGGATTGTAGTTGCAAAGTTGACTGAGAACATAGTTTGTTGGTTTTCAATAAGGTTTATGCTTTATACTTCTATGTTGTGATGAATTGTTACTTGTTAATGAGAAGTTATATGATGAAGTTATATGAATAAGTTTTATGATAAAGTTTGTTGTTGTTATGATAATAAGCATGATGCTACTATGTCCGTATTTTGTTTTTATCGACACCTCTCTCTCAAACCATGTGGACATGCTTTTCAATATCGGCTTTCGCTTGAGGACAAGCGAGTTCTAAGCTTGGGGGAGTTGATACGTCCATTTTGCATCATGATTTCCCACTATTATTTATAATGTTTTGTTGAATAATAATGCTTTAGGGAGTGATTCTAATGCCTTTTCTCTCATAATATGCAAGGTTTGCACAAAGAGGGAGAATACCAGTAGCTGGAATTCTAGACCGGAAAAAGCACATCAGAGATACCTATTCTGCACACCTCCAAATAAGCTGAAACTTTACGGAGAATTATTTTGGAATATATAAAAAATACTGGAGCAAATAACTACCAGAGGGGGCCACCCTGGTGAGCACAAGATACCAGGGCGCGCCAGGCCCCCAGGCATGCCCTGGTGGGTTGTGCCCAGCACGGCCCACCTCCGGTGCACATCTTCTGGTATATAAGGTCTTTTGACCAAGAAAAAATAAGGAGAGGACTTTCGGGATGGAACGCTGCCGTCTCGAGGCAGAACTTGGGCAGGAGCACTTTTGCCCTCTGGCGGAGCGATTCCGCCGGGGGAACTTCCCTCCTGGAGGTGGAAATCGAAGCCATCGTCATCACCAACACCCCTCTCATCTTTGGGAGGCCAATCTTCATCAACATCTTCAACAGCACCATCTCCTGTCAAACCCTAGTTCATCTCTTGTGTTCAATCTTTGTACCGGAACCTCATATTGGTACCTGTGGGTGACTAGTAGTGTTGATTACATCTTGTAGTTGATTACTATATGGTTTATTTGGTGGAAGATTATATGTTCAGATCCATTATGCTATTCAATACCCCTCTGATCTTGAGCATAATATTATTTGTGAGTAGTTACCTTTGTTCGAGAGGACACAGGAGAAGTCATGTTGCAAGTAATCATGTGAATTTGATGTGTTCAATATTTTGATGATATGTATGTTGTGATTCCCTTAGTGCTGTCATGTGAACGTCGACTACATGACACTTCACCATCCTTGGGCCTAAGGGAACGCATTGTGGAGTAGTTATTAGATGATGGGTTGCTAGAGTGACAGAAGCTTAAACCCTAGTTTATGCGCTACTTCGTAAGGGGCTGATTTGGATCCAAACGTTTAATGCTATGGTTAGATTCTATCTTAATACTTTTCTCGTAGTTGCGGATGCTTGCGAGGGGGTTAATCATAAGTGGGAGGTTGTTCAAGTAAGAACAGCACACAAGCACCGGTCCACCCACATATCAAATTATCAAAGTAACGAACACAAATCAAACCAACATGATAAAAGTGACTAGATGAAATTCTCGTGTACCCTCAAGAACACTTTGCCTATTATAAGAAACTGTTCTGGACTGTCCTTTGCCACAAAAGGATTGGGCTACCTTGCTGCACTTTATTTACCGTTAACGTTACTTGCTTGTTACCAATTATCTTGCTATCAAACTATCTATTACCTACAATTTCAGTGCTTGCAGAAATTACCTTGGTGAAAACCGCTTGTCATTTCCTTCTGCTCCTCGTTGGGTTCGACACTCTTACTTATCGAAAGGACTGCGATTGATCCCCTATACTTGTGGGTCATCACTAACCCAGAGAAAATTAAGGCTATCACTTCCTTGTCTATGCCGGCCTGTATCAATGATGTGCAGCGCCTGGTGGGTCGCATTGCGGCCCTGAGCCGGTTCATAAGCCGCCTAGTTGAAAAGGCGATTCCGCTATACCAGATGATGAAAAAGACTAACAATTTTGTCTGGAGTGATGTTGCTAATGAGGCTTTTGAATGACTTAAGAGGCAGTTGGCTGAGTCGCCTGTCTTGGCGGCTCCGATCGACAAAGATCCTATGCTCCTATACGTGGTGGCTAATAATCGGGCCGTCAAAGTGGCAGTTGTCGTGGAATGCAAGGAGGCAGGGAAGGAGTGCCCAGTCCAACGGCCGATTTATTATGTTAGTGAAGTCTTATCAGAGTCCAAGCAGAGATATCTGCATTGGCAGAAATTGGTGTTTGGAGTGTTCATGGCTAGTCGCAAATTAAGGCAGTATTTCCTTGGGCATCCAATCATTGTGGTCAGTTTGGATCCTCTAGGAGATATCATCCAAAACAGAGAAGCTACAGGCCGGGTTGCTAAGTGGGCAATTGAGCTTGGGCCTCATCATTTGAGATATGTGCCCAGGACTGCTATCAAGTATCAAGCCTTGGTAGATTTCATTAATGACTGGACATAGTTACAAACACCCGAGGAACAACCAGAAATACATACTGGACGATACACTTTGACGGATCCAGGCTATTGGAAGGCTCGGGGACTGGAGTTATTTTATCTTCCCCACGAGGTGACAAATTTTGTTATGTCCTACGGCTTGTGTTTCCCTGTACTAACGATGCAGCTGAGTATGAGGCTTTGTTACATGGGCTCCAAATGGCTAAGGAAATGAACTTAAGCCGAGTCAGATGCTTGGGCGACTCAGACCTCGTTGCACAGCAAGTTTCAGGGAAGTGGGATTCTAAGGACCCGCTCATGGTGGCTTATCGTCAGGGAGTGACTAATATTGCTGGTCCCTTTAAAGGATATCAAGTGGATCACATAGACCGGCGGCTTAATGAGGCGGTTGATGCTTTATCTCGGCTAGGTTCTCAGCATAAGCCGGTTCCCCCCAATGTGTTCCTGGATGTGTTGCATAATCCTTCTGTCAAATTAACTTTAGAAGAAGATCTGGCTATCCCAGACCCGGAAGGGCAGTTGGTGGCGGATCTACAAGCAAATCTAGATTGTACAGTACCTTATCTGGCTTATTTAACCCGGGGTGAGCTTCCAGAGGAAGAGCTACTGGCCCGAAAGATCATCCAGCGATCTAAGTCCATGACTATCGTCAATGGCGAGTTACATCGATGCAGCATAACTGGCGTGTTTCAACACTGTGTTTCCCCTGACGAGGGCAGGGAGATTTTGCATGAAATTCATGCAGGAGATTGTGGTCATCACGCTGGGTCAAGATCTTTGGTGGCCAAGGCTTTCATACATGGCTTTTACTGGTTATCTGCTGATGCTGACGCAGAAGACATTGTTCGCAAGTGTGATGGTTGTCAGAAATTTGAACGACAAGCTCACGTGCCGGATCAAGAATTGTGGATGATCCCAATAACTTGGCCCTTTGCGGTTTGGGGGCTTGATATGGTTGGGCCGTCCAAGAGGTCTAAGGATAAAAAGACCCACCTTCTGGTGGCGGTTGATAAATTCACCAAGTGGGTTGAAGCAGAACCCGTCAGCAATTGTGAGGCGGCAACTACAGTTTAGTTTGTGAAAAACCTGATCTTTCGTTTTGGTTATCCTCATAGTATCATCATTGATAATGGGACAAATCTGTCTAAAGGTGCTATGAAGACGTTCTGTCAGAAGGAGCATATCCGGCTTGATGTTTCATCTGTGGCTCATCCACAGTCCAATGGCTAGGTAGAGCATGCTAACCAGGAAATATTACAAGGGATTAAACCTCCGCTCATGGTTCCTTTGGAGGGTACTCCGGGTTGTTGGGTTGAATAGCTTCTTGTAGTTCTTTGGAGCATAAGGACTAACCCCAACAGATCAACGGGTTACACGCCGTTCTTTATGGTTTACGACGTAGAGGCGGATCTTCCAAGTGACATACGTCATGACTCACCCGAGTGGCGGCTTATGTTGAGATGAACAATGAGACGGCTCGACAAAATTCTATTGACGCCTTGGAGGAGGAACATGATCTTTCGGCGGCTCGATCTGCAATTTATCAACAAGACCTTCGTCGTATCACATTCGAAGAATTCACAGCCGCAGTTTCCAGGAGGCCGACTTAGTGCTCCGTTTGATTCAAGATCAGACAGGCATGCATAAGCTTTCACCTCCTTGGGAAGGGCCCTTTGTGGTTAGCAAAAACCTCAATAATGGATCATATTATCCTATTGACAAACGTGAACACAATTAGTCACGTACCTCTGAGGAGGAGACCAACAGGTCCTGGAACATTGCTCATCTTCGGCCTTACTACACTTAAGCCACTCGCTTCAGTCATTGTACATACATCATGTATATACCTTTTATGATCAAGTATAATAAAGCCGGCATCCACGAAACTTGAGGCCTCTGTCGTTTCATCTCATATATTGAGCATGAGTTTTTATTTACTGATCATTGGTCACTTGGGGGCTTCCAACTCACCGAGTTTAGCTTTCTCACCCTCTTGACCCGGCAAAAATGCCACAATATATTGGTTAAACCTGCCTGTTTGCTTGATGCTACTCCAAAAAGGTGACCTGCCGTACTCTTAACAAGTCAATCTTTATGACCCTGAACTTGTTAAAGTTAAAACGGGGGTTTAAGTCACGTGGGAGCTGGCTTACAGAAAGCGAGGATAAACCAAGGCTATCATGCCAGCTTCATTGAAGCAAGACTTGAGCCTCGAAAGCCGACTTATAATTCACTCCATAGATATATGGGGATATTGTTTATTTCTGTTTTTTTAGGAATTTTTCCTGCCTAAAAATCACCGGGTCAAAAGAACTCCGGGTTATTCATGCTCATCATTGAGTCTTCATCGACTATGAGTCACCAGATTATTAATCTAAAATCTCTTTTTAATGACTATAAGTCAACGGTCGATGACTCGTCGGATCTTTCCACTTCAAATATTATTTGGTGGAATTTGTTTTGTAGGGATACTTTCTGCACATACATGTCGCTACACACGATTTATAAAATACACGTGCAAGCAACAGGCTGTACGGTTCCAAACAAAATGGTAAAGGCAATTTTACAGACTTGTTGATATACAAATCCTTCGTCATCAAGTTAAGATTGGATCAAAAGTTAAAACGCGCACGATGGCACGGCATAGGCAACCAACTGTTTCTTAAACTATTACATGGCTACAATTGAGCCCAGAATTTTGGATCAAGGTTTTTTGGGTACAAATTACTCGTGTAACCTGGCTTCTGATCCATCCAGGTAAGCTCCATCCCGGTTAGCTCCGGTCTGACCTCTCGCATGTGATGCCACCAGGTTATCCTGCGCAGATTCTTCTGTGTCTTGGATCTGAAGGTTGTCCACATCCTAGTTGACATTGATTAAAGCTTGGAAAATGGCTTCTTCATGCAAGATGGGGGACGGGACAACATCAGGGGCAAAAATATGCTTACGACGTTGAGGAGTTAAGTCTTAAGCTTCAAAAGTTGGTGCCTGAACTCGTGAGTTGTTGTCATCGTAAGCCGCCTGATACTTCGTCAGATCCATCTCTGCAACTAGTTGGCTGGCTAGCACTTGAGTCACCCTTACGCAATGAGCATAGTCAGCAGCAGAGAATTCTGACCCATCATCTTTGTACTAAGGAAATCCTCAGGCCATCTCTGCAGGATCCAGATCTACTGAATAAGCCACGGCCCGGCTCAAAGATGTCATTGCACCTGCACGGGCGGCTGATCTTTTCAGTTCTTTGATTTGCTTCGGGATCATTGAGAGGCGTCTCAGCACATCCTTGATGAACTTCACCGGCTCTTTGTCACCCATGACAGCTTTGATTGCGCGGAGACTTCCAGCGTATAATTGTTCAGCCAACGAATATACAGCCTTCAGCTTCATCACGCTGCTGTCCTGGAGATTGCAAGTTCTGGGGCCTGCAAACAATTCCAGTATGTGAGTTGCCAGGCGAGTTTTTATTCATACATGATTATTTGAGAGGGTTATCATGAGCTCATAAAAATCCTTACCAAAGATGGCTTGGGTCATATGAGTAATATGTCGTTTTAACTCGGCCAGCTCTTCAGTAACGGGTCTCAATTGACCTTCAGCGTTTTCCGCGCGCTTGATCAAGGCAGCTTTTTCAGTCTCTAAAGATTTTTTCTCTACTTCAAAGCCCGCCTTGATTTTCTCCAATTCTTCCAATGAAGATTGCAGGCTCAATTCAACTTTGGCTCGAGCGGCTTGCTCTAGTTCTAGATCTTTTTTCAAGCCGGTCGCATTTGACTCGGCTACATTCACAGCTTCCTGCATAGTGAGAGGCCTAATCCGGCAGCAAGGTGCAACCTGACATTTGGGGGCTATGACAAGCAATTTTTTTATTAAGTCCCAAGCAGATTGCAAGCAATATACTTGACACTTGGGGGCTAATGCATATCAGTTTTTCTTCCAACACATGATACGGGAAGACCCGACTCATCTCATGAAGATGAGCCGGCCCTTGGGGGCTACAGGTTGATTCTTCAGACATATTATATTAAGAAGACCTGGCTCATCTCATGAAGATGAGCCGGCCCTTGGGGGCTACAGGTCGATTCTTCAGACATATTATATTAAGAAGACCGGGCTCATCTCATGAAGATGAGCCGGCCCTTGGGGGCTACAGGTTGATTCTTCAGAAGTTCTATATTTACAAGACCCGACTCATCTCATGAAGATGAGCTGGCCCTTGGGGGCTACACAAGGATATATAGAGTACAAGACAAAATTGAGCATACCTCATATTTTCTCCTCATCATACCAACCAGGCTGATTTCCATTTCCCGGCTTGTAGAGAGGCGGCTTAGATAGCCGGCATGCAATTCTTCAGCGTTGAACTCCTCATAATTGGGAAGTTCAAGCTTAGTCTTCCCCTTCTCAGGCAATGGCGTCTCACCCTTGGCGGTAAGCTTGGTCAGCACATTGGAGACCTCTGGAGCTGTGTAACCTGGTCCCAGTGATAGTAATCTCCTCGTTCTTCTTATGAGAAGGGGCATCTTTAGTTGCTTTATGAGGATTGGGCAGGTTAAGATTATCTTTCGGGTTAGCTTCAGCATCTATAGCCTCAGTGCTTGCCGGTTTAGTATGCTAGGGCGGTTCATCTTGGTCGTCCTGATGATCTTCGGGGTTCTTAATATGAGCTTCAGGAGTCACCAAAGTCGGATTTTCCGGCTCAGGGACCTCAGGATTGGCTGATGACTCGCCAACTTTTCTTTTCTTAGTCTTAGCCTTGGCCCTGTAAACAAGGCAGCAGAATGAAGCGTATGCAAGGCTAAGTATGAATAAGCAATATATGGTATAAGGAAGAAGTTTACCCTTGGTTGATAACGAGGGGTGGCAGCATTGTGGCGGTTGAGTCGCCCGATGAAGGTGATGACTCCTGATAATTTGAATCAGAAGGATTAAGAGGTTGCCGGATAAGACCAGCTTTTGGAAGAGAAGGAGTTGGACTATGAGGCACCTCATTCTGTCGCTTGCGGGCGGCTGACTTGTTGGGTAAGCCGGCCACAAGGTCACCGGAGCTGCTCCAAGTATGGCGCCTTGATTCATGCCGAGTTTTCTTCAAAATAAAATTAGGATCCAAATGAGCATCCGGGTGAGAAAAACTTACTTTCAGAATGACCCGCCTTGTTTCCCTTGGAGACAAGGATTCTGAGCCGGAGGAGATGGAAATTACCTCAACATCTACGGCCCGGCTTGTTGCAGCATCACCCTGAGAGTAAGAGGCATCAGCAAGTTCAATAAAAAGACGGCCAAGGGAGTCAAGTTCTACCTCCGACCGTGCATCTGCTGTTGGTGACTCGCCCCTAGTTGACGGCTCTTCCGCAGCCGCCTTATTCTTCCTCTTACTCGGGGCGGGTTTAGGCTTATGTGCCAGAGTTTTCCTCTTTCTATTCCAGAATGGAGAGTCTGCCTGCAATGTTGTCAATAAAAACAACAAGTAAGCTTTGAAGTTTAAAAAATTATGTAAGAGGATGTCGGGGGTGTGATTCACGACGATCTATGGGACCAGCAGGGTCCCTTTACGTTTCGGCAGGGGGCGTCGTATGCACGAAGAGCATCAGTCGGCCATGACTACGCACAGAGTTTATACAGGTTCGGGCCGCTCGGGAGCATAAAACCCTACGTCCGGTCTATGGTGTTTGTATATATGGGTCCAAATACAGGAGCGTAGCCACCCGACAAGGATGCTCGAGGGGTGCGGCTACGCGTTAAAATGGACAGGGTGTTGACCCTTTGTCAAGGTAGCCATGGGCCTCCTTTTATAATTCAAGGGGTTTCCACAAAGGCTACAATGCTCATTTACTAGGTTACAGTGCGCTCTTATAGCTACAGGGACTGTCGTCAGAGTGGTAGTGGGAAATACCTAACTCTGACGGACTAGGGCAAGCACATTGAATGCGACGTGAGGTGGCATGCTGGCGACGTTTCCCGTCAAGGATTGCCTGTCCTTCTGTGCCGTCCGCCCAGTTACCTCTTATTCTTCTGCCACGACGCCGGACGGGTGGCGATAAAGCTGCAACAGGCCCGCCGTTGTAGCCATGTGCCCGGGCCAGCTTCGCCTGCCCGCCTTCCCACTCGACACCTTAGCCGATGTAGACAAGCGTCCCTGGTGAGGTGGAGCGGCGGCCTGGTAGGTTGGAATCTTGTCGGGGACGCCTGCGGGCGGGCTACTCCGCTTGGAGAAGGGCCTGGTTGCCTCGCCTCTGTCTTGGCTTCGGTTTGCCTCGGAGGCTGGTGCGAGCCCGGCAAGGAGTTTCCGTTCTGGGGCGGTTGCCCGTGCATAAGTCTGGGTAATAGGGACCCCCAGTTCTTAGTACACCAACAGTAGCCGCCGGGTCTGGGCAATACACGC
Source organism: Elymus sibiricus (assembly GCA_039707655.1). NCBI lineage: Eukaryota > Viridiplantae > Streptophyta > Magnoliopsida > Poales > Poaceae > Elymus > Elymus sibiricus. Next base: position 245,653,434 of record CM077667.1, on the reverse strand, counting down.
GCGCGCGTCATTTTTGGGCTAGGCCCAAAACAGTGCACGGGCATGCGTGGCCGCGTTTTCCGATGGTTATGATGACTTTTACCGACCTTTCCCACGACATTTACCGCGGATAACGACATTGGTGGAGAGGGGCGGTCGCCCAAGAAACACGCTTGACAGTGAGTGGTCACATCGGTACACGAGCGGCCAACCCCCTGGCCTTCCTTGGGGTAAGCAGCGGGGGAAATGCTACGTCGCCCGCCTGCCCTTCGCCATTTAATTGGTGTCGTTCCTCCTTCCGCTTTGGCTACACCTTGGGTGACGCGTTGCACATGCGGCGCTCGCCATTGGTCGGTGAGGGCGGTTGTAGAGGCCACGGGCGTATGAGTGTGCGCTCGTTACGGTCCCCGAAGAGTCGGTCCCTCTTCTTCTACCCCTTTGGCTCGGCCCCTATAAATAGGGAGGGTTTGAAGAGAGTGCTGCTCATCCGCGACTCCGTGCTCTCCCTCAGCTGCTTGGTGCTCCTTCCTTCTTCCCTTTGCCACCACTTCCAGCGCGCTCCCTCTGCGATGGCGAGGGGTCGCGGTCACGCTCGGGGTCCTAGGGGCACCGAGAGGGGCAGCCCTCGGAGCCCGGTGCGCATTGTGGTGACTGCGACGGAGGTTGGGTCCAGATTTCGTGGTCGGTCGGCGTCCGCGGGTCGCGGGCTTGCGGCTCCGTCGACCCGTGGCGGTCGTGGGGCTCGGGCAGCCCTGCCGAATCGCAGCGGTGGCCGCGGTGGTGTACCTCTCCCTCAACCCCACGCGGGCATCCACGCGGGAGAGGAGGCGCGGGAATTCATTGTGGCGGTCCCCCGCCGTCCTCGGAGCTGGCTACGACTCCTTGACCCGTTCACCCGGGCCATGGAGGGCAACCCGCCCCAGGGGTTATGGCTGCGGGCGGACGGCTGCTGCATTGGCCCCGCCTAGGTGGTCGTCGACCTCTCCGTCGGCAGCGCCCTGTTTCTGACACGGGGGTGGAAATCGTTCGCCCGCTCCCGGGGCTTCGGCCCCAGGCATCTCCTCCACTTCAGGTTCGCTGGCGCCACCACGCTTTTCGTGAAGATCTTCGGAGCATCCGGCGCCTGTTTGGAGTGCTGCGCGGAGAGCTCGAGCGAGAGCGACTATGACTCCTCCAGCGAGAGCGACGACGATGGCAGCATCTTTGGCATCAAGCGGGAGGATTCCGACTAGACTCGCATGGCGTCCTAGCTAGGGTTTTAGGGATCCGAGAACGAGGTTCCATCAGTCAGGCCTCGTTTCCGGATCAACTGCCACATCGTAATGGTAGATCTCCTGTCAGTGGCCGACGGGGTCGTAGATGAAGTCGTACTCCGACTTGACACCATCACCGCTGCCACCAAGCCGATACGCCTTCCTCCTCGGAGGCCGACGAGGACATTATAGGAAGTCATACTCCGACTTGTCCCCGTCGCCGCTGTTGCTGGGTTTGGCGCCCTCCTTTTGTATTTAGGTCGTATCCGACGAAGTCCTGAAAGAAAATCAAAGAAAGACGTTGGGTATATCAAGGATTTGCCTTGTATGTTTGTGCGTCAATCTTTCTCTCTTCTTCTTTTTTGCGAAAAACTGCATTGCGGTGCCCTTTCGACCTTTACGCTTGTCGTGGACCTTTGCCGATATGTTCGTCTTATCGAGGGGCACTTCTAAGGATAGATCCCGAGAACCCTCCCGTAGCGCCACTCTTGGCAAGGTTACCTCGTCGTCCTCACCGCGGCTGTCAGGGGTGCTGGGCATGCTTCCAACCCCCGGCGTGCAACGATTTCGATAAGGGTCCACCCGCGCGCAGATCTTTCCTTAGGCCACAATTCGTGGTAGGGAAAGAGTTTTACTTATCTTTTCCTTCCTCTGTTGCCCTTCTTGCCGTGAGGTTGTTGCTCCGAACGCGTCCGCCCTTGCTGCCCCTTCTTCCCCGGGATGACTTGTGCGCGAGGGGAAGGAATCCTGCTTCCTTTTGAGAAAAAGAAAGAAGAGAAAACATGGGTGCGCTATGGGCTCTTAGCGATTCGGTAACGACCTTATGCTGGCAATGAGCTACCGCAATAACTCACATAATGAAACATAATGCAAATATGTATCTAAGCAGGAGAAAAGTTGCGGGATATCTAGTTTTACTAACTGCGCATAGGGTCATCACCTGGCTTTGTACAAAGGATTACATGCATTGCTGCGAGACATGTAAATAAGTGGTTGCCGGCGAGCCCGAGAACCGCGCCTTATGGGTAGAACTTGCAAAGATGCTCGATATTCCATGAGTTTAGCACCGGGGCGCCATCTTCGGGCTCCAGGCGGACTGCGCCAGGCCTCGTGACTCGTACCACCCGGTATGGGCCTTCCCACTTTGGCGTCAACTTGTTTGATCTCTTCGTGGACTGAATTCGTCGAAGGACAAGGTCGCCTTCCTCAACAATCCTGACGCGCACTTTGCGGCTATGGTAGCGGCGCAGGGCCTTCTGGTACCTAGCGGCGCGCAGTGCGGCCTGGAGACGATCTTCCTCGAGGAGCGTGGCATCGTCATGCCGTAGCCGCTCTTGCTGGTCCTCGTCAAAGGCCCGCACTCTCGGTGACCCGTACGGGAGTTCCGTGGGGAGAACTGCCTCCGTCCCGTAGACCAGGGCAAAGGGGGTTTCGCCGGTGGCTCGATTTGGCGTCGTTCTGATCGACCAAAGAACCGCCGGTAGCTCATCAATCCAGGGCCTTCCGTGCTTGCGCAGGTTGCCGAAAGTCCTCGTCTTCAGGCCCCACAACACTTCAGCATTCGCCCTCTCCACTTGCTCGTTGCTCCTGGGGTGAGCAACCGAGGTGAAGCAGATCCGGGAGCCGATATCTTGACAGTATTGCATGTAAGTGCTGCTGGTGAACTGCGTGGCGTTATCGGCGATGATCCTGTTGGGAACTTCGAAACGACAAACAATCCCTCTTACGGACTAGGACATGCGCATGTAATGCGTCGTGAGGTGGCGCGGTGGCGATGTTTCCCGGCAAGGATTGCCTCTCCTTTTGTGCCGTCCGCCCAGCTACCTCTTATTCTTCTGCCACGCCGCGGTACGGGTGGCGATAAAGCTGCAACAGGCCTGCCGCTGTAGCCACGTGTCCCGGCCAGCTTCGCCTGCCCGCCTGCCCTCTCGACACCTCAGCCGATGTAGACAATCGTCCCTGGTGAGGTGGAGCGCCGGCCTGGCGGGTTGGAATCTTGCTGGGGACGCCTGCGGGCGGGCTACTCCACTTGGAGAAGAGTCTGGTCGCCTCGCCTCGGTCTTGGCTTCAGTTTGCCTCGAAGGCTGGTGCGAGCCCGGCAAGGAGTTGCCGGTCTGGGGCGGTTGCCCGTGCCTAAGTCTGGGTACTAGGGACCCCCAGTTCTTAGTACACCGACAACGGATAAATAGTTATCAAAGATTCTTACTGGAGGAGCCGGGTTAAGAGCGCAGAAGGGATTCAGTCCAACTTTATAGCAAGCTTCTTGAGTTTCTCCCAGCAGTTTCTTTAGAATCCGGTTTATCTCATCAGTTTCCAAATTCTCACTGTTGTATATTTGTGCATTGTTTAAACCGCCAGAATAATTGTACATTAAATCGCCACGACGACTCAATGGTAAGATCCTCCAGGCTACCCAACGTCGGGTTAGATCAACCCCAGTCAACCCATTGGCTAGCAAGGCCCTCGGTTTTAGGTATATGGGGGCGAGTTGAGAACGTTCTTCTTGTGGAGCCCATCTAGGAAGTTCAAAGGTCATAGGAAGACGATCTGGTCTGTAACCCGGCAGAGGATTTTCATCAGCAGGGGTCATGTTCCGGCAATAGAACCAAGTGTTAATACATCCTTTGGGGTGGCTTGGCAGAGTAGTTGCAGGAAAAGAACCATCTCTTCGCCTTTGAATTGAGACCCTGCCGAGTTCTAGACCGGGGCCATTAGCACACTCAGTCTGGCGGTTGAGATAGAAGAATTCCCTAAAAAGAAGGACACTGGGCTCCATTTGCAGATACACCTCACAAAACACTTGGAACTGACATATGTTGGATATGGAATTGGGAGCCAGATCTTGAGGATGAAGATTGAAAAAGTTCAAAACATCCCGAAAGAATTTGGACCCGGGGGGAGAAAAGCCCAGGAGAAGGTGATCTATGAACACCACTACTTCTCCTTCGCCGGGTTGTGGAATTTCATCTCCGAGGGCAACCCGCCAGCCAATTTCCTCTTGGGACGGCAGAAGGCCTTGGTCTTCATAATCCTTGAGCATAAGCTCCGAAACATGGGAAGGCACCCAGTTGCATATGGTGGATTTTGACATGATGAGTCGCCTGAGTAAAAGTAAAAGGAGCTCCAGAAGCATATATGGCAGGTTATTTAAGAAACGACAACTCGTTTAAATAAGTTATGTGATCAGAGAACAATGTTTTGGCAGTTATGGTCAAGGGTAAGACGGCCTAATTGTTTACAACAGGTGAGTCGCCTCATGATAAGTCGGCACTTAAATGAAGCAGTCTCTAAACATGGCCGGTTACAATCATAATGATAAGTCGGCAAACATAAGGGCGTCTTATGATAATCAGAGATTTCTGGTTTTTTGCTAAGTATGGAACTAACAAGTTTCTACCGAAGCAGCTACAATTATGGATCTACAAATGGTCCAAAAAGGAAAATAATTACTAAACCTAACAACGAAGTATTGAAGCAGTGGTGACCTAGCTTGCGGATTCCTAGGGGAGATCTAAGTATACTAGGTATAAAATGGTGCTGTCACTCATGCCGCTCTGTTTCTATGGGAAAGTTCATTGAAACTATATATGAACTCGCAATGGTGATGAAGGAGCAATGAACTCCGATAACTCCGACGAACTACAGTGAACTGATATAGATCTGGGAGAATGAAGATGATTTACCTGACGGTTGCAGGGGGCGGCGGAGATGTTTGGCCGGGCCCTGGTGAAGTTGGGGTGACGCCGCGGTCCTGGATGGACGAACAGCAGTGGCGACGCAGCAAAGACTTGAGCTCAAGGAAGAATAAGAAGCGAGGGGGCAAGGTAAAAAGTGAATAAGAGGGCCCCCCACGGGTATTTATAAGGTGAAGACCCAAAGGGTAACAGGCGGGCGCGAGAATTGAGGGGACACAGTAAATTTTGGAGCCAGAGGCGCCTCGATTTTTGGGCTAAACGGATATATACAAAGATCCGTAGTGATGTCATCATTGATTACCTGGATTTCCGGTGAGTGATGTCATTAATGGGTAGAACAAGAAAATTACAAGTCTGGAAGCGTCGTAAGACAGTATTTCATGACCCGGAGAAGATGCAGATATCATCGAAAGACAAGCTGCCAAATTAAGGTGGTGGAGATTGACATGAATGAATTCAAATCAATCTGGGGGCTAATGTTGGGGATATAACCCCACAATATAACCCGCCCTATTGGGCCGGGTCATCCGGATGGCGGCTCGTAAGCAATACACAAGGTGGGCTGTGACGCTGAGGAACAAGACCGACAAGGCAGCTTACCAAGTAAGCCGGTTTGCGGCCCAGTACCCGAAGACGGCGACTCAAGGCCCAAGAGGTGGAAAGTCGCCTAGAGTTTCCTTACTTAGGAGGCAAGGCGAGTTACATATATACTTGGTCACGAATCGTAACACGACTCAGACTCTTGTAAAGCCCAGGGTCTCGACCTGTATATAAAGGCGAGTCCCTGAGGCCAATAGACTTAAGTTACAATTGATCAATAGCTAGGTTGAGCGAATCCGCTCCCTTGTAATTGATCACCAAGCAATAAGAAGAAAAGCAGGAGTAGGCTATTACCTTGATCATGAGGGGCCGAACCTGGGTAAACCGTGTCTCTCGATTCCGATCAACCCCGACAAGCTAACCACCCAGTTGCAATGACCTCACATCTAAGTCCTCACACTAGGACATCTGCCGTGACAAAACCACGACACAAAGTATCCTCGGAATCCCGGTGCACAAGACGTTCGAGAAAGGTAAAACAAATCCAGCAAGACCGCCCGACGTGTCGACAAACCGGATAGGAGCCGCGTATCTCGTTCTCAGGACACGACCGGATGAGCAATACGTACGGTGGCCTAATAGAAATCCCTTGAGTTGCCCCGAGGTGGCCCCGCAAGTGGCTCTAGTTTGGACCAACACTCATGAGGAGCACTAGCCCGGGGGTTGATTAATTATCCGCGGGTGCCGGCGGGTCCCTATGCATTTTTATTAGTTGTTAGGCAAATGTATTACCAATGTTGGGCCTTGCCAGAATAGTTTTATCCCAAAACAAAAATCAAGGGGGTCCCCATAGCAACCCCAAGCATGTTAGGAGTGCTCAATATGGAACATAACACCGGTACACAAGTAACTAGGGTGGCAAAGGTGGAACAAAACACCAAGCAAAAGGCCAAGCCTTCCACTTTTTACTAAGTATATATGTGCATTAAATTAAATAACAATAATATTGTGATATCTCAAAATATCCATGTTGTCACATGGAAACATCTTGCACCTGCAACTAGCAACGCTATAAGAAGTGCTGAGCAAGCGGTAACATAGCCAAACAATGGTTTGCTGGGATGTGGAGGGGTTAGAGGCTTTTCATGGCATTTTGGGAGGCTTGACAAACAAGTGGTAGGTAACGAGACATAGCGATAGAGACGAGACAACTAGCATGGCAATGATAGTAGTGGTATCCAGGGAAATGTTCATCTTGCCTGAGATCCTGCTTGGAAGAAGAGCGAATCCGTGAAGTAGACGAATGGGACGTAGTCAAATTCACACTCCGAATCGGTTTCGGAACTCTATCGACAAGAAGCAATCCGGAAACAAACAAATGACACGGTAAACACCACAACATATTCATGACATGATGCACAATCAAATATTATGCATGGCCATTTAATTATGCATGGAATGGCAAAGCACAACAACCAACTTCAACATATTAAGTGAAGCTCAATATGCAACGGGTTGCATATTGACGAAACTCCACATTCGAATCATTTAGTTCACTCTCGTTTATTTACACGACAAGTTTAGATGTTGTTAAACATGGCAAGAGGTGAAGCATAAGGAAACTACATTATCTAGGCATTTTAAATGAGGCCGCAAACAACGAATAACAATTCCAGAAAGTCCCCATATGGAAATTAAGATTTCGATATTGTTCTGCCTAGAACACAATTTTAAAGTTGTTAAACAACAAAATAAATGTCACCATGTTATTCTACACATTTTTCTAGTCAAGTTACAAATAAAATTCATTTGCATCGGAGGTACGGTTAAAAATATATGAATTAAACAATTTTAACAGGGCATTAACGCAAATTACATTCAAACATCAATTTAGATATTTTTATCATGGATGAAAGTTAGATATTATAAAGCTACACAAAATTCTAAGCATTTTACATATATAAAGTATTCTAATCCGACTCACGGTTATTTAGTTATTAACATTTAAAACCAGGGCATTATATGTAAATACGCAGTTTATATGACAAGAGAAAACTACCAAGAATAGACACAGGTTGGGCTAGCCAGTGTCAAGGACAAGTGGGGGTAGGGGGTAGTCAACCGAGTCAATGTGGAAAGGTCAACAGGGGCGCTGGGACCACGTGTCATAGGCACATAGAAAAAAAGGTGCTAGGCAAAACAACAAAATTTTAAAGTTGTTAGACAACAAAATAAATGTCACCATGTTATTCTACACATTTTTCTAGTCAAGTTACAAATAAAATTCATTTGCATCGGAGGTACGGTTAAAAATATATGAATTAAACAGTTTTAACAGGGCATTAACGCAAATTACATTCAAACAACAATTTAGATATTTTTATCATGGATGAAAGTTAGATATTATAAAGCTACACAAAATTCTAAGCATTTTACATATATAAAGTATTCTAATCCGACTCACGGTTATTTAGTTATTAACATTTAAAACCAAGGCATTATATGTAAATACGCAGTTTATATGACAAGAGAAAACTACCAAGAATAGACACAGGTTGGGCTAGCCAGTGTCAAGGACAAGTGGGGGTAGGGGGTAGTCAACCGAGTCAATTGGGAAAGGTCAACAGGGGCGCTGGGACCACGTGTCATAGGCACATAGAAAAAAAGGTGCTAGGCAAAACAACAAAATTTTAAAGTTGTTAGACAACAAAATAAATGTCACCATGTTATTCTACACATTTTTCTAGTCAAGTTACAAATAAAATTCATTTGCATCGGAGGTACGGTTAAAAATATATGAATTAATCAGTTTTAACAGGGCATTAACGCAAATTACATTCAAACAGCAATTTAGATATTTTTATCATGGATGAAAGTTAGATATTAGAAAGTTACACAAAATTCTAAGCATTTTACATATATAAAGTATTCTAATCCGACTCACGGTTATTTAGTTATTAACATTTAAAACCAGGGCATTATATGTAAATACGCAGTTTATATGACAAGAGAAAACTACCAAGAATAGACACAGGTTGGGCTAGCCAGTGTCAAGGACAAGTGGGGGTAGGGGGTAGTCAATCGAGTCAATGTGGAAAGGTCAACAGGGGCGCTGGGACCACGTGTCATAGGCACATAGAAAAAAAGTGCTAGGCAAAACAATAGGGGAAAACTGGGATTTGAACCCCGGATCCCTTGCTTATTCCACGATGGGAGGACCAGCTGGACTAGCTATGCCTTTGTGCTTAACACAAGTCTGATACATTATGAAGTGGCTGCGCGACGGATCTGAATCCAACTGAAAGACACAACGAACAACAAGGGCCGACCTATCTGTAGCACGCGTACACGAGCTCGCCGGAGCGATTGTGCGCGCGAGCGAGAAACAAACTACGGGGGCTGGACGCTCACCTTGGGCCTGATCTGGCCATCAATGGTGCTAGGCTGGCTGGTGCTTGAGTGGTGCGAGCGAGCAGCAGCTCTCCTCGATGCAGAGGCGAAGCAGAGGAAAACGAGCGGGCGAAGTGGCTGTGGGCAGGGGCACGGGAGACGCGAGGTGGCCGGAGTCGTTCAAGGCTGGCGGCGCTCATGGTGTCGGGCGTGCCTGGCTCCCGTTCCCGGCGAGCTACGATGGTCGGCAGGTGCGTAGGAGGCCGTCGGTGCTGTTGTTCAAGGACACGACGTCCATGGCGGCGGCCTCCATGCTCCTGTAGTGAAAGAAACGGGGGAGAGAGATGAGCAGTGAGGGAGACGAGCAGAGGAAGAAGGAAAAGGAGCAGGGACGATGCTCATCTATTGGGTGCGCGGACGACATGCTGGTGACAGAGGCGGAGTGGCTGGGGGCGTCCGCCTAGAGAAGAAGCACGGGAGGGGCCACGTGGACAGTGGCGCGCAGGGGCCGCGGCGACCTCACTGACTTGGGCGGTGGCAGGGCTATGCGATGGTGGCGGAGCTCCTCTGGCTGAACGCCGGCGAGGTGAGGAACGAGGCAAAGGAGCTGCTTGAGCGCGAGGTGCTCTTCTTGCTGGCTGCTCGGGTCGTTGCCTGCGGTCGATGCGTCGGTTCGGAGGAGAGATAGGAGGGCACAAGCGCGAGCGCTCGGGCTCGGCTGGAGGAGGCGCGGGGTCGATCACTGGTTGGCTGGGGTTGGTCGGGCATGGATCTGGGAGGAGGAAGCTGTGGGATGGTCCGGTGCTAAAATCAAGGGAAGGAGAGAGGAGGCTGTCGGCGGCGCGAGGGAGGATGGGACAGCTCTTGTCCATTATTTATAGCAGGTGGTTTTAGCTAGGGGTTATTTTGTCTCTTCGATCGTCATCCGACGGTCGAAAAATATAGGCTAGGAGTCCAGACAAAGTACCGAGATGTACATCTTGGTAAGCTATCAACAAAAATTGCAATCAATGATAAAGTACCGAGATGTTTCGGGTATTACGGGGTTGATCCGGATCCAACGATCACGACCGTATGTTTCGGGTTCGGGAAAATTATCGGACGCGTGCGATGGTCTGTGCACTGTGCAGATGTGCTAGACATTTAAAAGAGAGGGAAGACGGGCAGCATAGCAACAACTTTGCAATACCGAAAACGTCTGCGATTTAAACCGGCTATAGTGTCGCTATAGGTTTATCCGTTGGGGTATCAAACGACCTCCGAATGCGACGAAATTTGGCAAGCGGTCTACCCACACCATATTAAGACCGCATGCCAACTTTTGACCCATTCCGAGAAGTTTTATACGCTCTTTTAAAAACAATATTTTAATGATGTCGCAGGCGCGTGCGTGTGTGGTTGGTCACGAAACGGTCAACGACAAGAACGGAGAGAACCAACGACTACAATGACGGCAATGGAGTGCCGATGCAATGCGGATGATGCGAATGATGCTATGATGAATGCAACAAACAAATAAATCTCACGACGTAGTAGAATAAAACGGGAATCTTCTGGAGCGTCAGTCTCGGGATGTTACATGATGATGGCTTCGCCCGAGGCACACGGGATCTTGTTGTGCACCTGGCTGATGCGCTGGATGTACTTGCATAGGGTCTCTCCAGGGCGCTGCTTCACGCGCCGCAGCTCGTTGACGAAGAGAGGGCGGTCATGCGTGCCCCTGAAGTTGGCGACGAACTTCTCGCAGAGCTCGCTCCATGAAGAGATCGACTCCTCGAGCAGGTTCATGAGCCAGGAGCGCGCGCCATCCTTAAGGGCCATGGGGAACTAGTTCGCCATGACCTTGTCGTCGCCATTCGCCACCTCGATGCTCAGCACGTAGAGCTGGATGAACTCCGTGGGGTCGGGATGCCATCATAGCGCGGGGACAGCTAAGACTTTTACTTGACGGGCCAAACCACCCGGCGCACTCGCAAGTAAAGGCCCGACAGCCTACGCTGCTCGAAGGGACTCCGCGCACAAGGGCTGCCTAGTTCTGGCACCCGGCTGGCGTGACATCCTGGACGATGCGGTCCTGGCGCTGGCACTATTGCTCAAGGATCACACATGCGTCGGGTGGCGCACAGTGGACGATCTGACAGTTTACTGGGCCTGCGGAGGCGCTCCACGAGGCTGGTCGCGCGGGCGAGCGTCGCGCTGAGGCTCGACCGGGTCGTTGTGCAGGGGAGGCGGCGGAGGCGCTTCGTGCACCATATCCTCAGCGCGAGATGGTGGAGGACGAAGCGAGCGAGAGGGTGCTGGGGCTTCTCTGGCGACGGTGACGAGCTCGGTGATGCATCTCAGCCAGTCGTCGTAGCCAGCAGTAGCTCGCGCGCCATGAGCAACGCGGCCTGCGCGTTCACCTGCCCAAGGATGGCGTGGAAGGAGGAAGCCGTGGCGGTGTGGCTGTCTTGCTGCACGGAGGGGTGCATGGAGGAGTCCTGCTGCTCGCGGGTAGCGGGGTTGGTGGCGGCGGCAGCTTCGGCGCCGGTGGAGTGGCAGCGGCCGTTGCGACCTACAGGTGTGGTCTGGACGATGCAGGCCGCCCGACGCTCGGCACACGCACAACGAGCGTCAGCTATAGGGTTGGCAAAGCTGGAGCAGAAACAGAGCTGGTTAATAGCGGCGCACCCCTACCTGGCGCGCCAAATGTCGGAATCGGGGCTCCGGGGACCCAAGGACGTTCGAACTCTGGGGTGCGCAGGTTCCCTCGCCCTACACTACCTCGCAACCTCACGGCGACACTCCGACACGCTCGATCTAAGGAAGAGGAGCAGTGGACACTGCGGTTTACCCAGGTTCAGGACACCTTGCGGTGCAAAACCCTACTCCTGCTTGTCTAGATTGCTTGAGGATGAGAGCGAGTACAAAGGTCAGTTCTGGCTAACTGGGGTCGATCCCCTCTATGGTTGCGGCCTGCCCTCTCTTATATTGGCCCTGGTCCTCTTCCCCCGAAAACACAAGGTGGGATGGGTTGCCACAACGGCTAGTTTGAAGGGGGACAGGACTGCAGCTTATCCTGACAAAAGCGGTCTTCGCCTGCAAAAGCCTCCTGCCGTGACGCGTTGGTGGGCTCGGGGATGACCTCCGTCCTAGCGAGCCCCCAGCCTCGGTCTTCTTTCACCAAATGGGAAACCTTTGGGGATTGCTTTGGGAACCGGCAAGCTGGTCCTGCTCCCTTAGCACAAAAGAGGAAAGCCTCCCTATCGACATGGCGCGCATCGCTCACGTGAAGACGTAGGGTTGGGCAACCCGCTAGGCCACCCTTGATTGGTATGCCCCCGAAAAGGCCTCGGGGGCAGCCGCATGAGGTGGCCTCACGAAGGGGGCTTCACGAGACTCTTAACGGCGCTTGCTGACGTACGCCTCACGAGGCAGGGGCCCTCGTGAGGTTCTTGCTCGTGAAGTCCAGAAGTGCACCGTGTAGGGCCCATGGCAGGCGCCGCGCCTTGGGCCGCAGGCAGACGGGCTTGGGTACCCCCGGTCCCACGGGCCCGATAGGTGCAACGAGCAGCACTTTGGCACCGGCACCTTGCAGCGAAAATGCTCTGTCAAAGTACATGACCCATTCTTGAGGTGTTTCCTTGTCGTGAAGGGCTGTTTCTGGAATTTCTTCGTCTTGCGTTGGTGTCCACTCTGCTATGAACTCTGCCAAGGCTCTGCTCAGAATTTTTGCCATGCTTTCAAAGCTCAAGTCAAAGCTAGCCAGTTCCAATGCCGACTCGATGATCTTGCCGGTTGCCTCTAGATTTCTCAAGATGCGTTGCAGCGGACACCGAGTGACAACGGTGATGTGGTGTGCTTGGAAGTAGTGGCGCAGTTTCCGGGAGGCCATGAGGAGGTTGAAAAGCATTTTCTGCATCCCGGAGTATCTTTACCTAGCACCCCGCAGGAGGGAGCTGACAAAATACACTGTCCGCTGCACCACTTTCTTCTTCTGCATAGTTTGCTATTCTGCCCCTTGCGGCATGCTTGTGTCATCAGCTCCTTGGCTTGCCGGTGCTGGCTTTGACTTGCCGGCCGCAGACTCTGGTATTTCCGCCCCGTCCTCTGTAGCTTCCCTTTCCGCCACCAGTGCCGCACTGACCACTTGGTTTGTCACCGCCAAGTACAGCAACAATGGCTCCTCTAGTTTGGGCGCGACTAGGGTTGGCGTTGAGGATAGATATTTCTTCAAATCTTGCAGCGCTGCCTCTACTTCCGCGGTCCACGTCATTGGGCCTACCTTCTTCAGGATCTTGAAATACGGCAGGGCATGCTCTGCAAACTTGGAAATGAACCTGTTGAGGGCGGCGATGCAGCCCGCCAGACGGTGCACGTCCTTGATGCGCTTCGGCGCCTCCAGCTGTTCAATTGCTTCAATCTTTGCGGGGTTGGCTTCAATCTCGCGCTGCGACACAAAGAACCCGAGGAGCTTGCCGGAGGGGACTCCAAACACGCACTTCTCGGGGTTAAGCTTCAAATTGATCTTGCGCAGGTTTGCAAAGGTTTCTTCCAGGTCTTGGATCAGCGTGTCCTTGTCCTTGGTCTTGACTACTATATCATCCATGTAGGCTTCCACATTCCTGCGCAGTTGCGGCCCCAAAACAATCCGAACTCCTCTTGCGAATGTCGAACCATCGCTCTTCAACCCAAACGGCATGCGTCTGAAACAGTACGCACCGCAAGGGGTAATGAACGTCGTTTTATCTTCGTCTTCCGCGGCCATGAAGATCTGGTGGTATCCAGAGTAGGTGTTAAGGAAAGACAAGATATCGCAAATAGCGTTCGAGTCAACTATCTGATCTATGCATGGCAAGGGGAACGGGTCCTTCGGGCAAGCCTTATTTGACATCGGTGAAGTCGATGCAAATTCTCCATTTCCCATTTGCCTTGTGCACTACCACCGGATTTGCCAGCCAAGTTGGGTGGATCACACCTCTGATCAGACCTGCTGCTTATAGTTTCTTGATTTCTTCGGCAATAAACTCATGCCGTTCCAGGGCTTGTTTTCGGACCTTCTGCTTGACGGGGGCGCATGGGGACAAACGGCAAGGTGGTGCTCAATCACCTCAGTGGGAACACCAGGGATGTCCGATGGTTGCGAGGCAAACACATCGACATTCGCTCGCAGGAAGGTGACGAGCGCGCTTTCCTATTTGCTATCGAGGGTGGCGCCTATGGTGAAAGTCCCGCCCTCGTCCTTCTCCCGCGCCACCACTTGTTTCATCTTGGGAATGGTCACCTTGTATTCCTTGCTCCTGGCGGCAGAGGTCTCTGGTAAGTCCTCGACGGGCGCGCTGCACTCTTTGGCACGCTTGCCGGAGTCCTTACGATATTCGCCAGAGTTCTTGATCTTGTTCTCCCCTCGGGAGCTTTGCTGGCAGGAGCGAGTGCCTCGTCGGCAAACGCTGATACTGCCTCCCATAAGAGCTTGTCGATGCAGAGGACCGCGTCGTTTTTGTCAGCGTGTACGGTGATGACGCTCATTGGCCCTGGCATCTTGAGGGTGTTGTAGGCGTGGTGTGTTGCTGCCATAAAATTTGCCAGCGCCGGTCGGCCCAAAATCCTATTATACAACAGTCACATCTTCGCAACATCGAAGACTGCTCTCTCTATCCTGAAGTTGAGCTCGCTGCCGAACGTCACCGGCCGAGTGATCTTTCCCTTGGGTTGCGACCTTCCAGGATTGACTCCCTGGAAGGTCCTCGTCGGCTTGAGATCCGTGTCAGGAATCTGCACCCGTTTGATCACGTTGGGGGAGATCAAGTTCAACCTAGCCCCATTGTCGACCAACATCTTTGTGACCTTGATGTTGCGTATCATTGGTGATACCAACAATGGCACTCACCGAACGACAGTGATGCGGTCAGGTTGGTCCTCATTGTCGGTGTCGAAACCGGCGGATCTCGGGAAAGGGGTCCCGAACTATGAATCTGGGATCGATGGTTAACAGGGGACGAAGGAGACGATGTTTACCCAGGTTCGAGCCCTCGTGAGGAGGTCAAACCCTACGTCCCGCTTGATTATATTGATGAGTATAATGGTTACAGAGTCGATCTACCTCGAGATCAAATGAGCTAAACCCTAGATGAGTTGACTTTTCCTGCTATGAACTAAGCCCCCTGGTTTATATAGACACCAGGGGTACCTAGGGTTACACATGATAGGTTTCCATCCGGGCATAGATACGCCCATTCTTTCTCTCTAGACTTGGATGTCACGCCAAGTCTTCGAAGCCTTCCCTTCCGAACATCGGATTGTCCTATAGTTCGGCCTTCCCGCAATTGCCACAGAGCGGCCCACCGAGGCGGCCCACCGAAGGTCAACTGGCGGCCCGAGGACCCCTTGGTCCCGGACTCCCTCAGTAGCCCCCGAACTAGCCTCCAACGCCGGGCTTCATGACACCTAACTGCTTCGCACGTCCAAAGTATCCAGCTTGCGGGGTGAGTTCTTTTCTTCCCTTTATACTCGGCTGATCCTAGTCCGGCCGCTGATGACACCCTGCTTTCTAGACATACATTGCTTAACCTCGAAGGCCAAATGCCCGAGTATAAATAGTATCTCTCCTGACAACTTTTCTGACGAAAAGCCAAGACAGGCCACGGCCACTTAGCCAGTTATAAAAACTCAATTCACGGTTTTATTGGCACGTCTTATCAACATGAACATCGTGCTCCATTTTTCACGGGATACGATTAATGATCTGGGTTATCCCACGCGCGCGTAACGGCGCGGTTGCTTCGGGAGCGGCGTAGTCCACGGCGCAGTAAGAGGACTCTTGGTATTACGGCCTTCCATAAAAGGGAGAAAAACCCCAAAGCCTCCATACGCTCCTCAGATTCAAGTTCGCCCTCTCGACCTCTTTCGCTCCAAGCGCACAGATCCAATCTTCTTTCAGCTCCCTCCAAGCCACCTTTCCCCTCTCCCCAAGCTCGACCATGGCCGGCTCAGGCTCGCAGGGCAAGCGGGAGGCCTCATGCGTTAGCGAAAATGACATCCAGGATCTAAAGCGCGCCGGCTACCTCCCGACCGACGTCGTCCACCGCGCCCCCGAAGATGGCCAAGTGGTGCCCACTGAAAAGCCTGGAGGGCGGGTGGTGTTCATTCCCCATTTAATCCGGGGACTGAGCTTCCCGCTGCACCCCTTTGTAAGCGGCCTGATGTTCTTATATGGGTTAGATTTTCATGATCTTCCCCCGAACTCCATTATGCACATATCGACCTTTATCGTCGTTTGCGAGGCCTTTTTGCGGGTCCAGCCGCATTTCGGTTTATGGCTAAAGGTCTTCAACGTCAAGCCGAAGACAGTAAATAGTCAGCATGCGGATTGCGGAGGGGAGGTGATCAGCAAGCTTCCGCGGGTAAAGTGGTCGGAGGTCACCTTCATCGACACTGTCAAAGTCTCATAAAAAGAGTGGTTCTACATCATCGAGCCACTGGGCGCAGACTGGGCGGTGCCTTCCGAGTTCAGATCTGGACCCCCCACGAGGCTGACCTCATGGATCAAGAAAGGCCTGGACTGGGGGTCGGCCATAGAAGTAAAGGCGCTATAGAAATGCATCACGCAGATGCTAGAAGCAAACGTCGAGCTGACCAACATGGTCCAGGTCATGCTCCGCCGCCGTCTCGTCCCCTGCCAGCACCGGCTACCCCAATGTGGGCCTACAAGCTTGACGACCCTCCCACCATGCGCAAGCTTTACCACACCACCCAGGAGAAGCTATGGAAGGCATTGTTCAAGCCCAGAAGGATTGGCCGGCCGAGGAGGAAGACACCGGCCTGGACGCCGAAAACCCTGCGCTCAAGGTATAGCAAAGTTTTCTATTTTTATCCTTGGGTTCTATCTTTTAGCAAGGAATTTAACCTCTTCTTCTTTGCGTTCATAGAACTGGATGGACAAGGCCTTGCGGATTAATGGCCCAACCCCGCTGCCCGAAGATCCCAGATCGACCCTATTAACGGTGATGCTGGTCATGGCGCCGTATTCGGCGCCAGAGAAGAAATAGAAGAAGAAGAAAGGCAAAAAGAAGGAGGTCCGAGAGGGCCTCCTCCCAAGAGGTCCTTCAGACGCTAGGTCCGCAGAGACCCAGGCCTCCTCCACTCACGAGGAGGAACACATAGAGGAAGGGGGGAGGTGGACTCCCCCCAGACAAGGAAGAGGGCGGCGTCTGTTGACGTCGAGGAGGATCTAGCTCCCCCCGCCCCGAAGAGATCCTGCAGGGCCAAAGCGGTCCTGCCCGATGATAGCCCAGACTCTGATGAGGAATCCGAGGCCTTCGAGATGGTCCCTCGAAGGAATCCCATGGTCAAGCCCCGGCCCAGAGGTACTGAATCCGAACACTTTACGGTACACTCATACGAAGTTTTTGTTACTAACCGTATAAACGTCCTCCGTATTGCAGCCCGACCCACGATCTCCCAACCAAACAGGTCTCAGAGGGGGACCCCCCGCCCGCCGAGCTGGCAGAGAGCGGGACTACATCCCGTACCTCTCCCCCTCAGGCCGCCGACGAGGCCGCGAAGGTGATATCCCACCAGACCCCTCCCAGGCTGAACATTGGGGGTGAGGAGGTAATGACCGAGGTTCATACCTCGGCGACCAAAGACCAGGAGGTCGAACCCTTTCCTGGCGGGCAAAGACGGAGGTCATGACTCATCGGAGCTCCCTTTGAAGATGGCCCCGGAGACCTCTATGCCTCCGATGTCGTCGACCCTGCCTCCCAAGAAGGGAGAGCGGAAGTGCCACCGCCGGTGCCGCCCGTGACAGAGTAGGCCGCAACCGGGTGGCCAACCATGATGGGGGAGGCTTTGTCTAACTCTGCCATCGCCGAAGATCACCGCACCCTTATGGGTGCGGTTTTGCAAGGCATTCAGTACATTGATAGCGGACTGAAGGAGGCCTTCAGCGGTCTATTGGCGGGCTTCAAGTAAGCCATGCAATATTCTTTTCACAAGGACAAATTTGTTTGTAAGGTTATGCATTCCTTATAGGTATATTAGCCCCCGAGCCGTGGGTGAGTTTGAAAAACTTGCCCGGGGGTCAAAGAATTTAAAATCACGATTAAAGCAATTCGTGACCCTTGAAATTGTAATAGTTTCGGAGATGATGTGGCGGAGGGTCTAGGACCAACAGCTCGGAAGTTTGTTTCACACCGGTTGTTTTGTAGGCCTCGTCTTCAGCGGTGGCCGCCAATGACATGGAACTGGCCGAGCTGAACCGGAAGCTAAAGAGTTCCGATGAGGAGCTTGACCGCCTGAACAAACGGTTTGATGAAATGCAAAGTAATTTTGAATTATAATGCGAAGACCTTTATTTTCCTCATTAATTGAGGTTTTCTGGCTTTCGTTCCTGAGATCTTGCTTCCCATTGTGTCTGCAAACGTAAACGCCGAGGTTGAGAACCTCAAGGACGAGCTAAAGAGGGCCAAGCAGGTGGTGGCCGAATGAGCGGCTGTCGAATTGAGCTCGCTGAAGGTCGACAGCGGCAAGCACGAAACTCGAGTGGCCGAGGTGCAACAGAAGCTCCAGGATACAAGCACTAAGTGCGAGGCCCTTGAGCAAAAGACCAAGGACCAAGCGTCCGAGCTGTCCTCGCTGTTCTCTGAGCTTAAATCGGAGCGTGTAGATACGTGGTCTTTTGAAGAAGAACTTCGCCAAGTCAGGATGATCACGGATAGTAAGCCGTACTTACTGCAATGTGCCTTTGGTGGTAACAGGTTTGCCCATCTCACACGGCTGTGGCGTTCCTCAGGCGCCTTTACGGATCTCCTGAGGAGTGCAGCGGACGCGGCCAAGCACTTTGCGACTCGATATGGGGATGTGGAACAGAGACTGTTGTGGGCGCAATTTGAGGCCCCCGAGCCCTGTCCCCTTCTCAGCTATCAAATGAAGCAGCTAACGGAGTTGCATAGGATGGCAGAGCCAGCCTTGAAGGATCTCTGCATTCAGCTGTGGCCTGTGGAGCCACTACCGAGCAGCTATTTTGGCCTGGTGCAGAGGATTTGCGACGCCGCACCCCAGATTGAGGTCCTGAACCGTTCCGTATGCATTGAGGGAGCTTAGATGGCCTTTGCGATGACCATGATGCATTGGCCAGGGGTGAAGCCGTTCAAAATGGATATTGCGCCCCCGCCTCCTGGGAAGGAGCATAGGCGCCCCGAGCTTTACTTCCCGTTGCGATGGAGGGTGCTCGGTCGATAGAGACCCAATGCCCCAAGGATGTAATTTACGAATGAGCACATTATTGTGTGCCCAATGAATATTTCGTTTGTAATGCATATGCACGGTTTATCATGCTTTTAAGATTAGAATTATTTTGACTCCTGTGTGGCCGTTTAGAACTAAAAGTTGCCAGTCATCGGCTTTAGCCCCCATGTAAATATCACAAGAGGTGTTCCAACCTCCGCAACATTACCCTTAGCCGAAGTATCAGAGCTCGGAGGTGGTGGTGCGAGAGGGGGAACAAGGCAATCGGACTATGTGGCTTTAGTGCTTTCACTTAGCCGTAGGAGCTTGACTGCGGGGGCTGGTTACTAGCCCCCAGTGTTTTGTGATATTCGGATATACCGAGGTTTAAGACCATTACCACATGGTTTGTGAAGGTACAAACCCCTCGTATGACAAGGAATAACCTCCATCGATTTTAAGATTGACACTTGTGCTCGGATCGCAGACCGGTTCTCGCTTATTATGACAGTCGGTTTTTGGCTTTCTCCACTGAGGTACTTGACCAGGCGAGATAGAAATACAATCGCAGTGGTTCTCCCTTTACCCTTTTAGCCGAACGAGAGGAACGTAAGAGGGTAAACACAGGAGCTGGGCAACCCAACCTTTGACCCAAGACATAATTCGGAACCGATTCATATAACGCAATATCCGAGACGCCAAACATATAGAGGACAATGTCGGGATGATGCTTGGGCGAGTTTTGTAGTCAAGCCCCTGTTCTATTGGCTGGTTGCATCTAACATGTACCGAATAATTTCGTTTTCGGAGGCGGGGAGTGAGAAACACTTTATAAAATACTGTAAGCAGGCCGTAAAAGATAATCTTTATATATGTTGAATTTTTACAATTCATACCGCGGAAATAACTATTACATGTATTTTGTTTAAAAACAAACTTCTACAAAGGGAAGGTTTACTCAGGGTCCTCGATGGGTGGCTTGATGTCCTCTACGTATTCCGATACGCCTCCACTCCTTTGCTCTTGAGGGGTGGTGTGCTCCTTTAAAGGTGATTTCCTTCGGCGAACAGACCATTGAGAGAGGTGCTTGAAAAATCGCCGTAACATGTGTGAGCTTGACGCTTGCAAGGTCCTGGATGGTGCCTGCTGTTTTCTTAGTAGTTCGGTCAAGCCGACCACTTGGTTTTGATAGTGTATCCCCCCCAGCTGCCCATGATATTTTAAGCGCAAAATTGTGCCTTCTAGGTACACACCTTACGTGTAGCGGGGCCGTGCTGTGGGGGGCGTATCCCTATTTGTGTTGAGCAGGGGATTGTTTCGTGAGATCGGGTCGAGATCGGGCTCGCTTGTTCGCCTGTCGCATCTTGACGTCTGATTGGGGCCTCGGTGCCTCGATGCCGGACTGGAATTCGGCTGCTAAGGCCGTTGTGTGTTCCTCAGTCCGGAAGGAGCGCTCCGTATTGCCGTTGCGGAAAGGGACAGTGATGACCCCCTTGGGTCCGGGCACCTTGAGCTTCAGGTATGCGTAGTGGGTTCTTGTGGAGGAAGTCTATGATCAGCCTGAGACTGTGGTTGGTACAGTCACGTCCAGTATTGGTACTTTTGATTCTGGTGCAACTCATTAATTCATATCAAGGGCAGTTGTGGAAAAGTACTATTTGCCCACTAGAACCCTTAGTTAGCCCATTAAGGTCAGTTCCCCAGGAGGCATGATGACGACAGGGATAGGATGCCACGCATTGTACCTTAACATTGGAAACCATGTATTTCCCACCCACCTCATCATCTTAGAGTCACAAGGATTGGATGTAATCCTAGGCATGGATTGGATGACCAAGTATGAAGGAAACATCGACTGTGCCCATAAGTCGATCTTTCTCACTACCCCGGAGCGAAGAGGATTAAGTACGTATCCAGGCACACATCGAAGAGTACTCGGGTGAATTCCCCCACAGGAGTTGTTCAGGAGGAAGTGCCGGTTGTACAAGACTTCCCAGATGTATTTCCGGAGGAATTGCCAGGCATGCCACCGGATAGAGAGATTGAGTTCCTGATGGAATTATTGCTAGGGACAGCCCCAATATCCAAGAGACCCTATCGGATGCCTGCAAATGATTTAGAAAAAATCATGAAGCAGATCAAGGAGTTATTGGATAAAGGCTATATTTGCCCAAGTTCATCACCTTGGGGAGCCCCAATTCTTTTGGTAGAGAAGAAGGATAAAACCTTGAGAATGGTAGTCGATTATCGTGCATTGAACGAGGTGACTATCAAGAACAAGTACCCTTTGCCGATGATTAATGACTTGTTTGATCAACTAGTGGGAGCCAGAGTGTTCTCCAAGATTGATCTTCGATCAGGGTATCATCAGTTGAAAATTCGTGAAGAGGATATACCGAAAAACGCCTTCACCACAAGGTATGGCCTATAGTAGTATACAGTCATGTCCTTTTGTTTGACTAATGCTCCTGCCTATTTTATGAGTATGATGAACAAGGTATTTATGGAATATCTGGGCAATTTTGTTGTTGTGTTCATCGATGATATATTGATATTCTCCAAGAGCGAGGAAGAACACAAGGAACACTTGCGTTTAGTTCCGGAGAAGCTCAAAGAGCATCAGTTATATGCCAAGTTCAGCAAATGTGAATTTTTGTTGAAGGAAGTCAGATTTCTCAGACATGTCATTTCTGGAGATGGAATAGCAGTGGATCCCGCTAAGGTTGCAACAGTCACAGAGTGGAAGTCAGCCACCTCAGTTAAGGAAATCCGTAGTTTTCTCGGACTTGCTGAATATTACCGGAGGTTTATCGAGAACTTCTCGAAGATTGCCAAGCCCATGATGGAGTTATTGAAGAAAGAATCCAAGTATATTTGGATTGAGGAGTGTGAATCCAGTTTCCAGGAGTTGAAGAAACGTTTGCTTACAACCCCAGTGTTGATTTTGCCAAACATTCAGAAGGACTTCCAAGTATATTGTGACGCTTCACGTCAAGGACTTGGAGGAGTACTCATGCAAGAGGGAAAAGTTGTAGCCTATGCATCCAGGCAGCTATGACCTCATGAATTGAACTATGCCACACATGATTTGGAGTTAGCAGCTGTAGTGCGCGCACTCAAGACCTGGAGACATTTCCTTATCGGAAATAGTTGTGATATTTACACGGATCACAAGAGCTTGAAGTATATCTTCACGTAGAAGGAGTTGAACCTCAGACAGAGGAGATGCCTAGAGTTGATCAAGGATTATGATATGAGATTGCTTTATCATCCAGGGAAGGCAAATGTTGTAGCAGATTTGTTCAGCCGTAAGAGTTATGTGAACACACTCATAGCGGGAGGATTACCCCAAGAGTTAGCCGACGATCTCAGAGAGCTCAAATTGGAGATAGTTCCAAGAGGATATGTTGCCACACTGGAGATTCATTCCACTTTGTCCGGAAGAATCTGTGAAGCCGAGAAGTTGGATAAGGAAATAGCTGAGATAAAGCAAAGAATGAAGGATGGCAAGGCCAAAGGTTTTCATGAGGATGAACACGAAACTATATGGTTTGAGGACTGTATCTATGTGCCCAACGACCCAGAACTCAGGAAGTTGATACTTCAGGAGGCCCACGATTCACCGTACTCGATACACCCAGGCAACACCAAGATGTATCTGGACTTGAAGGAAAGTTTTTGGTGGACAGGTATTGTCGGGGATATAACCCCCCGGTGTGACCCGCCCTACTCGGCCTGGTCAGTATAATGGCGGCTCTGGAAATATGTTCAAGATGGGTCGTGTTGTAAAGATAAAACAAGTAAGGCGGCTGCTAAGTGAACCGTCGGGCGGCCCAAGCGCGTGGAGATGGCAACTCAAGGCCCACGGGGCAGAAGACGCCAGAAGATTCCTTGCTTGAGAGGCAAGGCGTGTTAGAGACATGATAGGTTACGGGTCATAATATGACTCGGACTCTGTTGTAAACCCTAGGCTCTTGACCTGTATATAATGGCAAGCCCCTAGGGCCAAAAGACTTAAGTTAGACACCCTCAAAAGCTAGGTTAGCAATTCCGCACCCTTGTAATCGAGATCACCATCAATATAGACACAGAGCAGGACGTAGGCTATTACCTCCATTGGAGGGGCCGAACCTGAGTAAAACTCGCCTCCCGTTCCCATTTAACCCTTTGTGTCGCTACCTAGTGGCGATGGCCTCACACCTAAGTCCTTGCATGAGGACATCTGCTGTGACAAAACCACGACAGTTGGCGCCCACCGTGGGGCCCTCGCTCGGTGGAGTTGAGCTCTCGAAGGGAACCCATCCAGGGTTCGAGAAATTCGCGGTTGATCAGATGATCAAGAGTCGCCGCGACAAGATCTGCGTGGACGATCCAATATGGAGTACTAAGGTCGGATCAACTGAGCACGAACACCAGACCCCCCTTGGTAGGATCGGAACTACCGTTGCCGAGCCAGACATCTACATCGACACCGACGAACCGGCTCAGCATACGCAACCCGGCCGGGGTCAAACCGGCCGGCGTCGGGTGTTCGTCGGTTTCACTCAGGGAGTTTGCCTCTCGAATGAGCCGGTGGGCAGCGGCGACATCCTTGCCGACTCCGATGAAGATTCTTCCATTGGAGAAACCAAGTCGATCTGTCCTCTCTATGATGGCAGACTTGGGGGATCATTGGAGATTGAAGCCCCCGAGGAATTCCATGAGTCGCCTCGTCAGGTTGATGTCTACATGGTAGGAACCGCGGCGGCTCAGAACCCATCCATGGCCGGAGCGGCGGGTGGATCTGGCGGATCTGGCAAGATGCCGGCTCAAGCCATGACAGATTTAATGGCTGAGATGGCAAAGCTCGTGGAGAGTCCCGTCACTGTGGAAAATCAGGAAGAGCGCAACACGGAGTTAGCCAAACTACGTGATCAGATGACCGAGGTACAGAGGGAAATCGACGCTGAGAATGCTAGGATGGCGGAGCTATAGGCTCGCATACATAATGAGTCAGAGCGCCTTAAGACTGAGGCTTAGCAGTTAGGACTTCAGAGAGATGCATCTGAGGCGGTTTACCAGAGGAGACATCGGAGCCGGTTGCCGCTGAATCTTGAGCCGCAACAACTTTTTAACACCCCCAGAAGACACCAGGGGCTGGCCAACCGCTCGGAAATCAACAAAACGAGCCGCCACCAGCTCACTCGCCGCCACATCGTTTCTAGACGCCACGGGTGACAATGTGCTGGCGGCGACCCGGCAGTTGGAAGCACTACCTATTCTTGGAAATACCCCTGTTGATGTTGAAGCCAGGAACGCCATAGAGATGTTGAAAACAGCAGTGGTGCAGCAAGCGCAGTATTCTTACAGTCGCGATCGGATGCACTCCACTCAATATGCTAGTCGCAGCAAGATCCGCCATCCGGACTCTCCGGCTGTTTCTAGCAGTGGGCGCAGGCAGCAGCCTCAAGTTTCCCCGACCCGGCCTATTCCGTTAGGAGCTCACGCGATTGTTGATGCCGCTAGGGGTGTGAGGCAGGCAGAGGCGGAAGCAACAGCACGGGCGATTCAATAGTTTCATCCTTAACCTGAGACTGGGACCAATAGTAGGACGATTGGGATACCATGCGTATGCCCAAAGACTTGAAGGGGCCACGCAAGGTGCCAAACTACACGGCGGATCTTGAGCCGGCGGCTTGGATCGAAAGCTACGAGTTAGCAATGGATATGTTGGATGTCAGTGACGCCGTGTGCGCCAAGTACTTGACCATGATGCTGGAAGGACTGGCTCGAACATGGTTGAAGAACTTGCCGCCCAACTTCATCAACACTTGGGCAGAGCTTAAAGAACATTTCATCAAGAATTTTCAGGGAACATGCAAAAAGCCAATGACGATTGTGGACCTTCAACATTGCGTCCAGCGTGTAGATGAGTCGGATCATCATTGGACTCGTCGGGTTGCAGAAATCATACACTCATCAGACACTATTACGGCGGCTCAAGCCGTCCTGATCCTAGAAAAGAATTGCCACTTCCAGCCGCTGGTCCAGAAGCTCGGGCGGCTCAAGCGTAAGGTACATGACATGGGCGACTTGATGGATGTCCTCACCAGATACGTCGAGTCATACAGCACAAAGAATCCCGGCTCGGATGAAAACAAGACTGGCAAGGGAAAGAAAGGTGAAGGTGGAAAGGGCCAGCATAATCATGGTGGTAATCAGGGAACCCAGATTACCAATGGCAAGCGGAAGCAGCCAGACGTCGGGTCAGATTTTGTGGCCAACACCAATGTTGGCTTCAAAAACCAACGCCGTAATGGTCGCCCTCGAGGGACTTATAATGGAAACAAGCCTCGCAATTACGAGGAAGCGCTCAAGGGACCGTGTCCCAAACACTGTACCCAGGACAAGCCGGCTACCCACTCATGGAAAACTATTACATCATGCAGGAATTCCGCAACCAACCTTCCAAAATCATCAAGGGGGCAATGGTGGTGGACACCCAGGTCAACATGGTCCTGGCGGGCCACATGGCGGCTAAGGAGCTGGTTTTCAACATCAGGTGAATAGTGGCACCAGACAGCATCCTGGCCGAGTGAATCAACACAACAACCAAGGTGGTTTCCAGAGTAATCCCAAGCAGCTGAATAGCGGTCAGTACCACTCATGTGTTGTTAGCATCGTAAGCCGCCTGATAGCTTTTCAGCTCCATCTCGGCAACAAGTTGTGTAGCCAACACTTGTGATGTGTTGACACACCTACGATAGTCAGCATCACCGAAAGATGAGCCATCATCATTGAGCTCAGGAAACCCCTTGGCCATTTCTGCTGGGTTCAGCTCTTCCAAATAGGCAAAGGCCCGACTCAGAGAGGATGTTGCACCGGCTCGGGCGGCTGATTTCTTCAGTTCTTCAACTTGCTTCGGGAGCGTTGAGAGATACTTTAGCACATCCGTGATCAGTTTCACCGGCTCTTTGTGTCCCATGACTGCCTTGATAGCAAAATAGCTTCCGGCATATAGTTGTTCAGTAAGTGTATAAATAGCTTTCAGCATAAGCACATTGTTATCTTGGAGACTGGTTACCCTCGGGCCTGCAAATACAATTCAAGGGTGTAAGTCACCAGGCGACTTACCTGTGAATGGCGGTACTTTTGCAAAAATGACAATAATTCTTATAAGATACTTACCAAAGATAGCTTGGGCCATTTAGGCAATATGACCTTTTAACCCGGATAGCTCTTCTGCGACAGGTTTCAATCGGCCCTCGGCTTGTTCAGCGCGCTCCAATAAGGCGGCTTTTTCAGCCTCAAAGGATTTATTTTGTTTTTCAAAATTTACCTTGGTTTTCTCCAACTCCTCCAAGGCAAGACGAAGTTTCTCCTCAACGGCTGCTTGGGCATTTTTCCCACATCAAGATTTTTCTCTAGCCCAGTCACTTTTGCCTTGATGGCTTTCAAAGATTCCTGCACAATAGGAGTCATCATTTCCCACAGTCATGAACCGGCAGTAACATGCAAAATAATATGATAGACAAATTATCACAAGTCTCCAGCAGATTGCAAGCAATATACTTGACACTTGGGGGCTAATGCATGTCGTTTCTTTCAATAACAAAGATATTTAAAAGACCCGACTCATCTCAAGAAGATGAGCCGGCCCTTGGGGGCTACATGTCGCTTTCTTATTAAAAAGACCCGACTCATCTCAAGAAGATGAGCCGACACTTGGGGGCTACAACTCGCTTTCTTATTAAAAAGACCCGACTCATCTCAAGAAGATGAGCTGGCCCTTGGAGGCTACAGGTCGCTTTCTTATTAAAAAGACACGACTCATCTCAAGAAGATGAGTCGGCCCTTGGGGGCTACAGGTCGCTTTCTTATTAAAAAGACCCGACTCATCTCAAGAAGATGAGCCGGCCCTCAGGGGCTACAGGGGGCACATGGAGTATGCAGCATAAAGGAACATACCTCGTATCTGCTTTTCATCATGCTAACTAAGCCGACTTCCATCTCCCGGCTTGTAGCAAGATGGTCCAAGTAACTGTTGGGGAACGTTGCATGGGAAACAAAAAATTTCCTACGCACACGCAAGATCTATCCATGGTGATGAGCATCTACGAGAGGAAGAGTGAATCTACATACCCTTGTAGATCGCTAAGCGGAAGCGTTTAAGAAACGCGGTTGATGTAGTCGAACGTCTCCGCGATCCAAATCGCAAGTCGTCCCTCGATCCGATCACGAACTAGCGCCGAACGGACGGCACCTCCGCGTTCAACACACGTACGGCTTGATGACGCCTTCACCTCCTCGATCCAGCGAGCGATGGTGAAGTAGTGGTTGAGTTCCAGCAGCACGACGGCGTGGTGATGGTGGTGAGGAACAATCTCTGCAGGGCTTCGCCAAGCGCTACGGAGATTATGACGGAGGAACTAGAGGGCTAGGGTTGCCGGCACACGGCTTGGGAAATCCTGATCTCTCCCGTGTGCTAGCCCTGCCCCTCTATTTATATGTTGAGCCTTGGGGTCTAAACTTGGAGTAAAAGCCTCCTCCAGGTCGGTTTTGCCCGCACAAGGTCGGTTTGGCCCGCAGGGAAAGAGTCCAACTCGGATCCCTGCCGAACCGTGCACAGCCGCGCACAAGCGGTAGTACCGCTTCACACAAGCGGTAGTACCGCTTGGGCGGTAGTACCGCTTCACACAAGCGGTAGTACCGCTCGGGCGGTAGTACCGCTTCACCAAGCGGTAGTACCGCTTACGCGGCAGCAAAACTACTTTTGCACTTTCCAATACCTCGTGGGCTTAATCCCTTTGGTCCATATAAAGTGTTGCTGCACCCGAACACTTCGGTAAACATCCGGAACCCCTTCCGGTGAATTCCGGAACCCTTCCGGAGATCAAAACACTATTATCACATATATCAATCTTTACCTCCGGACTATTCCGGAGATCCTCGTCATGTCCGGGATCTTATCCGGGACTCCGAACAACCTTCGGTCACCAACAAAATAACTCAACTATACTAATCGTCACCAAACGTTAAGTGTGTAGACCCTGCGGGTTCGAGAACTATGTAGACATGACCGAGACACCTCTACGGCCAATAACCAATAGCGGGACCTGGATGCCCATATTGGCTCCTACATATTCTACGAAGATCTTTTATCGGTCGAACCTCTATGTCAAGGATTCAGTTAATCCCGTATGCTGTTCCCTTTGTTCTTCGGTATGTTACTTGCCCGAGATTCGATCGTCGGTATCTCTATACCTAGTTCAATCTCGTTACCGGCAAGTCTCTTTACTCGTTCCGTAATACAAGATCCTGTGGCTAACTCTTTAGTCACTTTGCTTGCAAGGCTCAATGTGATGTTGTATTACCGAGTGGGCCCTGAGATACCTCTCCGTCACACGGAGTAACAAATCCCAGTCTTGATCCATGCCAACCCAACAGACACCCTCGGAGATACCTGTAGAGCACCTTTATAGTCACCCAGTTACGTTGCGACGTTTGATACACACAAGGTATTCCTCCGGTGTCAGTGAGTTGCATGATCTCATGGTCAAAGGAACAGATACTTGACATGCAGAAAACAATAGCAATAAACTGACACGATCAAATGCTACGTTTACAGTTTGGGTCTTGTCCATCACATCATTCTCCTAATGATGTGATCCCGTTATCAAATGACATCTCATGTCAATGGCTAGGAAACCTTAACCATCTTTGATCAACGAGCTAGTCAACTAGAGGCTTACTAGGGACACAGTGTTGTCTATGTACCCACACATGTATTTGAGTTTCCAATCAATACAATTATAGCATGGATAATAAACGATTATCATGAACAAGGAAACATAATAATAACCAATTTATTATTGCCTCTAGGGCATATTTCCAACAGTCTCCCACTTGCACTAGAGTCAATAATCTAGTTCACATCACTATGTGATTTACATTGTAATGAATCGAACACCCATGCAGTTCTGGTGTTGTTCATGTTTAGCCCTTGGAAGAGGTTTAGTCATCGGATCTGCAACATTTAGATCCGTGTGTACTTTGCAAATATTTATGTCGTCCTCCTTGATGTAATCGCGGATGGAATTGAAACGTCGCTTTATGTGTCTGGTCCTCTTGTGAAATCTTGGTTCCTTGGCCAGAGCAATGGCACCAGTATTATCACAAAACAGAGTCATTGGGTTAAGCGCACTAGGCACTACTCCAAGATCTGTCATGAACTCCTTCATCCAGACACCTTCCTTCGCCGCCTCCGAGGCTGCGATGTACTCCGCTTCGCATGTAGAATCAGCTACCACGCTTTGCTTGGAACTGCACCAGCTAACCGCACCCCCATTAAGAATAAATACGTATCCGGTTTGAGACTTAGAGTCATCCGGATCAGTGTCAAAGCTTGCATCAACGTAACCCTTTACGACGAGCTCTTGATCACCTCCATAAACGAGAAACATGTCCTTAGTCCTTTTCAGGTACTTCAGGATATTCTTGACCGCCGTCCAGTGTTCCATTCCTGGATCACTTTGAAACCTTCCGACCATAATTATGGTAAGGCTGACATCGGGTCTTGTGCACAACATTGCATACATAATAGAGCCTATGGCTGAAGCATAGGGGATGACACTCATCTTTTCTCTATCTTCTGTAGTCACTGGGCATTGAGTCTTACTCAACTTTACACCTTGCAAAACAGGCAAGAACCCCTTCTTGGACTGATCCATTTTGAACTTCTTCAAAATCTTATCAAGGTATGTGCTTTGTGAAAGTTCTATTAAGCGTCTTGATCTATCTCTATAGATCTTGATGCCTAATATGAAAGCAGCTTCTCCTAGGTCCTTCATTGAAAAACTCTTGTTCAAATATTCCTTCATGCTTTCCAACATTTCTATATTGTTTCCAATCAGTAATATGTCATCCACATATAATATTAGAAACGCTATAGAGCTCCCACTCACTTTCTTGTAAATACAAGCTTCTCCGTAAACTTGTATAAACTCGAACGCTTTGATCACTTCATCAAAGCGAAGATTCCAACTCCGAGATGCTTGCACCAGTCCATAAATGGATCGCTGGAGTTTGCAAACTTTGTCAGCATTCTCTGGATCGACAAAACCTTCTGGTTGCATCATATACAACTCTTCCTTAAGGAAACCGTTAAGGAATGCTGTTTTGACATCCATCTGCCAAATTTCATAATCGAAAAAGGCAGCTATTGCTAACATGATTCTGACGGACTTAAGCATCGCTACGGGTGAGAAGGTCTCATCGTAGTCAACTCCTTGAACTTGTGAAAAACCCTTTGCCACAAGTCGAGCTTTATAGACGGTGACATTACCGTCCGCGTCCGTCTTCCTCTTAAAGATCCATTTGTTCTGAATGGCTTTACGCCCTTCAGGTAATACTTCCAAAGTCCATACTTTGTTTTCATACATGGATCCCATCTCGGATTTCATGGCCTCTAACCACTTCTCGGAATCCGGGCCCATCATCGCTTCTCCATAGCTCGTAGGTTCATCGTTGTCTAACAACATGACCTCTAAGACAGGGTTGCCGTACCACTCGGGAGCAGTACGCGTCCTTGTCGACCTACGAGGTTCGATAGCAACTTGATCCAAAGCTTCATGATCATCATCATTAACTTCCTCTTCAGCTAATGTAGGCTCCACAGAAACAACTTTCTGCGCTGCGCTACTCTCAGGTTGAAGTAAAGGTTCAACAACCTCATCAAGTTCTATCTTCCTCCCACTCAATTCTTTCGTGAGAAACTCTTTCTCAAGAAATGTTCCGTTTTTAGCGACAAACACTTTGCCTTCGGATCTGAGATAGAAGGTATACCCAACTGTCTCTTTTGGGTATCCTATGAAGACGCATTTCTCCGCTTTGGGTTCCAGCTTTTCAGGCTGAAGCTTTTTGACATAAGCATCACATCCCCAAACTTTAAGAAACGACAGCTTTGGCTTCTTGCCAAACCAAAGTTCATATGGCATCGTCTCAACGGATTTCGATGGTGCCCTATTTAAAGTGAATGCAGCTGTCTCTAATGCACAACCCCAAAACGATAGTGGCAAATCGGCAAGAGACATCATAGATCGCACCATATCCAATAAGGTTCGATTACGACGTTCGGACACACCATTACGCTGTGGTGTTCCAGGCGGTGTCAATTGTGAAACAATTCCACACTGTCTTAAGTGACTGCCAAACTCATAACTCAGATATTCTCCTCCTCGATCAGATCGTAGGAATTTAATCTTCTTGTTACGATGATTCTCAACTTCACTCTGAAATTGTTTGAACTTTTCAAATGTTTCAGACTTGTGTTTCATTAAGTAAATATATCCATATCTACTTAAGTCATCAGTGAAGGTGAGAAAGTAACGATAACCACCGCGCGCCTCAATACTCATCGGACCACACACATCAGTATGTATGATTTCCAATAAGTCACTTGCCCGTTCCATTGTTCCAGAGAACGGCGTTTTAGTCATCTTGCCCATGAGGCATGGCTCACATGTGTCAAGTGATTCAAAATCAAGTGACTCCAAAAGTCCATCAGCATGGAGCTTCTTCATGCGTTTTACACCAATATGACCTAAACGGCAGTGCCACAAGAAAGTGGTATTATCATTATCAATTCTACATCTTTTGGCATCAATGTTATGAACATGTGTATCATTACTATCGAGATTCAATAAGAATAAACCCCTCACATTGGGTGCATGACCATAAAAGATATTACTCATATAAATAGAACAACCATTATTCTCTGATTTAAATGAGTAACCGTCTCGCAATAAACAAGATCCAGATATAATGTTCATGCTTAACGCAGGCACCAAATAACACTTATTTAGGTTCATCACTAATCCCGACGGTAATCGAAGAGCGAGCGTGCCGACGGCGATCACATCAACCTTGGAACCATTTCCCACGCGCATCGTCACTTCGTCCTTTGCCAGCCTCCGTCTATTCCGCAGTTCCTGTTTTGAGTTGCAAATATGAGCAACCGCACCGGTATCAAATACCCAGGCACTACAACGAGAGCTGGTAAGGTACACATCAATAACATGTATATCATATATACCTTGTTTGTTGTTGGCCGCCTTCTTGTCAGCCAAATACTTGGGGCAATTCCGCTTCCAGTGTCCAGTTCCCTTGCAATGAAAACACACAGTTTCTGGTTTGGGTCCAGCCTTGGGTTTCTTCACGAGAGGAGCAACTGCTTTGCCACTCTTCTTGGAGTTACCCTTCTTACCCTTGCCATTTTTCTTGAAACTAGTGGTTTTATTGACCATCAACACTTGATGCTCCTTCTGAATTTCAGACTCAGCGGCTTTCAGCATCGCAAACAGCTCGGCGACTGACTTGTTCATCCCGTGCATGTTATAGTTCAACACGAAGCTCTTGTAGCTAGGTGGCAATGATTGAAGAACTCTGTCAGTGATAGCTTCTGGCGGAAGGGGCATCCCTAACTCAGCCAGACGGGTGGAGTACCCAGACATTCTGAGCACGTGATCACTGATAGACCCGTTCTCCTCCATCTTGCAAGCATAGAACTTATCGGAGATCTCATATCTCTCGATTCGGGCATTCTTCTGAAAGATAAACTTCAACTCCTGGAACATCTCATATGCTCCATGACGTTCAAAACGTCTTTGAAGTCCCGGTTCTAAGCCATACAACATTGCACATTGAACTATTGAGTAATCATCAGAACGTGCCTGCCAGGCGTTCACAACGTCTAGAGACTCAACTGGAGCGGGTGGATCACCAAGCGGTGCATCAAGGACATAAGCCTTCTGGGAAGCCGTAAGGATAATCCTTAGATTACGGGCCCAGTCCACAAAGTTACTTCCATCATCCTTCAACTTAGCTTTCTCTAGGAACGCATTAAAATTCAGGGGTGCTACTGCGCGAGCCATGATCTACAACATAAATATAGCAAAGACAACTTAGACTATTGTTCTAGATAATGAGTTTTAGTTAATCATATTACTTAAAAAACTCCCACTCAAATTGACATCCCTCCGATCATTAGAGTGTAACATGATCCAAATCCACCAACTCAAGTCCGATCATCACGTGAGTCGAGGTGGTTTCAATGGTGAACATCTTCATGTTGATCATATCTACTATATGACTCATGTTCGACCTTTCGGTCTCTTGTGTTCCGAGGCCATGTCTGTACATGCTAGGCTCGTCAAGTTTAACCCGAGTGTTTCCGCACGTGCAACATGGCTTACACCCGTTGTATGTGAACGTAGAGTCTATCACACCCGATCATCACGGCGTGTCTCGAAACGACGAACTTTCGCAACGGTGCACACTTGGGGAGAACACAATTTATCTTGAAATTTAAGTGAGGGATCACCTTATAATGCTACCGTCGTCCTAAGCAAAATAAGATGCATAAAAGGATTAACATCACATGCAAATCATAAGTGACATGATATGGCCATGAACTTGTGCTTTTGATCTCCATCTCCAAAGCACCGGCATGATCTCCATCGTCACCGGCATGACACCATGATCTCCATCATCTTGATCTCCATCAACGTGTCGCCATAAGGTTGTCGCGCCGACTGTTGCTTCCACGACTATTGCTAACGTTTAGAGATAAAGTAAATCATTACATAGCACTTAATGATTGACACGCAGGTCATACAATAATTAAAGACAACTCTATGGCTCCTGCCAGTTGCCGTACTCATCGACATGCAAGTCGTGATATTCTATACAACACATGATCATCTCATACATCACATATATCTCATCATGTAATTGGCCATATCACATCACAACATACCCTGCAAAAACAAGTTAGACGTCCTCTAATTGTTGTTGCAAATTTTACGTGGCTGCTACGGGTTTGCAAGAACCGTTCTTACCTACGCAAAACCACAACGTGGTGTAGTGATTGCTTTTTGATCTTCTAAAAGAACCCTCTTCATTGAAATCGATTCAACTAAAGTGAGAGAGACAGACACCCGCTAGCCATCTTTATGCAACGAAGTTACATGTCAGTTGAAGGAACCTGTCTCGCGTAAGTGTACGCGTAATGTCGGTCCGGGCCGCTTCATCTCACAGTACCGCCGAATCAAATATCAACTAGTAACGGCAAGCAATATGTATACACCCACGCCCACAACTCGTTTGTGTTCTACTCGAGATCTCATCTACGCATAGACCTGGCTCATGATGCCACTGTTGGGGAACGTTGCATGGGAAACAAAAATTTTCCTACGCACACGCAAGATCTATCCATGGTGATGAGCATCTACGAGAGGAAGAGTGAATCTACATACCCTTGTAGATCGCTAAGCGGAAGCGTTTAAGAAACGCGGTTGATGTAGTCGAACGTCTCCGCGATCCAAATCGCAAGTCGTCCCTCGATCCGATCACGAACTAGCGCCGAACGGACGGCACCTCCGCGTTCAACACACGTACGGCTTGATGACGCCTTCACCTCCTCGATCCAGCGAGCGATGGTGAAGTAGTGGTTGAGTTCCAGCAGCACGACGGCGTGGTGATGGTGGTGAGGAACAATCTCTGCAGGGCTTCGCCAAGCGCTACGGAGATTATGACGGAGGAACTAGAGGGCTAGGGTTGCCGACACACGGCTTGGGAAATCCTGATCTCTCCCGTGTGCTAGCTCTGCCCCTCTATTTATATGTTGAGCCTTGGGGTCTAAACTTGGAGTAAAAGCCTCCTCCAGGTCGGTTTTGCCCGCACAAGGTCGGTTTGGCCCGCAGGGAAAGAGTCCAACTCGGATCCCTGCCGAACCGTGCACAGCCGCGCACAAGCGGTAGTACCGCTTCACACAAGCGGTAGTACCGCTTCACACAAGCGGTAGTACCGCTTGGGCGGTAGTACCGCTTCACACAAGCGGTAGTACCGCTCGGGCGGTAGTACCGCTTCACCAAGCGGTAGTACCGCTTACGCGGCAGCAAAACTACTTTTGCACTTTCCAATACCTCGTGGGCTTAATCCCTTTGGTCCATATAAAGTGTTGTTGCACCCGAACACTTCGGTAAACATCCGGAACCCCTTCCGGTGAATTCCGGAACCCTTCCGGAGATCAAAACACTATTATCACATATATCAATCTTTACCTCCGGACTATTCCGGAGATCCTCGTCATGTCCGGGATCTTATCCGGGACTCCGAACAACCTTCGGTCACCAACAAAATAACTCAACTATACTAATCGTCACCAAACGTTAAGTGTGTAGACCCTGCGGGTTCGAGAACTATGTAGACATGACCGAGACACCTCTACGGCCAATAACCAATAGCGGGACCTGGATGCCCATATTGGCTCCTACATATTCTACGAAGATCTTTTTATCGGTCGAACCTCTATGTCAAGGATTCAGTTAATCCCGTATGCTGTTCCCTTTGTTCTTCGGTATGTTACTTGCCCGAGATTCGATCGTCGGTATCTCTATACCTAGTTCAATCTCGTTACCGGCAAGTCTCTTTACTCGTTCCGTAATACAAGATCCTGTGGCTAACTCTTTAGTCACTTTGCTTGCAAGGCTCAATGTGATGTTGTATTACCGAGTGGGCCCTGAGATACCTCTCCGTCACACGGAGTAACAAATCCCAGTCTTGATCCATGCCAACCCAACAGACACCCTCGGAGATACCTGTAGAGCACCTTTATAGTCACCCAATTACGTTGCGACGTTTGATACACACAAGGTATTCCTCCGGTGTCAGTGAGTTGCATGATCTCATGGTCAAAGGAACAGATACTTGACATGCAGAAAACAATAGCAATAAACTGACACGATCAAATGCTACGTTTACAGTTTGGGTCTTGTCCATCACATCATTCTCCTAATGATGTGATCCCGTTATCAAATGACATCTCATGTCAATGGCTAGGAAACCTTAACCATCTTTGATCAACGAGCTAGTCAACTAGAGGCTTACTAGGGACACAGTGTTGTCTATGTACCCACACATGTATTTGAGTTTCCAATCAATACAATTATAGCATGGATAATAAACGATTATCATGAACAAGGAAACATAATAATAACCAATTTATTATTGCCTCTAGGGCATATTTCCAACAGTAACCAGCATGCAATTCCGCAGCACTCATGTTTTCATAACTCGGAAGCTCCAGCTTGGCTTTCCCCTTCCCAAGCAGCACGATTTCATTTTTAGCAACACGTTTTGCGAGTACTATGGAGACTCTAGGAGCGGTGTAACCCAACCCGGTAACAAGGACCTCCTCATTCTCGGTGCAAGGAGCGTCTCTTGATTCTAGAGGATTGGGCGGGTCAAGATTGGCCGCCGGGTCAGCATCAACATCCACACCTTGAAAGTCTGATGGCTTAGGTTGAAGGGGTAAATCAGTTTGGATTTCTTGGTGATCTTCAGGACGATCAGTATGGATTTCAGGATCCGTCAGACTTGGATTTCTTGGCTCAGAGGCTTTTACATCAGTGGCCGGCTCGCCAACTTTCCTCTTCTTGGCCTTAGCCCTATAAAAACAAGAGAGCAGAATGAAGAGCATGCAAGTTTGAAGAATTACATAAGACAACATATAACACAAGAAGTTTACCCAGGATTGATGACAAAGGGTGGCAGTTTTGACGCAGTAGAGTCGCCTGATGAAGGTGGAGATGCCTAGTAAACAAAATCAGAATAATTAAAAGATTGATAATCAGCTTCAGAAAGGAGAAGACTTGGATTAAAAGATACCTGAGTTGGACACTTAGGAGCAGTCGGCTTATTGGGTAAGCCGTCTGCAAGATCACCATCACCACTCCGAGTCTTGCGCTTCGACTTATGATGAGTTTTCTTCAAAACAAAATTGGGATCCAAATAAGCATCCAGATGAGAGAAGCTTACTTTCTGCATGACCCGCCTTGTTCTTGTCGGAAGCAAGGACTCTGAGCTGGAGGAAATGGAAATTACCTCAATATCTTCAGCCGGGTTGTATCAACATCACCCTAAGAAAAGGAGGTATCAGTTGGGTTCAATAAAATATGGTTAAAGAAAATTGATTTCTACCTTCGACTGAACGTCGTCCGTTTCTGACTTACCCATGAGTGACCGCTCACCAACAACCGCCTTATCTTTCTTTGAACTTGGAAGGACTTTGGTCTTCTTGGCGGCGGTTTTTGCTCTTTTCCTGCCCCAAAATGAAGACTTGGCCTACAAAGTTGAAGATAAAAATAACAGGTAAGGATTCAGAATTTAAAAGAAAGAATCATTTACAAAGGTCGGGTTCAGAGTCGCCAAAGATTCTTACTGGAGGAGCCGGGTTAAGAGCATAAAAAGGCTTCAGCCCATCTTTGCTGCAAGCAGCTAGACTTTCACCCAATAGCTTTTTCACAATCTGGTTCACCTCATCGGCGTCCAAAGTTATGTTGTTGAACCTTTGGGGGTCCTCTAAGTCGTCGGAATAAGCACGCATCAGGCTGTTACGGCGGCTTAGTGGCAGAATACTCCAAGACACCCAGCACCGGGTCAAATCAACCCCAGTTATCCCGTTGGCTGTTAAAGCCCTCAGTTTTGGATAAAGAGGGGCATGTTGAGCACGTTCCTCTGGAGGAGCCCAGCCGAAAAGTACGAGGTCCATAGGGAGACGCTCTAGTCTATAACCCGACAGGGGGTTCTCATCAGCTGGGGTCGTGTTTTGGCAGTAGAACCAAGTCTTATTCCACCCTTTAGGATGACTCGGCAACATGGCAGCAGGGAAAGCGATGTCTCTCCGCCTCTAGATTGAAACCCCGCCAAGTTCAAAGTTGGGGCCATCGGCACATTCAGTTTGGCGATTGAAATAGAAGAATTCTCTAAAGAGGGAGACAGAGGGCTCTATCTGTAGATACGCTTCACAAAGCACTTGGAATTGACAGAGATTGGATATGGAATTGGGGCCAAGGTCTTGAGGATGAAGATTGAAAAAGTGTAAAACGTCTCGAAAGAATTTTGACCCGGGAGGGGAGAAGCCTCTGAGAAGATGGTCAAGGAATATTACCACTTCTCCCTCACCAGGTTTTGGGATTTCTTCTCCAAGAGCAACCCGCCAGCCAACTATTTCCTTGGATGGCAGAAAACCTTGATTTTGATAATCTTGAAGTATAGCTTCGGAAACTTGGGAACGCACCCAATTACAAGCTTTGGATTCCGACATGATGAGTCGCCTGAATAAAGCAAAAAGGGGGCGGCTTAAGCGTATGTTCAAACCAAGATGATCTAAACATTTACAATAGCTAAGGCTGTTTATGAAAAGCCGGTATTTTGGTACAGCCGCTAAACACATGGCGATTTACAATGGTTTGAGCCCGCAAAAATAAGGGCGGCTCATACTAGGTCAAAGACCTCTGATTTTTGCTAAGTGTGGGGCAAACATGTTTCTACCAAACTGGTTGTGATTACAGATCTACAAATGATTCGGAAAGGGAAAATATTTCGCTAACCCTAAACCGTAAAGTATGGAAGCAGTGGCAGTACAATGCACAGATTCTAGAGGACGATTTGCAAGTACTATGCAAGAAATAAATCTACTAGTCAAAGTCGTTTCTGTTTTTGTGGTAAAACTCATGGAGTCCGCATGTGAATGAGTAATGGCGATGAACGAAAACGGAACTACCGAAGTGCTCAGGAAATCCGACGAACTATTATATATCTGGGAGAAAATGATTTACCTGAGGAGAGCTAAGGATAGTGGAGATGATCAACTGGACCCAGTGAAGATGCGGCGTCGCTGCAGTTCCAAAAATGGCCACCGGCGACGAGCTGAGCAGCGGCACTGGCGCGATGAGGTTTTCGGGCATGAGGAAGAAGAAGCAAGAGAGACAGGGTAAAAGTGAAAGAAGGGGCCCTCTAGTGAGTATTTAACAAAGAAAAAAACCGAAGGGGCAACTGGCGGGCGCGAAGATCAAGGTGACACAGTAAATCTAGGGAAATAAAGATGCCTCGATTTTCGGGATATATGGATACATTTAGATTCTATATGATGTCATCATTAGTTTCCTGGATTTCTGGCGAGTGACGTCATTAAATGGATAGTGCTGGAAAAATGACAAGTCCGGAAAGGCTGCGAGCTGGCGCCTCAAGGATCATGAAGAGTAGACGCAAGCAGATGGTAAGCCGCCAAGGGAAGATAAGAAAAATTGACATGAATGAATTCAAATCAATCTAGGGCCTAATGTCGGGGATATAACCCCCCGGTGTGACCCGCCCTACTTGGCCGGGTCAGTATAATGGCGGCTCTAGAAATATGTTCAAGATGGGCCGTGTTCTAAAGATAAAACAAGTAAGGCGGCTGCTAAGTGAACCGTCGGGCTGCCCAAGCGCGTGGAGACGGCGATTCAAGGCCCACGGGGTAGAAGACACCGGAAGATTCCTTGCTTGAGAGGCAAGGTGTGTTAGAGACACGATAGGTTACGAGTCATAATATGACTCAGACTCTGTTGTAAACCCTAGGGTCTTGACCTGTATATAAAGGCAAGCCCCTAGGGCCGAAAGACTTAAGTTAGACACCCTTGAAAGCTAGGTTAGCGATTTCGCACCCTTGTAATCGAGATCACCATCAATATAGACACAAAGCAGGACGTAGGCTATTACCTCCATCGGAGGGGCCGAACCTAGGTAAAACTCGCCTCCCGTTCCCGTTTAACCCTTTGAGTCACCACCTAGCGGCGATGGCCTCTCACCTAAGTGCTTGCATGAGGACATCTGCCGTGACAAAACCACGGCAGATATGAAGATGGATATTGTCGAGCATGTTGCAGTATGTGATGTTTGTCAGTGAGTAAAGGCAGAACATCTGAAGCCAGCAGGGTTACTTCAACCTTTGCCGATACCCGAGTGGAAATGGGAGAAGCTTGGTATGGACTTCATCACATGATTTCCCAGGACCCGTTCAGGTTATGATTCCATATGAGTAGTGGTCGATCGCTTGACCAAGGTAGCTCACTTCATTCTAGTGAAGACCACCTATACCAGTGCTAAGCAAGCCAAGATATATATGACCAGGATCGTATGTCTGCATGGAGTTTTGAGGAGTATCGTGTCAGATAGAGGAACACACTTTACCTCAAAGTTTTGGCATCAGTTACATGAAACTTTGGGTACGAGGCTGGAGTTCAGTATAACTTTTCATCCGCAGACAGATGGACAGATCCAGAGAGTCAACCATATTTTGGAGGACATGTTGAGAGCTTGTGCGCTAGACTATGGGTCTAGCTGGGATGATAACTTGCTTTACGGAGAGTTCTCATACAACAACAGTTATCAAACCAGTCTGAAGATGGCCCCTTTCGAAGCTTTGTACGGAAGGAGGTGCAGAACACCATTGATGTGGGACGGTGTTGGAGACCGAAAACTTTTTGGTCCCGATCTTATCCGAGATTTTGAAGAGAAGGTCAAGCTGATTCGTGACCAACTCAAGATAGCTCAGTCTAGGCGAAAGAGCTATGCTGATAGCAAATGCAAGGAGGTGACATACGAAGCGGGAGACCGAGCATATCTCCGTGTGTCCCCACTTCGAGGAATCAAGAGGTTTGGTGTTAAAGGAAAGTTAGCACCCAGATTCATAGGCCCACAAAATTCTTGAACATAGAGGTGAAGTTGCTTACAAGTTGGAATTGCCAAAAGGATTGACCGGAGTTCACGATGTTTTCCATGTCTCACAGTTGAAGAAATTCCATGCTGAGATGGCTGATATTCCTTGGAGAGACAAAGTGCCCCTAGAGGCCATACAGCTTGACAGAGATCTGACGTATGAGCAGAAGCCCATCAGGATCCTCGAGACTGCCAACAGAGTTACTCGCAGCAAGATCATCAAGTTTTCTAGGTTCTGTGGAGTCACCACACCGAGGAAGAAGCCACGTGGGAACGAGAAGAAGATCTTCATCGAGACCACCCGCACCTATTTTCTAGCCAACCCGAATCTCGAGGGCGAGATTCATCTTAAGGTGGGTAGGTTTGTAACATCCCAAAATTTCATTTTGGCATGTTATGAAAATAGTTATGCATCCATACATATTGATTGTAATTGCATTGATGAAATGAATGAAAGTTGAGATGCTCTTCGGTTGTGTTGGATTTGTCCTTTTCAAATTTTGCCTCCATTTGAATTCAAATCGTGAAACCTCTGAAAATTTTAAATATGAGAGGAGGAACAAGACCCTCCATGTCAGGGGTATTTTTGTGATTTCATTTGACCTTTTTGAACCAGGGTTTTATTTGAAAAATATTGTAAAATAGGAAATTATTCCATTTGGGCATTTTCCGAAAATAATTTTTAAAAAAATTATTATTTTGGCTGTGGAAAAATGTTAAACAAATTGCATTTATTTTTCTGATAATTTTGGTATATAATAATTCTATATTTTGATTTATATTTATTTTTCTTTTTATAGTTTCTTTCCTGTTTTTAAATAAAAGGAAAAAACTTCCTTTTATTAGGAAAATGTCGTGGCCCACTAAGGAAAGAATCAGGACAAGGATCGCCCGGCGAGATCTGAACGATCTTCGGATTGGCCGCCGATCGCCCTGGGCCATGTGTCCCCTCTCTCGCCCTCGCTGACACCCCGGACCAACGCCCGACCGAATCCCTCACCGGTCTTCCCCTTCTTTTCCTCTCCCTCCCCTTCCTTCGCCGGAGTCACGTCGATCCCCGCGTCGATCTCCTCTTCCCCTGCCGTTTGACGCACCCTGAGACCCCCTATAAATACCTTGCTCTCCCCGCACTTCGTTTTTCCCAAAACCCCCTGCATCACCTTGCCAGAACGCCGTGCCGTGCCTTGCCGTAGTTCCACCACCGACCGGAGCTCTCCGAGCTCGCAGCGCTCGCCACCTACGCTCCCGACCACCACCGACGCCACCAAACGACGTTGGAGGCCCGCCGCAGTCGCCTGGACATCCCCACCGTCGCCGGAGAACACCAGAGCCACCTCCCCGACGACCTCCATGTTTCGGCCGCCGCCACCCTCGCCGGAGTCCTTCTCGACCACTGCGGTGAGCTCGCCCCCCTCCCCAACCGTTGGATCTGGATCTAACGATCTAGATTAGATAAATTAAAAAGCCCAAACCGGTTTTTTTAGTGAGCGCTCGCTCTTTCAGCTAATACGCGCACAGCCGTAGCCAATAGGATTCGGCCACGTAGCCTGTTCGTAGTATAGAAATTTTCTTTTATTTCTGTTTTTGTTTCTGAAAACAGAATAGAATCCAAATTTAGATTGTGAATATCTCCTAGATTATTTGTAATTTTTGATTGATTCTTTTTGCAGTAGCTCACAAATATTACGAAGTTTCTGCTTGTGCAATTAGATTTCAAATTTGAACCTTTTAAATTTGAATTCATTGATTTTTTCTCAAATCACTAGAATTTGAATAACTTAAGTTGAAAAACATATTTTTGAGTGATTCTTTTTGCTACTGGTTAATATTAGTTAGTTTTATCAGTAGGTTCAATTTGGGAATTTTTAGGAGTATTTATATTAGGGTTTTTAGCAAAACAAATTCTGTTTTAGTTCTTTTAGGTTTATTTTGTTTTCTTTTGTTTTAATTTCGTTTTGATTCTATTTTATTTTAACTTTATGTTTTATTCTTTTAGTTCTGTTGGTTAGCTTAGGTGAAATATCTTTTATATTAATAAAAATAATTTTATTGTTTTGTTCTTGTTTTAGTAGGAAACAATGTTTTCTTTATATGTAGTGTGTCATGACAGGTTATGAAGTAATTCTTTTTGCATAGAATGTTTTAGGTGAAATACTTTCTGTTATTTTGATAAAACTTAGCTTTCTTTGCTGTTAAGATTTTATTAGTGGAAAAAAACTATCATTAGTTTGTTTTACTTTAGTAGAAGCTTTGCCACGGAGTTTTGGATGAACACTTGTTTCTCTATGTTTTCTTTTCTTTGGTTGTGCTATTGCATAGCTCTAGTATTATTAGTTTTACTTGTTGTTATTCATGCTTGTGTTATGGTTATGCTTATTGTGTGAATTGTTTGTTCCGTTAGAACATCCGGAGTGCGTGGCTTGCTACTTAGAGTCAGTTGAGTTCGAAGATCGTCAGCAAGGCAAGTTCACATTGATCATGTTTTACCTATGATTTTTATTGCATTAGTTAAACCTGTCCACCATTGCATGCAAAGTAGGTACTTGGAAACTTGGTTCTTGAGTAGTATCATGTGGTAGGCACCCCATAAACCCTTGTCAATTTGGCCCGGGAAACGTTATTTTATTTTTGCTATGCTTTTAGTACACAGGGTTGGTTGAGTGTTTATCATGAGAGTTGTGAGAATTAATTTATGACCAAGACCTCAAGACTTCAAGAATTTCAAGACCTCATGAAGCAATATACCTCTGGGTGGAAGATGGTTGAACGACACCCTGGAGGACCCAGTGGTAGCCTAGGTGTTGCTGAAGAAGTGCCAGTATTCACGCGGAAAGTTCCACCTAGGCACGAAGAGACGGATGGATACTTCAAGACCCGAGGCTTACCTGCACAACCACAAGCCATTATGGGCTCTGGCTTGGTTGGACATCGTGGCGACTCTGGACGGACGATGATACGAGATGTAGAAGAACGGTAGGATTGGATGGGCACCGACAGTTGCTCAGAGGAACCCTTTGGAAGACCATGTTTCGATCATCCGTTTCTCAAACACCATGCGGTGCGAGGACTTCAACGGAGGCGATCGAATCTTGTGGGGAAAGTGTGCAAAAATCTGCAGAGTACCAAACCTAATCGATTAGCCGTGTCCACGGTTACGGACAACTTGAGCCAAAGGAACTGAAACTATCAGGAACTCTCAACACAAATAATATTAATGATGTGGGTATTATTGTTAACTTGGGTATGAGAAATGGTTGGTGGAACCTTCTCATTAAACAACCAAAATTCTAGTAATAATTTTGCTTTTGCCCCTTCTGTTGTTGTAGGAAAAAATTGCTTTATGCTAAACTCAAACTTACAGCCCCACCTGATGATATTTTCACCCCTCTCTTTTGTGACTTGCCGGCATATTCAATGTGCTGACCTGCACGGCTGCAACGTGTCATGTTGCAGAGTACTTTTCCGACCAGGGGTGAGGATACGCTCTACGCTCAGTGATATGCCCTTGGAGTCGGATGGACTCGCTGGCGTCTACGTCTTCCACATTTAGTTTATTTCATGAGTTGGCCTTCGGCCGAATTTATTGTAATAAAGACTCTATATGCGATTCGATTAATAAAGCTGTGTGATTTCCCTTTGATATATACATTGATATACTGCGTGTGTACCAACAAGATCTTGGGATGGTACGGAAACACCAGAGATTTGACCGTTTCAGGTCAGGCGCTACACATACAGTGCACTTCCCGAAGAAACAAGCTTCGATGACTAATATTAATGCCATTGAGCAAGTTGCCACCATCACTTTTGGGGAGTTTAAATTTTCTCTTCCTACTGCCAAGAAGAAATATGATATTCTTATTGTTGGGGAGATGAAAATCCCATTGAGGTAACCTAGGGTTATACGAAGATTCTTCAGTTTCATGTCAATTGGAAACGGTTTGTTAATAAGACTTGATAAACCTTATTGATGGATCCTTTTTGAGAGGCATGTGGTCGATGAATTTAGTAAGCACAACCTTCTGTACTTATAGTTTACTCTTTGTTATTTTTAGTTTAATAAAATAAAATTGCCATGATTATCCTGTTTTTTGAATTACTCGTGCAATAAA
The DNA here is from genome assembly GCA_039707655.1 of Elymus sibiricus. NCBI lineage: Eukaryota > Viridiplantae > Streptophyta > Magnoliopsida > Poales > Poaceae > Elymus > Elymus sibiricus. The sequence continues at coordinate 245,608,680 of CM077667.1, read as the reverse complement.
AATGACCCAAAAATAAAAGTTCTCAGATTGCTACGAAAATTTTACAAGAATTTTTCTAGAATATTTAAAAATATTTGGAGCTGAAAACACCCCAGGGGGTGCACCTGTGGGTGCCAAGCCAACAAGATGCGGCCACCCCCCTCAACGCGCCCTAATAGTTTGGGGGCCCACAGGGACCCCCTCACTTATTCCTTCAGCCCACTCCTTATCCCTCCTCTAGAAAGTTTCATGCTTGCTCTCTCTCTCTCTCTCTCTCTCTCTCTCTCTCTCTCTCTCTCTCTCTCTCTCTCTCTCTCGTGTTCTAGCTCCCAAACCTGAGATTTTCGATCTCTTTGCCCGGAACTCCGTTTCCGAAACTATTTTAAGGGATTGCTCCTTGGTATGTGACTCTCCCATTCCTCCAATTAGTTTTTACTTTCACTAGTGCATCAAGTTCCTATACAAACATTTTAACCCCATTCCGCGACGTAGTTTTAAATCGTCGCCTAGCATGTGTGGGTGATAGGGGGCCCATCCCACACGACATGGAAAAATCATCGGCGATAGTGACCAATGAACGCAAACGTTTGGCAAAACTAACCGTATGGGATGTGTGCATCTATAACAAACGAGAGTCATCGGTCAACCATTTGAGATATGTCATACTTCCCATACTGCCCATCTTTGCTACTCGTGTGAGATCACATTAACATCACACATGCTATTCTGTGGCGCACCATTTACGATGTGTGCCGCATCGCAAACAGTTCATGATTGTAAAGCGTGTATGATAAGGGGACTATCACACGCATTTAGTTCTACTCTGACCGTCTGTGATATGATATAAGAGTGCATACGTTTATCCTATAAAACCATATGCGAAGGTTAAATCTATCCCACACGCTGTGCTATTAATAAATGTTTGTGATTTATTAAATGTCCCAAATGTGTTACCCATACTACCCGTGTCGGATGAAGACCTATCGCACGCGTTTTTTCTTTGACCAATGTTTACGACAGGCACGACATCATAAACAGTTCATGGTACCAAATCATGTGTGATAAGGAGAATATCACAAACACTTGATGATATGTAACTCTGTGCGCTTGTGTTGTTAATCTCACATGTCATTTCTCGGCTGACCATGTGCACAACAGAGATTCATCGCACCTGTCGTGAGTGGAGAAACATGTGCGATCTTGAAGTTGATCACATACGTTTTGCTTTCTCAAACTGTGTGCATTGTAATGGCCCGCATAGCATAATTTACCCCTAATTTAATACATGTGTTCATAATTCACATAATTTAAATTTGAAAGCAAGAAATCATTTATTTCATATCGAATCATATTTAAATATAGGTTGAAGAATGAATGCACAATTTGATTCACATGTACATATACTCAAGAACTACATAAGCATCAATTTGCAAAAAAGGAAAAATACAGAAGGGACAAATAAAGAATGATGGAACCACGGTTGTATTAAAGATGGTAAATAGAGAGCGAAATGAAATTCTGGTTGGTGGAGAAGGTGAAGCGGAATGCCCATATTGTGCACTCCTCCATGCCTAACGCACGAACGACTCTAGGCCAGCCCCTACTGATGGCCACCCGCCCATCCTTCACTGTCTTCATTACGACTTCTCGATACTCATTGTAGTATCGATGATATACTTTAACCTTCATTGCATGTCCACCAATTATGTACTTTGCAAGGTAATCTTGATTAAAGTGCTTTGGGAACTACTGCAAAAGAAAAACATTCAGACATTGTTGTGTGATGGCTATAGAGTTCGTAGTTACCGTCCTACAGCTCATTGTTGTGTTGGATAGAGCGTAAAAAAAATTCTAATTATCATCGTTCATCTGTTTTCCCTAGCAATCCTTATCAGTTTCCTCACATGATGCTGGTTAATGAATATTTCATTGCCCCACACGCAAAAAGGGTCAGGGCATGGATCTTTACCAAGGACATGTGTACCTACAAGCAACAAGTCAACATTAGAAGCTAAAATGCAGTTGTAGAATGGTGTAATATATACTCCATCACTTCCACAATGTGTTGCGTATAAATATTTTGAGAAGTCAACATTTACTAACTTTGGCAAAGTTTGTAGAGAAAAACATATAAATCTAGAATTCCAATTCCATTTCATTAGATACGTCACAAAATTTACTTTCATATTGTATACATTTTGGTGTGGTATATATAAATAGAATTCTCTATAAATTTGTTCACAGTTTGTGAAGTTTGACTATTCAAAAAATCTATATGCACTACATTATGGAACGGAGGAAGTATAAGTGCAGGGATGAAAAAAACCTCGGTGGAAAACATCGGCCACTCCCATTGTTGTCCTGTGCAAGTACATGGAAACTCATGATAAGTACAACAGGCTTAACATCAACCAAATATACAAGGTATCTACTTGAAATTAACAAGGCATATATGCTCACTATAACAACCAAATATAGCCATTGGAAACTGGACAAATGCTCAATGCAACCAACCTAACAACAAGATACATAAAACCAAGGCATCTGCTTGAAAACTAGACAAATGCTCACTGCAATCAACCTAACAACCAGATACAGAAAAGCAAGGCATTTGCTTGAAAACAAGACAAATGCTCACTGCAACCAACCTAAAAACCAAATACAGAGAAGCAAGGCATAAATGTTTAAAGCGGGAGTTAAGGGCACTGGTTAACAACACCAGGCATAACAGGTGGTACTGATGAAATTGAATTGCACAATTCATACTTGCACATAATGAACATCACATTGTGAATTACTAAAAGAAACAAGGCATGCATATATCCTCACTATAACTACCAAATATAGCCGTTGAAAACTTTACAAATACTCAATGCAACCAACCTAATAACCAGATAAAGAAAAGCAAGGCATCTACTTGAATACTGGATAGATGCTCAATTAAACACTGCATGGCATAAGCTACTACAACAATGGGTACAAGAGGACTAGCTAGAAACAATATGATTTGCTCACAGGATGTTGCCTCACTTGTCATGGATGGGCTCCTTCCGCTTGAAATTTGTGGTGGCCAAAGTGCGCTCGCTGATGTCGCAGATGGGATGTTTCCCCTTGTAACAGCCGTATTGTTTGCCCTTCTCTTGGTGGATGAGATCTGACTTTGGAGCTAAGGATCCCAAGCCACCACCGTAGAACGTTTCCTTCAGAAATGACAAAAGGGGCTCGATGGCATACAAGGATCGCAAATCCATGACCGCGAGGCAGAGGAGATCAGCGGTGGGGCTTTTGAAGAGATCGATGGCGGTTGACCCAGAGGCTTTGCCGGTGGACCACTTAACTTGTGACATGGACCGAGTGAAGTTGTCGATGTTGACGAGCTTGATGTCGTAGCCTGCTCTCCTGAGATACAAGAATATGCGAGCCCATATACTTGAAACCTTTGACATGGCAATGTAGTCAACGTCCTCACCGGCTTTCACGGCTAGGTGTTCCTTCGGGATCGACGGGTCAGCACGAACGGCGCCCACCTCGTGAGCGTACGGCGGAGAGGCCATGATAGACCTATTTTTATTCGTACGCTCCTTGAGCTCACCGGGATATGTGGCCGGGCTGATTAGGCTGCGGCTCTCTGGAGTACAATATGGGGATATGGGGGAAAGGGACACTACCGCCCTAATCTAAAAACTCAGGGCGGCGATGGTGTATGTGGATCGGTGGGTAACCTGAACTTGTTTAGCTAGGAGGCACGGGCAAACATGATGAGGTTGGTGGTGGAGGGAGGTGACGAGGACGAGCTAGGGTTTGAGTGGGGGAGGAAGGGGAGGGGGTTGGTGTTGTGTGGACTGTGGACTGTGGGGTGGGGTGGGGGGTGTTTGCGGATGTCCCGCTGCTACTGAAATTTTTAGTAATGGTGTGGGTGGAGATGGTGGTGGACGAGGGATGGCAATGGTTAAATACCATGGCAGCTAAAATTTTACTATAGAGTCGGTGGTGGACGAGGGAGGGCGGCAGTTGAAATATCGCTTCCACTTAAATTTTGGTAAAGTTACTGAAGCGGGGCGGGAGCAACCAAGATCGCACACGGTCCAAACATAATAAAGTGTGTAATCCGGAATGAAATGCCGCGAAACCACAAATTTTGCATCGCTCAAGGCGGCTAGCTTTTTATGAAATTTCTCAAGGCGGGTTCCTCTCATACGGTTCATCCTTATTTTCAAACGCAGACGTGAAATTCATCCTAAATTTCCACATGCCCACAAACATACGACACAAACATTTGGCTAATTTTCACCACAAAATGCCTTATTTTGCAGCAGATTAGTTAACATTAGTTCATACGCTCACTAATTTACAAACAGTTCGTCAATTTACATGAAGATGAACTGCACAAAATAGTCACTACACCATAGATGCATACAAACGCCGTGCCCACCGTCGTCATGACCTTACTCGGCTGAGAAGGAGTTTTCAGAGGAGCCCTTCAAGTCGATGAGCTCCACTGGTTCCACGGTGGCGACCGACGGGGCTACCTCGGCCGGATCGACCATGGCGCCTCTCGCCAGGTCTGCCGCTGTTGACGAAGCTACCTTCACTGCAGTGTCATTCCCCCAGGCAGCTACCGTCATCGATGAAGCTGTCTTGGCATCCGCGTGGGCCATCGGGATACAGAAGGGCGCCGCTCTCACAAGAGCTGCGTCCCTGGTCGCCGTGGCCGCCGAGACGGCTGCTATTGCCAGGGTTGCCGCCGTAGCTGCAAGGCCCACACTGGCCTCCAACGCGACTAAGAGGCATGTGTCGGCCTGCTCTGCCGCCTTCTGGTCCTGCTCCTGCCAGTTTTTGCCCGCTGCATTGGCATATGTGTTCTTCCTCAGCTGCTTCCTCTTTGCACTCTCCCGCCATTTCTACTGTTTCAGATCCCTAGACGTGTTGCGGATGGCATTCGCACATGCGATAGATTGTTCCACATCGACACCATGATGGCGCTCGTCCTCATCGCGCAGGAATGCATCGAAGCTCGATTCCTGTACTGACAGAGCGATGGCTATCTTCATCCGACGCTGAAACTCGGGTCATCATCGTCGTAGGCCGCGACAGATGGCACTTGACCGTTGACCGACATGGAGGCCAGCGCGTCGGAATCCTCTATCCATCGGCGTCAGCCGCGGCAGCTCGCTATTTGTCATTGCCTGCCATGGCGGCCAACACGTCGGAGTCCTCTATCACGTCGTTGTCCAACACTATCAGGACGATGCCATACACATCCCTATGGTTGAGCAACCTGTTCCATTTGGTGTGTGTGGTTGTGGTGGTGAGCTATCGACGGAAAAAATTAGCTGTTAGCCGCCGGCGGCGGGATCTTTTATAGGTCGCTGTCGGGTTGGGGTTTTTACTATGCACATTACCCCTTTGCCATGTCTGACTTTTGTGGCTGCCACGTCTATGCAGAGCTGATTTTGCAGTGTACGGACATCGCACACGCTTAGAGTAGCACACTCGTGTATGTTGGGGATACAATCACAGACGGTTGTTTCGTCAGATTTGTTTGCTATTTTAGATAATAGCATCTTTTTGGGGAAACGGCAAAAAACCCTGCGAGAGAGGGTCAAAACACAGCCACGCCCGCTAGTGGCCTGAATATATACTCCCTCTGTTCCTAAATATAAGTCTTTTTAGAGATTCCAGTACGGACTACATACGGAGCAAAATAAGTGAATCTACACTCTAAAGTATCTCTATATATACATATGTATGTAGTTTGTAGTGAATCTCTAAAAAAGACTTGTATTTAGGAATGAATGAAGTATATATATGTACGAACAGGGTGTTGTCATGTTCAAATTCCCAATGCACAACTTTGATGTGGCAGATGATGCATGTGCCTGCCTAAAAGTGTCTAGTGTGACCGAAAAGGGTTCAGGACATAAACGTAGGGTGTTGGTCCCTACACTATGTGTCGTAGGAGGGAATCCTATGAACACATGACCTAGCTCAAACTTTGTCACACATTTAGCCATGCCTGACTTGTTGTATGACAACCAAGAGAATTTATACCTTAATTTGGTCAAACCATCACATTTTGTTGTCGGTCAAGAGGGATATAGACCATCGCCCTGCATGCGGCCAAATGTATATAGGAAAAGGGTGTGGTCCGGTGTTTAAATACACAATGCACAACACTATGATGTGGCATGCACCTGGCTCAGAAAATTGGGCATACCCCTTTGGTTATATATATGCATACTACCTAGGTTATGGCTGTATGGTGCCCCCTCCCCCCACCCCCCACACACACGACACACGTAGCTAGGGTGGCGTTCCAACGTTGTCAGTCAAAGGGATGACATATATATATACCCTATATAGGGGCCCATCGATACGTGTGTCATCGAAAACCGCACAATGGAGACATGGTCGACGCACACACACACACACACAAACACACACACACATGCACGCGCTCACACACACATACACACACACACATAGAGAGAGAGAGACCACACACACACACACAACGAAGGTATGTGCGACACACAAACCACACGTAGGGGTGGCGTTCCTAGGTGTGTCATCGAAAACCGCACAACGAAGGCATGGTCCAGACACACACATGCATGGGTTGACACACACACACACACACAAATTTTCAAAACAACAAAATAACACACACACACACACACACACACACACACACACACACACACACACAGAGACCACACACACACACACACACAACGGAGGCATGGGCGACACACACACACCGCACGTAGGGGTGGTGTTCCAGCGTTGTCAGTCAAAGGGACAATAGAGCCTAAGGGCCCATCGATAGGTGTGTCGTCAAAAACCACACAACGGAGGCATGGTCCGCACACACACACAGACATGGGTTGACACACACACACACAAATTTTCAAAACAACAAAAGAAAATCACTCTAAATATTTTCAAACGAGGATCTCAAGATTTATTTAGCCAGATTGACATATCACTACATGCATTTACTGCTAAATGCATGTAGTGATCGTTTCACACCACACAACGGAGGCATGGGTGACACACACACACACACCGCACGTAGGGTGGCGTTCCAGCATTGTCAGTCAAAGGGATGATAGACCCTAGGGGCCCACCGATAGGTGTGTCATCGAAAACCGCACAACAGAGGCATGGTCCAAACACACACACGCATGGGTTGACACACACACACAAACAAATTTTCAAAACAGCAAAAGAAATTAGCTCTAAATATTTTCAAACGAGGATCTCAAGATTTATTTAGCCAAATTGACATATCACTACATGTATTTACTGCTAAATGCATGTAGTGATCGTATCACACCGCACAACGGAGGCATGGGTGACACACACACACACCGCACATAGGGTGGCGTTCCAGCATTGTCAGTCAAAGGGATGACAGACCCTAGGGGCCCACCGATAGGTATGTCATCGAAAACCGCACAACGGAGGCATGGTCCAAACACACACGCGCATGGGTTGACACACACACACACACACACAAACAAATTTCCAAAACAGCAAAAGAAAATCGCTCTAAATATTTTCAACACAAGGATCTCAAGATTTATTTAGCCGGATTGACATATCACTACATGCATTTACTGCTAAATGCCTGTAGTGATCATATCACACCGCACAACGGAGGCATGGCGACACACACACACACCGCATGTAGGGTGGCGTTCCAGCGTTGTCAGTCAAAGGGATGACAGACCCTAGGAGCCCACCGATTGTATGTCATCGAAAACCGCACAACGGAGGCATGGTCCACACACGCAGACATGGGTTGACACACACACATAAATTTTCAAAATAGCAAAAGAAAATCACTCTAAATATTTTCAAAACATGGATCAAAAGATTTATTTTGCCGGATTGACATATCACTACATGCTTATACTGCTAAATGCATGTAGTGATCGTAGCACACCGCCTAAATGAACCTTGAGATCTAGCAACTTCCCAACCGGTCACCCATCATTGGACTACTCCACACACATCATGCTTAACTTCTGAGTTCCATTCGAATCGGTTAGGGGCTGGGAAGCTGCAACTTGCTGATTAGGGTTTCGTCCTAGCATTTATAAGGTGTGCCTTGATGGGCACCTCGTGGGACCAACTACGTATCGCAGACGTTTCTGGTAGTACTAGAAACCGTGTGCGATGGTGGCATGGCCGACGCTTCGGCGGGAAACCGACTGGGGGAATGGCGGGAGACCGATTGGGGGAGTGATGGGAGAAGCGTGTTTGGATAGAACACCATTTTAGTATAAAATTGATAACTTATGAAAGAAGGAAGCTCGAGCTAGCACGACACGTGCGCACACAGTACTTACACACGCACGGGCTCCAGGCGGTTGTATAGAACTGCTTTAAATTATTCGTGGTTCGTTTGGCCTTTTTTATACTACATTACTTAAGTTTTCTAGGCATTTAATGTGCATAATTCAAATTTGAACGAAAAGCACATGCTCCATGTCACCAAAACGGGTTGAAAAAACATATTTGTGTACTTGGGTTCCTTGTTTAGGTCCCATGCAATGAATGTGAATGTACTACACAAATCTCGACATCGTGATTAGGCCACAAACATTGAGAAACTTGTCTTTTAAATCACCATAAATCCAAAACTCCTCTAAAATTCTTGAAACTTACCCCGGTGTCATGACACGGCACTTATACGACATCATAATGTTTTTTACCAATTTGGGACAAGTTTTGGGAGAAGTCTCTTGCACACCGAAACTTCTCTCAGGAAGCACCGTGGTTTCGATAGGGAACATGTCACCTCTGTGAGGAGAATGACATTCAAAGCTTCTTCTTGCCTTGTTTTTTTTCTACATGCAACATAGACTAATACAAGTGCAGTGCTAAAATGTGTAATTATTCAGGGCTCGTTTGGCCCCCTTTATACATTAATTGAGTTTTCTAGCCATTTAATGTGCATAATTCAAATTTGACCTACAATCACATGCTCCAGCGCATCAAAATGGGTTAGAAAATCATTTTTGTTTCCTTGGGTCCCTGTTTATGTCCCATGCAATGAATGTGAATGGATTACAAACATCTTGGCGTCGTGACAAGGCCACAAACATTGAGAAACCTGGCTTTTAAATACCCATAAATCCAGAACTCATCTAAAATTCTTGAAACTTACCCCGGTGTCATGACACGACACTTGTACGACATGGTAATTTTTTTGACCAATTTGGGACCAACCTCTTACAAATTGGAGCTTCCCATGACAAACCGCGTGGTTTAGATAGGGAACATGTCACCTTTGTGGTTGAAACAACATTGAGTTTTCTAGGCACTTAATGTGAAGAACTCAAATTTGAACTACAAGCACGTGCTCCAGGGAACCAAAATGGATTAAAAACCATTTTCGTGTCCTTAGGTCCCTGTTTAGATCCCATGCGCTAAAGGTGAATGAATTACAAACATCTTGGCATCATGACTATGCCACAAGCATTGAGAATCTTGGTTTTTAAATCGTCGAGATTCCAAAGCTCGTCTGAAATTCATGAAACTTACCAAGTGTCATGCGATGACACATATATGGTGTGCTAATTCTTTTGACTAATTTGGGACAAATATTGGGACATGCTTCTTATAAGCAAAAGCTTCTACAAGAAGCCTCGTGATTTCGATAGGGAACATGTCACCTTTGGGGGCGAAACTACATTCAATGGGTCCTCTAGTGCACCAATTCAGCCCTTTTTATACATTAATTGAGTTTTCTAGGGATTTAGTACGCGTAATTCAAATTTTGAACTAGAAGCACATGCTCTAGTGCACGAAAATTTGTTGGAAAATAATTTTTGTGACCTTGGGTGCTTGCTTAGGTCCCATGCAACGAATGTGAATGAATTAGAAACGCTTAGGCATGATAGCTCGGCCTCAATCATGGAGAATCTTGGTTTTTGAATTCCAGTAAATACAAAACTCGTATGAAATTCATGAAACCTATCCCGGTGTCATGACACGGCACATATAGTCCTTGGTACCGTACGTTTTCCAATTTGAGAAGGCTCAGACAATAACATGCAACATAGACAATTTGGAACAAATAGTTGCCATGTTATTGTCACAAACAGTTGCATTAAGTGAATCATGTGCATTCCGATAACCATTTGGTGCCACACTTTCAACTTTTTTTACTTGATATGGGGGTGTCGTGCATGCAGCTGTTTGATGACAGGACGCATGAGAGTTGTCCGCCACGCAGGCTTGACGGGACGCATGAGAGTAGTCTATTGCACACGCTCATCGGGAAGCGAGACTTTGACCTCCACCCTCCGCTCACGTCGCTCCCAAATTCTGAATTAATGGTGTCTGACCCGCTGTTTATCATGCGGTTAATGCGCCTGGATGGAGGTACTAGTTTGCTTGTGATCCCATTGCCCCGCTCAATGTAAGCGTTGTTTTGTTCGTGCCTCACTAAGAACTTGATTTTTGCCCGTTTTCGAATTGTTTACATTACCTACGAATGAAATAATACAACAAAAAATTCGCACCGGCAAAGGATAATAATTGTCTTACATATTTAGGATAATAAAAAATTCCACATGCGGCAACTCCCCGAAGACACGGGGAAAAAAGAAAAAGGAAGAGGTTGAAGAAGGAAGACACAAAGAACGATCTGGGTCGCTGCTATCTAATTCTTGATGGATTGGTGGGTGCGGAGTTCCTCAATCTCCTTCTTCATCGCCTCCACGACCTCCATCTCCTCTTGCCCCTCGTCCGCCATCTTCCTCATTGCGGTCATGGCGCGGGATTTTTGCTAGAGAGCGTCGATGCTCTCCTTCACGTATGCATGAAGTTCCTTGAAACGCGCCACAGATTCCTTCAACAGCCCCTCGCACTCGAGTGGGGCTTCATCAAGTCTTCCAAAAGTTCCTCGGCAAGGTCTTTCAGCCTCCCCTCCGAGGCACTTTTCTTCTCGAGTAGCTTCTGCTAGGCGGCGTCTCCTCCTTTTGCTCGTCACGCTCATTGCAGAGCTGCGCCTTCTTGCCCGTAAGTTTCACGATGAAGACGGTCGCCTTGTTCAGCGAGCCGTTGCTCTTCTCCAGCAGCTAAACCAAGACATCGATCACCCCCTTGTTCTTATCGACCCCAGAGCGCATGTCATTGCTGGCTGAGGAATCCAACACTTCCAGCTCGTCCAGTTTGCCTCCGAGGAAAATGCGCTTGTGATTGTGGGAGCCCTCGCATTTCCATGAAAGATCCTCCGAGGTCTCCGCGGTGCCACCAGACATCTCTGTTAACAGGAATCAGGTTCTTTGCCGTCCGCCATGGCAGACGGCAAAGGCACAACCACGGACAGCAAAGACCTTTGCCGTCCGCCAGCGGACGGCAAAATTTTGGGCTGAATAAACTCCGGCAAAGAGGTCCTTTGCCATCTGCCTTGTCACAGCGGACGGCAAAGATTCTTTGCCGTCATCCTGCAGACGGCAACGAGCCTGGACGGCGTAGTATTGACGTTAGCACCGTTAGGTGGCTAACGACCCCCACCAAAGTCTTTGCCATCTGCCCCGGACGGCCCCACACAAGCCTTTGCCGTCTGCCCCGGACGGCCCCGCCCAGCCCTTTGCCGTCCGCCCCCCGACGGCCCCGCCAAGCCCTTTGCCGTTCGCCCCCGCTATGCCGACGGCCACCGTCGGCAAAGAAGCCAAATGGCCCCAGGCCTGGCGCTCCCAGGTTTAACAGCTGGCTGCCATGTGTCCTCTTTGCCGACGGTGGCCGTCGGCATAGCGGTCTTTGCCATCCGGGGCAGACGGCAAAGAGGCTGTATTGCCTCTTTTTTGCTTGTTTTTGTTATATTCAACAATTTTCACAGGCAAATATATGATATGTATATATATATTTCACAGAAACAATATCCTGCCATATGGATATGATCAACCAACAATTATACCAAATTAAAAGTATCAAATGTCACATTGTTCACCATATTACATTAGTTTCATCCATACATACATAGTCTCATACATAGGTAGAAAGTTTCACGTAAGTTCATCGATACAAAATGAAAACAGAAAGTAAACACTAGCACTACATCAAAGCAAGCTGCCGTGAACTCAATCAAATCTGCAAAATTGGAAATAAGAAAGTTAGAATAAGAATACTAGAAGAAGTAGAAGAAGATCTAGTAGTAGAAGAAGATCTAGAAGAAGAAGATGATGAAGAAGCATTTTTCTTCTCTCTCTTTCTCCTCTTGTTTTTCTTCTTCTTATTGCTTATTTGTGTCATTTTAAAGCTAACCTAGGTAATTGTCACATTTTTGACCTAACTAAGCTTATTGTGTCATTTTGCAAGAAAATAAGCTAAGTCTATGGCATCTATGAGGTTACCAAGTCTATTATGCCATTTTTGAGTTAACTAAGCTTATTATGTCATTGTGGAGGAAACAATGCTAAGTATAGGTCATTTTAGAGCTAACTTAGGTACAATATGTAATTTTGGTGGTAAGTAAGCTTACTATGTCTTTTTAGAGGAAACAAAGCTAACTTAGGTAAAATATGACATTTGTCTAAGTGCTAAGTTTGTCTTTGTGCTAAGTTTGTCTAAGTGCTAAGTTTGTCTTTGTTTGAGAAAATGAGCCAAGTAAGTGGCATATTATGGCTTACCGTCCTCGTCATCACGGAGGTGAAGCATCGGGGTTGCTCGGGCCGGTGTCACCTAGAGCACTACTTGGCCCTGGAGAAGGATCGTGCGATGCGGCTTGGGAGTTATGCTGCACCAAAGATCATTTGCGTTAGCATGATGACGCTGAAATGTTAAGACTACTAACTAATGAACATTGAAATGAAACTCACCGTTCCAGCCATGGTAATGACTGGCATCGGCGGAGGCGTCTGGCCGGTCTTCTCGCACAAAGACTGCACATTTGGTTTTGACAAGTCAATCATATTGGTTATTAATGAAACGAACATGTAGTGCATGATTTGGCTAATATGAAGAAGAAACTTACCACGAGGAGCTCGTACATGGCCCGGTGAGACGCATCGTTCCGTGCCCTCTCCTCCTCCAACAACCTAGCCATCCTCTGCTCCAAATGCCTCTTCTCCTCCGCGGCCTACCGGGCCTGTTCCGCTAGAAGCGCCTGGGTTGCCTCTCTCTCTTTCTGCAGAGCAGCCTGCAACACAACTCCTCGTTAGCATTGTAATCATCTTTGTTCGCACACACAATGTAATGGAGGAAAGCTATCTGAGTCCGTATGACTAACCTCGATGGCGAGCTGGACTGGCCGTGGACGAGGCTTTATCTCAGGACAGGAGCTCGTTTGGCGCGCCTTGATCTACCGGAGAGTGCGCGAAGACCGTATAAGTCCATCTCCAATGCCTATATGGCCATGGGGCCTCCCGCCGCCATCTATCATCACCAGCTCTGGATCAATAGGATGCTAGCTCGGGTTGAAGTCCTCCCCATTCACCGCCTTCCCCACATCTCTGTACCTCATGAGCTTGTTGTGGGAGGAGATGTTGGTGAAGTTGTCGCGATTATCGAGGTCAGACTGAGAGAATGCCTTGGCCTTCTTGTACGAGGCAGTATGGGCCATGGCATAGAGGTCGTACACCTATGGCACCTCCGTCTTATTGTAATGCGCCTACAAGAGAAGAACAAAGTATTAATAAAGGGGTCAAGCTAGCATCAAGAATGAATTGCAGGAATCATGAAGCAAACCACATACCTAGTTCCGCCCGAACTGAAATAAGTTGGCGCTGCCTTGATGGTGTGGCACACCTTCCATTTGGGCACGCCATTCCTTGGCATCATCGTGGACGGCTCGCCATTCGTCAGAGCACCACTCATTCACCAACGCCTCCCAACAATCCATCTTATCCGCACACCATCTCGGGGGCACCTAAGTTAGTAAAGAGAAATTTGAGAACTACGCCTACGAATCAAAGCAAGGAAACTAAGTACAAGGCCTTAAGAATAGGTAATTACCTTCATGTACTGCTCCTTGTGCAGAAACTTTCCACGGCACGACGACTTGTCCTTCTTAATACGCCGCGAGGCGTAGTAGTCTCGAACAGCCTGTACCCGAGCCTCGTTGAGTAAGTTCTGTAGTAGGCGCCTGCACTCGTCATCGATAACCTTTCCCGCGGCCTCCTCGTATCCCTCCTCACACCTGTAGAAGGTCTGCAATCAAACGATACAACACTGATTAGTACAATAACTAGCTATTATTGATTTTTTATTGTGTAAAGGAGAAATTACCCAGAACTTTCTGATCACCATGTCGGCCCTCGTGTGGCACAACACATCGTCGATCATCTCCTCCGGCGGGGCCGGGGCAGCCAAGTAGTGCTCCCAGTTCAGTCCTAACTCTGGAAGGTTACCCTCGCCGGGCAACGTGACAAACCCCGGGAAGTTATGCCGTAAAATCACACCAAGGATGGAGTTGAGCCTGCGGACATCCTTGGCGTGAATCCAACCCCTGTAGTATGACAGAGCCAACGCATTAGATATGTGAAGAAACGTGAAGGCAAAAGGTTTAAAAAGAGTATATGCACTTACTTCTCCTTTTCAGGCCTAATCGGCCACATCTGCTCGCGGGTCGCCGGCACGGGCAGGAGCCGTGTACACCCACGCTGGTAGACGGTGGCCCCCTCAACCACCTCGTCCCCGCTATTAGAAAACTGATCCCCGCCACCATCAGCATGGCCACTCGGCTCCGGCTGATGCAGATCCGGCCAGGTATCCCATCCGTTCGAAGCGTGTGGAGTCTCATAGGACGAAGCGTCTGGCACAGGAGTCTCGCGGGTCGGAGCGTCTGGCACCCGAGGCTCGTGGACAGGAGTCCTTGTAGCCTCCACCTCAGACGGGTCCACCGTAGCAGTCCTGTGCTCGGGTGAATCAGCTGGGGGTGGCGGCGAGGAAGGCGTAGCAGCCTTCCTACCTCTCCCGTGGCCACCACGTGTACCTTTAGGAGCTCTCTTCTTCACCCGACCTCCTCTCCCGGTCGGCAACTTCGCCAATGAAGAAGCGCCCTCGGGTGTCCCAATACTGTCGTACAACGCTCTCCGGAGAGTTTGGGGTGGAATGGAAGTACCCCTCCCACCACGCGCCGATGAAGGAGCCTCAAATCGCTCTTGACCCGCGCCCACCATCTTTCAACACCTGCCATGACAAAGAGTAAACAAAATTAGTACAACATAAAAAAATTGAATACTGACATGAATAATAATATGTATATATATATAATTTGAGTGTATCATCATCATGTATATAATAAAAATTGAATAACACCTGACATGAACTAATAATAATCTTCATCGTCTATATATGCTCCAGGATCAATAAATGCATCATCATCATCACTATCATGAATAAATGCATCATCATCATCACTCTCAGGAACAACATGTGGAAGGCCTCCTTTATGTAATCGGTCAAGCATTGAGAGGTCATCCGCAGCAGTAACCTCTTCTTCTTCCGTCTCTTGTTGTTCCGGCTCAGGGGTGAAGTCGGATTCACTGTCGCTGTCTACTTCAATGTTTTGGGGTGAAGTAGAGCGGTTCTTGAAACGTTTTTGGAAAGACGTGTTTCTTGGAAGAATTCTCCTTCATATGTGTCTGGGTTAATGTGAGGTACATAATCATCTTCATTGAGGGGGGGTGGTCTAAAACGTGGTGGCACATCATAAACGACATCCCAACCATTCAGATTTGGATCAGTTTGGCAGGCCCACGGTAGATAAAAAACTTGGGTCGCCTGTTGAGACGTAATATAGACATTGGGAACATCTAAACAGGTGCTTTGTTTGATTTCGACTAGCCCTATATGTTCATGAGTCCTTCTAGTCTCCTTCGGCTAGAACCAATAACATTTGAAGACTACGACGTTTGGTGGATTTTCACCAAAGAATATAAGTTCATAAATTGCTTCAACTCTTCCATAATACTCGACACCTCCTTCGCCGATAGCAGAGACACAACAATTTGAAGATTTTCGGTCGGCCATAGATAGCTCTTTGCCAAAAGTACAAAAGCGATACCCGTTGATGTCGTATTTGTCAAATGAACGGACCTTATAGTCAAAACCATTAGCGACTTGTCTCAATTCGGCGTCCATAGACTCTGAATTAGCCTACAAGTTTAATACGAAAGGATTGTTGCATTAGCCGCAAACTAGACGAAGAAATGAAATGGTCTAATGGAAATTACCGTTTGTTTGAACCAAGAGATGAAACCGGGATAGCCGCCTCCATGGTTTGCCAGAAGCTCATGCTCTTCGATGGAATCCTTTTGGATCACCGCTCCATCCGAGAATTTGGCGACGTATCGACTATATCACATATCCGGGAATAAGAGCAGTTCAAAGGAATTAGAAGTTGCGAAACAATGTACCGAGAACTTACTCGATGTACGGCCGCACTTCTGTTAGGTTGTTGAAGATATACAACGAAATGGTCCGCCATTCTTCGACATCCAACGCTATTGCTTTCGAAGCACTGGCTGGTGCGAGCTTCCCTTTGAATAGGCTGAGGTTGGATCGACCTTTTTCACGGTCGCCATCATTGTACTGAGGCTTCGGATTATGCAAATGACGATTCTTGGCTTCGTAGTGTGCTGTCACGAAGTTTGCCGCCTCCTCAGTAATGAATGCCTCGGCCATCGATGCTTCAATTCTACGTTTATTTTTACATTTTGCTCGAAGCGTCTTCTGCATCCTCTCAGTTGCGAAGCACCAACGATTTTGCACGGGCCCCCCAATCTTGCCTCGGTCGGGAGATGCAAAATCAAATACTGCATTGGATTAAAGAAGCCCGGTGGAAAGATCTTTTCTAACTTACAGATCAACTCTGGCGCCAACTCTTCCAGTTCATCTAGCACGTCAGGCGATAGTTCTTTCGCACAAAGAGCACGGAAGAAATAGCTCATCTCTGCCAGTACTAGCCATTCATCCTCAGGGATAAATCCACGCAACATCACCGGCATTACCCGCTCAAGCCATATGTGCCAATCATTACTCTTGAGACCAAATATTTTCAATTTGTCAAGACTCGCTCCCCTCTTTAGATTCGCTGCATACCCATCGGGGAACATCAACTGCATTTTCACCCACAAGATCATTTCCCTCATAGATGGCCTTCCAAGATTGAACCATGCCTTTGGCTTCCTCCAGTTCTTCTTTCCTTTCGGTTGTCGCATGTTTTGTAACGGTCTATCACATAGAGCCTCCTGATCGACTCTAGCCTTAGGATTATCCTTTGACTTCCCCTCTATGCCGAACAATGTACCAAAAAGGGCCTCGGCGATATTCTTTTCAGTGTGCATCACGTCGATGTTGTGTGGGCAAAGGAGGTCTTTAAAGTAAGGCAGATCCCACAAGCATATCTTGTGAGTCCAGGCGTGTTCCGAATTATACCCTTTCAAATATCCTGGACGCTCTGGATGAGGCTCGAGAGCGTTTAACTGATCCAGGGTCTGTTGGCCTGTCAATGCAGGTGGTGCGGAGTTTTTGACAACTCTACCTTTGATGAAATTCTTCTTGTCTTTTCTGAACTTATGGCGAGGATCAAGGAACTGTCTATGCAAGTCGAAGCAAGAATACTTGCGACCCGCCTGCAGCCAACGAAACTGAAGAGCTGCCTTGCATGTGGGGCACGGGAAGCTTCCATGCACACACCAGCCAACGAATAGCGCATACGCCGGCAAGTCATGCGTCGAGTACATGTACCACACATGCATTTTGAAGTTTTGTTTTGTAGCGGCGTCATATGTCTTGATCCCATTATCCCAAGCTTCTTGCAATTCATCCTTAAGCGGCTGCATGTACACATTCATATTCTTCCCCGGATAGTTGGGCCCTAGAATTATCAACGTCAAGAAAATGTTCTTTCTTTTCATAATCTCTCCGGGGGGGGGGGAGATTGAGTGGAATGACAAATACAGGCCAACAACTGTATTGGGTTGCCGTCATACCAAACACATTGAACCCATCCGTGCTGATGGCGACTCGAGGATGCCTTGGATCTGCCGCTTTATCCTTATGTAATGCATCGAAGTGCTTCCACGCAAAAGTGTCTGAAGTGTGTCCCAACATCGGATTCCCATGTGCATCTAGTTTGGTTCTTTTGCCCAATTTGTGCCACGTCATCTGTCTGGCCGTCTCTTCGACCATGAAAAGACGTTGAAGTCTTGGTATGATTGGCATATACCGAAGAACATTAACTGGGATTTTGGTCTTACTCTTCTCACCCATACCGTTGTCTACCACAACATACCTGGAAGACTTGCAAATGGGACAATAGTTCAAGCCCGCATACTCAAGCCTAAATAAGGCACATCCATTCTCACAGGCATCTATCTTCTCATAGGGCATCTTAAGCGCGCGTAGGATTTTGTCCGACTGGTACAGGTTTGCAGGCAATACATTGCCTTTGGGTAGAAAGCGTCCAAATATTGTCATCATCGCGTAGTAGCATTCTCTGTCCAGGTTGAACTGAGCCTTCAGAGCCATTACTTGCGCAATGGCATCCAGCTGACAAAGCTCAGTGTGCTCGTGGAGAGGACGTTTTGAAGACTCCAACATTTCATAGAAGGCCTTTGCAGATTCCTCCATCTCATCGTCCGAATCCCTAGCATCATCAAAGTCTTGCACCATGTCTTCGATCCCGGTACCATGCTCGTCGGTGCGACGATGAACCACCTCAGCTGTGGCACGTTGGGCAGACTCACCATGAAATCTTCACACCGTATAATCAGGCGTAAAACCCCACTTCTGCAAGTGTTTACCCATTTCATCCCGTATCCACTTTTTATGGTTGTCGCACCGGACACAGGGGCACCAGGTTATTTCCTGGCCATT
Source organism: Elymus sibiricus (assembly GCA_039707655.1). Lineage (NCBI taxonomy): Eukaryota > Viridiplantae > Streptophyta > Magnoliopsida > Poales > Poaceae > Elymus > Elymus sibiricus. The sequence goes on along the minus strand of CM077667.1, from coordinate 245,589,858 downwards.
TGCAAATGCGGCTCTCAGAAACCCCTTGGTTTTTGTTAACCATTCAATGGTCATGTCTTTCTGACTAGGGTGACCGGTGTACATCCACGCACGATCACTCATCTTGCCTACCTACTAAACACACAAGAAATATATATATAATTCATCATCTATATTCATCAGTTAATCAAGTTTGTCAGTTTTATTACATCCATGCAACCTACATGCTAATAGGTAAAGATAGGTCCTAATCCCACCCGAGTATGTGTAGATTGGGTTCGTTTTCCCATGCTCTGCTCCGGATCTGACGCAGAATTTCGGCAGCACCTCCCCGCTGTTCTCCTGATACACGTCTCGGCAATAAGCAGAGAGGATGTGTACCCGGAGAACAACAGGGAGGCACTGACGAAATTCCGCATCGGATCCGGAGCAGAGCATAAGGGAAAACGAACCCAATCTACACATACTCGGGCTGTCCATGGATAACGTTGGACAATTCAAAAGGATGGCGGTTATAAATATTCAAAGACATGCATATTTATAGATGCCGCCCTTTCGAACGGGAGACGCATACTGGTCATGCATACTGATGATTGAAGACACCTATAGCTAGCAAGTTTCATCGGCATGAAGACTGGAACAGAGCAAATTAAGGGGGGGGGGGGGGAGGAGATGTCATTTGTGCTCACCCACGAACGCGTCGGGGGTCGGGGGTCAGGGGTCTTCTTCTTCTTCTTCTTCTCCTCCTCCTCCTATTCTTCTTCTTCCTTCTTTTCTTTTTTCCTATTCTTCTCCTCCTATTCTTCTTCTTCTTCTTCCTTCTTTTCATTTTTCCTATTCTTCTCCTCATCTTCTTCGTCTTCTTCTTCTTCTACTTCTTTTCTTCTTCTCCTCCTCCTCCTCCTCTTCTTCTTCTTCCTCTTCTTCCTTTTTTCCTTTATCCTCTTCTTCTACTTATTCTTCTTTTCTTATTTTTTGCACTAACCTAATTAAACTAATTAACACTAACCCAATCAACTATAACAGTAACCTAAACTAATAGTAACCTAAACTAACAGATGCAATGAAATGAAACAAAAAAAGGTTCAAGAACTCACCGGAGGAGGGCCGGTGGAGGAGGGTCGGCGCAGGGAGGAGGGCCGGCGCGGGGAGGACGCCGCGGTGGTGGAGCCTGGCCGCGGGGAGGGGGTGCTCGCCGCTGTCAGGGTAGGCTCACCACGGGGAGGGGGCGCGGGGGTGGCGGCGGCGGGAGCAGGGGGTGGCGGCGACGAGGGGGGCGCGGGGGTGGTGGCGGCGGGAGCAGGGGGTGGCAACGGCGAGAGGGCCATGGGGAGGGGGCGCGGTGGTGGCGGCGGCGGGAGCAGGGGGTGGCGGCAGCGAGGGGGGCGCGGGGATGGGGGGCGCGGTGGTGGAGGAGCCCCGCGGGGAGGGAGGGCAGGGGATGTCGGCGGCGGGGGCGGCGAATGGGCGAAGAGGGGGCTGGCAGCGGCGCGGCGGGCGCTGGTGGTGGCGGGGGCGGGCGCAGGGGGTGACGGCAGCGAGAGGTGGCGTTGCAGGAAGGGGGAGTGAGAGAGAGTGGAGTGGGGGCGGGGCACGACCGTTACTGGCAAACATTCTTTGCCATCCGCTAGCAGACGGCAAAGGGATAACCCATCTGACCTAAAGCTTAACCAGGGCCCAGTGGGCCCAGCTGGCTCCTTGGCCGTCTGCCAGCGGACGGCAAACTTTCTTTGCCGTCCGCTGGCAGACGGCAAAGATCTGGCCTACGGTAAACACAATCTTTGCCATCTGGCCTTTCTTTGCCGTCTGCTTTTTGCCAGCAGACGGCAATGGCCTTCTTTGCCATCCGCTGGCTGACAACAAAGAACTGGCAGAAGGCAAATTCCCTGATTCCAGTAGTGGTTGCAGCAAACGCGACGTGGCTGGAGCTCTTTGGCACTTCCCCGAGACGCCGGCGGGACCTCTCTGGTGGTTCCACGGCCTCGGTCTTTCTTCCCTGGTTATATCTCGACCCAGAACCCCCCTCCTACCCGCCATGGTAGACGGAAGGAACTACTAACAAGAAAGGCCTATTTTTTTGGTGATGAGGAGAGGAATGAGAGGAATGTGTTTTTATAGCCTACTAGTAAACAACTGCTAAGTGGGAACACATTTAGGTTTGGTAGGTTTGAACTGATTTGCAATAAATTAAAGCGTGGTAATTTGGAATGTGACGGGAAACAAGCTCAATTTTTTTGATGGTTTTGGTTCCAAAGCCCGAAACGCTTTATGGTTTTTAGAAACCGTGTGGGATGGCGTATGCGGGCCCGCATTCTCGGATGTGTGTACGTGTCTGCCCACTATCACACACGATCCACAGATCCTCATCATGCACGATGGATGGGCCGGCACGCCTTCCACAGGTGCTAGACGACGATTGACAAGAAGTGGCGCCCTTCCCAGTGATCCATTGTGTACAAGTGCTAAGCATGCCACATAAATAAAAAAATGACATGGCACAACAAATAAGCAGGAGAGAGCGTGCTTTGGGCACAAATATAGCATGGATTTGCATTTAATTAACCTAATTAATTAACTCCTACCAAAAGGTCGATATGCGACATTTCCATACAGTTATAATAAAACATGCTAAAAAGGAAGCACTGGCGGCCTTTCGACGACGGTCTCCTCGGAATCTTTGGTCAGCAGACAGCAGCACCCTTGCGGCTGTTCACTCCAAGTGTCAGGACCCGCGGCCACGGTACCCGTCTCCGCCTAAGCATCTATTGGTGTTGCTGGTAGGCCCTTGGGGCTACTGGGCGGCCTGGGCCTCATCCTGTAGACCTTGACAATGCCAATCGAGCACATGACAAGCCCATGGAACCGCTCCATCTCTATGTCTTCCCACTGGTAGCGAATTCCACGCATGACCTGCCCCCACAAGATATCATGGTGGCGTTTCTCTACTTCACCGGGGACGTCATCTTCTCCGACGAGGCGGTCGAGCCTGGCCACATAATAGTCGGGATCGATGATGACATGGTCGCCGGCGAGCTTAAGGAAGATGCCCATATACCAGCTCATCAATGAATTCACATGGTTTTTGCCTATTCTTGGTGTGGCATCAGGCTGTTGAAGGGCACCGGTGACGACGACTCTTCAGGTGGGTCGTCGGTCATGCCGACAAGCATCATACTTCCCCCATAATAAGACCACTACGCGCCCAAGGAATGGCACAACAAGATCGGTGCCGATGGGCCACGGTGCCACTGACTCCTTCTCCTCGTCGACAATGTAATCCAAGAAGTGGGGGGGGGGGTCGTTGTCGGCCTCCGAGCTTTGGTTGCCTAGCAAGGGGCCGACATCGACCTCTGAGATTTGGTTGCCTCGCAAGGGGCCACCGTCTTCGTCCGAGCTTTCGTTGCCTGGCAAGGGGCCACCGTCCACCTCCGAGCTTTGGTTCCCTCACATGCTTGGAATAATTACTGGTAGATAGGTGTGGACTAGATCTGCTCACAGTGTTGTTGCGTCGCCGCAAGAGTCATATAGATCTAGCCATTCGCTGGTGGCAGGAAACCGATGGAGGAAGAGGTGGGAAGCATTGGCGTGGATTGCGGGACACGCGTATAACGCGATTAATTTATGCACTTGGGCGTCTTTGTTCATAGGTACCAGCTGGTGCATGATACTCAATATCTTTTCATGAATAATCTGAACATAAACCACAATTCATCGGATCCCAACAAACGCACTGTACAAAAGAATTACATCGGATAGATCAAAGCGAAGATGCGATGATCATTGTATTGAAGATCAAAAGAGAGAGAGAGCCATCTAGGTACTAACTACGGACCCATAGGTCTGTGGTGAACTACTCACACATTATCATGAGGGCAACAAGGTTGATGAAGATGCCCTCCATGATCGACCCCCCCCCGGTAGGCTGCCGGAATGGAGCTACACATGGGATCCCGTCGGAACAGAGACTTGCGGCAGTGGAAAAAGTGTCTCAGGATGCCCTTTAGGGTTTTTGGAGTATATGAGAATTTATAGGCCAGAGAACGGGGGTAGGAGGGCCACCAGGGAGGGACAAGCCATTAGAGCGTGCCTACCCCCGGGCGTGCCCTGTTGGCTTGTGCCTCCCTCGTGCGGCCTCCGATCTTCTCCCGAAGCTTCCAGGTCTTTTGGTCGAGAAACAATCATAAAAAAGTTTCGGGGCAATTGGACTTCGTTTGGTACTGTGAACCTGAAAAGTAAAAAACACGCAGAAAACAACAACTTGCACTGGGCACCGGGTCAATAGTTTAGTGCTCAAAAATAATATAAATTGGTAAATTATTACTCAAAAAGTATCCTAGAATGATAATATGTCAGCATGGAACAATAAAAAATTATAGGTACGTTGGAGAGTATCAGTGCACGTCATCACTGGTTGTACACGGGCCGGTTTCGGCAATTCTCCTAGTATATTATGCATGTAAATAGTTTATTGAGGTAGTCGGTCATGTAATTGCATGTTTAATTTGGTTATGCATCTTGTATTGTTTTTTCACAAATATGTAAAGCTTGCATACAATTGCATTGGTTATGCATCTTGTATTTGTAAGCATTTATCTTGTTGTTCTATACACAAAACAAATCACACCGCGAATGATTAAACCAACAAACATGACAGTGATGATTTGAACAATCACAGACAAGTATTCACCAGCAAGCGTTTGCCCACACGACACACAACTTTTTAGCACAAATCATGTGTAATATTATCGGTCTTCACACACAATTCAGATAAATGAAGTGTTTGCCTGGTATCACATATATCTTGTTACGCCAAATTGTTTTTGTTATTTAGGCTCATCGCACACTGTTCATCTGAGTGACCTGTATATTGTATATCACACCCTACTTGATCTGAGCAACTGTTTGTGTTATTTTGGCTCGTCGCAAGTAGTTCATCCGGGCAACGTGTTTGCCATCTATCGCACACATCTTGATCTGGGTGATCGTTTGTGTTATTTTATGTCATTGCAAACAGTTCATTCGGCTGACCTGTGTGCCATCTATCGCACACATAATCATCTGGATAATTGTTTGTCTGCTGCTTGATCATCGCAAACATTTTATCCGGGTGAACTGTATGATGTACATTGCACACACTTGTATTTAGTTAACCATTTTTGTTATTTTGGATCATCACAAATAGTTTACCAGGGTCAACTGTATGACGTAGATCGCACACGCAACTCTTTTCTGAATCGTATTTGATGGATCCGCCATCGCACATAGTTCGTGTCATTGGCGACGGACCTTGAACGATACTATTTGCGATTCATGCATTGCACACAGTTTCGTCGAAGGGTCTCTGATTGCTGTGTCGTCTTAGGACCTTCTTGCATTAGTGTTTAGTGGTTTATATTTTGCATATTTTGCTGCAGTTGGTGCAAATAAAAATGAGCTTGCATGTTGAATTTTGTGAGTTCCAAGTAGTTTGAATGCTTTATATGGCCTCTGGGCATCTATATGAGTAGTTGCTATCAATCTTACAAAATTATGTTGACATAATTTTGTGGTCCAAAAATGTCAGAAATTTGTTCTTAGGGAAATGAACATCTTTATGAGAAGTTCTTTGAGCTGGAGTCCCAAGGGAGTTGTTGGGAGTGGTCAAGATCGAGATATTCACATCCCTCGTAATACGGAGATTCGGCCGTGCGAATGGCCACATGATGCCTTCATGAATGAAGCGGGTTTCTACCAAGAGTTCATGCAATTCATTACAAATGTTGGGCTGATCGACTTCCTCTTAGATGAGTATGATCAATATTACCTCATTATGAACTCCTTTGTGCAAAATTTCTATTTTCTGAGTAGGCTCGAGGTTCCCATGGTATGATTTAATTTATATGTTGAAAATTATGAAATACCATTAACCTATTTCTACCAAATATGCTTGATTCCCTCTGACGGGGGATTAAGTGAGCCTAAGCCAGAGGAGTTCGAGGACTTCCTTCTTACTTTAACTGTGGTAGAACGTAGGGGTGTGTCGAACGCCAGAGCTACCAGCTTTCATTTTTCCTATTATGCACTACTTTGCATTATTTATAGGAAAATGTTTAACTGCTATGGAACAAGGTGGCGGTCTCAGTGCCCCCACCCTTGCTATTTTGTGTCGTGCCATATTTCATAACAACACGTATAGCTTAGGAGCTATTGTTGCACGCCGCTTGCATGGTAACCGGATTAGGGGGAAGATCCATGGTGGTATTTATGCCACTCGCTTAGCAACACACTTTAATGTCAATATACGCCCACTTATTACTTGTTACCTAAGGTTTATCTTGATCACCAGTCTATGATAAAACACCACTTTATCGATGAACCTGAGCCTCCGCACCACATTTGCTACAACTTGGTATTTAGCGTGAGGATTTGTGATGTTATTGTATTTCCTACACCTTCTTTGTTTAACTATCATGCCAGGCACGGATATGTTGTCGTGCCATCAGATATAATCACTTACCGAAATGAGTTGGCTGAATAGAGGCCGCGGCCCAGGCTTGGGACGCTCAAGTGCCTCAGCCTAACTACTTTCCTCCTGGAACCGATGGCTACTTCGGATGGTGGTCACCAAGCTAGGCCAAAAGCCTAAGCTTGGTGGAGTACGTATTTCTCAGCGACATTACATTTATGTTCACACATTTCATATCTACCGTCGGTGTTCATTCTCTTTCATTGTATATTCATGTTATTTTTATTTTTCATTTTCTTCCTGTGTATTTGAAAATCTTTTAAAACCCAAAAATATTTCTCGCTTCTTTACGGTTTTTCTTTCTTGTCTAATTAACGTGCAGTACTAGAAGAAACTCAAAAAGATTTCTTTTGCCTGTTGGGAGCTTTTCTGTGTAAATAATTTTTCTCGCTTTTGTTTTCCTTTGTTTATTTGCTTCCTTCGAGAAAACCAAAAACTCCAAAAATATTTCAGCGTGTTTCTCTGAATTTCTTTTCTTTTTGTTGAGTCATTAAAAGAACAAGACCACGATGAAAATGTTGAGTGGCTCTCATTTGCATTATTGCTTGTCTAACGAAGAGCCAATATTACCTCGTCTTCTCCTTTGTATGAACTTTTTCGCAGATTCCAGCTTAGTCCATGACACACTTGCACTATTATCATTTTCACATCACTCGGTCGTGCAAGTGAAAGGCAATAATGACGATATTTGATGAAGTGATCGTGGTAAAGGAAGATGGTATGAACTCTTCTTGTTTTCCGTTTTTGTAAATAGGTTTAGATCATTCGATCTTGATTCTGTATATTATGAGTGAACATGTTTATGATGACCAATTAGAGATTATAGTTTCTCATGCCATGCTTAAATAGCCAGGATTGAATAATGATTTATCTTATGTGTCAACATGCATTAAAATGGTTGTGATGTGATATGTTATTATGGCATCGTCCTCTGAGTAAGTTGAACAGCTTGACTTGGCACATGTGCAAACATGTAGTTGAGTCAATTCCAATGTAGCCTACATGATATTTATGTTCAGAGTGTTTATATCCTACTCATGCTAGTGTTCAATGTTAGCTATTCTCAATGCATAGCTATGACCATTTTCGCTCTCTAGCTGATCGCTTCTCAATCTATTGCTAGCCTTCGCTTGTACTAAGCGGGAATACTGCTTGTGCATCCAGAATCCTTAAACCCAAGTTGTTCCAGATGAGTCCACCATATCTACCTATATGCGGTATTACCCTGCCGTTCCAAGTAAATTTGCATGTGCCACTTCTAAACATTCAAATAAACATCTGTTTTGTGTGCTCGTCCCGCTCATGGAGTTATGGGGCAGTTAGTATCTTCCGTGCTAAGAGGGTTATTCTCAAGATGGGTGTTTATTCGCCTGTCATTACACGAGAGAGGCTGGTAAAAAGGGATGCCCAGTCCTGCATAATCAAAAATAATTAAACAAAACTCCCCGGACAGTTGACATGCTGGAGGGCACCCGTGGGTCAGCCATGGCTTGCATATGTATGGTGGATGGAAGTAAACTTTATTTACCGCTTGGGAACCGCCAATAATGTGTTTAGCATGGAAGATATTGAAAACTCAGTCGTGACGTTGACAAGAAAAGCACAACACCCAAAATACAATTTCATCTCAGTTTTAAACCATGAGCTCTGGTACCTCTACATGTCAATGCTGCCCTCTGCGAAGGGCCTTTCTATTTACTTTCATGTTATTTTACTTTTATTCTTGAGTCATCATCTTCTCGCTAAAGCACAAGACATGAGGGCACTATTGTCATTTTATGCATTGAGTCTAGTTAATGTTGGATGTGAGGATGATTGGATCTTCTCTGCTCTGAATTATAATGTTTACTCGCTGCTTGGACCTCAGAGGTGCTCTGCATTTATGTTTTGCGGTCTCAGAAAGGACTAGCGAGATACCATATCATTATTATATCATGATTGTTTTGATAAATTGTTGGCATGTGAGATCTTTTGTTATTTCTCTCTAGTTGGTTATGCTATTGCCATGAGTAAATATAATAGCTAAGTGTTATCATCGATGTGGTTATTTATGATCTTTGCTGAAAACCAAACACTAGCTAAGCATATATACAGCAACGAGAACAAAAGAGTTTGTAAAAGTTTTCTTTATCACTTTCAATTTATCAACTGAATTGCTTGAGTACAAGCAATGAGTTAAGCTTGGGGGAGTTGATACGTCTCCAACGTATCTACTTTTCCAAATGCTTTTGCTCTTGACTTGGACTCTAATTTGCATGATTTGAATGAGACTAACCCGGCTGACGATGTTTTCAGTACAACTACCATGGTGTTGTTTTTGTGCATAAATAAAAGTTTTCGGAATTGGACAAAACTTTTTGAGAATTTTTCTGGAATATATAAAAAATACTAGAGTGAAGACCCTCCGGAGGGGGGCCACCCGTTGGTGCCAAGCCAACAGGGCGCAACCACCCCACCCAGGCGTGCCCTGATGGCTTGGGACCACATGGTGGCTCCACAGACCCTGATTCCAGTCCTATAAATTCTTATTTCAGGAGAAAAATAAGAGAGAACTTTTCATTGCGTTTTACGAGACGGAGCCGCTGCTACCTCCTGTTCTTCCTCGGGAGGGTTGATCTGGAGTCTGTTTGGGGCTCCGGAGAGGGGGATTCGTTGTTATCATCATCACCAACCCTTCTTCATCAACACCCCCATGATGTTCACCATCGGGAGTGAGTAATTCCCTTGTATGCTTGCTGGACGATGATGGGATTTGATGAGATTGATCATGTAATCAAGTTATTTTGATAGGGCTGGATCCTTAGTATCCACTATGTTCTGAGATTGATGTTTCTATGACTTTGCTATGCTTAATGCTTGTCACTAGGGCCCAAGTACCATGATTTCAGATCTGAACCTATTATGTTTTTATGAATATGATAGTATTTTAGATCTTATCTTGCAAGTTGTATGCACCTATTAGGTGTTATGATCCGCATACCCCAGGGTGACAATAATTGGGATTCTTTACGGTGATTACCGTAGTTTGAGGAGTTCATGTATTCACCATGTGTTAATGCTTTGTTCCGGTTCTCTATTAAAAGGAGGCCTTAATATCCCTTAGTTTCCTTATGGACCTCGCTTCCACGGGAGGGTAGGACAAAAGATGTCATCCAAGTTCTTATTATAAGCACGTATGACTATAAACAGTTCAAATTTGAAAACTATTTGCACAGGCAAAAACTTCATAATATTTTTGACCTATTGCAAAAGGAATCACTCAAAAACTCCAATTATTCTAGGAGATATTAAATATCTAAAATCAGGATCTTCTCTGCTTTTAAAAGAGAAAACGGAAATAAAAGAAAAAAACCTAACTAGCGAACATGCTATGTGGCCGAATCCTATTGGGCTACGAGTGTGCACTGCGCTGTAAATGAGCGAACACTTGCTAATTAAAAGAAAACGGTTCGGGGAAAATAAGTCGTCTAATCCTGGCCCTTGGATTCAGATCTAGCGGTAGGGGGAGGGGTCCGGCGCTTACAGAGGCGGAGGTCGTTGGCGATGGCGATGCAGGGGAGCTTCCGGTGGTCGGCGACGACGGCGATGGGCTCAAGTCGATGGCGGCGAGTCTTCGGTGATGATTGGCGATGACGGCGAGGGTCGGGGGTGACAGGGGCGAGCGCAGCGAGCTCAGGTGAGCTCGGGTGGTGGCTGCACTCCGGTGAGGATTGGAGCGCTGGTGCCTAGGCGTGGATGGGGGCTTTAGGAGCAGAACGGGGTGCAGAGTGAGGGCTTAAATAGCCAGAGGCCTCGGGTGGCAGGAGGGAAGGGAGGGATTCGATATCGGCTCGGATTCGGTGGTCGCCGGCGAGGAAGGAAGGAGGGGGAAGAAGGAAGGAGAAGACCGCGGGGTCGATTCTGTCGGGCGGTGGGCCAGGGCGGTCAAGGAGAGAGAGGGAGCGCGCCGTGGGGTGGTGGCCGATCCGAAGATCGTTCGGATCCGGCGAAGGGTGATTTTGGCCCGATACTTTCCAAATGGGCAGCACCTTTCCTAATAGTGCACAATCGCTTTTCCTATTAAAACAAACTTTTCCTTTTATTTAAAAACAGGAAACAAAACTTAAAATAGGAAAATAAATACAAACTCAAATATGGAAGTATTACATATCAAAAAATTAGAAAAAAATATAGAACCCGTTTAATATTTTTCCACGGCCAAAATAATAATTTTAAAAAAAATATTTTCAGAAAATGCCTAAAAGGAATAATTTCCTATTTGAAATATTTTTCAAATAAACCGCTGGTTCAAATGGTCAAAAGAGATTCACAAAAATACCCCTGACATGGAGGGTCATGTTCCACCTCTCATATTTGAATATTTTACAGAGGTTTCACTATTAAAATTCAAATGAAGGCAAATTTGAAATGGGGTTTCAAAAAACCATCAAAAAGCTTTCCACTATCTTTCACTTCACCAAAGCAAATACAATCAACATGTATGGATGCATAACTATTTTCATAACATGCCAAAATGAAATTATGGGATGTTACAGTTTTCCACAATCATCATTTGTTGAACACACCCAGTTGAGAGAGACAAACCTTCATCATAATTTATTAGAATACTCTATGTGCTTCACTTATATCTTTTGATCTTAGAAGTTACTGCAGTACTTCACTTATATCTTTTTGAGCACAGTGGCGTATAGATTTTATAGAAATAAGTGCACTCTTGTTCTTCACTTATATTTGTTTGAGAGTTAAAAAATAGTGACGGCAATTTGCGTGGGTCATAAGACTAGTCCAAAAATAATAGGTATTCAATGGGTGATAATCAAAACCATCATGTAGCACATATAAGAGATATTGTGGGTTAAAGATATTGAGGTGGTAATGTGAAAAAGGTGTGAGTGCTTCATTGTTGATGCATAGAAGTATCGGCATTAAGAGGCGTTAATTTTTCATTCGTCTAAATATTAAAAAGGCATGGTGAGGATGTGTGAGCATTTCTATTCCTCGTAGAAATCCTAGTGTTGTTTTGGGTCGGAGGCGCGCGATGGTTAACTCCTCCCAACCTCCTCCTTCGGGGCATGCGAGTAGTACTTTGATTTGTGATAAACTAATAAAACTTTGCAATAAGGATATGAGTTCTTCATGACTAATGTGAAACCATGGACATACGCAATCTCACCACCTCATATTTTCCTAGCCTATTCGGTACCATGCATTGCCTGTTCTCACCTCGAGGACCGATGCAAACTTCGCCGGTGCATCCAAACCCCGTGACATGATACACTCTGTCACACATAAGCCTCATTATATCTTCCTCAAAACAACCACCATACCTACCTATTATGGCATTTCCATAGCAATTCCATGATATATTGCCATGCAAATTCCACCGTCACATAATATGACTAGTTCGTTCATCATCATATTGCTATGCATGATCATATAGAGCTGACATAGTATTTGTGGCAAAGCCATCTTTCACCATATTTTTGATACATGTCATGCTAGATCATTGCACATCCTGGTACACTGCCATAGGCATTCATATCGAGTCATATTGTTTCGTAGTTCTTCATATCAAGTTTTTATGTTGAGTTGTAAGTAAATAAAAGTGCGATGATCATCATTATTAGAGCATTATCCCAGTGAGGAAATAAAATGGGGGAGGCCAAATGAGCCCACCATACAAAAAATAAGAGAAAAATAGAGAAGGGACTTTGCTACTATCTTTTACCACACTTGTGCCTCAAAGTGCCACCTTGTTCTTCATATAGAGAGTCTCATGTTATGTCATTTTCATATTCTAGTGGGAATCACTTTTTCATTATTATAAACTTGGCTTGCATATTCCGTTGACGGGCTTCCTCAAATGACCGAGGTCTTCATGAGCAAGCAAGTTGGATACACACACCCCACTTAGTTTCATTTGAACGTTCATACACTTATATCTCTAGTGCATCATTTGCATGGCAATCCCTACTCCTTACATTGACATATATTGATGGCTATCTCCATAGCCCGTTGATACGCCTAGTTGATGTGAGATTATCTTCTCCACTTTTATCCCTTTGATATCTACCACCATATTTGTAACAGCCCAAGTGTATTCTTGCCTTATTTGTAATCATTCTCATGTGGACCTTCATGTTTTGCCATTGTGTTGATCATCAACCTTGCCTCATGGTCATTTCATGCATCATGCATCATGCTCACCATACCAAATGCATATTAATTATTGCCATGCTTGTGGTTGTGTTGTTGTGATGTGAGGTGGTGTTGTTGGGAGTGTATGTGATGTGGAGTGAGTGCATGTGTTTCTTTGTTTGGAGTGCTACTCCCTCCCATCTAATAAACTATCCCCTCTTCTTTCTTATTCAAAATATCCCCATGTCAAATAATTACTTGCTGTTTTCACCTGTTAAAAATGTTGATCATTTCTGAAATATTCTAAATTGAATTCTAAACCAGCTCCTGTTCCTTCTTGAAGTTTTTACACCCTAAAGCATCAAAAACAGATTGCATTCTATTAAAAAAATATGATTTTATTTTGTGGTTCTAAAAATGCCATTTTTATTTTTATAAAATAGTATGCATTTTTGTGATCCCAAAAATGTATTTCTTCTCTTTAAAAACTTTTCTCTCTGGCCTCTGTGATTTTTTTGCTTCTCTGTTTTTTTTTTAAAATTAGAATGTTTTGTTTTCCTGCGAGAGAGAGGGAGGTCCTTTGGGCCTCCACAGCCGCAGCCCAGCAGCCTCCGCAGACCGCTCACCCGTTCGCTCGCTGTCCACCCTGGCGCTGTGCGGCCCACCTGTCGGCGCCCGTAGTCGTCATCGTCGTCCTCCCCCTTTCCAGCTCCCTCTCAGAGCGAGAGCGAGCAGGGCCCCGCCGTGGCCGAGGTGGCGAGGCTAGGGCGTGCCTCCAGGGCCTATAAGAAGCCCTCGGCGTCCGTGCCTCTCCCTAGGGTTTCCCCTTCTCCTCCTCGCCGCCGCCACCTTCTTCCCTTCCCCTTCTTCCTCCTGGTTCTGCTGAGAAGAGAGAAAGAGAGAAGTTCAGTTTCGTCAGAGAGAGCAGAGAGCCGCCGTCGATTTCGTCGTCTCCTTCATCGCCGGTGGCATCTCCGTGGCATCCGAGATGTCCGCGGGGTTTCTGGTGCATTCGGCGTCCCGTTCCCGGCGCTAGGGAGGCCGGAGCGTCCCCGCGTCGTCTTCCCGTCGTCACGTCGCGTGGTTGGAGCTGCGCGTCGTCAGGCAGCGCCAGCTTCGTCGTCCTCGCCTCGCCGCGTCCTCGAGCAGCCCGCAGTGAGCATCAGCTCCTCCTTCCCCCTCTCTTTATCGCGCGTAGCCGCCTAGTCGCGTCCTGGTCGTCGTTTCGCCGTCGCCTCTTTCTCTGGTTCGGGAAGAAGGAAAACCGCGCTCTTTGTCTGCATTTAACGAGCAAGGCCCCTTTATGTTCAGTCGCGCGCGAGTGGCGTAGTGGTCGACCGACCGCTGCGTACACTGGAGGTCTCGGGTTCGATCCCCCCCCCGAGCCCTTTTAATTTTTACTGTTCTGTAGGTGTGTGTTGTTTCTGTGGCCGGCGTGTGTGGATCCGGTGTGTCAACATGGATCCCGTGTGGCTGCGTATGTGACTCTGTGGGTTTGTGTGTGTGTGCTCTCTGATTTGTGTGTGTGTGTGTGTGTGTGTGTGAGTATGACAGTGGGCCCTGGCCCCACTTGTCATCCTCAGAAGGGCCCTGGTGTCTATGCCAGTGGGTCCCCTCCCTTTTATTTTTTTTATTTTTTTTTTGGTGTTGTATTCTCTGGTTGTTTTTATCTGTTTTGGGGCTGTTGCCATTTCAGGCCACTGCCATTTTTGACCATGTCCAAATAGGGTAGGCAATAACTTATAAGTGCATGTGTGTATTTTCGATTCAGGTTTTGGGCATTTTACAAATGCAAACATATGAGTATGATATATGGTTTTGGGGTAGAATTTCCCAAGGAATCCAATGGTGTTATTTATTTTGTCATTTGAGCAAGTTTGCAAAAATGTCATTTTGTCCCAACATGCCATTTTGTCATTTTCATATGATTTATTCTATGCAATATATGTGAAACTTGTCAACATGAATATGCTAGGTTTTGTGGGTACTAGACCCTGGTATTTTTGTTTGGCATCATAAACTTGTGGATAAGTGGGTTCCTTGCTGTTTACATGCTAAGATAATAACCCTGGTTGCATGTCTCAAAATATTGCTAAGTGTTGGATCTGTTATTTTTCTTGCTATGTTTAGATGATGGTTCCCTTGGATGTGTTGGTCCTTTGAGTTTGGGGCATGAACATGTTTTGTTGTGCCCAGCATACTCTACTAAATTGTGCTAAAAACTTGAGCATTAAGCTCTTGCATCATATTTAAAACATGCTGTCAAGTTGCTATTCTGTTAACATGTGCCCAGTTTTACCCTTGCTAAATATTTCTAAATCTGAGAATCTGTTAATATTTTTATGCCATGAAGAGTGGATGCTACAAAGTGATCTGTCGTGTTATAGCTCATGCTCAGTGCTAGTGTTTTGTTGTAGAGGTTGCCCTCTACTATCCTGTTATTTTTCATGCCATGAAAGTTGCTGTAGCATATATAAACCATGCTGTCAATATGCCATCTGGTTAACTCAGATTCCAGAAAACTGGAATTTTCACTAAGTCCTAAAAATCTGTTTCAACATGCCATCTTGTGATCTTCATTGCTATTGATCTATGCTTCCTTTCAAGTTTGTGTAGATATATTAATTGTTAAGCATGCTGCTAGGTTTCTGTACATGCCTTGGATTTGATTTAAGACCTGCTGAAGCTCTGGCTATGTGTGTGACAAGATGCCATGTTGCTGTTTTGGAACAGAATGTGTGTTGGATTGTTTTGTGACTTGTGGGAGCTATACTCCATTGTTTTGCTAGATCTTTAGCTCTATTCTTGTTAGATTTTCGTTACCTATCCAGTGGCATCCTTGGAACACCAAGGTATAGCCCAGAGATTGCCTCATCTTGTGTTTTGTCTCCGTTAACGTTCGTACCTTGCCGTGAGCGTACCGTGAGCTACGTTACTCCGTTTGCAACGTTCTACATATGCATTTGCATCGTTTTTGCATGAAGCATCCATATTTGCCATGATCATGCATGTCCAAATAAGTAATATTGAGGTTCTGTCCAGAATACTAAATAACTTAATAAATGCATGTGAAACATGACTAGCGTAGGATTGCCATGCTACATTCCTTAATATGACCATGCATCATCTTGTTTGTGCATTGCACCTTGCTGTTTGTTTATTTGGTGCTGTTCTCTTTGGGTAGACGCGAGTGTTGAGCCTGAGTACGAGGATTCCGGAGAGTACAACTACGAGGACCCAGATCTTTGTCCCTCTGAAGATCCAACAGGCAAGATGATCATACCCGGATCCCGACACTATTTTTGCCTTGCTAGATGTCTCGCTTTTATCGTTATGTTACGTTACCTACCACTTAAACTGTCAGCCTCCAAATTGCCATGAAAGCCTCTAACCTTTCCACTACCTAGCAAAACCTTGATTGGCTATGTTACCGCTGCTCAGCCCTTATCTTATAGCGTTGCTAGTTGCAGGTGCAAGTTTCCCATGTGTCAACATGGTTTTTGTTTATATCACTCTATTTACTGTTATCTAAATTAATGCACATATATATCTGGCAACGGTGGAAGGCTTGGCCTTTTGCTCAGTGTTTGGTTCCGCTTTTGCCGCACTAGTTCCGAGTTCCGGTGTTATATTCCATATTTTGCGCTCCTAACATGCTCGGGGTTGTTATGGGGACCCCCTTGATCATTCGTCTTAGATTAAAACTTGTCTGGCAAGACCCAACATTGGTACTACATTTGCTAAACAACTTAATAAAATTGCATAGGGCTTAGCTACCCCGTGGATAACTTAATCAACCCCCGGGCCAGTGCTCCTCATGAGTGTTGGTCCAAATCAGAGTCGTGTGCGGGGCCAACCCGGGGCAACTCGGGAGATCTCTATCAGGCCACCGTACGCTGCGCTCATCTGATCGTGTCCTGAGAACGAGATACGCGGCTCTTATCGGGTTCGTCGACACGTCGGGCGGTCTTGCTGGACTTGTTTTACCTTTCTCGAATGTCTTGCGCGAGGAATTCCGGTTTTTCTTGGGCTATCTCGAGGTTGCGGTTTTCCAGTGGAATGGCCTAGGACGATCACGAGATTCGTGGTCGAGGTTATTCTCGCGAAGTGTGGTTAGTTTGTGATGGATGAGTTGGAGCACCCCTGCAGGGTTTAATCTTTTCGAGAAGCCGCGCCCGCGGTTATGTGGCAACTTGGAAATTTGTTTAACACCCGGTAATAGTTAACTTGAAGTAAACTCCAATAAAATACACCAACTGTGTGCGTAACCGTGATCGTCTCTGCTCGTGAACATGATCCGAGAGAGAACACGGTGGGGTTATGATTGACGTAAGTAGGTGTTCAGGATCACTTAGTGATCATGCTATTTCACGATCGTCATACGTGTGCCACCATATTTACATTCATGTTCTCGTAAGTTAGCCACCAAACATATGCTTAGCGCTTGCTGCAGCCTCACCACTTAACCAATTCCTTACCCATTGGCTTACATAGTTTCGGTACCCGGGTTATGAGATTGCTGAGTCCCTGTGGCTCACAGATTACAACAATACAGGTACAGGTGTTGATGAGAGCGTGCCAGATGATGTGACTCAGCTCCAGTGGGAGTACGACGAGGAGAGTAGACGTATGTATGTTACGTATCCGGACGAGTAGGGAGCTTCTTGGTGGTGAACCTGGGATAGCAAGGCAGTCTTCATTGCATCTTTTATCGTTTGTTTTCGTCCGTAGCCGGACCCTGTCTTCTGGCTGATGTATTGAATAATTGTGTGAACTTGTAATTTAGCTTGTGGCGAGTGTAAGCCAACTTATATACTCATCTCTTCCTACATGTATTGCAATGTTTACTGTGCTTGCGAACGACGAGATGCGCTTCTATCCCCATCGAGGCCACAAGCCTTAATAGGGATAGGACCGCATCTTGGGCGTGACAAGTTGGTATTCAGAGCCATACCGACCATAGGAGCCCCTTGCTTGATCGAACTTGGCCGAGTCGAGTCTAGTGAAAACTATTTTGAGTCTAGTTATATCGGAGAGTAGGATTCTTTTACTCCTCTTCTATACTCTGGTGAGGTATTCGACTTAGGAATTTTCATTCTACTCCTCTTCTCGCTCAAATTTTTTTTTAGGATCACGCGGGTATTTTGGAAACTATATGATGCCGATGTGACGGAGTTCTGTCTTGGTGCCTCCTGTCTGACTTGATTTCTTCCGGGGAGTTGAGCTCCAGGGGATTCTTGACACATCGTTATCATTCAGTTTCCTTAGTATCTCAGGACGGAGGATGTTTGAAATTGCTTCAATACTAGTAGTGGCGAGAGGAGTCCGGCATCCCCAGTACTGGTGGAGAGAGTTCGGATGTACTGCCATACTTAGTATCGTTGTGATTACGAGTGTCTGTGGTAGACGAGTTTGCGGAGTT
The DNA here is from genome assembly GCA_039707655.1 of Elymus sibiricus. Taxonomy (NCBI): domain Eukaryota; kingdom Viridiplantae; phylum Streptophyta; class Magnoliopsida; order Poales; family Poaceae; genus Elymus; species Elymus sibiricus. The sequence goes on along the minus strand of CM077667.1, from coordinate 245,571,814 downwards.
TTCTTGAATTATGGTGTGGAAGGTTGCGGGTGCAGTTGTAGCTGATTACCTTGGGTACGTTCCTGGGCCCGCAACCCGAATCGCATAAACAAGAAAGACTTCGGAAATTCTTAGGTGGGAATTCCAGTAGTTCTTAGGTTCATCTTCCGGCAGATGTATAATGGTTGTACATTTGTTCCGAGCAACCTTAGCTCAATACTTGTTGTGTTAATTTCAAGTGGCTTCATGTTCTAATGATGTTTTCAAGATCCTGCAGAAAGCGTACTGCAACAGTCTTATCCTCAAGCCTCTTCAGCCCGAGCTTTGTGAAGCTTTCCGCAAGCTCAATCTCCAAATGATTCCTCAAGGTTTCCTTGCCAATCTTCAAGTCTCTCCGACTCTAGAAGATCAGGTTCACCAAGCTCAGCTTCTTGATGCTATGGTGAAGAAAGTGAAGAAAGGTGTGGCCAAGAGCATTCCCAAGTATAAGTGTTTCCGTGTTGATGACAAAGACACCCTGTTCTTCGAGGACCGTCTGGTGGTTCCGAAAGGTGATCTCAGGAAAGTTATCATGGATGAAGCACATAATTCCCTCTTCTCGATTCATCCAGGCAGTTCCAAAATGTATCAAGACCTCAAGCAAACCTTCTGGTGGACTCGCATGAAGCGCGAGATTGCTCAGTTCGTGAACGAGTGTGATGTTTGTCGCAGAGTGAAGGCGGAACATCAACGTCCAGCAGGTCTCCTTCAGCCTTTGCCTATCCCAGAGTGGAAATTCGATCATGTTGAAATGGATTTCGTCACTGGGTTTCCTAAGTCTAAGAGAGGGAACGATGCCATCTTCGTGGTCATCGACAAGCTCACCAAAGTTGCCCACTTCCTTCCGGTCAAAGAATCTATCTCGGCAGCTCAGCTAGCAGAGTTGTATACGTCAAGGATAGTTTCTTTGCACGGTGTTCCTAAGCTCATATCCTCAGATCGTGGAAGCATCTTCACTTCCAAGTTTTGGGATTCCTTCCAGACTGCAATGGGGACTAATCTCCGTTTCAGCACAGCTTTCCATCCTCAGACTAGTGGTCAAGTTGAGAGAGTCAATCAAATCCTCGAAGATATGCTCAGAGCTTGTGTGATTTCTTTTGGCATGAAGTGGGAAGATTGCCTCCCGTTTGCTGAGTTCTCATACAACAATAGCTTCCAAGCAAGTTCCGGCAAAGCTCCTTTCGAGATTCTCTATGGCAGAAAGTGCCGTACCCCGCTCAATTGGTCTGAAACCGGTGAGCGTCAAATCCTTGGTAATGAAATGATCACTGAAGCAGAAGAAATGTGCCGTGTCATTCGTGCCAATCTCAAAGCAGCTCAGTCCCGCCAGAAGAGTTATTATGATAGCAAGCATCGTGACATAACCTTCCAGATCGATGATTTTGTCTATCTCAGAGTGTCTCCCATGAAGGGCACTCAACGCTTTGGCATCAAAGGGAAGCTTGCTCCACGCTTTGTGGGTCCTTTCAAGATTGTGGGCAAGAGGGGTGACCTTGCCTACCAACTCGAGCTTCCTCCCAATTTCTCCAATGTGCATGATGTGTTTCATGTCTCTCAGCTCCGGAAGTGTTTCAAGACTCCCGAGCGCACCGTTGATCTCCAACAAATTGATCTCCAAGAAGACCTATCCTATCATGAGCATCCAGTTGCTATCCTTGAAGAAACTGAGCGTAAGACTCGCAACAAGTCAATCAAGTTTCTAAAGGTGAAGTGGTCACATCACTCCGACAAAGAAGCCACTTGGGAACGAGAGGACCATCTCCGTTCCGAATTTCCCGAATTCTTCCGTTCCTAGATCTCGGGACGAGATCCTCATGTAGTGGGGGAGAGTTGTAACAGCCCAAGTGTATTCTTGCCTTATTTGTAATCATTCTCATGTGGACCTTCATGTTTTGCCATTGTGTTGATCATCAACCTTGCCTCATGGTCATTTCATGCATCATGCATCATGCTCACCATACCAAATGCATATTAATTATTGCCATGCTTGTGGTTGTGTTGTTGTGATGTGAGGTGGTGTTGTTGGGAGTGTATGTGATGTGGAGTGAGTGCATGTGTTTCTTTGTTTGGAGTGCTACTCCCTCCCATCTAATAAACTATCCCCTCTTCTTTCTTATTCAAAATATCCCCATGTCAAATAATTACTTGCTGTTTTCACCTGTTAAAAATGTTGATCATTTCTGAAATATTCTAAATTGAATTCTAAACCAGCTCCTGTTCCTTCTTGAAGTTTTTACACCCTAAAGCATCAAAAACAGATTGCATTCTATTAAAAAAATATGATTTTATTTTGTGGTTCTAAAAATGCCATTTTTATTTTTATAAAATAGTATGCATTTTTGTGATCCCAAAAATGTATTTCTTCTCTTTAAAAACTTTTCTCTCTGGCCTCTGTGATTTTTTTGCTTCTCTGTTTTTTTTTTAAAATTAGAATGTTTTGTTTTCCTGCGAGAGAGAGGGAGGTCCTTTGGGCCTCCACAGCCGCAGCCCAGCAGCCTCCGCAGACCGCTCACCCGTTCGCTCGCTGTCCACCCTGGCGCTGTGCGGCCCACCTGTCGGCGCCCGTAGTCGTCATCGTCGTCCTCCCCCTTTCCAGCTCCCTCTCAGAGCGAGAGCGAGCAGGGCCCCGCCGTGGCCGAGGTGGCGAGGCTAGGGCGTGCCTCCAGGGCCTATAAGAAGCCCTCGGCGTCCGTGCCTCTCCCTAGGGTTTCCCCTTCTCCTCCTCGCCGCCGCCACCTTCTTCCCTTCCCCTTCTTCCTCCTGGTTCTGCTGAGAAGAGAGAAAGAGAGAAGTTCAGTTTCGTCAGAGAGAGCAGAGAGCCGCCGTCGATTTCGTCGTCTCCTTCATCGCCGGTGGCATCTCCGTGGCATCCGAGATGTCCGCGGGGTTTCTGGTGCATTCGGCGTCCCGTTCCCGGCGCTAGGGAGGCCGGAGCGTCCCCGCGTCGTCTTCCCGTCGTCACGTCGCGTGGTTGGAGCTGCGCGTCGTCAGGCAGCGCCAGCTTCATCGTCCTCGCCTCGCCGCGTCCTCGAGCAGCCCGCAGTGAGCATCAGCTCCTCCTTCCCCCTCTCTTTATCGCGCGTAGCCGCCTAGTCGCGTCCTGGTCGTCGTTTCGCCGTCGCCTCTTTCTCTGGTTCGGGAAGAAGGAAAACCGCGCTCTTTGTCTGCATTTAACGAGCAAGGCCCCTTTATGTTCAGTCGCGCGCGAGTGGCGTAGTGGTCGACCGACCGCTGCGTACACTGGAGGTCTCGGGTTCGATCCCCCCCCCGAGCCCTTTTAATTTTTACTGTTCTGTAGGTGTGTGTTGTTTCTGTGGCCGGCGTGTGTGGATCCGGTGTGTCAACATGGATCCCGTGTGGCTGCGTATGTGACTCTGTGGGTTTGTGTGTGTGTGCTCTCTGATTTGTGTGTGTGTGTGTGTGTGTGTGTGAGTATGACAGTGGGCCCTGGCCCCACTTGTCATCCTCAGAAGGGCCCTGGTGTCTATGCCAGTGGGTCCCCTCCCTTTTATTTTTTTTATTTTTTTTTTGGTGTTGTATTCTCTGGTTGTTTTTATCTGTTTTGGGGCTGTTGCCATTTCAGGCCACTGCCATTTTTGACCATGTCCAAATAGGGTAGGCAATAACTTATAAGTGCATGTGTGTATTTTCGATTCAGGTTTTGGGCATTTTACAAATGCAAACATATGAGTATGATATATGGTTTTGGGGTAGAATTTCCCAAGGAATCCAATGGTGTTATTTATTTTGTCATTTGAGCAAGTTTGCAAAAATGTCATTTTGTCCCAACATGCCATTTTGTCATTTTCATATGATTTATTCTATGCAATATATGTGAAACTTGTCAACATGAATATGCTAGGTTTTGTGGGTACTAGACCCTGGTATTTTTGTTTGGCATCATAAACTTGTGGATAAGTGGGTTCCTTGCTGTTTACATGCTAAGATAATAACCCTGGTTGCATGTCTCAAAATATTGCTAAGTGTTGGATCTGTTATTTTTCTTGCTATGTTTAGATGATGGTTCCCTTGGATGTGTTGGTCCTTTGAGTTTGGGGCATGAACATGTTTTGTTGTGCCCAGCATACTCTACTAAATTGTGCTAAAAACTTGAGCATTAAGCTCTTGCATCATATTTAAAACATGCTGTCAAGTTGCTATTCTGTTAACATGTGCCCAGTTTTACCCTTGCTAAATATTTCTAAATCTGAGAATCTGTTAATATTTTTATGCCATGAAGAGTGGATGCTACAAAGTGATCTGTCGTGTTATAGCTCATGCTCAGTGCTAGTGTTTTGTTGTAGAGGTTGCCCTCTACTATCCTGTTATTTTTCATGCCATGAAAGTTGCTGTAGCATATATAAACCATGCTGTCAATATGCCATCTGGTTAACTCAGATTCCAGAAAACTGGAATTTTCACTAAGTCCTAAAAATCTGTTTCAACATGCCATCTTGTGATCTTCATTGCTATTGATCTATGCTTCCTTTCAAGTTTGTGTAGATATATTAATTGTTAAGCATGCTGCTAGGTTTCTGTACATGCCTTGGATTTGATTTAAGACCTGCTGAAGCTCTGGCTATGTGTGTGACAAGATGCCATGTTGCTGTTTTGGAACAGAATGTGTGTTGGATTGTTTTGTGACTTGTGGGAGCTATACTCCATTGTTTTGCTAGATCTTTAGCTCTATTCTTGTTAGATTTTCGTTACCTATCCAGTGGCATCCTTGGAACACCAAGGTATAGCCCAGAGATTGCCTCATCTTGTGTTTTGTCTCCGTTAACGTTCGTACCTTGCCGTGAGCGTACCGTGAGCTACGTTACTCCGTTTGCAACGTTCTACATATGCATTTGCATCGTTTTTGCATGAAGCATCCATATTTGCCATGATCATGCATGTCCAAATAAGTAATATTGAGGTTCTGTCCAGAATACTAAATAACTTAATAAATGCATGTGAAACATGACTAGCGTAGGATTGCCATGCTACATTCCTTAATATGACCATGCATCATCTTGTTTGTGCATTGCACCTTGCTGTTTGTTTATTTGGTGCTGTTCTCTTTGGGTAGACGCGAGTGTTGAGCCTGAGTACGAGGATTCCGGAGAGTACAACTACGAGGACCCAGCTCTTTGTCCCTCTGAAGATCCAACAGGCAAGATGATCATACCCGGATCCCGACACTATTTTTGCCTTGCTAGATGTCTCGCTTTTATCGTTATGTTACGTTACCTACCACTTAAACTGTCAGCCTCCAAATTGCCATGAAAGCCTCTAACCTTTCCACTACCTAGCAAAACCTTGATTGGCTATGTTACCGCTGCTCAGCCCTTATCTTATAGCGTTGCTAGTTGCAGGTGCAAGTTTCCCATGTGTCAACATGGTTTTTGTTTATATCACTCTATTTACTGTTATCTAAATTAATGCACATATATATCTGGCAACGGTGGAAGGCTTGGCCTTTTGCTCAGTGTTTGGTTCCGCTTTTGCCGCACTAGTTCCGAGTTCCGGTGTTATATTCCATATTTTGCGCTCCTAACATGCTCGGGGTTATTATGGGGACCCCCTTGATCATTCGTCTTAGATTAAAACTTGTCTGGCAAGACCCAACATTGGTACTACATTTGCTAAACAACTTAATAAAATTGCATAGGGCTTAGCTACCCCGTGGATAACTTAATCAACCCCCGGGCCAGTGCTCCTCATGAGTGTTGGTCCAAATCAGAGTCGTGTGCGGGGCCAACCCGGGGCAACTCGGGAGATCTCTATCAGGCCACCGTACGCTGCGCTCATCTGATCGTGTCCTGAGAACGAGATACGCGGCTCTTATCGGGTTCGTCGACACGTCGGGCGGTCTTGCTGGACTTGTTTTACCTTTCTCGAATGTCTTGCGCGAGGAATTCCGGTTTTTCTTGGGCTATCTCGAGGTTGCGGTTTTCCAGTGGAATGGCCTAGGACGATCACGAGATTCGTGGTCGAGGTTATTCTCGCGAAGTGTGGTTAGTTTGTGATGGATGAGTTGGAGCACCCCTGCAGGGTTTAATCTTTTCGAGAAGCCGCGCCCGCGGTTATGTGGCAACTTGGAAATTTGTTTAACACCCGGTAATAGTTAACTTGAAGTAAACTCCAATAAAATACACCAACTGTGTGCGTAACCGTGATCGTCTCTGCTCGTGAACATGATCCGAGAGAGAACACGGTGGGGTTATGATTGACGTAAGTAGGTGTTCAGGATCACTTAGTGATCATGCTATTTCACGATCGTCATACGTGTGCCACCATATTTACATTCATGTTCTCGTAAGTTAGCCACCAAACATATGCTTAGCGCTTGCTGCAGCCTCACCACTTAACCAATTCCTTACCCATTGGCTTACATAGTTTCGGTACCCGGGTTATGAGATTGCTGAGTCCCTGTGGCTCACAGATTACAACAATACAGGTACAGGTGTTGATGAGAGCGTGCCAGATGATGTGACTCAGCTCCAGTGGGAGTACGACGAGGAGAGTAGACGTATGTATGTTACGTATCCGGACGAGTAGGGAGCTTCTTGGTGGTGAACCTGGGATAGCAAGGCAGTCTTCATTGCATCTTTTATCGTTTGTTTTCGTCCGTAGCCGGACCCTGTCTTCTGGCTGATGTATTGAATAATTGTGTGAACTTGTAATTTAGCTTGTGGCGAGTGTAAGCCAACTTATATACTCATCTCTTCCTACATGTATTGCAATGTTTACTGTGCTTGCGAACGACGAGATGCGCTTCTATCCCCATCGAGGCCACAAGCCTTAATAGGGATAGGACCGCATCTTGGGCGTGACAATATTCTATTCCACCCTTACGCTATGTCCAATGGTTCACGCTCATGTATTGCGCAAAGAATAAAAGTTGATGCACTTTGAAAATGTATGATCCAATTGCCTAACTTGGACACCGTGGTGCTTGACATTTGTATTAATGTGGTGAAGATGCAGTCATGCTTTGCCAATAGTATAAGATGAATGGGGGTAAACATTCTTGTAGGATCGTATACTTTGAAAGATTGATGATTTTGTTCCTTGTGCCTATAAATATTACTATGTTGATGTTTGTTAATTCATCGCCTCTCAATGAACATACATGCAAAAGATTACATATTGGGTAGCATGTCACATACAAAATTCTGTTTTTATCATTTACCTACTCGAGGACGAGCAGGAATTAAGCTTGGGGATGCTTCATATGTCTCCAACGTATCTATAATTTTTGATTGGTCCATCCTATTATATTATCATTCTAGGATACTTTTTGAGTAATATACAAATTTATATTATTTTTGAGCACTAACCTATTGACCCAGTGCCTAGTGCCAGTTCCTCTTTTCTGCCTATTTTTTACTTTTCAGGTTACAGTACGAAACGAAGTCCAATTGCACCGAAACTTTTTTATGATTTTTTCTAGACCAAAAGAATACCTGGAAGCTTCAGGAGACGACCGGAGACCGCACGAGGGAGGCACAAGCCATCTGGGCGCGCCTAGGGGGGTCGGCATGTCCTGATGGCTTGTGCCCTTGGTAGCCCTCCTTACCCCGTTCTCTGGCCTATAAATTCACGTATTTTCCAAAAAAACCCTAGGGGGCTTCCCGAAACTCTTTTTCCACCGCCGGAAGTCTCTGTTCCGCAACGATCCCATCTGGAGCACCGTTCCGGCACCCTGTCGGAGGGGGAATCGATCACGGAGGGCCTCTTCATCAACCTTGCTGCCCTCATGATGATGTGTGAGTAGTTCACCACAGACCTACGGGTCCGTAGTTAGTACCTAGATATCTATCTTTCTCTTTTGATCTTCAATACAATGGTCATCGCATCTTTGCTTTGATCTATCCGATGTAATTCTTTTGTATGGTGCGTTTGTTGGGATCCGATGAATTGTGGGTTTATGTTCAGATTATTCATGAAAAGTATTCGAGTCACCTCTGAATATTATGATTCTTATTTGCATGATCATTATAGCTTCGCAATTCTCTCCGATCTATTGAGATAGTTTGGCCAACTAGATTGATATTTCTTCAGTGGGAGAGGTGCATTGTAGTGGGTTCAACCTAGCGGGTTTCTATATCCCAGTGATAGAAGGGGACAAGATACGTCTTTGTGTTGCTGCCACTAAGGATAAAACGATGGGGTACGTTCATATTAATTGAGTTTACTTAGTCTACATCATGTCATCATTCTCCATGCATTACTCTGTTTGTCATTAACTTAACACGTAGAGAGGCAAGAATAGAAGTGCTCTTGAAGTGGAGTAATAGTAATAGGTGCAGGCAGGAGTCGGCCTATTTGTCTTGGACGTGATGCCTATATACACATGATCATTGTCGTGAATATCGCATAACTATGCGCTTTTCTATCAATTGCCCAACAGTAATTTGTTTACCCACCGTATGCTTATTTTCATGAGAGATGCCGCTAGGGAAAACTATGCCCCCTGGGTCTATTCATAGATATATATATATATATATATATATATATATATATAAACGTTACAATACCTTGCTGCCTTTATTTACCTTTTATTTTATTTTTCAATTTATAATTATCTACTATTATCTCCACACTTCACTTGCTTGCAAATAATGAGATCAAGGGGATTGAAAACCCTCTTGCCCGCGTTGGGTGCAAGTTGTTTGCTCTTTTGTGTGCATCCGCTGAAGACGGTTGTTGATTGATATTCCTATTGGTTCGATAAACCTTGGTTTCATAACTGAGGGAAATACTTACCCGTATTGTGCTGCAATTACCCGTTCCTCTTCACGGTAAACCCAACGTAGATCACAAGTATCATCCGGCCAGACACAGGTGACTATGTCATGGGGATGCCGGAACACATCAACGAGAAAGAAGAACAAAACCGGTAACGAGAATAACGGTATAGTGAGCATGTTGATACGTCTCCAACGTATCTATAATTTTTGATTGTTCCATGCTGTTATATTATCATTCTAGGATGTTTTACAATCATTTTATAACAACTTTATATCATTTTTTGGGACTAACCTATTGACAAGTGCCAGTAGCTGTTTTTTGCTTGTTTTTTACTTCGCAGAATATCTGTACCAAACGGAGTCCAATCGTGATGAAACTTTTTGGAGATTTTTTTGGACTAGAAGAAAGCCAGTGGGCCAAAGAAGCACCCGGGAGAAGGCCCAGGGGGCCCACAAGACACCAGGGTGTGCTAGAGGCCCCCGACGCGCCCTGGTGGGTTGTGGTGGCCTCGGGACCCCCCCTCCACCGCCTCTGAGATCTATAAATACCCAAATATTCTAGAAACCCTAGAGGATTCGACGAAAAATACTTCCAGCCGCTGCAAGTTGCAGAATCGCGAGATCCAATGTAACACCATCACGGAGGGGTTCATCATCCTCATTGGTGCCTCTCCGATGATGCGTGACTAGTCCACCATAGACCTATGGATCCGTAGGTAGTAGCTAGATGGCTTTCTCGCTCTTTTGATTCTCAATACAATGGTCTCTTGGAGATCTATTGGATGTAATGACTTTTTGCGGTGCGTTTGTTGGGATCCGATGAATTTTGAGTTCATGATTAGTTTCTATCCATGAATATTATTTGAGTCTTCTTTGATCTCTTATATGCATGATTACTTATAGCCTCGTATTTCTTCTTCGAATCTTTGGTTTAGTTAGGCCAACCTGATTGATTTTTCTTGCCATGGGAAGAGGTGCTTTGTGATGGGTTCGATCTTGCGGTGTCCTCTCCCAATGACAGAAGGGGCAGCGAGGCACGCATGTATCGTTGCTATTAAGGATAACAAGATGGGGTCTATTCCTACATGAATAGATCTTGTCTACATCATGTCATCGTTCTTATTGCATTACTCCGTTTTCCATGAACTTAATACACTAGATGCATGCTGGATAGCAGTCGATGTGTGGATTAATAGTAGTAGATGCAGAATCGTTTCGGTCTACTAATCTTGGACCTGATGCCTATATAATGATCATCGCCTTGGATATCGTCATGATTATTTGATCTTCTATCAATTTCCCAATAGTAATTTGTTCACCCACCGTGTGCTATACTCATGAGAGAAGCCACTAGGGAAACCTACGGTCCCCGAGTCTAGTTTTCCAACATATTGATTTCCGATCTATCTTTTGCCGCTTTCTGTTTTCAGATCTATTATTGCAAAACCAAAAAATACCTTGCTGCACTTTTTATTTGCCTCTTTTATTATGTGTTCTTGTGCGATCTATCTATACAATCTATTACAATCTAATCTATGTTTTTAGTGTGGAGAGATTAACAACCTCTCTTACGCGTCAGGTTGCATGTATTTGTTCTTTGTGTGCAGGTACCGTTTACATAGTGTTGCGTGGTTCTCCTACTGGTTAGATAACCTTGGTTTCATAACTGAGGGAAATACTTACCGTAGCTGTGCTGCATCATCCCTTCCTCTTTGGGGAAATACCGACGCAGTCTCAAGCCACGTCACATGTGACTGACTCAAAAGGATACTGATGTTTATAGGGTTTTGTAAAGTATCGTGAAGCAAAGGGAATATCACATGATAACCTTGCTCAAATATCATTCGTGTACTCATAGGGATCGATATGGACGTCCATGGTTCCGCTATCGGTCACTTAACGAAGGGGTTTCGTTCATGTCTATGAGTTACCAAACCGATGGGGTCACAAGCTCAAGGTAATCATGATCTACTAAGTGTTAGTAGTGCGGGTGTAATGAGAACATATTTGTTAAAAAACATTCATTAATATTTGAAGTAGTTTCGAGAGGATCCGGAAGCGTTTCGGTGTCACCGGAATGGTTTCGGAGAGTATCGGGTAATACCGGGTATTGCCGATAAATAATATATAGGTGGAAAAGATTTCTGGGGCTATTAAATTATATATAAATGGGTATCATATTTAATAGAAGACCTTTATATAAAATTTAATATCAACGGGCCTTAAAAGGCCAAGTGGTGGAAAGAGAATTTAGCCACAAGGGCCTAATAGGGAGGCGCCCCCTTGTCCTCATGGAAAGGAGAGAGGGAGGCCAAATTCTAGAGGGTTTCCCCCTCCTCTTGTCTAGACAAAGGGGGAGGGTTTCCTTCCCCCTTGTGGCACCCCTTCTCTCCCATGCAACCTATATATACCATAAGCTTTTGCACCTTTGAGACACACAATTTTTGGAGTCTCCTCTAGTCCTCTAGTTCTAGTTCTAGTTGATCCTAGTGTGTCAATATAGAGCAAGGTCTAGATCCTCTAATCTCCATAATTAGAAGCCGAGTGTGGTTCTAATCTCCTTCCTCGTATTCTCTAGCGATGATTAGCTCTAGACAGTGAAGTGTTGCCGGATCGATAAGACCGTACGCTTGCAACCAAGTAGAGAGGTCGTGCTTTCAGTCTTCGGTTCGACGGATCGTTCGTGGACGGTTTGCGGGATTGTTCATCTACAGTTCGAGGGAATTCATTGAAGATCCACAACAATTCGTCTTCTTTTGCTGCTACTCGGAGTTGGTAACGATCTGATCCCTACAATTATCGTACCTTCACAGTGTTCCTGGTTGATAGGAGGGGCGATTTTTTTCTACTATGTTTCCCAACAAATTCATGGATCTATTTATGGCTTACGCTGGAAGCTTCGCCGTCTTCGTCTATCTCTAGTGCCGTTCACCCTCAATCCCCATTCCCCACAAAATCGTTTTTGCAAAGAATGACACCTTGAAGCTGCTTCGTGAGGGCGCGTATGACCGCCACCTCTGCCCCAAGTGCTTCCGCCTTCGCCAAGACAGCACCCACCTACGCCGAGAGCGTGGCCGCATCCCTCTTGAGCGTGGCCACATCCACTGAAAGGGCCTCTGCGGCAGCCGACAGGTTGTCTGCAACCGCGGAGGCGACAACTGCTATGACGACGGCTGCAAACACCAGGAGCCCTAGAGCAGCCTTTTGTGTCGTAGAGGTCACCCTGGCCCGGGTCGAGGCCATCCAAGCGAAGATCGAGGATACCCACGTTATGATACTCTAGGCCTCCATGGAATCCAACCTACACCCAACGTCCGAAGAGGCGGCGGAAGCCAAGATGCTTGCCAGTGATGCGGCGGCGGAGGCCATGAAGCCCCTTCCCGAGAAGATCGTCAAGCGAGAGCTGGAGATGTGGGAGCCGTCAGAGAGCGACGAGCACTGGGAGGATTTATGCATGGCTCAGGAGGAGGTAGAGAAGTGCCTGTTTATCAAGGAATCAGCGATGGAGTACCAACGCAAACTCTGGCGGCGCCACTACTACGAGTACTACAACGGCGAGGCAACGCTGAGGACAAGGGCGACGACAAGGACAAGGATGATGTCGTGGTCCAGTCCAGGAACGGCGGAATGTCTCCCGGACAAGTCGTTGACATCTCATCGAACATCAGCAATGCGTAGGGCGGTGCGTCGGCGTCTTTGTTAGAATTGTGCATAGTACTAATAGCCATTGTTTTAGAGTTGTTAGAGCTATGTCTAGTTCAAGCAGCTCTGTTTATTTAGTGAACTTGCTCGATTAAATAACTGCGAGGTATGTGTCAGCTAATTTGGTTGCCCAAGTGAGCAGCTAGTATTGAATTATGCAATGACATGGATGAGGACTATAACCAGGGAATACATAGGGGAGGGGGTTTGTATGTTCTAATTCATCGTACACTCTAAAAGCGGAAGAATTGTTTGTGATGGTATGCTATCACACACATTTGTTAAAAAATAATCGTGTCTGGTAAAACATTGCGTGCCAAGTTTCCCTGCACCTAGCAAAAAATGTCGCCAAGGGCCACATTTCCCCTGTTTCCTCCTTCCTTCCTAAGTGCTCTAGCCACTTCCTCGCTCGCTTGCTCGGTCTCTCCATCTCGCATCCGACTGCCGCAGACGCCATGGTTTCCTCGGATGACCCCTTGATAACCCACAAGTGTAGGGGAACGTTTGTAGCCTTTTCGATAAACAAGAGTGTCTAACCCAATGAGGAGCTAAAAGTGGAATTAATATTCTCCCAAGTTCTATCGACAACCAATTCTCGGCGTATGATGATCTATGGGGCCAGCAAGGCCCCTTTCATGGTTCAGCAAGGGAGATCCTCTAGCTAAAAGAGCATCACCGGACACTGCACGTGCCAGGTTTTAGACAGGTTCTGGCTGTCGAAGCGTAATACCCTATGTCCTGTGTGCTGTGGTTTATTCGGATTCACAATACAGGAGCATCGTGATCCGGCAAGGAGCTTCGGGAGCGTTGCTACGCGTGTAAATGAACAGAGTGTCGACCCTTCTAAAGGTAGCCATGGACCTCCTTTTATAATCCAACGGGCTACCACAGTGGCTAAAATGGTCTTTCCACATAGTAAACAATGTATATCTACCTGCCAAAATCGCCGGCAACAACGATAGTGGGAAATACCTTACTGTGACGGACTAGGACAGGCGCATTAAATGCACCGTGAGGTGGCGCGCTGGCGACGTCTCTCGGCAAGAATTGCCTCTCCTTGTGTGACGTTTGCCAAGCTACCTGTTATTCCTTTGCCACGCCATAGGACGGGTGTGATTAAAGCTCTGCTATAATCCTAGTAAGTTGCCACGCGCCACGACCAGCTCCCCTAACCGCCTGCACGCTCGACACCTAAGCGATGTAGACAACCAGCCTGGTGACGTGGAGCGATGGCTTGGCGGGCGGAGGCCTTGGAGGGTGCTTTAGCAGTCGAGTTTCCCCAGCAAGGAAGGCTTGCCGGTTTGCTCGGTTCCTCGTATGAAGAGGCTCGGCGTCCAGATCTAGCCTGGAAGGGTCTTGCCAGTCCGGAGGCTGCGGTCGTCGGGTGCACAAGTTAGGGTACTAAGGACCCCGTTATTTAGTACACTGACAGGATCCCCGGGCCTGGGCCACACTTGCGTCTGTGACGTTGGTTGGGCTAGGCCCAAAGAAACAGTGCACAGATACATGTGGCTGCAATTTCCTACGGTTATAGTGATTTTTACCGCTCCACCCACGACTTACATTGACTGCGGGTCTTGGGAATGGTGGAGCAGCGGTTGCCTCAAGGAGTCGCGCCTAAAAGGCCGCGGCGAGAGATCCCATAGGAAGCTTGGTATTGGGGGAGAGATGCGGTCGCTCAGGCAGCATGTTTGGCACTGAACAACGGGCTTTCGAACCGTTCCGCGGCGCTTGAGTTCCTTTGCCCCTTCCGCTCTGTCTTCCCTCCTTCCACTGCATCCCGTGTGACACGTGTCGTACGTGGGGTCTGGTATTGGCTGGGAGGGGCGGCCGCTAGCACTGGCTGTGTGCCAGTGCGCACTCGCCCCGGGTCGCGAAGAGCCAGCCCCTCCTCTTCCCCGTCCCTATAAATGGGGGGCGAGGCGGCGCGCTGCTCATCCGTGCCCTTCTTCTCTTGCTCACCGACCAGTGCCTTCTATTCCCTTCCTTCGCCACCTCCTCCAGCATGCCATTTTCGTCAAGGCAAGGGGTCGCGTTCGTGCTCATGGGTCCGCCGCCGCCGCGATGGCCCCCCAAGAGCCCAATGCGGATCGTGGTGACGGTGGCGGGGGTTGGCTCCCGCTCCTGTGGAAGGACGACGTCCAGGGGCAGCGGAGGGGCGGTATCCCGAGGCCGTGGAGGAATGGCTCCATCCATCCGCGGTAGTCGTAGTAGCGCACCCCTCCCACAGCCCCATGCGGGGATCCATGCGAAGGAGGAGGTGCAGAAGTTTGTCGTGGCGATCCCTCGGCGGCAGCAGAGCTGGCTCAGCCTCCCCGACCCCTTTGCGCGGGTCATGTAGAGTAGCTGGCCTCGAGGCTTTTGGCTTCGGCCAGACGACTGCTGCTGTCGGGGTACACAAACAGGGGTGCTTTGTTTCCCTTGACTTGTGCACGGACTGTAAGTCTCCGGCCCGATGGCCTAAGCTGCCGGGGAAAGCTGCCTCCCCGTCAAGGCCAACACAAGACAAAGAATCCACTCTAAGTGAGATCAAGAAGCGCATCAAGAAGATAATATCAAGTTCCAAGCCCCCGGCAGAGGCACTCTACACTGGCTACCAACGTCGGCAAGCTCAATGCAACAGCCCAGGAGGGGCCGAAGACGCACCAGCCACGTCCCCGGTGCCTGCCGGGGACCGAGGCGCGCACATCTTCAGGAAGACCCGGCGAGCTATCCCCCGGCAGGCACGAGATGATCAACCACCGCTCCACCGCATCACGACGCCAGTCACTTGTCGATGCGGTGTCGAGCCCTCAGGCGGCTAAGTGGCTCCCGCTAAGCACGTGGCGGCTCTCCGGAAGACAGATTATGCCCAGTTGACACCCGTCCAGAAGCGTGTCAAGACACTAAGCAACAACCAGCTAAGCGGTGGCAAGAGCTTGCCGGGGATGCATCCCCACGCGCCACCTAGACTAGCAATCATGGTATTTTGTCCTAAATGCCAGAGATAGGTACGATAGCTCTGTTAGCTATCTAATCGCTAGATAAAGACTGTTTTGCCACTTTGGTTGCCCCTTGCCCTATAAATGGAGGCCCAAGGCAACCTAGCTCAAGATTGGGACCCTTGGACACTTGTACTAGCGTAGTAGCTCACCCGAAGGCAACCCTTGCCGGGTTAGAGCGCTGCGCATGCTTCGTGTTCCCTGAGATCAATCCACCAAAGCAGGAGTAGGGTTTTACACTTCTAAGCGGCCCGGACCTGGGTAAAATCACCAACGTACCATCGACGTGCTGCCGCCATGGTCTCTGCTCTTTGTGCAACATGACCTCCCCCTGCCAAACCACAAAGGGGCCTCTGGTCCCATAGGTGATCGTGTACATCCGTGCCCCGACATCTTTGGCGCGCCAGGTAGGGAGGCGTGCTTCATTTGCGTGAACCCGAGGCCGTGGCAAGCGCGTTGATCTTCATCAACGTCTTCTTCATCAATGGCTCCCAAGAAGAAGACCGGCGCGACCACACATCTTTCCACTTCTAAGGCTCCCTCACACGCAGCCGCGGACGCCATTGGCACCGCGTCGGCGACGAATGAGGCAGGCGTCGTAGGCGACATAGCTGGCGCAGGCGGCGCCACCGTCGTGTCTCCCGCAGCTAAAGCTGGAGCGAGGAATGCCAGAAGGGAACGGGCCTGCCTGACCCCAGGGAGGTGCGACTCAATCCGATGGGCCAAGGGAAGAAAGAGGTACTTGGCTATGTCTCTCTCTCCTATCCTTCCCCGTCTATGGCCAGCTCTGATAACGGTGACGCCGCCCATGTCGATAAACTCGTGCAAGGCTCGGTCCAGCATTTATTCGGTCAAGGATAAATCCCGAGCCGGACGCTGGAGTGAATCCATAGGCTGGCGTCCCTGGCAAGCGAACCACGGTAAGGTCCCGTTCGCCAATGCCTATGTCGTGCTAGTCGATACGGGACCGTTGGGAGCGAAGGAAGGGGAGAGGAGGCTCAGCCGTTCATATTCACTTCTCCCCCCTGTTCCTGTTAGTTGTGAATGCCTACGTTAACCCGGCAAGCTTGTGCCGGGAATGGAACACATAACTAACGGGCTCCCAAGTTCCTCCATTTCCTTTTTTTTTGTTTTTCCTCTATCTCAGGACAAGGGATGGGTGCAAATGCATACATTCACCAGGGAACGCAAAGAGGAAGATCGGCCATAAACGGAAGAAGGAACAATGGGCGTGAATAGGCACCCGCCAAAACAGAAGGAGGGTCATGATAAAAGCAAAGTTGACGTGATTATCAATTTCCATTGGAATTCACATTTTTATATCCCCTCGTCAACCAAAGGTTTTGTATGATAAATCCTGCGTGTGACGGAACCTTGCTGTGTCCGTTTGCGCCCATGTTTTGTTTCGAGCCTGCTAAACAAATATGCAGCAGCATCACACACTGCCAAGAGAAATCTCACCGGCAGCGTGTCTTTGCCAGCAGAATGCTAAGGACCCGTTCCTCAGAGCAATCGCGGCAACACATTGTTGGCGGGTTACCGAAGCACGCAAGGGAAACAACCAAACGAACGCTAGTAGGAAAGCGAAGGGGATAACATACGTTTGCATAAAAACATCAGTTCAAAAGATGATAAAACAAAAGAAAGTGCATGCCCTAACACGAGATACCTACTGTGTCTTAAGTACAGGACAGCATGGCGACAAGGAAAGCTCAAAGTTAACCCCGGTGGCTCCCCTGGGTCCTTGGGACTGCGAGGACCCTGTCAGCAAGAGGACCATCCTTCTTCGCGGCAGCAGAGGTGTCGGCCCCCGATGGCAACTTCTTGAAACCATCGGAGAGGTCGAGCTCTGGGTGGAAGAAGGCGAGGTTGCTCAGGACCAGCAAGAGGGCGTCACGCGCCAGCTTCTGGGATTCGCTGGCGAAGCAAATGACCCTATCGTCCTCGTACGTCTTCAACCCCTCGATCAGGCCGTCGAAGAAGAGTGTCAGCTTGACACTTGGAACCTCGTGCTTGCCAACGGAGAAGGCCCAGCTCTTCATGTTCATCTTTGCAATTTGGGCAGTGAGGCGCTCGGCGATGTCAGTCATGCTCTTGATCCAGAGGTCGCGCTGCTCAATTTGGTTCTCCAGCTTGTCCTCATCATCCTTCTGAAGGGCCTTCGCGTTGTTCAAGTCTGTTAGCAACAGCTTCTCGCGGACCCCGGCGGATTCAACGTCTTTCTCAAAGGAAGCAAGCCTGGATTTCATATCGGAGATGGAATCATTAGCGGCGTCGAAATCTTGGCTCTTGGAGGAAAGCTGTGACTGTGCCTCTTCCAGAGTGGTTGCCACCTTTCGCGCTTCTTCCTTGAGGGCCCCGATCTCTTTGGTACTCCCGGCAAGGTCCTCCGTCAGCTTGTTCAGTTGAACCTCAAGATTGGTCTTGGCGGCAGATGCAGCAGCAAGCTCATCAGCCACTTTCTTCAGTTGAGCTGCAGACTCCATGGAAAGTGCGTCAAGAGTGGTCTTATGGCTGTTCGCCAGATCCTTTGTACGCTGCTGAACACGGGCTTCCAGCTCCTCATCCTTGCCATGGAGAGAAGCCTCGAGGGCCCCTACCCGGGAGGAAATGCTCTTCTCTCTGGTGTCCAGAAGCGCTTCGCGCTCCACCAGTCGAGTCTCCCGGGCAGCAACGTCCTCTTTGGCCATGGATAGCATCTCATGCTACCTCTTAAGAGAATGGACCTGCCGGTTGTACCTCTCCCGCAGCTCGTTCCCTTTGTTCCTCAGCTGCTGGTCCACGAGCTCTGCCGAGTCACGCTGCTCCTTGACCGCTTGCCATTTGAGGCTATACCTACTCTGCACATCCTTGAGCCCTGCTGCCATGGATTCCAGGAAGGCCAAATCTCTGGCACCATCAGCGGAACCATCAGCAACCTAGATCCTCTGAGACAGTGGCGCCAATATCCTATTGATTTCCTCGTCAAGGTCCGTGCCCACTGAGAAGGGTGAGCCAGGAGTTGCGGGACCCAACTGAGCAGTGACCAACGCCAGATGGCTCTGGGGAGATCGCAAAGCCGATGCCAGAGGATAGCTTGACGAGGGAGGCCCCATGGACTAGAGGGGAGTCTTCTCCTCAATCACTGTATCCAGGCCAGGTGCACTGCCGGGGCTGGTCCCATCCTTTCTGAGGATTCCTGAGCATCCCCGGCAACCTGCCCGTGGCCCTTCGCGGCAGCAATCTTCAACGCCTCCGCGGCGGCATCCTTCCCAATGTCAGCCACTTCTTCCGGCAACTCAGGCTCTTCAAGTAGCGGAGCTGCGGACAAAGGCAACGAGCAGAAAAGTGAAGAGTCAGAAAACAACAGAGCTTGCAGAAAGAGGGAATATGGGGAAGTGAAGATATAAATAAGTGCGATACCCAACAGGGGTTGATGAGGAGGGACGTCCTCTCCCCCGGCAACATCAGTCACCAACATGCTGTCCGTCATCATCTGTTCCGTGGGAGCCTCAGTATGAGCAACCCCCTCGGTGGAGGCCCTTGCCGGCAACTACTCCCCACCAACAAGAAGATCCCCTTCTTCATCCCCGCCAGTGGCCAAAGTCTGTCCTGGAGTTCCGTGAAGAGGGCTGGGCCAGGGGCTAGGCAAGGAATCTCTTTCCACGCCTCCTGCCGGGCTCGTGCCTACAGCGGAACCCGGCTCAGCTGTGGGCTTGACCCGCTTAACTCAACGCGCAAGGGGCTCCTCATTCCTGTCGGAGTCAACCATACAAAATCAGTCAAGAAGTCAAGAGCAGAAAACATTTGACAAAAGGTCGTCATCGAGCAACTCATTCTGAGGCAATGAGCATAGAACCCAGCTCATATGACACAGGCGGCGGGCTCGACCTGCCCCTCTTAAAGGTTGGAGGAGCGGAGCTTGGCAGGGGGACCGGGACCTCCGGCAGAGGCGAGCCTGGCGGCGAAGTTGGGCTTGATGGGGGACTGGGGTCCACCCCCAGAGCAATCCGTCGCTTGGCGGAAGGAGGTTTGGCCTGAGAAAGGCGGGAGGATTGGCGGCGTGCTTCTTCATGACTGCCTCCTCTAGCGATCGTCTTCTTCACTTTCTCGGCGCCCCGCGAAGACGCAGGGGCCGTCGCCTAACGATTGACGTGCCCGCGGAGGCGGCGCCTTGGCTCTGGTGCTTGAGGCCCCCTTTCAAGTTCTCCTTCCTATGTCTCCGGCTCCTTCGTATCTTCCGTCATGCTCCCCTCTTGGGTTCCTGTCATAGCGGTTTGCGAGGCCCCGGCCCCGGCAGACTCAACCCCGGTAGCCTCCACCAAAGCAGGCATTTCGGTCCCCTCCTCCTCAGAGAAATCGTCTCCCTCGGACTCCTCCTCCTCCTCCTCCTCTTCTTTGGAGCCCATCCTCTTGGCGGCCTTGGCCTCCTTGTCTTCGTCGATCCGAGCAGCGATGAACTCCTCCTCTGCCCTGGCGGTTGGCTGGATCAGTTTGTCCTCCGCTTTGGAAGCTCTTTCCTCCAAGCGAGAGACCCAGTCCATTTCATCGTCCAGGGCCGGCAACTCCCAATCGGATTTGACCCCGGAGGCATTGCAGTCTGGCATCCATTGCAGAATCTGGTTCCGGGCCAAGTTGAGGTGTAGAGGGACGACGCCTGCCGGCAAATGGAACGGTCCGAGGCGGCCGAACAGCTGCTCGCACAACCAGCCGTGGCCATAAACAGTCAAGTTGTTGGCGGGGCCTGGGTACAGCCGCATCCTGTCGGCAGCCCCGTTGAACTCCCATGCAAATCTGTCGCTTTTCTGCAACGGCGCAATGCGGCGCCGAAGGAAGTCGGCCCCCTCATGCTCGACGGTCAGGCCGGCAGCTTTCAGACGGGCGATCCTGTTCAGCGCTGGGCGGAGCTTGTCGGTGAGGCCCGGCTTGCCCCAGTCGCTGTCGCGAGTGACACATCCAGTCCGCGCCCAGCAGAACTCAGGGGCTTCTTCATCCTTAATCCAGCACCAGTCGCCCCTCCACTCTTCCCACTTCCCGCGCTGCTGGCCAGGGAGGTAATCCCAGTCGTCCTTCTTGCCCCGAGGGATCCAGCTTATATTCCCCGAGCGGTGGGACTTGTCCTCAATCCGTGGAACAAAGAAGTGCCTGAACAAATCCATGTTGGGGGCAACTCTGACGAAGTTCTCGCACAGATGTGCGAAGATCGCCATGCACGCCATTCCATTGGGCGTTAAGTCCAGAAGATGGAATCCATACACCGCCATCATGGCACAGAAGAAATCAGAGAAAGGGGGGGAAAGGCCACAGAAAAAGTACGCGCAAAAGAAGCGGTACGAATCTGATGGCGTCTTCTCCTTGGGGCTGTCCGGCAGGACTTCGGGTGCTCCCTGCCCCTTCGTCGCCCTCCCCCACATATAGGTGTACCTTGGGATCAAGGCATTGCCGTCCAAATTCGATGGGGTGAAGACCACATCTCTCCGTCGCAGCCTCTCCTGCTCTTCTGCTTTCCTCTTCCTCTCGGCAGCCGCTGGGACTGCCGACTGCGTCCCCTTCACAACGCTCATCTTCTTCCCCATCTCTAGGGCGCTCAAGGGCGGCGGAGGGACTAGCAGCGCTTGGAGGGCGAGCGGCGGTGGCGGAAGCAGTTTCTTGTCTTGAGAAGGAAGATGATGGAAGGAGAAACGGACGCGAATGAGCAGCGCTCCTACACATTCCCTTTTTATTAGGAAACCGCGCGGGGGCTGGCTCTTCGCTATCTTTTCAGGAAAATGCCATTTCTTTTACTGGCAATGGCTACTGTTCCACGACCCCACGACCTGCGGTAATTACGCGGAGTGGACGCGGGTTTGACAAGTCATTACAACCAGAGACGTGAAGACAGTTTTTCATCGACGCGTGTCTGTGCATTGTTTGGGGCCTAACCCAACGTGCCAAGCTACACGTATGTCTCAGGCCCGGGGGATTCTGTGGGGTACACAAACAGAGGTGCTTTGTCTCCCCCTGACTTGTGCACGGATTGTAAGCCTCCTACCCGATGGCCTAAGCTACCGAGGAAAGCTGCCTCCCCGTCAAGGCCAACACAAGACAAAGAATCCACTCTACGTGAGATCAAGAAGCGCATCATAAGATAATATCAACATCCAAGCCCCCCGGCAGAGGTAGTCTACACTGGCTACCAACATCGGCAAGCTCAATGCAACAGCCCGGGAGGGGCCCAAGGCGCACCAGCCACGTCCCCGGTGCCTGCCGGGGACCGAGGCGCGCACATCTTCAGGAAGACCCGGCAAGTCATCGCCCGACAGGCGTGAGCTGATCGACCACCGCTCCACCGCATCACGACGCCAGTCATTTGTTGATGCGGTGTCGAGCAATCACGTGGCTAAGTGGCTCCCGCTAAGCACGTGGCGGCACTCCGGAAGACAGATTATGCCCAGTTAACACCCGTCCAGAAGCGTGTCAAGACACTAAGCAACAGCCAGCTAAGCGGTGGCAAGAGCTTGCCGGGGATGCATCCTCACGCGCCACCTAGACTAGCAATCATGGAATTTTGTCCTAAATGCCAGAGTTAGGTATGATAGCCCTGTTAGCTATCTAATCGCTAGATAAAGACTGTTTTGCCACTGTGGTTGCCCCTTGCCCTATAAAAGGAGGACCAAGGCAACCTAGCTCAAGATTGGGACCCTTGGACACTACTAGCGTAGTAGCTCACCCGAAGGCAACCCTTGCCGGTTAGAGCGCTGCGCGTGCTTCGTGTTCCCTGAGATCAATCCACTAAAGCAGGAGTAGGGTTTTACGCTTCTAAGCGGCCCGAACCTGGGTAAAATCACCAGCGTACCATCGACGTGCTGCCGCCATGGTCTCTACTCTTTGTGCAACGTGACCTCCCCCTGCCGAACCACAAAGGGGCCTCTGGTCCCATAGGTGATCGTGTGCATCCGTGCCCCGACAGCTGCAACGGGCCCACTTGGGTGGGCGTTGTTCTCTCTGTCGGGAGCGCCATGTTCCTGACGCGAGGGTGGAAGTCGTTTGCCCGCTCTCATGGTCTGGGACCTGGGCACCTTCTCCACTTCAAGTTCGATGGCTCCGCCACCCTCTTCGTGAAGAACTTCGGGGTGTCTGGCGTTCGCCTGGAGTGCTGCGCAAAGAGCTCAAGCGACAGCGACTACGACCGCTCCAGCGACAGTGATGAGGACGACGGCAGCACCTTCGACATCAAGTAGGAGGACTTCGACTAGATGCGCGGCGCTGCAGTTAGGGTTTAGGACTGATGCGGGACATGTTGTCCATCCACGAGACCTTGTTTTTGGATCAATCACAACATCGTAGTGGCAGATCTCCTTTTGTGTTTAAATCATACCCAATGTAACCCTGCAAGGAAATGAAGAGAAAATATTGGGTATCTTTAGAATATTGAGGCTTCGTCATGTGTCTATGAATGTCCGTTTCCCTTTACGCGACAAAACTATGCTTGTGTGTTTTCATGACTCTTGACGCTTGCCGGTGCGCATATTCCCACCGCGGGCGCTTCTAAGGATAGATCCTGAGCACCCTTCCAGTGGTGTAGCTCCCGGAAAGGCCATCCCGTCGTCCTCGCCGTGGCAACTTAAGGTGTTGGGCATACTTCCAACACCTAAGCGCACAACGATTTCAACAAGGGCCCTTAGCGTGCAGGTTTTCTTACACAAGTACCAGCTCGTTTGAGAGAAAGGATCGAAAGTTTCGAAAAGTTTCTACAACTTAGCTTTTTCTCGTTGTGTTTCTAGTCGCAAGGCGATTATCTTTGAACGCGTCTGTAGGTGTCCGTACCGCCTCTCCCCCCGGGAAGACTTGCATGCGGGCCCCCCTTCTCCCTTTTGAGAAAAATAAAGAACATAAAATAGGAGAGATTAGGAACCTAAGTGGTTCAATAGTCACCTTATGCAAGTGAAAAATGACCACAACATCTCACATAAGATACATAAAATAAATATGTACTTCGACAAAGAGTTGTAGAACACTTGACTTTATTGACTATGCACAGGGTCATCCCCTGGCTTTGTACAAAGGATTACACACCTTGTCGGCAAACTTGTACAAAAGAGGTCGCCGGGTGGCCCGGCAACCGCGCCTCACAGGTAGAACTTTCGAAGATGCTCGATATTCCACGAGTTTTGCACCGGGGTGCCATCCTCGGTCTCCAGGCGGACTGCGCCAGGCCTGATGACTCGTACTACCCGATAAGGGCCTTCCCACTTTGGTGTTAACTTGTTTTATCCCTTCGCGGACTGAATCCGTCGAAGAACAAGGTCGCTTTCCTCAACACTCCTGGCATGCACCCTGCGGCTGTGATAGCGGTGTGGAGTCTGTTGGTACCGAGCGACACGCAGTGCGGCCTGGAAACGATCTTCCTCGAGGAGGGTGGCATCATCTTGCCGTTCTTGCTCTTGCCGGTTGTGGGGACCCCGACTCATAAGTCGTGATCACCGATTGTACGTGCACAGTGATCCTAGAGATCAATGCTCACTGAACACATAGAAACTGAATAAAAAGAGTCTTACATCCATTACGTACCAATTTACTCGAATGTGGCCTTTATGGCCAAGTCATCATATGTTTGCAGCGGAAATCTTCAACAATAGCGTGAACCCATGCCATCTGCCTTAATCCTACAGGCATTCTGACTAGGAAGCGTCCTAGTTCGCATGTTCATCACCAACGAACACTTCACCATATTCCTGCTCTTCCATGCCTGGCCAATTAAATAACCAGTGGCAAGCCAATGAGTACTTTGAATGTACTCGCAAGCAACCCATGTTTTGGAACAAGGTATGACAATGCACGATATAGCACTAAGTAGGTAAGTTTGCGGAAAGCTAATTTTGAGTGCAATGACATGATCAAATAACATGGGTAAGCATGCATCAACAGTTGGCAGATATCCATATGAACAAGTTACAGATATCATCATAAGCAGGGGGTTGAACATCTCATGTTCAGTCATCATGTCAAGTCATCGACTTAACTCAAGTATCATCTTTCTCCCACACATACACACACACGCCAAGTTTGTGAAAACATCGGACGTAGTTTACGCAGGACCTCAAACTGTCCATGACCGTGGACACGGCTATTTGAATAGTTTCACACTCTGTAGAGGTTGCACACTTTACCCACAAGCTCGGGGAACTTTTGTGTCATCCACGACTCGCGGTATATTACATACCTGAGGTAAGCACCCGAACAATGCCTTTCCCCTGACGATACTAAACAAAGAGTCCACTCGTTGGTCCGTGTCTTCATGATGTACAAACACGAGCATCGCTCCACATAGTACCATCCATGAAGGAACACAACGGTGTGCCCGGTGCCTGTAAAGACAGCGCATGGTCGCCCTACCAGGCACGAACCTGTATCGAGAGAGTAACTCATACTCTCCCGCCACTAGTAATGCGGGCTCCCTGCTAGTACCCATCAAAGTAATCAACAAAGCCCCTTCCCATATAGGTGTAGAGTGGTTGTACATGTAAGGTTGGGATGGTCAGCAATTCTTAAAGCTCTCCATTTTCGAAAAACACACACACACACAACTTGCTCCGGTACACCACTTCTTTATCAAGTGGTTACCTGGCTCAACTTCATCTCCCTCGGGCATTAGTGGCACCCGACGGGGTTTTCGAAAAAGTCTTTGAAAATACGTTTGTTTCCATCACCATGCATATCACCATCCCTCTTGTGTAGCAACTACAAGCAACCTAACTACTCCCACCCGCATAACCCTCATAAGGAGGTAGGGTCATGCACGATGCAATTATCAACAAGAAAGTATTGTAGGCATCCCACCGAAGTGGTCACCACATCAACATGATCAACATCATGAAATATAGTGTTGTATGCCATGCAATAAAAGGGTTTCATAGTCATGGTCAAAGGGCTGCTTGCCTGGCTCAGCAAAGTCTTCGAGGTCTTCACACGCTTCTCGTGCAACTCCGAGCACTCTGTCTAGTTCGTCAACTAACGGCGGAAACACCCACAATAAGCAACACAACAAACAGAGAAATAAACATGCTCTATAAATAGGAGTTTTATTTTTCTTGGACACCTCTGGTCACAAGAAAAATAACCAAGGAGGTTTCATTGGATGTGGGTTAAGGGGGGAATTTTGAATGGTGGAAATGAAGGAATTGATGGTCCTATAAGGTGTCCACAGAAAATGTTTTAACAAAAATGAGTGGGTGAACCTAACAAATAGGGCATGATTTTAGAAGATTTTAGGAAGTGTTTTCACTGGATTTCGAGATGGGGTGGATTTCCTAGGGATTTGCAAAGTGGATCATACATGAAGAAATGGTCCAAAAATTGACATGGCAGAATAAGTGTAAGGAAAAATGTTCACCACCTAGTGCATGAATTTAGATCCACCTAGGAACTTGAATCACTCCATTTGGAGTTGATATGAGTGCTCTAGGAATTTTACAAGGTGGTATTTATAATAAAAGAAATGACAAAAGATATTGTTGGTGCAGAAAATATTGTATGGAAAAATGTGCATAGCACATATTTGGTTAGGACATGATTTGAGGAATTTGTAGGAATTTGAATCACTAATTTTGGAGGTCAAATAAATTTATTAAAAATATTTGAACTCCTCTGATAAAAGAAAAATGAAAAACCCTTACCCAAATAGGCTAAGAGGCGCACTGGGCGAGGAGTGGCTACTGGGCTTGCCCAGTAGCACAGCTGCACACCCGTAGCTGCCATGCCGGAGGCGTACTTCGGGTAGTACATCTCCCGCACAGGAAGGTGACTGGGGGCAGTACCCGCCTCCGCTTAAAATGGCGGGCCCGGTCGGTGGGCCGCTTATAGGCGGGCCCCGCCTGTTAGGGCTTCCTTCCTCCTCCCGCTCGAGCATAGAAGGAGCAAGGGAGGCAGAGCCGACCGGCGCAGGCGCTCGCTCCGGCGGCACCGGTCATCTCCGGAGGCGCTCCGACCACCGGCGTGATCAGGGCGAAGAGCCGCATCCATCTGGAGCCTCTATTTTTGCCAGGGAGCGCCGGAGTGAGCACGGCTTCAACCGCGACGGACTCCAATGACGACGTGCTCGGGCAAGGCAACATGGTCGAGGAGGGGAAGGCTGATGCCAGGGGGAGGTTTGACCAGGCCGCCCTGGTCCTCTGGCGCGGGTAGGAGGGAGAGAGGGGCACTGGGAAGCTCTAATTTGAGTAGAGGTTGCGGCGGCAATGCCGGCAGCAGGAGGGGGAGAATGGCACGAGAGGCGCCTTGGGATGGCCCGGGAGGTCACTAGGAGGGAGAGAGAGAGAGAGAGAGAGAGAGGCTAAGAGAGGGGCTCGGGGCTAGCTTATATGGTCGGGGCGCAAGCCCACCGTGGACGGCGTCCATGGCCATGGCACGGTCGTTTCTCGGGACCACGAGGGCGCTCCGGGGCATGTCTACGTGCTTCATGGATGAGTTCCATGTCACATCCCTAGCTTGTTATGCACCTAGGTCCATGTTGGAGTTGCATCATGTTTAAATTTCCCTTTAATCATGAAATGGGGATGATCAAAACCCTAGCACATTTGAATTCAAATAGGTTTACCTAAAATAATTTTCAATGAATCCAAAGTGGCCTTGTAAAATGTTCATCATCTCTGGAAAAATGTGGCAACATCAACCAGAGGTGACACATGTTTTTATTTGTTATTTTGGTTTATTGAATTAATGCAATATATATTTGAATTGGAGTTATAAAATACTATAAATAAGTTTACAACTCCAATAAATTTGAAACTTGGCCAGGGCCTTTGGAATATTTCAATTAGTGCCCAGAAAAAGTTTCATATTTTTCTACTTTGTTTTAGTGCCCAAACTAAATTTAAACAAACTGCAAAAAATAGAAAACAAACAGAAAACAAATAAAAGGAAAAGGCAAAGGCTTACCTGGGCCTTACCTGCTGCAGATGCGGCCCAGCCCAGGGGCAGGGTCGTCTTCCACCCTTGCGAGTAGGCAGAGGGGAAGGCGAGCACGGCGAGTCACCGCGCCAGCTCCTGCATCGCGCTGGCGGCCTCCCCTCCATCCCTATCCACTCTAGCCGACCACCTGGACCCCCTCGAGGCCATTCCCCCCTGCCGCTCACTCTCTCCCCTCCGATGCTCTCTCCCGCACCGGAACCGAAGCCGCCGTCGCCGCAGCTCTCGCACCACCGCGGCCACTCTGCACCCCTCGCCTCCCCGAGCCGGCCATCATCTCCGCCGCATGGCCCTACAAACTCTCCGCCAGAGGACTCTAGACCGGAGGCCCCACAACGCCGTCTTCGTCGCCGCTTCCACCGCCGGTCGCTGAAGCTCCCCGTCACCGATTCACTTGCTCTTGCTCCTCCCCGGCCTCGCCTGCTGCACCCGAAGCCTCCCAGTGAGCTCCTCTCCATTTTCCCCTTCTGTCCCTGCTCTCCTGTGCCTCTAGACCCATGGCCACCGGAGCCGGAAGCTCCTTGCCGCCGGCCATGGCGCCGTCGTGGTAGGAGCAAGCAAGGCTTAATTCCGAGAGTGCAGCCGCGCTAAGCGCGTTCCTACGGAGCCGTAGATGGCCCCAGTTGGGTTCCCCGTGCCCTGTAGCTCCCACACCGCACGAGGCCGAGCCGTTGCCGCCATGCACCTCATCGCCGGCGTCTTCTCCGGCGCCCCCGCGACCAGCTGCACGCCCCCTGGATGAGGGCGAGCCTGGGCAACGCCTCGGTGCCCTCGGCGCGTCCATCCGCCGCCCGTAGCGCTGCTCGGCGTGCCTCCGCCGCGCCGGATGGTCACCGGCGACCTCACTCCGGCTGGTGCTAACGTGGCCGGCCATTAGGGCCTAATTACCCTGCTAACCAAGCTCCACAGCCACTGACAGTGGGCCCTACAGGTGGGTCAAACCCCAGCCAGCGCGGGGATTAACCCTGAGTCTATGACATATGGGTCACGCGTGTCAGGTTTGACCTGGACCGGGTCTTTTGACCGGCTGACGTCATTGTGACGTCAGGCTAACGCAGTAATTGCTTTTTTAGGTTTAAATAAATTCCAGAAATTGTTAAAAACTTAGAAAAATCATATAAATTAATCTGTAAGTCAGATGAAAATAATTTATATATGAAAATTGATTAGAAAAATCCAATGAATCCATCTGTACCATTTTCATGCATGATAGAGCAACCTAAATAAGAGAAGTTGGACATTTTTGTTCAAATGCAATATGAAACCTCACATATGAAGTTGAATTTGAACCTTGGGTTCAAACCTACTTCATTTAAATCTGTTGCTAGATGCATTAGCTCAACAACATCATATTGCCATGTCATATTCATGCATCATAATGTTGCATTTGATGTGTATTGATTTGTCCCCCTTCGATGGTTGTTCTTCGTGTTAGGCACTGTTCCGGAGGATACAGTCGAGTATCCATCTGAGGAGCAGCAACGTGTTGACGTCTTTTCAGGCAAGCAACCCCCCTTGGACATTTCCGATACAATCCCACTCTCTCGCTCTTGCTCTCACTTATTGCATTAGGACAAAATGTTTCAACTTTTACTTGTTTCAGTAGTTGAACCCATTCCTCTGCATGACCTGTCATTGTCATAGTAAATTGCTGAACCAAGCAACCTAGCATACCTGGTAGATGCTTGAGCCATGTTGTGCCTTTAACCTACTATGCTTTCTATGCTTAGAGTTGTGTCAGGTCTGATTCATCTGGGTGACAAACCGGAGTAAACTAGTTATGTCCTGATGATGAGAGTTAAGTGGTGAACCTGATTTGGTAAAGGTAGCGATGAGAGGCCATGTAGGAGTACATGGTGGGTTGTCTCATTGGGACCGTCCTTAAGAACTGAGTCACGTGTATGTTATCCAAGACTAGCTACTACCGCACATTGGGATCCTTAATTGACTCTCTCGACTTATTAACCGCCTTGACCTCTGTCCAGGAGTTGCAACTAGTTTCTGGTGTTTGTAGGCCGTGCTAGAAGTCTACCGAGTGGCACCCCGTACAGGTGGGCTTGGGTCAGACTAGGCACCGTGGCCCAGTGTACCAAGCGTAGTACCATCCGTCAAGGTGGGCTTGGGAACCCTGCACACATCATTTGGGACCGTGATGGAAACCTCAGCCGGACTTCCGTTGTGGGTTTAGTCTCAAATAGGCGATAAGCCTAGGCTAGAGTCTTGTGTGGTTAGTCAGGTCATGGCCGACTCCCTCGCTAGGCTTCCGCTTGAAGGTTGCCGAGGTGCCTTTTACGTGCACATGGCGGTAAGTGGCGGGAGCGTGTGTGACGAAGTACACCCCTGGAGGGTAATCATCTATTCGCATAGCCGCATCCACGGATATGGACTACTTGGAGACTTATATGGTTCATAGACAACTGTAATGGTTACTCATAAAAGCTTCAAGACAAGTGTGAGTACCGTGGATGGCACTCTCGTAGGAAGACGAGAGAGGATCCATGGTGGTGTATTGTTGTGGTGTTAGTGGACTCGTGTACGTTTCACAAACTTATTCAATGTACTGATAGTCGTAGTACAGGATAGCCACTGAGTCAAAGCTGGCTTGCTGCATTGAACCCCACAACCCCCTTTGTTGATACCGATGCATATGTAGTTAGTTCTGATGTAAGTCTTGCTGAGTACCCCCGTACTCACCATTGCTTTATTAATGTTTTTGCAGAGGAGACACCAGCCTCGCTAGTGGTTTCTACGATAAGATCGATGCCGACCAAGTAGCTTGGGAAGCCCAGACAGAGGTCTGATTCCTATGGAGGGTCTTGTAGATAGACAGGTTTCCTCAGCCTTCTTCTTTTCTAGATGTCTGTAACCAGACATGTTAAGCTTCCGCTTGTTGCTTGTATGACTTGTGTGTTGGGTCATGTGACCCCTGCTTGTAATATCACACTATGTTGGCTCTTATGATCCTTCTGAATAAATGTTGTGTATGGTTATGTTGTGATGCCATAGTTGTATCTATGCATCTCGGGCATGTCGTGCATACGTGTGATGTGCAACGGTATGTATGGGATTCGACACCTAGTTGTATGCCTTTAGTAGTACTCTTTACAGGGAACTGGCTCTTTGTGCTTCCACTGAGCCTTGGTAGCTTGCTACTGCTCCGGACACATTGATTGACCGACGTGTATCCTTCTTTGCTGCTATGTCTGTCCCTTCAGGGAAATGTCTCGTAGTGTAATGGAGTCCATGTAGCTTGCTATGACTCGTCTACACACGCTGTGACCGACACCTGCATTGTTGGGTTACGTATGCCTGTCCCTGTATGGATGTGCCACTTGGGTTCTATGACTAGTCATGTCGACCCGGGTTCTTTGACATTTGAGTGCTAGAGACATGTTCACATACGTGAGACAAAAGATGCAAATGGTCCCGGCCAAGGTAAGGTGGCAGCCGTGGGGATAACCGTGCGTGAGGCCGCAATGTGATGTGATGTGTTACATGCTAGATTCTTATGGCTTGGGATCGGGGTCCCGACTGCGTTGGTATCAGAGCTTGACTGATTGTAGGACTACCAAGCCAAATTGGTCGATGTTGAGTCTAGCAACTCTTTAGTTTTATAAGGGAATTGATTGTGGAAGGGAACGTAAGGCTCTTTTACTCCTTTCCCCATGTTATCCTGATTCTGAGTCACCCTCTTCCTTTTCTACGAGGATTAAGAACTAGGCTTCTTACCTATCTATCAGGATCTCGAGTTACTATTCCGTAGACTTATAGGAGTGGTTGATCTGAGTTGCATTCCAGTCCTCGAGTGTTGCCTGTGTAGCTTGTTAGCTCGATTAGAATCTTGAGATTGTGATATTGAGGTGTCGTGGCACCTAAATCTTTTGCAGGATGTCTCATTTCTGAGCATTCACAGACGTTATGCTGTCCAATTTTCCCTAGGAGTTCTCTGAAAATCTAATGGTTTTGCATTCCTATCCATCTGGTATGCCATCCTGATTAATCCTAGTTTCTCATCCTCAGGATGTCTCTCTGTAACCTTGCTGCCACTGGCCGCAAGAAGGGCCAAATACGTGGAACCAGAGATGCTGAAGTTCTGTCGGATTCACCTTCGTTGGCACAGTTCATGCTAGATATTGAGAAGGACACGCATGAGTCAAATCGCTTGCTGGCACATATTCAGGAAAACACCGCACATCAGTGTGCTGGGACAGTGACCATCCGTGACTTCATCAAGCTGTATCCACCCACCTTCCACCACTCCATTGAGCCACTCGATGCAGATGACTGGCTCCGAAGCATCACAAATAAGCTGCGTTCCGCGAACATGGCTGAGGCTGACAAGGTCACCTATGCTACTTATCACCTAGAGGGTCCTGCTAGTATATGGTGGGAGAACTATGAGACTATAATTCCAGCTGGCCAGATTCCTACCTGGGAAGAATTTACCGAGGCTTTCCGTGAGCATCACATTCCTCATGGTCTTATGGACCGAAAAGGGGAAGAGTTCTGTAACCTTACTCAGGGTAAGATGACTGTAGATGCATACAGTCGAGAGTTCGAGAACCTTGCCCGTTATGCCACAGAAGAAGTGTCCACGGACGCTAAGAAGCAAGCTAGGTTCAGGAAGGGTCTCATCCCAAAGTTGCGTCGTGATCTTCACCTGCATCATTGCGACACCTTCCAGGCTCTTGTGAACAAGGCCATCAATGCATAGACAGCTCAGCTCACCTATGAAGAGTCTCGCAAGCACAACAGTGATTTGGCTTCTACCACTGGCTCTGGATCTCAGAAGCGTCGGATTTGGGTTCCGAACTCATCACTTCCACCAGGTTATGCACCGAGGCCATCCTATGTGGCGCCTCGTCCAACTCAGCGAAATGCTCCACCCAAGCCTGTTGGTGGACCGCCTGCAAATGCGGCTCAACGTGCAACCCAAGTGACTTGTTTCAAGTGTGGAGAACCAGGCCACATTGCTCGGAATTGCACTCAGTCTAATATTGCTTCACCCCAGTCTGGCAAGTCTGTTGGCCGTAATAAGCCACCAGTCAAACCGATCCATGCCAAGCCAGCTATCATTGATCGTGGTTGTGTGAACCACATCACAGCCGAAGAAGCTCATGAGGATCATGATGTTGTCCTTGGAACGCTCCTCGTAAATTGTCATCCAGCATCAGTTCTGTTTGATACTGGAGCATCACATTCCTTCATCTCGGAAGGCTATGCCCGGTTGCATGACATGTCATTTTGCGACATGCCAACTGCTCTTGAAGTTCAGACTCCAGGGTCTAGATGGAAGACCACGAGAATAAGCCATGGAAATGAAATCCTTGTTGATAGACTTGTATTCCTTTCTTCGTTGAGAGCTCTCAAGTCTTCAGATATTAACATCATCTTGGGTATGGATTGGATGACAACTCATCATGCCAAGATTGATTGCTCCACCAGGTCTGTTCAGCTTACGCACCCATCTGGCAAGATAGTCAATGTTTCAACTCGAGTTGCAAAGCGTCAGCTCTATTCGCTCAATGCCAATCCTCTTCCTGAGCTTGAAGATATTCCGGTAGTCCGAGATTTTCCGGATGTCTTTCCAGAAGAGTTGCCAGGAATTCCACCTGACAGGGATGTAGAGTTTGTGATAGACCTCATTCCTGGAACTGTTCCAATTTCAAGAAGACCTTATAAGATGGCACCCTTGGAGCTAGCCGAGCTTCAAAAACAACTTGATGAGTCCTTGCAAAAGGGTTTCATCAGACCAAGTTCTTCTCCTTGGGCTTGCCCCATCCTCTTTGTGAAGAAGAAGGATGGAACGGACCGAATGGTTGTAGATTACCGACCCGTCAATCTGGTCATGATAAAGAATAAGTATCCGCTCCCCAGGATCAATGATTAGTATGATCAACTTGCTGGATCCTCAGTGTTCTCCAAGATGGATTTGAGGTTAGGCTACCATCAAATCAAGATCAAGAACAGAGATATTCCCAAGACAGCTTTTGTCACTCGTTATGGACAGTATGAGTACACGGTCATGTCTTTTGGTTTGACCAATGCTCTAGCCACATTCTCTCGCCTGATGAACTCAATCTTCATGGAGTACCTAGATAAGTTTGTTGTGGTTTACCTCGATGACATACTGATCTACTCAAAGAATGAAGCAGAGCATGCTGAGCACCTTAGACTTGTGCAAGAAAAACTCAGAGAGCAACATCTTTATGCCAAGTTCTCCAAATGTGAATTTTGGTTACCAGAAGTGACCTATCTAGGTCATGTGATCTCCGGTAAGGGCATTGAAGTTAACCCAGAAAGAGTTCAAGCCATTCTTGATTGGACTCCACCTGAAACAGTTAAGCAAGTTAGGAGTTTCCTTGGTTTAGCGAGCTATTGTTGCCGCTTCATTGAGAACTTCTCCAAAGTTGCCAAGCCCCAGACGAAACTCCTCAAGAAAGATAAGAAGTTCGAGTGGACCCCACAATGTGAGCACAATTTCCAGGAACTGAAGAGACGTCTGACCTCTGCTCCCGTGCTTGTGCCACCGGATTTCTCCAAAGACTTTGTCATCTATTGCGATGCTTCAAGACAAGGACTTGGATGTGTTCTTATGCAAGATCGACAAGTGATCGCCTATGCATCTCGATAGTTGCACCCACATGAGGAAAACTATCCAACACATGATTTGGAGCTTGCAGCAGTAGTCTATGCACTCTCAAGACATGGAGACATTACCTCCTTGGTAATCGTTGCGAGATTTACACCGATCATCAGAGTCTGAAGTATATCTTCACTCAACCAGATCTGAATCTCAGACAAAGACGATGGTTAGAGCTGATTACGGATTACGACTTAGGAATTACTTACACCCCAGGCAAGGCCAATGTCATGGCGGATGCATTAAGTCGTAAGTCATACTGCAGCAACCTTATGCTACAACAAGGTCAACCCCTTCTGCATGAGGAATTCTGCAAGCTTAACCTTCACATTGTTCCTCGCGGATCCCTTTCTACCTTGGTTGCAAAACCTACTATGGAGGATCAGATCATATCCAGCCAGCAGTATGATGCGGGTATTACCCGGATCAAGAACAACATTGTGAAAGGAGTTGTTGGTAGTTTCTCCATGGATGGTAGAAGTGCAGTGTACTTTGGGAACCGACTGGTAGTTCCTAAGAAGCAACAACTTCGAGAGTTAATTCTTAAGGAGGCTCATGAATCTCCTCTCACAATTCACCCTGGTAGTACTAACATGTATCATGACCTACGCCAAACGTTCTGGTGGACTAGAATGAAGAGGGAAATTGCTGAGTTCGTTGCAAACTGTGATGTTTGTCATCGAGTCAATGCAAAGCATCAGAGGCCTGCTGGCACCCTTCAGCCTTTAGCTATTCCTGAATGGAAATGGGATAAAGTTGAAATGGACTTCATCACCGGATTTCCCAAGACCAAGAAAGGAAATAATGCAATCTTCGTGGTAATTGACCACCTCTCCAAAGTGGCTCATTTCCTTCCTGTCCGAGAGAGTATCACTGCTAGTCAGTTGGCTGACTTATACATCTCTTAAATAGTGTCCCTGCATGGTGTTCCATTGGAAATCAATTCAGACCATGGAAGTCTTTTCACCTCTCAATTTTGGGAAAGTTTCCAGAATGCTATGGGAACCCATCTCTCCTTTAGCACTGCTTTTCACCCTCAGTCGAGTGGTCAGGTTGAAAGAGTCAATCAGATACTTGAAGACATGCTCAGAGCTTCTGTCATCTCATTCGGAATGAATTGGGAGAAGTGTCTTCCATTTGCCGAGTTTGCGTATAACAACAGCTACCAATCCAGTCTGGGCAAAGCTCCATTCGAAGTTCTTTATGGACAAAGATGTCGAACACCTCTGAACTGGTCAAAAACCGGGGAAAGACAATTCTTTGGACCAGACATGATCCAGGAGGCAGAAGAGCAAGTTCGCGTTATCCGAGAGAATCTCAAGACAGCTCAGTCTCGTCAGAAGAGCCAGTATGATCGCCATCATAAGGAAGTAACTTATGAGGTGGACGAAAAGGCTTACCTTCGGGTTACTCCTCTAAAGGGTACCCATCGTTTTGGTATCAAGGGCAAGTTGGCTCCTCGTTACATTGGTCCTTTTCGCATTCTTGCTAAACGAGGAGAAGTTGCCTACCAATTGGAACTAACCCCACATCTTTCCAGAGTTCATGATGTCTTCCACGTGTCTCCACTTAGGCGTTGCTTCAAGGACCCTGTCCGCGAAGTGGACCACGAAACGCTTGATCTTCAAGATGATCTTTCATATTGAGAATACCCTATTCGTATTCTCGATCAAGCTGAGCGTGTCACCCGGCGTCGGAACATCAAGTTTCTGAAGGTTCAATGGACGCATCATTCTGAAAATGAAGCTACCTGGGAGCGAGAAGATCGTCTTCGACTTGAGTATCCGGCCATTTTTCCCGACGACTCCTGAATCTCGGGACGCGATTCTTTTAAGTGGGGGTGAGTTGTCACATCCCTAGCTTGTTATGCACCTAGGTCCATGTTTGGAGTTGCATCATGTTTAAATTTCCCTTTAATCATGAAATGGGGATGATCAAAACCCTAGCACATTTGAATTCAAATAGGTTTACCTAAAATAATTTTCAATGAATCCAAAGTGGCCTTGTAAAATGTTCATCATCTCTGGAAAAATGTGGCAACATCAACCAAAGGTGACACATATTTTTATTTGTCATTTTGGTTTATTGAATTAATACAATAGGTGTTTGAATTGGAGTTATAAAATACTATAAATAAGTTTACAGCTCCAATAAATTTGAAACTTGTCCAGGGCCTTTGGAATATTTCAATTAGTGCCCAGAAAAAGTTTCATATTTTTCTACTTTGTTTTAGTACCCAAACTAAATTTAAACAAACTGCAAAAAATAGAAAAAAATAGAAAATAAATAAAAGGAAAAGGCAGAGGCTTACCTGGGCCTTACCTGCTGCAGATGCGGCCCAGCCCAGGGGCAGGGTCGTCTTCCACACTTGCCAGTAGGCAGAGGGGAAGCCGAGCATGGCGAGCCACCGCGCCAGCTCCTGCATCGCGCTGGCGGCCTCTCCTCCATACATATCCGCTCTAGCCGACCACCTGGACCCCCTCGAGGCCATTCCCCCCTGCCGCTCACTCTCTCCCCTCCGATGCTCTCTCCCGCACCGGAACCGAAGCCGCCGTCGCCGCAGCTCTCGCACCACCACGGCCACTCTCCACCCCTCGCCTCCCCGAGCCGGCCATCATCTCCGCCGCATCGCCCTGCACCTCTCCGCCAGAGGAATCAAGACTGGAGGCCCCGCAATGTCGTCTTCGTCGACGCTTCCACCGCCGGTCGCTGAAGCTCCCCGTCGCCGATTCGCTTGCTCCAGCTCCTCCCCGGCCTCGCCTGCTGCACCCGAAGCCTCCCAGTGAGCTCCTCTCCATTTTCCCCCTCTGTCCCTGCTCTCCTGTGCCTCTATACCCATGGCCACCAGAGCTGGAAGTTCCTTGCCGCCGGCCATGGCGCCGTCGTGGCAGGAGCAAGCAAGGCTTAATTCCGAGAGTGCAGCCGCGCTAAGCACGTTCCTACGGAGCCGTAGATGGCCCCAGTTGGGTTCCCCGCAACCTGTAGCTCCCGCACCGCACGAGGCCGAGCCGTTGCCGCCGCGCACCTCGTCGCCGGCGTCTTCTCCGGCGGCCCCGCGACCAGCTGCACGCCCCCTGGATGCGGGTGAGCCTGGGCAACGGCCCGGTGCCCTCGGCGCATCCATCTGCAGCCCGTAGCGCTGCCCGGCATGCCTCCGCCGCGCCAGATGGTCACCGGCGACCTCACTCCGGCCGGTGCTGATGTGGCCGGCCATTAGGGCCTAATTACCCTGCTAACCAAGCCCCACAGCCACTGACAGTGGGCCCTACAGGTGGGTCAAACCCCAGTCCGCGCGGGGATTAACCCTGAGTCTATGACATATGGGTCCCGCGTGTCAGGTTTGACCGGGACCGGGTCTATTGACCGGCCGACGTCATGGTGACGTCAGGCTGACGCAGTAATTGCTTTTTTAGGTTTAAATAAATTCCAGAAATTGTTAAAAACTTAGAAAATTCATATAAATTAATCTGTAAATCAGATGAAAATAATTTATATATGAAAATTGATCAGAAAAATCCAATGAATCCATGTGTACCATTTTCATGCATGATAGAGCAACCTAAATAAGAGAAGTTGGACATTTTTTTAAATGCAATATGAAACCTCACATATGAAGTTGAATTTGAACCTTGGGTTCAAACCTACTTCATTTAAATCTGTTGCTAGATGCATTAGCTCAACCACATCATATTGCCATGTCATATTCATGCATCATAATGTTGCATTTGATGTGTATTGATTTGTCCCCCTTCGATGGTTGTTCTTCGTGTTAGGCACTGTTTCGGAGGATACGGTCGAGTATCCATCTGAGGAACAGCAACGTGTTGACGTCTTTTCAGGCAAGCAACCCCCCTTGGACATTTCCGATACAATCCCACTCTCTCGCTCTTGCTCTCACTTATTGCATTAGGACAAAATGTTTCAACTTTTACTTGTTCCGGTAGTTGAACCCATTCCTCTGCATGACCTGTCATTGTCATAGTAAATAGTTGAACCGAGCAACCTAGCATACCTGGTAGATGCTTGAGCCATGTTGTACCTTTAACCTACTATGTTTCCTATGCTTAGAGTTGTGTCAGGTCTGATTCATCTTGGTGATGGACCGGAGTAAACTGGTTGTGTTCTGATGATGAGAGTTAAGTGGTGAACCTGATTTGGTAAAGGTAGCGATGAGAGGCCATGTAGGAGTACATGGTGGGTTGTCTCATTGGGACCGTCCTTAAGAACTGAGTCCTGTGTATGTTTTGCAAGACTAGCTACTACCGCACATTGGGATCCTTAATTGACTCTCTCGACTTATTAACCGCCTTGACCTCTGTCCAGGAGTTGCAACTAGTTTATAGTGTTTGTAGGCCGTGCTAGTAGTCTACCGAGTGGCACCCCGTACAGGTGGGCTTGAGTCAGAATAGGCACCGTGACCCGGTGTACCAAGCGTAGTACCATCCGTCGAGTTGGGCTTGGGAACCCTGCACACATCGTTTGGGACCGTGATGGAAACCTCGACCGGACTTCCGTTGCGGGTTCAGTATCAAATAGGCGATAAACCTGGGCTAGAGTCTTGTGTGGTTAGTCAAGTCGTGGCCGACTCCCTCGCTAGGCTTCCGCTTGAAGGTTGTCGAGGTGCCTTTTACGTGCACATGGCGGTAAGTGGCGGGAGCGTGTGTGACGAAGTACACCCCTGCAGGGTAATCATCTATTCGAATAGCCGCATCCGCGGATATGGACTACTTGGAGACTTATATGGTTCATAGACAACTGTAATGGTTACTCATAAAAGCTTCAAGACAAGTGTGAGTACCGTGGATGGCACTCTCGTAGGAAGACGAGAGAGGATCCATGGTGGTGTATTGTTGTGGTGTTAGTGGACTCGTGTACGTTTCACAAACTTAAAGTACTGATAGTCGTAGTACAGGATAGCCAATGAGTCAAAGCTGGCTTGCAGCATTGAACCCCACAACCCCCTTTGTTGATACTGATGCATATGTAGTTAGTTCTGATGTAAGTCTTACTGAGTACCCCCATACTCACCGTTGCTTTATTAATGTTTTTGCAGAGGAGACACCGGCCTCGCTAGTGGTTTCTACGATAAGATCGATGCCGACCAAGTAGCTTGGGAATCCCAGACAGAGGTCTGGTTCCTATGGAGTGTCTTGTAGATAGACAGGCTTCCTCAGCCTTCTTATTTTCTAGATGTCTGTACCCAGACATGTTAAGCTTCCGCTTGTTGCTTGTATGACTTGTGTGTTGGGTCATGTGACCCCTCACTATGTTGGCTCTTATGAGCCTTCTGAATAAATGATGTGTTGTTGTATGGTTATGTTGTGATGCCATAGTTGTATCTATGCATATCGGGCATGTCGTGCATACGTGTGACGTGCAACGGTATGTATGGGATTCGACACCTAGTTGTGTGCCTTTAGTAGTACTCTTTACAAGGAACTGCCTCTTTGTGCTTCCACTCAGCCTTGGTAGCTTGCTACTGCTCCGGACACATTGATTGACCGACGTGTATCCTTCTTTGCTGCTGTGTCTGTTCCTTCGGGGCAATGTCTCGCAGTGTAATGGAGTCCATGTAGCCTACTATGACTCGTCTACGCGCAGTTGGTGACATTTATGTCCCACGGCGTAATGGAGTCCCTGTAGCTTGCTATGACTCGTCTACACACGCTGAGACCGACACCTGCATTGTTGGGTTACGTATGCCTGTCCCTGTACGGATGTGCCACTTGGGTTCTATGACTAGTCATGTCAACCCGGGTTCTTTGACATTTGAGTGCTAGTGACATGTTCACATACGTGAGCCAAAAGACTCAAACGGGCCCGGCCAAGGTAAGGTGGCAGCCGTGGGGATAACCGTGCGTGAGGCCGCAATGTGATGTGTTACATGCTAGATTCTTATGGCTTAGGATCGGGGTCCCGACATTCCACGTCCAGGGAGAGAAGGAGGGGGAGCGGGGGAGTGCCGGGGCCTCGTGCGTGTGAGCACGCTCACTGGTGCGCTCGGGCAGTGACGTGCGCGTGTAAGGAGCGGCAGCAGGAGGGAGAGAGGAGGGGGCCGACCGTCCGGCGTGTCCCGGACACCGAGGCCAGCCAAGTGGCGAGAGGGGGGAGCCCGAGGCTATCGAGGGCATGCATAGGGCGGCGGCTACAGTGCGGTCGGGCACTGCAGCGCGCTCTGGAGCGCGGCTATTGCATGCCATGGCATTGCCTTTGGCATCTTCTGCGCGGCCACCTGTGTATCCATCAGGGTGAGAGAGGAGTGTAGAGAGAGATGGTTTTCTTTTGTCCAGGGGGTAAAAACGGGGTTTTCACCCCCCCCCCCAATCAGTGACCTGAGGCCCTAGGCCTTTACTGGAGGTAGAGGGCATCTAGGTGGAGATGTGGTAAAAGTTTGTGACCAAGGTGAATAGTGGAAGAGCTCCAAACAGCAAGTTTGGTAATTTAGCAGAAGGTGTTTGATGTTGATTTGGGCAAGTAAAAGGATTTTGATTGCCATGATATTTAACAGGATCAAATGGGAGGTAGAAAGAAGGTTGATCACAAAGTTTGCGCTTGATTGAAGAAAGTTTACAATGTAAACTTTGTAAACCCTAGAAATTAACAGAATCTGGTTTCTGTAGATCTAGGTATTCTAAACTAATCTCCTAAATGCACCACTTGGTGTAGTAGCATTATTAGAGGATTAGAACATGTCCACAAAGTTTGGGGTCAATAGGACAAACTTCACAATGTAAAGTTGTTCAAACTTAACTCTGGACAGGAATGGTTTTGGAATATTTTGGTGGATCAAATCAATTGGGATAGGGATGAAATTTTTCAAGATCTTCACATATAGCATGTGTGACTTGCTAGAATTTTCCTGGATTTTATTGAGAATATTTCCAATAGAAATATTTCAAAAGCTTGATTTAAGCAGAAAGGGTTTTGGAG
Organism: Elymus sibiricus; assembly: GCA_039707655.1. Classification (NCBI taxonomy): domain Eukaryota; kingdom Viridiplantae; phylum Streptophyta; class Magnoliopsida; order Poales; family Poaceae; genus Elymus; species Elymus sibiricus. The sequence goes on along the minus strand of CM077667.1, from coordinate 245,530,877 downwards.
GGTTTTGTCCAATATTTTGAACATGACCATGTGTTGAAACTCTTATATATGGACTATATATATCCAATGAGTTTCCCTAATTTTTCTCAAATATTTTGAAAGCATAAAAATAAATTTTCCCTATAAAAGACCATTTCTAGACTTAAGAAAAAGCCTTTAAATAAAATAGTAAAATAATATTTAAAATTAATATTTGGTGGTTTTGGGAAGTATTATGTATATTAGGTTCCAAATAAAGTCTTTGGTGCAAAACATTCCACCCAATTTGAGGACTTGCAGTGCAAACCTCAGTTCAGGGGTTTTTGAAAAACCTAATTTGAATAAATCCTTTTTGTCTAAAATAATATTTGATAAAAATATTTTTATATCCTATACACATGGCATGATTATTGGGCAAAGCTTTGGATCAAGATAAAGAGTTTTGATTGTAGGAGGAATCCTATGTACTAAAACACAAGCAAGCAAACAAGCAATCATCAATCAAGTCAAGCATCACAAGCACACAAAAAGTTTTAATTGGCCCTAATTTTTGAGCCATGTTAACCTAGTCAGAAGAGGTAAAACACAGGGTGTGACACCGGTCCTCGTCAAAGGCATGCACTCTCGGTGACCCGTATGTGAGTTTTGTGGGGAGAACTGCTTCTGCACCATAAACTAGGGAGAAGGGTGTTTCGCTGGTGGCTCGATTTGGTGTCATTCTGATTGACCAAAGAACCATCGGGAGTTCATCAATCCATTGCCTTCCATGCTTGTGTAGCTTGTCGAAAGTTCTCGTCTTGAGGCCCCACAGCGCTTCAGCATTTTCCCTTTCTACTTGCTCGTTGCTCCTAGGATGAGCAACTGGTGCGAAGCATGCTTTGGTGCCAATGTCTTGGCAATACTGCATGAAGTTGTTGCTGGTGAATTGTGTGCCGTTATCAGTGATGATCCTGTTGGGGATGCCGAAATGACAAACTATTCCTCTGAGAAACTTGACTGCCGCCTGCGCCATTACCTTTCTCACCGGCTCCACTCCAGTCCACTTCGTGAACTTGTCGATTGCAACGAACAAGAACTCGAAGCCCCCTGTAGCATTGGGGAAGGGCCCGACAATATTGAGTCCCCAGACCAAAAAGGGCCAGGAGAGCGGTATGATTGGAAGGGCTTGTGCTAGTTGATGTGTTTGCTTGGCGTGGTATTGGCATGCTTCACACATCGTCACCACTGCCAATGAGTCTTGAAGGGCTGTCGGATAATAGAAACCTTGACAGAATGCTTTCCAGAGAAGGGCCCGTGACCAGATGTGGGAGCCGCAGATTGTTGGAACACGCGGTACGCTACGCTAGCGCCAAATAAAAATTTCTACCACGCACCCAAGAACATGCTGCTGGAAATAGATAACGGGATCGGGTTTACCATTAGACGCGCAGTCACCGCAGCGGAAGTAGAGTTGGTGATGCGTGTAGTCGATCAGCCAATTCGTCTCCTCCTCGTGTAGCCGATCTCCCACGAACAGCGATCTCCCACGAATAGCTCCTTGCGGATCCCTCGAACAGTTCCTCACGGATCCCTCGAACGGTTTGTCCAAGCACCGCAGATACGATACCTCCAAGGTATCCACACGTACGGGGGCAGCGTCGGGCGGCGGACTGCTAGGTCCAATCGCATGGCATGGTGGCGTGGGGAGTGGCGGTGGCTGTTGACGGGTGGAAAAAGATCAACCCTGAAAAGTGCGTCCACTCCCCTCCGAGGTGGGCTCAACACTTGAGGCCCACGACGAGTCTATTCCATTTTCCATTCGGATCCAATCTGAATGGGCTGCAATCCCTTAAGTGTGCGACCCTATAGGTTCACGTACACATGGACACGACCCGAGTCGATAGTCGGTAGCGGCTCCTAGCAGAACATGCCAACTCCCATGTGTGCGCAAAGTCATTAGACGAACCTCAACAATGTGTCATATACAACATTCCTTTTGCCTCATGATATAGGTTGTAGAGCTCAAGGCGAGTACTTGTGACCCTTGTGGTAGCTTGACATCTCTTCCCGAAACCGTGATGCAGATTCCCGAACTGGGTTAACTCTTAACCCATGTTGCTTGGCCATGCTTTCTGAATCTGATCAAACGAGAGGGCCCAGAGAATATCTCTCCTCACGGAGGGGCAAATACCATCTTGGTTAACCATGTCTCGTGGCATGTCTCACGACTCACCCGAAAGCTACCTTTATAACTGCCCAGATACGGAGTAGCATTTGATAGACCCTAAGTAAGTCGATCCTCATCCCAAGAACATGCTATCAGTTTGGCATCTACATTGTGCTTGAGACTAACAGATGACATTATCTCACTGTGTCTCAAAGTGGTCCGACTCGGTGATATCAATCCCCGAGTCCATACTATCAGTTTGGCATCTCTATGCACATGACTTGTGAAACATAGTCATCAACTGAATCGTATACTAGTAAAGGATATGTGTCCGCATAACCTTAACAACTAGGGACTATTAGAACAATCATCATACTATATATAGTCTCACAAATAAGTCACATACTTATTGATACATATCACTGATGATGTCCAAGGACAATACAAAATACTCATGAATACATAGGAAACGAAATCATCACATGATTGCCTCTAGGGCATATCTCCAACAGTCTCCCACTTGCACTAGAGTCAATCATCCAGGCATCGTATGCCCATGGACCTCATGTGCATCTCATACTTCGACTGCGGGAGAGGCTTCGTTAATGGATCAGCAACACTTGCATCCGTGTGTATCTTGCATATGTTTACATCACCTCTCTCGACAATGTCGCGAATGAGGTTAAAACGCCTGAGTATGTGTTGGGTTTTATGATGGTTCTATGGTTCCTTGACTTGTGCAATTGCACCACTATTATCACAATAGAGGTCCAACGGATTGGATGAGTCCTGAATCACTCCAAGATCAGAAATAAAATTCTTCACCCAAACACCTTCTTTTGCAGCTTCAGAAGCTGCAATGTACTCAGCCTCCGTTGTAGAATCAGCTACCGTATCTTGCTTGGCACTCCTCCAGCTCACTGCTCCTCCATTCAGAATGAACACAAACCCAGATTGCGATCGACTATCATCCCTATTGGTTTGGAAACTAGCATCAGTGTAACTCTTTACAATGAGCTCATCCTCACCTCCATAAACTAGGAACATATCCTTTGTCCTTCTCAAGTATTTAAGGATATTCTTTACTGCTGTCCAGTGACTCTCACCTGGATCAGCCTGGTATCTGCCTACTACGCTTAGAGCAAAGCTAACATCGGGACGAGTACATACATAGCATACATGATGGACCCGACAACCGAAGCATACGGAATCCCATCCATGCGTCTTCGCTCATCAGGAGTCGAAGGACTCTGAGTCTTGCTAAGACTAATGCCATGTGACATGGGCAAGAACCCTTTCTTGGCATCTTGCATGTTGAACCACTTCAACACCTTGTCTATATACGTACTTTGGCTTAATCCAATAAGCCTTCTCGATCTATCTCTATAGATCTTGATTCCCAGAATATATGCTGCTTCTCCCAAGTCTTTCATCAAAAAACTATTTTTCAATGAGTCCTTGACAGATTCAAGCATTTGAACATCATTTCCAATCAACAATATGTCATCCACATATAGGATTAGAAATGCAACTGAACTCCCACTGACCTTCTTGAATACACAATGATCAGAGTCGTTCTTGATGAAGACAAACTCTTTGACCGCTTCATTAAAACGAATGTTCCAATTCCAAGATGCTTGCCTCAATCCATAAATGGATCTCTGAAGCTTGCATACCTTGCCAGCATTCTTTGGATCGACAAAACCCTCGGGCTGTGTCATATACACGTCCTCAGTTAAATTTCCATTAAGGAAAGCCGTTTTGACATCCATCTGCCATATCTCATAGTCGAAATATGCAGCTATAGCAAGAATGATCCGAATTGATTTAGGCATTGCTATCGGTGAATAAGTCTCACCGTAGTAAACTCCTTGAACTTGTCGATAACCTTTAGCAACAAGTCGAGCCTTATGGACTGTAACATTTCCATCCATATCAGTTTTCTTCTTAAAGATCCATTTGCACTCAATGACTCGCACGCCATATGGCGGATCAACCAAGTTCCAAACCTGATTGTCATCCATGGACTTTAATTCGGATCTCATGGCCTCAAGCCATAACTCGGAATCAGGGCTCACCATCGCTTCCGCATACGTGGTCGGTTCGTTGTTCTCCAAGAACAACACATTGCAGTCGTGCATATTGCGCAACCTTTCCGACCTACGTGGAACCGGTGCCGATTCCACTACGGGTTCCCTGACTAACTCCGGAGTGATTGAATCACCTGTCGGAATGTCCCCGTGTGGCTCTCGAATTTCTTCGAGTCGGACCGACCTCCCACTAGCCTTCCGATTGAGAAACTCTTTCTCAAGGAAAACTCCATGTCGAGCGACAAACACTTTGCCCTCTTCACGGTTGTAGAAGTAATATCCCAAGGTTTCCCTAGGATATCCCACGAATATGCACTTGTCCGACTTGGGTGTGAGCTTGTCCGACTAGAGTCGCTTGACATATGCTTCACAACCCCAAATCTTTAGAAAAGACAAGCTATGACTCTTTGCAGTCCATATCTCATATGGTGTCTTATCTACGGACTTTGATGGTACCCTGTTTAGTGTGAAAGCTGCAGTTTCTAGAGTGTATCCCCAAAATGACAAGGGTAAATCCGACTGACTCATCATCGATCGGACCATGTCTAACAAAGTCCGATTCCTCCGTTCCGACACACCATTTCTCTGTGGCATACCTGGAGGAGTGAGTTGTGGAACTATTCCACGGCTCTTCAGATGATCATCAAACTCCTGGCTCATATACTCACCGCCACGATCAGATCGTAGAAGCTTGATTGTCTTGCCGAGTTGATTTTCCACTTCGTTCTGAAACTCCTTGAACTTTTCAAAAGTTTCTGACTTGTGCCTCATCAAGTAGACATATCCATATCTACTAAAGTCGTCGGTAAAAGTCACGAAGTATTGGAAACCACCTCTAGCTGTCGTGCTCATTGGTCCACATACATCACTATGTATAAGTTCCAATAGCTCAGATGCCCTCTCACAACTCTTTGCAAAAGGAGTCTTAGTCATCTTGCCGAGTAGGCAGGACTCACATGTCTCAAATGATTCAAAATCAAATGAAGTCAGAATTCCATCATCATGGAGCTTCTTCATGCATTTTTGACTAATGTGTCCTAGTCGACAATGCCAAATGTAAGTCGGATTTATCTCGTTAGGCTTATGCCTCTTGACATTTATGTTATAGACTGGTTCACCTTCAAGATCTAATATAAATAACCCATTCACAACAGGCGCAAAGCCATAAAACATTTCATTCAAGTAAATAGAACAACCATTGTCCTTAATACCGAATTCATAATCTTGCCTCATCAAACATGAGGCCGAAATAATGTTTCGACTCAATGCAGGAACATAATAACAATTATCAAGTTCCATTACAAATCCTGAAGGTAAATTAAGTTGCATGGTGCCGACGGCTAATGCAGCAACTCTTGCTTTATTCCCGACGCGTATGTCAACTTCTCCTCTTCCAACATTCCTAGTCCTTCTTAGCCCCTGCATCGAGTTGCATATGTGAACAACCGATCCGGTATCATATACCCAAGAGCTACTAGAAATATCAGCAAGAAAAATGTCTATAACATATACAACAAGTGTACCTGAAGAAGAAGTCACACTTCCAGTCTTCTTGCCTATCTGGGCAAGCCACTTGCTGCAGTTCCTCTTCCAGTGACCGGTTTCCTTGCAGTGAAAGCAAAAAGTCCCCGTGTTTGGTCCGGACTTGGGCGCGGCGGCGACAGTAGGAGTTGTCTCCTTGCCCTTTGCCTTAGTCTTTTTCTTGTACCAACTCTTCTTGAACTTTGCCGTGTTCTGCACCATCAACACTTGATGCGTGCCTTTCTTGATATCCTGCTCTGCGACTTTTAGCATCCCATGCAATTTAGTGAGCTTCTTTTCCATGCCATTCATATGGAAGTTCAAGATGAACGCCCCATAGCTAGTCGGAAGAGAAGCCAGAATTGTATCCGTGGACAATTCGTCCCCAAGTGGGAAGCCTAACCGATCCAAAGCTTGCATGTATTCGATCATCTTGATCACATGCGGGCTCAGTGGATCACCCTCTTTCAGCTTATAATCCATCAAGGATCGCCAGACGTTGAACCTTTCGGTCCTTGCCTGCATCTGAAACATGCTCTTGAGGTTCTCGATCATATCGAAAGCCTCAATGTTTTTGAGATGCTGCTGTAGATCGGGCTCCATAGAAGCCAACATGAGACTGCTGGTCTCGTTTGACTCATTAACGAGTTTTTGGTGGGCATTCCTGGCCGTGGCATTAGCATTATCGGCAGGTTCCTCTGGAAGGGGTTCCTCTAGAACATGTTCCTTTTTATCATGCCTGAGAACAATTCTCAGATTTCTATACCAGGTGGTAAAGTTGGTTCCATTCAGTTTATCCTTTTCTAGGATTGATTTCAACGAAAAACTGGGTTGAGCAGGTGGTGCCATTGATCTACAACAGAAATATGCAAAACACTAAGACATGTATTCATAAAGAGTAATTCAAATTAAACATTTTAATAAGAAAATTACTCCCACTAAAATCAACATCCCTCCGTTGATTCTTAGTGATTCAAGATCCAAGATCCACATGTCAACTAGTGAGCTTTTGCATCACCGCTAGAAAACTAGATCACTCGGTAAGCAACAATTGCTAATCGTATCTCTATACGACTCTTGTTTGTTGGGGACATCTCATGCCACGCCAACTCTTATGCCTCGAGGCCCAAAACTATTTTGATAGCCATGACAAGTTAACCAATGCTTCGCTCGTAAGTGTCCGACACAAACACACCACGTTAAGGAGAATGAGAAGCACCCTAATTTTATAGGCCCACCACTAAAAATACTTAACATGTGATGTTGCAGCAATTGGGGAGGCAATTTTACTTGACATTCTTTGAGGGATCACCCTACTTAATAACATCTATCATGCAAAAGAAGGGCGCATAAAAGGCATAAACTTTCACATGCAGTTTATATATGTGTGATATGGTATAGCCCCTTTCATCAACGCATGGTGATCTCCATCTCCAAGTGCGCTGCATGCCCATGGCGATCTCCATCTCCATGGATGGTTGCCCTTGTGGTGATATCCATCTCCACACATGGTGTCAACCGCCAAGTGTTACATAAGATACTATGCTATTACAAACTAATAACTATGAGAGTAAATTACATTACAAGGCATCTCATGTTGATACGCAGGTCATTAATACAATAATGGGACAACCATATGGCTCCAGCCGGTTGCCACACTCAAGACATGCAGGTGATGATTTAAAAATTTACAAGCACCATTCATGGGCTATACCAAATCACAAGCATTCCCTGCAAAAGCAAGTCAGACGTTCTCACCGCCAAAAATAAAACTGTCCGAAACTCTATTTTCCAAGAGGATTTTGACCTCAAAAATATCGTCGAAAACGGTGAAGCGGTTGAAGGTCAAATGCATCTTTTTCGTGCCCTTCAGTTTGACAGGTCGTGGAGCGAAAACGGAGTTCGTATGCAAAAGTTATGCCCGTTTTACTGTGATCCCTCCAACAGATTTCAGCACTATGGAAATCACATTTCCACGGTGTCGATCTTTGCTCCGGTTCGATCAATCTCATCGATCTTCGCGTGTTGCATCTGGATTATGTTCCACTGTCTACCCGATGGCGGAAACCGACCAGTAGGGGTAATTCGTGTCACGACCTCTGCATCACGATCAAGGAATCAAGATCACGAAACCAACCGTCAACACTGACGTGCACAGCCGATCTCATCGACCCGCACCTGAACCGATCTACATATCTCATATGCAAATCACCAAATCTATCACCACACAGCGGAGGCTCTGATACCACTGTTGGAACACGTGGTACGCTACGCTAGCGCCAAATAAAAATTTCTATCGCGCACCCAAGAACATGCTGCTGGAAATAGATCACGGGATCGGGTTTACCACTAGACGCGCAGTCACCGCACCGGAAGTAGAGTTGGTGATGCGTGTAGTCGATCAGCCAATTTGTCTCCTCCTCGTGTAGCCGATCTCCCACGAACAGCGATCTCCCATGAACAGCTCCTCGCGGATCCCTCGAACAGTTCCTCACGGATCCCACGAACGGTTCGTCCAAGCACCGCAGATGCGATGCCTCCAAGGTATCCACACGTACGGGGGCAGCATCGGGCGGCGGACTGCTAGGTCCGATCGCACGGCATGGTGGCGTGGGGAGTGGCGGTGGCTGTCGACGGGTGGAAAAAGATCAACCCTGAAAAGTGCGTCCACTCCCCTTTATATAGACCTCCGAGGTGGGCTCAACACTTGAGGCCCACGACGAGTCTATCCCATTTTCCATTCGGATCCAATCCGAATGGGCTGCAATCCCTTAAGTGTGCGACCCTATAGGTTCACGTACATATGGACACGACCCGAGTCGATAGTCGGTAGCGGCTCCTAGCAGAACATGCCAACTCCCATGTGTGCGCAAAGTCGTTAGACGAACCTCGACAATGTGTCATATACAACATTCCTTTTGCCTCATGATATAGGTTGTAGAGCTCAAGGCTAGTACTTCTCACCCTTGTGGTAGCTCGACATCTGTTCTCGAAACTGTGATGCAGATTCCCGAACTGGGTTAACACTTAACCCATGTTGCATGGCCATGCTTTCTCAATCTGATCACACGAGAGGGCCCAGAGAATATCTCTTCTCACGGAGGGGCAAATCCCATCTTGGTTAACCATGTCTCGCGGCATGTCTGAGGACTCACCCGAAAGCTACCTTTATAACTACCCAGATACGGAGTAGCGTTTGATAGACCCTAAGTAAGTCGATCCTCATCCCGAGAACATGCGATGACCTCAGGTCTAGGACATGGCATATACATTGTGCTTGAGACTAACAGATGACATTATCTCGCTGTGTCTCAAAGTGGGTCTGTCCGACTCGGTTATCTTAATCTCCGAGTCCATACTATCAGTTTGGCATCTCTATGCACATGACTTGTGAAACGTAGTCATCAACTGAATCATATTCTAGTAAAGGATATGTGTCCGCATAACCTTAACAACTAGGGACTATTAGAACAATCATCATACTATATATAGTCTCACAAATAAGTCACATACTTATTGATACATATCACTGATGATGTCCAAGGACAATCCAAAATACTCATGAATACATAGGAAACGAAATCATCACATGGTTGCCTCTAGGGCATATCTCCAACACAGATCCCTTCGTGTATCTCTACCAACAGTAGACGTTCTTCTTCCCGGGAGATGCACTTCAGTTTACACCATTCAGTCTCCTCTTGTATAAGGTGATGTCCATGAACTGGTACATACTCGACCGTCGGGCTACTCTTTTAGCTTCTTCTGGTTCCTCGAGAAGAACTCCTTTCTAGAGGTATTGGACTATCTGCTGCGCCCATGCCAGAGCCTGTGGCTCGACGACAAGGACTAAAGGCATTTCCTCTGCCGTGGGGGTTCTAGCTTCTACGACAAAGACCATCGGGTCTGGCGGAGCTTGGGACCCTCCGGCTGGCGATTTGTCGTTCCCGGCAACCTTCTTGGCGGCCACTGGTGGCTCTGCCGGAAAGTAGTCACCAGAATTTCCTTTTCTCTTCTTGTTATGCCGTGCTGTCGAGGTGACTGAAGGTTGGGTCAATCGGAGTACAAAAGTGCCCGGCTCCACGGGCAACTTCTTCGCAACTCTTTTTGACAGGTCATCAGCAATGTTATTCTCGGCACGAGGGACGTGCTCCATTTACAACCCGTCAAAGCGCTCCTCCAATCTCCACACTTCATCAACATATGCCTCCATCAGGGGACTTTGGTAGTCTTTACTCACCTGGCGTACAACAAGCTGTGAATCTCCTCGGACTATCAGCTTCCTGATGCCTAGATCAGTTGCTATCCGTAATCCGGCAAGCAAGCCCTTGTATTCAGTCGTGTTGTTTGTTGATTCCTCCCCGGGGAAATGCATCTGGCTCACATGCTTGAGGTGCTCTCCGGTGGGTGCTACTAGCAGCACTCCGGCGCCGGCGCCTTGCTGCGAGAAAGCTTCGTCAAAGTACATGATCCATTCTTGAGGTGTTTCCTTGTCGTGAAGGATTGTTTCTGGAATCTCTTCATCTAGCGTTGGTGTCCATTCTGCTATGAATTCCACCAAGGTTCTGCTCTGGATTGTTGTCGTGCTCTCAAAGCTCAAGTCAAAGTTGGCCAGTTCCAACGCCCACTCGACGATCCTGCCAGCTGCCTCTGGATTTCTCAAGATGTGTTGCAACGGAAACCGAGTGAAGACGTTGATGTGATTTGCTTGGAAGTAGTGGCGCAGCTTCCGAGAGGCCATGAGCAGGACGAAAAGCATCTTTTGTATCCCAGATTATATCGATCTAGCCCTCTGCAGGAGGGAGCCGACGAAATAAACTAGCCGCTGCACCATTTTCTTCTTCTACACAATTTGTTGTTCTGCTCCATGGTTTGTTGTGGCTGGCTCAGGCTTGCCGACCCCGGACTCCATGGTTTCTGCCTCTACCGCAGCACTAACCACTTGGTTCGTTGCCGCCAAATATAGCAGCAATGGTTCCTCCATTCTTGGCGCGACCAAAACTGGCGTTGAGGACAGGCATTTCTTCAAGTCTTGCAGCGCTGCCTCTGCTTCCGGGGTCCATGTCATTGGGCCCGCCTTCTTCAGGATCTTGAAAAATGGCAAGGTGCGCTCTACAGACATGGGAATGAACCTGTTGAGGGCAGCACCGCAGCCCGCTAGACGACGCACATCCTTGATGTGCTTCAGCGCCTCCAGCTGTTCAATTGCTTCAAACCTGGAGGGGTTGGCTTCGATCCCGCGCTGTGGTACAAAGAACCCGAGGAGGTTGTCGGAGGGAACTCTGAAAACACACTTCTCGGGGTTAAGCTTCAAATTGATCCTGCGCAGAATGGCAAAGGTTTTTTCCAGGTCTTGGATCAGCGTGTCCTTGTCCTTGGTCTTGATTACTATATCATCCATGTAGGCTTCTACATTCCTGTTCATTTGTGGCCCAAAACCAATCTGAACTGCTCTTGTGAATGTTGAACCGGCGCTCTTCAACCCAAACAGCATGCGCCTGAAGAAGTACGCGCCGCAAGGGGTAATGAACGCTGTTTTCTCTTCATCTTCCTCGACCATGAAGATCTGGTGGTAACCAGAGTAGGCGTCGAGGAAAGATAGGAGATCGGAGCCGGCGGTCGAGTCCACTATCGGATCGATGCACGGCAAGGGAAATGGGTCCTTCGGGAAAGCCTTACTGACATCAGTGAAGTCGATGCAAAGTCTCCATTTCCCATTTGCCTTGCGCACTACCACAGGATTCGCCAGCCAAGTTGGGGTGATCACGCTTCTAATCAGACCTGCTGCTTTCAGCTTCTTGATTTCTTCTGTAATAAACTCTTGCTGCTCCAGGGCTTGCTTTCAGACCTTCTTCTTGACGGGGCGCGCGTGGGGACAAATGGCAAGGTGGTGCTCAATCACCTCCCTGGGAACACTGGGGATGTCGGACGGTTGCCAGGCAAACACATTGACATTCGCCCGCAGGGAGGTGACGAGCGCGCTTTCCTATTTGTTGTCAAGGGTGGCACTTTTGGTGAAAGTGTCGCCCTTGCCGTCCTCCCGCGCGGACACTTGTTTCGTCTTGGGGATGGTCACCTTGTCTTTCTTGATCCTGGCAGCAGAGGTCTCAGGTAAGTCCTCGATGGGCGAGGTGCACCTTTTAGCATGCTTCCCGGAGTCCTTACGAGATTCGCCAGAGTTTTGTTCTTCCCCCCGGGAGCATTGCTGGTAGGAGCGAGTGCCTCGTCGGCAGACGCTGCCACTGCCTCCCGAAAGAACTTGTCAACACAGAGGACCGCGTCTTTGTTGTCAGTGCGGATGGTGATGACGCTCATCGGTCCTGGCATCTTGAGAGTGTTGTAGGCATGGTGTGTTGCCGCCATGAACTTCGCTAGTGCCGGTCGGCCCAGAATCCCATTTTACGGCAGCGACATATTTGCAACGTCGAAGAGTACCCTCTTTGTCCTGATGTTGAGCTTGCTGCCGAACGTCACTGGTAGAGTGATTTTTCCCTTGGGCTGAGATCTTCCTGGGTTGACCCTTGGAACGACCTCGTTGGCTTGAGATCCGTGTTTGGAATCTGCAGCCGCTTGATCATGTCGGGTGAGATCAAGTTCAACCTAGCCCCATTGTCGACCAACATCTTCGTGACCTTGAGGGTGCGTATTGTTGGCAAAACCAACAACGGCACGCGCCCGACGGTCAGGGTGGTCCTCAGCGTCGCAGATGATGGGTGTGTTAGACCACTTGAGGGGTTTCGTCGCGTCTGCCACTGGCTTTGCCGCGTTAATCTCACGGGCCCATTGCTTGAGCTGCCGGTGAGAGGAGTGCAAAGATGCGCCTCCGTCAACGCACATGGCATCGACAGCCTTCTGGAATTCCTGGCCTTCAGATTCTTCTTCTCATCGTCATCATCATCTTCATCATTAGATTTCTTGTCTCGGCCTCTAGCAGGGTTCTCCTTGCTCTGCTTCGCCTTGCCGCGGCGGCCACCACGACCACCGTTGCTTTCATTGCCGGAACCACCTGCACCATCTTGGCCCTTCTCCTTGTCGCGCCTTTCGTACTCTTGCTTTTGCTTCTCTGCAAGTTGTTCTACTTCGTGGCACTCGTTGATGTCGTGGCTCTTGGTGAGGTGGATCTTGCAGTATGGCTTGCTGGTCTTCTTTCCTGCTGCGGCCTCGTCGTCTGCGGAGCATGCGGCAGCATCCTTGCCGAATCCCTTAGACTTGGCCTTCTTGCTGGAGCTGGCGTTGCCGTTTCCTTCTATAACCATCACTGCTTTTCCCTTGTGCTTCTGGTTGCGCTTCCGTCCCTTTTTCGTGGAGGCGAGCGCGCTATCGTCGTCTGAGTCGACCTCATTGCCAACATCCCCCCGGGGAGCCTCCTTCCTTCTTCAGCCCATGCACACTTGTCGGCCAGAGCGTAGAGCACGGCGACATCTCGCACCTTGTTGATGCTCATTGCTTACGTTCGTGTGGAACATAGCGATCACCACGACTGGGTGGACGTCTGGGATGCTGTGATGCACGTGGCTGAACCTCTCGATGTACTTGCAGAGGGTTTCGCCATCTCTCTGAGGGATCACATGCAAATTGCTGGGTGATACGTCTCCAACGTATCTATAATTTTTGCTTGTTCCATGCTGTTATATTATCATTCTTGGATGTTTTACAATCATTTTATAACAACTTTATATCATTTTTTTGGGACTAACCTATTGACATAGTGCCAGTTTTTGCTTGTTTTTTACTTCGCAGAAAATCAATACCAAACGGAGTCCAATCACGACGAAACTTTTTGGAGATATTTTCTGGACCAGAAGACACCTGGTGGGCCAAAGAAGTGCCGGAGAAGTGGGATGAGGAGACCACAACCCACCAGGGCGCGCCAGGGGGGCCCTGGCACGCCCTGATGGGTTCTGCCCTCCTCGGGGCCCCTCTCCACCGCCTCTGATGCCTATAAATTCCTAAATATTCCAAAAACACTAGGGGAGTGGACGAAACACAATTCCAGCTGCCGCAAGTTCCAGAACCTCGAGATCAAATCTAAACACCATCACGGAGGGGTTCATCTTCTTCATAGGTGCCTCTCCGATGATGAGTGAGTAGTCCACCATAGACCTACGGGTCCGTAGGCAGTAGCTAGATGGCTTCCTCTCTCTCTTATGATTCTCAATACAATGGTCTCTTGGAGATCTATTTGATGTAAACTTTTGCGGTGTGTTTGTTGGGATCCGATGAATTTTGAGTTCATGATCAGTTTCTATCCATGAATATTTTTTGAGTCTTCTTTGATCTCTTATATGCATGATTACTTATAGCCTCGTATTTCTTCTTCGAATCTTTGGTTTAGTTAGGCCGAATAGATCGATTTTTCTTGCCATGGGAAGATGTGCTTTGTGATGGGTTCGATCTTGCGGTGTTCTTACCAAGTGACAGAAGGGGCAGCAAGCCACGCATGTATCGTTGCTATTAAGGATAACAAGATGGGGTCTATTCCTACATGAATAGATCTTGTCTACATCATGTCATCGTTCTTATTGCATTACTCCATTTTTCCATGAACTTAATATACTAGATGCATGTTGGGTAGCGGTCGATGTGTGGAGTAATAGTGGTAGATACATGCAGGAGTCGGTCTACTTATCTTGGATATGATGCCTATATAATGATCATCGCCTTGGATATTGTCATGACTATTCTATTTTCTATCAATTGCCCAACAGTAATTTGTTCACGCACCGTGCGCTATACTCATGAGAGAAGCCACTAGTGAACCCTATGGCCCCCGGGTCTACTTTTTCCAACATATTGCTTTCAGATCTATCTTTTTGCATCTTTGTTTTCAGATCTACAAAACAAAAAACCCAAAAACATATTGCTGCATATTTTATTTGCTCTTTTTATTCTGAGTTCTTGAAATATCTATCTCTCCTATCTATCACTACCTAATCTATCTTTTTACCGTAGAGAGATTGACAACCTCTCTTTCGCGTCGGGTTGCAAGTATTTGATGTTTGTGTGCAGGTGCTGCTTATTGGGTGGTGGTGATCCTCCTACTGGTTCGATAAGCTTGGTTTCATAACTGAGGGAAATACTTACCGTCGCTGTGCTGCATCATCCCTTCCTCTTTGGGGAAATACCGATGCAGTCTCAAGCCACGTCAAAGGAATTTCTGGCGCCGCTCCCGGGGAGGAAGCGGTCTCTTCTACGTGCCTATCGTGGGCGCCGAGGGGACTCCATCATCATCTACCAGGTTCCTAATCACAAATCTCATCTCCTTGCAATTACATTATTTGCCATTTGCCCCTCGTTTCCCTCTCCCCCACTTCACCAATTTGCCGTTTTATTCGCCCACTTTTTCATTTGCCTTTTTCTTGTCGGATCTCTTCCTTGCTTGCAATCTTGTTTGCGTAGTCACGATGACTCAAGAGAACACCAAGTTATGTGATTTTTCCAACACTAATAACAATGATTTTATTAGTACTCCGATTGCTCCTCCCGCCACTAGTGCGGAGTCTTGTGATATTAATGCCGCTTTGTTGAATCTTGTCATGAAAGATCAATTTTCCGGTAATCCTAATGAGGATGCCGCATCCCATCTAAACATGTTCGTAGAATTGTGTGATATGCAAAAGAAAAAGATGTTGACAATGATATTTTGAAGTTGAAATTATTTCCTTTTTCCTTGCGGGGTCGTGCAAAAATTTGGTTTTCCTCTTTGCCTCGCAATAGTATCGATTCTTGGAATATGTGCAAGGATGCTTTCATCACTAAGTATTTTCCGCCCACGAAAATTATTTCCCTTAGGACACAAATCTTGAATTTTAAGCAACTTGAGCGTGAACATGTTGCACAATCTTGGGAAAGAATGAAGTTGATGCTAAGAAATTGTCCTACTCATGGTTTAAATCTTTGGATGATCATACAAATTTTTTATGCGGGATTGAATTTTGTCTCTAGAAATCTTTTAGATTCCGCTGCGGGTGGTACTTTTATGGAGATTGATTTGGGTGAAGCTACTAAATTGCTAGATAATATCATGGCTAATTATTCTCAATGGCATACCGAAAGAGCACCTACCAGTAAAAAAGTTAATTCGGTTGAAGAAATTAGTACTTTGAGTGATAAGGTTGATGCTTTGATGAAATTGGTTGCTAGTAAAAATTCTCCTATTGATCCTAATGATGTGCCTTTGTTTACCTTGATTGAGCAAAATAGTGATTCCGTAGAAGTGAATTTTGTCTCGCAAAACAATTTCAATAACAATGCTTATAGAGGTAATTTTAATCCTAGGCCTTTTCCTGGAAATTCCTCTAATAATTATGGTAATTCCTATGGTAATTCTTCTTACAATAATAATAGGAACACCTCTGATCTTGAGAGTAATATTAAAGAATTTATCAATGCGCAAAAGGCTTTCAATACTACGATAGAAGAAAAGTTGAATAAGATTGATGATATGTCTAGAAGCATTGATATAATTTCTCATGATGTTGAAAATCTCAAGTTGAAAGCTTTTGTTCCTAAGATTGATGAATCAATTAAAGCTTTATATGTCTCTATGGATGAAAGTAAGAAAAGAACCGCTATGCTTAGATCTAAAAGGGAAATCTTAGAAAAATCCTTTTCTAGTGATTGTCTTCATAAAAAAGATGAAGATCTTAAAGTGATTGGTGTTTCTTCTATTGATTCCTTGTTTAGTAATGTTAAGATTCATGATAAAGGGACTGAAGTACAGTCAACTTTAGCTAGAAGGCGTCCCAATAATTTGGAGGGTGAAAATCTTGATGAAATTTTTGATAAAAGTGGGTTTGAAGAGGTCAAAACTTTAACTAGTGATGTGCCCACTATCTTGGATTGCAAAGACTTTAATTATGATAGTTTCTCTTTGATTGAATGTATTTCTTTTCTGCAATCTATGTTGAATTCACCTCATGCTTATGAGATAAATAAAGCTTTTACTAAACATATCGTTGATGCCATGATGAAATCTTTTGAAGAAAAGTTAGAGTTGGAGATTTCTATTCCTAGAAAATTACATGATGAGTGGGAACCTACCATTAAGTTAAATATTAAAAATTATGAGTGCTTTGCTTTTTGTGATTTGGGTGCTAGTGTTTCCACGAATCCGAAATCTCTATGTGATGTGCTTGGTCTTACCAATATTGAAGAATGTTCTCTTAATTTGCACTTGGCGGATTCCACTATTAAAAAGCCTTTGAGAAGAATTAATGATGTTATTATTTTTGCAAATAGGAATTATGTGCCCATAGATTTTATTGTGCTTGATATTGATTCCAATCCGTCTTGTCCCATTATACTTGGTAAGCCGTCTTTACGCACTATAGGTGCCGTGATTCATATGAAAGAAGGCAATATTCGTTTTCAATTTCCCTTGAGAAAGGGTATGGAACACTTCCCTAGAACAAGAATTAAGCCACCATATGAATCAATCATGAGGGCACCCTATGGATCCAAAACCAAAGATGACAATACTTGAATCTATGCGTTATGCCTAGCTAGGGGCGTAAAACGATAGCGCTTGTTGGGAGGCAACCCAATAAATAAATAAATTTTTCCTTTTCCTTTCTGGTTTTGAGTGTTGACACAATTATTACTCTGTTATGATTGTGTTTTTATGGTTTATTTAGTGTTTGTGCCAAGTAAAGCCTTTAGGATGATTCATAGGATGAGTAGAAGCGATGCTGAATCTGAAACAGAAACTTTGCGTCCAGTATATGAATTTTCATTTTTTTCCGGAACGTGATCTTGAGATGAAATTTTAACACAGTGTTTATATACAAATTCCTTACGTTGTCCTAATATTTCAGAATTTTTAAAGTTACATAAGTATGGTTAGAGTACAGATTACTATAGACTGTTCTGTTTAAGACAGATTCTGTTTTCGTTGCATTGTGTGCTTGTTTTGATGAATCTATGGTTTATATTGAAGGGTATGAACCATGGTAAATTTAAAATACAGTAGGTATAATGCAATAATAAAATATTAATAGGTTTGCAACAGCACCTAAAGTAGTGATTTGCTTTATTATACTAACGGATCTCACGAAGATTTTGTTGAGTTTTGTGTGATTGAAGTTTTCAAGTTTTGGGTGAGATCACGATGGATGAAGGAATAAGGAGTGAAAAGAGCCTAAGCTTGGGGATGCTACCGCACCCCCAAGATATTTCCAAATATAAACAAGCAACTAAGCTTGGGGATGCCTCCGAGTGGCATTCCCTCTTTCTTCTAACAACCATCGGTATTTTACTTGGAGCTATATTTTTATTCGTCACATATCATGAGTTTTGCTTGGAGTGTCTTGTATCTTTGCTTGCTTTACTTGTTAGTTTGTCACATGTATCCTTGCTGGACACACCTATTTGAGAAATCCAAAATCATGCTATGATTTGTTAGAATTTCTCTATGGTCTTCACTTAAACTTTTTGAGCTATAGAATTGCTCTAGTGCTTCACTTATATCTTTTTGAGCACGGTGTGTTTGGATTTTTTTGTAGAAATACTCTCATGCTTAACTTAGATTAATTTGAGAGTTAGTAAATTTTGAAGAAATCCTCTCATGCTTCACTTATACCTTTTTGAGAGATGAAACCTTTATGCTCATGTGCTTCAATTAAATTTGTTTGAGCTTGCCAAAAAGCAATGGCAATATATGAAACTAGTCCCAAAGTGCTAGATATCCAAGGAGGATATAATAAAAACTTTCATGAAGATCATTGGGCAAATTAAACTTGATTTTTTGTAATAGTTTTGAAACATGATGATAGTAATATGTGAGTCATGTTAGGGAGTAATTGTGCTTTAGTAGGAATATTGGTGTTAAGATTTGTGATTCCCTATGCATGCACGAAAGTCAATAGTTATGCAATGAAGTTACATCCTACTTAAGGTGCATTATTCGGTGTTAGTTATGCTCAATGCTACCTTATGTGAATTTTTGTTTCTTGGTTTGGTTGCTTCTCAATCTATTTACTAGCCTCCATTTGTACTAAGTAGAAATACTACTTGTGCATCCAAAATCCTTAAACCAAGTTTTGCCTTATGAGTCCACTATACCTACCTATATGCGGTATTTCCATGCCGTTCCAAGCAAATTTGTATGTGCCATCTCTAAATTTTCAAAATAAATTTTATCTTTTGTGTGCCCGTACCTCTCATGAAACGGTGGGGAGTGTCCAATATTTTTCCATGCTAGATGTGTTATTCTCAAGATGAGTGTTTATTCACTTGTCATTGCAAGAGAGTGCGGCGGTAATAGGGATGCCCATTCCCGAAATGAAAAATAAAAATATATATTTACTTTATGTTATCAAATAATAAATTCCTTGGAAAGTGTTGGTATGGAAGGCAACCGTGGATACGGCCCGCCATGGAAAGTGAAAGTTTGGTGGAAAAAGGAATAAACTTTATTTTCTATTTGGGAACCGCCTATGATATATCTAGCATGGAAAGTATTGTGAGCTACTTTGTCGTTTTCGTTGACAGGAAAATCATGCCACCCAAAATATTTTTTCTCTCTCAATTTAAACCTTGAGCTCTGGCACCTCTACAAATCCCTATTTCCCTCTGCGAAGGGCCTATCTATTTACTTTATGCAATTTTTATTTTTACTTTGAGTCTCCATCTTCTCTTATAAAGCACCAACTAGGGGGCATTATGATCGTACTTGAGCATTGGGCAGAGTTAATATTTGAGTGTGTTTCATGAATGCATCAATGATTGAGCATGATGGGCTAGGGATAACTTTATTTAGTGTTGGTATTTTGAAAGACATGGTTGCTTGCTGGCATGCTTGAGTATTGAAGTCATTATGTTAAAACTAGACTATTGCTTTGAATCTTTTACAAGTCCAAATGTCCATGCTATAGAAAAGAAAAGAATATGATGAACATGTTACGCAGCATTCCACATCAAAAATTCTGTTTTTATCATTTACCTACTCGAGGACGGGTAGGAATTAAGCTTGGGGATGCTGATACGTCTCCAACGTATCTATAATTTTTGCTTGTTCCATGCTATTATATTATCATTCTTGGATGTTTTACAATCATTTTATAACAACTTTATATTATTTTTTGGGACTAACCTATTGACATAGTGCCAAAGTGCCAGTTGTTGTTTTTGCTTGTTTTTTACTTTGCACAAAAATCAATACCAAATGGAGTCCAATCGCGACGAAACTTTTTGGAGATTTTTTCTGGACCAGAAGACACCCGGTGGGCCAAAGAAGTGCCGGAGAAGTGGGCCGAGGAGACCACAACCCACCAGGGCTTGCCAGGGGGGCCCCGACGCGCCCTGATGGGTTGTGCCCTCCTCGGGGCCCCTCTCCACCGCCTCTGATGCCTATAAATTCCCAAATATTCCAAAAACCCTAGGGGAGTCGACGAAACACAATTCCAGCCGCCGCAAGTTCCAGAACCTCGAGATCCAATCTAAACACCATCACGGAGGGGTTCATCTTCTTCATTGGTGCCTCTCCGATGATGCGTGAGTAGTCCACCATAGACCTACGGGTTCATAGGCAGTAGCTAGATGGCTTCCTCTCTCTCTCTCTTATGATTCTCAATACAATGGTCTCTTGGAGATCTATTTGATGTAAACTTTTGCGGTGTGTTTGTTGGGATCCGATGAATTTTGAGTTCATGATCAGTTTCTATCCATGAATATTATTTGAGTCTTCTTTGATCTCATGATTACTTATAGCCTCGTATTTCTTCTTCGAATCTTTGGTTTAGTTAGGTCGACTAGATCGATTTTTCTTGCGATGGGAAGAGGTGCTTTGTGATGGGTTCGATCTTGCGGTGTTCTTTCCCAGTGACAGATGGGGCAGCAAGACACGCATGTATCATTGCTATTAAGGATAACAAGATGGGGTCTATTCCTACATGAATAGATCTTGTCTACATCATGTCATCGTTCTTATTGCATTACTCTGTTTTTCCATGAACTTAATACACTAGATGCATGCTGGATAGCGGTCGATGTGTGGAGTAATAGTGGTAGATGCAGGCAGGAGTCGGTCTACTTATATTGGACGTGATGCCTATATAATGATCATCGCCTTGGATATCGTCATGACTATTCGATTTTCTATCAATTGCCCAACAGTAATTTGTTCACCCACCATGCGCTATACTCATGAGAGAAGCCACTAGTGAACCCTATGGCCCCCGGGTCTACTTTTTCCAACATATTGCTTTCAGATCTATCTTTTTGCATCTTTGTTTTCAGATCTACAAAACCAAAAACCCAAAAACATATTGCTGCATATTTTATTTGCTCTTTTCATTTTGTGTTCTTGAGAGATCTATCTCTCCTATCAATCACTACCTAATCTATCTTTTTACCGTAGAGAGATTGACAACCTCTCTTTCGCGTCGGGTTGCAAGTATTTGTTGTTTGTGTGCATGTGCTGCTTATTGGGTGGTGGTGATCCTCCTACTGGTTCGATAACCTTGGTTTCATAACTGAGGGAAATACTTACCGTCGTTGTGCTGCATCATCCCTTCCTCTTTGGGGAAATACCGACACAGTCTCAAGCCACGTCACTGGGTTGCCTCGGAAGCATGTGGCCTCCATGGTATGCGCCAACGAATTGGTTGCACAGGTCCGCCCAAGAGGAGATGGATCCTTCCGACAAGTTCATCAGCCAACTCCTCACGTTGGGCTTGAGAGCCAACATGAAGTAGTTGGCAAACACTTTTTCATCGTGCTGTCCGGCAGCTTGCACGGCGATGGTGTAAATGCCGAGGAACTCAGAGGGGCTGATCTTGCCGTCACACTTGTTGGGCAGTGATACGTCTCCAACGTATCTATAATTTTTGATTCTTCCATGCTATTATATTATCATTGTAGGATACTTTGTCAGGCAGTTCCTGTTTTTTGTGTGTTTTTTGTTTCACAAAAATTCCATATCAAACAGAGTCCAAACGTGATAAAAAATTATGGAGATTTTTCATGCAATATATGTGAATTTTGGGAGTCGGAATCAACGCAAGACAACGCCCGAGGGCCCCACAAGCCAATAGGGCGCGGCCTGGAGGTGGGGCCGTGCCCTGATGGCTTGTGTCTAGCTCTTAAGTCTGTTAGGGGCCCTCCTTCCGCCGCAAGAAAGATATTTTTGCTATAAAAATTCCCTCAAAATTTCAGCCCGATCGGAGTTACGGATCTCTGAATATTTAATAAACGGTGAAGGGGTCCGAAAACAGTCGCGAAAACAGAAGAGAAATAGACAGATAGATCCAATCTCAGAGGGGCTCCTGCCCTCCGGGAGCCATGGCAACCATGGACCAGAGGGAAAACTCTCCTCCCACCTAGGGAGGAGGCCAAGGATGAAGAAGAAGGAGGGGGCTCTCCCCCCTTTTCTCCCGGTGGTGCCGGAGCGCTGCCGGGGCAATCATCGTGACAACTATCTACACCAACAACTTCGCCGCCATCACCACCAACTCTCTCCCCCTCTATGCAGCGGTGTAAAACCTCTTTTCCCCGCTGTAATCACTCCTTAAACATGGTGCGTAATGCTATATATTACTATCCAATGATGTGTGGCTATCCTATGATATTTGAGTAGATCTATTTTTTCCTACGGGTTAATTGTGGTATGGTGTTATTGATATGAGTTGTATTGTTATATGGTGCTGTCCTAAGGTGCCTTCCATGAGGCGCACACGTGAAGGATTCACGCTGGAGGGTTGGCAATGTGTTCATGATTCGCTTATGGTGGGTGGCTAGAGTGACAGAAGCTTACACCCGAGTAAGGGAGTTGTTTGCGTATGGGAGTAAAGAGGACTTGATGTTTAATGCTATGGTTGGGTTTACCTTAATGATTTCTAGTAGTTGTGGATGCTTGCTAGAGGCCCAATCATAAGTGCATATGATCCAAGTACGAAAAGTGTGTTAGCGTATGCCTCTCCCTCATTGCATATGATAATTAAATATCATGTTATATTCAATTGCCTATAGACAATTTTTCTCTCGCGTTACATAAAAAAGCTTTCTACTAAACAACTTACTTATTAATCTTTATCTAAACAGCCCCTAACTGTTATTTACTTGTCCTTTATGACCTTGCAAAACTATCTATTACTCCTACTAAGTACTTCTAGTTTCCTTCCCGCAAAGTAGTTTCATACTTGTTCCAGTTAAAGTAAGCGTTAGCGTGTGTAGAGTTGTATTGGTGGACGATAGAACTTGACAGAATATTAATTCTACCTTTAGCTCCTCGTTGGGTTCGATACTCTTACTTATCGAAAAAGGCTAGAAACGATCCCCTACACTTGTGGGTTATCAAGACCTTTTTCTGGCGCCGTTGGCGGGGAGCAATAGCATAGTGGTTGATATTCTCGTGTGTGCTTGTTTGCTTTATCACTAAGTAATTTTTATTTTCTGTTATAAGTTGTTTTCTATCTTTAGATATGGGTAGGAAACGCAAAATACCAAAAAATATAGATGTACTTGCTGCTCCAAAAGTTGAGGAACCACTACTGTTTCATACTACCGAAACTTATTATTGGGTCATCTTCGATCCCTTTGTACTCGTGTTGAAAACCCAACTAGCTTAGTTGAGGGAAAATCATTAAATGAGCATGCTTATTATGTGCGACATCACATATCTCAAAAAGGGAAACTCTTGTGGCATCAAATTAGTACTTTGTGTTGATATGCTTGGAATTTATGTGAATTATATGATTTTACTTGTTGTTTTAAAAACACTCAAGAACACTTTCCCTATCAATGTGTGTTTAATGATAATGAAATATTATCTTCTTATGCCAAGGATGCCTATTGTTATTATGATGTTGAACAAATTGAAGAATTTGTTGCTTTTAAGGGTGCTTATGAAATTGGTACTTCGATTGAAAAGTATGATGCTACTCTTTACAAATCTGAAAATTTTCCCGTAATTAAATATTTCTATGAAAACTATGCTTCTAATGCTTATGTTAAAGAATTTATTGAAAGAATGACCGCTGCCTTGGAAGAGACTAATATTTTGCAGGAATCTATGAAAGAAGAAATTGCTGAAACTATGAGCTCATTAGATGAAAAAGATGAGGAGGAGAGCGAAGAACAAAAGGA
The DNA here is from genome assembly GCA_039707655.1 of Elymus sibiricus. Classification (NCBI taxonomy): domain Eukaryota; kingdom Viridiplantae; phylum Streptophyta; class Magnoliopsida; order Poales; family Poaceae; genus Elymus; species Elymus sibiricus. The sequence goes on along the minus strand of CM077667.1, from coordinate 245,507,057 downwards.
GGAAGAGCGGATTAGCTACCTGTGCCCACCTTCTAATGAGAGTAACTCTTCAACTCATACATTGTTTAATTTCCCTTCGTACATACCGAAGGATGAATGCTATGATGATTGCTATCATCCCTTGGATTCATTTGAAATATCCCTTTTTGATGAACTTGATGCTCGCTATGCTTGTGGCCATGATGCCAATATGAATTATGCTTATGGAGATGAACTTGCTGTAGTTCCTTATGTTAAGCATGAAATTGTTGCTATTGCACCCACACATGATAGTCCTATTATCTTTTTGAATTCTCCCAAGTACACTATATCGGAGAAGTTTGGACTTATTAAGAATTATATTGATGGGTTGCGTTTTTAATATTACACATGATGATTTTGCTGAATATAATATGCATGTGCTTGCTGCTCCTACTATCGGAATCGGGGCTCCGCAGACCCAAGAAAGGTTCGAACACAAGGGTGCGCTCGCCCTCCGATCCTACTCAACTCGCAGCTACACAACCTTGCCTTGTAGAATGCGTGCGAGCAAGCGAGAAGATGAACATAGAGATTTACCCAGGTTCGGGCCACCTTGCGGTGTAAATCCCTACTTCTGCGTTGGGTGGATTGGCCTCACGATTAGGTTCGGTGATGAACAGGTACAACGGTGAGCGATCTTGTGAGGGCACTCGGGTGAGGGTGTCTCCCCACGTCTCTACCGTGGAGGCTAGCCCTTATTTATAGTGGCATGGGTCCTCTTCCCTTATCGCACAGGTGGGAAGGGATCCCACAATGGCCAAATTTGAAAGGGGCAGGAGGTACAACTTATCCTGACTAAAGGTGGTCTTCGCCCGCAAAGCAACTGGGCGTGACGCAGAGGTGGGCTCGGCGATGACATCCTTCCTGCCGAGCTCGTGGTCTCGGTATCGTTGCACCGGAAGGGAAACCTTTGGGGGATCCCTCGGGAACCCGCGTACGTCCTTGCCTCCTTAGCACCAAAGAGGAAACTGTTCCCTCTGCGCCCGCTGGCATTGGTCGTCGTGGCTCACGTCAACGCTGCCTCCGGAGGCTGCGCACCTGCGTGGGAATCTCCGCTCCTCGGGAGGCAACCTGGGGAGGCCGCTCCCCTGGAGGACTTGGTGTTGTTCTCCTCGCGAGGGCGGGGCCCTCACGAGGGTCTTGTCCTGGGGGGTTTGTCGCCAGGTCGCATCGGGCCGTCGAGGTGGGCCGCGCGCTGGCCCGCAGGCAGGCAATTCTGGGTACCCCCGAACCCAGAATGCCGACAGTAGCCCCCGGGCCGAAGGCGTGCTCGGGCTGGCTTCGGGGCGAAGCCACGGAAGAAAGGGCGAAGCGTCGCGGGCCCTTTATCGCCTGCGGTCCAGGCCCGACGCGTGGCGCCTGGCAGGTCGCGGGACTCCTCCTCTTCCGCAAGGCCTCGAGAACCACCCTGAGTCAAGTTGACGTGAGGCAGGTGTGCTGCGTCGGTCATCATTGCCCTTCCTTGATTGACGCCGCCCTCTTGTGTTATCCTTCCTCTCCGGCCCACGCTGAAGTGACCTGTCAAGGGGAACGAGGCGACGTGAGACAGAGCTGCCCGCGAGTCGAGCACGACACGTGGCGCCTGAGGAGCACGTGTTGCCTCCACTCCCCACGACGCCTCGGGGACCGTGGTCATGCCTATAAACCCGCCTCACCCGAGGGGCAGTTCCACCCTCGCACACCTTCCCATTCGCCACCTTCGCAGGAACACCACCCACTTCCCCATTTCTCCTTCTCATGGCGTCCGGGGGGAGTGCTGCCGGCGCCGGAGCGCGAACGGGGTCCTTGGTGCCGCCACCATCTCCTGGGGGTGGCGGGGGTCAGCCTTCGAGGCCGATCCAGGCGCTCCGGCGCTGTTCCGCCACTGATGAATAAGTGTGTCATTGCCTCCACCTTTTTCTTGTGAATCATGCTTGGCTCGCCGAGTCTGATTACCAGCTCCTTTCAGGGCGCCCACGCCCAAGAGGCGTAGGCTCGACGTGCTTCAGGGCGAGGTGGACGCGCTCAGGACCTAGCTGCAGGGCACCGAGGCCTCTCTCCAAGCCGCGCTTCGGGCTGAGGAGCACGCCAAGGCAGAGCTGGCGTCCCTCCAGGCCTAGGTCGAGGGGGCCGCCAACGCCATGCAGGCAGTCAGGGACGAAGCGGCGCTCGCGAAGATGATGGAGGCGCAGCACGGCAAGCAGTACCTGGACATCGCCCGTCGTGCGGGCAGCGCGGTCCGCCGGTTCGTCGGGGAAGCCTCCACGCTGCCGTGTGCACATGGCGACGGGGGCTACCTCAACTTCTTCCAGAAGGTGGTGGAGGCGCTGGAGTCTGGCGTATTCCAGGTGGATGAGGATGCCGAGTCCAGCGCGCGCGACCTTCCGGATAGCGCGCTGACGCGTGTCTTCTCCAACTTGCGCCGCCATGCCCCCGCGCTCGACCTCTCCCGCGCGATGGAGCCGGTGCCCGAGGATCTCCGGAGGCCCCTCAGGGACGAGGTGCATGAGCACATGGAGTCCTTGGACGAGCGGTTTGCCCAGGCGACGTCCTCCGAGGAAGGCGACAGCTCCGGAGTCGAGACCTTCAAGAGCCGCGACGGAGACAGCGCCTCCTCTGCCTGAGCTCCTTTTTCCTCATTCCTTGCCAGGAAGTCGCTTCGCCCGGGCTTTCCTTAGGGGGTCTCGCGGGAGCGCCGAGCTGCCCCCGGCGATGGCTGCCCACTCGAACCTCGCGAGGCTGACATCCTGACGAGACACAGTCCGCGCCTACGCCGGGCTCTCAGGGGCGGCGCCATAAGAGCCCGACTCCCCCTCTTCTCCGTTGTCTTCCTTTCTCGTAGCGCCGTGCCGGCCCCGCGAGTACATGTGGAAGGGGTCATCTCCTTCATGCTCGGGCGCCGGTGGCACGAAGGCTCCTGAGGCGCGGCACTTGGGGGTTCGCCTTTGGTGCTCGAGCGGCTCGCGTGGGGGAGGGCGTCGCTCGCGAGGCCCGCTTCGCGAGGCCTCCCAAGGGAAATCCTGAACCACAGGCGGCAAGCGCTCGCCCGCGCCTGCAGCCCGGGGGGAGGTGTACCCTCCATTCCAAGCATGACTGGGCGGCGACGCTTCTCGTTGAGACCTTCGGGGAAGACGGCGGGCGCTTGGGGTGAACTTGCCCTTGGCGACGGCCGCAGCACCTCGAACGGTGGCGACACTCTCTCCGGGGGAAGCTCGAGCGTTGATGACTACGACGAGCCTCCGCGTCGCCGCGCCCGGACTGGGGAGGACGCTGAGCCGCCACGCCGTCGTGCCCACGTCCGGGGGGAGGAGGACTACGAGTGAACGCGGGCGGCGCCGGAGCCAAGTCTTAGGAGTGACGATCCTCGGGAGGCCGTCTTTTGCTTTTATTTCCTGCATCAAGAACCATGGAGAGCCCGGTGGGCGCGTGTAATGAACTATGGCGCTTGCACCTTTGTGTTAGCGTTTTTCCTTTCGCACCCTAGCATTTATGTCGCTGCAAATTGAAATTTTCCGCTCGTCATGGTTAGGATAACTTAGCTTGGCGTGCTTGCAGCGGGTCCCCGCGTCACGAGGGCGTGCTCCTCCGGAGCTTCTTTCCTTGGCCATCCTTCTTCTGGTGACCGTGGGTTTGAGCCCCCGAGCGGGGGTCAATCGTTGCTGGTATGCCGGGTCGTGATGCCCGGCAAGGCCAGTAGATGGGCGCTCCTGAGGCCGGGGGCCGGAGGCAATATTGCCTGCTGGCTCGCTTCGAGAGCGTCGCGCGAGGATTAGGACGCCAAGGTTTTGGCGAGGTGTGTGTGCACACCGTGTCCAGCCCCCGCTCGCGGGGCGCGAGAGAGAGAGAGAGAGAGAGAGAGCTGGCGGGTGCCAAACCCCCTTAAAAAGAAGCTACAAACGAGAAACGTTGCAAGGAGAAAATTTCCCACCCCTTTTTCAAATAATACGCGAAAATTTCAAACTTCATTCCAAAAAGTGGCAAATTTGGCTACAGAGGAGAGCAAAGAACAGCCGCGTCTGGCACCTCAAACTAGTCTTCGTCTTCCCCCAGCGCGGAGCGTAGGGCCTCCACTAGGCGTGGGCATAGTCGTTGAAAGACAGTGGCGTCCGCCAGCGCGGAGCATGGGGCTTCCACTTGGGCGTGGGTGGGAACCCCTCCGCGTCCTCGGGGGGCTCCGAGCGTATACAGCCCACTCATTATTACGTGAGAGTGTCACGGTTGTAGATAGCTGGGCGAACCCCCAGGCACAAGGCTCATGAGTTCCCAACTCCGTTCTTGAGTCAACCCGCGCATTTCGGCGCGGTTGCGCACCCCTACAGTCCAAACATGAGTGCATTGCTCCCCGTGTGACCGCGGGATTGCGCTCCCGCGGCCCAAACATGAGCGCAGCACACCCCGCGCGACCGTAGGAGTATTGTGCTCATGTAGCCGCCTCGGGAGGCGTCAGGGCACCAGCCAAGCCACGTCTCGGAGGCCTCGCTGGGCCCTGCCTCCCGAGGCCCTTAGGTGCGTGACCCGATTGGTACGGTGCCCTCGCGGCGCCTACCACGCGTGGCCCGCGCCTCTCGCGTCCTGCCGATCTTCTAAGCGACAATTCCTGTGGCCCCGGCGTTCGACACCGCGTTCCCTGCTCGTGAGGGTGCCCACGCCCACACGCCCCCGGGCGCCCGCTTCGTTGTATCGACCGAGCCAGGTGCTTCCACAGCAGAAGCCCCCGGGTACGACCTGAAGAGGGGCGCCGGGAGCGTCCCCCCTACGCCGAGGGGGTGGTGGTGCCTGGGGTGGGTGCAAGACTCGCGGTGCCGATGCCTGCCCCAGCGCCGCTTGGAACGTAGGCTGCCGTGCGAGGGACTTGATTTCCCTCCGGCCCTTCACGCGTGCCTCATAGTTGGAGTCCCCCCCGGGCGGCAGGGTGACGCCGTCCTGGGCGCGCGGCCCGTGAACCCGCCTGCGCCGAGCCTCTGCCCGAAGTTGGCCGGCTCTGCCGCCGCCGCGAGGTTGGCCGCGTCCATCTTGGCGAGGGTTGTTGTCGTGGGTATCCTCCGTGCCTCCGCCGTGATTACCTCCAGGTTCGGCGGCTTGAGCTGCCCGGTCCCTGCGTCGGTTGGCGCGCTCACGCCGGGAAGGCCCCGACGGTCGACGATCCGCCGGGTCATGAGCGCGTGGGTTGTGGCGAGCGCGGTACATCCCGTCACTTTCTTCGTGCGTGCCATTTCCGGGGCCGGTCGGCAGCCCAAAACCGGTCACCGTGACCCTAAGGAGAAGGAGTACAGCGCGGGTCGTACCTTGCTCGGGCTCCTCGGGTTGGGGGCCGGGCGCGTCGTCGCACGACGATGGAAACGGCTCGCCGGCCGAGCCCCCCGCTCCTTGCGCCGGTGGCCGGAGAGGGAGGTATGGAACCAGGCCCCTTCTCACGACAGCGACAAGCTCGGCGATGTGGTCGGCCCAGGCGTCATAGCCCCCATGCGTCGGGCGATGGCGAAGCAGCTTGCTTTCCATGAGCACCGCGTCCTGCGTGATCAGGTCTCCCATGTGGGCGCAGGCTGAGGAGGACCCCGTGGGAGGTGCGGCGGGGCGGGCGCTATGCCACAGAGGGGGCGCGCGTGGCCCGGCGGCGCATGGGTGGCACGAGCGGCGACGGTGGTGGCGACGACGCTGGTGGCCTGGTAACGGCCGTCCGGCACCGAGCCCTTGGAGCGCGCATGTCGGGAGCCGGCCATGGGGTTGGTGAAGAGGGATTCGCCGGAACCGAAGGAAGTCGGCACACCCCCTCCCTGGCGCGCCAAATGTCGGAATCGAAGCTCCACAGACCCAAGAAAGCTTCGAACACAGGGGTGCGCTCGCCCTCCGATCCTACTCAACTCGCAGCTACACAACCTTGCCTTGCAGAATGCGCGCTAGCAAGCGAGAAGATGAACATAGAGATTTACCCAGGTTCGGGCCACCTTGCGGTGTAAAACCCTACTCCTACTTTCGGTGGATTGGCCTCACGAGGAGGTTCGGTGATGAACAGTTACAGTGGTGAGCGATCTTGTGAGGGCACTCGGGTGAGGGTGTCTCCCCTAGTCTCTACGGTGGAGGCTAGCCCTTATTTATAGTGGTTTGGGTCCTCTTCCCTTATCGCACAGGCGGGAAGGGATCCCACAACGGCCAAATTTGAAAGGGGACAGGAGGTACAGCTTATCCTGACTAAAGGTGGTCTTCCCCTGCAAAGCAACTTGGCGTGACGCAGAGGTGGGCTTGGCGATGACATCCTTCCTGCCGATCTCTTGGTCTCGGTCTCGTTGCACTGGAAGGGAAACCTTTGGGGGATCCCTCGGGAACCCGCGTACATCCTTGCCTCCTTAGCACCAAAGGGAAAACTGTTCCCTCTGCATCCGCTGGCGCCCGCTGGTGTTGGTCGTCATGGCTCACGTCATCGCTGCCTCCAGAGGCTGGGCACCTGCATGGGAATCTCCGCTCCTCGAGAGGCAACCTGGGGAGGCCGCTCCCCTGGAGGTCTTGGTTTTGTTCTCCTCGCGAGGCCGGGGCCCTCCTAAGGGTCTTGTCCTGGGGGGTTTGTCGCCAGGTCGCATCGGGCCGTCGAGGTGGGCCATGCGCTGGGCCGCAGGCAGGCAGGTCTGGGTACCCCCGAACCCAGAACGCCGACACCTACTTGCAATTATTATGAGAGAGGAACCAAATCTTCACCTCTCTATGTTTCCAATACTATAAAATTGCAAGAAACCACTTATGCTATGTATTGGCCTTTACTTGATGTGCATGAATTGTGCTTGTATAACATGCCAATGCATAGGAAGAGAGTTAGACTTCGTTGTTATATTCTACATATTACTTTGTGCTCACTACTAAATTACAAATCATTGTTAATTAAAATTGGCTTTTATATACCTTGGGATCCGGGTGGATCAATTATTTGAGCACTACATGCCTATCTTAATGGCTTTAAAGAAAGAACTGCCAGGGAGACAACCCAGAAGTTTTAGAGAGTCACTTATTTCTGTTGTGTGCTTTTAAAACAATTAAAAACAAAAAAAATAAAGTGGGGAACTTAAAACTTTTTCAAAAAGAAAAGTGAAAGTGAGAAGGACAAGCACCATTGAAGTGGGGGCTAGCCTTGAACTTTGTTCATGCCCATGGAAACTTTGTGAATCTTGATTACATAAAAATAATGTGCCAAGAATTACCTTTAGGATGTTTGAGTTGCTTGTTTGATATGTGCTGTGTAAAAACATAAAATTTTGCTGTAGTATTTGAATTTGCATATTTTACCGGAGCCTGCAAAAATTCTAATTTTTTTACATAATACTGTTATACAAATTCTTTATTACGTCCTAATGTTTCAGAATTTTTTGAGTTACAGAAGTATACGTTCCATCTGCATATTTACGGACTGTCCTGTTTTTCACAGATTGCTGTTATAGTTGCTTTGCGTGCTTATGTTTAAATTCTTGTTGAGCCCCATTGACTTGGGAGCCATAGAATTGTGATAGCATACAGTGGGTAATGTTATATTATAATTATGCGATGATGCTATGGCAAGACATGATGGGATTTGGCGTTATGTGTACTAACATTTTTAATAAAAGTTTTGTCAAGTTTTGTGTGGATGAAGTGTTTCGAAGATCGAGGAGGTGTCAATGTGAGAGGAATAAGGAGAGACAAGAGTTCAAGCTTGGGGATAACCAAGGCACCCCAAGTAAATATTCAAGGAGACTCAAGCGTCTAAGCTTAGGGATGCCCTGAAAGGTATCCCATCTTTCTTCTTCAACAATTATCGGTATGTCTCGTTTTTTGTTTTGTTCACATGATATGCGTAAATTCTTGGAGCGTCGTGTGCCTTTTATTTTCCTTTTGGCAATGCACCATGCTGGTTTGGGAAAGTCCATGGTTGATTTATAGAATGCTCTTTGCACTTCACTTATATATTTTGAGTATGGCTTTATAGAATGCTTCATGTGCTTCACTTATATCAGTTGAAGTTGGATGTCGGTTTCTCTACATATAGAAAACCATTATTTGTAGAATGCTCTTTTGCTTCACTTATATTTATTAGAGCATGTCCAGGTCTTTTGTATAAAGAATTAAACTCTCGTTCTTCACTTATATTTGTTTGAGAGTTAATAAACAGTGACGGTAATTTGCATGGGTTATAAGACTAGTCCAAAAATAATAGGTATTCAAGGAGTGATAATCAAAACCTTCATGTAGCACATTAACGAGAAATTGTGGGTTAACGATATTGATGTGGTAATGTGAAAGGGTGTGGGTGGATCATTGTTGATTCGTAGAATTGTCGGCATTAAGAGGTGTTAACTTCTTGTTTGTCTAAAAATTAAAAGGCATGGTGAGGATATGTGAGCATTTCTATTCCTCGTTAAAATCCTAGTGTTGTTTCGGGTAAGAGGCGCGTGATGGTTAAGTCATCCCAACCTCCTCCCTCGGGGCCTGCGAGTAGTACTTTGATTTGTGATAAAACTTATAAAACTTTGTAATAAGTATATGAGCTCTTTATGACTAATGTGATCCATGGATATACGCACTCTCACCTCCACATATTTGCTAGCCTCTTCGGTACCGTGCATTGCCCATTCTCACCTCGGGGATTGGTGCAACTTTCGCCGGTGCATCCAAACCCCGTGACATGATACGCTCCGTTGCACATAAGCCTCATTATATCTTCCTCAAAACAGCCACCATACCTACCTATCATGGCATTTCCATAGCCATTCCGAGATATATTGCCATGCAACTTCCACCATAACTTCATATGACTTGCATTTACATTGTCATATTGCTTTGCATGATTGTAAGATAGCTAGCATGATATTTACATAGCTTGTCTGTTTTTTGATATCTTTTGGTACACTAGATCATTGCACATCCTGGTACACTGCTAGAGACATTCATATAGAGTCATCCTATTAGTTTTTCATATCGAGTTGTAAGTAAATAAAAGTGATGATCATCATTATTAGAGCATTGTCCCAGTGAGGAAATAAAAACCTTTTCCTTCCCCACAGGCCAGAGCTCAATTTACCTTCGCCACAGCTCTAAAATAAGGAGGCCAAATGAGCCCACCATAAAAAAATTGGGGGAGGCGAAAAGAGAAAAAGGCAACCATGAAAAAAAACAAAAAATAAATAAATGAGAGAAAAAGAGAGAAGGGACTTTGCTACTATCCTTTACCACACTTGTGCCTCAAAGTGGCACCTTGTTCCTCATATAGAGAGTCTCATGTTATGTCATTTCCATATTCTAGTGGGAATTTTTCATTATAGAACTTGGCTTGTATATTCCGATGACGGGCGTCCTCAAATGCCCGAGGTCTTCATGAGCAAGCAAGTTGGATGCACACCCACTTAGCTTCAGTCGAACTTTCATACACTTATAGCTCTACTGCGTCCATTGCATGGCAATCCCTACTCCTCGCATTGATATCTATTGATGGGCATCTCCATAGCCCGTTGATACGCCGAGTTGATGCGAGACTTTTTTCTCCACTTTTCCCCCTTTGAAACCACCACATTCTATTCCACCTATATGCTATGTCCATGGTTCACACTCATGTATTGCGTGAAGAATAAAAAGTTGATGCATATTGAAAAAGTACAATCCAATTGCCTGACTTGGGAACCATGGTGCTTGACATTTGTATTACTGTGGTGAAGACGGAGCCATGCCTTGCTAATATAATAAGATGAATGGAGTAAACATTCTTTGAGGATCGTAAACTTTGAAAGATTGATGATTTTGTTGCTTGTGCGTATAAGTATTACTATGTTAATGTTTCTTAATTCATCATTTCTCAATGAGCATAGATGCAAAAGATTACATATTTGGTAACATGCCACATCAAAAATTCTGTTTTTATCATTTACCTACTCGAGGACGAGCAGGAATTAAGCTTGGGGATGCTTCATATGTCTCCAACGTATCTATAATTTTTGATTGTACCATGATATTATATTATCATTCTTGGATACTTTGTGCGTAATTATTTAGCAATTTATATTATTTTTGAGCACTAACCTATTGACCCAGTTCCATTTCTTGTTTTTTGTGTGTTTTTTGTTTGCAGAAATACCATATCAAACGAAGTCCAAACGAGATAAAAATTTACGGAGACTTTTTTGGAATATATGTGAATTTTGGGAGTTGGAATCAACGCAAGACAATGCCCGAGGGTCCCACAAGCCAACAGTGTGCGGCCTGAGGGTGGGGCCACGCCCTCATGGCTTGTGCCCAGACCTGAAGTCAGTTGGGGATCTCCTTCCGCAGGAAGATAGATATTTTTGCAATAAAAGTCTCCTCAAAATTTCAACCCGATCGGAGTTACGGATCTCCGGATATTTAAGAAATGGTGAAGGGGTCCGAAAACAATCGCGAAAACAGAAGAGAAACAGAGAGATAGATCCAATCTCGGAGGGGCTCCTGCCCTCCGAGAGCCATGGCAGACATGAACTAGAGGGGAAACTTTCCTCCCACCTAGGGAGGAGGCCAAGGAAGAAGAAGAAGGAGGGGGGGCTCTCTCCCCCTGTATCCCGGTGGCGCTGGAGAGCTGCCGGGGCAATCATCGTAACGGCGATGTACACCAACAACTTTGCCGCCGTCACCACCAACTCTCTCCCCCTCTATGCAGTGCTGTAAGACCTCTCTTCCCCGCTGTAATCTCTACTTAAACATGATGCTTAATGCTATATATTATTATCCAATGATGTGTGGCTATCCTGTGATGTTTGAGTAGATCTCTTTTGTCCTACGGGTTAATTGTGGTATGATGTTATTGATATGAGTTGTATGTTGATATGGTGCTGTCCTAAGGTGCCTTCCGTGAGGCGCACACATGAAGGATTCACGCTGGAGGGTTTGCAATATGTTCATGATTCGCTTATAGTGGGTGGGTAGAGTGACAGAAGCTTACACCAGAGTAAGGGAGTTGTTTGCGTATGGGAGTAAAGAGGACTTGATGTTTAATGCTATGGTTGGGTTTACCTTCATGATTTCTCGTAGTTGCGGATGCTTGCTAGAGGTCCAATCATAAGTGCATATGATCCAAGTATGGAAAGTGTGTTAGCGTATGCCTCTTCCTCATTGCACATGATAATTATCTATCATGTTATATTCAATTGCCTATGGACAATCTTTCTCTTCCGTTACACAAAAAAGCTTTCTACTAAACAACTTACTTATTAATCTTTATCTAAACAGCCCCTAACTTTTATTTACTTGTCCTGTATTACCTTGCAAAACTATCTATTACTCCTACTAAGTACTTCTAGTTTCCTTCCCGCAAAGTAGTTTCATACTTGTTCCAGTTAAAGTAAGCGTTAGCGTGCGTAGAGTTGTATCGGTGGATGATATAACTTGAGAGAATATTAATTCTACCTTTAGATCCTCGTTGGGTTCGACACTCTTACTTATTGAAAAAGGCTACAAACAAACCCCTACACTTGTGGGTTATCAGGCAGCTCAGGCTTGAAAGGCCTGCTGGAGGGCCAGCGGACTTGCCGTAGCTCGTGGGTGAACGTCGGGCAACCTACCTCGTAAGGCAAGCTGTCGGGCACCACCGGCGTAGGCGCGTCGACGGTTGGATCCGCGCGCCCATCGGACTGCTGGCGCGTTTGACGCCGCCTCTCGATGGTGGTGCGGGCATCCTCCTTGCGCCTACCCTTCAAGACCTGGCGTTGGTCTTTACTCATCCGCGGATCCGTCGAGTCATACGACACCTCGTCTTGTATGTCGGTCCGGCGGGCAGGTTGCTGCTGTTGCGGGGGAGACTGCACTGTGGGCGCCCCTCTAGTGTTGCGTCCGGTGGTGGGATCCCCCGGAGCCGGTTGGCGGGCGCATGACGGGCTTGCTCCCTCTGGCCTATCGCGGTTCGTGAAACTCAGCAAGCTCTGGATGGTCGCTCTCCACTCCTCCATCTTCTCTGGCGCGGGCAGGAAGTTCAGTAACAATTGGGCCTGCACCAGAGCTTCTTCCGGAGTCTTGGGCATGGAGCGGTGCGAAGCGTGGGTGGCGCTCTTACTCCTGGTCGTGCCAGGAGGAGCGTTCGCCCGTGCTATCACGCGCTGCTCATACTCTCCCGGAGGTTGTTGTCGAGCTTGGCCCTGCGTGACTTGAGAAGGACGTGCAGGGGTCTTGTCCGCGCGCCACCCATGGTCGGCACCCTGAGGGCATTGGTCGCGATTATCTTGCGAAGGTCACGGCGGAGGCGGTGTCGCCGCCGCTATTGCTGCTGCTGCAGCCGCCGCCATAGTTGCCGCTTTCGTGGTGTCGATCCCGGTCGCTGTAGGCGCGTTCCACGTCTCCATGATGACGGGGTCTGGATCGCAGCTCGCGGAGCTCTGCGTGGTGTTGTGGCTGCGTTCGCTGATGCAGTGGACGTGGGGACCGCCTCCGTCGGCCTCGCTGGCGACCACTTGAGAGGGTAGCTTGGACATGGACGGAGCGGGCATTGCTGCGCCCTTGGTCTCTCTTGGGAGGCATGGTCATCGAAGAAGACGTCGACGACGATGCGCAGGAATCGGTGAAGGTTCACGTGAAGGATCCCCCTACCTGGCGCGCCAAAGATGTCGGCGTACGACGATCTATGGCGCCGGCAAGGCCCCTTTTGTGGTTCGGCAAGGGATCTCTAGCGCAAAGAGCATCACCGGACACTACACGTGCGAGGTTTTAGACAGGTTCAGGCCAACGGAGCATAATACCCTACGTCATGTGTGGTGTGGTTTATTCGGGTTCATAGTACAGGAGCGTCGCGACCCGGCAAGGATGCTTCGGGAGCGTCGCTACGCGTTTAAATGAACGGAGTGTCGACTATTCTAAAGGTAGCCATGGACCTCCTTTTATAATCCAAGGGCTACCACAGTGGCTAAAATGGTGTTTACACATAGTAAACCATGTATATCTAGCTGGCAACAGCGATAGTGGGAAATACCTAACTCTGACGGACTAGGACAGGCGCATTAAATGCACCGTGAGGTGGCACGCTAGCGACGTCTCCCGACAAGGATTGCCTCTCTTTCTGTGCCATTCGCCCAGCTACCTCTTATTCCTTTGCCACACCGTAGGACGGGTGTCATTAAAGCTCTACTATAATCCTAGTAAGTTGCCATGCACCCCGACCAGCTCCACATAACCGCCTGCTCGCTCGACACCTAGGCGATGTAGACAACCAGCCTGGTGATGTGGAGCGATGGCTTGGCGGTTCGAGGCCTTGGCGGGTGCTTTAGCAGTCAAGGTTCCCCGACAAGGAGGGCTTGCCGGTTTTCTCGGTTCCTTGTACGAACATGCTCGGCTTCCAGATCCAGCCTGGCAGGGTCTTGCCTGTCCGGAGGCCGCGGTCGTCTGGTGCACAAGTCAGGGTATAAGGACCCCATTCTTTAGTACCCCGACACCGATACAACTCTACGTGCAACAATGCTCACTTTACCTAGTAGAAGAAATAAAACTAGTTTATAGGTGTAGTTGGATAGGTTTGCAAGATATTGAAGAACATGGTAATAAAAGTTAGGGGCTGTTTTGATAAAATACCAATTAGGTTAGGATAGCGAGTGTGGAAAAGCGGTGGTAGTATTTGCGAGATTAACCTAGGCAAATGATAACTAGATTGGTCATCATCGTTGCAATTTTATATGAGGGAGAGGCATGAGATAACATACTTTCATGCTTGGATCATACGCACTTATGATTGGAACTCTAGCAAGCATCTGTAACTACTAAAGATCATTAAGGTAAACCTAACCATAGCATTATGTATAAAGTCCCCGTTTTCCCATATGCAACAATTCCCTTACTATTCTTTAAGCACCTGTCACTCTCGCAACCAACTATAAGTGAATCATGAACATACTGCAACACACTACAATGGTAATACCCCACGTGTGCGTGGCACGGAAGGCACCATAGGACAGCACCAAATAAAACATGCAACTCGAACCAATCAATATCATTAATCAACCCTTTGGACAAAAATAGTCTACTCAAACATCATTGGATGATAATATGAAGCATAAAGCACCATGTTCAAGTAGGGGGTACAATGGGTTGCGAGAGAGTGGCCGATGTAAATAGATGAGGGAAGGTGATGGCGGTGTTAAGGAAGATGGCGGAGTTGTCAGTGAAGATCGTCGCCATGATGATTCCCCTGGCGACGCTCCGGCTTCCAGAAGAGAGGGGACAAGGCATTCCCTCCTTCTTCCTCTTGCTTGGCCTCCACCCAAGATGGGAAGAGGTTTTCCCCTCTGGTCCTTGGCCTCCTTAGCCACCGAGGGGAGGAAGCCCCTCTAGATTGGATCTCTCTCTGTTTCTCTTCTGTTTTCTGCGTCTTTCTTTCTGGCCGAAAACTGTCTCTTATATTCTCGGAGATCCGTAACTCCGATTGGGCTAAAATTTTGATGAGATTTTTCTCTCGAAATTATCTTTCTTGCGGAGAAAGAAGAGCTCCAACCAAGTTAAGGGGTGGCCAAAATGCATCAGGGCATGTACACCCCCCAGGTCGCGCCCTGTTGTCTTGTGGGGCCCTCGGGCATCGTTTCTATGGGATCGAGAAGGGACGTCTAGAGGGGGGTGAATAGACTACTTGACAAAATAAAAACCTAAGCTTTTCCCAAATTTGTTGGTTGGCAAGTTTTAGAAAATCTATCAAGTCGAGCACACCCTACGCATGCAAGTCAACGAGTATAGCAGCAGAAAGTAAAGACAAGCACATGTAAGTAAGAGTAGAGAAAGGAAGATCAAATGCAATACACATGTAAGTAAGAGTAGAGAAAGGAAGATCAAACGCAATAGGGACTCAAAGATTTTTCCCGTGGTTCCAATAGGTGGTGCTATCGTACGTCCACGTTGATGGAGACTTCAACCCACGGAGGGTAGTGGTCGCGAGAGTCCACGGAGGGCTCCACCCATGAAGGGTCCACGAAGTAGCAACCTAGTCTATTCCATCGCGGCTTACGTCCACGAAGGACTAGCCTCACTTGGGGTAGATCTTCACAAAGTACGCGGTTTCCTTGACCTTACAAACTTGGTTCAGCTCCACATGAAGTCGGAGGCTCCCAAGCGACACCTAACCAATATAGGAGACACCACTCTCCAAAAGGTAGTACATGTGGTAAGAATGATGAACTCATTGCTCTTGTGCTTCAAAAGATAGTCTCCTAACCACTCAATCATTCTCTCACAGATTTGGCTTGGTAGAAGAGGTTGATTGGGTGGAAAGCAACATGGGGAGGCTAGAAATCAAGATTCACATGGTTGGAGTGGAATATCTTGATCTCAACACATGAGTAGGTGGTTCTCTCTCAGAAAATGGATGGGGCAAGTGTTGATTTGTTCTGAGTGCTCTCTCTACAAATGAGAGGTAGGTGGAGGGTTATATATAGGCTTCTCCAAAAATCCAATTGTTACAACATTATTGCCCAACTCGGTGAAACCGAAGTAAAAATTCGGTTGCACCCACTAGTGCAAAATGTGGCAACTTTTGGCGTTTCCGTGAGACCGATATATAAATCTCAGTGAGTCCAATTTTGGCTGGCCTAGGCAGTTCCCAGCATCGGTAGTATCGATTCCTAAAACTCAGAAATTCCGACTATTAGAAACTAGATACCCGAGAGTTGGTCACTGATTTCGGCTGCACCGAAAAAGAACTTGGTGTCACCGAGAGGTTAGGGTTTCGCTCTGGATTCTATTTAGGGTAGAACTCGGTAGGGTCGAATTTGTAAACTTGGCGGCACCAAATTTAGGCTTTAGGATTTGGAAAGAATATTTTTGTCAGAGAATTGATGAGGGCTTTTGGTGGCTAACTCTAAGCACTTGAGCAACCAGATCACCATAGATACCTCATCCCCTTTTAATAGTATTGGCTTTCCTATGGACTCACGTGTGATTTCTCCTAGAATGCAAAGTGTAGAGTCTTGAAGCATGGTGCCTTGCCAATCCTATTCCTTTCCTTCTTCTTCTTCCTTGGGGATTGTCCTCACATTTCTCATCCATTTCTCTCTGTGGACTTTATATGAAATAACTAGGTAAAACTATTAGTCCAAGAGACAATATATGTTGTCATGAATTATCAAAACCTCCAATGGAGCAAATGTGCTTTCAATCTCCCCCTTTTTGGTAATTGATGACAACATACAATCAAAGCATCAAATTATGATATGCAGAAATATCTGAAAGATTTGAGAGACACATGACTAGGAGAAGCTCCCCCTAAATGTGTGCAATCCTTTTTAGAGGGTAGTTGCTTTGGAATGCATGAACACACATATAATAGAGAGCACATGATGAGTCATGTGTAACTTTGCTATATGCGTCAAACATATGTGAATGAGGTGTCTCCATGTTCAAAACTCACTCTTGCAAACAATATGTGCAAGAAACAAGAGATCATCTTGACCAAAGATATGATGCATATACTTACCTTGAAGTTCTTGAGCATTTTAACAAAAGAGACACACTTGAGAAAAACAAATGTTAGATAACACAAGATTATTCTTCTCATACAAATGCAAAATAATTCGAATGTACCAAGATATGGAAGACATATAGGAAATAGTATTTCTTAATATTGATATGTCTCCAAGAGCATTTAGAACTTTTCTCCCTTAAGTATGAATCTTCAAGTCTTCCTATCCCCCTGAATCTTAGCATGTAAATATTGCGAGTAGGTAGGGTGAGACAAGTTTAACACACATAGGCAATCAAATCTAAATCACATTGTCTCTCTCTCCTTTAATGATAGCCTAGATTTGGTCTTCTCTCTCCCCTTAATGTAGTGTTTCTCCCCTTTGGATGAGTTTGATATTTCTCCCCCTTGATATATCTCCTCTTTGGACAAGCATAAGCTTTGATATTTCTCCCCTTTGGAATTAATTTGCAAAAAGGGTTAGAGGATAAGGGATCCTAGAGAGTAAGGGTCATTGAGAACTTTGATGAAATGTATCAAGAATGTGGCAAAGAACACAAGTAATGGCAAATGTCGGTGGCTCTGATGCAAAGTGAATCGGTGGAACCGATGAGGAATTTTAGGGCTCTGGGTCAATTTGGTACAGCCGTAGAGGTTCATGTTGGTGGTACCAAACATGCTCTTGGCAGTATATCTGCTATATCAGTGAAACTGATTTTCCCATTTCGGAGGGTCCGAGTTGCAAACAGAAACTTGGCAAAGGCACTCTTGACCATTTTGTTCATGAAAGTTTTTCAGAAGGTTTCAATCAATTCTAAAAGGTTTGCAATGAATTTTCAACAAGATGAAGATTGAATGATTCCAAGAAAGCATGCAACTAAAAGATGAATCAAACACGAAGCTTCATCCAATTGATGGTCGGCGACTAGGTCACCTATACTAGAGTATATCGACCTAGGAGCCAAGTAAGAATACTTGATCATAGGTCATACTCATCGGTAAGCTCAAAATGAAGTTACCATTTTTTGTTTAATCATTTCGATGTTTTCATATCTCTTAGAATTGCTTTGACTCATGTCTTGGAGTGTAGCTTCTTCTAGGATATGAGTACATACCTTTGAGTGATGTTGATGACATGGCGTGTAGGTGGACATGTTGTGGATACCCAAGAGTTGGAGTTTTGGGGCAACCCTTCTCTTATTTCAAGATAGGTCCTCCTACAAGGGTTAGTCATGCAAGGAAGAACATGATATATCCAAAGAATCGAGTGAGGTTTTCATCATATGTATGTCAAGGGTATAGTTTGTGTTGTCTACTTCCTCCATCACAAAGTAGGATTGTTGATACTTGGCCAAGAAAAGATTGCTTTTGATAGTAGTTGTTGGCAATCTTGTGGAATGTAGCTCATCCAAGTACCTGCAAAAGGTTAGATGCAATACAAGGGAGCATAGTTTTTCAAGGTATAAGATAGTGTCAAAACAATAGTATCAGGGAATAGTCAAGTAAGCTCATGCCGTTGCATTCATCCGAGTGAGTCTAGCTCAAGTTCGAAGAATCAATGATGTCCAAATTACTCCTCAAGTGTCAAAACACATTATCATCAAGTGGCTTAGTAAATTATCAGCCAATTGCTTGTTGGTTTGAACATGTTTGAGATTAATGTCCCCTTTGGCAACATGATCACAAATGTAGTGATGACGAAATTGAATATGTTTTGTTCAAGAATGTTGCACGACATTATGAGCAATCTTAATAGCACTCTCATTGTCACACAACAATGGAACATGTCTCACATATATACCATAATCCTTAAGAGTTTGAGTCATTCATAGTAATTGAGCACAACATGATCCGGCGGGAATGTATTCTGCTTCGGCGGTAGATAGAGACAACGAGTTTTGTTTCTTGGATGACCAAGACACAATAGATCTCCCAAGAAATTGACAAGTACCTGAGGTGGATTTTCTATAAACCTTATCTCCGGCATAGTCCGAGTGGGAATAGCCAACAAGGTTAAAAGAAGATCCCTTGGGATACCAAATGCCAAAGTTTGGTGTATGTATCAAGTATCTTACAATTATTTTAACGGCCTTAAGATGACACTCTTTAGGCGCAGCTTGGTATCGAGCGCACATGCACACACTAAGCATGATATCAGGACGGGAGGTAAATAGATGTAGGAATGAACCGATCATTGATCGATAAACCTTTTGATCAACTAGTTTCTCCTCCTTGGTTAGGTCATCATGTCCACTTGTAGGCATAGGAGTTCTCATACCTTTACACTCTTGCATGTTGAACTTCTTGATGAATACCGTGGTATACTTGGTTTGAGAAATGAGCGTTCTCTCTCTCGTTTGCTTGATTTGCAAACCAAGGAAAAATTTCAGCTCACACATCATAGACATCTCATATTTCTCTGACATCAACCTTCCAAATTTCTCAGTAAAATGTGGGTTAGTAGATCCAAAAATAATACCATCCACATAAATTTGGCACACAAATAATTCACCGTTAACTCTTTTTGTGAACAAGGTTGCATCAATTTTACCAAATTCAAAACCCTTTTCAATAAGAAACTTCGTTAAGCATTTGTACCAAGCTTGTGGGGCTTGTATAAGACCATAGAGAGCTTTACGAAGCTTATAAACATGATTAGGTTTCTTACGGTTCACAAAGCCGGGAGGTTGTATAACATAAACTTCCTCCTCAAATTCACAATTTAAAAAAGCACTTCTGATATCCATTTGGTAAAGAGTAATATCATGGTGATTGGCATAAGCCAGAAGCATACGAATGGCCACAAGTCTAGCAACGGGTGCATAAGTCTCACCGTAGTCCATACCTTTGACTTGAGTGTAATCTTGAGCTACAAGACGTGCCTTGTTGCGTACCACTTGACCATCTTAGTCTTTCTTGTTTAGAAACACCCATTTTGTTCCAATGATGTTTTGCTCATCCTTGGGCTTCTCCACTAGCGTCCACACTTCATTCCTCTCAAAGTTGTGAAGCTCTTCGTGCATGGCATTCACCCAATCCGGGTCTTCAAGTGCTTCTTCTACCTTCATAGGCTCAATACTAGAGATGAATGAGTAATGCTCACAAAAGTTAGCTATACGGGTTTTAGAGCGAGTGATTCTCCCGGTTTGTATGTCGCTGAATAGTTGATCTAAGGGATGATTCTTGTTCACTCTTGCTCCAACTCGTGGTAGCTTTTGCTTGTTGGGTAGTGGAGCTTCCTCGTCATCATCTTCCACTTCGTCGTTGTTGAAGGTGTCGTTCCCTTGAGGGGGTGGAGAAGAAGGTTGTGGTGGATCATCTCGATGTACTTATTCCTCCTCTTCATCTTGTCATGTACCGCTTGTGGATGCCTCCATGTCATTCTGTGGTTCGCCTTGACGCAAGGTAGGAGCTTCCACTTGTGTTGATGAAGTGCTTTCCTTCACCTCCATGGGACGAATGTTGTCGATGGACAAGTCTTGAATGGCTTCCGAATGTTCCTTATCTCCTACATCATTTGGCAATTGTTCGACTTTCAAACCATTACTCTCATCAAACTTCACATCTACCGTTTATTCAACTTTTCGAGTGAAGTTGTTGTAGACACGGTAAGTGTAAGAGTTTGATCGGTAACCAAGTAGGAAACCTTCACGAGATTTAGGAGCAAATTTAGAATGATGATGCTTATCAAGAATGTAGCACTTTGAGCCGAATACTCGAAAGTATCCCACTTTGGGTTTGTGACCGTTGAGCAGCTCATATGCCGTTTTACCGAGAAGCTTGTGTAGGTAGAGTCGGTTAGTAGCATGACAAGCTATTTCTACGGCTTCCGCCCAAAAGTGTCTTGGAGTCTTGTATTTGTCGAGCATCGTTCTAGCCATCTCTATGAGAGTGCAGTTCTTCCTCTCACCAACTCCATTTTGTTGAGGTGTGCACGTAGCCGACAACTCATGTGAGATGCCTTCTTCATCAAGAAAGGTATCCATATTAGTGTTCTTTAACTCCGATTCGTTGTCGCTCCGAACTTTCTTGATCTTCACTTCAAATTGATTTTGGGCTGTGCGAGCGATGTTCTTGACGATCTTTTGTACCTGCTACTTGTCATCAAGAAAGAATATCCACGTAAATATGGAAAAATCATCAACTATAACTAGACCAAACGAATTTCCACCGAGGTTCTTATAAGCATTGGGACCAAAGAGATCCATATGAAGCAACTTGAGTGGTCTCCTAGTAGTCATGATGTTCTTTACGGGATGACTTCCACCCACTTGTTTTCCTTCTTGACAAGCACTACAAAGTCTATCTTTGTCAAAGATAACATCTTTAACACCAAGTATATGATCACCTTTGATGAGCTTGTCTAGATTACGCATACCAACATGTCCTAGCCTTCTATGACATAGCTAGCCTTTAGAAGATTTTGCAATGAGACAAGTACGAGGTTTTGGCTCTCTTAGTGAAATCGATAATGTATAGATCACCTCTACGGAAACCAGTAAAGACCATGTTATGGTATCTTGACGAAACACTTGGCAATCAACTTTAGTAAATAGCACATTGAAACCGAAATTGGCTAGTCTAGATACGGAAAGAAGATTGTATCCAAGGGATTTAACAAGCATGACATTTTGAATGGAACTATCATGAGATATGGGCACCTTACCAAGACCAAGTACCTTACCCTTGGAGTTGTCTCCAAAAGTCACATATCTCAGTGGTCCATGGTTCGGTGTGATCTCTTGAAACATGTCTTTATCCCCAGTCATGTGATCGGTGCATCCACTATCGAGAATCCACTCTTTTCCTCCGGACATGTAGTCTTTAAGTTCGCCTTGAGACTTAGATTCTTCATAGTCTTCTCACATTCAATGTCAAACTTCTCATCTTCATCATAGTAGCCATGTTCCACATTGTCATCATCAAGAGGAGCATCTTCATCACAAAAATGAAGAGATTTTTTAGAATTTTGACTATGAAAATGTTCAAGATTATGAATATGAATGGCTTCAATAATGATGTTGCTGATGGTTATAACATCTCCTTTAGCATGCATGAGGTCTCTAAGCTCGAAAAGACAATCAACAAATTTGGGATCACTAGGCTTCATCTTATGAAAGGCAATAGTTTTATGGAGAATGACATCAAGATTTTTCAAAGAGTATTTTGGATATCTTTTCTCTAAATCTTTCCACGAAGTATAAGCACACTCAAAGTTTCTCATTTGATCAAACACAATTCTTGGCAATCCTCTAATGATAAGATTAACAGTTCTAAGATTACGAAGCATATCAATTTCTTCCTCGTGAGAAGATGTAAGGGATCAATGGGAGGCACATAGGGGTTCTCAACATACTTGCTCAAATGGAATTCATCGAATAGATCAAGCATCTTGTATTTCCATTGACTATAGTACTCCCCATTGAGAATAGGTACTCTACAACTAAGACTCCCCAAACTAAGCACATCCATCTTCCTCCAATGGTGATAAAACCAAAGCTATAGAGACCAAAGATCTTATACCAATTGTGGGATCGAGAAGGGACGTCAAGAGGGGGGTGAATAGAATACTTGACAAAATAAAAACCTAACCTTTTCCAAAATTTATTGGTTGGAAAGTTTTAGCAAATCTATAAAGTCTAGCACACCCTACACATGCAAGTCAACGAGTATAGCATTGGATAGTAAAGACAAGCACATGTAAGTAAGAGTAGAGAAAGGAAGATCAAACGCAATAGGGACTCAAAGATCTTTCCCGTGGTTCTGATAGGTGGTGCTATCGTACGTCCATGTTGATGGAGACTTCAACCTACGGAGGGTAGAAGTCACGAGAGTCCACGGAGGATTCTACCCATGAAGGGTCCACGAAGTAGCAACCTCGTCTATTCCATCATGGCTTACGTCCACGAAGGACTAGCCTCACTCGGGGTAGATCTTAACCAAGTAGGCTATCTCCTTGCCCTTACAAACTTCTTGGTTCAACTCCACACGAAGTCGGAGGCTCCCAAGTGACACCTAATCATATCGGAGACACCACTCTCCAAAAGGTAATATATGTGGTAAGAATGATGAACTCCTTGCTCTTGTGCTTCAAAAGATAGTCTCATTAACACTCAATCACTCTCTCACAGATTTGGATTGGTAGAAGAGGTTGATTGGGTGGAAAGCAACTTGGGGAGGCTAGAAATCAAGATTCATATGCTTGGAGTGGAAGATCTTGATCTCAACACATGACTAGGTGGTTCTCTCTTAGAAAATGGATGGGGGCAAGTGTTGGTTTGCTCTGAGTGCTCTCTCTGCGAATGAGAGGGAGGTAGAGGGGTATATATAGGCTTCTCAAAAAATCCAACAGTTGCAACATTATTGCCCAACTCGGTGAAATCGAAGCAAAAAGTCGGTTGCACCGACTAGTGCAAAATGTGGCAAGTTTTGGCGTGTCGGTGAGACCGATATATAAATCTTGGTGAGTCCGATTTTCGCTGGCCTAGGCAGTTCCCAACTTCGGTAGTATCGATTCTTCAAACTCGGAAATTCTGATTCTTAGAGACTAGATACCTAAGATTTGGTCACTCATTTCGGTTGCACTGAAAAAGAACTTGGTGTAACCGAGAGGTTAGGGTTTGGCTCTCGATTCTGTCTAGGGTAGAACTCGGTAGGGCCGAATTTGTAAACTTGGTGGCACCGAATTTAGGCTTTTGGGTTTGGATAGAATATTTTTGTGGGAGAATTCATGAGCATTTTTGGTGGCTAATGATACGTCTCCAACGTATCTATAATTTTTGATTGTTCCATGCTATAATATTATCATTCTAGGATAATTTTTGAGTAATAATTTACCAATTTATATTATTTTTGAGCACAGTGCCAGTTCCTGTTTTCTGCGTGTTTTTTTTACTTTTTAGGTTTACACTACCAAACGAAGTCCAATTGCCCCGAAACTTTTTTATGATATTTCTGGACCAAAAGAAGACCTGGAAGCTTCGGGAGAAGACCGGAGGCCGCACGAGGGAGGCACAAGCCAACAGGGCGCGGCTAAGGGGAGTGCTCGCGCCTTGATGGCTTGTCCCTCCCTAGTGGCCCTCCTGACCCCGTTCTCTCGCCTATAAATTCACATATAATCCAAAAACCCTAGAGCGCATCCCAAGACACTTTTTCCGCCACCGCAAGTCTCTATTCCGTCGCGATCCCATCTGGAGCTCCGTTCCAGCACCCTTCCGGAGGGGGGATCAATCACGAAGGGCCTCTTCATCAACCTTGCTGCCCTCATGATGATGTGTGAGTAGTTCACCACAGACCTACGGGTCCGTAGTTAGTACCTAGATGGCTATATCTCTCTCTCTCTCTTTTGATCTTCAATACAATGATCATCACATCTTCGCTTTGATCTATCTGAGGTAATTCTTTTGTACGGTGCATTTGTTGAGATCCGATGAATTGTGGGTTTATGTTCAGATTATTCATGAAAAGTATTTGAGTCACCTCTGAATATGATGATTCTTATTTACATGATCATTATAGTTTCGTAATTATCCCTGATCTATTGAAATAGTTTGGTCAACTAGACTGATATTTCTTCAGTGAGATGGGTGCGTTGTAGTGGGTTCAATCTAGCGGTGCTCTATATCCCAGTGACAGAAGGGGACAAGATACGTCTTTGTATTGTTGCCACTAAGGATAAAATGATGGGGTTAGTTCATATTAATTGAATTCTCTTTGTCTACATCATGTCAATGTTCTCCAAGCATTACCCTGATTTACTTAATACTCTAGATGCATGCTGGATAGCGGTTGATGGGTGGAGTAATAGTAATAGGTGCAGGCAGGAGTCGGCCTATTTTCTTATGGACGTGATGCCTATAAAAACATGATCATGAATATCACATAACTATGCGCTTTTCTATCAATTGCCCAACAGTAATTTGTTTACCCACCGTATGCTTGCTTTCGTGAGAGATGCCGCTAGGGAAAACTATGGCCCCCGGGTCTATTCACTTATATATTTATAAACACTACAATACCTTGCTGCCTTTATTTTCCTTTTATTTTATTTTGCAATTTACAATTATCTAGTATTATCTACACACTTCACTTGCTTGCAATTAACGAGATCAAGGGGATTGACAACCCTCTTGCCCGCGTTGGGTGCACACTACTTCAGGATGCTACTAACGCGACACTGCAATCAGAGACCCTTCGACGAAAGTTTGTGTGATGCATTTATCGCAAATGGTATAGTTCAGGCTCCGTCGCCAATGACATAAACTGTGTGCGATGTAGGATCCATCAAATACGATTCAGAAAATATTTGCGTGTGCGATCTACGGTAGACAGTTGACTTTTAAGAAATGTTTGTGATGCGGCGAAATGTCACAAACGGTTAATCAAATATATATGTGTGTGATGTACGGCATACAGGTCCCTCATATGAACTATTTGTGATGATATGTAAGAACACAAACGGTGCGGCGTAACAAGGTGTGTGTGATAGGCTGCAAACAGTTCGATAATCAGAACTGTGTGCAATAATTATGGACAACACATATGATTTGTTGTTCTGAATTGTGTGCTCGACATGGCACACAATTCAAGAAACCAAATGTGTGCGATATTGTGAATGATCACTGACGAATCTGTATTCTTAACCATTTGCGATGAGATCGAGAAGCTAGACAGAGTTAACGAATAAATATGAGCAAACGACAACAGATTTAAAGATTACAGTCTCTTTTACTTCTTGTTCTTGTTAGATGGCCCCGCGCCATCGTCTTGACGTGGACGTTTCTTGCCGCTAACCGCTGGATTTTCATCGCCATCGTCGTTGATGTCCTCCTCGTCGTCCTCCTTGTTCGACCATTCCTCCTCCTCATCATCATCGTCATCTTGTTCGTCCTTCGGAGGCTCCTCGTCGTCCTCCTCCTTGTCCGATCATTCCTCGTCCTCCTCGTCGTTGTCGTCTTCTTCGTCCTTCGGCGGCTCCTCGTCTGTCTGGTCGTCGTTCGATGACTCCGGCGACGGCGTCCCTTCCATGAGCCAGATAAAATGGAGGTCAGGGCTTGATGCCGTTCTCATGGAAGACGA
This sequence comes from Elymus sibiricus, assembly GCA_039707655.1. Classification (NCBI taxonomy): domain Eukaryota; kingdom Viridiplantae; phylum Streptophyta; class Magnoliopsida; order Poales; family Poaceae; genus Elymus; species Elymus sibiricus. The sequence goes on along the minus strand of CM077667.1, from coordinate 245,481,574 downwards.
GCGCGATGATTCTGGGGTTGACCCCAGACTGGCGGAACTGTCGTCCTTGCTGTCGGTCGACATTGCTGCGCTACGTAATTAAACAACCGGCGAGAAAGTGAGATTGCAGAGTGCGTGGAAGTGTAGAGTGGCCGGCTGGGACGATGAAGATGGTGGCAACTGAAGCGTGGTGTGAAGACAAGAGGAATCGCAATGGAAGCGGGGGATTGACGGATTATATTGGCGCCTTGGCAGGCGGTTAGAATTCCGATATAATCAACCGCAATTGTGTGCACCCGGCCCGTCGCTCTAAATTCCCGCTATTGTGCAGTGCTCAATATGCCAAATGTTTCACATGTGTACATTTTAGGAAATCACACGGTTCGCTAGATGCATTGTTTAACTACACACACGCTTATATGAAACACAACGGGTGTGAAATAGTAAGCATTTAACATAGGACAGTTGGTAAGCAATAGATGAGGTCTGCGTATTGATGTAGCCATTAATAATCAAACGAAACCCCTAATGATCATTGCAAACAGCGCATAGAAGATGGCTAATGCGGAAACTACAACTACGCATGCTAGTTCCTTCTTGTCTCTTGCTTTCACCTGTTGCCTGTGATTGATTCTTTCTTGCTTCATCGTAGTGATTGTACACTCCGGATTAGTCAGTTTCTTCTTCAGATTTACGTTATCTTCTACAAGCTTGGTGATAACACTCCGAGCCCTGCCATGCCATTCATCATCCAGCCAGTTAACAAAGGCACAAGCCTCATATCCATGCGAATGTTAAATAATGAGGATGAGTGGGGGCATTAACTGAACTTAAAGGGATGAACTTATCACTAACCTCTAAGGGGCAACCGAGAAACCATCTGCCAATGTCGAATCCCTCCGTGCATACACGTCGAGCGGGAGTGTGTCCGTGCATACAACTCGGCTTTTGGTACTTCTCGTTGGCGCAAAACTCGGAATCGAACTCATGTTGCGGGAGTCTGCTGGAGTCAAACTCTGGATCCGACATTTGATCGATATCCTGTGTGTGTGTCATGCTAAAAAGATGAGGAATGATTGGGACCTGACAAGACAATTCGGATCCGTAGTACACCGGCCTCCTGGTGACCTTAGGCAAGTGCTCGACGGTGACCGCCATCGTGGCTGCGCCGCCAATGGCGCTACCAAGAGCGACTGTACGAACCGGTGCATCCGCACTGACACCATCAGCACCACTCGTCCGCATTTCCCCAATGTCAGCGCCATGCTAGGGAATTTGGGTGCTAGGGATTTGGAAGCTATTTTGGATTTGGGGAAGACGGGGAAACTATGGGGATCTGATGATAACGGTCGGGTGAACTATTTATCCCATTCTGTTGTATACGGCACATGGTTTCCCAAATCAAATCATGTGAGATGGAACGTGCGTGATACACGGTTTCCGTAACATGACCGTTTGTGATGTGCTTCCTGGTACATATGGGTGCGGTAAACAGCCGCTCTCCGGAAACCCAAAAAAATGTTATGCTGATAGAGATGTCGGCGGCGACCGAGGCATCGGCTGATGGATAGGAGGTCAATTCGGTGTCGGCATCATAGGGAGTCCATCCTCGGTCGGTCGGTGGTGGCGGCATTACAGGTAGTCAATGCTCGGTCGGCGGTGGCAGTGTGACAGGAGGTCAATCCTCGGTCGGCGGCGGGAGATATAAGAGGAGCTCAATCCTCGTGGTCGGCGCTGGCGTGACTGGAGCACGTCCCTCGCGGTCGTAGGCGGGATAGTGGAGCCCGGACTACAGGCAGGTGCCCTGCTAAGCTCTGCTCCTCGACCCTGCTGTCTCGACGTGCCGCTGCTAATTAATTAAGGTATTCTTTTCCTTGAGTGGACTAATTAATGTATTAAATTCATATAATGGCACTACTGACGATGCGTGTAAATTGATTGGTTTATTAGTGTCATTGCACGGCTGGGTAACATTATGCAGCGCCCTCCATAAATTTTGAAAATAAAATCTTGTGATTTATTCACCCATCTTTGTGGATCCATTAAGGATGCAACGTGTGCAGATGGAACGATCTGAATGGATGGGGGATCCGACAAGCTCAAGGTATAGGGATGGCGTGAAGGAGTTCCTGGCTTTGGCTGAACGGACAAAGAACAGAATTTGCAAAGAATATTACGTCCTCTGTCCATGCAAGGATTGTAGCAATACGGCGTCAATTCCAATTGATGAGGTCGAGTTACACTTATACAAAAGGGGATTCATGGGTGGATACACACGAGGGACTAAACATGGTGATGAGCCGGTTATGGATGAAGGTAATAACCTGCCTGTCGACGAGGTGCCAAACCCCGATCAGAGTCGCATGGGTGATGAATTTAACCTCGGGGCTCAGACGTCAAGCTACAGACAGAAGACTGGCATGCCAAAAAACCCAAAGAAAAACCAAGAGTGTGAAGCAGACAACACCGACCTTGATGATATGCCAGATTTTGCTGCAATGATTGCAGATTTCCAGGATCCAGATAAAGATATAGCCGGGTACAAGGAGCTGTCAAGCATTGATGCGGCCTCCAAGAAAGATTTGTATCCAGGTTGCAAAAATAAATATTCCAAGTTGAGTGTTACACTGACGCTTCTCAGATTTAAAGTAGAAAGCGGTCTATCAAACAAGGCCTTTACACAGTTGTTGAGTCTTTTCAAAGACATTCTTCCACAAGATAATGTGCTACCCAAAAGCATTAACGAAGCAAAGAAAATTGTTTGTCCATTGGAACTTGAAGTCCAGAAGATACACGCTTGTGTGAATGATTGTATGTGGTACCGCGGTGATTACAAAGATTTGCGTTCATGTCCCATATGCAAGCACGCACGATACATGCGCAGGAGAGCACATGACAAGTACAAAATGGATGAAGAGATCGAGATAGGAATCCCGTTCAAGGTTGTTTGGTACTTGCCTATAATTCCAAGGTTGAAGCGTTTGTTTGCAAACCCTAGAGAGGCAAAGAGATTGCGGTGGCATCATGATGAGCGGACTGCGGATAAGTATATGAGGCACCCGAAAGATGGGGCTCAGTGGGAATAAATCGCTGACAGGTTTAAAGATTTTGCAAAGGATCCAAGAAATATATGGCTAGGGGAGTGTACTGATGGATTTAATCCATTTGGCGATATGAACACCAAACACAGCACTTGGCCGGTGCTTCTGTGCATATATAACCTTCCTCCTTGGTTGTGTATGAAGAAAAAACACATCATGATGTCGATGATTATCCAAGGCCCGAAGCAACCTGGAAATGATATCGACATTTACTTTCAGCTACTGGTAGAAGAACTGCAGACATTGTGGAGGTCTGGTGTGACCTGTTATGATGCCAACGCAAAGGAGTTTTTCCGGCTACATTTGTTGCTGCTGCACACCAGTCAAGATATGCCGGCATTAGGCAACAGTTCGGGGCAGAAAACAAAGGGACCAGTAGGATGTGTCACATGCATGGATAGGACGGAGAGTAGATTTCTTTCCAACTCGCGCAAAACCGTGTATTTGCGTCATCGTAGGTTCTTAAGGAGAAATCACCCTTACCGAAAAATGACTGCTGAATTTGATGGTACGGTAGAGAAAGGAACGGGCCCAAGACCCTATGATGGGAAAGAAGTCCACAGCATGGTTAAAAATATTAATGTTGTGCTTGGCAAGGGATCCGGTTCGACATCAAAAATAACACCAAGGGACCAAGTGTTTAAGAAGAAATCAGTGTTCTGGGAATTACCTTACTGGGAGTTCCTAAGTGTACGCCATTGCATTGATGCCATGCACGTAGAGAAGAATGTCTGTGAAAGCATCCTTGGTACTCTGCTCAAGATTAAAGGCAAAAGAAAGGATGGTGTTGGTGCACGACACGATATGTTTGGTGATCAATCACAATGCATGAATGAAGCAGAAGATGATGACAAATTGCTCCACCAACACCAGAGTTACAATTTCACTGTAGCAGAAGTAAAAGAGTTCTATGGAGGTTGTCAATTAAGACACCCTCTTCCTACTCCGCAAACATCAGAAGTCTCGTGGATGACAGCTTGGGTAAAAAGAGGTTGTCTCACATGAAGTCACATGATTGCCACGTAATGTTGACACAAATCCTCCTGGTGGCCATAAGGAATATGATGGACACAGACATAAGAAACACATTGATTGATCAATGTGATTTCTTCAACAAACTATGGCAAAAGGTGGTAGATGTTGAAGAGTGATACGTCTCCAACGTATCTATAATTTTTGCTTGTTCCATGATGTTATATTATCATTCTTGGATCTTTTACAATCATTTTATAACAACTTTATATCATTTTTTGGGACTAACCTATTGACATAGTGCCAAGGTGCCAGTTGCTGTTTTTTCTTGTTTTTTACTTCGCAGAAAATCAATACCAAACGGAGTCCAATCACGATGAAACTTTTAGGAGATTTTTTCTGGACCAGAAGACACCCAGTGGGCCAAACAACTGCCGGAGAGGTGGGCTGTGGAGGGCACAACCCACCAAGGCGCGCCAGGGGGGCCCGGCTTGACCTGATGGGTTGTGCCCTCCTCGGCCCCCTTCCGCATAGCCTCTTATGCCTATAAATTCCCAAATATTCCAAAAACCCTAGGGGAGTCAACGAAACACAATTCCAGCCGCCGCAAGTTCCAGAACCGCGAGATCTAATCTAAACACCATCACGGAGGGGTTCATCTTCCTCATAGGTGCCTCTCCGATGATGCGTGAGTAGTCCACCATAAACCTACGGGTCCGTAGGCAGTAGCTAGATGGCTTCTTCTCTATCTCTCTTATGATTCTCAACACAATGGTCTCTTGGAGATCTATTTGATGTAAACTTTTGCGGTGTGTTTGTTGGGATCCGATGAATTTTGAGTTCATGATCAGTTTCTATCCATGAATATTATTTGAGTCTTCTTTGATCTCTTATATGCATGATTACTTATAGCCTCGTATTTCTTCTTCTAATCTTTGGTTTAGTTACTCCGACTAGATCGATTTTTCTTGCCATGGGAAGAGGTGCTTTGTGATGGGTTCGATCTTGCGATGTTCTTTCCCAGTGACAGAAGGGGCAGCAAGACACGCATGTATCGTTGCTATTAAGGATAACAATATGGGGTCTATTCCTACATGAATAGATCTTGTCTACATCATGTCATCGTTCTTATTGCATTACTCTGTTTTTCCATGAACTTAATACACTAGATGCATGCTGGATAGCGGTCGATGTGTGGAGTAATAGAGGTAGATGCAGGCAGGAGTCGGTCTATCTATCTTGGACGTGATGCCTATATAATGATCATGGCCTTGGATATCGTCATGACTATTCAATTTTCTATCAATTTCCCAACAGTAATTTGTTCACCCACCGTGCGCTATACTCATGAGAGAAGCCACTAGTGAACCCTACGGCCCCCGGGTCTACTTTTCCATCATATTGCTTTCCGATCTACGTTTTTGCACTCTTTGTTTTCAGATCTACAAAACCAAAAACCCAAAAATATATTGCTGCTTATTTACTCTTTTTATTTGTGTTCTTGACAGATCTATCTCTCCTATCTATCACTACCTAATCTATCTTATTACCGTAGAGAGATTGGCAACCTCTCTTTCGCGTCGGGTTGCAAGTATTTGTTGTTTGTGTGCAGGTGCTGCTTATTGGGTGGTGGTGATCCTCCTACTGGTTCGATAACCTTGGTTTCATAACTGAGGGAAATACTTACCGTCGCTGTGCTGCATCATCCCTTCCTCTTTGGGGAAATACCGACGCAGTCTCAAGCCACGTCAAAGGAATTTCTTGCGCCGTTGTCGGGGAGGAAGCGGTCTCTTCTACGTGCCTATCATAGGCGCCGAGGGGACTCCACCATCATCTACCAGGTTCCTAATCACAAATCTCATCTCCTTGCAATTACATTAGTTGCCATTTGCCTCTCGTTTTCCTCTCCCCCACTTCACCAATTTGCCGTTTTATTCGCCATCTTTTTCGTTTGCCCTTTTTATTGCCGGATCTCTTCCTTGTTTGCAATCTTGTTTGCGTAGTCACGATGACTCAAGAGAACACCAAGTTGTGTGATTTTTCCAATACTAATAACAATGATTTTATTAGTATGCCTATTGCTCCTCCTGCCACTAGTGCGGAATCTTGTGATATTAATGTCGCTTTGTTGAATCTTGTCATGAAAGATCAATTTCCCGGTACTCCTAATGAGGATGTCGCGTCCCATCTAAACACGTTCGTAGAATTATGTGATATGCAAAAGAAAAAAGATGTGTACAATGATATTGTTAAGTTGAAACTATTTCCTTTTTCCTTGCGAGATCGTGCTAAATTTTGGTTTTCCTCTTTGCCTCACAATAGTATCAATTCTTGGAATAAGTGCAAGGATGCTTTTATCACTAAGTATTTTCCGCCCGCGAAAATGCTTTCCCTTAGGACGCAAATCATGAATTTTAAGCAACTTGAGCATGAACATGTTGCACAATCTTGGGAAAGAATGAAGTTGATGCTAAGAAATTGTCCTACTCATGGTTTAAATCTTTGGATGATCATACAATTTTTTTATGCGGGATTGAATTTTGTCTCTAGAAATCTTTTAGATTCCGCCGCGGGTGGTACTTTTATGGAGATTACTTTGGGTGAAGCTACTAAATTGCTAGATAATATCATGGTTAATTATTCTCAATGGCATACCGAAAGAGCACCTACTAGTAAAAAGGTTAATTCGGTAGAGGAAATTAGTACTTTGAGTGATAAAGTTGATGCTTTGATGAAATTGGTTGCTAGTAAAAATGCTCCTATTGATCTTAATGATGTGCCTTTGTCTACTTTGATTGAGCAAAATAGCGATTCCGTAGATGTGAATTTTGTCTCTCGAAACAATATCAATAACAATGCTTATAGAGGTAATTTTAATCCTAGGCCTTTTCCTGGAAATTCCTCTAATAATTATGGTAATTCCTATGGCAATTCTTCTTATAATAATAATAGTAACACCTCTGATCTTGAGAGTAATATTAAAGGATTTATCAATGCGGAAAAGGCTTTCAATACTACGATAGAGGAAAAGTTGAATAAGATTGATGATATGTCTAGAAGCATAGATAGAATTTCTCATGATGTTGAAAATCTCAAGTTGAAAGATTTTGTGCCTAAGATTTATGAATCTATTAAAGCTTTATACTTCTCTATGGATGAAAGTAAAAAAAGAACTGCTATGCTTAGAGCCAAAAGAGAAATCTTAGAAAAATCGTTTTCTAGTGATTGCCTTCATAAGAAAAATGAAGATCTTAAAGTGATTGGTGTTTCTTCTATTGATTCCTTGTTTAGTAATATTAAAATTGATAATGAAGGGACTGAAGTAGAGTCAACTTTAGCTAGAAGGCATCCCAATAATTTGGAGGGTGAAAATCTTGATGAAAATCTTGATAAAAGTGGGTTTGAAGAGGTCAAAACTTTAACTAGTGATGTGCCGACTATCTTTGATTGCAAAGACTTTAATTATGATAGTTGCTCTTTGCTTGAATGCATTTCTTTGTTGCAATCCATGTTGAATTCACCCCATGCTTATGAGCAAAATAAAGCTTTTACTAAACATATCATTGATGCCATGATGAAATCTTTTGAAGAAAAGTTGGAATTGGAGATTTCTATTAATAGAAAATTACATGATGACTGGGAACCTACCAGTAAGGTCAAGATTAAAAATTATGAATGATTTGCTTTGTGTGATTTGGGTGCTAGTGTTTCCACGATTCTGAAATCTCTATGTGATGTGCTTGGTCTTACCAATATTGAAGAATGTTCTCTTAATTTGCACTTGGCGGATTCTACTATTAAAAAGCCTTTGGGAAGAATTAATGATGTTCTTATTCTTGAAAATAGGAACTATGTGCCTATTGATTTTATTCTGCTTGATATTGATTGCAATCCGTCTTGTCCCATTATACTTGGTAGACCGTTTTTACGCACTATAGGTGCCGTGATTGATATGAAAGAAGGAAATATTCGTTTTCAATTTCCCTTGATAAAGATTATGGATTACTTCCCTAGAACAAGAATTAAGCCACCATATGAATCAATCATGAGGGCATCCTATGGATCCAAAACCAAGGATGACAATACTTGAATCTATCCATTATGCCTAGCTAGGGGCATAAAACGATAGCGGTTGTTGGGAGGCAACCCAATGAATAAATAAAATTTTCCTTTTTACCTTCTGTTTTTGAGCGTTGACACAATTATGCCTCTGTTATGATTGTGTTTTTATGGTTTATTTAGTGTTTGTGCCAAGTAAAGCCTTTAGGATGATTCATAGGATGAGTAGAAGTGATGCTGAATCTGAAACAGAAACTTTGCGTCCAGTATATGAATTTCCATTTTTTGCTGGAACGTGATCTTGAGCTGAAATTTTAACAAAGTGTTGCCATACAAATTCCTTACGTTGTATTAATTGTTTAGAAGTTTTAGAGTTACAGAAGTATGGGTAGAGTACATATTACTACAGACTGTTCTGTTTAAGACAGATTCTGTTTTCGTTGCATTGTGTGCTTGTTTTGATGAATCTATGGTTTGTATTGGGGGGTATAATCCATGGTAAAGTTAAAATACAGTAGGTATAATGCAATAATAAAATATGATTGGGTTTTCAACATTACCTAAAGTAGTGATTTGCTTTCTTATACTAACGGATCTCACGACGATTTTGTTGAGTTTTGTGTGATTGAAGTTTTCATGTTTTGGGTGAGATCACGATGGATGAAGGAATAAGGAGTGATAAAAGCCTAAGCTTGGGGATGCTACCGCACCCCCAATATATATCGAAAGAGAAACAAGCAACTAAGCTTGGGGATGCCCCCGAGTGGCATCCCCTCTTTCTTCTAACGACCATCGGTATTTTACTTGGAGCTATATTTTTTTTCGTCACATATCATGAGTTTTGCTTGGAGCGTCTTGTATCTTTGCTTGCTTTGTTTGTTAGTTTATCCTTTGTATACTTGCTGTACACACCTATTTGAGAAAGCCAAAATCATGCTATGATTTGTTAGAATTGCTCTATGTGCTTCACTTAAACTTTTTGAGCTATAGAATTGCTCTAGTGCTTCACTTATATCTTGTTGAGCACGGTGTGCTTGGAAATTTTTGTAGAAATACTATCATGCTTCACTTAGATTAATTTAAGAGCTAGTAAATTTTTAAGAAATCCTCTCATGCTTCACTTATACCTTTTTGAGATATGAAATCTCTATGCTCATGTGCTTCACTTAAATTTGTTTGAGTTTGCCAAAAAGCAATGGCAATATATGAAACTAGTCCCAAAGTGATAGATATCCAAGGAGGATATAATAAAAACTTTCATGAAGATCATTTGACAAATTAAACTTGATTCCTTGTAATAGTTGTGAAACATGATGATAGTAATATGTGAGTCATGCTAGTGAGTAATTATGATTAGTAGGAATATTGATGTTAAGGTTTGTGATTCCCTATGCTTGCACGAATGTCAATAGTTATGCAATGAATTTACATCCTACTTGTGGTGCATTATTCGGTGTTAGTTATGTTCAATGCTCACTTATGTGAATTTTCATTTCTTGGTTTGGTTGCTTCCCAATCTATTTGCTAGCCTCCATTTGCACTAAGTAGAAATACTACTTGTGCATCCAAAATCCTTAAACCAAGTTTTGCCTTATGAGTCCACCATACCTACCTATATGCGGTATTTCCGTGCCGTTCCAAGCAAATTTGTATGTGCCATCTCTAAATTTTCAAAATAAATTTTCTCTTTTGTGTGCCCGTACCGCTCATGAAACGGTGGGGAGTGTCCAATATTTTTCCATGCTAGATGTGTTATTCTCAAGATGAGTGTTTATTCACTTGTCATTGCATGAGAATGCGGCGGTAATAGGGATGCCCATTCCCGAAATGAAAAAGACAAAAAAATGTTTACTTTATGTTATCAAATAATAAATTCCTTGGAAAGTGTTGGTATGTAAGGCAACCGTGGATACGGCCCGCCATGGAAAGTGAAAGTTTGGTGGAAAAAGGAATAAACTTTATTTTGTGTTTGGGAACCGCCTATGATATATCTAGCATGGAAAGTATTGTGAGCTACTTTGTCGTTTTCGTTGACACGTAAAGCATGCCCCCCAAAATATTTTTTCTCTCTCAATTTAAACCTTGAGCTCTGGCACCTCTACAAATCCCTACTTCCCTCTGCGAAGGGCCTATCTATTTACTTTATGCAATTTTTATTTTTGCTTTGAGTCTCCACCTTCTCTTATAAGCACCAACTAGGGGGCACTATGATCGTACTTGAGCATTGGGCATAGCTAATATTTGAGTGTGTTTCATGAATGGATCAATGATTGAGCATGATGGGCTAGGGATAACTTTCTTTAGTGTTGATATTTTGAAAGACATGGTTGCTTGTTGACATGCTTGAGTATTGAAGTCATTATGTTAAAACTAGACTATTTCTTCGAATCATTATAAGTCCAAATGTCCATGCTATACAAAAGAAAAGAATGTCATGAACATGTTAGGCAGCATTCCACATCAAAAATTCTGTTTTTATCATTTACCTACTCGAGGACGAGTAGGAATTAAGCTTGGGGATGCTGATACGTCTCCAACGTATCTATAATTTTTGCTTGTTCCATGCTGTTATATTATCATTCTTGGATGTTTTACAATCATTTTATAACAACTTTATATCATTTTTTGGGACTAACCTATTGACATAGTGCCAAGGTGCCAGTTGCTGTTTTTGCTTGTTTTTTACTTCGTAGAAAATCAATATCAAATGGAGTACAATCGCGACGAAACATTTTGGAGATTTTTTCTGGACCAGAGGACACCCAGTGGGCCAAACAACTGCCGGAGAGGTGGGCGGTGGAGAGCACAACCCACCAGGGCGCGCCAGGGGGGCCCCGGCGCGCCCTGATGGGTTGTGCCCTCCTTGGCCCCCTTCCGCACCGCCTCTGATGCCTATAAATTCCCAAATATTCAAAAAACCCTAGGGGAGTCAATGAAACACAATTCCAGCCGCCACAAGTTCCAAAACCGCGAGATCCAATCTAAACACCATCACGGAGGGGTTCATCTTCCTCATAGGTGCCTCTCTGATGATGCGTGAGTAGTCCACCATAGACCTACGAGTCCGTAGGCAGTAGCTAGATGGCTTCTTCTCTCTCTCTCTTACGATTCTCAATACAATGGTCTCTTGGAGATCTATTTGATGTAAACTTTTGCGGTGTGTTTGTTGGGATCCGATGAATTTTGAGTTCAAGAGCAGTTTCTATCCATGAATATTATTTGAGTCTTCTTTGATCTCTTATATGCATGATTATAGCCTCGTATTTCTTCTTCGAATCTTTGGTTTAGTTAGGCCGACAAGATCGATTTTTCTTGCCATGAGAAGTAGTGCTTTGTGATGGGTTCGATCTTGCGGTGTTCTTTCCCAGTGACAGAAGGGGCAGCAAGACACGCATGTATCGTAACACAATTCCAGCCGCCGCAAGTTCCAGAACCGCGAGATCCAATCTAAACACCATCACAGAGGGGTTCATATTCCTCATAGGTGCCTCTCCAATGATGCGTGAGTAGTCCACCATAGACCTACGGGTCCGTAGGCCGTAGCTAGATGGCTACTTCTCTCTCTCTTACGATTCTCAACACAATGGTCTCTTGGAGATCTATTTGGTGTTAACTTTTGCGGTGTGTTTGTTGGGATCCGATGAATTTTGAGTTCATGATCAGTTTCTATCCATGAATATTATTTGAGTCTTCTTTGATCTCTTATATGCATGATTACTTATAACCTCGTATTTCTTCTTCGAATCTTTGGTTTAGTTAGGCCGACTAGATCGATTTTTCTTGCCATGGGAAGAGGTGCTTTGTGATGGGTTCGATCTTGCGGTGTTCTTTCCCAGTGACAGAAGGGGCAGCAAGACACGCATGTATCGTTGCTATTAAGGATAACAAGATGGGGTCTATTCCTACATGAATAGATTTTGTCTACATCATGTCATCGTTCTTATTGCATTACTCCGTTTTTCCATGAACTTAATACACTAGATGCATGCTGGATAGCGGTCGATGTGTGGAGTAATAGAGGTAGAAGCAGGCAGGAGTCGGTCTATCTATCTTGGACGTGATGCGTATATAATGATCATCGCCATGGATATCATCATGACTATTCGATTTTCTATCAATTGCCTAACAGTAATTTGTTCACCCACCGTGCGCTATACTCATGAGAGAAGCCACTAGTGAACCCTACGCCCCCCGGGTCTACTTTTCCATCATATTGCTTTCCGATCTACGTTTTTGCAGTCTTTGTTTTCAGATCTAAAAAACCAAAAACCCAAAAATATATTGCTGCTTATTTACTCTTTTTATTTGTGTTCTTGAGAGATCTATCTCTCTTATCTATCACTACCTAATCTATCTTATTACCGTAGAGAGATTGACAACCTCTCTTTCGCGTCGGGTTGCAAGTATTTGTTGTTTGTGTGCAGGTGCTGCTTATTGGGTGGTGGTGATCCTCCTACTGGTTCAATAACCTTGGTTTCATAACTGAGGGAAATACTTACAGTCGCTGTGCTGCATCATCCCTTCCTCTTTGGGAAGATACCGACGCAGTCTCAAGCCACGTCAAAGAGCTGGATGATATGCAAGCTGATATTGCAAGGATATTGTCAAACTTAGAGATGTTCTTCCCACCGTCATTCTTTGATGTCATAGTCCATCTCACCGTGCACCTTGTGGACGAGATAAAGAATTGTGGTCATGTGTTTCTTCGCAACATGTATCCCTTCGAGCGGTACATGGGAATATTGAAGCGCTATTGTCGAAACCGATGTCATCCAGAGGCAAGCATCCTACAAGGTTATACCGCGGAGGAGGTGGTTGAGTTTTGCACCGAATACATGAAACTCAGACCTATAGGTGTGCCCCTCTCTCGCCATGAGGGAAGGCTGGCTGGTAAGCCGGTCCTTGCTGGCTCACAGTTTCGTACACCTAGAGATATGGTCGATCAAGCCCATTTGACGGTACTGCTTAACAGCCCGATACTCGACGCTCATGCTGCAGAACACATGGAGGAGATACGATGATGCAACTTACCCAATGTGCCGTCACCAGTTGCCGAGACAAATGCACACAATAGGGACTATATAAGATGGCTGAAGGATCGTTTGACAAACGGACCCCAAGATGACCTTGCAACGTGGTTGGCACAAAAGCCATCAATGACGATTATGAAGTAACAAGCATACAACATAAATGGAAACACGTTCTACATTGAGGAACGTGATGCTAAGACCTCGTATCAGAACAGCTCTGTTCGAATAGAATGCCTAACTGTAGAGGAAGATGATAAACAGGTGTACTATGGAACCATTGAAGAGATTTGGGAGCTTGACTATGTGCAAATGAAGGTGGCATTATTCAAGTGCAGATGGGTCCCTCTTAGTAGCGTAAAGGTTGATGCTTACAGCAGGAAGACATATGTTGACCGCAGAGTTATGGCATATCACAAGGACCCATTTATTCTTGCCAGCGATGCTACCCAGATTTTCTTTGTGAAAGACCTCTTGCATACGCACTGCCATGTAGTGATGTATGGGAAGAGGGGTACTAGGCATCGAGAATGTTGGTGATGAGGAGGAGTACAATCAATATGATGAGTTGACACCTGAGGGGCCACGCGACTTAAAAGAGGAGAAGGGTGAAATCATCAGAAATCCTAAGTTCATTAGGGGTCAACCTAATGATCGCGATCACCCCATGTACATGAGAATTGATTCAAAAAACAAGTCATTATGTCTACTGTACTGAATTGTTGCATGTACTGAATTGTGAGGGATGTGTACTGAGTTCGTTCTGTTATAAGTTTCGCATGTACTGTATTGCGAGGTATGCACGGCCTTATGTTGATCTAGTTTCGCATGTACTGTATATAGCTAGAGTGCTAAGTTCATCTCACTAAGCTGTGTATGAACTGAACATGTGCAGTTTGGTTTACAAATAGCACACGGTTCGTTCACTAGAACCGTGTGCTTTCTAAACCGCGGCCTATGAAACCTAATTCGCGCAATGTGAGTCCTGCTTTCTGATTGGACAAAACCCAAACCACGTGGATCGTGCGTCTGCACCGTAGGATTCACCCAGATCGAACGGCGGTCCATATACCTCTCGTCAACACACACTATTGAAGTTGGGATTTGATTTATATGCAATAAATGCCCCATAAATGATAAAAAATGATGAAAAATATGGCAGGCGAGCCGAGAAATGCGCCAGAAAATCAAACCTGACGTATAATTATGATTGACTACCGTGGGATAAAATTTGGTGGAGAGGCGATGAAGACACCATCGATTGGAGTTCGATTTGCCACTTCTCCCCTCGGAACTATGATCCTTCTACTCAGATGCTATGGTTTCCAATTAGCGATCATTGTAGCTTGTGCCAAATTTTACCAAATTTTTTCCACGGTGTCTCGAGATGACGCCACAATGACAAACCGATTTTCGTGATTTTCTGAGTCCATCTGCATTTCCTGTAATTAAATTACTGACATTTATTTAGGTGGACACATCTCCCGTCTGAAATGCTTGACAATTCTTCTCATTCGTTGCACAATGACGAAAATCACGCAAAGCGACACACAAATGATTTGTAAGAGATTCTTTGCCACTATCCACACGTAATTCCTGTTGGGATATTTTATTTATAAGAACTAATTAACATGGTAACTGCAAAATATGACTTATATATAGCAAACGAGACATTTAATCCACCAGAAGATCAATTTTAGCAGTAGAATGATGTTTGCATACCATGGAAAAAACAAAGGCGAAAGGACGAGGTTGACACCGATTGGAGTCCGAAATGCCAACTCTACTTTTCGTAAACCATGATCCTTTGTGTGAGATTCATTCGTTTTCAAAGGGCAGGCCATCACAACTTCCGCCAGACATTACCAATTTTTCCCACGGGATCTTCACACCATGCCACGGTGACACACACATTTTTGTAATTTTCGTAATACATCTGCATTTTCTCCAATTAAATTACTGACAAGCCCCATGTTGGTGGAGAAATGTCTTCAAATTAGCAAACAAGTCATGAAAACGCGGCCGGAAATCAATACAGGGGCTAATAGTTGATTGTTTGCGGATGAAAATAATTCGAGGCGAAATGATGAAGTCCCAAATTCATTTGAAATGAAAATATGACTGTTCTGCATGGACAAATAGCACACGGTTCGTTCACTAGAATCGTGCGCTTTCTAAACCGCGGCCTATGAAACCTAATGCGCGCAACGTGAGTCATGCTTTCTGATTGGACAAAACCCAAACCACGCGGATCGTGCGTCTGCACCGTAGGATTCACCCAGATCGAACGGTGGTCCATATACCTCTCGTCAACACACGCTGTTGAAGTTGGGATTTCATTTATATGCAATAAATGCCCCATAAATGATAAAAAATGCTGAAAAATATGTCAGGCGAGCCCAGAAATGCGCCAGAAAATCAAACCTGACGTATAATTATGATTGACTATCGTGGGATAAACATGGTGGAGAGGCGATGAAGACACCGTTGATTGGTTTTCGATTTGCCACTTCTCCCCTCGGAACTATGATCCTTCTACTTAGATGCTATGGTTTCCAATTAGCGATCATTGTAGCTTGTGCCAAATTTTACCAATTTTTTCCATGGTGTCTCGAGATGACGCCACGATGACAAACCGATTTTCGTGATTTTCTGAGTCCATCTGCATTTCCTGTAATTAAATTACTGACATTTATTTAGGTAGACACATCTCCCATCCGAAATGCTTGACAATTCTTCTCATTCGTTGCACAATGACGAAAATCACGCAAAGCGACACACAAATGATTTGTAAGAGATTCTTTGCCACCATCCACACGTAATTCAAGTTGGGATATTTATTTATAAGAACTAATTAACATGGTAACTACAAAATATGACTTAGATATAGCAAACGAGACATGTAATCCACTAGAAGATCAATATTAGGAGTACAATGATATTTTGCATACCATGGAAAAAACCAAGGCGAAAGGACGAGGTTGACACCGATTGGAGTCCGAAGTGCCAACTCTACTTTTCGGAAACCATGACCCTTTGTGTGAGATGCATTCATTTTCAAAGGGCAGGACATCACAACTTCCGCCAGACATTACCAATTTTTCCCACGGGGTCTTCACACCATGCCACGGTGACACACACATTTTTGTAATTTTCGTAATACATCTGCATTTCCTCCAATTAAATTACTAATAAGCCCCATGTTGGTGGAGAAATGTCTTCAAATTAGCAAACAAGTCATGAAAACACGGCCGGAAATCAATACAGGGACTAATAGTTGATTGTCTATGGATAAAAATATTTCGAGGCGAAATGATGAAGTCCCAAATTCATTTGAAATGAAAATATGACTGTTCTGCATGGACAAATAGCACACGGTTCGATTCATTAGAACCGTGTGCTTTCTAAACCGCGGCTTATGAAACCTAATGCGCGCAACGTGAGTCCTACTTTCTGATTGGACAAAACCCAAACCACACGGATCGTGCGTCTGCACCGTCGGATTCACCCAGATCGAACGGCGGTCCATATACCTCACGTCAACACACGCTGTTGAAGTTGGGATTTGATTTATATGCAATCAATGCCCCGTAAATGATAAAAATGGTGAAAAATATGGCAGGCGAGCCCAGAAATGCGCCAGAAAATCAAACCTGGCATATAATTATGATTGACTACCGTGGGATAAAATTTGGTGGAGAGGCGATGAAGACACCGTCGATTGGAGTTCGATTTGCCACTTCTCCCCTCGAAACTATGATCCTTCTACTCAGATGCTATGGTTTCCAATTAGCGATCATTGTAGCTTGTGCCAAATTTTACCAAATTTTTTCCACGGTGTCTCTAGATGACGCCACGATGACAAACCGATTTTCATGATTTTCCGAGTCCATCTGCATTTCCTGTAATTAAATTACTGACATTTATTTAGGTGGACACATCTACCGTCCGAAATGCTTGACAATTCTTCTCATTCGTTGCACAATGACGAAAATCACGCAAAGCGACACACAAATGATTTGTAAGAGATTCCTTGCCACCATCCACACGTAATTTATGTTGGGATATTCTATTTATAAGAACTAATTAACATGGTAACTGCAAAATATGACTTAGGTATAACAAACGAGACATGT
This sequence comes from Elymus sibiricus, assembly GCA_039707655.1. Taxonomy (NCBI): domain Eukaryota; kingdom Viridiplantae; phylum Streptophyta; class Magnoliopsida; order Poales; family Poaceae; genus Elymus; species Elymus sibiricus. The sequence goes on along the minus strand of CM077667.1, from coordinate 245,464,300 downwards.
AATCCACCAGAAGATCAATATTAGGAGTACAATGATTTTTTCATACCATGGAAAAAACCAAGGCGAAAGGACGAGGTTGACACCGATTGGAGTCCGAAGTGCCAACTCTACTTTTCGTAAACCATGACCCTTTGTGTGAGATGCATTCATTTTCAAAGGGCAGGGCATCACAACTTCCGCCAGACATTACCAATTTTTCCCACGGGGTCTTCACACCATGCCACGGTGACACACACATTTTTGTAATTTTCGTAATACATCTGCATTTCCTCTAATTAAATTAATAACAAGCCCCATGTTGGTGGAGAAATGTCTTCAAATTAGCAAACAAGTCATGAAAACGCGGCCGGAAATCAATACAGGGGCTAATAGTTGATTGTCTGCAGATAAAATAATTCGAGGCGAAATGATGAAGTCCCTAATTCATTTGAAATGAAAATATGACTGTTCTGCATGGACAAATAGCACACGGTTCGTTCACTAGAACCGTGTGCTTTCTAAACCGCGGACTATGAAACCTAATGCGCGCAACGTGAGTCCTGCTTTCTGATCGGACAAAACCCAAACCACCCGGATCATGCGTCTGCATCGTAGGATTCACCCAGATTGAACGGCGGTCCATATACCTCTCGTCAAAACACGCTGTTGAAGTTGGCAATTGATTTATATGCAATAAATGCCCCATAAATGATAAAAAAATGCTGAAAAATATAGCAGGCGAGCCCAGAAATCCGCCAGAAAATCAAACCTGACGTATAATTACGATTGACTACCGTGGGATGAAATTTGGTGGAGAGGCGATGAAGACACCGTCGATTGGAGTTTGATTTGCCACTTCTCCCCTCGGAACTATAATCCTTCTACTCAGATGCTATGGTTTCCAATTAGCGATCATTGTAGCTTGTGCCAAATTTTACCAATTTTTTTCCACGGTGTCTCGAGATGACGCCACGATGACAAACCGATTTTCGTGATTTTCTGAGTCCATCTTCATTTCCTGTAATTAAATTACTGACATTTATTTAGGTGGACACATCTCCCGTCCGAAATACTTGACAATTTTTCTCATTCGTTGCACAATGACGAAAATCACGCAAAGCGACACACAAATTATTTGTAAGAGATTCTTTGCCACCATCCACACGTAATTCATGTTGGGATGTTTTATTTATAAGAACTAATTAACATGGTAACTGCAAAATATGACTTAGATATAGCAAACGAGACATGTAATCCACCAGAAGTTCAATATTAGGAGTACAATGATTTTTTGCATACCATGGAAAAAACCAAGGCGAAAGGACGAGGTTGACACCGATTGGAGTCCGAAATGCCAACTCAACTTTTCGTAAACCATGACCCTTTGTGTGAGATGCATTCATTTTCAAAGGGCAGGGCATCACAACTTCCGCCAGACATTACCAATTTTTCCCACGGGGTCTTCACACCATGCCACGGTGACACACACATTTTTGTAATTTTCGTAATACATCTGCATCTCCTCCAATTAAATTACTAACAAGGCCCATGTTGGTGGAGAAATGTCTTCAAATTGGCAAACAAGTACTGAAAATGCTGCTGGAAATCAATACAGGGGCTAATAGTTGATTGTCTGTGGATGAAAATAATTCGAGGTGAAATGATGAAGTCCCAAATCCATTTGAAATGAAAATATGACTGCTCTGCATGGACAAATAGCACATGGTTCGTTCACTAGAACCGTGTGCTTTCTAAACCGCGGCCTATGAAACCTAATGCGCGCAACGTGAGTCCTGCTTTCTGATTGGACAAAACCCAAACCACGCGGATCGTGAGTCCGCACCGTAGGATTCACCCAGATCGAACGACGGTCCTTATACCTCTCGTCAACACACGCTGTTGAAGTTAGGATTTGATTTATATGCAATAAATGCCCCGTAAATGATAAAAAATGATGATAAATATAGCAGGCGAGCCCAGAAATGCGCCAGAAAATCAATATCAGGGTACAACGATAGCTGCGTACCGTGGGAAAAATTTCGAGACAAAACGATGAAGTCACGTCTACACTTCAAAGTTTCCAGGTTTTCATTTCGTACAGGTTTGTGCTGTTTGTGCACACGGGTTACTATATGAAACCGTTTGCAATGTTTTTTCCGCGGGGCGCACGGTGATCTTTTCTAACCCTTTTCACCGAAGCCGCCAACATGCCCCCCTCCCCTCCCCCAAACCCGAGCCCTCCCCCGTTTCGCTCATCTGTCCGCGTATTCTACCCAAAGTCCATCGACATCTAGCTCCCTTCCCCTCCCGTCCCGCAGATCCACACCAGAACCCTTTCCGGCGCCGTCGTGCTCAACCCGGCCGTGTACCCGCTTCCCGGCGTCAACCCTACCCTTCACTGCCACTCTGAACACGCGGCTGCCCACTCCTCGCCGTCTTCATTTGCTCGCCAGCTGCCGTCGAGTATATCGATCATTTACCCTCGCCTCTCCTGCCGGATTTGCAAAAAAAGAGATCAGTTGCTGCCCTTCATCGCCGTGAGGTCTATTATCTTGTGATCCCTTTTCCTATTTGGTTCGGTTTGTCCCCAAAATGATTATAAAATAATGGAGAGCGTATTTATGTTCATCAACTACCTTCTAACATATCAGCTGTATTTGTTCCAATTAGTTATTGTCGAATTACATATCATGTGCGCACGAGTCACACTAAATGAACAGATTAGCCATACATTTTCAAATGATCACATGTCATGTTTAGACAGCTAGCTTCCAAGCTATTACATTTTTTTATGTTTATCCCCCTTTTCTGAATTTCGCATGTGTACTCTGTAGATGTCTATTAACAGCGACGACAGTCATACGTCTGGCGATGTATCTTCATCGGAGTCCGAAGCCAACATGTCTGCAACAGATGATCATGTACCAAGAAATGATGAACGGGATAGAGCTGCCACAATCACCCATCCAGTCAAGAGCCGGAAGAGCGCTCCAAGAAAGCCCACACACCAGCCTAAAGGTGTATACGAAGTAACTGACATCGAGTTGAAGTCTTGGGCTCCAACTAAACCTGATAAAGCACGCACGAGGTTTAGGAGTGTGTGTGGATTTGTTGGCAGGGCAAGGCTCAACATTAATCTGCCGGGGTTTCGGAAGGCTGGTACAGAAACACGTCAGAGGATAGTCCGTAATATCATGGCGCACTTCAACGTTCCTGAGGAGTGGAGAGAGCAGGTGGAACACGCTGCACTGAAGAAGGCCAGGAATGCTTGGAGAAACTGGAAGCATGTGTTGTACAAGAAGTTCTTCAGTCAAGGCAAGGACCCAATCCCCTCGTACTCCCAAATTACAAAGGAAGATTGGACATAATTCAAAAGGGTCAGGGCCAATGAAGAGTTTATTAAGAAGAGTGCCATCCAATCGGAACTTCAGAAGAAGAAGACACACCCCCACCGTATGGGTGTGGCAGGATACTACGACATGAAACCGATATGGGACCAGGAGGACAAAGAAGCAGTAGCAACGGGTGGCAAACCGGCCTTTAGTGAAATGAGGGGCACTCGCGCTAGGGACTACTTGTGGGCACGTGCAAAGAGGCATGGAGACGGTTCTTATTACTTTGAAAAGTCAGCAGACCGAGATCTGTATGATGTGATGGCAAAGGCTTCCAAAAACACTGGAAGGTTGTACAGGACCTCAGGGCCATGTGACATTCTGTCCGAGGCTCTGACTACCAAAGAGCCCCCTGGCCGTGCTAGGGGTATTGGGGTCAATGTCCCACACAAGAGGGCTTTCTCACTAAGCAAAGAAGAGAGGCTCAGCATGAAAAAAGCTAGGAGTGATTATAAGAAGAGAGACTTGCGCGAAAAGATTAAGAGGGACATGCATCCTGTAGTTCGAAAGGAAGTTGAGGAGTCATATATGTAGGAGAAGACACAAATGCTGAGAGATAGCCAGGAGACACAAGGGGATGTCGGCATGGATGATGCCACTTATTGTATGGCAACACCGCACAAGAGTATCTGTGCATCAGATGACCCCAACGACAATGATGCTGCAGCTGGACATGATGGTGCTATATCTGCTCTATATGGACAGGGGGAGAGAGTGAGGGCCGTGCTTACACATTATGAAGGTACTTTAATATGTGCAACAACGTGGGTTTACAACCCTGACTTTGACGGGGGTCTCTTGTTGGACAATGTGACATTGAAGCCGGGTTGTGTGAAGTGCTACGTGACTGAAATAAAGCCTGGATTCAGTGATTTTGCCCTGAAGAATATCCTTGGGGACCCTGATGAGCAGAGGACCTTGGCAGAAACACGGTTAAATCATATCCAGTGGCCACGGAAAGAAATGTACTTCCTGTTTGAGACCCCTCCAGCTCCCCCAAAAGCAACCAATGTCACCCTCGAACCGGTGACTCTCATCTCGCCACAGCAGATCTTGTGTGATTCCCCCGATGAACATACTCTTGGGAATCAGATGCCCGAGGCATCAACCTATGATCAGCCCTACCGACTTCCTGCCATAGACGCCAGGTCATCGTCCCGTCATGAGCAGCCTGTGGCAAGGCCTACAACTGCTGAAGACGTATCATCGGTTCAGATGCCGGCCACTGAAGCAAAAAGTGCAGACACATTGGCACTACATGCTCACCAGATAAACCCGACCGAACCGCGTGCTAATGAGTCCGAATGTCTGGAACCACCTGGTAAGAAGGCCGAAAGTCCAGGACTGCCTACTAAGTACTCCGAAAGTCCGGAACCACCTGCTCATCAGTCCAGCGGTTCGCAACCGCCTGATAAGCATACCGATGTGTCGGCATTGCCTGCTCAGCAAACCAACACGTTGTTAAAGCCGCATGAACACACCGACACATTGGCACCAGCTGCTCAGAAGCCCAGAATATCTTCAACGGCTGGTCAGCTGTCCGTCGACTCTGGCACTATAGCTCAGCAGTCCGTCACAGCGGCATCATCTATTCAGCAGTCCATTGTACCTTCACACGCTTCTTAGCAGCATGTCGTTGATGAAATGAAACGTCAAACAAGAAGTGCTTCAGCTAAGAAGACAGAAGCGGGCACGGTTGCACACAGGAAGTTGGGCCTCCAAAGAGCAAGGAGGGATGGGACCAAGAGCCTCCTTCTACAACCAATCATCGACCGCACCCAAATTAACAATAAGGTTTTCCAAGGGCTGGGTAATCCCGGTTCTCACCACATGTCTGAAGCAGACCTTCAAAAGCAACTTTCTAGTATAGAACTAGACACATTTGAGAAACGCAAGTACAAACATGGCCAGCCATTCCTTGTTGGAGATTTCTGGGACGAGTGCAGTTCTAGTGCTCGCAAGTTACATAAATATTGCATGGACAGAATGTCAGAAGGAGAAGATACTAACATTGTGGATTTGCACTACGACCAATGTCATTTTTCTCACGTTCCAGGTACCATCAGTGTGGAATTCGAGGACTTTCATCTCTTCTTCAACTTCGATGAGCCTGCTGCCACTCTTGTCAAATGCTTGATGTTGTAAGTACTTCACAAACTCTGATCATCTTCTCCATACAAGGCTGTAAATGACAAAAAAGCTAACTGTATTGTATTCCTCTCAGGGGATTGACGACGCAGCAAACAACAAGGGTGCAAGCGTATTTCATAGATCCTGATTTAGCAAACGGCGTTTTGTTACAAGATAATGACTCACGCACGGCTTCCATTGATTTTGTCGCCAAGATCTTGTTTGACTTACAGATAGGAGAATTCTTCATGTGGCCATATCATTTACAGTAAGTATAAATATACAACCACGCATACATTGATCGTCTTTCAGTTTTAGACATAGTTCATACGTTCATGGTTTTCCTAAACTGTAGAGGTCACTGGATCTTGGTGGTCATTGTTCCAAAATGCAACACAGTTTACTACGTGGATTCTCCCAGAGAATCAAATGCGCCTCAGGATCTGAGTCATCTTCAGGATTTCATGGATAGGTATTGAATTCTTTGATGTTAATGCGTTGTGTTCATATCTGGTTCCAGAATTGAGTGTGTGAAAATTCATCTTCATTTCCAGTGTATTGTCAAAGAACATAACTTTAGGAGGGAATCAGTTCGACCACAAACTATCTCTGCAGCACGTGATCGTTTCTCCGGTAAGACAACAAAATCCGTTATTTTCAGAAAATGCTAGTCAGATGTTCAGGTTTCTAAGTAAACCTCTTTCTATTTCTCTCCATACAAAAAAGAAGAAACAACTTACACCGGTTAGGTTGTTCCTAACAGGGAAAATACATGACTAATACTGTACAAAAAAATTCAGTGTCCTCAGCAACAACAATGTACCAGCCTATGTGGATACTACGTTTGTGCACACGTGATGAACCTATGCAGAAATGCTGAATGTGGTGTCGATGCTGACAGGATAAAACCAATAAGTCTGCTTCTTAATTACTATCTTCTACTCCACACGTATGTCACATTCTGATCTAAAAGTCATGCAGCTGATCTTGGCAACGATGACTTCTGAACCGCTCGCCGCCGATGAATTGTTGTCTGTTAGGAAATTTATCAGCACCTTCTTTCTGAAACACTATATCAAGCCCTCTAAAGACGTCGAAGATTTCCGGATTCAAATCTCCTAAAAATAAGTACGCATTCATATAGTGTTATCAGCTAAACATATACACATGGATGCATTATTTTCCATGTGATCATGTATTCGTATTTCGTACACTATGATTATGTACTGGATATGTCGGTTTAACAGCTGTGGGATTTAGCTAGCATTTTCTCAATTGCATATTGTCGTGAATTATGATGAATCCTCTGCTTTTGGATACTATTCGTTCAATTGCATATTGTGGTGAATTATGATGAATGTTCTTCATGTGGACACTATTTGTCGATTGCATATTGTGGCGAATTTGCTATTTGCAGGGTGAATTAAATGTGGTATTTTACAATAACTTGGCAATTTCAGCGCACACGGTTCAAGCAACTAAGTGTGTGTGGTCCAGAATGGAAAGCACACACAACTCATAGCGCAACCACGTGTGATCCACAGGAAAAGCACACGAGATATAATCTAAAACGTCGGTGATACAAAAGAAATCGCAAACAGTTTGCAACACTTTGTACGTGTGCTTAGGAGCTACTCAATCGTTTGCGATAGCACCGTATCTCACACGTGAGCCAATAGGAAACCGTGCCCGATGCAAAGACAATCCCACGCGTACATCTTTGGGAAACGTGTCCGATGATGTTATACATGGTACACGGTTCCCAGATAAATCTCGTGTGCGACGATGAAGATATCACACACAGTGTCTACAATGGACCGTGTGGATTCGGTAACATTTCGCAAATGGTCAAAGGACAAACTCTGTTTGTTTTCCATGAGCAATTAGACGCGTTTCACTCGTCTTGGACGTGTGTGATTGATCGCAAATCCCACACGTAGGCCGAAAAGATTATGTGTGCGATCTGTTCCTGCACGGCACACAATTATATTTGCAGATCGTTTGCGTTCGTTGGCCACCATCGCCGACGGGTTTGCGGTGTCGTGCTGGATGGACCCCCCTATCGCCCACACATGCAAGGCGACGGTTTGGAACTACGCCGCGGAAAGGGGTTAAAAACCGTTTGTATAGCACGTCGCTGCACTAGTGGCAAGTTGTTTGCTCTTTTGTGTGTAGCCACTGAAGAGGGAAATACTTACCCGTATTGTGATGCATTTACCCGTTCCTCTTCATAGAATACCCAACACAGATCACAAGTATCAGCCAACTTTAAGCACTTGAGCAACCCGATCACCATAGATACGTCATCCCCTTTTAATATTAATTGCTTTCCTATGGACTCAAGTATGTTTTCTCACAGGATGCAAAGTGTAGGATCTTCAAGCTTGATGCCTTGCCAATCCTATTCCTTTCCTTCTTCATCTTACTTGGGGATTCTCCTCACATTTCTCAGCCATTTCTCTCTGTGGTGTTTATCTGAAATAATTAGGTAAAACTATTAGTCCAAGAGACAATGTTTGTTGTCATGAATTATCAAAACCTCCAAGGGAGAAAATGTGGTTTCAGTTTCGCGTTAATTCTTCTTCCCAAAAATCACATATATTCAAAAAATCTCCGTAAAACTTTATCGCATTTGTACTTCATTTGATATCGATTTTCTGTGAAATAAAAAACATGCAAGAAAACAGGAACTGGCAATGGGCACAGGATCAGTATGTTAGTCCCAAAAAATAATATAAATTGTTGCCAAACGTAAGTGAAAGTTGTAAAATATTGGCTTGAAATAATAAAAAATTATAGATATGACAGAGACGTATCACCCCTTCAGCGGTATCTCCTCCTTCGGCAAATCTCTCACAAGCCAGGTATTCCTCTCTCCTCTCTCTCTCTCTCACTCACCTACGCTTAGGGTTATGGTTTGGAATTGGGTATTTTTAAAGTGGCGACCGATTTGATGCATTTGTTCCTTCTGTAGCTCCCTAGTACCACCACTTACAATAAATGGAGTGGGGTAGCTGAAGATCTGCCTGTTCGTTGTCAACATCAATCTCCATGCATGAAGTTAATATCTTTTGAATCTATGGACAGTGGGAGAAAGTTTTTGGAATGTGCAGAGAAGGTTAGCCCCACTCTTGTTGTAAGAAATCATTTGTTATATTACATGTGAATTAGGCACTTTCCGTGTTCTATTTTATTCTGGATGTGATTAAGACACAGTCACAGTTCTATGTATGTGAGTGCTATTTTAATTGATGTCATCAGTTCTATGTTATAATATTCTAGATTGAACTAATGACCGCGCCATTTTAATTTATATCATCATTTATGTGTTATAAAATTTGTACATGTACATACCTATTAGTATTAATTTGACTTTATTCAAACACTGTACTGTGCATCGTATACTACAAAGACTATTGCAGTTATATTTAGCTTCCGCATAAATTGTGCAATTTTTTACTACACATACAGAAACAAAGGAGGGATGCGAACGAGAGCATCCTACTACAAAGACTCTTCGATCAAAACTTTCTAAGAAAAAAGCAGACACACTTGAAGCATGCAAATACAAACATGGCCAACCATTCTTGTTGACGAATACTTTGATGAGTGCAGTTCTAGTTGCCGCAAGTTACATAAATATTGCATGGACAAAATGTGAGAAGTAATACCATTCTGTAAGTCCACTACGCGAATAAGGATTTTTGTCACATGTCGGGTACCATCTTTGTGGAACTCGAGGACTTTCATCTCTTCTTCAACTTCGATATGCTCGCTGGCACTCATGTTAAATGTTTTATGTTTTAAGTACTTCACAAACTCTGATCAAACTTCTCCATACAAGGCTGTAAACGAAAAAAACTAATTGTATTGTATTCCTCTCAAGGGATTGATAAATCAGAGAACAATAAGCGACCTTGCGTATTTCATAGATCTTGATGTAGCAAACGAAACTTTATTACATGACAATGGTCTACGTGGGGACTCCATGAACCAGGTCGCCAAGATCATGATTATGTTACACATAGCAGAATTCTTTGTTTGGCTATATCAATAATGGTAAGTTAAATATACAACCACACATACATTTATCGTCTTTCAATTTTCTACATTGTTCGTAAGTTCATGGTTTTCTTAATCTGTAGCAATCACTGGATCTTGGTACTCATTGTTCCAAAGCGCAACACAGTTTACTACCTGGATTGTCTCACAGAGTAAAAAATTCCTCAGGATCTTACGCATCTTCAGGAATTCATGGACGGGTATTGAATTCTTTGATGTTCAAATTTGTACTCATATCTAGATCAATAATTGAGTATGTGAAAATTCATCTTCATTTGTAGTGTATTGTCAAAGTACATAACTATAGGAGGGATGTGGTTCAACCGTCAACTACCTCTACAACACAAGATCGTTTCTCCGGTAAGACGAAATCCGTTATTTTCAGAAAATATCCAAAGGTTCGCAAATACATTTTCTTATGCTAGTCAAATGTTCAAGTTTCTAAGTAAACCTCTTTCTATTTCTCTCCAAAGAAAAAAAAACAACTTACACCGGTTAGGTTGTTCCTAACAGGGAAAATACATGACTAACTGTATACAAAAAATTCAGTTTCCTCAAGAACAAGAACGGACAACCTTTGTGGATAATATGTTTGCAGACACATGATATCCATATGCAGATTTTCTGGTTATTGTAACAATGCTGACAAGATAGTACAAGTAAGGTTGTATCTTAATTACTATCTTCTACTCAACACGTATGGAACATTCTGTTCTAAATATCCCACAGATGATCTTTAAACCGATGACCCCTGAACCACTCCCCGCAACTGAATTGCTGGTTGTTAAGAGATTTATTAGCAACTTCTTCCTGAAACACTATATCTATCCCAGCCAATATGTGAAGATTTCAGCATTCCTTTTCCTTGAAAAATAAGTATGCATTCAGTTAGTGTTAGCAGCTAAACATACATGCATGGATGCATTTGTTTTCCATGTGATGAGGTCTTCGTATTTCATACATTGTGATTATGTACCGCATATGTCGATACATCTGTGGAATTTAGCTAGCATTTGTTCAATTGCATATTGTGGCGTATTTTGATGAGCGTTCCTCCTATGGAAACTATTTATTAAATTGCATATTGTGGCAAATTTTCTTTTTGCAGGGCATTTCAAATGTGATATTTTTCCATAACCTGTCCATTTAAGCGAACACGGTTCAAGTAACTGAGCGTGTGAGATACAGAACGTAAAGCACATGTCACCCATAGTGCAACCGCCTGTGATGTACTGCAAAAGCACACGGGATCTCAATTGGACCGTTGGTGATACACATGAAATCGCAGATGGTTTGTAGCACATTATCTCACACATGAGCTTAGAGGAAACCATGCCCGATGCAAAGTGCAATCACACTCGTAAATTATTCAGGAAATGTGTGCGATGATATCAGGCATGGCACAAGCTTGCCATAGAAAACTCGCGTGCAATGATGCAGACATCGCACACAATTTCTATGATGGCCCGAGTGGCTCAGGTAATTTTTTGCAAACGGTTAAATGTCAAACACCATTCGTTTTTCATGAGAAATTATATGCGCTTGACTCGCGATAGACGTGTGGGATTGGGGTGTAGTGTCTATGATATGTTCCTGCATCGCACAAGAATATATTTGGTAGAGCGCCTGCATCCGGTTACTATCGTAGATGATTTTTCCGTGTCGTGTGGGATAGACCCCCCCCCTAATATCATGCAAGTGCACATGGTTTAGTTGTAGCCTCTTAGAGGGAAGAGTGTCGATCCCATAGGGAGCACATGAATCAATCTTTTGTCTTTTGAAGGGTGCAAATGGTGTGCCTGTAAATTTTAAGTGGTCCAGAATAGCACTATGATAATAAATATAGAGTTGCTAGTATAAAGGTGAGGAAGTAAATAACTAGAATTGCAAACGAGACTTAAGACAAATAAGATTAAAGCGTCCCCACGGGTCCGGAATCCCCTCTAGTGTGCATCTATAGTGGTGCCTAAACACAATGCTACTTCGGATACCTAAGTCAATTGACATATTTTTCTGTTTGGGCGGAGACGGTATATATATATGTGCATACACGCGGCAACTCCGTATCACATACGCCACCACCGTTCTTCCCCACCCCGCTTATCAAACGGTGATTAAGGGGAAAGATGTCCTCGTGGACGCAACCAAAGTGGTCTCCGTTTTACACTCTGCCACAACGATACACTACGAAGGGAGATGGGGCCTTTCACGCCACCCACCTCCGCAACCACGCGGTCCGCCAACAGTAATAACCTTCCGTCCAAAATTGGCATACATTGGATGGTCGACTTCACCCAACATCAAGAAGATCATTATCATAAACATGTAAAGAGGATGTCAAATCCTAAAATCAAACAATCTATTACACACTAGGGTTCATCCATATCCCTGAGAACTAAGGTGACTACTCACTCCTGAAGGCAACAAACATCATCCCACCAACGATGGAGAACATGATTGAATCACACATGTAAGACATAAGTTATTCCTCTAGGGTTCTTGAGATTACAATAGGGAAAATCTAGATGATGATGATCAAGATGAAGATGGGGATGATATTGGAGCCCTCTTGGTGGAGATGGTGGAGGCGGCGCCTCCCTTTACCAATTCCTCCCTTTGGATCGCTCCAACGGCTAGGGTTCCTGTTTCTGGACGAGTTTCTAGTGTCTTTGGGTCTCTGATTCACAATTTGTCTTCACGGGGTGACTATAGTTGAAGAGGCAGCGGCGACAACACTCCATACGACCACCGTACGGGCACGCGCAGTCGTATGGAACATCGTCGTTTAATCTAGACGCCGTGTAGCGACCATTCCTTTACCCACTTTGCTTCTTTCTTTTATGGTAGGTGTCTATCACTTTAATTGTCTGATTCCACTACCATTTTCTGAGATTTCTTCCATAAACTAATATTTAATCCAAAAAGCAATATCTTAGGAAAACGACAAAAAGAAGTACGCGAACGCTGTAAAATTCCACAAAGCCTACGGAGTAGGCATAAAAATACTAGCAAAATAATCACATAATTTGGAATCATCAACTCTCCAAGCTTAAATGTTTGCTCGTCCCGGAGAAAATGCCACAGCTTGTAATAAAGAGTTCATCTTAGCTATGGGATGCAGATGAATTAAAAATGAATGTGTCCATAATAAAATTCAGAATTTGCATCATAAGATCGGCTCTATCGTGCACCATCATATCTTGGTTTCTATCAGATGAGTATGAAGGCTTCCGCACCTTACTATCAATCGTTAAGAATGTGTTCTCTAACTCTAAGTGATATTTGTTCTCCCCCTTCATTTTAACAAGCTCTTGTGTTTTACAAATTTCATTCTAATGGTTGTTCTTCTTCCCTTTTATTTCTTGAATCACCAAGCCTGCCCCATACCACTAGAATTTTCTCTTTGTTTTTGAGGTGTGATATGAATGGTATGCTTGGTTTTCCAAGTTCAATTACTAGGAATTGCAAAAGTTTTCTCTAACTCTTATATTTTGTTTTTAGTGTACAGAAAACTTGTCCACTTTTCATACTTGGCTCGTTGGTTTAAGAAACTATCGACGTTCTGGGAATGGGGGTACCCAGACCTGCCTGCCTGTGGCCCAGGGCATGGCCCACCTCGCCAGCCAAGCACAGCCAGACGCGGCCCCACTCAAGACAAGGCCCTCGCGAGGCCCCTAGGATCGTGAGGGAGAGCAGCGCCAAGATCGGCAAACGGATGGGCCTCCCCAGGCCCCCTCAGGAGCGGCGGAGATCTCTACGCAGGACTCGGCCTCAGGAGTCAAGGGTGACGCAAGAGAGCACAGGCGGGCGCCAGCGCGCAGGCAGAGCAGTTTCCCCTTTGGTGCAAAGGGGGCAAGGACATACGCGGGTTCCCAAAGCACCCCCCCAAAGGTTTCCATTCCAGTGCAACAAGACCACGACCACGAGCCCCGCAGGACGGATGTCATCGCCGAGCCCACCCCTGCATCATCGACAGCCACTTTGCAGGCGAAGACCGCCTTTGGACAGGGTGCGGATGTACTCCTGTCCCCCTTTAAATTTGGCCGTTGTGGGATCCCTTCCCGACATTGCGATAAGGGAAGAGGACCCGGGCCACCGCTATATATAGAGGCTAAGCTGCACTGTAGAGAGGGACCCTGATCGGATCCAAAGCCAGTCGGTCCACTTAACCCACCACGAAGCCAGCGAAGGGCCAAGAACACCTCAGGGACGCCCTCACGGGGCTCCTAAATCTTGTACTAGTTCATCCACCGTACCTCCACGAGAGGCAATCCACCAAAGCAAGAGTAGGGTATTACGCTTCGCAGCGGCCCGAACCTGGGAAAATCACCGTGTTCATCTTCTTCCTCGTCATCGAGCGAGTTCGCCGTCTTAGCCATCAAGTAGTGAGCTGGGTAGGGCGTGGCCACAGGGAAACCTTCGCACAAGCCCCTGTGTTCGAATCTTGAGGGTTTTGTGTAGCCCGAAATCGGACATTTGGTGCGCCAGGTAGGGGGCGTGTCGAAATCTTCCCCAAGCTTCGTTCTTCCCACGCTTCACCGCTCCGATGGCCGGCGCCCAACAAGCTTCCCCCGGCCGCAGTGGGTCGGCTCCCATCGACCCCACAGTTGCCACCGGAGACCGCGCCCCGGCGGCACGGTGCTGGGCGGTCAGTACCAAACCACCAGCATCGCCTCCACCGTCGCCGTCTCTCGCACCGCCCACACACACGACGGACGGGTGGCGCCCTCAGCACCGGCGTCACGCCGCACCTACGTGGGGGACCTCGACGCGCACGATGCTCTTCTGCTGGCAGGCGAGATGCTCCGCCACCGCCCGACGCACGGGGGCTTCGACGCATGGGCCGATCACATTGCAGAGCTGGTCACCATCGCGCTGAGGGCCGTGGCTCCTCACTCTTCTTCGAGGCCGCAGGCATCAGGCGCTGGGGGCTCGTCCACCACACTCGTCCCCCAGCCCACCGGCGGCGCGCCACCTCCGGCACTTGGCGAGCCCGAGCGGGGTCAGCCACACGCTGTGCTCCTTATCCTTTGAATCCCGGTGACCGGTTTCGGGGTGCAGCCAGGCCGCGATGACCGGGCGCACGGAGGAGACAACGGGGTGCCCCACGCACGCGCAAACACGCGCCTCCGTGACCCGGTGGACCTTCAGCAGCCTGGATTGACCAGGCGGGAGCGCGCCATCCTGCGCAAGGAGCAGGCGGCGCGGGCATCCGGACAAACAAGCAACAACGGCGAAGGTGCATCGAATCGCCGAGGAGGCAATCCACACCAGGAGACGCGAGGCCCACCCAACGGCGGTCGCAGAGGTAAGCAACTTCGCTCTGAGGCCCATCGCAGGAGGGTCTGCGAACGGCGCGCACAGGGCGGCACCCCGCCGCCGCCAGGAGGGGCCGTCCCCGGTGCCCCGCCGGACGGCTCAGGAGGAGAACCAAGCCCTTATGTGGAGCCTTACATACCATGCTACGTCATACCGCCTGACGGTGGGGTGGGTCAGGCGCCTGCCGCGGGCGCCGGCACCTCCCAAGAGTAAGGAGCACCCTGGGCGTCCTCCTCGAGCCGGGCCTGGGGGCTTCCGCCGACGGAGCCCCGGGCCTAGACGGCGCGAGCAGGAGAAAGTGGGAGGACGTCCCCGGACCCGCGAGGCGCGGCGCAAGCCGGCGCCCTCGCGAGCAAGCAACGCCGAACCGAGCCCCGAGGCCCCCGGAGTGATGGCCTGGGGGGAGAAGCAAGACACAAGCAGCGCGGGCCACACGCGGCAACTGAAGCATCGGCGCAGTCTTGGGAGGCTAGGCCTCACGAGGTCCTCGGTACCTTGTCCGGCCGACGCCCGGATGCCTCGCGAGGCGGCTTCATCGACAAAACACCCTTATGGCTGCGCCGGATGCATTGTGCTCATGTTTGGGCTGCGGGAGCGCAATCCTGCGGTCACGCGGGGAACAATGCATTCGGGTTTGGGCCGTAGGGGCGCGCAACCGAGCAGAAATGCACGGGATGGTTCTTGACGGAGTTGGGGGCCACCGGGCCTTGCGCCTGGGGGCTTGCCCAGCTATCTACGGCCGTGACACTCTCACGTAATAATGAGTGGGCTGTATACGCCCGGAGCCCCCCGAGGATGCGGAGGGGTTCCTTCCCACGCAACGTGGAAGCCACGGCTCCGCGCTGGCGGAGAAGTCAAAACTGCCCTCCAATGGCTATGCCCATGCAACGTGGATGCCCTATGCTCAGCGCTGGGGGAAGATGAAGACTAGCATAGGGGCCGGACGCGGCAGTTGCTTGCTTCTTTTTGGTGTTCGAATTGCCGGTTTTTGGAATGAAGTTTGAGGATTTCGAAACTCTACATTTAAAAGAAAAAGGGGCGGGAATTTTTCTCTCTGTGTTCTCTCGTTTTACCGGTCTTGCATTCTCTCTTTCTGGGTTGGTGTTTCGCAAGGAGCCGAGCGCTCCGGGCCTCCCCGAGGCACCTCGGGGCTAGATAACGAAGCCCTGATGCGTCAGGGGCACGCATCTTTTAGCCGTCGGCCCCCGCTCGGGGGCTCCGACCGTAGCATGGAGTCACGGGAGGCCCCAGGGCCTCCTGAGGCAGCAGCCGGCAGGACAGAATGGGGGATCGCCCGAGCATCAAAGGGGGATCCTGAGAATCACGCCTCAGGAGCCTTACCGGTCATATAGCCACTCGTCCCCCTTGATGTCGTCCTTGGTGATCTGGTCGGCATCAGGGGTGTTGAGGCCTGACCCCGTAGTTGCGTCCTTGGTGATCCGGTCGTACACTACGGTGGCCGAGAAATGCGCGGGACTGGGACTTGACAACGTAGGGCGGCTTGAGCGTCAAAGGGGGCTCCTGAGCAGCACGCCTCAGGAGCCTTACCGGTCATATAGCCACTCGCCCCCCTTGATGTCGTCCTTGGTGCTCCGGTCGGCATCAGGGGGGACGAGGCCTGACCCCGCAGTTGCGTCCCTGGTGATCCAGTCATATACTGCGGTGGCCGGGAAATGCGCGGGACTGGGGCCTGCAGACATAGAGTGCCGAAAGGGCTCCCAAACTGTCCCACAAGCAAGGAGGAAGCGTCTCAGGAGGAGCCACGGACTATCTGGACAACCCGGTCACGCCTTGCGACGCGAGCAACATCGTCGCCACCCCACAAGCTAAGTACACTACCGAACCGAGCAAGAACCCCTGATCTAATGACAACCCGAGGACGGGATAGGAGTTGTGCGCGTTAATGTGGGGATGCAGGTATTACGGGCCATCACGCGCGGCCACCGAGCCCCCTGAGGCCTGGGGCGCCAGGAAAAACGGCACGATGGGAGGGACCCAGCCATGACGAGCAGCAGGGCCACCGACCAGAGGAGCGGTGGCCACAGGCAGCACCCCGTGAGAAGACACCCGCGGGGGCCCCGACGGCCGCCGTCGCCAGGCCGTCGCGGCACCGGCGTCCAGCCCCGCGCAAGGAAACTAAGCCACGATAACGGCGAGCTCGCAACCAGCAATTTGAGACAAGGAAAGACGCAAACCAAGGTAGTACACAAAATACTAACGCCCACGGGGGCAGAGTTCTTCTCCAAATATTACAGGCACCAAGAAAAGAAGACAGGGGATGCTTAGGGGGAGGAGCCGCCGTCATCGCCCGCGCCGCCGGCCGCCTCGGCGTTGGAGTCACCCTCCCCGCTGGAGGCGGGCACCTGGACGAACCGCTCCACCATGGACTCCATGTGCGGGCGCACCTCGTCCCGAAGGGGGCGCTGGAGTCCGTCAGACACCGGCTCCCCGACACGCCAGAGGTCAAGCTGCGGGGCGTGACGGCGTAGGTTGGAGAAGACGAGCGTCAAGGCGAGGTCCAGAAGCTCGCGCGCGTCGGACTCGCTGTCCGCGTTCACGCGGGAGACACCGGTCTCCAGCGCCTCCACCACCTTCTGGAAGAAGTCAAGGTAGCCCCCGTCGCCGCGCACGTTCGGCAGCGAGGGGGCATCCCCAACGAACCGGCTCACCACGCCGGCCGCACGGCTGGCAATGCCTAGGAATTGCTTGGCGCGTTGGGATTCCAGCAGCTTGGCGTGCGCCACCTCGTCTTGGGCGGCCTGCACGTTGTCAGCCGCCTCCTGGACCTGGGCCTGGAGGGACGCCAGTTCCGCCATGGCCTCCGCTTCGCCCCTGAGGGCGGCTTGGAAGGTGGCCTCGGCGGTTGCCAGCTGGGCCCGCAGCGCCTCCACCTCCTCCTGGAGCGCGCCGAGCCTGCGTTTCTTAGCCACAGGCGCCCTGGGAAAAGGAAGAGAGAGGCGGCGGAGTACTCACTCGTCGACCATGGCCCAGCGCCGGCGAACTTGTGCCGACCCCGAGGGCCCCCCACCGCTGCCTCCGGAGGAGGACGAGGGGGCCGGCGGTGCCGCGCGTTTCCCCACGCCCACAGCGCCTCCACCAGACGCCATGGAAGACGAGAAGATGGGAAGATGAGAGGGCTTTCTCGGCGGACTGAAGGAAGCTAGAAGATGCCTCAAGACTGCAATGCCCCTCCCCTGCTAGGGGCAGGGCGGATTTATAGGCATAACTGCAGCCACGAGGCGTCGTGGGAGAGCAGGCGTCGTGCGCCTCTCGGGCGCCGCGGAACGGTTCGACCGACGCGGTACCTTTCGCGTCGCTCCCCCTGCCGATTGATGGGTCACATCCGCGTGGCCCAAGGAGTAGAGGCTCAGAGCAGCAGCAGCATTCAAGGAAGGGTAATGATGGCCGGCGCTGCACACGGACATCGTGTCAATTTGACTAGGAGCGCTTCCTGACGCCCTCGGGGAGCGAGGGTGTCACCGCCCAGGCACCCGACGCGTGTAAAGCCTGGCCCGCAGGCGCTTGGGGCCGGCGGCGCTTCGGGCCGCCCTCAAGGCCTCGCTCAGAAGCCAGCTCGAGCGCGCCTTGGGCCCCGGGGCTACTATCGGCGTTCTAGGAATGGGGGTACCCAGACCTGCCTGCCTGCGGCCCAGGGCATGGCCCACCTCGCCAACCAAGCACAGCCAGACGCGGCCCCACTCAAGACAAGGCCCTCGCGAGGCCCCTAGGCTCGTGAGGGAGAGCAACGCCAAGATCGGCAAACGGATGGGCCTCCCCAGGCCCCCTCAGGAGCGGCGGAGATCTCTACGCAAGACTCGGCCTCAGGAGTCAAGGGTGACGCAAGAGAGCACAGGCGGGCGTCAGCGCGCATGCGGAGTAGTTTCCCCTTTGGTGCAAAGGGGGCAAGGACGTACGCGAGTTCCCAAAGCACCCCCCAAAGGTTTCCATTCCGGTGCAACAAGACCACGACCACGAGCCCCGCAGAACGGATGTCATCGCCGAGCCCACCCCTGCATCATCGATAGCCACTTTGCAGGCGAAGACCGCCTTTGGACAGGGCGCAGATGTACTCCTGTCCCCCTTTAAATTTGGCCGTTGTGGGATCCCTTCCCGCCATTGCGATAAGGGAAGAGGACCCGGGCCACTGCTATATATAGAGGCTAAGCTACACTGTAGAGGGGGACCCTGATCGGATCCAAAGCCAGTCGGTCCACTTAACCCACCACGAAGCCAGCGAAGGGCCAAGAACACCTCAGGGACGCCCTCACGGGGCTCCTAAATCTTGTACTAGTTCATCCACCGTACCTCCACGAGAGGCAATCCACCAAAGTAGGAGTAGGGTATTACGCTTCGCAGTGGCCCGAACCTGGGTAAATCACCGTGTTCATCTTCTTCCTCGTCATCGAGCGAGTTCGCCGTCTTAGCCATCGAGTAGTGAGCTGGGTAGGGCGAGGCCGTAGGGAAAGCTTCGCACACGCCCCTGTGTTCGAATCTTGAGGGTTTTGCGGAGCCCGAAATCCGACAGAAACCTCGCCAAGTAATCAAAAATAAACGGAAATGAGGTTCAATGCATCATATCAAGTTGTCAACTTCTCATTCCCGGTTGATACTAAAGATGTGGAAGACTTCTAGTCATCATCTAAAAGAAAAAGAATCTAGCATACAAAGATGCAAGATCATACTAAGAAAATTCATCAAGATCATAATAAATCACTCATCAAACTATTCAGGACTCGACGGATAAAACTCATCCCTCTTATTAAGAAAGTATGGTTGTCCTTATTTATTCAGACTAAAAGAAAAACCTTTTAAACAAAGTTCAACAAGGAAATAATAATAAGGTATAAAAAAAGGCCTCAAAATCCCCCCAAGCTTACCATGCTAAGCCGGCTGGATTCATTTAGTCTCCTTTTTATTGATACCGGTGTTCTCTTCTGGAGGTGAAGCTGTGATGCCTATGAGGGCGTCGATAGAGAGCTTATTGGAAACATCCAAGTCCTTGATGCAAGAATGGTACATGCGAATTGTTGCATCTTGGTTGGCGATGATCTTTGAGCTCGTGTCAAAAACCTCACGAGTCTTGGTAGCTAGGGCCACCTCCATCTCCCTGATCTGTTCAGTCATAGCCTTAGTTTCAATTGCAAAAAATTTGACATCTACCTCGGGTTGAGTCGGTCGCACCGGGATGGCGTTCCCAACTCGCATGCGGGTGCCGATGGTATGCATTTTGCGCGCCCTTTCATCAATTTCATCGGATTCCCCCAAAAGGATCATGGACGGTATAGTTGCTAAAACCGCATGTCCCCAAGACGGTGCAAGTCTCCTTGACGAAGTGGATCTTGTTCTCGTTTATGACGACCTTGATTGCCTTAATGGGGATGGACGTCGGTTTCTTTCCCTTCTCTTCATCTTCTTCTTGTTCTTCCTCAGAAGGCGGTTCCTCCGGGTGTTCTTCGGAAGGGGACCAATCGCGGGTGTGATACAGCCTCTCCCTGCTACTTGTGAGCTGCATTGGGATTTTCCCTGAAGAGGAAGGGTGAAGAAATATAGTAGCGGATAGTATTTCCCTCACTGAGAACCAAGGTTATCGAACCAATGGCAGAACCAAGCAAACTCTTGTCATCGGCACCTACACACACAAAAGCAAACACTTGCACCCAACGTGGGCAAGAGGGTTGTTGATCCCCTTGACCTCGTTATAGGCAAGGATTAATTCTGATAGTGATAGATAGATAAAAACAAAAGTAAAAAAGAAAATAAATAAATTCCAGCAAGGTATTTAGGTTTTTAGCAATATAATTAAATAGACCCGGGGGCCCTAATTTTCACTAGAGGCTTCTGTCTCAAACACGTAGCATACGGTGGGTCGACAAATTACTGTTGGGCAATGTATAGAAGAACACATAGCTATGATGTTATTCATGGCAATGATAATGTATATAGGCATCACGTCTGTGACAAGTTGACCGAAACGATCATGCATCTACTACTATTACTCCGCCAATTGACCGACTCATGCGTGCATATATGGTATTAAGTTCATGACAAACAGAGTAACGCATTAAGCAAGATCACATGATGTACACAAAGTAAGACAAGAAATATGTTCAGACTTCGTCGTTTTATCCTTAATGCCTACAATACAAATACGTGTCTTGTCCCCTTCTGTCACTAGGATATAAAGCAACGCAAGATTCAACCCACTACAAAGCACGTTCACCACTAAAGATAAATCAATATAGTTGGCCAAACCAAATGGATAGGTCGGAGAGAAATACAAAGCTATCACAGTCATGCATAATAAAGTTCAAAAAAGACTCAATTACTTTCAATGAATAATCTGATCATAAACCCACAATTTATCGGGTCCCAACAAACACACTGCAAAACCAGATTACATCGGATAGAACTCCAAGAAGATCAAGGAGAACACGGTATTGAAGATCAAAGAGAGAGAGAGAGAGAGAGAGAGAAGAAGCCATCTAGCTACTAGCTATGGACTCGTAGGTCTATGGTGAGCTACTCTCACGTCATCATGGAGGTATCAAGGTCGATGTAGATGGACTCCGTGATTGATTCCCCCTCCGAAATAGTACCGCAAAAGGTCTCCAGATGGGATTGCGAAATAAAAGAGGCTTGCGGCAACATAAAAAGTGTTTCGGGTGTCTCTCTGGTAGTTTAGGAATATGTATGAATTTATAGAATTGGAATTAGGTCAAAACGGTGTAAGGGAATGTCACGAGCTCGGGGGGCATGCCCTACACCCCAAGGCGCGCCCTGTGAGCTCGTGGCTCACCCGTACGTCTTCTGGTCTCTTCCCGAACCTTCTAGGATCTCTTTTGGTCCACAAAAAATCACTGCAAAGTTTCATCGTGTTTGGACTTTGTTTCGTATTGATTTTCTGAAAAGTCAAAAACGCGCAAAAAATAGGTACTGGCACTGGGCACTGGGTTAATAGGTTAGTCCCAAAAAATGATATAAAAGAGCATATAATTGTATATAAAGTATCCAAAATTTATAATATAATAGCATGAAACAATCAAAAATTATAGATATGCTAGAGACGTATCAGTATCCCCAAGCTTAATTCATGCGCGTCCTCGGGTAGGTAAATGATAAAAACAGAGTTTTCGATGGTGAATGCTACCTAGCATAAGTATCATGTAATCTCTTTCCATTATAATATTGAGAAACGATGAATTAATTGATATGAACATAAAATTATGCATGAATATAAGAAGCATCATCATTAATTTTTCAAAATATACGATCATTAACGAATGTTATCCCAACTCATTTTATCATATCAACATGGTATGACTCCTTCACCGCATAAGTATAAATCATGAGCACCCCAATGTTAAACCAGGCACTTGAATCATACTTCTAACGCGCTTCAGCATTTTCAACTTCATGCAATACATGAGCATGAGTACTGGATATAGCTTAGAGGTGGAATAGAGTGCGGTGGTAGAGATCAAAGGGAAGTCCATAAGGAAGAAAGTCTCGAATCAACTAGGCGGATCGACGGGCTATGGAGATGCCCATCAATCGATATCAGTGCGAGGAGTAGGGATTGCCATGCAATAGATGTACTAGAGCTATAAGTATATGAAATCTCAAATGAAACTAAGTGGGTGTGCATCCAACTTGTGTCTCGTGAAGACCTCGGGCATTTGAGGAAGCCCATCATCGAAATATACAAGCTAAGGTCTATAATGAAAAATTCCCACTAGTATATAAAAGTAAAAAACTTAGGAGACTCTCTATATGAACATGGTGCTACTTTGAAGCACAAGTGGGTTAAAAGGATGGTAAGATTGCCCCGTCTCTCTTTTCTCTTTTTTGTGGGGGGCTCTTTTGGCCTCCCACTTTACTCTTTTTTTCGTCTTGAATCTCATCCCGACTTGTTGGGGAATCATAGTCTCCATCATCCTTGCCTCATTGGTACAATGCTCTAATAATAATGATCATCACACTTTTATTAACTTACAACTCGATATTACAACTCGATAAAAAACTATACAAGGTCACTCTATATGAATGCCTCTGGCAGTGTACGAGGATGTGCAATGATCTAGCGTAACATGTAAAACAATGATGAACAATGGCTATGCCACAAATATCATGCCAACTCTATATGATCTTGCAGAGAAACATGATTAACACACAAGTCGTGCGACGGAACGGTGGAAGTTGCATGGCAATATATCTCGGAATGGCTATGGAAATGCCGTAATATGTAGGTAAGGTGGTTGTTATGAGGAAGATATTAGGAGGCTTATGTGTGATAGAGTGTATCATATCATGGGGTTTGGATGCACCAGCGAAGTTTGCACCAACTCTTGAGGTAAGAAAGGGCAATGCACGGTACCGAAGAGGCTAGCAAATTGCGGAAAGGTGAGAATGCGTATAATCCATGTACTCACATTAGTCATAAAAATTCATATACTTATTATGAAAGCCTATTAGCCCTCAAAGCAAAGTAGTACTCGCATGCCCCTAGGGACTTGGTTGGTAGGAGTTAACCATTACGCACATCCGAATATAACAACACCCAAGGATTTCATTTCAGACATAAAAGTGCTAAAACCTCATCACCATGCCATGAAGAGTACTTAGATGATAAGTTAATAACAAGCTTTAATACCGATATTTCTACTAACCAATGATCATGAACCTATATCCTTTCATGTTACTACATCAATATAATCAAATCATATGTTTCATATTCAGGGATCTACATGAAAGTTTTTATTATATCACCCTTGAATACCTATCCTTTTTGGACTAGTCTTATAACATGTGCATATTTCCATTACTATTTATTAGGCTCTCAAAAATATTTAAGTGAAGCATGAGAGTTAAAGTATTTCTATAAAATATATCCACTGCCGTCCTCTAAAAGATATAAGCGAAGCACTAGAGCAATTGTCTAGCTCAAAAGATATAAGTGAAGCACATAGAGTATTCTAACAAATTATGGAAAATATGTGTCTCTCTCAAAAGGTGTGTGCAAAAACAATTATTGTTGCAAACTAAAAATAAAACAAACTATAATACACGACGCTCCAAGCAAAACTCATATCATGTGTTAAATAAAAATATAGCTCCAAGTGACATACCGATAGATTGTAGACGAAACAAGGGATGCCATCCGGGGCATCTCCAAGCTTCGATGCTTGGGTCTTCCTTGAATATTACCTTGGTGTGCCTTAGGAATCCCCAAGCTTAGAGTCTTGACTCTCCTTATTCCTTCATCCATCATTGCCTCACCCAAAACTTGAAAACTTTAGCACACAAAGCTCACCAGAAACCTCGTGAGATCCGTTAGTATAATAGACATATCATAAACTTTAGGTACTGTTGTAAATAGGTCCATTTTTAATTATTCAATAATAGGTATTGTATTCTAACTTATCCATGACTTATAACCCCCGATATAATCCATAGCATTATTAAAACGTGCTAACTATGCAAGCAAAAAACTGAATTTGTCTAAAACAGAACAATTTGTAATGATCTATACTAAAACCATACTTCTGTAAGTCAAACAATTAGGAAAAATTAGGAAAACCTTGTATATTTGTATAGAAATAGCGTGTAAACATTTCAGCAATTTATCATGTTTCACTAAAAAAACGTAAATTCAAATACTCGGTGTAAAAGTTTTTGTTTTTGCACAGAATCAATTCTACTATTATCCAAATCATCCCAAAGGCTTTACTTGGCACAGACAATTATTGAAACATCAAAACACAATCATTATAGTAGGAGTAATCATTTCATCACACCAAAACAGAAATTAAGTGCAAAAATTTAAGATAACTATTGGGTTGCCTCCCAACAAGCGCTATTGTTTTATGCACCTAGCTAGGCACAATGCATAGTTTCAAGTATTGTCATCCTTCATATCCAACTCCTCAATTATGCAATCTTTATTTCTAGGAGGTTTACCATACTCCTAGGAATAAAGTGGGGAGATTTGTTTTTAATGATGGGTTTCTTTATTATATCGATGAAGTTGGGGTGCACAGTAATCATCTTAAGATCTTCACCCACTTTGCTAGATGTGGCACTTTTATTCTTAGGAACATACATAACCTTGGAATTATTATTATGACGGGTCCTTTCAATATTTTTTGCGGCACAAAAAGTGGAACCCAAATTAGTAATGATTTCTTCCAACTTATCAATTCTAGACGGCTTTGTCCTAATGTTTCATTAATTATTGGTTCTTTCTCTTTTAGCATCTTTAGAATAACTCCTACTTTTGAATCGAATTGAGTAACTTGATTATGGACCTTTTTGTCTAAATTTTCAATATGCTCAATGGTAGTCATGTTATTCTCAATAGCTTCTAACCTATGCGTAACATCTTCCAAAGTCAATGTCGTTTCATTAATCATGATAGGTGGTGATCCCACTAAATTTCCCTAGCATTGAAAGCATCCATGGTGTGACTACTCAAGAAATTCCCTCCGGTAATAGTGTCAAGCACAAATCTAAACCAATTAGTAACACCCACATAAAAAATTCTAAGAAGAACAGTAGTGGATTGCTTACGGGTTGATCTATTTTGAGCATAACAAATCCTATACCAAGCATCCTTTAAACTTTCTCCTCCCATTTGTTTAAAACTAATAACTTCATTTTCGGGGCAAAGAAACAATAGAAGAACTAGCCATAACGGCAAAGTGAACAAACTAACAAGAAAACAAAAATATTTTTGTGTTTTTGATTTTTTTAGAGAAGTGGAGGGAGATGAAAACGAGAGGCAAATAAAAAGTAGAACATGTGAATGATAGTTTGTATGTAGGAACCAGGTGAGAATTTGATGATGTCTCCCCGGCAACGGCGCCAAAAATTATTTCTGCTACTTGTGAGCTGCATTGGATTTTCCTCGAAGAGGAAAGGTGAAGCAATATAGTAGCGGGTAGTATTTCCGTAAGTGAGGACCAAGGTTATCGAACCAATAGGAGAACCAAGCAAACTCTCGTTATCAGCACCTACACACACAAAATCAAACACTTGCACCCAATGCGGGCTAGAGGGTTGTCAATCCCCTTGAACTCGTTATGCAAGGTATTTAGGTTTTTAGCAATATGATTAAATAGACCCGGGGGCCATAGTTTTCATTAGAGGCTTCTCTATTGAACACATAGCATACGGTGGGTAGACAAATTACTCTTGGGCAATTGATAGAAAAGCGCATTCTTATGATGTTATTAATGGCAATGATCATGTATATAGGCATCACGTTGTGACAAGTAGACCAAAATGATCCTGCATCTACTACTATTAGTCCACCAATCGACTGACTCCTGCCTGCATCTATGGTATTAAGTTCATGACCAACAGATTAACACATTAAGAAAGATGACATGATGTAGAGAAAGTATGACAAGCATTATGTTCAGACCCAGTCGTTTTATGCTCAATGTCAACAATACAAATATGTGACTTGTATCCTTCTGTCACTGGGATATAGAGCACTGCAAGATTGAACCCACAACAAAGCACCTCCCCACTAAAGATAAATCAATCTAGTTGGCCAAACCAAATGGATAGATCGGAGAGAAATACAAAGCTATAAAAATTATGCATAATAAAGTTCAAAAAATATTCAATTACTTTCAATGACTAATCTGATCATAAACCAACAATTCATCGGATCCCAACAAACACACCGCAAAAGAAGATTGCATCGGATAGAACTCCAAGAAGACATAGGAGAACATGGTATTGAAGATCAAAGAGAGAGAAGAAGCCATCTAGCTACTAGCTATTGACCTATAGATCTATGGTGAAATACTTACATGTCATCAAGGAGGCAGCAAGGTTGATGTAGATGGCCTCCATGATCGATTTCCCCTCCGGCAGAGTCTTGATGAACACAAGTATAGGGTATCAATCGTAGTCCTTTCGATAAGTAAGAGTGTCGAACCCAACGAGGATGAGAAGGAAATGACAAGGTTTTCAGCAAGAAAGTTTCTGCAAGCACTGAAAGTAGCAGTAACAAATTGTTTTGTAGCAAGGCAATTCAGAACAAGTAACAAGTAAAGTAACAAAGGTGCAGCAAGGTGGCCCAATCCTTTTTATAGCAAAGGACAAGCTAGGAAGTTCTCTTAGAGGAAGTAAAGCGCTCTCGAGGACACATGGGAATTTTTTCTAGTCACATTTAATCATGTTAAGTTGATTCGCGTTTGTTACTTTCATAATTTGATATGTGAGTGGACCGGTGCTAGGGTGTTGTTCCTACTTGAACAAACAACCCTCTTATGTTACCCCCTCTCGCAAGCATCCGCAACTACGAAAGAAGGATTAAGATAAACCTAACCATAGCATGAAACATCTGGATCCAAATCAGCCCCTTACAGAATAACACATAAACTAGGGTTTAAGCTTCTCTCACTCTCGCAACCCATCATCTAATTATTACTCGCCAATGCTTACCCTTAGGCTCAAACATAGTGAAGTGTCATGTTGTCGACGTTCACATGACACCACTAAACGAACAGCAACATACACATTTTAAGAATATCGAACAAATACCAACATCACATGATTAGTTATAACAAGACTTCTCACATGTCCTCAAGAATGAAAGTAACTACTCACAAATCATCATCATGTTCGATATTAGAGGTGTAATGAATATGCTTATGGATCTGAACATATAATCTTCCACCAATTAAACCAACTAGCATCAACTACGAGATGTAATCGACACTACTAGAAACCCACATGTACCAATGTGAGTTTTGGAGACAAATATTGAATACAAGAGATGAACTACGGTTTGAGATGAGATGGTGCTGGTGAAGATGTTGATGTAGATTGGCCCACCCATGATGGAGGAAGCATTGGTGATGATGATGGCTTCGATTTCCCCCTCCTTGAGGGAAGTTTCCCCGGCGGAATCGCTCCGCCGAAGAGCAAAAGTGCTCCTGCCCAGGTTCTGCCTCGAGACAGCGGCGATTCGTCCCGAAAGTCTTCTCTTTATTTTTTCTAGGGTAAATGACATCATATAGGAAAAGATGGGTACTGAAGGCCTGTCAGGGGGGCCACGAGCTCAAAGGGCACGCCCTGGGGGTTAGGACGTGCCCCCTGGCTCGTGGCTTCCTGATGGGTCCCCTTCTAGTATTTCTTTCGCTGATATTTTTTATATATTCCAGAACAATTCTCCGTAAATTTTCAGCTCATTTGGAGTTCCAGAGGATATCCAACTCTTCGGTGGCCTTTTCAGGTCTAGAATTCCAGCTACCGGCAAAGTGTTTGTGCCAAGTAAAGCCTTTGGGATGACTCACAAGATGAGTAGAATCGATGCTGAAACAAAACAGAAACTTTTGACTCCAGTACAGGAATTTTCATTTTTTGCTGGAGTGCGATAATGATCTGAAATTTTTACACAGTGTTTCTATACAAATTTTCGAGGTTGTACTAATGTTTCATAATTTTTAGAGTTACAGAAGTATAGGGTCTCTACAGATTTCTACAGACTGTTCTATTTTAGACAGATTCTGTTTTTGCTTGCTTTGTTGCTTGTTTTGATAATGCTATGGATTGTATCGGGGGGTATAAGCCATGGAGAAGTTAGAATACAGTAACTATTATGAATTTATGAAATTTTAATCAATTTACAACAGTACTTAGACTATGCAATATGTTTCTTATACTAACGGATCTCACGAGGTTTTGTTGAGTTTTGTGTGATTGAAGTTTTCAAGTTTTGGGTGTTATCTTGATGGACAAAGGAATAAGGAGTAGCAAGAACCTAAGCTTGGGGATGCCCAAGGAACCCCAAGGTAATATTTTAAAGGAGACTCAAGCGTCTAAGCTTGGGGATGCCCCGGAAGGCATCCCCTCTTTCGTCTTAAACCCATAGGTATGTCACTTGGAGCTATATTTTTATCCGTCACATGCTATGAGTTTTGCTTGGAGCGTCGTTTGCTATAGTTTCCTTTTACTTTTAGTCTACCACAATCATTGTTTGCTGGACACACCTATTTAAGAGAGACACACCTTCATCATAATTTGTTAGAATACTCTATGTGCTTCACTTATATCTTTTTAGCTTAGCAGTTGCTCTAGTACTTCACTTATATCTTTTTGAGCACGGTGGCGTGTAGGTTTTAAAGAAATGATTTCACTCTCATTCTTCACTAATATTTGTTTGAGAGTTAATAAATAGTGATGGTAATTTGCATGGGTCATGCAGACTAGTCCAAGAATATTAGGTATTCAAAGAGTGATAATCAAAACCATCATGTAGCACATATAAAGAAATTGTGGGTTAATGATATTGATGTAGTAATATGAAATAAGTGTGAGTTTATAATTGTTAAACCGTAGAAGTGTCGATATTAAGAGGGGTTGACCTTTTTGTTCATCTAAAAATTAAAGAGGTATGGTGATGATGTGTGAGTATTTCTATTCCTCGTTGAAATCCTAGTGTTGTTTCGGGTCGGAAGCACGCGATGGTCTTCCGTCGGGGCATGCGATTAGTACTTTGATCTATGATAAACTAATACAACTTTGCAATAAGTATATCAGTTCTTTATGACTAATGTGAAATCATGGACATACGCAATCTCACCTTTTTCATAATTTGCTAGCCTCTTTGATACCGTGCATAGCTCGTTCTCACCTCGAGGATCGGTGCAACTTTCGCCGGTGCATCCAAACCCCGTGACATGATACACTCTGTTACACATAAGCCTTATTATATCTTCCAAAAAACAGCCACCATACCAACCTATCATGGCATTTCCATAGCCATTCCGAGATATATTGCCATGCAAATTCCATCGCCACTTCACATGACTAGTTCGATCATCGTCATATTGCATTGCATGATCATATAGAGCTGACATAGTATTTGTGGCAAAGCAACCTTCATAATGTTTTTGATCCATGTCACGCTTGATCATTGCACATCCTGGTACACTGCCAGAGGCATTCATACAGAGTCATATCTTCATATCAGTTCTCCATATTGAGTTGTAAGTAAATAAAAGTGTGATGATCATCATTATTAGAGCATTGTCCCAGAGGAAAGAATGATGGAGATGATGATTCTCCCATAAGTCGAGATGAGACTCTGGACAAAAATAAAGATGGGGGAGGCCAAATGAGCCCACCGTCCATTCAAAAGAATGAGAGAAAATGAGAGAAGGGACTTTGCTACTATCCTTTACCACACTCGTGCCTCAAAGTGGCACCATGTTCCTCATGTAGAGAGTCTCATGATATATCAATTTCATATGCTAGTGAGAATTACCTATTCATTATTTCAAACTTGGCTTGTATATTCCTATGACGGGCTTCCTCAAATGCCCGAGGTCTTCATGAGCAAGCAAGTTGGATGCACACCCCACTTAGCTTCATTTGAGCTTTCATACACTTATGGCTCTAGTGCATCATTTGCATGGCAATCCCTACTCCTCGCATTGGCATCTATCAATGGGCATCTCCATAGCCCGTTGGTACGCCTAGTTGATGTGAGACTATCTTCTCCACTTCCTACCCCCTTTGATATCTACCACCATACTATATTCCACTCAAATGCTATGTCCAATGGCTCACGCTCATGTATTGCGTGAAGAATAAAAAGTTGATGCATATTGCAAAAGTACGAACCTATTGCCTGACTTGGACACCATGGTGTTTAACATTTGTATTAATATGGTGAAGATGGAGACATGCCTTGCTAATACATTAAGATGAATGGGGGGTAAGCATTTCTTAAGAATCGTCTACTTTTAAGAATTAACAATTCTGTTCCTTACACTTTGAATATTGCTATGTTAATATTTGTTGATTCATCTTTTCTCAATGAGCATACATGCACAAGATTACATAGTGGATAGCATGTCACATCAAAAATTCTGTTTTTATCATTTACCTACTCGAGGACGAGCAGGAATTAAGCTTGGGGAAGCTTGATACGTCTCCAACGTATCTATAATTTTTGATTGTTCCATGCTGATATATTATCATTCTAGGATAATTTTTGGGTCATTATTTACCAATTTATAATATTTTTTAGCACTAACCTATTGACCCAGTGCCCAGTGCCAGTTGCTGTTTTCTATGTGTTTTTTTCTTTTCAGGTTTACTGTACCAAACGAAGTCCAATTGCCACGAAACTTTTTGATGATTTTTTCTGGACTATATGAAGACCTAGAAGCTTCGGAAGGAAGCCAGGAGGTGCACGAGGGCCCCACCACACATCAGGGCGCGCCTTGGGGGCGTGCCCTAATATGTGGTGGCCCCCTCGGGCGCCTCCCGACGTCCCTCTACGGCCTATAGATTCTCTAAAATCCTACAAATCCTGGAGGCAATGCCGAAACCCTTTTTCCGCCGCCGCAAGTCTCTGTTCCATCGCGAGGTCATCTGGAGCTCCGTTCCGGCACCGTGCCAGTGGGGGGATCGATCACGGAGGGCTTCTTCGTCAACCTTGCTACCCTCATGATGATGTGTGAGTAGTTCACCATAGACCTACGGGTCCATAGCTAGTACCTAGATGGCAATCTCTCTCTCTGATGATCTTCAATACAATGGTCATCACATCTTCGCTTTGATCTATCTGATGTAATCCTATTGTGCGGTGTGTTTGTTGTGATCCGAAGAATTGTGGGTTTATGTTAATATTATTCATGAAAAGTATTTGAGATGCCTCTGAATTATATTATATCTTAAGTGCATCATCATTATAGCTTCGTAATGCTCTCCGGTCTATTGATATGCTTTGGCCAAGTAGATTGATATTTCATCGGTGGGAGTGGTGCGTTGTGGTAGGTTCAAACTGGAGAGTTTCTATATCCCAGTGCCAAAGTAGGGGACAAGATGCGTCTTTGTGTTGTTGCTACTAAGGATAAAACGATGGGGTTCATTCATATTGTTTGAGTTTACTTTGTCTACATCATGTCATCGTTCTCCAAGCATTACTCTGTTTTACTTAATACTCTAGATGCATGCTGGATAACGGTCGATGAGTGGAGTAATAGTAATAGGTGCAGGCAGGAGTCGGCCTATTTTCTTATGGATGTGATGCCTATATATACATGATAATTGCCGTGAACATCGCATAACTATCCGCTTTTCTATCAATTGCCCAATAGTAATTTGGTACCCACCGTAGGCTACCTACATGAGAGATGCCGCTAGGGAACACTATGGCCCCCGGGTCTATTCACTTATAAATTTGCAAACGCTATTATTACCTTGCTGCCTTTATTTACTTTTTATTTATTTTGCTTTTATCAACAATTAACTACACAACTCATTTGCTTGCAAATAACGAGATCAAGGGGATTGACAACCCTCTTGCCCGCGTTGGGTGCAAGTCGTTTGTTCATATGTGTGCAGCCGCTGAAGACGGTTGTGGATTGATATTCCTATTGGTTCGATAAACCTTGGTTTCATAACTGAGGGAAATACTTATCCGCTTTGTGCTGCAATTACCCGTTCCTCTTCACGGAAAACCCAACGCAGATCACAAGTATCACCCCTCTAGACATACTTCGGATCCTACAAGTGGTATCACAGCTTTGGTCTCCATTGCATTGGTTTCAAAACCTAGGAGAGTATGGCATCTAGTGAGGGAAGTTATGATTGTAGAGGTCCATATTTTGATGGTACAAATTTTGCTAGCTGGAAGCACAAAATGAAAATGCATATTCTTGGTCATAACCTCGTCGTATGGGTTGTTGTTCATGTTGGCTTGCAAGGTGAATTCTTTGGAGATGGAAAGGCACCGGATCGTGAAGCGACCGCTTCTTGGTCATAACCTCGTCGTATGGGTTGTTGTTCATGTTGGCTTGCATGGTGAATTCTTTGGAGATGGAAAGGCACCGGATCGTGAAGCGACCGCGGATGAATTGAAGATGTTGCAATACAACGCTCAAGCATGCGACATTCTATTCAGCTGCTTATGCCCCGAAGAGTTCAACAAGATAAGTCGTCTCGAGAATGCAAAAGAGATTTGGGATACTTTGGTTGATATGCACGAAGGTACCGAATCCGTCAGGGAATCTAAGTTGGATGTGCTACAAAATCAACTTGACAAGTTCAAGATGAAGGATGGTGAAGGAGTCGCAGAAATGTACTCTTGGCTTGCTCTCATCACAAATGAGATTGCCGGCTTACGAAGTGAAGAGATGACCGACAAATTCATCAACAAGAATATCCTTAGAGCTTTGGATGGAAAGTATGACACCGTGTGCACATTGATCCAAATGATGCCAAACTACAAAGATCTCAAGCCTATGGAAGTCATTGGAAGGATTGTTGCACATGAGATGTCACTCAAGTACAAAGAAGAACTTCACACCAAGTCAAGCGGTGCATACAAAGCTACAAGTGACACTCCTGCTACTTCAAATGACAACCTTGTTACCAATGAAGAAATAAGCCTCATGGTCAAGAAATTCAACAAGTTCTATAAAAGTAGAGGCAAAGAGAGAAGCTCCAATTCTAGATATGAAGAGAAGCGTTCCTCTAGTCGTGACCGAAATTGCTACAATTGTGGAAGGCCCGGACACTATTCCAATGAGTGCACGCCCCCCCCCCCCCCCCACAAAAGGAGAGAAGAGTCACATAGAAGACGAAGCTCAAGAGATGAATCACCTCGTAGAGAGAGGAGTACAGAAGATCGCTATGAACGAAGACCCTCCCGGAGAAGCAAGGACTCGGAGAAGAAGGACAAGTACACCAAGAGCTACACAAGAAGAAGACATCAAGCTCATGTTTGTGAATGGTTTTCCGGCTCTGAATCCGACAACCAATCTGAGAGAAGCTACCACTCCAACTCCGACTATAGTCAAGAGGAAAGTGTTGCCAGATTAGCACTCGTAACCTCCAACTCCTATGATATATTTGATTCACCAAATGAAGGAAGTGGAAGTTGCTTCATGGCTAAAGGCCCCAAGGTATCACACCCCGGATACATTGACTTCAATAGTGATGAGGATGATTTATTAGGAGATGATGAATTGCTCTTGGATAAAACTATTGATGTTAGTCAAAATGAACTTGATGATAATCATGATAATCAAGATAAGTCGTATAATGATGATAAGAAGGAGATTGAGCGTCTAACTAAAGAACTAAACACTCATAAATTAGCTCATGAATCTACTCTAGAAGATCATAGAGAGCTCTTAAGAACTCATGAGAAGCTATGCTTCAAGAAGCTAAATTTAGAGCAAGAACATGAGTTTCTTAAAGCTATCAATGACGATCTTCAAAAGAAGAGTTCTTCTTATCTTGCCAAACGATTACTCTTATCTACATTTGTTCCACAAGTTAAATCTAAACAAACTAGTAACAAAGGCAAGAAAGGTCCTTCATCTAGTAGCTAGCAACAATACTAATGTTAAATCCAATAATGTTGCTTCTAGTAGCTCCCCAATCCAATCCTTGCGCATTAGGTTAATTCCATCGATAAGCCACGTTTTTCAATGCTCCTATCCAGAAAAAATATTCATTAGATTAGGTTAATGAGAAAATCCATGTTTAGGGTTCCGCAACCTGCATTTCGGTGTCACCGAGTGGAAAGAATCGATGAGACCGATTTAGTTTTTAGGGCTCTGAGAACTGTCTCGGTGTGACCGAGTCACTCTTTTTGGTGAAACTGACAAAGTGACCAAGTCACTGTGTAAGAGGGAGTATGTCTCGGTAGCTCCGAAAATTGAAACTCGGTGGAACCGAATTACATGTTGCAGAATTCTGAAACTACATTTTTTAGTTCAAAACTTTCGAAAACTTCTGAATTTTGTGATGCTTATCCCTTCTGCTCATCTATATCTAATCACAGGGTCAGCATCACTAGGTCAGAGGACAGTCAGAATGATCTCAGAGAGCAGAGTGTTGACTTGGATGCTGGCACTAGTCCAGATGCTAGTTCTTCATCTTCAGAGGATCCAGGCACCCCCCCAGTTCTCATGGGTTGCCCAAGGCTACCACAAGGGCAAGGAAGAAGCTCAACTCGGGTGAAGAGGACTCAGATTTTGTGCCAGAAGAGGTTCTAGCCAAGAAGCAGCAAGAAAAGAAAGAAAAAGTTGCTAGGAAATCTACAAATGAGGCCACTTCTGCTAAGAGGCCAGTCAGGAAGCAATATGCCAAGTCTGAAGCTATGAGAGCACCTGAGAGTGCCAAGGCAGGTATGACTCTCACTCTGGAGTCACCTAGGACTTCTAAGTCCATGCCCAAGAAGGCAGGACAGCAAAGAGTGAGGAAGAGGACTGTTCGTGCTGTTGTTCACCCCTCCACTCCAGAATATCTTGATGAGGAAGAGGAAGAGGAAGAGCCAGTTGCACAACCTCCTCCCTCCAAGAAGAAGAAGTTGATGGCTGATGCAATGACTAGTTAGGCTGCATCTAAGCCCAAGCCATCTACCAAGAAGTCTACTACCCCCAAGTCCAAGAAGACAACCAGAGACATTCCTCTTGCAGAGAAGAACAAGAGATCTTCCACCATGGAAGAAGAGGAAGATGTTTCAGTGTTGAGGAAGCTGAGACCCCATTTGCCTGAACACAATGATGGTCACCCAGCCGCTGAAGACATGAAGAAGAGGAAGGACAGTAATCTGAGGAAATGGAGAGCTGATGATCCATATGCCCCAAGGAGGAGAACTGCTATAGATGTTCGCTTCCACACCAAGGAGCATCAAGATTTTTATGAGACTATCTTATTAGACAAGAGTCTTGCAGTCTGTGACATGAGATATGTCGACTGGAAGTACATTAAGGAGAATGAAGACTATTTTTCTCATGTGCTAGAGAACTTCAAGGCCATTGACATATATGCATTAGTTGGCAGAGAGTTCATTGCTTGGAATGATGAGATGATCATGCAGTTTTACTCTACAACTCATTTCTATCCAGATGGAAGGATAGTTTGGATGACTAAAGGCACCAGGTACCAGTCTACAATTGATGAGTGGGCTACCATCTTAGGAGCCCCACAGGTACAAGAAGGAGATCTTGATGTCTATTCTGAGGACAGGATGAATCACAACACCATGGCCAATATGTACAACCCTATCCCTGCTGCCTATGTGGAAACACACAAGTTTGGTTGTGCCTACCATCTGCAAGGTGGATTACCCACTACCAACACAATCATGAGATACACTTTGATGTCCAAGTTTGGAGATGACAAGATGATTTGGGGCTACTCCATCAACATGCTGCATCATGTAGACACCCACACCAGATTCACAGTGATGGATTTGATTGTAGAGACAATCAAGAGGACAGTTGCAGACCAAAAGAGATCATTTGGATATGCTCCATACATTCATATGCTCATAAATTCCAAAGATGGAAGGAGCGTATATGCACTTGATCGTCCACACCTGCCAGTACTGCCAGAGTTTGAGGATAATGTTGTGGTGATGGATCCTTCTCATCCCACTTCAACTACTGCCCAGGGAGAGGCAGAGGCAACTAGAGCCACTAGTGCTCAGGTTCCAAGGACGAAGAGAGACCAAATGTCCTTTATAATTAACTCTCCCCAAGGGATCGAGAAGAATATGGCTGAGCTCCTCAAGAACCAGAAAAGTCTTGACAGGATTGTGGAGACAAAGTTTCATGCTCTAGACAACAAAGTTGATGAGCTGAAACAGGAAGTAGATGCAGTGCACAGCCCCCACTCCAGTGATGATGATAGTCCTCCTCTCCGACCCAGCACTCAGTTCAAGACTCAAGCCAGATCAGCTATAGTGCATGTTCCAGTGTTGAGACCTTCTTCGTCAGCACCTGCCACTGCTCCTTCAGCTCCTTCTGCACCTTTGGCGTCTACTCCACCACCTCGGAGGACTTCAGCTCAAGCATTTGCCGACGCCCTTCCCTTGACTCCTTCAACAACTACCGAAGGAGACCCAGCCCAGAGAGACGATTAGCTCTACATACTTAAACTTTTTGGTAACTTGTTGCCAAAGGGGGAGAAGTGTATAGATCATAGGGCTTTGAGAGATAGTGTCTTTGCTTTTTGTTGCTCTCTTCATTTTAAAAACATTTGGTTTATCACGTGGTTGTTCTTAAACTTCGGTCTGTTTGATAATACACTTTCTTGATGATGCTACTATTTCCTATCCATGTGATGTTAATATTATGATCTTTCACTTGTTTGGTGTTATGTGCATTGTAATCCATTCGTATCATTTATGCGCACCACCAAGTTGTATGTGACATGGAAGAGTTACCCATGCTCCTAATCGATTTGGTGTTATGTGCATTGTAATCCATTCATATCATTTATGAGCACCACCAAGTTGTATGTGGCATGGAAGAGTTACCCATGCTCCTAATCGATTGTGCATTTGCATTCAAACGCAAATTTTAAAATAATGCACAAATTTAGGGGGAGCACTTGCTTATCACATACTTCTCAAAGAGACGATGCTATTCATTGTTTTAGCCCTATCGAAGCTTTGATCTATATGTTGTCATCAATTACCAAAAAGGGGGAGATTGAAAGCACAACTTCTCTCTAGGTGGTTTTGGTAATTAATAACAACATATATTTCATTGAACTAATGTTTCCACCAAGTATATTTCAGGAAAGTTCAATGAATGGATTGGCAAAAGGATTGTGAGGAGATACCCTAGATGCAAGGAAGACTCTACATTTTACATTATGTGAGAAATAACTTTTGAGTCCATAGGAAAGCCAATACTATTAAAAGGGGATGAGGGGTCTATGATGATCTGGTTGCTCAAGTGCTTAGAGATTAGCCACCAAAAATACACATGAAATTCTCCCACAAATACTCTGTCCAAAACCAAATATCCAAAATCGGTGCCACCAAGTTTTTCCATTCGTCCATACCGAGTTTCACTTAGACAGATCCTATGCCAAACCCTAGCTTCTCGGTGACACCAACTTTCACTTTCGGTGCAACCGAAAATTAGTGACCAACTCTCTGGTATCTATTTTTCAATAATCGGAATTTCTGAGATTTGGAAATCGGTATCGTCGAGTTTGTGTAACTGCCTAGGTCACCCATATCGGTACCACCGAGAATTATATATCGGTCTCACCAAAAGGCCAAAAGTTGCCACATTTTGCACTAGTCAATACAACCGAGTTTTTACTCCGGTTTCACCGAGTTGGGCAATGATGTTGTAACGGTTGGATTTTTGGAGATGCCTATATATACCCCTCCACCACCTCTCATTCATAGAAGAAGCACTCAGAACACACTTACACTTGTCCCATCCATTTTTCTAAGAGAGAACCACCAACTCATGTGTTCAGATCAAGACCTTCCACTCCAACCATATGAATCTTGATTTCTAGCCTCCCCAAGTTGCTTTCTACCCAATCAATCTCTTCTACCAAGCCAAATCTATGAGAGAGTGATTGTGTGTTGAGGAGACTATCTTTTGAAGCACAAGAGCAAGGAGTTCATCATTGCTACCACATCTATTACCTTTTGGAGGGTGGTGCCTCCTAGATTGGTTAGGTGTCACTTGGGAGCCTCCTTCTTCGTGTTGAGGAGTTGAACCAAGAAGTTTGTACGCGAATGGAGATCGCCTACTTCGTGAAGATCTAGCCATAGTGAGGCTAGTTCTTCGTGGATGGAAGCCGCGATGGAATAGACGAGGTTGCTACTTTGTGGACCATAACGGGTGGAGCCCTCCGTGGACTCTCGCGACCGCTACCCTCCGTGGGTTGAAGTCTCCATCAGCATGGACGTACGATAGCACCACCTATCAGAACCACTGGAAAAGTCTTTGTGTCTTATCCCCACCTTTACTTTCATGTGCATGTCTTTACTTTCCGCTGCTATACTCTTAGACTTGCATGTGTAGGGTGTACTTGACTTGCTACAATTGCTAAAACTTGCCAACATTTAAAATTGGGAAAAGGCTAGATTTTTATTTCGTTAAGTAGTCTAATCACCCCCCCTCTAGACATACTTCGGATCCTACAGTAGTAGCATAGTTTCTTTGAGTATTGTCTAGGGTCTTACTAGCATAATGAATGGCATTCAATTTTTTATCTACTCTTTGCCCTAGAATAGCAGCAACAGAATAATCACTAGCATC
Source organism: Elymus sibiricus (assembly GCA_039707655.1). NCBI lineage: Eukaryota > Viridiplantae > Streptophyta > Magnoliopsida > Poales > Poaceae > Elymus > Elymus sibiricus. Next base: position 245,425,356 of record CM077667.1, on the reverse strand, counting down.
GCACATAATTTCAAATGGTAAGTTCCAATTAGGTGGTTGAACAATAGGTGCAGTAATCAAAGCTTTCTTAAGTATTTCAAATGCTTCTACACAATCATCATCAAAAATGAAAGGAACATCTTTTTGAAGGAGATTAGTTAGTGGCCTGGAAATCTTCGAGAAATCCTTAATGAAACGCCTATAAAAACCAGCATGACCAAGAAATACTCTTATACCTTTAATATCTTTAGGATATGGCATTTTCTCTATCACATCAACTTTGGCTTTATCTACCTCGATACCTCGTTCGGAAATTTTATGCCAGAGTACTATGCCTTCATTCACCATAAAGTGGCACTTCTCCCAATTCAAGACAAGATTAGTTTCCTCACATCTCTGCAAAACTCGATCAAGGTTGCTCAAGCAATCAGCAAAAGAAGTTCCATAAACTGAGAAATCATCCATGAAAACCTCAACAATCTTTTCACAAAAGTCAGAGAATATAGCAGTGATACATCTTTGAAAGGTAGGAGGTGCATTGCATAAACCAAAATGCATTCGTCTATAAGCATAAGTTCCAAAAGGACATGTGAAAGTAGTTTTTTCTTGGTCCTCTTTTGACACAGGTATTTGAGAGAAACCCGAATAACCATCAAGAAAAAAAAAGTGTGTGTGCTTTGATAATCTTTCTAACATTTGAACAATAAAAGGCAAGGGGTAATGATCTTTCCTAGTAGCTTTATTTAATTTTATGAAATTAATTACCATCCTATAGCAGTCACAATTCTTTGTGGGATAAGTTCATTTTATCATTGGAAACGACAGTGATACCTCCCTTCTTAGGGACACAGTGAATAGGACTTACCCATCTACTATCAGCAATAGGATAAATTATACCTGCTTCGAGAAGTTTTATTATTTCAGTCCTTACCACTTCCTTCATCTTAGGGTTTAAGCAGCGTTGATGATCAACAATAGGTGTAGCATCTGGCTCCATATTAATCTTGTGCTGACAAACTGTGGGGCTTATGCCTTTGAGATCATCGAGAGTATATCCAATAGCAGCCATGTGCTTCCTCAGAGTTTTGAGTAATCTCTTTTCTTCATGCTCTGAAAGGTTAGCACTAATTATAACAGGATATATCCTTTTCTCATTAAGATAAGCATATTTCAAAGTATCAGACAATGTCTTTTCAAACACAGGATCTCCTTTGGGTGGAGGAGGATCTCCTAGAATGTCAAGAAGCAAGTTGTGTTTTAGGATAGGTGTTTGTTTAGGAAATATGTCAACTATTTCATTTCTTTCATTCATATGCATATCATTCTCATGGTCTAGCAAATACTATTCAAGAGGATCGGTAGGAGGAACAACAATGGAAGCAAGACCAATAATTCCATCTTTACTAGGTAACTCTTTCTCATGAGGTTGTCTATTAAATTTAGAGAAATTAAATTCATGAGACTCATTACCAAAGCCTACTTTAACCTTCTGTGTGGCACAATTAAATTTAGTATTAACAATGTTCAGAAAAGGTCTACCAAAAATAATGGGACAAAAATTATCTTGTTCACAACCAAGCACTAGGAAGTCTGCGGGATACTTGACTTTTCCACACAAGACTTCAACATCTCTAAAAATCTCAAGTGGTGAAATAGTATCACGGTTTGGAAGTTTAATAGTGACATCAACATCTTCAATCGTCTTAATTGATGCTTAACATAATTATTGAAGTGCTCTTGCTTAACAAGATAATTATCAATTTCATCCATGCATTGACTGGGAGTCTTAGATAAGGTATATCACTTTCGTTAAAGGCACAGAGAGATTTCAACTCTACTACCTATGTTAGGGCGTCAAGTCCATGTATTTCTTCGATAGGTGGTAATTTCTTGACATCTTCACTTTTAATACCCTTCTCTTTCATAGATCTTTTTGCTTCTTGCATATCTTCAGGACTGAGGAATAGAATACCTCTCTTCTTTTTAATAGGTTCCGGCGGTGGTTCAGGAAGTGTCCAATCATCAGCATTTTGCAACATGTTATTCAATAATTCTTCAGCTTGTCCAATAGTTCTTTCCTTGAAAACACAACCAACACAACTATCTAGGAAGTCCCTAGAAGCATCGGTTAGTCCATTATCAAAGATATCAAGAATTTCATTTTTCTTAAGAGGATGATCAGGTAAAGCTCTAAGTAACTCGAGAAGCCTCCCCCAAGCTTGAGGGAGATTATCTTCTTCAATTTGCACAAAGTTAAATATTTCCTGTAAGGCAGCTTGTTTCTTATGAGCTGGAAAATATTTTTCAGAAAAGTAATAAATCATATCCTGGGGGCTACGCACACAACCAGGAGCAAGAGGGAGGAACAATTCTTTAGCCTCTCCTTTTAGCGAGAAAGGAAAAAGCTTAAGGATAAAGTAGTAGCGCATCTTTTCCTCATTAGTAAACAAAGCAGCAATATCATTCAGCTTCATGAGATGTTCGACAATAGTTTCATTTTCATAACCATGGAAAGGATCATACTCTACTATAGGAATCAATTCAGGTTCTATAGAGAAATCATAATCCTTATCAGTGACAAATATAGGAGAAGTAGCAAATTTAGGATCCTGTTTCATTTTATCCCTCATAGATTTTTCTTTTAGTTTGCATAGTAGTTTCTTCAAATCATCTCTATTCTCACAAGAAAGAAAGACCCTAGCTACCTCACCATCCATAACATAACCTTTAGGTACATAAGGCAATTCAAATCTATTAGGAGAGCGAGGTATAACAGGTGATTCAAAGTCTTCATCAGTTTTAGCATTTTCAAGTTCTCTAGCTTTAGTAATATGAGCATCAAGTAATTCACTCAGTGGCACAATTTTAGTTTCATCATGTGTAGCAATAGTATCCTCATTAATTTCAGAAGTAGCATCGCCAAATTCATGTAACAAATCAGGACGATCGACAGGTGGTGGTGTAATAAGCTGATTCAAAATAGTATGTGAATCAAAAGCAGAGCTAGATAGCAGTTCCTTACCTGCTCTCGTACGAGAGGGGACGATCTTAGTTCGATTATCTTTCAGATTCTTCATAGCGTCAATTGGATATCCTCAAGTTAACACCATAAATAGAGCTACTCCCCGGCAACGGTGCCAGAAAAAGGTCTTGATAACCCACAAGTATAGGGGATCACGACAGACTTCACGGGTAGTATTTCACCCTAATTTATTGATTCGACACAAGGGGAGCCAAAGAATATTTATCAGCCTTCACAGTTGAGTTGTCAATTCAACTGCACCTGGGATATCTCTCTGCAGCCAGGATTTAGTAGCACGGCAAATGATAGTAGTAGCGATAATAGTGATAGCAGCAATTTTGGTAACAGTAGTAATAATAGCAATTGAGTAACAAGTGTGATAGTAACAACAACAGTAGTAACTTAGGAAGATTCAGTATATGTAAAGCGTAGTCCATAGTGCAGTGATGGGAATATATTGATGGCATCAATCAAGTAACAATTACACACTAGGGCGACACAGAACTAGCTTCAATTCATCAATGTAATGTAGGCATGTATTATGTATATAGTCATACATGCTTGCGATAAGAACTTGCATGACATCCTTTGTCCTGGCCTCCCATGGCAGGGGGGTCCTATTGGAAACTAAGGGATATCAAGGCCTCCTTTTAATAGAGAACCGGAACAAAGCATTAACACATGGTGAATACATGAACTCCTCAAACTACAGCAATCACCGGAAAGAATCCCAATTATTGTCACCTTGGGGTATGCAGATCAAGACACGTAATAGGTGTATACAACTTGCAAGATAGGATCCAAATCACTCTTATATTCATGAAAACATAATAGGTTCAGATCTGAAATCATGGCACTCGAGCCCTAGTGACAAGCATTAAGCATAGCAAAGTCATAGCAACATCAATCTCAGAACATAGTGGATACTAGGGATCAAGCCCTATTAAACTTAACTCGATTACATGATCAATTCCATCCACACCCCTCACCGGACAGCAAGCCTACAAATAAATTAATCACTCGCGGTGGTGAGCATCATGGAATAGTTGATGGAGAAGGGTTGGTGATGACGACGGTGAAGAATCCTCCTCTCCGGAGCCCCCAAACGGACTCCAGATCAGTCCTCCCGAGGAAGAACAGGAGGTGGCGGCGGCTCTGTCTCATAAAATGCGATGAAATCTTCTCTCCTATTTTTTTCTCCGAAGATTTGAATTTATAAGACTGGAATTAGGGTCGGGGGAGCCAGGGGTGGCGCGCCCGGTTGGCTTGTGGCCAACAGGCAGCCCCCCTCCAGTGGATCTTCGCTCCATAATTCATTATTTATTTCAAAAATAATTCACAAAAAGTTTCTCCAATTCCAGGAAGTTTTATTTCTGCACAAAAATAACACCAAGGTAGTTCTGTTAAAAACAGCATCAGTCCGGGTTAGTTCCGTTCAAATCATGCAAATTAGAGTCCAAAATCAGAGCAAAAGTGTTTGGAAAAGTAGATACGTTGGAGACGTATCAGTCTACATTGGACATGCAAACATGATGGCAAAATTTCATGTGATTCTAAAGATGGCCAAAAAATACCATCTTCACCGGAGGTCGTCTCGGACGAATTTTTTTTCGACATCCTTCAAATGGAGCCATATTTTTTCTATAGTCTTGTATCAACACAGGAATCATCTCTAACAAATTTCAATGGTTTCCTACATCATAAGCATTTTCTATGATTTTTCAGAAGAACATACCGTAAAGCAATGGTCAGACGTGACGCAACATGCGTTCGGTGTCCGAATTCGTTCTAATCTTGCGTGTGGGTCTACATTGGACATGCAAACATGATGAAAAAAATTCATTTGATTCTAAACATGGGGAAAAAATACCATCTTCATCAGAGGTCGTTCGGGTAGGAGGAAAGGGTCTGCCTCGAACGAAGTTTTCTTCGACATCTTTCAAATGGATCCATATTTTTTCTACAGTCTTGTATCATCATGGGAAGCATCTCTGTCCAATTTCAATGGTTTCTTACATCATACGCATTTTCTATGATTTTTCACAAGAAAATACCATAAAGTAATGGCCGGACGTGACGCAACGTGCGTTCGTTGTCTGAATTCGTCATGTAAAAAAGCTCGCAAAATTTGATGTCACTCTACACATTCACAAATTTGGGTAGGGCGAAAGGTCAGCTTGAACGTATGTTTTTTTCCGGCATACGACAAGTATCAATGCCATATTTCGTGTGATTTATAGTTCTTTTTACAATATTTTTTGATTTAGAGAATATTCTTGTACAACTGCATCATCAAATAAAATGTACGGACTTTTTAGACTTTTCAGATAAAACATTTCAAATTCCATTCGTATTTGAAGATATTTTACATAGATTGGAACGGAATTGAAATCGAAACCCTAATTTAAACCTAATCTACTACTCGTCGTATTTGACGGCGAGGTCGACGACCACGGCCATGCCGTCGTTGCCGTCGCCATTCATATTTGAAGATATTTTACATAGATTAGAACGGAATTGAAATCGAAACCCTAATTTAAACCTAATCTACCACTCCTCGTCGCTGACGGCGAGGTCGACGACCACGGCCATGCCGTCGTGGCCGCCGTCGTCGTCGTCGTCGCCCCAAGCCTCATCGTCGGGGTCGTCGGCATCCTGCGCCTACACAGCCGCCAAGGTCGCGACCTGCTCCGTGGCCTCCTCCGCCGCAAACTAGGCAACCTCCTCTGCTAACTGCGCCAGCGCCGCCAGCAATACCGACGTGTCCTTAGGGTCGACGTCCTGCAGAAGCGCCACCTGTTCCGGCAAGAGTTGGACCTCCGTCGGGGAAGGTGGGGTCGGGGAAGGTGGGGCGGGCGCCGCGGGCGCGGCGGCGGGGACGGGCCGGCTTGCCCGGTGATATCTCCGACGGGGAGAGCTCGGGCGGCGCGCCTGAATGCCCCGACGACGTCGTCGAAGTATTTGCCGCGCTGATACGTCTCCAATGTATCTATACTGTTTGCTCGTTCCATGCTATTATATTATCCTTCTAGGATGTTTTACAATCATTTTATAGCAACTTTATATCATATGTTGGGACTAACCTATTGACATAGTGCCAAAGTGCCAGTTGTTGTTTTTGCTTGTTTTTTACTTCGCAGAATATCAGTACCAAACGGAGTCCAATCGCGACGACACTTTTTGGAGAATTTTTTTGGACCAGAAGAAGGCCAGTGGGCCAAAAAGCAACGAGGAGGGAGCCCAGGCCGTCCAGAACCCACCAGGGCGTGCCAGGGGCCCCGGGTGTGCCCTGATGGGTTGTGGTCGCCTCGGGAGTCCCCTCCACCGCCTCTGAGCTCTATAAATACCCAAATATTCCAGAAACCCTAGAGGATTCGATGAAAAATACATCCATTCACCGCAAGTTCCAGAACAGTGTGATCCAATCTAACACCATCACAGAGGGGTTCATCATCCTCATTGGTGCCTCTCCGATGATGCGTGAGTAGTCCACCATAGACCTAGGGGTCCATAGGCAGTAGCTAGATGGCTTCCTCTCTCTCTTTTTATTCTCAATACAATAGTCTCTTGGAGATCTATTTGATGTAAACTTTTTGCGGTGTGTTTGTTGGCAGCCGATGAATTTTGAGTTCATGATCAGTTTCTATCCATGAATATTATTTGAGTCTTCTTTGATCTCTTACATGCATGATTACTTATAGCCTCGTATTTCTTCTTAGAATCTTTGGTTTAGTTAGGCCAACTAGATCGATTTTTCTTGCCATGGGAAGAGGTGCTTTGCGATGGGTTCGATCTTGCGGTGTCCTCTCCCAGTGACACAAGGGGCAACGAGGCACGCACGTATCGTTGCTATTAAGGATAACAAGATGGGGTCTATTCCTACATGAATAGATCTTGTCTACATCATGTCACCGTTCTTATTGCATTACTCCGTTTTTCCATGAACTTAATACACTAGATGCATGCTGGATAGCGGTCGATGTGTGGAGTAATAGTAGTAGATGTAGAATCGTTTCGGTCTACTAATCTTGGACGTGATGCCTATATAATGATCATCGCCTTGGATATCGTCACGATTATTTGATCTTCTATCAATTGCCCAACAGTAATTTGTTCACCCACCGTGTGCTATACTCATGAGAGAAGCCACTAGTGAATCCTACGGCCCCCGGGTCTACTTTTCCAACATATTGCTTTCCGGTCTATCTTTTTGCCGCTTTTGATTTCAGATCTATTATTCCTAAAAAATACCTTGCTGCACTTTTTATTTGCCTCTTTTATTTTGTGTTCTTGAGAGATCTATCTATCCAATCTATCATATACTAATCTATCTTTTTACCGTGGAGAGATTGACAACCTCTCTTTCGCGTCGGGTTGCAAGTATTTGTTCTTTGTGTGCAGGTGTTGTTTACATAGTGTTGGTGATCCTCCTACTGGTTCGATACCTTGGTTTCATAATTGAGGGAAATACTTACCGTCGCTGTGCTGCATCATCCCTTCCTCTTTGGGGAAATACCGACGCAGTCTCAAGCCACGTCAAAGGAATTTCTAGCGCCGTTGCCGGGGAGGAAGCGGTCTCTTCTACGTGCCAATCTCTGGCGCCGAGGAGACACCATCAACATCTACCAGGTTCCTAATCACAAATATCATCTCCTTGCAATTACATTATTTGCCATTTGCCTCTCGTTTTCCTCTCCCCCACTTCACCAAATTTGCCATTTTATTTGCCCTCTTTTTCGTTTGCCTTTTTCTCGTCGGATCTCTTGCTTGCTTGCAATCTTGTTTGCATAGTCACAATGACTCAAGAAAATACCAAATTGTATGATTTTCCCAATACTAATAATAATGATTTTATTAGTACTCTGATTGCTCCTCCCGCCACTAGTGCGGAGTCTTGTGATATTAATGCTGCTTTGTTGAATCTTGTCATGAAAGATCAATTTTCCGGTACTCCTAATGAGAAAAAGGATGTGTACAACGATATAGTGAAGTTGAAATTATTTCCTTTCTCCTTGCAGGATCGTGCAAAATTTTGGTTTTCTTCTTTGCCTCGCAATAGTATCGATTCTTGGAATAAGTGCAAGGATGCTTTTATTACTAAGTATTTTCCGCCCGCAAAAATTATTTCCCTTAGAACACAAATCATGAATTTTAAGCAACTTGAGCATGAACATGTTGCACAATCTTGGGAAAGAATGAAATTGATGCTAAGAAATTGTCCTACTCATGGTTTAAATCTTTGGATGATCATGCAAAAAAATTATGCGGGATTGAATTTTGTCTCTAGAAATCTTTTAGATTCCGCCACAGGTGGTACTTTTATGGAAATTATTTTGGGTGAAGCTACTAAATTGCTAGATAATATTATGGCAAATTATTCACAATGGCATACTGAAAGAGCACCTACTGGCAAAAGGGTTAATTCGGTTGAAGAAATTAGTACTTTGAGTGAAAAAGTTGATGCTTTAATGAAGTTGGTTGCTAGTAAAAATGCTCCTATTGATCTTAATGACGTGCCTTTGTCTACTTTGATTGAGCAAAATAGTGATTCCGTAGATGTGAATTTCGTCTCGCGAAACAATTTCAATAACAATGCATATAGAGGTAATTTTAATCCTAGGCCTTTTCTCCGAAATTCCTCTAATAATTATGGTAATTCCTATGGTAATTCTGCTTACAATAATAATAGGTACCCCCTCTGATCTTGAGAGTAATATTAAAGAATTTATCAATGCGCAAAAAGTTTTCAACACTACGATAGAAGAAAATTTGAATAAGATTGATGATATGTCTAGAAGCATTGATAGAATTTCTCATGATGTAGAAAATCTCAAGTTGAAAGCTTTTGCACCTAAGATTGATGAATCAATTAAGGCTTTATATGTTTCTATGGATGAAAGTAAGAAAATAACCGCTATGCTTAGAGCTAAAAGAGAATTCTTAGAAAAATCGTTTTCTAGTGATTGCCTTCATAAAAATGATGAAGATCTTAAAGTGATCGGTGTATCTTCTATTGATTCCTTGTTTAGTAATATTAAAATTGATGATAAAGGGAGTGAAGTAGAGTCAACTTTAGCTAGAAGGTGTCCTAATGATTTGGAGGGTGAAAATCTTGATGAAAAAATTGATGAAAGTCGGTTTGAAGAGGTCAAAAGTTTAACTAGTGATGTGCCCACTATTTTGGATTCCAAGGACTTTAATTATGATATTTGCTCTTCGATTGATTGTATTTCTTTGCTGCAATCCATGTTGAATTCACCCCATTCTTATGAACAAAATAAAGCTTTTACTAAACATATCGTTGATGCCATGATGAAATCTTTTGAAGAAAAGTTGGAGTTAGAGATTTCTATTCCTAGAAAATTATATGATTAGTGGGAACCCACTATTAAGGTCAAGATTACAAATTATGAGTGTTTTTCTTTATGTAATTTGGGTGCTAGTGTTTCCACGATTCTGAAATCTTTATGTGATGTACTTGGTCTCACCAATATTGAAGAATGTTCTCTTAATTTGCACTTGGTGGATTCTACTATTAAAAAGCCTTTGGGAAGAATTAATGATGTTCTTATTCTTGCAAATAGGAATTATGCGCCCATAGATTTTATTGTTCTTGATATTGATTGCAATCCGTCTTGTCCCATTATACTCGGTAGACCGTTTTTATGCACTATTGGTGTCGTGATTGATATGAAAGAAGGCAATATTAGATTTTAGTTTCCACTAAGAAAGGGTATGGAACACTTCCCAAGAACAAGAATTAAGCCACCATATGAATCTATCATGAGAGCATCCTATTGAGAAAAAAACAAGGATGACAATACTTGAATCTATGCCTTATGCCTAGCTAGGGGGTAAAACGATAGCGCTTGTTGGGAGGCAACCCAATGAATAAATTTATTTTCATCTTTTTATTTCTATTTTTGAGTGTTGACACAATTATGCCTCTGTTATGGTTGTGTTTTTATGTTTTATTTATTGTTTGTGCCAAGTAAAGCCTTTAGGATGATTCATAAGATGAGTAGAAACAATGCTGAATCTGAAACAGAAACTTTGCCTCCAGTGTGAGAATTTTCAATTTTTTTACTCGAGCGTGATAATGATCCGAAATATAACACGGTGTTTCTATACACATTCTTTATGTTATCCTTATTTTTCAGAATTTTTAGAGTTGCCTAAGTATGGTTAGAGTACAGATTACTACAGACTGTTCTGTTTAAGACAGATTCTGTTTTCGTTGCATTGTGTGCTTGTTTTGATGAATCTATGGTTTGTATTGAAGGGTATAAGCCATGGTAAAGTTAAAATACAGTAGGTATAATGCAATAATAAAATATGAATGGGTTTGCAACATTACTTAAAGTGGTGATTTGCTTTATTATACTAACGGATCTCACAAAGGTTTTCCTGAGTTTTGTGTGATTGAAGTTTTTAAGGTTTGGGTGTGATCACGATGGATGAAGGAATAAGGAGTGAAAAGAGCCTAATCTTGGGGATGATACAGCACTCTCAAGATATATCCAAAGAGAAACAAGCAACTAATCTTGGGGATGTCCCGAGTGGCATCCCCTCTTTCTTCTAACGACCATCCGTATTTTACTTGGAGCTATATTTTTATTCGTCACATATCATGAGCTTTGCTTGGAGCGTCCTGTATTATTTGAGTCTTTGCTTGCTTTGCTTTTTAGTTTGTTACTAGTATCCTTGCTGGACACACCTATTTAAGAGAGCCAAAATTATGCTATGATTTGTTAGAATTTCTCTATATGTTCTTCACTTAAATTTGTTTGAGCTTGTCAAAAGCAATGGCAATATATGAAACTAGTCCCAAAGTGATAGATATTCAAGGTGGATATAATAAAAACTTTCATGAAGATCATTGGACAAATTAAACTTTATTCCTTGTAATAGTTTTGAGACATGATGATAGTGATATGTGAGTCATGTTAGTGAGCAATTATGATGTAGTAAGAATATTGGTGTTAAGGTTTGTGATTCCCTATGCAAGTACGAAAGTCAATAGTTATGCTATGAAATTACATCCTACTTATGGTGCATTATTCAGTGTTAGTTATGCTCAATGCCCGTTTATGTGAATTTTCGTTTCTTGGTTGGTTGCTTCTCAATCTATTTGCTAGCCTCCACTTGTAGTAAGTAGAAATACTACTTGTGCATCTAAAATCCTTAAACCCAGTTTTGCCTTATGAGTACACCATACCTACCTATATGCGGTATTTCCATGCCGTTCTAAGCAAATTTGTATGTGCCATCTCTAATTTCAAAATAAATTTCCTTTTTGTGTGCTCGTAGCGCTCATGAAACGGTAGGGGGTGTCCAATATTTTTCCATGCTAGATGTGTTATTCTCAAGATGAGTGTTTATTCACTTGTCATTGCACGAGAGTACGGCGGTAATAGGGATGCCCTGTCCCGAAATGAAAAAGAAATTTACTTTATGTTGTCAAATAATAAATTCCTTGGAAAGTGTAGGTATGGAAGGCAACTGTGGATACGGCCAGCCATGGATTGTGAAAGAATGGTGGAAAAAGGAATAAACTTTACATTATGTTTGGGAACCGCCTATGATATATCTAGCATGGAAAGTATTGTGAATTACTTTGTCGTTTTCGTTTACAGGAAAGGCATGCCACTCAAAATATTTTTCTCTCTCAATTTAAACTTTGAGCTCTGGCGTCTCTACAAATCCCTACTTCCCTCTGCGAAGGGCCTATCTATTTACTTTATGCAAATTTATTTTTATTTTTTCTGTCTCCATCTTATCTTATAAAGCACCAACTAGGGGGCACTATGATCATACTTGAGAACTGGGTGTAGTTAATATTTGAGTGTGTTTCATGAATGGAACAATGATTGAGCATGATGGGCTAGGGATAACTTTCTTTAGTGTTGATATTTTGAAAGACATGGTTGCTTGTTGGCATGCTTGAGCTTTAAAATCTTTATGTCAAAACTAGACTATTGCTTTGAACCATCTAAAAGTCCAAATGTCCATGCTACAAAAAGAATATGTGATGAACATGTTAGGCAGCATTCCACATAAAAAATTCTGTTTTTATCATTTACCTACTCGAGGACGAGTATAAATTAAGCTTGGGGATGCTGGTACGTCTCCAATGTATCTATAATTTTTGCTTGTTCCATGCTGTTATATTATCATTCTTGGATGTTTTACAATCATTTTATAGCTACTTTATATCATTTTTTGGGACTAGCCTATTGACATAGTGCCAAAGTGCCAGTTGCTATTTTTGCTTGTTTTTTACTTCGCAGAATATCAGTACCAAACGGAGTCCATTCACGACGAAACTTTTTGGAGAATTGTTTTGGACCAGAAGAAGGCCAGTGGGCCAAAGAAGTAACCAGGAGGGAGCCCAGGCCGCCCACAACCCACCAGAGCACGCCAGGAGCCCCGGGAGCGCCCTGATGGGTTGTGGACGCCTCGGGAGTCCCTTCCACCGCCTCTGAGCTCTATAAATACCCAAATATTCCAAAAACCTTAGAGGAGTCGATGAAAAATACATACAGCTGCCGCAAGTTCCAGAACCGCGAGATCCAATCTAACACCATCACGGAGGGGTTCATCATCCTCATTGGTGCCTCTCCGATGATGCATGAGTAGTCCACCATAGACCTACGGGTCCGTAGGCAGTAGCTACATGGCTTCCTCTCTCTCTTTTGATTCTCAATACAATAGTCTCTGGGAGATCTATTTGATGTAAACTTTTTGCGGTCTGTTTGTTGGGATCTGCTGAATTTTGAGTTCATGATCAGTTTCTATCCATGAATATTACTTGAGTCTTCTTTGATCTCTTATATGCATGATTACTTATAGCCTCGTATTTCTTCTTCGAATCTTTGGTTTAGTTAGGCCAACTAGATCGATTTTTTCTTGCCATGGGAAGAGGTGCTTTGTGATGGGTTCGATCTTCCGGTGTCCTCTCCCAGTGACACAAGGGGCAGCGAGGCACGCATGTATTGTTGCTATTAAGGATAACAAGATGGGGTCTCTTCCTACATGAATAGATCTTGTCTACATCATGTCACCGTTCTTATTGCATTACTCCATTTTTCCATTAACATAATACACTAGATGCATGCTGGATAGCGGTCGATATGTGGAGTAATAGTAGTAGATGCAGAATCGTTTCGGTCTACTAATCTTGGACGTGATGCCTATGTAATGATCATCGCCATGGATATCGTCATGATTATTTGATCTTCTATCAATTGCCCAACAGTAATTTGTTCACCCACCATGTGCTATGCTCATGAGACAAGCCACTAGTGAATCCTACGGCCCCCGGGTCTACTTTTCCAACATATTGCTTTCCGATCTATCTTTTTGCCTCTTTTGTTTTCAGATCTATTATTCCAAAAAAAACCAAAAATACCTTGCTGCACTTTTTATTTGCCTCTTTTATTTTGTGTTCTTGAGGGATCTATCTATCCAATCTATCATATCCTAATCTATCTTTTTACCGTGGAGAGATTGACAACCTCTCTTTCGCTACGGGTTGCAAGTATTTGTTCTTTGTGTGCAGGGGTTGTTTACATAGTGTTGGTGATCCTCCTACTGGTTCGATACCTTGGTTTCATAACTGAGGGAAATACTTACCGTCGCTATGTTGCATCATCCCTTCCTCTTTGGGAAAATACCGACGCAGTCTCGGGCCACGTCACGCGCAAGAAGCGGCGTCGGCCCTTCTGGTTGTACCGGCCGCCGATGTGCCGGCGGAGCTCCACTCCGGCGGGCCGAGGTGGGAAAACCGTCGGCGGAGATCCTCTACGGCCACGGCAGCTTTGCCGACGGCGGCACGTACAGCTCGAACCGGGCCAGATCCTCGGTCTGGCCGACGGTCATGCTGAACGGCCAGACGCCGCCCAGCGCTGCGCCGTCGGAGTCGGAGTTGCTCGATGACCTACCGGCGCTGTGGCGGAGAAGACGCCGTTGCGGTGGAGAAGACGCCACTGAGGGAGAGAGGGAGAGAGAGGGGGCGCTGAGCGGGGCGGGGTACCGGCGTCCGCTTTGATAGCCCCCGTGTGGGGTAGGCGAGACGCCAGGCGGCCGGACACAGCGTTATTGCGGGCGGCGAGGCGGCAACGGCTTTAATGTGCGCGGCAGGCGAGGCGACCGGCGGACCAGTTAGTGCGGCAGGCGAGGCGTGGTGCGGCAAGAGAGGCGCGGCATGCAAGGAAGCAGCGGCGGACCGGTCAGCGCGGCATGCGAGAAAGAAGGAGGCGGACCGGTCTGCGCGGCAGGTGAGGCGGCATCGCCGTCAACGCGAGGCGGCATGCGAGGAATGATGCGGAGCATCCCACCATCATCCACATGGAATCTACACCACCCCTACAAGCACCAAGTGGACCTATGTAGAGCTCGAGCGTGTGCCATCGAAACAAATGTGAACTCCCTCCTCTTTGAGATATCTATGGATATCAACGGAAATCAGATGCTACCTCACCACGAGACTCTATGCATCATTAGGCACGAGGAGAGCACCCAAGGAAGTACAAGGAAGGATGAACAAGGCCAAGAGGAGGAACGTCAAGAACCACGGAAGACGGAGCCAAAGCTGAAGCCAAGAAGCCAAGCTCCAGGCTACCCCGTGCGCACGGGCCCAGAAGACCCCATGCGCTCGGAGGTACCCGAAGTCCCTGGACACCCCGTGCACACGGGCCCCAAAAGACCATGTGCGCACGGGCCCTCTACTGTCGACGCTGTACACCCCGTGCGCACGGGCGTGTACCGTGCCCACGGGACCGCCATGCGCACGGGGTCTACTTAGGCCGTGCGCACGTGCCTTCCAGGCCAGCTCACGGGTTTCGGCCCATTTCGCCTCCACTCCGTCCCCTACCTCCTGCTACCTATATATTTGGACCAAGGGTCATTTGTTTGGGTTAGCTTATGCTAGAGATTTGTAGAGCATAGTTCCATTCACATTCCTCCTCTCTTTGGAGATGACCTCTCCATGAGAAGATCCTTGTGGACGCCAAGGCCCCTAGCAAGGGAAGATCCCTAGTGGATTTCAAGACCCTCCTTTGGAGTGGAAGCTACCGGTACTTGTATCCGTTTGTTGAACTTGTTACGAGACTCGTGTGTTCTTGTGGATTTAGTGGATGTGTAATTGGAGATTGTGTCTTGTGTGTTTGTGTTCTCTCTTGTGATTTCCACACGTTTTACTCCGTGTTCTTCGTGTTCATCCCCAAATCCACCTCCAATTCCTGAAAGAACGACGCACACGGGCATGCCCCATATCATCTTGGTATCATGAGCCACGTTGATCACGAATTTGGAGCCTCCCCCCTTCGTTTTCTAGCCTAATTTTGTTTGATTTTGTCCCAGTTCGAAAATCCCCACAAAAATAGCCATACCAAATTTTTTTCCAATTGTTGATGCTCGTGATTTTTTTTTTGTTTTGATCCATGGAATGTGTGACTAGCAAGTGGATCTAGCTTCCTATCCAAAAGAAACCCAAAAATTTTCTCATAGCCACAGATTTTTTGGATTTCCCGAAATTTTCCAGGCAACCCGTGCCCACGGGCTCAAAAGACTCCGTGCGCACGGGCCTCCCCGAAACTCCCTCACCACCCCATGCACATGGGCTAAAAAGACCCCGTGTGCACGGGCCTCCGGGCGACTCCCTGATCACCCCGTGCCCACGGGCTCAAAAGACCCCGTGCGCACGGGCCATACAGAGAAGCCACAACAGTTTTGGTTTTCTTTGCCATTTTCATCACCACCACGTATACACTTCCGCCATTGTTCCTAAAATTTGGTTTTGGAGATTTGAGTTGCGGTTTGCGTTTCCTAAGTTGTTTCAGCTAATTAGGGACGGTATTACTCCGACATCACTGCCACTCATCACTCCGGCCTCGACATTGACTTTGGCCACTTCAACAACCGTAAGCAAGGACGGTAACCTCGACGACATCTTTTTCCATACCTTGCCATTGCATTGATAGCTTCGAGCCTTTTGCGTAGCTTACCCATTGAGACTAGCTTGTTGAGAATTGCCAGGCCATGTTACTTGTGCACCGTAGTGTGACTTGTTCTCGTACATATTCATATCTACATTGTGCCATAAGTCTCTCCCGTGCATAATCATCATACTTGTCTCATATCTCGGCTCGAACATCAAGCTTGAAAAAAAATCAAAAGCTTTTAAGCAAAAGAGAAGATACAAAAGAGCTTGTAAGCAATAGCGATAGCATTGAGCCATTTTGCATACTCATCCTCACATAGCATATTTGGGATTGAAGATGGCACGTTACTCTCATAGGTTGGTGCACAAGCGCATATCTAGCCCATTTGAGCAATCGAGCTATTTGTCTCTCCTGTATCCGTGCAACACGAGCTTTCCGTGGAATTACATCTAGTGCTCATTCCTTGGTTGCGCGGATCCCATTTTATCTATCCGTGGGTGTGTTCCTAGTACCACATAGCTATTGATCTATTTGCTTTGCATTGCTATTTTGTGAATCTTTCCCAACATTGACAATATCTTGAATCTCATTTGCTTGAAATTTTGTGCCACTTGTCCTAACTGAGCCACTCCATAAGCTTTAATTGTGTAGGTGTGCGACGACCAATCTCCGGTACCAATTCTACTACTTCCACATTAGCACATTGAGTGCTTGATCCATTTTCAACTTACGAAACGATACTTGGTATTGTATTACACTCTTCCACTTATATCTACTTGAGTGGTATGGATAGGTCAAGCATGCACAATCCGGCATTTGAGGAGCAAGAGGACGACGAAACCACTTTCGTCACCAAGATGCAATTCTTTGGCACGCAAAAAGAGATGCGCCAATCGCATGACGCTTTGAACGACCGCATCGAGCACCTCACCACCAACGTTCGCGAATCCAAAGTGCGAACAAAGGACTACCTCGACACCAAGCTCTCAAGCCAAATGGAAGAAATTCGCGCCTTGATGGTCAAGCGCGCTTCTTCCACATGTACATCGTCAAGGAGACGCAACTCAAGTTGCCACTCATCGGAGTACTCTTCCGGCAATAGTCCACCTCGAGCATGGGCTCATCACCGTGATGACCACTCCGGTCCATGTTCACACCAAGGCCGCCAACGTCAAGCTTCGGGAAATCCCTTCCATGGCAATGGGCTACAAGATCTACTTCGCGAGCGTGCTCGGCGTCACCAACAAGAACAAGAAGCATTGGAACAAGAACACCAACAACAACACCGTGAAGAATAACTACGCCACCGCGAAGAACAAGCGCTCGAAGCCCAACGTGCACTCCGTGATGCTACTCGCGCATTGGAGGAACGCAACCGTCAAGCACGTTAGGAACAAGAAGAACTTCACCTCCAACGACAAGAAGAAGCCAATCATCAAGAGGAGCACCAAGAAATGCGCAACCGAGCGCGTCCACCTCGTCGCTATCCCCAAGCTCATCGTGACGAATCCGAGGGCGAAGACGAACAAGGACAAGAAAATCATCAACAAGCCCAAGACATAGAGGTCCCACATCCACGACAAGGATTTCGGCAACACAACCACAACGATGAACAATGCTTCGGCAAGCTGAAGTTCACAATGCCAAAGTTTTCCGGAAGCAATGATCCCGAAGATTACTTATCATGGGCCCTCAAGGTTGACAAGATCTTTCGCCTCCACAACTATGATGAAAAGAAGAAGATCGCCATGGCTTCACTCAAGTTCCAAGGCTACGTTCTCATTTGGTGGGAACAAGTGATTGAGCGACGAAGAGAGAAAGGTGAACCACCTTTCACCACTTGGGCCCAAATGAAGGATCTCATGCGAGCTTGTTTTGTGCCTACACACTACAACCGGGATCTCTTCAAGAAGCTACAACAACTCAAGCAAGGCACAAAGTTCATAGAAGAGTACTATCAAGAGATGGAAATTGCAATGACCCGAGCAAATGTCAAGTAAGATGACGAGCAAACAATGGCACGCTTCTTGAATGGCCTCAACTCCCAAGTCAAGAAAATCGCGGACTTCCAACCATACTCAAACCTACTTGAGCTCGTGCATCAAGCGACCAAAGCGGAACGACAAGTGCAAGATGACAACAAGTACTCCAAGTTCTCCTCCAAGACCTACGGCTCAAGTGCTCAAACTACTACAGCCACGACGCCTTCGACTACGAAAACTACAACACCTACCGGCGACAAGTCAAGCTACAAGGACAAGACGACTTCGTCAAGCGGACCCCCTACAAACAACTACAAGCCAAGAGCTTCATCCTCTACTCCAACACCGGATGCTACCGCCAAGACAAGCTCCATCAAGTGGTTCACGTGCCAAGGACGTGGCCACAAGACCTATGAGTGTCCAACAAAATGCACCATGATCCTTCAAGATGATGGCACCTATGACTCTATGAGTGACGGTGAGATGGAAGTATTGGAGCACGTGACCATGCTTCGTCAAGTCAATGAAGATGAAGATTCGCAAATCTTTTGCGACAACGATCCAAGCCCCGCTCTCGTTGTCTCCAAGGTTTTGACGCTTCAACAACAAGACGATGAGGACCAACGTTGCCACATCTTCCACACCAAGGCGGGCATCCTAGGAAAATTCGTCAAGGTCATCATCGACGGCGGAAGTTGCCACAATTTGTCAAGTGAGGACCTTTATTCCAAGCTATAGTTGGTCAAGAAGAAGCACCCTCGCCCATACAAGGTCCAATGGCTAAGTGATTTCGGCAAACTCCAAGTTGAACACACCGTGGAAGTTTCCTTCAAGATAGGCACTTATGAAGACACTTTGGAGTGTCATGTGGTTCCCATGTCCGTTTGCTACCTTCTACTTGGTAGACCTTGGCAATTCGACGGTGGCGTCATCCACAACGGTCGGACTAATCACTATAGCTTCAAAATGAAGGGCAAACAATATGTACTTCGACCAATGACTCCAAGTCAAGTCATCGCCGACAAACACGATTCATCCCATCGTGGAGATAAAAGTGAGAGAGTGATCCACCTCAAACAGAGTGAGTGCCACGAGCCAAAAATGAGCGACTCCACGATGAGGGGCATGAGATATATAGTTCTTTTAGCGACCAAAAGAGATTTGAGGGAACTGAGTGAGAGCCCATCGACAGTTCTTCACTATGTACTTGTGTGCAAAGATGGCGTCGTTCGGACTAACCCTTCACAACATCTTCCTCTTGTGTTATCTAAATTGTTGCCGGAATTCCATGATGTTTTCCCCGATGAGCTACCTCCGAGACTACCACCAAAATGAGGGATCGAACACCGCATCGACCTCATCCCCGGAGCACTGCTTCCTAACAAGGCACCGTATCGCGTCAACCCCGAAGAAACAAAGGAAATACAAAGGCAAGTCCAAAAACTCCTAGATAAACGGCATGTACGTGAGAGTTTGAGTCCTTGTGCGGTTCCGGTGATACTAGTACCTAAGAAAGATGGTAGTATGCGCATGTGTTCCGATTGCCGTCCTATCAATGCTATAACAATTAGATATCGTCATCCCATTCCTCACCTCGATGATATGCTAGATGAACTTAGTGGTGCCACTATATTTTCCAAGATTGACTTAAAAAGTGGTTATTATCAAATACGCATACAAGAGGGTGACGAGTGAAAAACGGCATTTAAGACTAAGTTTGGTCTCTATGAATGGTTAGTGATGCCCATGGGTTTATCCGAAGCACCAGGTACATTCATGCGCGTCATGCATTATGTTTTGCGACCCCTCATAGGATATTGTGTCGTGGTCTATTTTGAAGACATTCTTGTCTTTAGCAAGTCTCTTGAGGAGCATGCTACCCATGTTCGTGATGTTTTGCAAATTCTTAGGAAAGAACAACTCTATGCAAACATGCAGAAATGCACCTTTGGTGTTGACAAGGTAGTTTTCCTAGGATTTCTAGTATCTTCTAAGGGCGTTCATGTAGATGAAACTAAGATTGATGCTATTAAAACTTGGCCTACACCTACGAATTTGCAACAAGTACGAAGTTTCCTAGGACTAGCCGGTTTCTATCAACGTTTTGTCAAGGACTTTAGCACTATTGCATCTCCTATTTGAAGTGCATTGTGACGCTAGTGGTAATGGAATAGGCGGTGTGCTCACTCATGCACCTTTGCTTGCTTTGCCCAACTTTGATAAAACATTTGAAGTGCATTGTGACGCTAGTGGTAATGGAATAGGCGGTGTGCTAATGCAAGAGAAGCACGCAATTGCGTATTTTAGTGAGAAACTTTCCAATGCTCAACTTAATTATTCAATCTATGATAAACAATTGTATGCTTTGGTGAGAGTTTTACATGTTTGGGAACATTATTTGCGACCTCATGAGTTTGTTATTCATACCGATCATGAAACTCTCAAGTACCTTAAAGGTCAAACTAAGTTGAACAAACGGCATGCTAAATGGAGTGAATTTATTGAGTCTTTTCCCTATGTCATCAAATACATAAAGGGTAAAGAAAACGTAGTGGCGGATGCTCTTTCCCGCAAATGCATGCTAGTTACTCAACTTGAATTGAATGTCATTGGTTTTGAGCATATCAAAGACTTGTATGAGCATGATGTTTCCTTTGCTACTCGATATGCTAAGTGCCAAGTGAAACCTTGTTGGGAGAACTACTATATGAAAGATGGCTATCTTATGCATGCTAACAAACTTTGTACACCCGAGTCTTCTCTTCATTTGTTGCTTTTGCAATAGGCTCACGGTGGAGGACTTATGGGTCACTTTGGACGCGACAAGACCTATGCCACACTATCCCACAAGTACTATTGGCCCAAGATGTTTCGTGATGTTGCACGCTTCACCAACGGATGCTCTACATGCCGCAAAGCTAAGTCTAAAGCTCAATCACATGGTCTTTACATGCCACTTCCTATACCTTTCCAACCTTGGGAAGACATTAGTATGGATTTTGAGCTTGGTTTGCCAAGAACTAAAAATGGCCATGATTCCGTTTTTATCATTGTGGATCGCTTTTCCAAGATGGCTCATTTCATTCCATGCCATAAGATCGACGATGCTTCACATATTGCAAATCTCTTTTGTAGGGACATCTTGCGACTACATGGCGTCCCCAAGACCATTGTCTCGGATCGCGACGTCAAGTTCCTAAGCTACTTTTGGAAGACTCTATGCGCCAAGCTCGGAATCAAGCTTCTATTCTCTTCGGCATATCACCCACAAACCGATGGCCAAACGGAGGTGACGAACCGAACGCTATCTACTCTCCTACGCGTGTTGATCAAGAAGAACATCAAGGAATGGGAAGAATGCCTCCCCATTGCCGAGTACGCCTACAATCACGCGCAACACTCCACCACTGGCAAGTCTCCTTTCGAAGTGGTCTACGGCTTCAACCCTTTGTCCCCATTGGACATACTTCCTCTACCACTCCAAGAGGGCGTCAACATGGACGCAAGTGCAAGGGCAAGCTACATCAAGAGGATGCATGAAGATACAAGGCGCACGATAGAACGTCAAGTGGACCGCGTCACCAACAAGCGCAACCTCAACAAGCACCCCATGGTGTTCAAGACCGGTGATCTTGTGTGGCTACACCTCCGCAAGGACCGTTTCCCCAATGAACGTAGGTCCAAGCTACTCCCTCGAGCCGACGGACCTTTCAAGGTGTTGGCACGCTACAACAACAATGCCTACAAGATCGACATTCCACGCGACAAGTACACCGTGAGTGACATCTTCAACGTTAAGGATCTATCCCCTTTCCATGGTGATGAAGATCTTGATCCGAGGACGGATCTTCCCCAAGGGGGGAGATGATGCGGAGCATCCCACCATCATCCCCATGGAATCTACACCACCCCTACAAGCACCAAGTGGACCTATGACTAGAGCTCGAGCGCGTGCCATCAAAACAAAGGTGAACTCCCTCTTGATATCAACGAAACTTGGATGCTACCTCACCACGAGACTCTATGCATCATTAGGCACGAGGAGAGCACCCAAGGAAGTACAAGGAAGGATGAACAAGGCCAAGAGGAGGAATGTCAAGAAGCACGGAAGACGGAGCCAAACCTGAAGCCAAGAAGCCAAGCTCCAGGCTACCCCGTGCGCACGGGCCAAGAAGACCCCGTGCGCACGGAGTACCCGAAGTCCCTGGACACCCCATGCGCACGGTCCCCAAAAGACCCCGTGCGCACGGGTCCTCTATTGTCGACGCTGGACACCGCGTGCGCACGGGCGTGTACCATGCCCACAGGACCCCCATGCGCACGGGTCTACTTAGGCCGTGCACACGGGCCTTCCAGGCCAGCCCGCGGATTTCGGACCATTTCGCCTCCACTCCGTCCCCTACCTCCTGCTACCTATATATTTGGACCAAGGGTCATTTGTTAGGGTTAGCTTATGCTAGAGATTTGTAGAGCATAGCTCCATTCACATTCCTCCTCTCTTTTGAGATGACCTCTCCATGAGAAGATCCTTGTGGATGCCAAGGCCCTTAGCAAGGGAAGATCCCTAGTGGATTTCAAGACCCTCCTTTGGAGTGGAAGCTACCGGTACTTGTATCTGTTTGTTGAACTCGTTTCGAGACTCGTGTGTTCTTGTGGATTTAATGGATGAGTAATTGGAGATTGTGTCTTGTGTGTTTGTGTTCTCTCTTGTGATTTCCCCATGTTTTACTCTGTGTTCTTCGTGTTCATCCCCAAATCTACCTCCAATTCGTGAAAGATCGACGCACACAGGCATGCCCCGTATCAAGGAAGAAGGCGACGGCGCAATTAGTGCGGTCAACCGCCGTAATGGGCGCAATGGCCCACGACGTGGGTCTTTTTTTCGACAAACCGGCACCTCGATGACCCACCGGCGCCTCGATGACCCGCGTGTGTGGTCTTTTTCTTTTCGGTAATAAAACCCCACCGTATCTGTATACGTACATGCCGTGGGCAGGCGGGCGGGCGGGCTGACACCTTTTCATAATATGCCCATCGTGCCCCCGGTTACGAAGAGGTATCGGGCAATCTCGGCCATCTTTGTGGTAGGGGGTCTACCGAAGCAAAAGTAAAAACATAATATATCTTCATCTCGGTCGTTCGCTTACAAAATTTAACAACAAATCAGCCATGAATATGTTCTCAGAATATAGCGCATAGGGAATGTTAGACCACATGTCGAGATTCTTCCGTGGCGATTCCGGCGAATGTCCGGCGACTGGCTTCCTGCCGTCTCCTCCCTCCCCTTTCTTCCTCTCATCTCCTCTCCATCCCACTGCCCTTGCCCCCTTCTCTTCCCCAACCCCTTCCTGTAGCCTTTCTCCTATTCCCCGTCACCCCTGCTAGATCCCCTTTTCTTCTTCCTCCTCTCTGGCGGTTCTGTGGTCGGCGGCGGCGCTCCTTCTCGCCGGTTTCTTCGCTGCCCCCACAGGCCCGCCCCCGCTTCTTGCTGCTCTTCGCCTCTCCCCTCCCTCCCCCCAAAATCCTTTCCTAAATTCCCCAAATCCACCTCTTGATCCTTGCCCCACCTTTCCCCCTCCAAATCTTCCTGTTCCTTCCTGCCGTTTGCTCCTTGATTCCTGCGGTTGTCCGAGCTGGTGATGATGTTGGAGCCGGTTTCTGGGGTCCCTTGATTCCTCGGGCTGAGAGGCCTGGATGTGGCTCCCTTGACTTGGTCGGGATGGAAGGATTCAGGAAGCGGGCTTTGGAAATCATCCGGAAAGCGAGTGATCACCAACGGTGTCTTGATCTGATGCGAATGAAGGCCAATGATTTTTTGGGAGTGGATATAGCAGGTGGAGGTACAGGGGTTCTGCGTCATCTGCAGGCCCGTTCCCAGGATGCGGCTCCAGGCGATGGTAATGATGATGTGCCAACTGCCCGAGATCGAGGTGAAGATTGGATGCAAGGCTACTCTTATCCGCAGCAGGGCTCCCTGCATTCCCAAGCGAATGTCCAGTTTTCGTATGGAGATTTGTCTGTCAGGGAAAGAGAAGTGAGAGTCCAGGTTAGTTTCGACAAGATTACCATGGCTGAGCCAAGTCTCTCGGCACTGATTCACGGCGCCACTAAGATATGCACGCCTTGCTCTGGAGGGGTGGGTGCGTGGGCTGAGACTCTTGGCCGGAGAAAGTGCCTAAACAGAGAGCCGCCGGAGGAGTTCAATGGCGTGTGTTTCACCAGCGTCAAGCTCTACCTCGGAGGGTTCCCTCCCCCGATGATTGAGGATTATGGAGCTGCTACAAAGGGGAAGTCTTGTCTTCAGCACGAGGTGTCGAAGAGTAGCAAGGCGAGGGCTAAGGGCAGATCCCTC
The DNA here is from genome assembly GCA_039707655.1 of Elymus sibiricus. NCBI lineage: Eukaryota > Viridiplantae > Streptophyta > Magnoliopsida > Poales > Poaceae > Elymus > Elymus sibiricus. The sequence continues at coordinate 245,401,077 of CM077667.1, read as the reverse complement.
ATTTTTTCTTGTTGCACAACAAAGGGAGCAAATCAGATTTTGATTGTAAAGGAAGGGAATATGCCTTTTTTGTGCAATACTGACATGAGAAGCTCTCGGACAGCGCTCTCTTTTGGCTGGAAAGCACCCTTGCAGTCTGAGTCTATTCTTGGGAGGATTATGTTTGCTAAGCAGGAAGGGGTGGCTGGATGCCTGGAGTGTTTGCAGGGCAAGGATGAGATTACAACTCTTATGCCATTTGTTGATATGATTTTTGGTGGTAAGCTGAAAAGAGGAAAGACTGAGAAGTGTGCAGTCAAAGTAAAAAAGATCGCTGATCGAATTGAGCAAACTGAATCCTTGCACACGGTCGACATGATACCGGCTTTACATGATCTGAGCACTCTGGCTGAGTCCCACGCCGGAGACATGGACATGTTGGCTGCTGTCTCGATCTTGGGAAAGAGAGCGGCTGTGGAACAGGTTGTTGGTCAGGCGAACATGGAGAAGGCACTAGTGCCTTTTGAGGAAACGCCACTTCAGGGGGGTGACATGAAGAGCGGTAGGTTGGAGGTGGAAAGAGGGGAAGCAGGGAGTCAAACAGGACAGCAGACTACATTGGAAGCAACCGGCCCGGGGGCTGCCGGTAACCTGACGGGACCAAGTGTGGCACCCCATCAGGGGCAATGAATTGTATAAGCTGGAACTATCGGGGTGCGTCCAACAAACCGACAGTTCGAGATTTGGTGGGCCTTACTAGGACCGCCCAGGCAAAATTGGTCTTCCTTTGTGAAACTAGAGTGAAAGCTGAAAAAGTCCGTCGTTTGAGAGGTAGATTGGGTCTGAGAGGTTTTGCTGGTTGTGATAGTAATGGTTTGAGTGGAGGTTTAGCACTCTTTTGGTTTGATGATATTTTTGTGGATGTTCAAGAAATAAATGGAAGATATATTGATGTCTATATCCGCGTGTCCGTAAGTGATCCGCTATGGCATTTGACATGTGTGTATGGTGAACCCCTAGTAGAAAATAGACACTTGATGTGGGAAAAATTGCAGAATTTGAAGGCAAGATCACAGCTGCCATGGTGTGTGATTGGTGACTTTAACGAAGCCTTATATTCCTTTGAACACTTTTCGAGGACACCACGTGGGGAAAGACAAATGTTAGCATTCAGAGATACTTTAGAGATGTGCCAATTGTCAGATTTGGGGTTTTTGGGTTTACCCTTCACCTATGACAATAAGCAGGCAGGAAGGCGTAATGTAAGAGTCCGGCTGGACCGGGCAGTGGCGGATAACAGCTGGCGTGATATTTTCTCTGAAGCTCGTGTAGTACACAAGGTGATCCCATGTTCTGATCATTGTCCAATCATTTTACAGTGTACCAATGAGGAATTTCAGATATCGGGGAGGCGTAATAGGCAATATGAAATAATGTGGGAAAGAGACTCAAGTTTATCAGAGAAAATACAAAGTGCTTGGGCTAAAGCTGGGCAGAAGGTTCACTTGGGTGATGTGCGTCGTGGTCTGAAGGAGTTGATGGCCGAGCTTCATCACTGGAGCAAGGCTAGGTTTGGGAGTGTGGTCCGAGACCTCGAGAAATCCCGGTCGCGGCTGGAAGAGCTCATGGCGATGAATGCCGACCGCTGCGAGATACGTCAAGTACAAGATCACATGAACGAACTGCTATACAGAGATGAATTAATGTGGCTGCAAAGATCACGAGTGGACTGGTTGCGTGAGGGCGATCGTAACACAAAAAATTTCCAGCAAAAGGCGGTTTGGAGAGCGAGGAAAAATAAGGTAAAGTTCCTAGTTGATGAAACAGGTACGCGTCATGAGGATCATGCAGCGATGAGTGGGCTAGTGAACACTTTCTTCCACTCTCTATTTACTTGTGATAAAGAGCTTATACAGGAGCCTCTAGTACAGCTTTTTGAGCCAAAAGTGACACAGGAAATGAATGACAAATTGTGTTCAGATTTCAGTGAGAAGGAGATTTCGGACAGCCTTTTCCAAATTGGACCCCTCAAGGCGCCGGGCATTGATGGATTCCCGGCGAGATTTTTTCAGAGGAACTGGCTTACCATGAAGGAAGAGATCATTCATGCAGTTAAGCAATTTTTTCGGACAGGTGTAATGCCAGAGGGCGTAAATGACACGGTAATTGTTCTCATCCCTAAGATCAATGATCCCGTCAAGGTGACTGATTTCAGGCCTATAAGCCTCTGCAATGTTATTTATAAAATTGTGGCCAAGTGTTTGGTGAACAGGTTGAGACCTATCTTGGATGATATCATATCTCCGCAGCAGAGCGCTTTTGTTCCGGGCAGGATGATCACGGATAATGCCCTCCTGGCTTTTGAATGTCTCCATTTTATGCAGCATGAGAAGGAGGAAAATAGTTACTGTGCTTATAAGTTGGATCTATCTAAGGCGTATGACAGAGTGGATTGGGGATTCTTGAAACAGACGATGCAGAAATTGGGCTTCGCTCACCGTTGGGTTCAGTGGATCATGACATGCGCGACCTCGGTGAGATATTCTGTAAAATTCAATGGAGCCATTTTGAATTCGTTTGTACCGTCGCGTGGGCTTCGGCAAGGTGATCCCCTATCTCCGTTTTTGTTCCGTTTTGTGGCGGATGGACTTTCTGCACTATTGAGGCAAGGTACTGAAAATCACCATATTCATGCTTTAAAAGTGTGTCGGAGAGCCCCAGGGATCTCACATCTACTCTTTGCGGACGACACTTTGTTATTTTTCAAGGCTAATCTGAACCAAGCTCAGTACATCAAGGAAGTTATTAGGAGGTATGCACAGGCCACTGGTCAACTTATCAACCCACAAAAATGTTCCATCCAATTTGGTGATGCTTGTCCGGTAGATGTGCAGCAAGTAATCTGGCAAGAATTGCAAGTTGTTAATTCTAAGTTTGAAGGAAAGTATCTTGGGTTGCCAACCCCGGATGGTCGTATGCATAAGGGGAAGTTCCAAATGCTGCAAGCTAGCTTAACAAAAAGGATTATGGCCTGGGGCGATAGCCTCTCGCAAGCAGGGATTGAAACCATGATTAAGGCGGTGGCTCAGGCAATCCCGACGTATATTATGGGGGTTTTCAAACTCCCTTTCTCGGTGTGTGACGACCTCACTAGACTAGTGAGGAACTTCTGGTGGGGATCTAGGAATGGGAAAAGAAAGGCTCACTGGAAGGCTTGGGAGAAAATCATTGAACCAAAAGGAAGAGGTGGTCTGGGCTTTCGCGACTTTCGCATATTTAATCAAGCACTGCTTGCCCGACAGGCTTGGCGACTCTTAACCAAGCCGGATTCACTGTGTGCCATGGTCCTCAAAGCTAAGTACTATCCTAATGGGTCCTTGGTGGACACGGTTTTTGCAGGTAATGCCTCGCCCACTTGGCATGCTGTTCAATATGGCCTGGAGCTGTTGAAGAAGGGGCTCATCTGGCGGGTCGGCAACGGCGAGCAGGTGCGCATATGGCAGGATCCGTGGATCCCCATACCGCCGTCTTACAGGCCCATAACCGCGCGGGGAACTTGCCGTCTCCGCCGGGTGTGCGAGTTGCTGGACGAAAACGGTCGCTGGATCACGGAGCTTGTCCAGCAACACTTCCACCCGGTCGACGCCATACGCATCCTGAAGATCAAGGCCTCGCCTCGCCGGCTGGAGGACGTCTTGGCCTGGGCGCCGGACCCGCGTGGGAACTTCTCCGTACGAAGTGCATACCATCTCGCCATCGACAATTCTTCTAGCACGAATATGTGCGCAGCGAGCGGGGCACCGGACGGCACTCGTGCCGTCTGGAAGGCAGTGTGGGAGTGCCCTGCTACCCCCAAGGTTCGCATCTTTGCTTGGCGCCTTATAACTAACTCTCTGGCTACCATGGTGAACAAAGCGAAACGAAAACTTGAGGTCACTAATATATGTGTTTTATGTGGTATGGAATCCGAGGATACATTCCACGCAATGTGCAGATGCCCGTTGGCGAGAATGTTGTGGGAGGCGATGGTGAAATCTGAGTGCATGCCACGGCTCGAGGACGTCACCAACACCGGCATGGAATGGGCGTTACATCTGCTGAACCAGTGCTCGGACGAACAGCGGCTGCCGGTCATCATGACTCTTTGGCGAAGCTGGCACGTCCGGAACGAAGTGGTTCACCATAAGCCGGCACCCGCGATTGAAGCTTCAAGGAGGTTCCTTTGCAGCTACATCGCCAGCCTTCGTTGCATTCACCAGCACCCACAGGATGATGTCGTGAAAGGGAAAATGGTCTGTACACAGGGTGCTCGCCTGAATCACATGAAGGTGGCGGTCACCCCAGCTAGTTGCACCCGGCCGCTGGAACAGTGGACCAAACCACCTCAGGGATGGGCCAAACTCAACGTCGATGGCGCATGGCGTGAGGAGGATGGAACAGGCGGAGCTGGCATGATCCTCCGCGATCACAATGGTGCGATTATCTTTTCTTCTTGCCGGTTCCTCACTACATGTGTTAGTGCTTTGGAGGCAGAGATGAGCGCATGCATGGAAGGGATTGCCCTCACCCTGGACTGGAGTAATCTGCCTTTCATTATGGAAACGGACAGTATTGTTGCAGCCAACATGTTAAAGGAAGAAGAGGAGAACAGGTCGCCAGTCGCTGTTCTCGTGGGCGAAACAAAACGTCTACTTGCTCTTGGCCGGGAATATGTGATAAAGCATGTTAGTAGAAACTTTAATAAAGTTAGCCATAGTCTAGCTCAGTTGGGATGTTCTACCCCTCGTACCGCTGTATGGCTTCGATCTGGACCTGATGAAATTGGCACCCTATGCCAACAGGATTGTAATAATCTTCCCTGATTAGTGCAATCCTCTCTTTTCGCAAAAAAAAAAAAAAAAAAAAAATCAGCCATGAATATGCAAATTTAACTGTAGAATGAAGAATGCGCTACGCCTGGATCGTACGACGACCCTCCCAGTCACGCTCAGCTGTCTCCAAGCTTGGTAAGTTGCATGCAGCAGGGTTTGTGTGGGCGCGTGTGTCTGCTTGCCTTCATTAAGTGTTTGTCTTGTATCGCTCTAGCTTTTGCTTCTGGAGTACCCTTTCTGTTAATGCCACGTTTCACTTTAGCAAGTCATCACCACCTTCGATATCTTCATTCATTCTCTCTCTCTCTCGCTCTCGCTACCTATATATGCACACGAACATCCCATTCCATTCAATCCTTCATCGCATAATATTCCTGCAGTCTAGCTAGCTAGCTAGCCTATATCAGTATCAGAAATCGAGTGAGAAGAGGAGGCCGATTAAGTTGCGATCGATCTCTAATAATTTGCAGCTATGGGGAAGGAGTGGCTGCCTACCGTCGCCATGGTGCTAGTGCAGCTAGGCTTTGCCGGTATGAACGTGCTGTCCAAGCTGGCTTTGGACACCGGCATGAGCCCCTACGTGCTCATTGCCTACCGTAATCTCATCGCCGGCGTGTTCCTCGCTCCCGGCGCTTACTACTTTGAAAGGTGCGTGTATGCATGCTTATATGCTTTCACAGCTAATTCGGTCAAGCTGCTGAGGAGATGATCTATGATTGCGTTTCTCTTGTCACCACCAAGCTTGATTACATGTAGTATGTTTTCCGCCGTTCTCCTTTTCCTTATTAATGTACAAAGAATTGAGGATGGTTTCTTATACGGTCGCTCTTCATCGCAAGTTCGCAACCCGCAGCTAGTCAGGATATATATAAATTTATTCGAGTCAAGATAGATACTTATAGCGGCCTTAATAAATTCAGCTTACATGGATCGTTGCAGGAGCAGTGGGATGGTGATCACCAAGCAAGTACTAATCCAGATATTCTTTTCCTCTATTTTCGGGTATGTAACAAACTTATCATTAATTCCAACAACTAGTCTTCCTTCATTCCAAAAACAATTAGGACGTGGCAAATACTACCTCCGTCCTGATTTATTGGTCCCCTTGGTATTTTGTGCTCAATATTGACCTTAGATATAACTAAGAAAAAGTTAATGCATGTAACCAAAAATAATATCTTTGAAAACTATATTCAAATACGAATCCAACAATATAATTTTTGATGACATCCGTTATTATTTTCTTAGTTAAATCTATGATCAAAGTTTGACACGAAATACTAAAGGGACCAATAAATCAGGACGGAGATAGTAGTACCTAACTTGCAGGAATGATCTCCTTCAAACAAACAACAGACAAATAGATAGCCACCTCTCCATCACTCCAGTTAAAACATTAGACATTGAAACGTCCTTGTTTTGCTCTAGTCCTTTTCTAGGTGTCACCAAAGGAGCCCAATTACTAGGAACCTCCTTTTCTTTTCCTCTCAAGTTTAGCTCCCGTATTTGTGCACTACACAGGTGCATTATACGTCCAGGAATAGGGGACAGGCCTTACTCTCTGCTTTCTGTTGCCAATAATAATTATTATAATAAAGCACTAGAGTGTTTCGTGCCAACCAAAGAGTTTATAGTGTGCTGCTAGTTCGAGTTAGCAGGCTAACAAATCGTTTTTTAGATGATTTATAAGATGTTAAAGGATCTCTACTTCCTCCCTTTTTATTTTATTTTTCGCGAATACGCAAATCTTGTGTATCTTTTTATTGCGAGAAGAAGTAGAATGAGTACAGGGGGTACAACACATGACACGAACGCAGAAGGCGTGAACATGATGCATGAAGCAGATAGACAAGGGATGCTCGACCAAAACAAAGGATACTACATCACAGCTAATTCTACCAAACCCAAGCCAATAGCGGCGATGCCAAACCAACGACAACTCCAACATCGTCCGAGCCAGAACCGAGGACACCGTGAGCGAGCAAGATAGTGCCTTCAAGAAGGAAGACGACAACGAGACTCCGTCACTATCCGGTCCGGGAAACCTAGACCTAGGGTTTCCCCTGAGCTCGAAGAGGGGCGCAGCTGAAGGCCGTGGCAGCGCCTGCAAGCAGGAAAACGATACCCACGGGCGCCGTCGTGTCAGCACCGGCGAGCCAAGCAAGGATCTCTCCCTGGCCTGAAGCTGAGTGATCCCATAGCCGCCGAATCCCGGTTCGTAGATGGGGAGGACAACGCTGGTCGAAACTATCAAGTATTGGGGAGTTGGCGGAGCGGCACCTGCCGTCGGAGGGTGGCACCGCCTCCGAGCCCACGAGCATTGGGTTTGGCCAAAGGAGGGGGCTTTGAGGCGTACAGGGTAGGGCGGGCGACGGGTCGAACAACACAGGGTTCTTGGCGCGACGGCGTCCAGCAGCACCGGCAAGCAAGGACTGGGGGGACACGGATCCGAGTTGTCGTGGCCTTAACCGTCGGGACGTCGGCGAGCCAGGTAAGCCGGAAGAGGCGCACCTACCCGGTCACCGAGACCGGAGCTTCCCGATGGAGGACGCCGGCAACGGAGGACACCGGAGAGACGCGGGCCTAAGGCCGCCGGGGTCGGAACAGTGCCAGCAAGGACCGCCGCGAGGGTCCCGATGCAGCCACAATCGTGTACGCATCGGCGCCTCCTCGCAAGAGCCATCGCCGTGGCTCGGGGGAGGGGGGCTAGGAAGGGCAACCGGAGACGAGGGGGGCCACCTGCAAGGGAGGCAGGCCACGAACGCCCCCGCAACCGGCTGCAGACTAGAAATCCCACCACGGCCGGTGGAACGAGGTCGCAGGGGGTGAGGAAGCTGCAGGGGCGCCCATGGCAACGGCAAGGAACACCGGAATCGCTGCCGATCGGTAGGCTCGAGCAGCAGCTGGTGGGCGGCGGCCTGAGAATCGTGGGGTAGGGTCCCCGGGTCACGGGCGGAGGAGCTGGAGGCGCGTGAAGGGCGTCTGCGGCGACCGAAGATGACGGGAGGGGGGGCACGGCCGGCCAGGGAGCACGAGGTCAGGCCGTTGGGGGGTCGGATCCGCCGCCGCCGGACCAACAGGGCGCCGCCGCGGCAAGGAGGCACGGCCGGGGTGCGGGGTGGGGGGGGGGGGTTGGGGCACGAGGGGCCAGATCCGCCCCACCGCCACCTTCCTGGGGCCTCGCGCGGCTTCGTTGGCGGGGAGGCCGACGGCGGGGGCTGTTGGAGGCGCTTGCTAGGGTTCCCCTCGTGTCACCAGAGGAGGGTGACGCGGGAGTCCTTTGATTTTTCACCCTGGGCGACATGTTCCTTCCTTTTTATTTGTCTCTGATAAACGCATTGTTTTGGTATAAAGTAACACAATTTATAGTCTTATACCACTCAAAGAAAAAAACACAACTTATACCACTCAAATAGAAAAACACAACTTATATCATGTTATAATATTAGCAAACTTTGTGAGATATTTGGGATGTCGTCAACTCTGCCTCATTTCTTCTAGGCTAGCCCAAACTTGTCGGGGGCAGCCACAAATTGGTGGAGACACGATCGTGGGCCGAAATCCGATATTATAGAATCTACTCAAATTCAGATAAAAAAAAGAATCTACTCAAATTACCCCGCAAAAAGAGAAGAAGAATCTACTCAAATTATGATTCTTTAGGTCGGTAGATAAATAAATCCAAGAAAGTATAGGGAATTATTATCTTGCGTGCAACATTTGGCAATCTTGAAATGCAAATATATGTAACGTAGGCCGGAGTTGACATGATATAGTTCCATATCGATCATCTTCTGTGACGTACTGGCCGTGCTTACATTAATTAATCTAGGTGTGGTCTGAGCGATGCAGCGCGACGCTGAACCAGGTGTTGTACTTCGTGGGGCTCAAGTCCACAATGCCGACTGTGGCGTGCGCGCTCAGCAACACACTTCCGGCGTTAACCTTTGTCATGGCGGCTGTCCTCAAGATGGAGACGGCGAGGCTCAGGACGCCCTCCGGGAAGGCCAAGGTTTTGGGCACCGTCGTGTGCGTCGGCGGTTCCATGGTTATGCCCTTCTACAAGGGTCCGCTACTAAAGGTCTGGGCATCCCCGATGCACTGGCGCTACGCCGAGCACGCGACTGAGGCGATAGCGCCTCCCAGCGGCAACGCTGCCATCGTCGGCGACGTCCTGATCATCCTCAGCTGCGTCGCCTGGGCCGTCTGGTTTATCCTCCAGGTACGCATCACCATTTCAGCAAGACCAAGCTTGTTTTCAGCAATCATGCATTGTTGGTGTAGGTGGTTAGTGATTGATAATGGTTAATCTGTAGAGTAAGATGTCGGAGAGGTTCTCAGCGCCCTACACAAGCACGACGATCATGTCCCTGATGGCCGGGGTGCAGTGCGCAGGCGTCAGCGCGGTCATGGACCGGAGCGTGTCAGCGTGGAAGCTCGGGTTTGACATCAGGCTATACGCCGCACTCTACGTCGTAAGCTCATCGATCCATCGTGTCGTGACGACCTAATAATTAATTCAACTACGTTTTTCTGACGAGAATTATGCAGGGGGTGGTTGGCTCGGGGATCGCGTTTGCGGTTATGTCGTGGTGCATCCAATCCCGCGGCCCGTTGTTCGTGTCCATGTTCAGCCCGCTGATGCTTGTGGTCGTCGCCGTGGTCGGCTGGGCCATCCTCGAGGAGAAGATACACGTCGGAAGGTACCACTGCAGACCCCACACAGCTCGTGCGTCTTAGTTTTCACTTGTTAACTTTTGGCTGCTGTGGTCAATGTCCTTGCAGTGCCATCGGTTCTTCCCTCATCGTCGCTGGGTTGTACGTGGTGCTTTGGGGCAAGGGGAGGGAGATGAGCGGACCGGCTGACCTCGGCGATGATGGCGATGCCGTGGCTCCAGAGACCATGATTGTCCTGGAGCTCAACTGCAAGGACGCCAGGACCGGGAACGCCGCCGTCTTGCCGGTGTTCCATACTACCAGTCCCAAGCACCAACTTGAGACGACCGCAAACGGCACTAACTGATAGATGCTGGTGCCCACACAAGCGCAACTGCGCAAGGCACATGGATTGCGTATCATACATATAAAGATGTCATCGTCAGTTGCACTTGCAAGTGCAGTTGAGCTACAGCTCACCAGAACGCGCCCGCCCACGCAACAAAAGAGAGAAGAGAAATTAGAGCATCCCCCATCCTAAAAGTTCGAAATGTATTAGTGGTATCTATTATCTCATTTTCTTATATTTTTGAAAAAAATCATCTAAAAGATCCGGCAAAACTTAATCCCTTATGTTTGTATTTGGCTCACACTGTTGAGTATATTGATTAGTTAGGAAATATGAGATAGATTAGGATTTGTCCTGTCTTGTCTTGTATTTTAAGTTGGTCATTGTACTCCTATATATATGCCTACGAGGCTCAAGCAATACATCAACTATTCCACCAAATCCCTCTCTCCCTTTCAACATGGTATCTGCCGCAAGTTCCTAGACCTAGCCACTGCCAACCGCTTCCGCATCGCGAGCCGCCCCCGGGGCGGTCGGCCTCCATGACCGCCGCCAGGGGCCGCGCCGCCCGTACCTAGGGTTCGTCCACCAGTCGTGTTGACCGGCTGCCCTAGAGAGTCTTTTTCCCGATCTCTTGATCCGGGGTTTTCTCTCTTCCGCCGGTCGCACTGATCGGCATTTTCTTTTTGGTTTTCCGATCTACGATCGGTTTGCGTCGCCCGCCGGCGCCGTCGACCCCGCGCCTCTACTCCGACATCGGCGCGACCCGGCCTCTACACCGACCCGGTGGCCTCGCGCAACGCGGCGGCCCCTCATCGCCGCCGTTCGCGCGCCGGCCCGCCCGTCGCCCTACGCCGCCGTCACCGCCCTGCTCCGATCGGGACTCCTGCATCGCCCCAATCCGGCGGCCTCGTGCCATGTGGTGGCCCATCACAGCCGCCGTTCGCGCGTCGGCCCGCCCGTCGATCTACGCCGCGCCTGTACGGCTGCCCTACCGACCGTCGTCGCCGGCTTCATCTCGGACTCCGCCGCCATCCCGCCTCACCTACGCCATGCGACCAACCTGGCCCGTCGGTTGCGCGCGCCTTCGCTGGTCCCGTGAAGAGTGTCCCAAGTAAAGCACGCCCCTCCACCGATCGAGCACCGGGCTGCCGTTGCGTCGCCCCATCGGGCCGCAGCGCCGCCGCCCCGTGGTTCTCCTCGCGGCTGCACCGACTCGCCCGTTGCCGCTATGTCACCCCTTCGGGCCGTAGTGCCGCGACCCGCGAGCCGCCGCTACACCACCCCTTCGGGCTGTAGTGGTGCGACACGCGGTCCCCGCAGCCACCTGAGGCCATCCCCATGGCTGCACCGACCCGCACACCGCCGCTATGCCGCCCCTTCGGGCCGTAGCGCCGCGGCATGCGATTCACGCAGCCACCCCGAGGTCTTCCCGCCGTCGCCCCGACCGCCTACTGCCGCCGCATCACCCCTTAGGGTCGTAGCGCCGCAGCTCGCGGTTCACTCCGCCGTCTCCGCGTGTCGACTCTACGTGGTATGCGCCGCGCCGCCTCCCTTGGCATGGGAACACCACCGTCCGCGCTGGTCTTCGTCACGCTGTCGGGTTCTTCCTCGCCTACTTCGAGCCTCGCCGCCGCGCTCCTAACCAGCCGCTACCGCCGCCATCAGGCCGCCGCCACCGCTCTTCTTCGTCGCCGCTACAGCTCGCTCACCCGAGCCGCGCCACCAGTCCACCCCCTTCTTCTTCGTCCAGCAGCAGCTCATCGCCAGCGTCACCGTCGTCTACCCCGACCACTTCATCTACTTCGACCACCGCGGCGACATCGCCGCCCGCCGATTTGCACCACAACCGTCGTCGAGTCCTTCTCTCCTAGCCTCCTCGACATGGCGTACAAGTTGTGTGCAGGTCCCCGTCTACGCATGCCCAGTGCTGGCAACACCGACGCGTGCATTCGTCCCCGATGTGTTCCTAAGTCTGGCAAGCCTGGAGCGACGCATCGTCAACATCGACTTCGTCCGTCTACGCATGCTCGATGCTGGCAACACCGATGCGTGCCTTCGTCCACGACGTGTCCCCGGACTTGGCAATCCCGGCGCGACGCGTCTCAACTTCGTCTTCTTCCCGGCGCACCACTACTTCGACACCACTGCACCCATGACAAACTCGGCGCCTCCTTGCGCCCGCAGCTCCTTGGCGACTTCCTCGACACCGGCTACCCCAACTCGACATCGTCCACGGAATTCTTCGCATGGCTACCTCGACCATGGCTACACCACCCTACGCTCCCAGCTACCTTGACATTGGCACAAAGGGCTACCGCCTTGCCTGAGCAACCTCGTCGATTTCTACTCCAGCCACGACTTCCGCGATGCATCGACCATTACGACTGTGCGGGGGGATGACCGTCGGCTTACCTTCGGATTCTTCTCCAGTCTCACCGTCTGCGTCGCTACGGTTGTGACTGCGGGGGGATGTTGAGTATATTGATTAGTTAGGAAATATGAGATAGACTAGGATTTGTCCTGCCTTGTCTTGTACTTCAAGTTGGTCATTGTACTCCTATATATATGCCCACGAGGCTCAAGCAATACATCAACTATTCCACCAAATCCCTCTCTCCCTTTCAACACACACAATTCATCAAACACCTATGATACACACCCACACACAAACCACAAGCACGACACACGTATCTTATACTGAATCGGTAGTAACCATCATAACCTGTACTGCAGCATCACCCACAAGCGCTCAAGCAATAAACCCAAATGATAAGTGTCACATGTGTGACATGAAGCAACATGGCCCAAACGCCCCATCATCGCTCATTTTGTCACATCATCACATGCAAGCCTACACAACAAAACAGATGACATCAGCAAAATCTTTTGGACTCTGATATCCTTCACACGTTCGGTCCGGGAGAGCATGGACCGAATGCCCCCATGACCACATATTGTGCCATGTTACCGCATGCATGCATGCACAAGTGACGAAACTAATGATGTCAGGAGAAATCTTTTGAGTTTTCAGTTTTAAAATGTTTTATATTTTAAACTAGTATGCATGCACGTGTAACGCACGTATAATCGTAGAATAAAATTTCTTGAGTCATCCAAGTTAGGACATAAGTATCTCGTATCAAGCATGCACACAGCGGACTTCTCAACCACAAAACCATACAAAATTAATAAAAAAACACATTAATACAACAATAACTTGCTCAATTCCACCCTACAGATTGCACATACATGATCATCAGCGTTCCAACCAACAACAGTGGCATCTCTTGTGATTCATTCAAACACGAGGATATGAAACGGTTCACACAACTTTACAAGATAAAATCACGCACGGATAAGCACATGATCCCAAACCTCCCACACAGGGTCCACGGCTAACTTTGCAACACAAAAAATGCTCTAGGACACCAACAAATTAATCTTTCTGGGCTCATTCGCATTTCTGGGCTATCGTGATCTCTCGAGTATTTAACAAAAAACTACCACATTTCGTCGAACCGAGCCTACAAACTAATACTTTACAATTTTGTTCCAAAAACTATCACTTTTTCACTAATCCTTGACTAAAAACTACCTGGAAAGTGCCGGTTTCGGCTCATTTAAACTCGATTATGACAGGGTTGGGCCGGCATATCAAAACTGAAAAAGTCAACATTGTTAAGTTTGACCGTCAACAGGGTTGGTAGTTTGTAGGCACGGTTCGATGAAATGTGGTAGTTTTTTGTTAAATACTCTGATATCCCACACCGGGAGGGCCTCGGCGTTCTGGGCCTACCCATTGACCCGCTTGCTTGTGTTGGCGATGGCGACCGTGAAGCTCTCGTGCTGGTGTGTGAAGAGATACATTTCCCGTTCGTCCTGGTGGTTTATCATCAGAAAGGAAAACTTCAGCAAGAAAAGTATTGAATAATATTTGCATCATGCATCCTTGTTAGCTAGCTAGCAGCATCAACCTGACAGGCAGACATGACTGCAAATGAGGCTACCGAAGATGCTGCTTACATGTTTATTTTATCCAAACCACAAGTCAGACCAGAGATGTACAACATATGACCAACTCCAACTCTACCTAATGACCTGCAGAGGTATTCATACAATATAATGGTTTCAAACGTGCAAGATAATCACAAGCTGTATCAAACTGCACGATGAGTGTGGTGTAGGGAGCAGGTATCCGAAGTGTTCTTGACGGTTTTCCTTTATTTACAGAATCACAAATAATCACCAAAAGTTGAAAAAGCTTTCTTTTCATTGTGAAGTTGATGAGGACATTCCTACTAATGTTACACCCACATCCCCACCAGCTACACATATTGGACCAGTTACTAGAGCCCGCGCACGCCAACTAAATTATCAGGTACTTTAGTTTCTTGGAAATTCTTCTAATGTTCATGAACATATGACGCTACCTAAATTAGATACTTTTGTTTTACTTATGAATGAAGGACCTAGCATGGACAAGAAGGATGGCCATTGGAGCGGGATCAAGCATGGAGAAGAAGGTGCGCGCACAGGAAGGAACAATGGACTTTCCAGTGCGATTTTCGCACTTTGAAGCCACCATAATGGGAGCATGAAGGCTTGGACAAAATATTCAAGATGCCACTTTATAAATTTCGTCCAAAGGCTATTACAGGTGCTGCACCACCTTATTTTTGGGCCAGGCCCATGTAATTTCGAAATACCATATTATAGGCTGTTTTTAGAGTCCGTATGTGTGGGGAAACTGAGTTAGGGTTGGTTTCGAACCCCTCCTCCAAGGGACCACGAAATCCCCCTCTATTCCCCCATATATACAGCCCTTAGGAAGCCGTTTTAGACTTGGATTTTGTTTAGATTACAAGTTCGTCATAGCTGCAACTTCACGTCCTTCGTTTGTGTTCCACGACCAGACGAAGACGTCAGAGAACCCCACTTTCATCAATAAAGTTTTCCTCTTATATTCGCAATATCCAGATTGCAATTTTAGTTGCTTGTTCTTCGTTTGCGTGCAGGAAATAGACCCTCGTGGTCAGGTTGATCTTGCTCTGGCGTGGTCAATAACCTCTCGGAGTTGGTTTAGCGATTGCTAAGGTGCGACGTCTTCGCACGTTCGCAGTCGGATCGTCAAAGTCTACTCCACCGAAAACGATAGCCACCATCTCATCGAAAGACAAGGACAACTTCGCCTCTATCAAGTGGTATTAGATTTCCAGGTGCTCGGTGAGATTTTACCAGTTTTTCGTAGTTAGATCGCATCTGTTCTTCATACCTATAGTCCACAAAAAAGCTATAAAAAATTAGGGTTAGTTCATCATATCCGAACCAATCTGAGCCTTTGCATAATCTTTTCAGTGTTTTTGCTTTGTTGAATTTGCAGTTGCATCGTCGTGTCGAGTTGCTGGTCTTAGGGTCTAGCCCTTTAGAGTTTCGAGTTGTGATCACAAGTTGTCACGCCGCCACCACACCATCTTCACCTCTGCCATATACCATCACCCACCACCAACATCATCGCTGCCATATACCATCACCAACCATCGTTGTCATCCTTGCCATATATCACCACCCACCATGACCATCAATATGTGTCCATATATACCACCACAGGTCCGCCACCAATCCGTGTCCATCATATATTAGGTTTGATTTCGAGATCCCTTTGTTTTCAGTTTCGGGTTTCCTTGCCTGAGTAGGTTTCGGAAAAAAAAGGTATCGAGACCCCCAGACAGTTTCTAGGCCAAAATTTCAGCGGGTGAAAATATATTTTTTCCTATCCTGTTTTTAGTCTTTCCAGAGCGTTTTGAGACACTCGCCATCATAGTGATTTTTTGTCGCAATTTTTGGTCGTCGCAGCCCCGAATCGCTCCCAAAAAAAAAATTAGTCAAAATTTTTTTGTGCCTATCCTGTTTGTACGTCTTGGGAAGAGTTTTGAGACACTCGCCATTACAGTGATTTTCTAAAAAAAGAGCGCAAAATAAAACAGGCACCAAAAAAAGAGAACAAAATTTCGAGTGTGCTCTTCCCTTGATTACGTGTAGCGTCGTGCTTTTGTTGGTGTTCTAGGCTCGCGTCTCTAGTACGGTCTAGCCTAGGACCAGTATGGTACCGTCGTTGAGCGTCTTTTCAACTTTGCATCTCTGAACTGATTATTGCTGACCCTTTTTGCTACCATATTATAAGCCTTCTCAGCTCCACATACATCTACGTCGTGTGTTTGACACCACCTGGCAATCGCTCTTTCCAAGCTTTGAGAGTTTTAACTACAAAGGTTGCCGACAACCACCTGCTGCTGGGTAAGAACTGGTAAGAAGTTGAGATTTGCTTGACTGATTTGTGACACACCACCACCACCATATCCTAGTAGTCTGTAGGTTCATATTCTTGTGTGTTCCTATTGGTGCTAACCATGCCAGGATCACAAGCTGACGAGATCAACTGGCAGGGTATGACCAACAAGGAGCTCCATGATAAATTTCAGCAAATGATGGTTGACCAGGTACAATACTTCGTGACCAGCCTTGGAGAGGCCATGGAGAAGCTAGATGGTTTGGAGAAGACATTCGACACCAAGATGGATGCCAAGTTCAATGAGGTGCTTGCATGTCTACCACCACCAGCTGTAGCTACCATTCTTCTCCAACAACAACAACAACATCAACAGGCCGCAAATTTTGTGGGTCGAGCGCGACGTGTGCCTCTCGACCACGGCCAAAGTTTTCGTGCAGTTGCTACTGCTGCTCCTATTGCAGCTTCTGTGGCTCCTGCTGCTACTATCGTTGAGCATAATGAGGATTATGATGCTGATTACGATGATGAGGGAGAGACTGCTCCAAATCAGCACCAGGGGCAACCAACACCACAAGCACCAGGTCGTCCACATGGGTACGATCGCAACGGTAGGGCTGCACCACCCCCTCAGGTACGGGATCATGACCATCTCCCTAAACTTAAATTGAATATTCTAACATTTGATGGTAGATATGTTCCTGATATACATCTTACTTGGGAGTTGGAACAGAACAACGTTTTACACGTTTACAATTTCCTGAGGATAGACGTGTTGCTGCTACTGTTTGTGCATTCACTAGTTTTGCTTGTGTTTGATGGTCTGAACATTGTCGCATACACCATGCTAATATTCCAACTACTTGGGCTGCTTTGAAAACTTCTATGCGTAATCCTTGGGTTCCACCATATTATCAACGTGAATTGCTTCAAAATTTGCAGCGTTTAAGACAAGGAAAAAAATTCTGTAGAGGAATATTATCAGGAATTACAAACTGGCATGATTAGATGTGGTATTGTTGAGGAGAATGAAGCCATGCTTGCACGTTTCGTGGGTGGATTGAATAGAGAGATTCAGACTATTCTAGAGTATAAGGAGTATAACACTATCACTCGTTTATTCCATCTTGCTTGCAAAGCTGAACGTGAAGTGCAGGATCGACAGGCAATGGCGAGAACTAATTTTTCTGCAGGTCGAGCATCATCATGGACACCACGTACATCATCTACGTCCACACGTCCTACTACAGCACCGCCTACTTCAGTCACCAACTCCAACCGAGATACTAGGAATCAGGCACGGCCACCAGCCTCCAGCAAGGGCACGCCTTCAGGGCCTGCACAGAGCTCTTCTTCATCCATGGCATCTACGTGGCAAACACATGAGGTTATATGTCGTCGTTGCAAGGGTAGAGGTCACTTTGGGAGAGAATGCACATCCAGGGGTGTGATGATTGTTATTGATGATGGTGGATATGCCTCCGCTAGTGATTATGATGAGGAGACTTTGGCTCTTATTGCATGTGAAGAACAGGGTGCCGAGGATACTGAACAAGAGACACACTACATGGCTACTGACTACGCGGACAGGTATGAAAGTTTAGTTGCTCAACGTGTTCTGAGTGTGCAGGTTACACAGGCTGAGCAAAATCAGAGGCACAACTTGTTCCATACAAAGGGAGTTGTGAAGGAGCGTTCTATTCGCGTCATCATCGATGGAGGGAGTTGCAACAACTTGGCTAGGATGGAGATGGTGGAGAAGCTGTCTCTCACCACCAAACCACATCCTCATCCTTATTATATCCAGTGGTTCAACAACAGTGGCAAGGTTAAGGTAACATGTACTGTTCGTGTGCACTTTAGCATTGCTACATATTCTGATTATGTTGATTATGATGTGGTACCCATGCAAGCATGCTCCGTTTAACTTGCACTAGTGCAGCCGCGTGCTATACAAACGGTTTTTAACCCCTTTTCGTGACGTAGTCTTAAACCGTCGCCTTGTATGTGTGGGCGATATGGGGGCCTATCCCACAAGACAGGGAAAACATGTCGGCGATGCCTGCACCCGGTCACACACGATGGGCAAAAATATATCGTTTGCGATTTGAAGGGCCATCACAAACAAACATATTGGGGAAGACGTGTGAGATGAGCTTATCATCCCACACAGGGAATCCCAAGGTTACGTCTCCGTTCGTATTGAAGTTCACACACAATTTTCTGCATAACATCGTTTGTGATAGGGCTGGTCATCACACACGATAGTTATAATTCTGTCGTTTGCGTTATTCAAAACATCACTCACGGTTTCTAGAAGAAACTATTTGGCATTGGGCTGCCCATCACACACACTTGCTATGAGAAAACGTTTGTGATTTGGTGTCCTAACGCACACAGTTGTCGACCAGAATTTATGTGTGATTGCTCGTCGATCCAACACACCAACTTTCTAGAAACTGTGTGGGTTTGTTGAGGTCATCGCCCACGGTGTAGTCTTAGAAACCGTCTGGAATGGGAACCCCAATAATCAGCCTGATTCCTCTATTATTTGTAATCCATTTAGTAATCAAATTAACATTTGATATCAAGCACAAAATATATTTCTTATTCCTAGTACGGCAACCAGGATTTCATAATTGAATTACATCAAGGTACAACATCATATAGGCATATACTGCCTAGCTACCCAATTGCACAATAGGACAAAGTTTCAAATGCAGCATCTAAAACCTTTGGAAATTAAATATCATCATAGACGGTAAATAGACAGATGAGTCTCATCTAGAAAACTGTTAAAGCGGAAGGCAAATATTGAGCCTTCAATGATGTTGAAGGTCCTCGCAACTTTAGGCCAGTGCATGTGGATGATTGCCCGCCCATCCTTCGTCCTCTTGAGGAAGAATTCAAGATTATACCGTGGCTGCTGTATGAATACCTTCCTCGTCTCTTGATCATACATGTTGTTTGAGACGTAGTCATCGATGAACTGCCTTGAGAAGGACTGAAAACAAACATACGCATAAATATTTCTTTCTAAAATTTGAAATGGCGCAAAGGGAAAAGGGCAAGGTGAAAGAGATGGTACCATCCTATAGTTGACTGATGTCTTCTTCATTGTGTAGACAAACATCTTGTTGTTTTTCGTAGCTAGTTTCTTTATCTTAACAATCTTTCTGAGTTTCTTGATTTGACTGATATTCAAGGACACCTCATTTCCCAACATGTAAAAAGGGTCGAAGAGTGGGTCTAACCTCTTACAGCAGGAACTACATGTGCAAGAACAAATTATTAAAAACATTAATATTACAATGGTTCCTGCAATTGCACAATAATGTGCTATTAGCCAAACGACCATGGATGTGCAAACCTCGATGGTAAACTTCAGTGTCCCCCATTGTTTCCCCCTGCAACATATTTAAGACAAATATTGATCAGGTTATAAGTGATATTTGGCATACTACCAGTGAAATATGTTAATAGAAAATAAACACATTGCGGATCCAACAGATTAACTTGAGCCACATGGAAAAGCTAGTTATCTAAACCAAGCGTGCTAAGAACTAGGAAATATAGCAAATCTATATGTTTCACATGTATTTAGTACATCTAAATTCGATTTATTCATCACATGCATAACAATACAAAATTGTACCAACAACAATCGAACATCACATTACAGAATTGAACTAAATAGTTAAATGATCACCACAACAAATGAACAAAACAGTTAACTAAGCACCACATTGCACAATAGAACATACTAAAAGGTCAGGTTCCAGCAGCATTACATTGGACATTTCACAAGAATTTCTAAATGAAAGGCAATAGCGGCACACGCAACAGGTAAACGAAACATGCTTAACCGGCGTAGCTAGGTGAAGATAGGTCCTTAGTGATAAAGTTAAGAAAAACAAGATATACCTCATCGTCGGAGATATCGATGATGATGGGCTCCTTCAACTTGGAAGAGGGCCAGGCCTCCACACTGTGGGTGCACCCCTCGTAGTGGTGAGTGGCCTGATCCTGCCCCGGTACCAACATGACGGCTCAGAAGTTGAGGTAAGCAGGGGCATGCTGAGAAAACACATCGAAGTCTTCGTCGAATGCACCGGCGGTGCCCCCGAGAAAAGACCATGAGATATCGTTTATAGCAGCCAACCGCGTGGCTGCGTCAGCGCGCGAGGCGCCGATGGTGGCCTCGACGGCGAGGTGCTCCTCCAAGATCTGTGGGTCGGCACGCATGGAATCCATCGCTGCCTCATCTGCGCGTGCAGCCGTGATTTGCTTCTCCGCTGCCAAATGCTCTTTGAGATCCTGGCTATACTGCATGCACCATGGCTTTCGGCGGCGATTATTTGGACGATGGGGCGGTGATTTGGGTGGAAGGTGTCGCGTCGGCGGTCGGGCCATGTGGGATGGAGGGGGAGGGGGTGAGGGGGTATTGGGGAGGTGTCGATTACCTGACTAGATGGACGAGGCTGAGCAGCAGGAAGGAGCGTCGCTGGCGAGGAGGCGGCGCTGCAAGCAAGCAGTGAAGGTTTGAACTAGGAAAGGTAGAGGAAAAGGGGGAAATGTGGCATTTGATTGGTACCGGGGGCAAGGGAGGTAGATATTTCCGCGGCAGGCCAAAATTTTGATTCGGTGCAGCGAAAAACTGGCGCAGAAAGCACCATCGGACACAGTCCCTTATTTAGAACTGTGTGCGATATCAAAACATCACAAACGATGCCTGTGTTGTACCCCGTGTGTGATGAACTTCAACATGCAATTTTTTTAGAATAGTTCTCGATATCAACACATCGCCAACGAAGCATGTGCTATACCCCGTGTGTGATGAACTTGGACATGCAAATGTTTGTCTCCAAGCTTCCGACGTAAGATTGGGTACTACATATCACACGGTTCGTGCCAAAAAATTGTGTGTGATGGACTTCAATTTCATTTTCAATTGGAAGATGGAATGGGGATATGGCGGCAAACTTTTGGTCCGAATTTTCCTGGTTACAATGGTCATCCACGTCGTCGCATAATTTAACATCAATTGCTAATTTGGGTACACAAAAGAGCCTACACCACTGCCCGCACTTACTTAATCGAGCAATTAAACAGAGCTGGTTGACCTAAACTTTACTCTAACAAAAGACCAGCGCTCTAAACAAAGACTAATGTTCTGCCTGACACTCGCTGATCTCCGCCGCATCCTCCATGACTAGCTCGCACTCGATGACCTCCAGGGGAAGGGTCTCCATGGCATCCATCGCCACATACTCTGCAAGCATCTCGCAGTCTGCGTCCGCCATCTCTTTGGAAAAGGCCGCCACGAGTCTGGTGTGGGCGGCCGCGGTCCGGGCATTGACGGTCTTCATCTCGGCAAGGGAGGCTGCCAACGAATGGACGGCTGCCCGAGCACTCTCGGCGATTGCCAACTCTTCGGACGTAGGTTGCCGACCGTTGTCGGTGAACGCCGCTGCTATTTGTGCGGTGACCGACACGAGCTAGGCATGGGCGGCCTCGGCATAGGGTTGGGCAGCCGCCATCAAGGCTACGAAGACCGTCGAGGAACGGGCAGCTGCTATGCCGTTCTCGCCATTTGCTATCCCGGTCGCGGATGTTGCTGCCGCCATCTCAGATGCAGCAGCTGCCCTTTCGGTGGCTGCAGCCACCCTATCGGAGATTGCGGCCGAGCTCAAGGATGTTGTGAGCGCGTTCATGGCTGATGTAGCGACGCTCGGGTCGGAGTGGGTCCCCGAAGTTGCCCTCACGATGCGGATCCATGTCCCCATCTTTCGCCGGCGACGCTTGAACAGTAAAGTGGTCTGGGGGAACAAGTGTGACTGTGTGGTATAGGATCCAAAGTATGTCTAGAGGGGGGGTGATTAGACTACTTGACCAAATAAAAATCTATCCTTTTCCCAATTTTAGTTGTGGGCAGATTTTAGCAATTTGCACAAGTCAAGTTCACCCTACACATGCATGTCTACGAGTATTGCAGAGGAAAGTAAAGACAAGCATATGTAAGAGGATAAGGGTAGGAAGATCAAACGCAATTTGGAGACACGAAGATTTTTTCCCGTGGTTCCGATAGCTGGTGCTATCATATGTCCACGTTTATGGAGTCTTCAACCCACGGAGGGTAGCGGACACGAGAGTCCATGGAGGGCTCCACCCAAAAAGGGTCCACGAAGTAGCAACATCGACTATTCCATAACGGCTTCCGTCCACGAAAGACTAGCCTCACTATGGGTAGATCTTCACGAAGTAGGCGATCTTCTTGCCCGTACAAACTTCTTGGTTCAACTCCACAACACGAAGTAGGAGGCTCCCAAGCAACACCTAACCAATCTAGGAGGCACCACCCTCCAAAAGGTAATAGGCTCGATAGTAATGATGAAGTCCTTGCTCTTGTGTTTCAAATGATACTCTCCTCAACACTCAATCACTCTCTCACAGACTTGGCTTGGGTAGAAGAGATTGAATGGATGGAAAGAAACTTGGGGAGGCTATAAATCAAGATCCATATGGTTGGAGTGGATGATCTTGACCTCAACACAAGGATAGGTGGTTCTCTCTCAGAAAATTGGATATGGCAAGTGGGTGTGTGTTCTGAGTGCTTCTCATGTGAGTGGGATGTGGTGGAGGGGTATATATAGGCATCTCCAAAAATCCAACCGTTACAACATTATTGCCCAACTCGATGGAACCGAAGTAAAACTCGGTGGCACCGACTAGTTCAAAATGTGGCAACTTTAGGCTTTTCGGTGAGACCGATATGGAATACTCGGTGGTAGTGATATGGGTGACCTAGGCAGTTACCAAATCTCGGTGAGACCGATTTCTCAAACTCGGTGGGACCGATTTGGAGAAATGGGTTAATAGAGAGTTGGCCCAACTTCTCGGTGACACCGATTTGCAAAACTCGGTGGGACCGAATCATGAAAATGGCTAACCAGGAAGTTGGTCACTGTTTTCGGTGGCACCGGAAGGGAATGTTGGTAGTATCGAGTTGTGGGTCTTGGCTAGGGTTTGTTTCTGGGCTTTTGACTCGGTGTAGCCGATGTGAAAATGTTGGTGTCACCGATTTTGAGTGGTAGGCTCTATGACCGAATATTTGTGGGAGAGCTTGTGGGTGTTTTTGGCGACTAACACTTGATCACTTTGAGCATTTCATTCACCATTATTACCTCACCCCCTCTTGATAGTATTTGATTTCCTATGTACTCAAAGTGATTTCTCACAAAGTAAAATGTAGAGTTTTCATGCTTGTTACTTAGCCAATCATATTCCTTGCATCTTGGGGTCTCCTCATAATCCTTTGCTAATCAAACATTGAAATGTTTCCTGAAACATACTTAGTGGAAACATTAGTCCAATGAAATATATGTTGTTATTAATTACCAAAACCACCTGGGGAGAAGTTGTGCTTTCAATCTCCCCCTTTTTGGTAATTGATGACAACATATAGATCAAAGCTTCGATGAGATATATAATCAATGAATAGCATCATCGCTTTGAGAAGTATGTGATAAGCAAGAGCTCCCCCTAAACTTGGTGGTGCGCCAAAATTAATAAGAGTGAATTACATGAGCACATCACACCAAACATAAGTAAATGATCATCACATAGATATCTCAAAGATAGGTGATAATAGCATCACACAAGAGTATATGATCAAATACGACAAAGTGTCAACCAAACGATAAACCAAATGTTTTTGAAAAACAAAGAGGGATCAAAAAACAACACTCTCTCTCTCTCTCTCTCTCTCAGCCCTATGATCTATGACCTCTCCCCCTTTGCCAACAAGTTACCAAATATTTCAAAGCCATAGAGCTACTCGTTGCTCTAGGCATGGCCTCCGGTGGCTGTCGACGGAGTCGAGAGAAGAACATCCGCGAAGAGTTCAGCTGAAGTCCTCTGAGGTGGTGGAGTAGACACTGGAGCTGATGGAACTGATGGAGCTATGGCAGGTGGTTTAGAAGATGGCCTCAACTCTGGAGCAAACACTGTAGGAGTTCTGGCTTGATCTTGAACTGAGTGCTGGTCCTGAGAGGTGGACTGTTGATGTCTACTACGCAACTTTATTCTTGTAGACTCTGTTGGGCCTCCAAGCACAGAGTTTTGTAGGACAGTAGCAATTTTCCCTCAAGTGGATGACCTAAGGTTTATCAATCTGTGGGAGGTGTAGGATGATGATGGTCTCTCTCAAACAACCCTGCAATCAAATAATAAAAAAGTCTCTTGTGTCCCCAACACACCCAATACAATGGAAAATTGTATAGGTGCACTAGTTCGGCGAAGAGATGGTGATACAAGTGCAATATGGATGGTAGACAAAGGTTTTTGTAATCTGAATATCCAAAAACAGCAATGTAGCAAGTAACAAAAGTGAGCACAAACGGTATTGCAATGCTTGAAAACAAGGCCTAGGGTCCGTACTTTCACTAGTGCAATCTCTCAACAATGCTAATATTATTGGATCACATGATCATCCCTCAATGTGCAACGAAGAATCATTCCAATGTTCTTATCTAGCGGAGAACATAAGAAGAAATTGTTTGTAGGGTACGAAACCACCTTAAAGTTATATCCTTTCCGATCGATCTATCCAAGAGTTCGTACTAAAATAACACCAAGTTATCCTTTTCGATCAATCTATCTAGAGTTCGTACTAAAATAACACCATATGATACGCATCAACCAACTCTAATGTCACCTAGATACTCCAATGTCACCACAAGTATCCATGAGATAATTATACGATACACATCAAACAATTTCAGATTCATAATACTCAATCCAACACAAAGAACCTCAAAGAGTGCCCCAAGATTTCTACCGGAGAACATGGTATGAAAACGTTCAATCAACCCCTATGCATAGATCCTGATACGGGGCACGCCCGTGTGCGTCGATCTTTCACGAATTGGAGGTGGATTTGTGAATGAACACAAAGAACACGAAGAACACGAGGGGGAAATCACAAGAGAAACACTCAAGAACAAGTCCAATCACACATCCACTATGCCCACATCCACACAAGATCCACAAGGATAGAAGAACAACAAGGAGAAAGAGGATACATGGTAGAGTTCATCCCAAATCCCATAGGGAGATGAGGCCTTGGAATCCCGGAGGATCTTCCCGTGAGGGGCCTTGACATCCACTAGGGGTCTTCTCTCATAGAGGCATCTACTCCATGGGAGAGGTAGTGGAAGGAGCAAAGGCTCATCTATCTATGAGCTAAATCATTGCTAACCCTAGAGAGAGGGGAAGGGGGTCCTTATATAGTCCAAGGCGAGATGGGGGGTAAGAGAGAGAGAGGTACATGGGCTTTTGGCCCGGTGGTGCACGCGCGGGCGCCGGATGTCCGGCCCTTCATGGGTTGCCGGATGTCCGGGGCTCGGGCGTCAGTTCTGATGCTCTCTGGATATGGGTGCGCCGGATTTCCGGGGATGGGGCCCGGATGTCCGGGAGCTCGCGAGGGGCCGGATGTCCGGGTTGGGTGGCCGGATGTCCGGGCCTGGGTGTCTGGCTCCGCTCGGTTCGGGTGAGGAGGCGCCGGATTTTCGGGGGAAGCGCCGGATGTCCAGCCGGTCTTGTGGCGCCGGATGTCCGGGGGTCGGCCGGATGTCCGGGGGTCGGCCGGATGTCCGGGGGTCGGCCGGATGTCCGGGCCCTGTAGCTTCGGCTGCAGCTTGCCCTTGGCGCTAGAGGGATCTCCAGGGGCCAGATGTCCGGGGTATGGGCCGGATGTCCGGGGCCTGGGAAGTTGCTTGGCCTTCTTCCGTCGTCGGGACTCCGTCTTCTTCCGTCTCCGCTTCCAAGCTTCCCTCGCGGATGGTGTAGGTGTACCTTGGCGCTTGCACTCCTCCTCGTCATCCGTGAAGCTCCGATAATACCTGTGCATGCACACGAGCGGAGTGTCAAGTAGTATACCATCCTCGAAGGGGTCAAGTGAACACGTGTAAAGGAGATGGTTCACCTTTATGTATGTGAAGTAGTTGTGGCACGTGTCACTTGCCAAACGGGCTCTTGTCATGGTGATGTCCGTAGGATGCTCCGCATCATCCCCTCCCCCTTGGGAAAGATCCGTCCTCGGATCAAAATCCAAATCACCATGGGAAAGAGATGGCGTCGCCGTGTTAAAGTGGACGATCACCGAGCACTCATCATCATCAAACTCGAAAGGGGCACTCTCCAATGTCTCACCATCTTGTAAATCTGTCAAAAGTAGCAAACACGACAAACACTTGGAAAAACAAATGTTGTTAGCGTTAGTGCAAAACCAAGCATTCAAGTGGTGAATCACCGAACAAGTGTTGTCATAATGCATATCATAGGATGTGACAAAGGAATGTGTCATGGCATGTAAGCATTCAAGTTGAGCACTAGGAAAAGCAACATGGGAACAGGCATGTAAAGTTGAGGTAGGGATGCCATTATGTGTGACAATATAACAAGCATCTACCCCAAGGTCATAGCACTCATGCACAAAGCAATAAACGAAGGGTCTATGATAGGCATAGGAATCATTCACAACACCAAACAATATGAAGTGTCTCAACCAACTCGTCACCGTCGCCGTGGATGAAGGCCGAAGATGGCACATCATCACTTTCGCCTCCAAAGATGGAAGCGTCATCCTTGCTCGCCTCCTTGTCGCTTGCCTCCAAAGCATGTTCCTTGAGTGGCTCCGTAGTCGTGGTCGTCGCCACGCCGTCTTCAAAAAGAGTCGTGGTAGACTCGCCATCGTCAATGCCACAAAGAGGGATGGCGGTGAAGTCGGACTTGGGAGCGTTGTCTTGGAGCTCGTTGGACTTGGGCATCTTGGTGGTACCATCCTCATGCTCGTAGTCATGGACCTTGGTTGTCGCGAAGTGTGCTTGGGGTGGAGAATCCTTGGCCTTCAGTTCTTGTTCCGCCTTGAGAGCACCAACGTAGATGTTGTCGAGAGACTCGTAGTTGTTCTGGAAGATAGTCTTGGCGATGGCATTGTTCAATCCCATCATGAAGTGGAACTTCATCCAAATGGGGTCGTCCACACCGGCTCGTCGCAAGGCTTTCTTCATCTTCATGAAGTACTCATCGAGGGACTTGGATCCTTGTATGGTGTTCTCCAAGTGGCGGTGAAGATGGTCCGTGTATGTAGAAGGCACAAACTCTCGCCGCAACGCTTTCTTCAACTTGGACCAACTCATATCGAAGTTCGTCGAAGATGTGTGAAGCCACCATGTCGACGCGTTGCCGTGGAAGTTTCTTGTGGCGCACTTCACTTGATCTTCGGAAGGGACGTGAAGTAGCTTGAGGTAGTAGTCCATCTTGCGCTCCCAATCGAGATACTCCTCGGGGTCTTTACTCCCAAAGAAAGGAATCTCGTGGTCGATGTCGAGGTCGTAGTAGCTCGTGGAAGTCGCGGACTTGAGCTTGGGGAGCTTCTCTTGAAGTACTTGTCGGCGAAGATGCCGCATATCCAAAGGCGAAGATGCTTTGAAGTAGCTTGGCGAAGATGCCAAGGTAGGTGGTGAAGTCATCGAGCGGTGGTTGGTGTCGAGCTCGTGACCTTCACTCGTGTTCGTCGTTGGACGCCTTGATGTTGGCGTCGTTATTTCTTCATGTCGTAGATGGTGTCGATGCCGAGGTGATCTTGCCGAAGATGGTAGCTCGGAAGCATGTGCACTTGGTCGTCTTCTCGAAGATGATGAAGACCTCTTGCCGATGTCGATGAGGACCTTGAGCTCCTCCATTTGAGCATCCAACTTGGCGTCGATGGTTTTCTTCATGGCATCGAACTCGTCGTGGTTGTTGTAGACTGAAGAAGATGTGCTTTGCCTAGCCATCACAAGACTCGAGCAAAGGTTATTGGGAAATGAGATAAACAATACCAAAATACCGTTTCCCAAAGTTGAGGATGTATCCCATTTCACTCAATGTGAAATGCAAGAATAGGGGAATTGGTACCGGACTTGTTCACTCACACCTACAAATAAAGCT
This sequence comes from Elymus sibiricus, assembly GCA_039707655.1. Classification (NCBI taxonomy): domain Eukaryota; kingdom Viridiplantae; phylum Streptophyta; class Magnoliopsida; order Poales; family Poaceae; genus Elymus; species Elymus sibiricus. The sequence continues at coordinate 245,372,939 of CM077667.1, read as the reverse complement.
TATCGAGTGGCTCAGTTAGGACAAGTGGCACAAAATTGAAGCAATTGTCAATTCAAGATATCGAAAATGTTGAGGAAGATTCACAAAATTGCAATGCAAAGCAAATAGATCAATAGCTATGGTGGCACTAGGAACACACACACGGATAGATAAATGGGATCCGCGCAACCAAGGAATGAGCACAAAATTGAGAGAGACCCGGGAAAAGCTCGTGTTGCACGGATACTAGAGAGACACTAGCTCGATTGCTCAAATGGGCTAGATACGCGCTTGTGCACCAACCTAAAAGAGTAAACGTGCCGTCTTCAATCCCAAGTATGCTATGTATGTATGGTCCACGAGTATGTACTATGCAAAATGGCTCAATGCTATTTCTATTGCTTACAAGCTCTTTTGTTTCTCCTCTTTTGCTTAAAAGCTTGTTCTTCTTTTTCTTTTTTTTCTTTTTTTTCTATGCTTGATGCTCGAATCAAGATATGAGACAAGTATGATGGATATGCACGGGAGAGACTTATGGCACAATGTAGATAACAAGATGTTTGCACGCTAAAGCTAGCTATGCGGCATAAGAGTATCACTACGGTGCACAAGTAACGTGGCCCGGCAATTCTCAACTCGCTAGTCTCAATGGGTAAGGTACGCAATAGGCTCGAAGCGATCAATGCAATGGCAAGGAAATGGACAATGATGTCGTCGAGGTTACCGTCCTTGCTTACGGTTGGGGTGCCAAAAGGCAAAGTGGCCGATGTCGATGTCGAGGCCGAGGCGATGATGAGTAGCGGCATTGTCGATGTAGAACCGTCCCTAATTAGTCGAAACACCTTAGGAAACGGAAACCGCAATTCAAAATCTCAAACAAAAATGGGTTAGGAAGGCGGAAGTGTATGGCGGAAAAGCTATGCGGAAGTTATGGTGGAGGCCTAGGCAAAGTTGCCAAAATTTCAAAACTATGATGGAGTCAAATGGTGGTGGCACTAATTTTGTGGGAAGGAGGGTGTCAATAGCTACAAAACGAGCTAAAGAACGTCAAAATCGGACTCCGGATGAATTAGTTATGATCAAAACGGTGAAACACGAAAGGCTGAGTTCCCAGGGGCCGGACATCCGGGGGGTTAGGCTAGAAATCCGGGACCTGATGTCCAGGATCGCCCGATTTGTGTGCTCCAGGGCCCGGATGTCCGGCCCGATGGACCGGATGTCCGGCCCGATGGACCGGATGTCCGGCCGGTAGCCCGGATGTCCGGCCCGACGATTCCAGATCGCGATTTGGGGCTCGGGAGCTCAATTTGGGCGGAAATTTCGAGCTCGGGGGTCAAAATTGATGGGGGAAAAGAAAAATTAGGGTGGATTGGGTGGTGGGAAAGCTAGATCTACCTACCAAGCATGAAATCCATGGATCAAAATTAACAAAATCTCACAAGAATCAACAAATCACAAAAATTTTGGTATGGCTATTTTTTGTGGGGATTTTCGAATTGGGACGAAATAAAGCAAAATTAGGCTAGAAAACGGTGGGGGAGGCTCCAAATTCGTGATCAACGTGGCTCATGATACCAATATGATACGGGGCACGCCCGTGTGCATCCATCTTTCACGAATTGGATGTCGATTTGTGAATGAACACGAAGAACACGAAGAACGCGAGGGGGAAATTACAAGAGAAACACTCAAGAACAAGTCCAATCACACATCCACTATGCCCACATCCACACAAGATCCACAAGGGCACAAGAACAACAAAGAGAAAAAGGATACATGGTAGAGTTCATCCCAAATCCCATAGGGAGATGAGGCCTTGGAATCCCGGAGGATCTTCCCGTGAGGGGCCTTGACATCCACTAGGGGTCTTCTCTCATAGAGGCATCTACTCCATGGGAGAGGTACTGGAAGGAGCAAAGGCTCATCTATCTATGAGCTAAATCATTGCTAACCCTAGAGAGAGGGGAAGGGGGTCCTTATATTGTCCAAGGCGAGATGGGGGGTAAGAGAGAGAGGTACATGGGCTTTTGGCCCGGTGGTGCAAGCACAGGCGCCGGATGTCCGGGCTGGGGCCGGATGTCTGGCCCTTCATGGGGTGCCGAATGTCCGGGGCTCGGGCCGGATGTCCGGGGCTCGGGCGTCAGTTCTGATGCTCTCTGGATACGGGTGCGCCGGATTTCCGGGGATGGGGCCCGGATGTCCGGGAGCTCGCGAGGGGCCGGATGTCCGGGCCTGGGTGTCTAGCTCCACTCGGTTCGGGTGAGGAGGCGCCGGATTTCCGGGGGAAGCGCCGGATGTCCGGCCGGTCTTGTGGCGCCGGATGTCCGGGGGTCGGCCGAATGTCCGGGCCCTGTAGCTTCGGCTGCAGCTTGCCCTTGGCGCTAGAGGGATCTCCAGGGGCCGGATGTCTGGGGTATGGGCCGGATGTCCGGGGCCTGGGAAGTTGCTTGGCCTTCTTCGGTTGTCGGGACTCCGTCTTCTTACGTCTCCGCTTCCAAGCTTCCCTCGCGTATGGTGTAGGTGTACCTTGGCGCTTGCACTCCTCCTCGTCATCCGTGAAGCTCCGGTAATACCTATGCATGCACACGAGCGGAGTGTCAAGTAGTATACCATCCTCGAAGGGGTCAAGTGAACACGTGTAAAGGAGATGGTTCACCTTTATGTATGTGAAGTAGTTGTGGCACGTGTCACTTGCCAAACGGGCTCTTGTCATGGTGATGTCCGTAGGATGCTCCGCATCATCCCCTCCCCCTTGGGAAAGATCCGTCCTCGGATCAAAATCCAACTCACCATGGGAAAGAGATGGCGTTGCCGTGTTAAAGTGGACGATCACCGAGCACTCATCATCATCAAACTCGAAAGGGGCACTCTCCAATGTCTCACCATCTTGTAAATCTGTCAAAAGTAGCAAACACGACAAACACTTGGAAAAACAAATGTGGTTAGCGTTAGTGCAAAACCAAGCATTCAAGTGGTCCGACGATATTAACAAAGCTCGTGATACATCAAGATCGAGAGATCTCAAGAACACGAGAGAGAGAGAGAGAGAGAGAGAGAGATTGAACACATAGCTACTGGTACATACCCTCAGCCCCAAGGGTGGACTACTCCCTCCTCATCATGGCCTCCGCCGGGATGATGAAGATGGCCACCGGAGATGATCTACCCTCTCCGGCAGGGTATTGGAATGCCTCCAGATTGGTTTTTGGTCGATACAGAGAGTTGCAGCAGCGCAACTTCTCGTCTATGGTTATTTCTGGGAGTTTCTGAATATATAGGATTTTTGGGCGTCGGTTTCATGCGAAGATGGGCCACGAGTGGACCACAAGACACCAGGGCACGCCAGAGGGGCCTGGCGCACCCTCGTGGGTTGTGCCCACCTCGTGGCTCTTCTGGCCCTCCAAAAAAGCTTCTAGTGCCTCTTTTGTTCCAAAAAATCGTCAAAAAGTTTTGTTGCATTTGGAGAACTTTGATTTCTGCACAAAAAACAACACCATGGTAGTTCTGCTGAAAACAACGTCAGTCCGGGTTAGTTCCAAAAAATGATATAAAGTTGCTATAAAATGATTGTAAAACATCCAAGAATTATAATACAACAGCATGGAACAATCAAAAATTATAGATGCGTTGGAGACGTATCAGCATCCCCAAGCTTAATTCCTACTCGTCCTCGAGTAGGTAAATGATAAAAACATAATTTTTGATGCGGAATGTTGCCTAACATGTTCACCACATATTCTTTTCTTTTGTAGCATGGACATTTGGACTTTTAGATGATTCAAAGCAATAGTCTATATTTGACATGAAGGCTTCAATACTCAAGCATACCAACAAGCAACCATGTCTTTCAAAATATCAACACTAAAGAGAGTTATCCCTAGCCCATCATGCTCAATCATTGATCCATTCATGAAATACACTCGAATATTAGCTACACCCAATGCACAAGTATGATCGTAGTGCCCCCTAGTTGGTGCTTTATAAGAGAAGATCGAGACTCGAATTAAAAATACAAATTGCATAAAGTAAATAGATAGGCCCTTCGCAGAGGGAAGTAGGGATTTGTAGAGGTGCCAGATCTCAAAGCTTAAATTGAGAGAGAGAAATATTTTGGGTGGCATGCCTTTCCTGTCAACGTAAACGACCGAGTAGTTCTCAATACTTTCCATGCTAGATACATCATAGGCGGTTCCCAAACATAAAATAAAGTTTATTCCTTTTTCCACCATTCTATCACAATCCATGGCTAGCCATATCCAGGGTTGCCTTCCATACCAACACTTTCCAAGGAATTTATTATTTGACAACATAAAGTAAATTTCTTTTTCATTTCTGGACTGGGCATCCCTATTACCGCCGTACTCTCATGCAATGACAAGTGAATAAACACTCATCTTGAGAATAACACATCTAGCATCGAAAAGTATAGGACACCCCCTACCGTTTCATGAGTGGTACGAGCACACAAAAAGGAAATTCATTTTGAAAATTAGAGATGGCACATACAAATTTGCTTAGAACGGCATGGAAATACCGCATATAGGTAGGTATGGTGGACTCATAAGGCAAAACTGGGTTTAAGGATTTTGGATGCACAAGTAGTATTTCTACTTAGTACAAGTGGAGGCTAGCAAATAGATTGAGAAGCAACCAACCAAGAAACGAAAATTCACATAAACGGGCATTGAGCATAACTAACACCGAATAATGCACCATAAGTAGGATATAATTTCATTGCATAACTATTGACTTTCGTGCTTGCATAGGGAATCACAAACCTTAACACCAATATTCTTACTAAAGCATAATTACTCACCAACATGACTCACATATTACTATCATCATGTCTCAAAACTATTACAAGGAATCAAGTTTAATTTGTCCAATGATCTTCATCAAAGTTTTTATTATATCCCTCTTGAATATCTATCAGGTTGGAACTAGTTTCATATATTGCAATTGCTTTTGACAAGCTCAAATAAGTTTAAGTGACGAACATGAGCATAAAAATTTCATCTCTCAAAATAATATAAGTGAAGCATGAGAGAATTTCTTCAAAAATTTAAAGCACACCATGCTCAAAAAGATATAAGTGAAGCACAAGAGTAAATGACAAGCTACTTCAAAAAGATATAAGTGAAGATCAAGCGAGTAGTTAAGTAAATGGGTAGCCATTTGAGAACTCTCTCTCATCTAAAGACTTTAAGATCTAAGTATTTTATTTAAACAGCGAGCAAAAGGAAAATAGCACTCCAAGAATAGCATATATCATGTGGACAAATAAAAATTTAGGCTCAACATAGACTAACCGATAATTGTTGATGAAGAGAGGTGGGATGCGTAGCATCCCCAAGATTATATGCTTGAGACTTCTTGAAATATTATCTTAGGATGCCTTAGGCATCCCCAAACTTGAGATTTTGTGTCTCCTTAATTCATTTTATATTACGGTTTCCCTAAATCTTAAAAACTTCATCCACAAAAACTCGAAAAGAACTCTTGAGATAGGTTAGTACACATAAGAATAATCCACACTTCTTGTACTGCCAAGACAAGTTGCAAAATAATTTCCAAACATCATCTACTGTTTACTATCGTTTCCACAATTTATATCTACAAATATAGGCTATGGAAACTATAGGATAAGTAGATAACAAAACTATGACAGCAATCTGTCCAAACAGAACAGTCTGTAGCAATTTATGAAAACAGTGTACTTCTGTAACTCAAAAAAATATAAAAATTTAGGACGTGATCAATAATTTATATGATAACACTGTGTAAAAATTTCAGAAACTTTCCATGTTCCAGTAAAATATGAAAGTTCAAACACTACAGAGAAAGTTTCTGTTTTTACACAGCACACATCAAACATGCAATTTAAGCATCCTAAAAGCAATTATTGGAACTTTTTATTGAAAAAAAAGATTATAAATAACACCTAACAGAAAATAAAAAAAATATAATGACGATCCGAGCAAAGCACATATTATGTGATGATTAAAAATATAGCTCTAAGTAAGATATACCGATAATGTTGAAGACGAAAAAGCGGATGCCTTCCGGGGCATCCCGAAGCTTAGGCACTTGAATCCTCCTTGGATATTACCTTGGTGGTTCCTTGGTCATCCTCAAGCTTAGGGTCTTACCACTCCTTATTCTTCTTATATCGGTGTCGCACCCAAAACTTGAAAACTTCAATCACACAAAACTTAACGGAACTTCGTGAGAAGGGTTAGTATAGTAAATATAAATCATTCACCTAGGTACTGTTAAGACAAGATTCATAATTGTTATCACATGATACCTACTGTATTCTACCATTCACATAATTTATATCACTGAATATAAGCTATGGGAACACTCAAACGAGCAAACTATGCATGCAAAACAGAATCTGTCAAAAACAGAACAGTCTGTGAAGATCTGTAGTATAGCCATACTTCCATGTCTCTAAAAATTCTGAAAATTTAGTAAAACCTGAGTAATTTCTATATCAACACTGTGTAAAAATTTCATATCATAATCATGCCCCAGTAAAAAATGAAAATTCCTGTACTGGAGTCAAAAGTTTCTGTTTTGGTTCAGCATCAATTCTACTCATCTTGTGAGTCATCCCAAAGGCTTTACTTGGCACTTTATTGAAATAAAAGACACAAAACATGATTACTACAGTAGCTTAATCTTGGGAATACACAAAAAACAGCAAGTAAAAGTGTTGGGTTGTCTCCCAACAAGCGCTTTTCTTTAAAGCCTTTTAGCTAGGCATGGTGATTTCAATGATGCTCACATAGGAATAGTAATTGAAATATGCAAGAGAGCACCATGAATCTCATGATAAGCACATTTAAGTGTAACCCACTTCCTATGCATAGTGATTTTGTGAGAAAACAATTTATGGGAGCAAGAATCAACTAGCATAGGAAGGAAAAACAAGTATAACTTCAAAATTTCCAACACATAGAGAAGAAACTTGATATTATAGCAGTATGTAAAAGCATATGTTCCTCCCTCATAATAATTTTCAGTAGCATCATCAAGGAATTTCACTATATAACTATCACATAAAGCATCCTTTTCATGATCTACAAGCATAGAAAATTTATTACTCTCCACATAAGCAATTTTCTTCTCATTCATTGTAGTGGGAGCAAACTCAACAAAATAACTATCATGAGACACTTGATTGACATAACCACATTCAATATTAAAATCATGATGACAAGTTTCACGGTTACTATCACTCTTTATAGCATACATGTCATCATCATAATCATCATAGATAGGAGGCATGCCATCATCATAATAAATTTGCTCATCAAAACTTGGGGGACAAAAAATATCATCTGCATCAAACATAGCATCCCCAAGCTTGTGGTTTTGCATATCATTAGCATCATGGATATTCAGAGAATTCATAATAGCAACATTGCAATCATGCTCATCATTCAAGGAATTCTCATTAAGTATTTTCATAAACTCGTCTGCTACCAATTGAGCACAATTTTCCGAACCATCATTTTCACGAAAGACATTAAAAAGACGAAACAATTGAGGCAACCTAAACTCCATTTTTATTGTAGTTTTCTTTTATAAAACCAAACTAGTGGAAAACAAGAAACTAAAATATTTAATTGCAAGATCTAAAGATATACATTCAAGCACTCACCTCCTCGGCAACGGCGCCAGAAAAGAGCTTGATGTCTACTATGCAACTTTATTCTTGTAGACTTTGTTGGGCCTCCAAGCGCAGAGTTTTGTAGGACAGTAGCAATTTTCCCTCAAGTGGATGACCTAAGGTTTATCAATCCGTGGGAGGTGTAGGATGAAGATGGTCTCTCTGAAACAACCCTATAATCAAATAATAAAAAAAGTCTCTTGTGTCCCCAACACACCCAATACAATGGCAAATTGTATAGGTGCACTAGTTCGGCGAAGAGATGGTGATACAAGTGCAATATGGATGGTAGATAAATGTTTTTGTAATCTGAAAATATAACAACAGCAAGGTAGCAAGTAACAAAAGTGAGCACAAACGGTATTGCAATGCTTGAAAACAAGGCCTAGGGTCCGTACTTTCGCTAGTGCAATCTCTCAACAATGCTAATATAACTGGATCACATGACCATCCCTCAACGTGCAACGAAGAATCACTCCAAAGTTCTTATCTAGTGGAGAACATAAGAAGAAATTGTTTGTAGGGTACGAACCCACCATAAAGTTATCCTTTCCGATTGATCTATCGAAGAGTTCGTACTAAAAAACACCAAGTTATCCTTTCCGATCAATCTATCTAGAGTTCGTACTAAAATAACACCATATGATACGCATCAACCAATTCTAATGTCACCTAGATACTCCAATGTCACCACAAGTATCCATGAGTTAATTATACGATACACATCAAACAATTTTAGATTCATAATACTCAATCCAACACAAAGAACCTCAAAGAGTGCCCCAAGATTTCTATCGGAGAACATGGTATGAAAACGTGCAATCAACCCCTATGCATAGATCCCCTAGGTCACCGAAATCCGCAAGTTGATGCCTCAACATATATCAAGTGAATCAATAGAATACCCCCAATGTCACTACGGGTATCCCACGCAAGACGTACATCAAGTGTTCTCAACCAAAATATTCAATCCAACATAACGACATCTCAAAGGGAAAGATTCAATTCATCACAACATGATAGCAAGGGAATAACATCATATGATCTGACTATATTAACAAAGCTCGTGATACATCAAGATCGTGACATCTCAAGAACACAAGAGAGAGAGAGAGAGAGAGATTGAACACATAGCTACTGGTACATACCCTCAGCCCTGAGGGTGGACTACTCCCTCCTTGTCATGGCCTCCGCCGGGATGATGAAGATGGCCACCGGAGATGATCTACCCTCTCCGGCAGGGTACTGGAACGCCTCTAGATTGGTTTTTCGTCGATACAGAGAGTTGCGGTGGCGGATCTTATCGTCTAGGGTTACTTCTAGGGGTTTCTGAATATATAGGATTCTTGGGCGTCGGTTTCACGCGAAGATGGGCCACGAGTGGACCACAAGACACCAGGGCACGCCGGAGGGGCCTGGCGCGCCCTGGTGGGTTGTACCCACCTCGTGGCTCTTCTGGCCCTCCAACAAAGCTTCTAGTGCCTCTTTTGTTCCAAAAAATCGTCAAAAAGTTTCATTGCATTTGAAGAACTTTGATTTCTGCACAAAAAACAACACCATGGTAGTTCCGCTGAAAACAGCGTCAGTCTGGGTTAGTTCCAAAAAATGATATAAAGTTGCTATAAAATGATTGTAAAACATCCAAGAATGATAATATAACAGCATGGAACAATCAAAAATTATAGATACGTTGGAGACGTATCAGCATCCCCAACCTTAATTCCTGCTCGTCCTCGAGTAGGTAAATGATAAAAACATAATTTTTGATGCGGAATGCTGCCTAACTGATGTGACGGTGGCCCGATCTTTCGATGAGAGTGGGGATAACTATCGATTTGGTGGATTTTGACCTTGACGATCCAGCTATACCGTACCCGACGATACGCCTCGACAATCGCTAAACCAATCTCTGATAGTTATTGACCATGCCGTAGGCACGATCAACCTGAACAACGAGGTTCGAGTTCCTGCAAGCAACCAAAGAACCGGCAAGAACAATGGTAATTGCAATCTGAAATTGCGGATAATAAACTAAGCACACAACCTAGAATAAAAGTTGGGGTTCCACTATGAATCTGACAAGGCGATAGTCCTACACGTCTCGTAGATGCGATTTGTAGCAGTAGCTAAACAATACAATAAAACCCAAATCTAAATCCTAATAGATGCTAAGTATATATAATAGCAGTACATGAATCGTTCGCTGCCTCGATGTATGCCGCATAGATGTTCCTTGGCTGCTGATACGTCTCCAACGTATCTATAATTTTTGCTTGTTCCATGCTGTTATATTATCATTCTTGGATGTTTTACAATCATTTTATTACCACTTTATATCATTTATTGGGACTAACCTATTGACATAGTGCCAAAGTGCTAGTTGTTGTTTTTGTTTGTTTTTTACTTCGCAGAAAATCAATACCAAATGGAGTCCAATCGCGATGAAACTTTTTGGAGATTTTTTCTAGACCAGAAGAAACCCGATGGGCCAAAGAAGTACCGGAGAAGAAGCCCGAGGGGAGCACAAGACACCAGGGCACGCCAGGGGCCCCCTGGCGCGGCCTGGTGGGTTGTGCCCACCTCGGGCCCCCTCTGAACCGCCTCTGATTCCTATAAATTCTCAAATATTCGGAAAACCCTAGGAGAGTCGACGAAACACAATTCCAGCCACCACAAGTTCCAGAACCACGAGATCCAATCTAAACACCATCACGGAGGGGTTCATCTTCCTCATAGGTGCCTCTCCGATGATGCGTGAGTAGTCCACCATAGACCTACGGGTCCGTGGGCAGTAGCTAGATAGCTTCTTCTCTCTCTCTTATGATTCTCAATACAATGGTCTCTTGGAGATCTATTTGATGTAAACTTTTGCGGTGTGTTTGTTGGGATCCGATGAATTTTGAGTTCATGATCAGTTTCTATCCATGAATATTATTTGAGTCTTCTTTGATCTCTTATATGCATGATTACTTATAGCATCGTATTTCTTCTTCGAATCTTTGGTTTAGTTAGGCCGACTAGATCGATTTTTCTTGCCATGGGAAGAGGTGCTTTGTGATGGGTTCGATCTTGCGATGTTCTTTCCCAGTGACAGAAGGGGCAGCAAGACACGCATCTATCGTTGCTATTAAGGATAACAAGATCGGGTCTATTCCTACATGAATAGATCTTGTCTACATCATGTCATCGTTCTTATTGCATTACTCCATTTTTCCATGAACTTAATACACTAGATGCATGTTGGATAGCGGTCGATGTGTGGAGTAATAGAGGTAGATGCAGGAAGGAGTCGGTTTATCTATCTTGGACGTGATGCCTATATAATGATCATCGCCTTGGGTATCGTCATGACTATTTGATTTTCGATCAATTGCCCAACCCAATAGTAATTTGTTCACCCACCGTGCGCTATACTCATGAGAGAAGCCACTAGTGAACCCTACGGCCCCCGGGTCTACTTTTCCATCATATTGCTTTCCGATCTACGTTTTTTGCACTCTTTGTTTTCAGATCTACAAAACCAAAAACCCAAAAATATATTGCTGCATATTTACTATTTTTATTTGTGTTCTTGAGAGATATATCTCTCCTATCTATCACTACCTAATCTATCTTATTACCGTAGAGAGATTGACAACCTCTCTTTCGCGTCGGGTTGCAAGTATTTGTTATTTGTGTGCAGGTGCTGCTTAGTGCGTGGTGGTGATCCTCCTACTGGTTCGATAACCTTTGTTTCATAACTGAGGGAAATACTTACCGTCGATGTGCTGCATCATCCCTTCCTCTTTGGGGAAATACCGACGCAGTCTCAAGCCACGTCAAAGGAATTTCTGGCGCCGTTGCCGGGGAGGAAGCATTCTCTTCTACGTGCCTATCGTGGGTGCCGAGGGGACTCCATCATCATCTACCAGGTTCCTAATCACAAATATCATCTCCTTGCAATTACATTATTTGCCATTTGCCTCTCGTTTTCCCCTCCCCCACTTCACCAATTTGCCGTTTTATTCGCCCCTTTTTTGTTTGCCTTTTTCTCACCAGATCTCTTGCTTGTTGCTATGACTTGCGTTACTACTCCCCCTTTGTCACCAGATTTTGAAGTTCTATACTTCAAACAAAAACAAGGGGAAAATTTGAAAGATGCCTGATATAGGCTAATGGAATCCTATCGTATTTCCAATCTAAAAGGAGACGCAAAAGTTTTGCTTAGAAATTTTTACATTCGATTGGCTTTGCATCATAGAGAGCTTTTGGATTTTGCCTCAAAAGGGAATTTTATTGAACTTGATGCAAATGCCTCTTATGAAGTTTTGGAAGGGATTTTGGGGGTTCCTCCACCAAAAAAGGGGCTTGCTTTTTCACAAGAGGGAGTTCAAATTCTCGACAAATTGGGTGACTTACATAAGCACTTGGTCGAGTTGCAAAAATAACACGAACCCCTCAAACATATTAGTGGGAACCTCAATCGCTTGAACACCTTGATTACCCTTTGCAATAAGCGTTTGGATATTTTGGATCTTAAGATGGTTTCTTCTCCTGAAAATTTGGGGAAGCGGAAAGAGCCCCCCAGATTCGAGAAGGCCCTCACAAAAGTGGCCAAAACCAAAGATGACAATACTTGAATCTATCCATTATGCCTAGCTAGAGGCGTTAAACGATAGCGCTTGTTGGGAGGCAACCCAATGAATAAATAAATTTTTGCGTTTTGCTTTCTGTTTTTGAGTGTTGACACAATTGTGCCTCTGTTATGATTGTGTTTTTATGGTTTATTTAGTGTTTGTGCCAAGTAAAGCCTTTAGGATGATTCATAGGATGAGTAGAAGTGATGCTGAATCTGAAATAGAAACTTTGCGTCCAGTATATGAATTTTCATTTTTTTTGCTGGAATGTGATCTTGAGCTGAAATTTTAACACAGTGTTGCTATACAAATTCCTTACGTTGTCCTAATGTTTAAGAATTTTTAGAGTTACAGAAGTATGGGTATAGTACAGATTACGACAGACTATTCTGTTTAAGACAGATTCTGTTTTCATTGCATTGTGTGCTTGTTTTGATGAATCTATGGTTTGTATTGGGGGGTATAAGCCATGGTAAAGTTAAAATACAGTAGGTATAATGCAATAACAAAATATGAATGGGTTTGCAATAGTACCTAAAGTAGTGTTTTGCTTTCTTATACTAACGGATCTCACGAAGATTTTGTTGAGTTTTGTGTGATTGAAGTTTTCAAGTTTTGGGTGAGATCACGATGGATGAAGGAATAAGGAGTAGCAAAATCCTAAGCTTGGGGATGCTACCGCACCCCCAATATATATCCAAAGAGAAACAAACAACTAAGCTTGGGGATGCCCCCGAGTGGCATCCCCTCCTTCTTCTAACGACCATCGGTATGTTACTTGGAGCTATATTTTTATTCGTCACATATCATGTGTTTTGCTTGGAGCGTCTTGTATCTTTGCTTTGCTTGGTTTGCTAGTTTTTCCTTTGTATCCTTGTTGTACACACCTATTTGAGAAAGCCAAAATCATGCTATGATGTGTTAGAATTGCTCTACGTGCTTCACTTAAACTTTTTGAGCTATAGAAATTGCTCTAGTGCTTCACTTATATCTTTTTGAGCACGGTGTGCTTGGAAATTTTTGTAGAAATACTCTAATGCTTCACTTAGATTAATTTGAGAGTTAGTAAATTTTTGAAGAAATTTTCTCATGCTTCACTTATACCTTTTTGAGAGATGAAATCTTTGTGCTCATGTGCTTCACTTAAATTTGTTTGAGCTTGCCAAAAAGCAATGGCAATATATGAAATTAGTCCCAAAGTGATAGATATCCAAGGAGGATATAATAAAAACTTTCATGACGATCATTGGACAAATTAAACTTGATTCCTTGTAATAGTTTTGAAACATGATGATAGTAATATGTGAGTCATTATGATGAGTAATTATGCTTAGTAGGAATATTGGTGTTAAGGTTTGTGATTCCCTATGCATGCACGAAAGTCAATAGTTATGCAATGAAGTTGCATCCTACTTGTGGTGTATTATTCGGTGTTAGTTATGTTCAATGCTCACTTATGTGGTTTTTCGTTTTTTGGTTTGGTTGCTTCCCAATATATTTGCTAGCCTTCATTTGTACTAAGTAGAAATACTACTTGTGCATCCAAAATCCTTAAACCAAGTTTTGCCTTATGAGTCCAACATACCTACCTATATGCGGTATTTCCATGGCGTTCCAAGCAAATTTGTATGTGCCATCTCTAAATTTTCAAAATAAATTTTCTCTTTTGTGTGCCCGTACAGCTCATGAAACGGTGGGGAGTGTCCAACATTTCTCCATGCTAGATGTGTTATTCTCAAGATGAGTGTTTCTTCACTTGCCATTGCACGAGAGTGTGGCGGTAATAGGGATGCCCATTCCCGAAATGAAAAAGAAAAAAATAATTACTTTATGTTGTCAAATAATAAATTCCTTGGAAAGTGTTGGTATGGAAGGCAACCGTGGATACGGCCTGCCATGGAAAGTGAAAGTTCGATGGAAAAAGGAATAAACTTTATTTTCTGTTTGGGAATCGCCTATGATATATCTAGCATGGAAAGTATTGTGAGCTACTTTGTCATTTTTGTTGACAGGAAAAGCATGCCACCCAAAATATTTTTCTCTCTCAATTTAAAAACCTCGAGCTCTGGCACCTCTACAAATCCCTACTTCCCTCTGCGAAGGGCCTGTCTATTTACTTTATGCAATTTTTATTTTTGCTTTGAGTCTCCATCTTCTCTTATAAGCACCAACTAGAGGGCACTATGATCGTACTTGAGCATTGGGCATAGCTAATATTTGAGTGTGTTTCATGAATGGATCAATGATTGATCATGATGGGCTAGGGATAAGTTTCTTTAGTGTTGATATTTTGAAAGACATGGTTGTTTGTTGACATGCTTGTGTATTGAAGTCATTATGTTAAAACTAGACTATTGCTTTGAAACATTATAAGTCCAAATGTCCATGATATACAAAAGAAAAGAATGTGATGAACATGTTAGGTAGCATTCCACATCGAAAATTCTGTTTTTATCATTTACCTACTTGAGGATGCTGATACGTCTCCAACGTATCTATAATTTTTGCTTGTTCCATGTTGTTATATTATCATTCTTGGATGTTTTACAATCATTTAATTACCACTTTATATCATTTTTTGGGACTAACCTATTGACATAGAGCCAAAGTGCCAGTTGCTGTTTTTGCTTGTTTTTTACTTCGTAGAAAATCAATACCAAACGGAGTCCAATCGCGACGAAACTTTTTGGAGATTTTTTCTGGACCAGAAGACACCCGATGGGCCAAAGAAGTACCGGAGAAGAAGCCCGAGGGGAGCACAAGACACCAGGGCGCGCCAGGGGCCCCCTGGCGCGGCCTGGTGGGTTGTGCCCACCTCGGGCCCCCTCTGAACCGCCTCTGATTCCTATAAATTCTCAAATATTCGGAAAATCCTAGGAGAGTCGATGAAACACAATTCCAGCCACCACAAGTTCCAGAACCATGAGATCCAATCTAAACACCATCTCGGAGGGCTTCATCTTTCTCATAGGTGCCTCTCCGATGATGCGTGAGTAGTCCACCATAGACCTACGGGTCCGTGGGCAGTAGCTAGATGGCTTCTTCTCTCTCTCTTATGATTCTCAATACAATGGTCTCTTGGAGATCTATTTGATGTAAACTTTTGCGGTGTGTTTGTTGGGATCCGATGAATTTTGAGTTCATGATCAGTTTCTATCCATGAATATTATTTGAGTCTTCTTTGATCTCTTATATGCATGATTGCTTATAGCATCGTATTTCTTCTTCGAATCTTTGGTTTAGTTAGGCCGACTAGATCGACTTTTCTTTCCATGGGAAGAGGTGCTTTGTGATGGGTTCGATCTTGCAGTGTTCTTTCCCAGTGACAGAAGGGGCAGCAAGATACGCATGTATCGTTGCTATTAAGGATAACAAGATGGGGTCTATTCCTACATGAATAGATCTTGTCTACATCATGTCATCGTTCTTATTGCATTACTCCGTTTTCCATGAACTTAATACACTAGATGCATGCTGGATAGTGGTCGATGTGTGGAGTAATAGAGGTAGATGCAGGCAGGAGTCGGTCTATCTATCTTGGACGTGATGCCTATATAATGATCATCGCCTTGGATATCGTCATGACTATTCGATTTTCTATCAATTGCCCAACAGTAATTTGTTCACCCACCGTGTGCTATACTCATGAGAGAAGCCACTAGTGAACCCTACGGCCCCCGGGTCTACTTTTCCATCATATTGCATTCCGATCTACATTTTTTCCACTCTTTGTTTTCAGATCTATAAAACCAAAAACCCAAAAATATATTGCTACAAATTTACTCTTTTTATTTGTGTTCTTGAGAGATATATCTCTCCTATCTATCACTACCTAATCTATCTTATTACCGTAGAGAGATTGACAACCTCTCTTTCGCGCCGGGTTGCAAGTATTTATTGTTTGTGTGCAGGTGCTGCTTATTGGGTGGTGGTGATCCTCCTACTGGTTCGATAACCTTGGTTTCATAACTGAGGGAAATACTTACCGTCGCTGTGCTGCATCATCCCTTCCTCTTTGGGGAAATACCGACGCAGTCTCAAGCCACGTCAGCTGCTACGAATCATAGCTGGTGCTAGGCCCACGTCTTGTTTTCCTGTTGGACTCATCGTGGTAGAAAAGAAAGAGCAACTAATCCCTGTATGCATGCATGTCATGACTCCCAACACGCATGGGCTTGGGGTCCATCTCCTTGATTTACTATGTGACCTTGACGTGCATCTCATAGATGGATTAGCATGTAATATATTCTTGCATGCCACGAGTCTTGTGCCTGATTGTTTCAAACAAACGATGACCTTCATCTTCTATCTCTGTATAAGATTTTTGTGTCCAGCGTTCAACACCGTCGTTTCTGGCCAGCAGGCAAATATTTTCTTTGTCTTCATGTCGCAGCTTGACACGTGGCTTGTACGACTCTATTAATTCCATACAAAATAAAATATTGTGTTGTAGTTCTCTTCTGGGTGATAAAATAATAATTTATATAAATACTAATAGAGATCACCTAATCATTGTATATGCAGACAATATTTTTGATCATATCAGTGGAGGCCATGTCCACATCATCCTCCCTTTCTTGAAAACAAAGCCATCCTCGGCGTTGCTTATTGTGTAAATGTGCTGACAAAATAGAGAAGGTGTATGCATGGTATATATATATATATATGTCATCCGTCTTTATTACTCTTTGCTGTTGCACAATTAATTTCTCTATGTCGGAGTGACTAGTATATCTTGTGAGCTGAGAAGTCAAGAAATTGTCACAAAAAATATACCCGCGGATTAAATTGCAACTTACTTTGCACATATAAGTGAAGCATATATTCATATAACCTGATTTGTAATGCTCATCATTAAACCATCCCAACATAGGTAGACAGCTAATAGGAATATACTAATTGACATGTGTAGATAAGCAATCTTGCAACATGCCCGAAATGTAATCAACAACGATGTTGGAGGTCATATTAAAATGATCAAGCATTGGCATATTAATATTCTCTTTCAAGCTAGCAAGACCATCATATGTGATGCAAATTCTATGCACCAAAAATTCATTGTCTATGCAGTCCTCTCCAATCAAGTTAAAAGTAAAATTTGGCGCATAAACACTTTTCAGAGAACTCAAACATGTGATCTCAGATATTGTAGTTCTCGCATGCGAGAAAGGAATAGGTGGATCCAAAAAAATAGAATTGAAAGAATTAGCATGGGAAATTCTAGCTAATACTTCATTATGTTTAACCAATTGTATGTGATCCAAACCAGATTGAATAATCAAGTCACATGGGTCAATTTTAGTTTCCTTTAGTTTTGTGGGTGCATCTAAATCAGTGAGGTAATCAGATTCTACAATAGGTGCACTCAGATCATTATATATTCCTATCTTTTGATTGCATGATAAACTCAAATCATTAACGTGATCATCAAGAATAGGTGGTGTGAGAAAATCAGTACCTTTATTATTGCCTTGTAGTTCTGGTTCATATGAAGTAAGGACAGTCGGTAGCGACGCCTCATAAGCTGCAAGTGGTGCAAACTTAGTTGGCGGCGCGATGGATGAAGGAACCATCTTTGACGGGAATTCCATCGCACGCTTGTTCGTCATGCATGCATCTCTTCTTATTTTCTTTTCAGCTTTACAAGCAAGACGAAACAAATGGTTGACAGAATACAATTCTTGATGCATTATTATGTCTTGTATATCATGATTTAAACCTCTCCAAAATCTATTCAGAAGATCTTCTTCACATTCTTCTAAACCACAACGAAACAAATAAGTACACATATTATCATAATATTCTTTAACAGTGTTATTGCCTTGTGCTAAGCGTTGCAATTTTCTAAGCAAATCACTAGCATGGTATGAAGGAACAAATCGGTTTCGCATACCAAGTTTTAAAGATTTCCAAGTAGTAGGTCTATTATTATAAATATTTCCCCGACAATAATTTCTCCACCAAACTAAAGCAAAACCGAAAAAGCATTTAGTCATGGCATTTATTTTCCTACGCTCAGAAAAATCATGGCTACCAAAGATTTCCTCTACCTCCATCTCGCAATCAATATACAAATCGGGTTCATATTTACCCTCGAATTGTGGCAAAGAGATAACATGATCATATGCGCTTCTACCTTGATATACATTTTGTGGTGGTCTCCTTACCTTCTGTGGTGGGACATAATGACTCGTATCAACATATGGTAAGTCATCGCCGACAATAGATGTAGCCCAACTATTGGTCACCCTAGAACCTGCCATGGTTAGTACCAAACAAGAACAAAATCACAAGTATAATAATCCTATTGTACTACTCGGATGTGGTGGAAAAACAATTCTCTCAACACTATAGCAATGACCAAGCTCTTACCAATTCTTACCGTGC
This sequence comes from Elymus sibiricus, assembly GCA_039707655.1. NCBI lineage: Eukaryota > Viridiplantae > Streptophyta > Magnoliopsida > Poales > Poaceae > Elymus > Elymus sibiricus. Next base: position 245,354,279 of record CM077667.1, on the reverse strand, counting down.
TGCAGTGGTTGTCGGTCCTTGGCGCGATCAAAAGTTATCAAAGTTGGATATAGCAATTGCCAAGTGACAGAATAAGGTATAATATAGGAGGTAGAGCTTGGTGAAGGTTTCCTCAACTCACAATATCGATGGCACAATTAAGCAAAAAGTAATGCAAGTTGAATAATTGCTCAAATTCCTAATTAGAGCTGGCCGTCGACTAGTAAGAGATAAACAATCTAAGCCTAGATACTGAATCAAGTGAGTGAAAAATGATGGAAATATGATGCTCGAAATAGCTAGATGTAAGTGAGGTATAAAAGCAAAGTAGGTGCAACCAAGAAAATGTTCACCAACTAGTACTGATATGAACAAAGTAGTTCTGAACAGTAAAAGAGATTGTCCAAACAAAATTCTAACCGGCCAGAACTTTGCAACAATTTTTTTTGTCCTTTTTTTCTTTTGCTCTTTTTTTCTTTTTTTTTCCTTTTTTTCTTTTTTTGTCTTGCTCTTGTTTTTTTTCAGGCCGGCTGGTAGAAGTCACGGACACAAATTATAAGTAACAAAAGAAGAAAACAAAATGAAAAATTACTGGACAAAGTGGTACGTAAACTAGCTAGATGAACAAGTTACAACGGGAGCTAGCTAGAAGTGAGTTGGCGTGGAGATTAGCAAGTACTAGTACTAGTGCGCAGGAGCGGTAGGTGGAGAGTTTTGTGGTATGGCGCGTGGAGGCAGACAAAGAGAGTTAGATGGCTGGCGTGTTGCGCGGGTGTGGATGGACGTGCGGACTCGCGGTGTCAGACACGGGTGGACGTGTGTCTGGATGTGTGCGTAAGCGGCTGCTGTACGAGCGATGATATTCGCGATCAAATCAACGGCTGATAAAAATATAGCAAAGGGAATAAAGGCGTTGAGAAATTAGGAAAAAAGAAAAAAATCAGAACAAACTAATCGCAATCTTTTGCTTCTTTGGTTAGGCGAGCGCGCAGAGAAAAATATGGTGGACAAAAACAAAGATCGATCTAGTAGAACAATTTTTCTCACATTAATCTAAACCAGCACTATTTCTAGGATGCATGCAACCAAAGATTCAAAAAAGCAAATACTAGATGCAAAATTGCTAAAAGCTAAAAAAGATAGGGGTAATGGATGAACTAATCTAAATTTTTTTAGCTTTTTGTGAGTTGTAGGACGGAAAATGAAACTACCTAATAAAACTGTAAATCTCTCACCGATAAACCTGAAAATTGATACCACTTGATGTGACGGCGGCCCGATATTTCGATGAGAGTGGGGATAACTATCGATTTAGTGGATTTTGACCTTGACGATCCGGCTATACCGTACTCGACGATACGCCTCGACAATCGCTAAACCAATCTCCGATGGTTATTGACCTTGCCGTACGCACAATCAACCTGAACAACGAGGTTCGAGTTCCTGCAAGCAACCGAAGAACCGGCAAGAACAATGGTAATTACAATCTGAAATTGCGGATAATAAACTGAGCACATGAACTAGATGAAAAGTTGGGGTTCCACTGTAAATCTGACAAGGCGGTACTCCTACATGTCTCGTAGATGCGATTTGTAGCAGTAGCTAAACAATACAATAAAACCCAAATCTAAGTCCTAATAGATGCTAAGTATATATAATAGCAGTAAATGAATCGTTCGCTGCCTCGACGTATGCCGCGTAGATGTTCCTTGGCTGCTACGAATCATAGCTGGTGCTAGGCCCACATCTTGTTTTCCTGTTGGACTCATCGTGGTTGAAAAGAAATAGCAACTAATCCCTGTACGCATGCATGTCATGACTCCCAACACGCATGGGCTTGGGGTCCATCTCCTTGATTTACTACGTGACCTTGACGTGCATCTCATAGATGGATTAGCATGAAATATATTCTTGCATGCCACGAGTCTTGTGCCTGATTGTTTCAAACAAACGATGACCTTCATCTTCTATCTCTGTATAAGATTTTTGGGTCCAGCATTCAACACTATCGTTTCTGGCCAGCATGCAAATATTTTCTTTGTCTTCATGTCGCAGCTTGACACGTGGCTTGTACAACTCTCTATTAATTCCATACAAAATAAAAGATTGTGTTGTAGTTCTCTTCTGGGTGATAAAATAATAATTTATATAAATACTAATAGAGATCACCTGATCATTGTATATGCAGACAATATTTTTGATCATATCAGTAGAGGCCACGTCCACATCACTAACATGTGCATCACATATTCTTTGCTTTTGTAGCATGGACATTTGGACTTTTAGATGGTTCAAAGCAATAGTCTATATTTGACATGAAGACTTCATTACTCATGCATACCAACTAGCAACCATGTCTTTCAAAATATCAACACTAAAGAGAGTTATCCCTAGCCCATCATGCTCAATCATTGATCCATTCATGAAACACACTCGAATATTAGCTACACCCAATGCACAAGTATGATCATAGTGCCCCCTAGTTGGTGCTTTATAAGAGAAGATGGGGACTCGAATTAAAAATACAAATTGCATAAAGTAAATAGATGGGCCCTTCACAGAGGGAAGTAGGGATTTGTAGAGGTGCCAGAGCTCAAAGCTTAAATTGAGAGAGAAAAATATTTTGGGTGGCATGCCTTTCCTGTCAATGAAAACGACCGAGTAGTTCTCAATACTTTCCATGCTAGATACATCATAGGTGGTTCCCAAACATAACATAAAGTTTATTCCTTTTTCCACCATTCTTTCATAATCCATGGCTAGCCGTATCCACAATTGCCTTCCATACCAACACTTTCCAAGGAATTTATTATTTGACAACATAAAGTAAATTTCTTTTTCATTTCTGGACTGGGCATCCCTATTACCGTCATACTCTCATGCAATGACAAGTGAATAAACACTCATCTTGAAAATAACACATCTAGCATGGAAAAATATTGGACACCCCCTACCGTTTCATGAGCGGTACGAGCGCACAAAAAGGAAATTCATTTTGAAAATTAGAGATGGCACATACAAATTTGCTTAGAACGGCATGGAAATACCGCATATAGGTAGGTACGGTGGACTCATAAGGCAAAACTAGGTTTAAGGATTTTGGATGCACAAGTAGTATTTCTACTTAGTACAACTAGAGGCTAGCAAATAGATTGAGAAGCAACCAACCAAGAAACAAAAATTCACATAAACGGGCATTGAGCACAACTAACACCGAATAATGCACCATAAGTAGGATGTAATTTCATTACATAACTATTGACTTTCGTGCTTGCATAGGGAATCACAAACCTTAACACCAATATTCTTACTAAAGCATAATTACTCACCAACATGACTCACATATTACTATCATCATGTCTCAAAACTATTACAAGGAATCAAGTTTAATTTGTCCAATGATCTTCATGAAAGTTTTTATTATATCCATCTTGAATATCGATCACTTTGGGACTAGTTTCATATATTGCAATTGCTTTTGACAAGATCAAATAAATTTAAGTGAAGAACATGAGCATAAAAAATTCATCTCCCAGAATAATATAAGTGAAGCATGCGAGAATTTCTTCAAAAATTTAAAGCACACCGTGCTCAAAAAGATATAAGTGAAGCACAAGAGTAAATGACAAGCTACTCCAAAAAGATATAAGTGAAGATCAAGCGAGTTGTTAAGTAAATGTGTAGCCATTTGAGAACTCTCTCTCATCTAAAGACTTTAAGATCTAAGTATTTTATTTAAGCAGTGAGAAAAAAAAATAGCACATATTATGTGGACAAATAAAAATTTAGGCTCAACATAGGCTAACCGATAATTGTTGATGAAGAGAGGTGGGAGGTGTAGCATCCCCAAGCTTAGATGTTTGAGACTTCTTGAAATATTATCTTGGAATGCCTTGGGCATCCCCAAGCTTGAGCTTTTGTGTCTCCTTAATTCCTTTTATATCACAGTTTCCCTAAATCTTAAAAACTTCATCCACCAAAACTCGAAAAGAACTCATGAGATAGGTTAGTACACATAAGAATAATTCCACACTTCTTGTACTGCCAAGACAAGTTGTAAAATAATTTCCAAACATCAACTACTGTTTACTATCGTTTCCACAATTTATATCTATAAATATAGGCTATGGAAACTATAGGATAAGTAGATAACAAAACTATGACAGCAATCTGTCCAAACAGAACAGTCTGTAGCAATGTATGAAAATAGTGTACTTCTGTAATTCAAAAAATTATGAAAATTTAGGACGTAATCAATAATTTTTATGACAACACTGTGTAAAAATTTCAGAAACTTTCCACGTCCAGTAAAATATGAAAATTCAAACACTACATAGAAAGTTTCTATTTTTACACAGCACACATCAAACATGCAATTCAAGCATACTAAAAGAAATTCTTGGAACTTTTTATTGAAAAAAAAATATAAATAACACCTAACAGAAAATAACAAAATATAATGATGATCCAAGCAAAGCACATATTATGTGACGAATAAAAATATAGCTCTAAGTAAGATATACCGATAATGTTGAAGACGAAAGAGGGGATGCCTTCCGGGGCATCCCCAAGCTTAGGCGCTTGAGTCCTCCTTGGATATTACGTTGTGTGTGCCTTGGTCATCCTCAAGATTAGGGTCTTACCACTCCTTATTCTTCTTATATCGGTGTCTCACCCAAAACTTGAAAACTTCAATCACACAAACTTAACGGAACTTCGTGAGAAGGGTTAGTATAGTAAATATAAATCATTTACTTAGGTACTGTTAAGACAAGATTCATAATTGTTCTCACATGATAACTACTGTAATCTACCGTTCACATAATTTATATCACTGAATATAAGCTATGGGAACACTCAAACAAGCAAACTATGCATGCAAAACAGAATCTGTCAAAAACAGAACATTCTGTGAAGATCTGTAGTATAGACATACTTCCTTGTCTCTAAAAATTCTAAAACATTTGGAAAACCTGAATAATTGGTATATCAAAATTGTGTAAAAATTTCAGATCAGTATCATGCCCCAGTAAAAAATGAAAATTCCTCTACTATAGTCAAAAGTTTCTGTTTTGGTTCAGCATCAATTCTACTCATCTTGTGAGTCATCCCAAAGGCTTTACTTGGCACTTTATTGAAATAAAAGACACAAAACATGATTACTATAGTAGCTTAATCATGTTAACACACAAAAACATAAAGGAAAAGTGTTGGGTCGTCTCCCAACAAGCGCTTTTCTTTAAAGCCTTCTAGCTAGGCATGGTGATTTCAATGATGCTCACATAGGAATAGTAATTGAAACATGCAAGAGAGCATCATGAATCTCATGACAAGCACATTTAAGGCTAACCCACTTCCTATGCATAGGGATTTTGTGAGAAAACAATTTATGGGAGGAAGAATCAACTAGCATAGGAAGGCAAAACAAGTATAACTTCAAAATTTCCAACACAGAGAGAAGAAACATGATATTATTGCAATATGTAAAAGCATATGTTCCTCCCTCATAATAATTTTCAGTAGCATCATGAAGGAATTTCACAATATAACTATCATATAAAGCATCACTTTCGTGATCTACAAGCATAGAAAATTTATTACTCTCCACATTAGCAATTTTCTTCTCATTCATTGTAGTGGGAGCAAACTCAACAAAATAACTATCATGAGACACTTGATTGACATAACCACATTCAATATTAAAATCATGATGACAAGTTTCATGGTTACTATCACTCTTTATAGCATACATGTCATCATCATAATCATCATAGATAGGAGGCATGCCATCATTATAATAAATTTGCTCATCAAAACTTGGGGGACAAAAAATATCATCTCCATCAAACATAGCATCCCCAAGCTTGTGGTTTTGCATATCATTAGCATCATGGATATTCAGAGAATTCATACTAGCAACATTTCAATCATGCTCATCATTCAAGGAATTCTCATTAAGTATTTTCATAAACTCTTCTACCAATAGAGCACAATTTTTCGAACCATCATTTTCACGAAAGACATTAAAAAGACGAAACAATTGATGCAACCTAAACTCCATTTTTTGTAGTTTTCTTTTATAAAACCAAACTAGTGAAAAACAAGAAACTAAAATATTTAATTGCAAGATCTAAAGATATACCTTCAAGCACTCACCTACCCGGCAACGGCGCCAGAAAAGAGCTTGATGTCTACTACGCAACTTTATTCTTGTAGACTTTGTTGGGCCTCCAAGCGCAGAGTTTTGTAGGACGGTAGAAATTTTCCCTCAAGTGGATGACCTAAGGTTTATCAATCCGTGGGAGGTGTAGGATGAAGATGGTCTCTTTCAAACAACCCTGCAATCAAATAATAAAAAAGTCTCTTGTGTCTCCAACACACCCAATACAATGGCAAATTGTATAGGTGCACTAGTTAGGCGAAGAGATGTCATAGAAGTGCTATATAGATGGTAGATAAAGGCTTTTGTAATCTGAAAAAATATAAAAACAGCAAGGTAGCAAGTACCGAAAGTGAGCACAAACGGTATTGCAATGCTTGAAAACAAGGCCTAGGGTCCGTACTTTCGGTAGTGCAATCTCTCAACAATGCTAATATAATTGGATCACACGACCATCCCTCAACGTGCAACGAAGAATCACTCCAAAGTTCTTATCTAGCGGAGAACACAAGAAGAAATTGTTAGAAGGGTACGAAACCACCTTAAAGTTATCCTTTCCGATCGATATATCCAAGAGTTCATACTAAAATAACACCAAGTTATCCTTTCCGATCAATCTATCTAGAGTTCGTACTAAAATAACACCATATGATACGCATTAACCAACTCTAAGGACACCTAGATACTCCAATGTCACCAAAAGGTTCCATGAGTTAATTATACGATACGCATCAAACAATTTCAGATTCATAATACTCAATCCAACACAAAGAACCTCAAAGAGTGCCCCAAGATTTCTATCGGAGAACATGGTATGAAAACGTGCAATCAACCCCTATGCATAGATCCCCTAGGTCACCGGAATCCGCAAGTTGATGCCTCAACATATATCAAGTGAATCAATAGAATACCCCAATGTCACTATGGGCATCCCACGCAAGACGTACACCAAGTGTTCTCAACCAAAATATTCAATCCAACATAACGACATCTCAAAGGGAAAGATTCAATTCATCACAACATGATAGCAAGGGAATAACATCATATGATCCGACTATATTAACAAAGCCCGTGATATATCAAGATCGTGACATCTCACGAACACGAGAGAGAGAGAGAGAGAGAGATAGAACACATAGCTACTGGTACATACCCTAAGCCCCGAGGGTGGACTACTCCCTCCTCGTCATGGCCTCCGCCAGGATGATGAAGATGGCCACCGGAGATGATCTACCCTCTCCAGCAGGGTACTGGAACGCAACCAGATTGGTTTTTCGTCAATACAGAGAGTTGCGGCGGCGAATCTTCTCTTTTAGGGTTATTTCTGGGGGGGGGGGGCTCTGAATATATAAGATTTTTGGGCGTCGGTTTCACGCGAAGATGGGCCACGAGTGGATCACAAGACACCAGGGCGCGCCGGAGGAGCCTGGTGCGCCCTAGTGGGTTGTGCCCACCTCGTGGATCTTCTGGCCCTCCAACAAAGCTTCTAGTGCCTCTTTTGTTCCAAAAAAATCGCCAAAAAGTTTCGGTGCATTGGGAGAACTTTGATTTCTGCACAAAAATCAACACCACGATAGTTCTGCTGAAAACAGCGTCAGTCCGGGTTAGTTCCAAAAAATGATATAAAGTTGCCATAAAATGATTGTAAAACATCCATGAATGATAATATAACAGCATGGAACAATCAAAATTTATAGATACGTTGGAGACGTATCAGCTGTCATCATCATCAGAATCTGAGGAGTGGGGAATGGGAGCTTCATCCACTTCCTTCTTAAGTTCATCTATAGTCGTAGTCAGTCCATCCACTTTGTTGTTCAGCGTGGAAAATTTATCCTCCACAATCCTCACAAGACTATCCTGATTGAGCTGAACGGTCTTGATGTACTTCTGCATGCTCTGAATGGTGCTAATAAGAAGATCCATTTGCTCATTCCTTGTTCTAGGAGCCTGAGCACTAGTGGCTCTAGCTGCCTCAGCCTCTGCCTGTGCAGTAGATGAAGTGGGATGACTAGGATCCATCACCACGACATTATCCTCTAACTCTGGCTGAAGTGGCAAATGGGACGATCAAGTGCATACACATTCTTCTCTAACTTAGAGTTAATGAGCATCTGAATGTATGGTGCATATCCACAAGATCTCTTCTGGTCTGCGACTGTCCTCTTCAATGTTTCTACAATCAAGTCCATCACTCTGATCCTGGTGTGGGAGTCTATGTGATGCAGCTTGTTGATGGAATATCCCCTTGTCATCTTATCGTCTCCAGATTTGGGCATCAAGGTATGCCTCAAAATGGTATTAGTGGTGGGTAGTCCTGCTTGAAGGTAATAGACAGAACCAAACTTATGTGAATGCACATGTGAAGCAGGGATTTCCTTGTACATATTTGCCATGGAGTTGTGACTCATCTTGGATTCAGCATATACATCCAAGTCACCTTCTTGTACCTGTGGGGCTCCTAAGATGGTGGCCCACTCATCAACAGTAGATTGGTACCTCACTCCTTCAGTCATCCAAACAATCGTGCCATCCGGATAAAAGTGTGCAGTGGAATAGAACTGCATGATCATCTCATCATTCCAAGTTGAAAACTCTCTGCCAACAAAGTTCGCAAGATCAATGCACTGGAAGTTGTCTCTGACACTGGGAAAGAAATCTTCATTGTCCTTGATGTAGTCCCAGTCGACACATCTCATGTCACTAACAGCTGGGCTCTTGTCCAATATGACAGTCTCATAAAAGTCCTGATGTTCCTTGGTGTGAAATCTGGCATCCACAGCAGCCCTTCTCCTGGAGGCATAAGGATCAACAGCTCTCCACTTCCTCAGCCCTGAGTCTTTCCTGTTCTTCATATCTTCTGCAACTAGGTCATCATCATTATGAATAGGCAAGTGGGGCCTCAGCTTTCTCAAAACAGATACGTCCTCCTCTTCTTCTATCATAGTGGACTTCTTGTTCTTAGCAGCACTTGGAATGTCTCTAGTAGACTTCTTTGACTTGGAGGCTGCAGCAGTCTTCTTGGGAGCAGACTTGGTGCTCTTAGCTGGAGCATCCTTGGGCATAGCATCTGCCATCAATTTCTTCTTCTTAGCTGGAGGAGCTTTGGCAGATGGTTCTTCCTCTTCATCTTTTTCCTCAGCTTCTGTTAGATCTTCATACATTGAAGTTGGTCTGCCAACAACATGTATAATTCTCTTCCTAATCCTCTTCTTCTCTCCTGCCTTCTTAGGCAATGATTTCCTTGGAGGCTCAACAGAAATAGATGTGTTAGCCTTGGCACTTTCAAGAGCTCTCCTAGCATCAGTGCTAGAATATTCCTTTCTGACAGCTCTCTTTGTAGAAGTAGCCTATGTAGTTGTGCTCTTGGCAGCTTTCTCTTTCTGCCTCTTGGCTAATACTTCTTCTGGCACAAAATCAGCATCTTCCTCATCTGAGTTCAACTTCTTCCTTGCCCTGGTGGCAGCCTTGGGCAGGTTAGGAGAACTATGCACGTCATCATAAGAAGATGAACTAGCTTCAGGGCTAGTGTCTGCACTCATGTCCACATCTCTTTCTCTGAAATTGTTCTGACTGTGATCTAATCCAAACATGATGACCTTGTGAATAGAATATATAAGAGCAGATAGGTTGAGCATCACAAAATACTGGAGTTTTTCAAAAAAAATAACTTAGAAACTTGGGTTTAAATTTTCGGAGTCACCGAGACAGACCACTTGCATTAACAGAGACTTGGGCAATCTTTCCGGTGTCACCAAAAAGAACTGCTCGGTCTCACCGAAGCGGTTCTCATAAACCCTAAAAACTAAATCGGTAGAACCAATTTTATCAACTCGGTGTCACCGAGATGCATGTTGCGGGAGGTTAGACCCAAAATTTCCTCGTTCTCTAATCTATGAAAGTATTTGGTGGAATAGGAAGCTTTCAATATTTGGCAAGATTACGGAACAACCCTAATGCGTTTGAATAAGACATTGGAACGCATGAGGGTGTCGAAACCATACCCTAAATTGGCGATGGTCCGACTACGGTGACGATGGCGGTGATGATTTCCGTCGACGGCGACGATCCCAACGGCGAAGGCGCTCGGGGAGACAAGGGCGACAACCAAGGGGTCCGGAGTGGCAGCTTAGGATTGGAGACTCGAGCGTTTGAAGATGAATTTCAAAACGTCGGGTCCACCGGGATTAAGTACCCTTTACTGTCGGTGACGCGGAGACAAAAAATTTGGTGCCACCGAGTTCCACTACTGTCTGTTGACGGGGAAACTCGGTGAAGCTGAGATTATGGTATCGGTGCTACCGAGGTGCAAAAACAGATCGACCCTGAGCATTCAGTGAAACCGAGAATTTTTGATTGGTTGCACCGAGTTGCACTTTAGGGAGGTTTTGGAAGTCAACCTTGATGAAACGGAACTCCGAGTGCTCCTCACACAGAAGGTTCGAGAAGTGCTTGTTCAAGATTTTGTGATGAAGCAAGAATAGAACTTGAGACAAGAAAGCATATATAGCTAGAGAGGGGTCCTAGGCATTCTTGTACATCCAATTGGTTAAAAGAAAAAACAAGAACCAAATAGCAACAATTGGATGTCCTCGAATGAGAAAAGATATGCATACCAACATGCTCACACAATAAGATGTCCAATGAAATCATGGCAAACATGCAAAACCACTCTAGCATCTAACAAGCACTTTGGTGATGAGTGAGTCATCTATATATGAGTATATTGACTTAGGAGTCAAGTAAGAATACTTGATCATTGGTCATACTCATCGTTTAAGCACAAGTGGGGTTACCACTTTTACATAAAGCATTTAATGTTGTCACATTCTTAAGAGATGCTTTAAATCAAGTCTTAGAGTAAAGCTCCCCCTTTATGTGACATCCCCCCTAAGAGGGATAAACTAACCTTGGGTTTTGTCATAGAAGACTTCGTGTAGGTGATGTAGTGGTGGATGCTCAATGTTGATGAAGATCATCTTGAGCTTGGAGCAATCCTCGTTGCTTCCTTACTGTTCTCACCTATATGGGTTAGTCCCAAACAAGAGACACATACAAGGATGTCTATGGACATGGAGTGCAAAGCATATAAGATGATGTCCATGGATTCATTCATTACCTTGTCTCTTGCTTACCTTTGAGGGAATGTGTGACTCCTTGAACTATTGCATAGAGTTGGAGTTGATTGCAAATAGCTCTTGCCAATAATGAATATGAGTGAATTTCACTGGCGGAGTCACCCCTCAAGAACTTCTCTAGTTCTTGTTCTTAGGGACCCACATCAAGTTGATGGGGATCCTTGGTGTTGAAGTAGTATTGGTAGACGTAGAACTTGGAGTAGCCTTGGGAACCCACTTTACCATGGCTAGGGACTCATCTTCAAGTGTGTCAATGTCATCATGAAGCTTGCCCTTGCCCTTGTCGTCTTGTGGACGAAGGCCATCTTCAGAGCTTGTTCCCTTGGGAGGAGTAGGTTCATACTTCTCCCTTTGAGGAACAAACTTGGGCTTGGGGTATTGACTTTCTTCCCATTCAACTCCATTGGCGTTGAAGTAGCAAATGCCATGGTTCTTCCGGTATCCTCCATGCTTGCGTACAATTTCTTCGAATTGCTTACATCCGGCAAGACTTTTGTAGACACCTTTATCTATAATTCCTTTCAATAAATTATTTTCTTGCTCAAGTGTAACTTGGCTAAAAGAATCGTTAGTGGAATCAATAGAACTACTAGAAGCAATATCATTAGATTTATCATTTTTATTGCTACTAGTTGAAGAACCTTTCTTGCCTTTGTTACTAGATTGCTTAGTCTTAACATGTGGAATAAATGTAGACAAGAGTAGTCGTTTGGCTAGATAAGAAGAAGTCTTCTTTTGGAGATCGTCATTGATTGCTTTAAGAAACTCATTTTATTGCTCCAAATTGAGCTTCTCGAAGCGTAGGTTCTCATGAGTCCTTACAAGCTCTCTATGATCTTCTAAAGTAGATTCATGAGCTAACTTAAGAGTGTTTAATTCTTTAGTTAGTCGTTCTATTTCCTTCTTATCATCATCACACGACTTATCTTGACTAGCATAACCATTATCTAGCTCATTTTGACTAATATCACTAGTTTTATCAAATAGCAAGTCATCATCTCCAAGTAAGTCATCCTCATCACTATTGAAGTCAATGTATTCGGGGTGTGATACCTCGGGGCCTTTGGCCATGAAGAAACTTTCACTCCCTTCATTTGGTGAATCAAATATGTCATAGGAGTTGGAGGTCACGAGTGCAAGTCCGGCAACACCTTCATCTTGACTATAGTCGAAGTTGGAGTGATAGCTTCTCTCGGATTGGTTGTCGGATTCGGAGCTGGAAACCCATTCACCAACATGAGCTTGATGTCTTCTTCTTGTGTAGCTCTTGGTGTCCTTGTCCTTCTTCTCCGAGTCCCTACTTCTCCTTGAGGGTCTTCGTTCATAACGATCATCTCTACTCCTTCTTTCTCTTCAAGGTGACTCATCTCTTCAGCTTCGTCTTCTAGGTGATTCTTCTCTTCTCTTGTGGGGGGCCGTGCACTCATTGGAGTGTCCGGGCCTTCCACACTTGTAGCAATTTCGGTCACGACTAGATGAACGCTTCTCTTCATATCTTGAATTGGAGCTTCTCTCTTTGCCTCTACTCTTGTAGAACTTGTTGAATTTCTTGACCATGAGGCTTATCTCTTCATTGGTTACAAGGTTATCACTTGATGTAACGGGAGTGTCACTTGTAGCTTTGTAAGCATCGCTTGACTTGGTGTGAAGTTCTTCCTTGTCTTTGAGTGACATATCATGAGCAACAATCCTTCCAATGACTTCTGTAGGCTTGAGATCTTTGTAGTTTGGCATCATCTGGATCAATGTGCACACGGTGTCACACTTTCCATCCAAGGCTCTAAGGATCTTCTTGATGATGAATTTGTCGGTCATTTCTTCGCTTCCTAAGCCGGCAATCTCATTGGTGATGAGAGCAAGCCTAGAGTACATTTATGCAACTCCTTCACCATCCTTCATACTTTTCAAGTTGACTTTGAAGCACATCCAACTTAGATTCCCTGATAGATTCGGTACCTTCGTGCATATCAACCAACGTATCCCAAATTTCCTTTTCATTCTCAAGACGGCTGATTTTGTTGAATTCTTCGGGGCATAGGCAGTTGAATAGAATGTCACATGCTTGAGCATTGTATTGCAACATCTTCAATTCTTCCGCGGTCGCTTCACGATCCGGTTCCTTTCCATCACCAAAGAATTCACCTTGTAGGCCAACATGAACAACAGCCCATACGGCGGGGTTATGACCAAGAATATGCATTTTCATCTTATGCTTCCAACTAGCAAAAATTTTACCATCAAAATATGGACCTCTACGGTGATAGTTTCCCTCACTAGACGCCATACTCTCCTAGGTTGTGAGACCAATCCAATGGAGACCAAAGCTCTGATACCACTTGTAGGATCCAAAGTATGTCTAGAGGGGGGGTGATTAGACTACTTGACCAAATAAGAATCTATCCTTTTCCAAATTTTAGTTGTGGGCAGAGTTTAGCAATTTGCACAAGTCAAGTTCACCCTACACATGCATGTCTACGATAATTGCAGTGGAAAGTAAAGACAAGCATATGTAAGAGGATAAGGGTAATAAGATCAAACGCAATTTGGAGACACAAATATTTTTTCCCGTGGTTCCGATAGGTGGTTCTATCGTACGTCCACGTTTATGAAGTCTTCAACCCACGGAGGGCAGCGGCCACGAGAATCCACAGAGGGCTCCACCCAGAAAGGGTCCGCGAAGTAGCAACCTCGACTATTCCATAATGGCTTCTGCCCACGAAGGACTTGCCTCACTATGGGTAGATCTTCACGAAGTAGGCGATCTCCTTGCCGTACAAACTTCTTGGTTCAACTCCACAACACGAATTGGGAGGCTCCCGAGCAACACCTAACCAATCTAGGAGGCACCACCCTCCAAAAGGTAATAGGCTCGATAGTAACGATGAACTCCTTGCTCTTGTGTTTCAAATGATAGTCTCCTCAACACTCAATCACTCTCTCACAGATTTGGCTTGGGTAGAAGAGATTGATTGGATGGAAAGCAACTTGGGGAGGCTAGAAATCAAGATCCATATGGTTGGACTGGATGATCTTGACCTTAACACAAGGATAGGTGGTTCTCTCTCAGAAATTTGGATATGGCAAGTGGGTGCGTGTTCTGAGTGCTTCTCATGCGAGTGGGATGTGGTGGAGGGGTATATATAGGCATCTCCAAAAATCCAACCGTTACAACATTATTGCCCAACTCGGTGGAACCGAAGTAAAACTCGATGGCACCGACTTGTTCAAAATGTGGCAACTTTAGGCTTTTCGGTGAGACCGATATGGAATACTCGGTGGTACCGATATGGGTGACCTTGGCAGTTACCAAATCTCGGTGAGACCGATTTCTCAAACTCGATGGGACCGATTTGGAGAAATTGGTTAACAGAGAGTTGGCCCAACTTCTCAGTGAAACCGATTTGCAAAACTCGGTGGGACCGAATCATGAAAATAGATAACCAGGAAGTTGGTCACTGTTTTCGGTGGCACTGGAAGGGAATGTTGGTAGTACCGAGTTGTGGGTCTTGGCTAGGGTTTCTGTCTGGGCTTTTGACTCAGTGTAGCCGATGTGGAAATGTTCGTGTCACCGATTTTGAGTGGTAGGCTCTATGACAGAATATTTGTGGGAGAGCTTGTGGGTGTTTTTGGTGACTAACACTTGATCACTTTGATTATTTCATTCACCATTATTACCTCACCCCTTTTGATAGTATTGGCTTTCCTATGGACTCAAAGTGATTTCTCACAAAGTAAAATGTAGAGTCTTCATGCTTGTAGCTTAGCCAATCATATTCCTTGCATCTTGGGGTCTCCTCACAATCCTTTGCCAATCAAACATTGAACTTTTTCCTAAAACATACTTAGTGGAAACATTAGTCCAATGAAACATATGTTGTTATTAATTACCAAAACCACCTAGGGAGAAGTTGTGCTTTCATGTGGTTGACGCGTCGGCGGTGGACTGAAGCTTCCGGCCTAAGCCATATATGAGAATTGGCCCAAGATATTTTTATACTACATCACACACGTTTCATGATCAAGAACTACTTGCGATGTATTTAATTTTCATATTGCTTTGAAACAAAAAATGAAGTTACATCGGCAATTGAAGGTGTTTGGATGGCAATAAAATTTATCAGCAGTGAACGTGCAACTATAGGAGTGTCTGTTAAATATGGAATTATTCAGGGTTGTTTAGGCCCTTTTAAACATTTAAAGAGTTTTTTAGACATTTCGTGTGCATACTTCAAATTTGAACTGCAGTTAAGCACATACTAGAGTGCATCTGAATGGGTTGAAAATCATCTATGTGTTACTGGATACATGTTTTGGTCCAATGCAAGAAATGGAAATTAAATGAATTCCAAACCTCTCAGTATTTTGGCTCGGTCGTAGACTTTGAGAAGCCGCGTTTTCAAATTCCTGTAAATCCAAATATCGTCAGAAATTCATGAAACTTTGCATGGTGTCATGTCATGGCTCATGTGTGTCGTGGTAGAACAAATGCCCACTTCGGGACAAGTTTTGGCACAAACCTCTTACAAACCGAAGATTCTCACAAGAAGTCATGTGGTTCCTATAGGGAAAGTTCACATTTTAAGTGCGAAACAACATCTGATGTCTCTTCTCGCCTTGAATTTATTTCTAGAGTCTCCATAGAGCAACATGAATGTGTCGTGCTAAACAATGGAATATTACAGAGTTCGTTTGGACTTTTTAGTACATTAATTGAGTTTTTTAGGCATGTAATGTGCATAATTCAAATTTGAACTACAATCACACGGTCCAGCGCATGAAAATAGGTCGAAAAATCATACACATTTCCCTGGCTGCATGTTTAGGTCCCACGCAAGAAATGGGAATGAATTTCAAACATATCATCATCCTGGCTCGACCTCAAACATTGGGAAACATAGTTTTTAAATTCATGTAAATGCAAACTTTGACAGAAATTCATGAAATTTGGGCATGGTGTCATCAATTGCCTTGTTGTGTGTGTTGTGGTAAAAAAATTGCCCTATTTTTGACAGGTTTTGGCATAATGCTTCTTAGAACCGGCGATTCTCACAAGAAAGTCGTGTGTTCCAATAGGGAAAGTTCACCTTTTATGTGCGAAACAACATCCGCTCTCTCTTCTCGCCTTGAATTTATTTCTAGAGTCACCATAGAGCAACATGACAGTCATGCTAAACTATGGATTTATTCCAGGATTCGTGAGACCTATTTAATACATTAATTGAGTATTCTAGCCGTTTAATGTGCATAATTCAAATTTGAACAACAATCACAAGGTCCAACGCATGAAAAATAGGTTGAAAAAATCATATGCCTTTCCCTGGATGGATGTTTAGGTCCCACGCAAGAAATGGGAATGGATTTCTAACATCTAATTGTTTGTTGGCTCGGCCGCAAACATTGAGATACTTGGTTTTCAAATTCCCGTAAATCCAAAACTCGTCAGAAATTCATGAAACTTGGAATGGTGTCATGACAAGGGACACATATGCTGTGGTAAAAATTGTCCAAATTGGACATGTTCTTACACAATTTCCTTACAAATCGGAGCTCCTCAAAAGAAGCTTTGTGGTTTCGATAGGGAACATATTATATAAGCATGTCACATATGAGGGCGAAAAGACATCTGATGCCTCTTCTCTCCTTGATTTTTTGTAGAAACAACACAGACATGTACGTGCGAAGTGCAAAAATATGAATAAATTAAGGGATCATCTGGCTTTCAAATACATTAATTGAGTTTTTGGTGCATTATTTAATGTGCCTAATTCAAATTTGATCTACAATCCCAAGGTCCAGGGCAGCAAAATGGGTTGAAAAATCATATATGTGTCCCTAGATGCATGTGTTAGGTCACATGCAAGAAATGAGAACGAATTTCAAACATCTCAGCATGTTTGCTCGACCACAAGCATCGAGAAACTTGGTTTTTAAATTTTCGTAAATCCAAAACTCCGTCAGAAATTCATGAAACTAGGAATGGTGTCGTGACAAGGCACACATATGCCGTGGTAAAAAATAATACCAACTTCGACATGTTTTGTCGCAAGCCTCTTACAAACCGGAGCTTCTCACACAATAAGCTATGTGGTTCCGATAGGGAAATATGCATGCCATATCTGCGGGTGAAACGACATCCGATGCCTCTTCTCTCCTTGATATTTTTCTAGAAACAACATAAAGCAATAGGTGTGTGCTGCAAAAATATGAAATTATTAAGGGTTCGTATGGCTTTTTCTATACACTAATTGAGTTTTATGTGCATTTAATGTACATAATTCAAATATGAGCTACAGTCACAAGGTCTATGTTGGGCAGGGCCTCGTCATATAAAGCACAAATACTGTGGTGTTTTTTTGTGTCCACTTTAAGAGAAAGAGCAAGCATTATTAATAGCCAACAAAGGCATTTTGGAACAAAAATCTGTCACGTTACCATCGCAAACGGGCGTATTATTTATAATTCGTGGACGTTCTACATACCATTTACGTGCTGCCATGTGTCGCTCTCTGTATTGGCAAGGAGGTAGCATTCAGACAGGTGTTTGAGTAGACGGGTGGTGTGCGAGCAGTGTCCTCCGCACGCTCATCAGGGAGGCATGTCCTTTGCCAGTCATCAAAGACGTTTCAGACTGAATATCCATATGCAGACCGAGGGAAATTGTTCCTTCCCTACTAAGCCAAGCGAAAATCTGGCGCGAAGGAATTTTTTCAGTGCGTCATCGCAAACGGTTGTGAATGATGACCCATGTGCCCTTCCCAATGCTACACCTTGTACTGGTGCTAACTGCTAAGGTTGACATGTATGCAAAAAATCTGATGTGGGAAGGTAATTAAGAGGAGAGATATGAGTTTGGTGACTACATGAAGAAACAATGCCAAGTGCGTGAACCTTGGCAAAACACTTAAATGAAGGAAACTCACCAATGCATGCAAGAGTTTAGTTGCTAAATCATTAAATGAAGGGACCTTAGCAACAATGCATTGTGGACTTGGGTAAATCTTCATTTGTTAAACTGGAAACACTGTCAACTGTCAAGTTTTGCAGGAACAAAATCACTATTATGGTGCACTTTTGCAACTGAAATTCTGCAAACATAGATTTCATTCATAGATTAAGCATTGGCTTTGTACAAAATAGTTTACCTCGACAGCTAAATCGAACAAACTTTTCCCCATTCGTTGCCAACAACGTACTGAAATAGCTAGTTCAACTATATATACTAGCTAATTGAAAGTAGGTGGGACAGTTCAACCATATCTATAGTTAGATGAACTGAACAAAATAGCCCCTAAATACTACTCCGGAGGGGCTTTGTGCTACTGCCAGCAGCCTTCTCCTCTGCCGAGCGCATTCAGTAAGAGGCAGAGGAGGAGTTGCCTACCTATGAGCTGGAGGAGTCGAATTCGTCGGCTGCCGCTCCTGACGCCCCTCCTCGAAGCAGCGGGACTCGGCGTAGATCTCCTCATTTCACGCCACAGTTGCGGTGTCTACTGCGGCCATGGCGGCGGTGAGCCTCTTTGCGTGCTCGACCTGGTGCTCCTCCTCCTCATGTAGGAAGTTGATGTAGTATGCTAGGAGGTTGATGCAAAAGCCGAGCGGCTGGGTTTCGGCGGGGCCTCCTCCTCCCGCTTTCGGGCCGCGGTGGAGGAGTGGGTGATGGCCCCGGCGGCTGACCGTGGGGTGGCTGCCAAGGCGAACGCTTGTGTGGTGGAGGCCAAGGAGGCCGCTGGTGGGGTGGACAAAACGGCGGCCGGTGATGGGGTGGAGGAGCGTGTGGTGGGTGCCGTGCGCACAGCCAACAAGGACGACACACGCACTACACGCTTCCGGGAACTGCGCCACCGACATGGTGCAGCCTCCCAGCTGAAGCTGCCCTCTGGCGGAGTGGCGGAGCAACGACGATGGATAGGTGGCATTAGCGATTGGGGGAGAATCAAACTTGGGAAGCTACGGGCAGGGAGGGGATGAATGCGATGTGGAGGTGCGGGCCGTGAGGGTTTATAAAGCAGGCGGCCAAGGCGAGCCGGGGGGAAGCTTGCGCGCGTTCCTGCGTGGTTGCGTGGGAACGGGAAGCCCAAAAGAAACGTTGCGCACTCCCGAAGCATTGGGTGTTTGGGGGATTTCGGTGAGCCGGGTGGGAAGCTTTCGCGGGAACCATCACGGGAACCTGCGCGCTCCCGAAGCGCGCACTGGAATCCTCGAGCGGCAACGCGGTGACAAGACGGGACGGAGGTGGGAGAAATGACAAGTACACAAGCGGTTAATAATAAAAAACTGTTTGCGTTTTACTACAAAGCAAACGGTCATTCTGTACGCACCGTCGCGAATTAATCTACGCATGAGACGGTTAATGCGGCCGCGGTGCGCTGTGCTCATGTTCGTGCGTGCTCGCTCTGCCGGTGTCCACGCGCGAACGGTCACGTACGTTCGGGGCGCCATATGCATGCGGTTGCACCGCTCCCGGTGCCACCATGCTGTTAAGCGTTGTAAAAACTGCCATGCGGACGTACCGAAATTACAGGCCGTCCGGTGCAATTTATTCCCACAGCCATTTACCTTCGTCTCTTCCACCTTCCGATCGTGCCACACAACACAAGGAGCACACCCACGATCTCTTCATTGCTTCAACCTTCCCGTGCGGATCCAATGGCGGCTGCCAGCGCCGAGCGGTAGTTTGCCAAAATTGTCAAAGTGGACACCCACATCAGGAAGACGGACCTCTCGATGGTCTACACCAATGACCCGGTCGTGGTGATGAACTCCATCAGCACGTTGGAGCAGCTGCTTGCTGAGGATGACAAGTACAAAGTGATCGGCTTTGACCTCGAGTACACCGGCGGCCGTGCCGGGCATGATCAGAAGGTTGTCGTCGCCCAGTTGTGCGTGCGCCATCACGTTCTCGTCTACCACTACTGCATGGCCACAAGTCCTTGCGAGCGTTTCGCCAGGTTTTTCAATAGCCCCGACTACAGGTTCGCAACGGTGGACACCACCAACGATTTAAAGGTGCTCGAGACTTCGGGCTTGTCCTGCCAGAAGCTTGTCTACATCCAAGGTCAGTACAGGGTCTGGGCTGGCGAGAAGAAGAAGCAAAAGGACTCCCTGGTTGACCTCGCCGCGGCCATCATCGACCCCTACTACAAAGATATGAAGGCTGAGTGCCACAAGGACAAATCTTCCTGGCACAAGGCCTAGGTGAACGAACTGGATGAAGAACACATCAAGTACGCGGCCAAGGACGCGTACACAAGCTACGAGATGTACAGGATGATCATTGACATGAGGAAGTGCCTCCTTCCTGCAGACGGCGAGGGATAGCCACAAGAAAAGCAGTGTCAGCAACCGTCATCAGAAGAACAGCATGATTTGCTGATCTTCTACTTCTTGTAAATTTATATTGAGGAATGTACATGTGTTGTGTAGTCACTTATATAATTGGATGTTCAAGTTGGTTATGCAACAATAATGTTGGTGTTTTGTAGACACAACATATAAATGTTGTGCAAACAGAGCAAATCACATCTCATACAATTATTAGCAGCAACCGTCTGCCCACAACACACACATGTTGTCAGGATGAATCGTTTGGGTTATTTTTGGTCTTGCCACACAATTCTGATGAATGAACTGTTTGCCGGGTACGCACAACACACACGGTTGATAGGATGAATCATTTGGGTTATTATTGGTCTTCCCAAACAATTCTCATGAATGAACTGTTTGTCGGGTATCACACACGCCTTCTTAGGCTAACTCGATTGTGTTCTGCTGGATCAGCGCAAACAGTTTGTCCGAGTGAACTGTATGCCGCACTACGCACACATATGTAGTTTGTTAACCGTTTCTGTTATATTCCATAATCACAAATAGTTCATAAGAACAAACTGTATGCAACGCATCACACACACAAATATTTTTTGAATCGTATTTGATGGTTCCTCCATCGCACACGGTTTTCGTCATTGGCGGCGGAGCTTGAACTATACCGTTTGCGATTGATGGATCGCACACAGTTTCGTCGAAGGGTCTCTGATTGATGTGTCGTCTTTGGACCATCCTGCATTAGTGTTGGTAGACCATGGCAATTTGATAAAAATTCTATACACCATGGTAGGACAAATCAGCATACTCTTGTTCATAAGGATAAAAATATAACTTTGCTTCCTATGTCTCCTGGACATATTATAAAAGATGACATTGCTAGAGCTAGTAAAGCAAAACAGGGCAAACCAAGAGTGAAAATCAGATTGTCGCAAAGGAATTTGAGCAACACAATAAGCCTAATAAACCATCATCTATTGTTGCATCTGAAATAAAATTGAAGAGTGGATGTTTACTTGACACTAAATCTGATATTACTGATCTGGATTTTACTACATCTGTTTTCTATGCTTTTGTGTGCAAAGAGGTATTATTTTCATTCGAGGACGTGCCTCCCTCTTTGCCTCCTGCTATCACTAACATTTTGCAGGAGTTCGCTGACATCTTTCCACAAGACGTTCCACCAGGATTACCACCTATTATAGGGATTCAGCATCAGATTGACTTAATTATCGGTGCATCGCTACCCAACCATGCACCATACCGTACCAATCCAGAGGAGACGAAGGAGATTATGTGTCGAGTACAGGAGCTGCTCGACAGAGGGTATATACGTGAATCCCACAATCCATGTGTTGTTCCTGTTATTCTAGTGCCGAAAAAGGATGGTACGTCGCATATGTGTGTTGATTGTAGAGGCATTAATAATATTACTATTCTTATCGTCGTCCTATTTCTAGGCTAGATGATATGCTTGATGAAATAAGTGGCTCTACAATTTTCTCCAAAGTTGATTTGCGTAGTGGATACCATCAAATTCGTATGAAATTTGGAGATGAATGGAAAACGGCATTTAAAACTAAGCTTGGATTATATGAGTGGTTAGTCATGCCTTTTGGGTTAACTAATGAACCTAGCACTTTCATGAGATTAATGAACGAGGTTTTACATGCTTTCATTGGATGATTTTTGGTAGTCTACTTTGATGATATTCTAATTTATAGTAGATATTTGGAGGAAGACTTGGATCATTTGCGTGTTGTTTTTATTGCTCTACGTGATGCACCATTGTTTGGTAACCTTGGGAAGTGCACCTTTTGCACTGACCAAGTATCTTTTCTTGGCTATGTTGTTACTATACGGGTAATTGAAGTTGATAATGCCAAGATTGAAGCTATTGATAGTTGGCCGCAACCCAAAACGGTCACACAAGTGAGGAGTTTTCTTGGACTCGCTGGTTTCTATAGGCGTTTTGTGAGGGATTTCAGCACCATTGTTGCACCTCTCAACGAGCTTACAGAGAAGGATGTACCTTTTGTTTGGGGTACCGCACAGGAAGAAGCCTTCACGGTATTGAAAGATAAGTTAACACATGCTCCTTTACTCCAACTTCCTGATTTTAATGAGACTTTTGAGCTTGAATGTGATGCTAGTGGAATTGGATTAGGATGTGTGTTATTACAAGATGGTGAACCTGTTGCGTACTTTTCTGAAAAATTAAGTGGGCCTAGTCTGAATTATTCTACTTATGATAAGGAATTATATGCTCTTGTTCGGACTTTCGAAACATGGCAACATTATTTATGGCCCAAAGAATTTGTTATACATTTTGATCATGGATCTTTGAAACATATTAAAAGTCAAGCAAAACTGAACCGTAGACATGCTAAATGGGTTGAATTCATGATACTTTCCCTTATGTCATTAAACACAAGAAGGGGAAAGAAAATGTTATTGCTGATGCATTGTCTCGTCGTTATACTATGCTTTCACGACTTGACTTTAAAATATTTGGTTTCGAGACCATCAAAGATCAATATGTGCATGATGCTGAATTTAAAGATGTGTTGCAGAAGGGAGGACATGGAACAAGTTCGTCATTAATGATGGATTTGTGTTCTGTGCTAACAAGCTATGCATTCCAGCTAGCTCTGTTCGTCTTTTGTTATTGCAGGAGGCGCATGGAGGAGGATTAATGGGACACTTTGGTGTGAAGCAGACGAAGGACGTACTTGCTACACATTTCTTTTGGCCAAAGATGAGAGGGGATGTTGAGCGTTTTCTTGCTCGCTGCACTACATGTCAAAAAGCTAAGTCACGACTCAAAACTCATGGTTTGTATATGCCTTTGCATGTACCTAGTGCTCCTTGGGAGGATATATCTATGGACTTTGTTTTAGGTTTACCTCGAACAAAGAAGGGGAGGGATAGCATATTTGTTGTCGTAGACAGATTTTCAAAAATGGCACACTTTATACCATGTCATAGAAGTGATGATGCTGCTAATGTTGTTAATTTGTTCTTCCGTGAAATTATTCGCTTGCATGGTGTGCCAAATACAATTGTTTTAGATCATGATGCTAAATTTCTTAGCTACTTTTGGAGATGTTTATGGGCTAAGTTGGGAACTAAAGTGCTTTTTAGTACTACATGTCACCCACAAACTGATGGACAAACTGAAGTATTCAATAGATCATTGTCTACTATGTTTAGGGCTGTTTTGAAGTATAACCTGAAAATGTGGGAAGAATGCTTGCCTCATATTTAATTTGCTTATAATCGTTCGTTGCATTCTACAACTAAGAAGTGCCCTTTTGAAGTTGTCTATGGTTTCTTACCTCGTGCACCTATTGATTTGTTGCCTCTTCCATCTTCGGAGAAGGTTAATTTTGATGCTAAAGAACGTGCCGAATTGATATTAAAAGTGCATGAGTTTACTAAGGAAAACATTGAGCGTATGAATGCTAAATATAAACTTGCTGGAGATAAGGGTAGAAAACATGTTGTCTTTGCACCTGGAGATCTTGTTTGGTTACATTTACGTAAGGATAGGTTTCCTGATTTGCAGAAGTCAAAGCTAATGCCACGTGATGATGGTCCTTCTAAGGTGTTAGAGAAAATAAATGATAATGCATATAAGCTTGAGCTGCCTGTGGATTTTGGGGTTAGTCCCACATTTAACATTGCAGATTTGAAGCCTTATTTGGGTGAGGAGGATGAGCTTCCGTTGAGGACGACTTCATGTCAAGAAGGGGAGGATGATGAGAACATCCCAACTAATGTTACACCCACATCCCCACCAGCTACACATATTGGACTAGTTACTAGAGCCCGCGCACGCCAACTAAATTATCAGGTACTTTCGTTTCTTGGAAATCCTTCTAATGTTCATGAACATATAATGCTGTCTAAATTAGATACTTTTATTTTACTTATGAATGAAGGACCTAGCATGGACAAGAAGGATGGCCATTGGAGCGGCATCAAGCATGCAGAAGAAGGTGCGCGCGCGGGAAGGAAGGAACAATGGACTTTCCAGTGGTGATTTTCACACTTTGAAGCCACCATAATGAGAGCATGAAGGCTTGGACGAAATATTCAAGATGCCACTTTATAAATTTCATCCATAGGCTATTATAGGTGATGCGCCACCTTATTTTTGGGTTAGGGTTGGTTTTGGACCCCTCCTCCAAGGGGCCACAAAACCCCCCTCTATTCCCCATATATACGACCCTTAGGGCACTGTTTTAGACTTGGGTCTTGTTTAGATTACAAGTTCACCACAGATGCAACGTCGCGTCCTTCGTTTGTGTTCCACGACCAGACCAAGACGTCACAGAACCCCACATTCATCAATAAAGCTTGCCTCTTATATTCGCAATATCCAGATTGCAAGTTCAGTTTCTTGCTTGTTCTTCGTTTGCGTGTAGGAAATAGACCCTCGTGGTCAGGTTGATCGTGCTCCGGCGTGGTCAATAACCGCTCGGAGTTGGTTTAGCCATTGCTAAGGCGCGACGTCTTCGCACGTTCTTAGTCGGATCGTCAAAGTCTACTCCACCGAAAACGATAGCCACCATCTCATCGAAAGACGGGGACAACTTTGTCTCTATCAGAAGTACCCAGTCTTCTCTATGGTACGATTGATTTCAATAAATTCCTCAACCATATCATCGGCCTATTAAAGTAGCATCTTAAAACTTGAAACCTTGCAACCACATGGAAATACTTTGTTGACTGTTCTTGATCACAGTACCTGATGTATGTAATGTTCAAGAGCGACATCACCAAGGAGACTTGAAACTATCAGAACTCCAACAATGTCTAAACTTCTAAGAACTATATCATCAAGACCTCATTTCATCCAAGTTGTCAGGATGACTTCCCAACTACTGCATAATCTAGTAACTATGAAATAAATGTCATCATGTGAGAATATAATACAGGTTCAGTGTTATAGAAGTGGATTAGGTGCTAGATGCCATATTACTGCTGTTATTCTGTTAGGCCATGGGCACCTAGTCAGTCCCAGGCAATCTTAGGCATGACTGAGTGCCTATATACTTATGCGGGTGCAACTACATAATTTGAAATGTTTTGTATAAATAATCAGAGCATTCCAGATATTTGCTCTCTTGGGAAATGAGGATTGACTCAAACTACTCATATTTTAAAATATGCATGTGTTCAAACATGCAATGGACGGCCACTCACATAACCCACCACGCCTTGTACAACGTTACACATGTCTCAAGGTAAATTTAAAAAGTTTTTTGCAAACAGTTAAGGCCAATTCTACAAGCCATATAAAGGTTTGGCCAAAGCATTATGTTTGCTCAAAATACACTACAATAAACAAAAATTAAATTCAAAGAGAGTCTCTTGATCCTCAATGGTCTTTATCAAATATCAGTAGTTATCATCATAGGAAATTGGGTTGATTGTGCACATGAATTGAAATGAAAGAAGAAAGATAGGTACAAATCAATGAGAAAAACTGCACTATTTAGCAATTTACACAATAATAGGCCAGCTCGTGAATAGCATGGACATACCAGCAGTTTGAACAATATGGACATACCGTGCTTCCTAATCTCCAGAAGCCGATTTCTGATCATATAAAGATATTGCTCAGCTTCATGATCATCAATATTAAAGAGCACTTCAGAACCATATTGGAATTTGGAAGACAACCACATAGCGATATCAAAATATATTGTCCTTCACTCTAATGCCCTACAAAAAACTTGAGATAAATGAGGGCATCTGATGTACATACAACATGTTCAACAAACCATCAAACATAAATATAATTCTTGGCCCTCAAAATATGTGGTGCTACACTAAAATCATTTACTATGTACTCCCTCTGTAAAGAAATATAAGATCTTTTGAATCACAACTTCAGTTCTAAAAGATCTTATATTTCTTTACAAAGGGAGTAATTCATAATATCTTCCACCATGGTGTGCGACTAATAGATGACTTTCTGGAAGTGATAATAGAATATCGCTTACTGATTATTGTAAGAAATAAAAATGGTCCAATATGACAAACAAATCAGTAGCTTCATGGCTATTATTGCACCTCCAGATGTGAAATCGACATACAAGTAAGAATAAAAAACTGAAAAGGTACAATGCCCACTAAACCTTTAGCATAAGCTTGGTCTTTAATACACTGATAGGTCTCAACATTTCAAGAAAATCCATGTTTTGCCGAACCACTTATATAAACTGATTCACCCTTCCCTGGTCATCCAATCAATTTTGTTGCCACTCCTACGCGGAAAAACATGTGCAGTAAATGTGTATAAAAAAACTAAATTATGTTACTTATGCTTAAACAACATGACATTGTGCCAAATCGAAGAGACAAGGAACTGGTAAAGACCTATAATCGACTATAAACACGTCACCTCTAGAAATGCTATCAAGAGACATTTATTCTCTTTCCCACATTACATCTGTCAAAAGATATTGAACATAACATTAATCCCTTTAGCTGTCCGGATGGCAAGAATAAATCCTTAAAGCATTATGTGGTTCTTCTTTTAGTGAGAAATGACTTATTTGTTGGATAATGATCGCGAATGTCAACATGTATGATTTGGAAACCACACTGAGATAATTTAGGGAGCACCTAATATAGACAAAGTAGATACATCTGTTTTCGCAATTCACAAAGAAATGCTAGACAACTTTATTATCCTACTAATAACATGAGCAAGTTATAGTGTCAAAGTTGTTGCATCAGATGTCAAAACAAACTACTATATATATCAGGTCTGGTTACTGAGAGCATTAATTAATGAAAAATATAGAGATAAGTCCATATTCCAACCTTGAACTACCACTGAAGTCTAAAACACAAACTTGAACTACGAAACCGTCTAATTTACAACCCGGAATTTTCAAAACAGGACAAAAAACAACCCTGGTGTGCTTCTTGACTGATTTCGATCGATTTTGACCAGTCAACAGCCTAGTCAATGCCAAGTCGTTCGCCATGTCAACATCTCCTGAATCTGAAATTTGCTTTCATTTTTTATGCAGTGGGCAAATCTTCTTGAAACTTTCACATATTGAAACTAAGGGTCTAAGGGTTGTGTGGATTTTTGAGAATTTTTTCATTTTTTGCTGGAAACTTCTGTTGGCGACCCAAAAATGACTTGGCGCTGACTGGTCAAAACCGGTCGAAATCAGTCAAAAACCACACCAGGGTTGATTTTTGTCTGGTTTTGAAAATTTCAGGTTGTAAATTTGACGGTTTCGTAGTTCAGGGTTTTGTTTTAGACTTCAATAGTAGTTCGAGGTTGCAATATGGACTTATCTCAAAAATATAACATGAGCAAATACGTGTGTATTTAATACAACAAGAACTATAAATGTGTGGATTCAGATTCCTTATCTGAATGGGAAGTAACAATGCTTGAGAAAAGAACAACCTGGTCGAGTATATTGCAACGAAATTTGAATCATTTAACTAAAAAGAGCACGTATACACAAGTGGATAACAAGAACAGAAGAAGAGGAGGGATGGGGTCTGATACTTTGCCGCCCGCAGCCACATCCTCGCCCGCCCTCCAACCTCCCAACTCTCTTCCGGGTGAGATGTAGCCGTCCACCACCATAGCATTCTAGGATATGAGTAGAACAAGTAATCAGAAAGGCAAGTAAACATGAAAGCTCAAGCATTGCAGGATATGAATTAAACTAATAGTGCCTTTCCACATTAAAATCGCCCCAAATGATTCAGAACAAATAGCATTCGGTCGCCGCAGACTTAGTGTATCAGCCTAGCAGAGAAAAGGCCAAAGAACTAATAGTGCCAATACCTCACCATTCCTCATTGTTGTCATCGCCCCTCCTTGTCCACGGCAACAACCAGCAACCGGCGGCTAGGAGGAGTTCGCGTCTGTGTCGTAATACTTGTGATCTGCGTTGGGTTTTTCGTGAAGAGGAACGGGTAATTGCTGCACAAAGTGGGTAAGTCCCTCAGTTATGAAACCAAGGTTTATCAAACCAATAGGAATATCAATCCTCAACCATCTTCAGCGGCTGCACACAATGAACAAACAACATGCACCTGTTGGGGAACGTTGCATGGGAAACAAAAAAATTCCTACGAACACCCAAGATCCATCCATGGAGATGCATAGCTACGAGAGGGGGAGTGTATCTATATACCCTTGTAGATCGCTAAGCAGAAGCATATATAACGTGGTTGATGTAGTCGTACTCTTCACGATCCAATCGCGATCCAATCCAATCTAGTGCCGAACGGACGGCACCTCCGCGTTCAGCACACGTGCGGCTCGATGACGTCTCCTCCTTCTTGATCCAGCAAGAGATGAAGGATAAGTAGATGGGATCTCAACCAACACGACCGCGTGGTGGTGATGGTGGTGTCGCAGTGCCGGCAGGCTTCGCCAAGCGCCTCTGGAACGACGTACGAGGATGAAACGGGAGAGATGGGAGGAGGGCCGTGGCCGTGGGAGGGTCCTCAGCCCCCTTGCGCCTCCCCACCTTTATATAGGCCTGGGAGGGGCTGGTGGCTTGCCCTCCAAGCCCCTAGGGTCGTTTGTTAAGGGGGAGGAAGGAAATCCCTCCTTTCCTTCCCCACCGATCACTATCCCCCTTTTTAGGGATTTCGATCTTATCCTTTCGGGATATGATCCTATTCCTTTTAAGGGGGGGTCTTGATGCGCCTAGACCAAGGGTGTGGAGACTTTCCCCATTACCCACGTTCATGTGGGTCCCCATGCAGGTGGGCCCCACTCCGGAACCTTCTAGAACCTTCCCGGTACAATACTGAAAAATCCAGAACATTTTCCGGAACCCTAAATATGACTTCCCATATATAAATCTTTACCTACGACCATTCCGGAGCTCCTTGTGACGTCCAGGATCTCATCCGGGACTCCGAACAACATTCGGTCACCAATGTACATATCCCAATTCTACTCTAGCGTTACCGAACATTAACCGTGCGGACCTTACGGGTTCGAGAATCATGTAGACATGACCGAGACACCTCTCTGGTCAATAACAAATAGCGGGACATGGATGCCCATATTGGTTCCTACATATTCCATGAAGATCTTTATCGATCGAACCACGATGCCAGGGATTCAATCAACCCCGTATGCAGTTCCCTTTGTTCAGCGGTATGTTACTTGCCCGAGATTCGATCGTCGGTATCTCCATACCTAGTTCAATCTCGTTACTGGCAAGTCTCTTTACTCATTCCGTAATACAAGATCCCGTGACTAACTCCTTAGTCACATTGCTTGCATGCTTTTTGTGATGCTGTATTACCGAGTGGGCCCAGAGATACCTCTCCGTCATACGGAGTGACAAATCCCAGTCTCTATCCACGCCAACCCAACAGACACCCTCGGAGATACCTGTAGAGCACCTTTATAGTCACCCAGTTACGTTGTGACATTTCATACACACAAGGCATTCCTCCGGTGTCAGGGAGTTGCATGATCTCATGGTCGCAGGAACAGATACTTGACATGGATAAAGCAGTAGCAATAAACTAACACGATCAATGCTATGCTTACGGCTGGGTCTTTGTCCATCACATCATTATCCTAATGATGCGATCCCATTATCATGACAACTCATGTCTATGGTCAGGAAACCTTGACCATCTCTGATCGACGAGCTAGTCTAGTAGAGGCTCACTAGGGACATGGTGTTGTCTATGTATCCACACATGTATTTGAGTTTCCGATCAATACAATTCTAGCATGGATAATAAACGATTATCATGAACAAGGAAATATGATAATAACCAATTTATTATTGCCTCTAGGGCATATTTCCAACAGTCTCCCACTTGCACTAGAGTCAATAATCTAGTTCACATCACCATGTGAATAACACCCAATGAGTTCTGGGGTTTTATCATGTTTTGCATGTGAGAGAGGTTTTAGTCAACGGGTCTGAACCATTCATATCCGTGTGTACTTTGCAAATCTCTATGTCATACTATAGATGCTGCTACCACGCTCCACTTGGAGCTATTCCAAATGGTGCTCCACTACACGTATCCGGATTGCTACTCAGAGTCCTCTGGATTGGTTTCAAAGCTTGCATCGACGTAACCCTTTACGGTGAACTCTTTATCACCTCCATAATCAAGAAATATTTCCTCAGTCCTCAAGTTACTAAGGATAATTTTGACCGCTGTCCAATGATCCACTACTGGATCACTCTTGTACCCCTTGACAGACTCATGGCAAGGCACACACGGATGGCATACTATACAGAGCCTATGGCTAAGGCATAGGGGACGACCTTCGTCCTTTCTCTTTCTTCTATCGTGGTCGAGCTTTGAGTCTTACTCAACTTCACACCTAGCAAATCAGGCAAGAACTCCTTCTTTGACTGATTCATTTTGAACTCTTTCAAAATCTTGTTAAGGTATGTACTCATTGAAAGTCTTATCAGGCGTCTTGATTTATCTCTATAGATCTTGTTGCGCAATATTTAAGTAGCTTTATCCAGGTCTTCCTTTTAAAAACTACTTTCAAACACCCCTTTATGCTTTTCAGAAATTCTACGTTATTTCCGATCAACAATATGTCATCCACATATACTTATCAGAAATTCTATAGTGCTCCCACTCACTTTCTTGTAAATACAAGTTTCTTATAAACTTTGTATAAACCCAAAAGCTTTGATTACCTCATCAAAGCGTATATTCCTAATCCGAGATGCTTGCTCCAGTCCATAGAAGGATTTGTGGAGCTTGCATGCCTTTTAGCATCCTTAGGACCGACAAAATCTTCTGGTTGTATCACATACAACCTTTCCTCACAGAAACCATTACGGAAACTCTGTTTTGACATCCATCTGCCAGATTTCATAAATGAAAAATGCAGCAACTGCTAACACAATTCCAACGGACTTTAGCATTACTATGGGTGAGAGAGTCTCTTCGTAGTCAACTCCTTGAACTTGTCGGAAACCACTTTGCGACAAGTCGAGCTTTATAAATGGTGACAATTACCATCAGCGTATGTCTTCTTCTTAAAGGTCCATTTGTACTTAACAACCTGCCATTCCACGGGCAAGTCTACCAAAGTCCATACTTGGTTTTCGTACATGTATCCTATCTCGGATTTCATGGCTCCTAGCCATTTGTTGGAATCCGCGCCCACCATCGCTTCTTCATAGCTCGTAGGTTCACTGTTGTCTAACAACATTACCTCCAAGACAGGATTGCCGTAACACTCAGGAGCGGTATGATTCCTTGTCGACCTACGAGGATCAGTAGTAACTTGATCTGAAGTTTTATGATCATCGTCATTAGCTTCCTTTTCATTTGGTGTAGGCGCCGCAGAAACATCTTTCTGCGTTGTGCTATCATCCAACTGAAGTGATGGTTCCATAACCTCATCAAGTTCTAGCTTCCTGCCACTCAATTCTTTCGAGAGAAACTCTTTCTCGAGAAAGGGCCCGTTTTTAGCAACAAACACTTTGCCCTCGGATCTGAGATAGTAGGTATACCCTACTATTTCCTTAGGGTGTCCTATGAAGACGCATTTGTCCGCTTTGGGTTCGAGCTTATCAGGTTGAAGTCTTTTCACATAAGCATCGCATTCCCAAACTCTAAGAAATGACAGCTTAGGTTTCTGCCAAACCATAATTGATACGGTGTCATCTCAACGAACTTTAGATGGTGCCCTATTTTAAAGTGAATGTAGTTGTCTCTAATGCATAACCCCCAAAATGATAGTGGCAAATCGGTAAGAGTCATCATAGTACATACTATATCCAACAGAGCACGGCTACGACGTACGGACACACCATCAAACTATGGTGTTCCAGGCGGCGTGAGTTGTGAAACAATTTCCACATTGTCTTAAGTTGCATACCAAACTCGTAACTCAAATATCCGCCTCCATGATCATATCATAGACATTTTATCTACTTGTCACGATGATCTTCAACTTCACTCTGAAATTGCTTGAACTTTTCAAACGTTTCAGACTTGTGTTTCACTAAATAAATATACCCATATCTACTCAAATCATCAGTGAAGGTAAGAAAATAACAATATCCACCGCATGCTTCAACACTCATTGGACAGAATACATCAACATGTATCATTTCCAATAAGTCACTTGCCTGCTCCATCATACCGGAAAACGGGGTCTTGGTCATCTTGCCCATGAGGCATGGTCCGCATGCATCAACCGATTCGAAATCGAGTGAGTTCGAAGATCCATTAGCATGGAGTTACTTCATGCGCTTTACACCAATATGACCTTAGCGGCAATGCCACAAGTATGTGGTACTATCTGATGAGGACATCCCTACTAATGTTACACCCACATCCCCACCAGCTACACATATTGGACCAGTTACTAGAGCCCGCGCACGCCAACTAAATTATCAGGTACTTTCGTTTCTTGGAAATCCTTATAATGTTCATGAACATATGATGCTGCCTAAATTAGATACTTTTGTTTTACTTATGAATGAAGGACCTAGCATGGATAAGAAGGATGGCCATTGGAGTGGGATCAAGGATGGAGAAGAAGGTGCGCGCGGGAGAAGGAACAATGGACTTTCCAGTGGTGATTTTCGCACTTTGAAGCCACCATAAGGAGTGCTTGGAGGCTTGGACGAAATATACAAGATGCCACTTCATAAATTTCGTCCATAGGCTAATATAGGTGCTGCGTCACCTTATTTTTGAACCAGGCCCATGTAATTTCGAAATACCACCTATTAGGCTGTTTTTAGAGTCCGTATGTGTGGGGAAACGGAGTTAGGGCTGGTTTTGGACCCCCTCCTCCAAGGGGCCACGAAATCCCCCTCTATTCCCCCATATATACAGCCCTTAGGGCATCATTTTAGACTTGGGTTTTGTTTAGATTGAAAGTTCGCCATAGCTGCAACTTCGCGTTCTTCGTTTGTGTTCCACGACCAGACAAAGGCATCACAGAACCCCACTTTCATCAATAAAGCTTTCCTCTTATATTCGCAATATCCAAATTGCAATCTTAGTTTCTTGCTTGTTCTTCGTTTGCGTGCAGGAAACAGACCCTCGTGGTCAGGTTGATCGTGCTCCGACGTGGTCAATAACCTCTCGGAGTTGGTTTAGCGATTGCCAAGGCGCGACGTCCTTGCACGTTCGTAGTCGGATCGTCAAAGTCGACTCTACCATAAACGATAGTCACATCTCATCGAAAGACAGGGACAACTTCGCCTCTATCAAGTGGTATCAGATTTCCAGGTTGCTCGGTGAGATTTTCCAGTTTTTCGTAGTTTAGATCGCATCTGTTTCTCATACCTATAGTCCACGAAAAAACCACAAAAAAACTTAGGGTTAGTTCATCATATCCGAACCTATCTGAGCCTTTGCATAATCTTTTCAGTGTTTTTGCTTTGTTGAATTTGCGGTTGCATCGTTGTGTCGAGTTGCTGGACTTAGGGTCTAGTCCTTTAGAGTTTCGAGTTCTGTCACAAGTTGTCACGCCGCCACCGCACCATCTTCATCGCTGCCATCCATCATCATCTTCACCGCTGCCATATATTACCATCCACCATAATTGTAAACCCTGCCATATATCACCACCCACCACCATCATCTCCGCTGCGATATATCACCACCCCATATCCGCCTCTAATCTGAATTCCTTAGGTATTCGGATTGATTTCGAGATCCCTTTGATTTTATTTTCGCGTTTCCTTGACTGAGTAGGATTTAGAAAAAAAAGAGTGGCACAGTTTTCAGAGCACTTTTTAGGCCAAAATTTCGGGGTGTGAAAATATTTTTCCCTATCCTATTTTTAGGTTTTTCGGAGCGTTTTGAGACACTCGCCATCATAGTGATTTTTGTCGCAATTTTTGGTCGTCGCAGCCCCGAATCGCTCCCGAAAAAAAATCAGTCAAATTTTTTTCTGCCTATCCTGTTTATACGTCTCGGGATGAGTTTTGAGACACTCGCCATTATAGTGAGTTTCTGAGCAAAAAAAAGAGGCACCAATAAAAACAAAACAAAATTCAGAGTGTGCTCTTCCCTTGATTACGTGTAGCGTCGTGATTTTGTTGGTGTTCTAGTCTCGCGTCTCTAGCACGGTCTAGTCTAGGACCAGCACAGTACCGTCATTGAGCGTTTATTCAACTTTGCATCTCTGAATTGATTATTGCTGACCCCTTTTTGCTACCATATTATAAGCCTTCCCAGCTCCACATACATCTACGTCGTGTGTTTGACACCACCTGGCAATCGCCCTATCCAAGCTTTGAGAGTTTTGACTGCAACGGTTGCCGATCACCACCTGCTGCTGGGTAAGAACTGGTAAGAAATTGAGATTCACTTGACGGATTTGTCATACACCACCACCACCACCAGTTCCTAGTAGTCTGTAGGTTCATATTCTTGTGTGTTCCTATTGCTGCTAACCATGCCAGGATCACAAGCTGACGAGGTCGAATGGGAGGTTATGACCAACAAGGAGCTTCATGACAAATTCTAGCAAATGATGGCCGACCAGGTACAAGACTTCGTGATCAGCCTTAGATAGGCCATGGAGAAGCTAGATGGTTTGGAGAAGACATTCGACACCAAGATGGACACCAAGTTCAATGAGGTGCTTGCCCGTCTACCACCACTAGCTGCAGCTAACGTCCCTGTCCAACAACAATATCAACAGGGCGCGCTTTTCGAGAGATGAGTGCGACGTGTCCCTCTCGCCTAAGGCCAAAATTCTGGTGCCGTTGCTACTACTGCTACTGTTGTGGCTTCTGTGGCTGCTGCTGCTACTACTGTTGATCAGAACGCCGACGACGTTGGTGATTACGATCATGAGGGAGAGGTTGCTCCAGATCAGCCCCAAGGGCAACCACCACCACACGCACCAGGTCGTCCACATGCCTACAATCGCAATGGTAGGGCTGCAGCACCCCCTCAGGTACCAAATCATGACCATTTCCCTAAACTTAAATTGAATATTCCTACATTTGATGGTAGATATGTTCCTGATATATATCTTACTTGGGAGTTAGAAACAGAACAACGTTTTACGTGCTTACAGTTTCCTGAGGATAGACGTGTTGCTGTTGCTGTTTGTTCATTCACTAGTTTTGCTTGTGTTTGGTGGTCTGAACATTGTAGAATACATCATGCTAATATTCCAACTACTTGGGCTGCTTTGAAAGCTGCTATGCGTAATTGTTGGGTTCCACCATATTATCAACGTGGATTGCTTCAAAATTTGCAACGTTTAAGACAAGGAAAAAATTCTGTAGAGGACTATTATCAGGAATTACAAACTAGCATGATTAGATGTGGTATTGTTGAGGAGAATGAAGCTATGCTTGCACGTTTTATGGGTGGATTAAATAGGGATATTCAGACTATTCTAGAGTATAAGGAGTATAACACTATCACTCGTTTATTTCATCTTGCTTGCAAAGCTGAACGTGAAGTGCAGGATCGACAGGCATTGGTGAGAACTAATTTTTTTGCAGGTCGCACTTCATCATGGACGCCACGTGCCACCTCTACTTCAACACGTCCTGCTGCAGCACCGCCTACTTCAGCCTCCAGCTCCAACCGAGATACCAGGAAACAGGCCCCTGCCCCACCCTCCGCGAAAAGCACACCTTCCGAGCCTGCACAGAGCTCTTCTTCATCCATTGCATCTATAGGGCAAACACATGAGGTTATATGTAGTCGTTGCAAGGGTGGAGGTCACTATGCGAGGGAATGCCCATCCAAGCATGTGATGATTGTGACAGAGGATGGTGGATATAACTCCGCTAGTGATTATGATGAGGAGACCCTGGCTCTTATTGCGAGTGAAGAACAAGGTGTAGAGGAGACTGAACAAGAGACACACTACATGGCTGCTGACTACGCTGACAGGTATGAAAGTTTAGTTGCTCAACGTGTTCTGAGTGTGCAGGTTACACAGGCTGAGCAAAATCGGAGGCACAACTTGTTCCTTACAAAGGGAGTTGTGAAGGAGCACTCTGTTCGCGTCATCATCGATGGAGGGACTTGCAACAACTTGGCTAGCATGGAGATGGTGGAGAAGTTGTCTCTAACCACCAGACCACATCATCATCCTTATTACATCCAATGGTTCAATAACAGTGGCAAGGTTAAGGTAACACGTACTGTTCGTGTGCACTTTAGCATTGCTATATATTCTGATTATGTTGATTGTGATGTGGTACCCATGCAAGCATGCTCCGTTTTACTTGGTAGACCATGGCAATTTGATAAAATTTCTGTACACCATGGTAGGACAAATCAGTATACTCTTGTTCATAAGGATAAAAATATAACTTTGCTTCCTATGTCTCCCGAACATATTATGAAAGATGACATTGCTAGAGCTAGTAAAGCAAAACAGAAGCAAAGTGAGAGTGAAAATCAGATTGTGGCAAATGAATTTGAGCAACATAATAAGCCTCATAAACAATCATCTAGTGTTGCATTTGAAATAAAACTGAAGAGTGGTTGTTTACTTGCCACTAAATCTGATATTACTGATTTCGATGTTACTACATCTGTTTGCTATGCTTTTGTATGCAAAGAGGTATTATTTTCATTCGTGGACATGCCTCCCTCTTTCCCTCCTGTTGTTGCTAACATTTTGCAGGAGTTCGCTAACGTCTTTCCACAAGACGTGCCACCAGGATTACCACCTATTCGAGGGATTGAGCATCAGATTGACTTAATTCCCGGTGCATCGCTGCCCAACCGTGCGCCATACCGTACCAATCCAGAGGAGACGAAGGAGATTATGTGTCAAGTACAGGAGCTGCTCGACAAAGGTTATATACGCGAATCCCTTAGTCCTTGTGATGTTCCTATTAGTCTAGTGCCTAAAAAGGATGGTACATCGCGTATGTGTGTTGATTGTAGAGGCATTAATAATATTACTATTTGTTATCGTCATCCTATTCCTAGGCTAGATGATATGCTTGATGAATTAAGTGGCTCTACAATTTTCTCCAAAGTTAATTTGCGTAGTGGATACCATCAAATTCGTATGAAATTAAGAGATGAATGGAAAACAGCATTTAAAATTAAGTTTGGATTATATGAGTGGTTAGTCAGGCCTTTTGGGTTAACTAATGCACCTAGCACTTTCATGAGATTAGTGAACGAGGTTTTACGTGCTTTCATTGGACGATTTGTGGTAGTCTACTTTGATGATATACTGATTTATACTAGATCTTTGGAGGAACACTTGGATCATTTGCGTGCTGTTTTTATTGCTCTACGTGATGCACGTTTGTTTGGTAACCTTGCGAAGTGCACCTTTTGCACCGACCGAGTATCTTTTCTTGGCTATGTTGTTACTCTACGGGTAATTGAAGTTGATAAGGCCAAGATTGAAGCTATTGAGAGTTGGCCGCAGCCCAAAACGGTCACACAAGTGAGGAGTTTTCTTGGACTCGCTGGTTTCTATAGGTGTTTTGTGAGGGATTTCAGCACCATTGTTGCACCTCTCAATGAGCTTACAAAGAAGGATGTGCCTTTTGTTTGGGGTACCGCAAAGGAAGAAGCCTTCACGGTATTGAAAGATAAGTTAACACATGCTCCATTACTCCAACTTCCTGATTTTAATAAGACTTTTGAGCTTGAATGTGATGCTAGTGGAATTGGATTAGGAGGTGTGTTATTACAAGATGGTAAACCTGTTGCATACTTTTCTGAAAAATTGAGTGGGCCTAGTCTGAATTATTCTACTTATGATAAGGAATTATATGCTCTTGTTCGGACTTTGGAAACATGACAACATTATTTATGGCCCAAAGAATTTGTTATACATTCTGATCATGAATCTTTGAAACGTATTAAAAGTCAAGAAAAACTGAACCGTAGACATGCTAAATGGGTTGAATTCATTGAGACTTCCGCTTATGTCATTAAACACAACAAGGGTAAAGAAAATGTTATTGTTGATGCATTGTCTCGTCGTTATACTATGCTTTCACAACTTGACTTTAAAATATTTGGTTTGGAGACCATCAAAAATCAATATATGCATGATGCTGAATTTAAAGATGTGTTGGAGAATTGTAAAGAAGGGAGAACATGGAACAAATTTGTCATTAATGATGGACTTGTGTTCCGTGCTAACAAGCTATGCATTCCAGCTGGCTCCGTTCGTCTTTTGTTGTTACAGGAGGCGCATGGAGGAGGATTAATGGGACACTTTGGCGTGAAGAAGATGGAGGACGTACTTGCTACACATTTCTTTTGGCCAAAGATGAGACGGGATGTTGAGCGTTTTGTTGCTCGCTGCACTACATGTCAAAAAGCTAAGTCACGACTCAATACTCATGGTTTATATATGCCTTTGCCTATACCTTGTGTTCCTTGGGAGGATATATCTATGGAATTTGTTTTAGGTTTACCTCGAACAAAGAAGGGGAGGGATAGCATATTTGTTGTCGTGGATAGATTTTCAAAAATGGCACACTTTATACCATGTCATAAAAGTGATGATGCTGCTAATGTTGCTGATTTGTTCTTTCGTGAAATTATTCACTTGCATGGTGTGCCAAATACAATTGTTTCAGATCGTGATGCTAAATTTCTTAGCCACTTTTGGAGATGTTTATGGGCTAAGTTGGGGACTAAACTGCTTTTTAGTACTACATGTCACCCCCAAACTGATGGACAAACTGAAGTAGTGAATAGATCATTGTCTACTATGCTTAGGGCTGTTTTGAAGAATTACCTGAACATGTGGGAAGAATGCTTGCCTCATATTGAATTTGCTTAAAATCGTTCGCTGCATTCTACTACTAAGATGTGCCCTTTTGAAGTTGTGTATGGTTTCTTACCTCGTGCACCTATTGATTTGTTGCCTCTTCCATCTTCGGAGAAGGTTAATTTTGATGCTAAAGAACGTGCTGAATTGATATTAAAGATGCATGAGTTAACAAAGGAGAACATTGAGCGTATGAATGCTAAATATAAACTTGTTGGAGATAAGGGTAGAAAACATGTTGTCTGTGCACCTGGAGATCTTGTTTGGTTACATTTGCGTAAGGATAGGTTTCCTGAATTGCGCAAGTCAAAGCTAGTGCCACGTGCTGATGGTCCTTTTAAGGTCTTAGAGAAAATAAATGATAATGCATATAAACTTGAGCTGCCTGCAGATTTTGGGGTTAGTCCCACTTTTAACATTGCAGATTTGAAGCCTTATTTGGGTGAGGATGATGAGCTTCCGTCGAGGACGACTTCAGTTCAAGGAGGGGAGGATGATGAGGACATCCCTACTAATGTTACACCCACATCCCCACCAGCTACACATATTGGACCAGTTACTAGAGCCCGCGCATGCCAACTAAATTATCAGGTACTTTCGTTTCTTGGAAATCCTTATAATGTTCATGAACATATGATGCTGTCTAAATTAGATACTTTTGTTTTACTTATGAATGAAGGACCTAGCATGGACAAGAAGGATGGCCATTGGAGCGAGATCCAGCATGGAGAAGAAGGTGCGTGCGCTGGAAGGAAAAATGGACTTTCCAGTGGTGATTTTCGCACTTTGAAGCCACCATAAGGAGTGCTTGGAGGCTTGGACGAAATATACAAGATGCCACTTCATAAATTTCATCCATAGGCTAATATAGGTGCTGCGTCACCTTATTTTTGGGCCAGGCCCATGTAATTTCGAAATACCACCTATTAGGTTGTTTTTAGAGTCCGTATGTGTGGGGAAACGGAGTTAGGGCTGGTTTCGGACCCCTCCTCCAAGGGGCCACGAAATCCCCCTCTATTCCCCCATATATACAGCCCTTAGGGCATTGTTTTAGACTTGGGTTTTGTTTAGATTGAAAGTTCGCCATAGCTGCAACTTCGTGTTCTTCGTTTCTGTTCCACGACCAGACAAAGGCGTCACAGAACCCCACTTTCATCAATAAAGCTTTCCTCTTATATTCGCAATATCCAGATTGCAATCTTAGTTTCTTGCTTGTTCTTCGTTTGCGTGTTGGAAACAGACCCTCGTGGTCAGGTTGATCGTGCTCCGGCGTGGTCAATAACCTCTCGGAGTTGGTTTAGCGATTGCTAAGGCGCGACGTCCTCGCACGTTCGTAGTCGGATCGTCAAAGTCGACTCTACCATAAACGATAGCCACATCTCATCGAAAGACAGGGACAACTTCGCCTCTATCACTATCACTATTAACTTTGCATCTTTTGGTATCAATATTATGAACATGTGTATCACTACGATCAAGATTCAATAAACCATTCACATTGGGTGCATGACCATTGAAGGTATTATTCATGTAAACAGAATAAGCATTATTCTCTGACTTTAAATGAATAACCGTATTGCAATAAACACTATCCAATCATGTTCATGCTCAACACAAACACCAAATAACATTTATCTAGGTTAAACACTAATCCCGAAGGTAGAGGGAGCGTGCGATGGTGATCACATCAACCTTGGAAACACTTCCCACACACACCGTCACCTGGCCCTTCAGCTAGTCTCTGTTCATTCCGTAGCTTTTATTTCGAGTTACTAACACTAGCAACTGAACCGGTATCTAATACCCAAGTGCTACTAGGAGTACTAGTAAGGTACACATCTATAACACGTATATCAAATATACTTCTGTTCACGTTGCCATCCTTCTTATCTACCAAGCATTTGGGGCAGTTCCGCTTCAGTGACTGTTCTCCTCATAACAGAAGCACTCAGTCTTGGGTTTGGGTCCAACCTTGGGTTTCTTCACTGGAGCAACAAATGACTTGTCATTCTCGAAAGTTTCCCTTCTTGCCATTGCCCTTCTTGAAACTAGTGGTCTTACAATCAACACTTGATGCTCCTTCTTGATTTCTACCTTTCGCGATGTAAAACATCGCGAATAGCTCAGGGATCATCATCTCCATCCCTGGCATGTTAGAGTTCATCACGAAGCTCTATCAGCTTGGTGGCAGTGACTTGGAGAACTATGTCAATCATTATCTTATCTGGAAGATCAACTCCCACTTGATTCAAGTGATTGTAGCACCCAGACAATCTGAGCACATGCTCACCGATTGAGCTATTCTCCTTCATCTTGTAGGCAAAGAATCTTGTTGGAGGTCGCATACCTCTCAACACGGGCACGAGCCTGAAATCCCAATTTTAGCTCTTGGAACATCTCATATGATCCGTGACGTTCAAAACGTCTTTGGAGCCTTAGTTCTAAGCCGTAAAGCATGACGTACTGAACTATCAAGTAGTCATCAAAAACGTGCCTGTCTGATGTTCTCAACACCCACAGACGACGCTTGAGGGGGTGGCGCACCAAGTGGCGCATCAAGGACATAAGCCTTCTGTGCAGCAACTAAGGACAATCCTCAAATCACGGACCTAGTCTGCATAATTGCTACTACCATCTTTCAACTTAGTTTTTCTCTAGGAACGTATCAAAATATAGGGGAGTTACAGCGTGAGCTATCGATCTACAATATAAACTGCAAAGATATTTTGACTATGTTCTTGATAATGAGTTCAGTTAATCACATTACTAAAGAACTCCCACTCAAATTGACATCCCTCTGGTCATCCGAGTGCTACATGATCCAAATTCACCAACCCAAGTTCGATCATCACGTGAGATGAGTTGGTTTCAATGGTGAACATCTCCATGTTGATCATATCTACTATATGACTCATGTTCGACCTTTTGGTCTCTTGTGTTCCGAGGCCATGTCTGTACATGCTAGGCTCGTCAAGTTTAACCAGTGTTCCGATGTGCAAAACTGGCTTGCACCCGTTGTATGCGAACGTAGAGTCTATCACACTCGATCATCACGTGGTGCTTCGAAACGACGAACTTTCGCAATGGTGCACACTCAGGGAGAACACAATTTTATCTTGAAATTTTAGTGAGGGATCACCTTATAATGCTACCGTCGTCCTAAGCATAATAAGATGCATAAAAGGATTAACATCACATGCAAATCATAAGTGACATGATATGGCCATGAACTTGTGCTTTTGATCTCCATCTCCAAAGCACCGGCATGATCTCCATCGTCACCGGCATGACACCATGATCTCCATCATCATGATCTCCATCATCGTGTTGCCATTGGGTTTGTCGCGCCAACCATGCTTCTACTACTATTGCTACCGCTTAGCGATAAAGTAAAGCATTACATAACGTTTAATGATTGACACGCAGGTCATAGAATAATTAAAGACAACCCTATGGCTCCTGCCGGTTGTCGTATGCATCGACATGCAAGTCGATATAAACTATTACAAAACATGATCATCTCATACATCAAATATGTTTCATCATGTCTTAGGCCATATCATATCACAACATACCCTGCAAAAACAAGTTAGACGTCCTCTAATTTGTTGTTGCATGTTTTACGTGGCTGCTATGGGTATCTAGCAAGAACAATTCTTACCTACGCAAAACCACAACGGTGATATACAAGTTGCTATTTAACCTTCTACAAGGACCGCCTTATTTGAATCCGATTCAACTAAGGTGGGATAGACAGACACCCGCCAGCCATCTTATGCAACAAAGTTACATGTCAGTCGATGGAACCGGTCTCTCGTACGTGGACGAGTAAGGTTGGTCCGAGATGCTTCATCTCACAATACCGCCGAATCAAGATAAGACTAAGGAAATAAGCAATCTGAACATCAACGCCCATAAACTCTTTTGTGTTCTACTCGCGCATATCATCTACGCATCGACCTAGCTCATGATGCCACTGTTGGGGAATGTTGCATGGGAAACAAAAAAATTCCTACGAACACCCAAGATCTATCCATGGAGATGCATAGCTACGAGAGGGGGAGTGTATCTACATACCCTTTTAGATCGCTAAGCGGAAGCGTATATAACGTGGTTGATGTAGTC
This sequence comes from Elymus sibiricus, assembly GCA_039707655.1. NCBI lineage: Eukaryota > Viridiplantae > Streptophyta > Magnoliopsida > Poales > Poaceae > Elymus > Elymus sibiricus. Next base: position 245,310,793 of record CM077667.1, on the reverse strand, counting down.
GTACTCTTAACGATCCAATAGCGATCCGATCTGATCTAGTGCCGAACGGACGGCACCTCCGCGTTCAGCACACGTGCGACTCGATGACGTCTCCTCCTTCTTGATCCAATAAGAAAGGAAGGAGAAGTAGATGGGATCTCAACCAACACGACCCTGTGTTTGTGATGGTGGTGTCGCAGTGTCGGCAGGGCTTCGCCAAGCGCCTCCGGAACGACGTACGAGGATGAGACGGGAGAGACGGGAGGAGGGCCGCGGCCGTGGGAGGGTCCTCAGCCCCCTTGCGCCACCCCACCTTTATATAGGCCTGGGAGGGGCTGGTGGCTTGCCCTCCAAGCCCCTAGGGTCGTTGCTTAAGGGGGGTGGAAGGAAATCCCTCCTTTCCTTCCCCACCGATCACTATCCCCCCTTTTTAGGGATCTCGATCTTATCCTTTCGGGATATGATCCTATTCCTTTTAAGGGGGATCTTGATGCGCCTAGACCAGGGGTGTGGGGACTTTCCCCAGTACCCACGTTCATGTTGGTTTCCATGGAGGTGGGCCCCACTCCGGAACCTTCTAGAACCTTCCCGGTATAATACCGAAAAATCCAGAACATTTTCTGGAACCCTAAATATGACTTCACATATATAAATCTTTACCTCCGGACTATTCCGGAGCTCCTCGTGACGTCCGGGATCTCATCCGGGACTCCGAACAACATTCGGTCACCAATGTACATATCCCAATTCTACTCTAGCGTCACCGAACGTTAAGCGTGCGTACCCTACGGGTTCGAGAATCATGTAGACATGACCGAGACACCTCTCTGGTCAATAACCAATAGCGGAACCTGGATGCCCATATTGGTTCCTACATATTCCACGAAGATCTTTATCGGTCGAACCACGATGCCAAGGATTCAATCAATCCCGTATGCAGTTCCCTTTGTCCAGCGGTATGTTACTTGCCCGAGATTCGATCGTCGGTATCTCCATACCTAGTTCAATATCGTTACTGGCAAGTCTCTTTACTCATTTCGTAATACAAGATCCCGTGACTAACTCCTTAGTCACATTGCTTGCAAGCTTCTTGTGATGTTGTATTACCGAGTGGGCCCAAGGATACCTCTCCGTCATACAGAGTGACAAATCCCAGTCTCGATCCACGCCAACCCAACAGACACCCTCGGAGATACCTGTAGAGCACCTTTATAGTCACCCAGTTACGTTGTGACATTTGATACACACAAGGCATTCCTCTGGTGTCAGGGAGTTGCATGATCTCATGGTCGTAGGAACAGATAATTGACATGGATATAGGAGTAGCAATAAACTAACACGATCAATGCTATGCTTACGGTTGGGTCTTTGTCCATCACATCATTCTCCTAATGATGTGATCCCATTATCAGATGGCAACTCATGTCTATGGTCAGGAAACCTTGACCATCTCTGATCGACGAGCTAGTCTAGTAGAGGCTCACTAGGGACATGGTGTTGTCTATGTATCCACACATGTATTTGAGTTCCGATCAATACAATTCTAGCATGGATAATAAACGATTATCATGAACAAGGAAATATGATAATAACCAATTTATTATTGCCTCTAGGGCATATTTCCAACAGCACCCAATGCGGGAAAGAGGGTTGTCAAACCCCTTGATCTCGTTATTTGCAAGCAAATGAATTATGTAGATAATTGTTGATGAATATAAATTGCAAAATAAAATAATATATAAATAAAGGCAGCAAGGTAATTGTAGCGTTTGTAAATATATAAGTGAATAGACCCGGGGGCCATAGTTTTCCCTAGCGGCATCTCATGTAGGCAGCATACGGTGGGTAACAAATTACTGTTGGGCAATTGATAGAAAAGTGGATAGTTATGCGATGTTCACGGCAATGATCATGTGTATATAGGCATCACGTCCATTAGCAAATAGGCTGACTCCTGCCTGCACCTATTACTATTACTCCACTCATCGACCGCTATTCAGCATGCATCTAGAGTATTAAGTAAAATAGAGTAATGCTTGGAAAACGATGACATGATGTAGACAAAGTAAACTCAAAAAATATGAATGAACCCCATCGTTTTATCCTTAGTAGCAACAACGCAAAGACGCATCTTGTCCCCAACTTTGTCACTGGGATATAGAAACTCGCCAGGTTGAACCTACCACAACGCACCAGTAATGTGATCTATGCTTATAGTATATATAGTAATGCGATGATATGCTTAGTATATTAATGTGATGATATGCTTAGTGTATAGTAATGCGATATGCTTAGTAATGTGATATATTGATTATAGTGTAGTAATGTGTGATGATATGATCATCATGTTTTTTTTCAGAAATTACCTCAGAGGCTATGTGTGAGCTGTGGCATCGAGCTGGATGAAGAAGGCATTGCTGGACTACGCCTTATCACAAGGGGTGCCGTCACCACCTGTGCTAACGCAGTGGACATGGACGGGCGCACTATCTTCAGTGCGGCTGGGTGGAGCAACTTCCTCGCTGGCAAGAATCTCCGGGTTGGACAGGCGGTCTTAGTCACTATCAGGAACACCCCACGCCATGACTTGAGGATGATGATCGTTTTCGACATCCTTTAACTATGCTATAGCTAGTTTGCTCGTGTTTGTGAGGATTGTATAATGGGTACTTATTATTAACTCTAGCTAGCTAGTATTACTTGTGAGATTGACACTTATTATTAACTGGATGCATTGTTCTATTGGGCTAATTCCTCGTGTGCAATGCAAAATGCTAAATGTTATGTGCAATGCAAAATGCAAAATGCTAAATGTTACCTGATGTGATTTTTAATTTTTTTGGCTGCACAAAACGTTCCTGGCGTGCAATGCACATTGCACGCCGCTAGGTGAGCGATTATAGTGGTGGCGTTGGCTACGTGGCACGCCATCGGCGCGTAGAATACCGCTGACGTGGGACCCGACGCCACCATTATTTTTTAACAATGGCGCCATATTAGTGGCATCGGCCTATTACGCCAGCACAACCTTTTTCGCCACACCATAGCTAGGCTTTTCTGCACTAGTGACTCCCACCGATGAAATATAAATCTACTTGGCCAAAGCACATCAATAGATCGGAGAGCATTATGAAGCTATGATGGTCATGCAATTAAGAGACAATATATATCAGAGGTATCTCAAATACTTTTCATGAATTATTTGAACATAAACCCACAATTCATCGGATCCCAACAAACACACCGCACAATAGGATTACATCGGATAGATCAAAGCGAAGATGCGATGATCATTGTATTGAAGATCATAAGAGAGAGAGATTGCCATCTAGGTACTAGCTATGGACCCATAGGTCTGTGGTGAACTATTCACACATCATCATGAGGGCAGCAAGGTTGACGAAGAGGCCCTCCGTGATCGATCCCCCCTCCGGCAGGGTGCCAGAACAGAGCTCTAGATGGCCTCACAATGGAACAGAGACTTGCGGCGGCGGAAAAAGGGTTTCGGGACTGCTTCCAGGGTTTTTGCAATATTATAGAATTTATAGGCTGAAGAGGGACGTCGGGAGACCCACGAGGGGGCCACCAAATATCAGGCCCCCCCCAAGGCGCGTCCTGATGTGTGGTTGTGCCCTCGTGCATCTCCCGACCACCTTTCAAAGCTTCTCAGTCTTGTTTTGGTCCAGAAAAAAACACCAAAAAGTTTTGTGGCAATTGGACTTCGTTTGGTACTGTAAACCTAAAAAGGCAAAAACATGAAGAAAACAGCAACTGGCACTGGGCACTGGGTCAATAGGTTAGTGCTCAAAAATATTATAAATTGGTAAATAAAGACCAAAAAAGTATCCTAGAACGTTAATATATCAGCATGGAACAATCAAAAATTATAGATGCGTCAGAGACGTATCAAGCATCCCCAAGCTTAATTCCTGCTCGTCCTCGAGTAGGTAAATGATAAAACCAGAATTTTTTATGTGAGATGCTATCCACTATGTAATCTTGTGCATGTATGCTCATTGAGAAAAGATGAATCAACAAATATTAACATAGCAATAATGAAAATGTAAGAAACAGAATTGTTAATCCTTAAAAGTATACGATCCTTAAGAAATGTTTACCCCCCCCCCCCCAATTCATCTTATTATATTAGCAAGGCATGGCTCCATCTTCACCACATTAATACAAATGTCAAGCACCACGGTGTCCAAGTCAGGCATTTGGTTCGTACTTTTTCAATATGCATCAACTTTTTATTCTTCATGCAATACATGAGCGTGAGCCATTGGACATAGCATTTAAGTGGAATAGAATATGGTGGTAGATATCAAAGGGGTAAAAAGTGGAGAAGATAGTCTCACATCAACTAGGCGTATCAATGGGCTATGGAGATGCCCATCGATAGATGTCAATGCAAGGAGTAGGGATTGCCATGCAAATGATGCACTGGAGCTACAAGTGTACGAAAGCTCAAATGAATCTAAGTGGGGTGTGCATCCAACTTGCTTGCTCATGAAGACCTCGGGCATTTGAGGAAGCCCGTAATAGGAATATACAAGCCAAGTTTGTAATAATGAATAGGTAATTCCCACTAGCACGTGAAAGTGATATTCCCTCCATCCCAAAATAAGTGTCGCAGATTTTATACTAAACTAGTACAAATTTTGTACACTTATTTTAGGACGGAGGGAGTATATCATTAGACTCTCTACATGAAGAGCATGGTGCCACTTTGAGGCACAAGTGTGGTAAAGGATAGTAGCAAAGTCCCTTCTCTCATTTTCTCTCTTTTTTTGAATGGATGGTGGACTCATTTGGCCTCCCCCGTCTTTATTTTCGTCCGGAGTCTCATCTCGACTTATGGGAGAATCGTCATCTCCATCATTCTTTCCTCACTGGGTCAATGCTCTAATAACTATGATCATCACACTTTTATTTACTTACAACTCAATATGGAGAACTGATATGAAGATATGACTCTGTATGAATGCCTCTGGCAGTGTACCAGGATGTGCAATGATCTAGCGTGACATGTATCAAAAATATGATGAACAGTGGCTTTGCCACAAATACTATGTCTGCTCTATATGATCATGCAAAGAAATATGACGATGAACGAACTAGTCATGTGAAGTGACGATGGAATTTGCATGGCAATATATCTCGGAATGGCTATGGAAATGCCATGATAGGTAGGTATGGTGGCTGCTTTGAGGAAGATATAATAAGGCTTATGTGCAATAGAGCGTATCATGTAACGGGGTTTGGATGCACCGGCAAAAGTTGCATCGATCCTCAAGGTGAGAACGGGCTATGCATGGCATCGAAGAGGCTAGCAAATTATGAAAAGGTGAGATTGCGTATTTCCATGGTTTCACATTAGTCATAAAGAACTCATATACTTTTTGCAAAGTTTTATTAGTTTATCATAGATCAAAGTACTAATCGCATGCCCCGAGGGAAGACCATCGCGCGCTTCCGACCCGAAACAACACTAGGATTTCAACGAGGAATAGAAACGCTCACACATCATCACCATGCCTCTTTAATTTTTAGATGAACAAAAAGGTCAACCCCTCTTAATATCGACACTTCTAGCGTTTAACAATTATGAACTCACACCTATTTCATATTACTACATCAATATCATTGACCCACAATTTCTTTATATGTGCTACATGATGGTTTTGATTATCACTCTTTGAATACCTAATATTTTTGGACTAGTCTTATGACCCATGCAAATTACCATCACTATTTATTAACTCTCAAACAAATATAAGTGAAGAAAGAGAGTGAAATAATTTCTATAAAATCTACACGCCACCATGCTCAAAAAGATATAAGTGAAGTATTAGAGCAACTGCTAAGCTCAAAAGATATAAGTGAAGTACATAGAGTATTCGAACAAATTATGATGAAGGTGTGTCTCTCTTAAATAGGTGTGTATAGCAAACAATGATTGTGGCAAACTGAAAGTAAAAGCAAACAAAATAAAATGACGCTCCAAGCAAAACTCATATCATGTGACGAATAAAAAAGATAGCTCGAAGTGACATACCGATGGATTTGAGATGAAAGAGGGGATGCCTTCCGGGACATCTCCAAGCTTAGACGCTTGAGTCTCCTTTAAAATATTACCGTGTAGTGCCTTGGGCATCCCCAAGCTTAGGCTCTTGCTACTCCTTATTCCTTTGTCCATCACGATAACACCCAAAACTTGAAAACTTCAATCACACAAAACTCAACAAAACTTCGTAAGATCCGTTAGTATAAGAAACATATTGCATACTTAATTACTGTTATAAATTGATTCAAATTTCATAAATGCATAATAGGTACTGTATTCTAACTTCTCCATGGCTTATACCCCCCGATACAATCCATAGCATAATCAAAACAAGCAACTATGCAAGCAAAAACAGAATCTTTTTAAAACAAAACAGTCTATATATAGCAATCTGTAGAGAACCTATATTTATGTAACTCTAAAAATTCTGAACAATTAGGACAACCTCAAAAAATTTATATCAACACTTTGTAAAAATTTCAGATCATTATCGCGCTCCAGCAAAAAATGAAAATTCCTGTATTGGAGTCATAAGTTTCTGTTTTGTTTCAGCATCGATTCTACTCATCTTGTGAGTCATCCCAAAGGCTTTACTTAGCACAAACACTAATTTAAACACAAAAACATAATAATTACAGAGGAAATAATCATGCTAATAAAAATAAACAGAAAGTTTAAAGCAAAAATTTAAAGATAACTATTGGGTTGCCTCCCAACAAGCGCTATTGTTTTATGCCCCTAGCTAGGCATAGTGCATAGTTTCAAGTATTGTAGTATCCACGGAAACGATCCATCATGCTATAATCGTATTCCCTTCTTTCATCAGCAAGTTTTCTAATAGGTAGGAAAAAATAATTGAAGGGACTAAACTTCACAACACAAGGATCCGAAAGATCTAATTCAGGAGGAATAGGAGGCTCCTCTTTAGGTTTCTCATAGGTGATAACTGTTTCCTCATTGTAAAGATTTTGATGAAGCTATTTTCTTAATTCTCTATCAAGCGCATAACCCATTCCAAGTTTTGTAATAGCAAATTGATCATTATGTTCAGAGATTTTATCAACTAGGACATTAGGTGGAACCTTGTTTCTATGGTTTTCATCATAAGCAACATAGTCCGTTGATCTTAGTTTTCTTACCCCTTCCAACTCATAAAGAATTCCTTATATTGGTGGGCACTCACAATTAATCCTATAATAAGCAAATATATCTCTAGCCTCTTGTATAATACTGTCTAATTCTTAAGCAAGAAATATAGTGGCTAAGCGTTTAGTAGGAGCTTCCTGAATATTAGAGAATTCTAGAAACAACCATTCTATGAAAGGATGCATATGGACAAATTGTCTTTCCAATTGTGCTATAAGCATAGATATAGCATCTGCATAACTTGTAGTTCTAGTAACAATGGAACCTCCCATCAACGGTAATGATCCTGCACAAGTGAAAAAATCTTGAATCACACTCTTGCCAATAATATTCCCACTACCTATACGGAGTTTCTTTGTTTGCATAGTGGGTTCACTTTTAGAAGGATTATCATTCACAAGATTATCAAGTTTTTCCTTAGCTACTTCATCAAAATTTCTTTTAGCATTATTAGCACAAGGCGAAGTTGGGTGCTCAAGGGCTTCCGCACTAGCGGCGGAAACACCACTAATCTCAAAATCAGACATGATAACTACTTCAAGCAAGCAAAGGAGTAAACTAGTAACAAGCAAAGATAAATATTTTTGTATTTTTTATTTTTATGAGACAAGCTAAATATAACAGCAAATAAAAAGAAGAACAAGTGAATGAAAATTGGTGTGAAGTTACTTGGTAGTTGATGATGATATTCCCCGGCAACGACGTCAGAAATCTTTCCTGATACTTGTGATCTGCGTTGGGTTTTCCGTGAAGAGGAAAGGGTAATTGCAGCACAAAGTGGGTAAGTATTTCCCTTAGTTATGAAACCAAGGTTTATCGAACCAATAGGAATATCAATCGTCAACCGTCTTCAGCAGCTGTACACAAATGAACAAACAACTTGCACCCAACGTGGGCAAGAGGGTTGTCAATCCCCTGGATCTCGTTATTTGCAAGCAAATGAATTGTGTAGATAAGTGTTGATAGATATAAATTGTAAAATAAAATAAAAGATAAATGAAGGCAGCAAGGTAATTGTAGCGTTTGTAAATATATAAGTTAATAGACCCGGGGGCCATAGTTTTCCCTAGCGGCATCTCTGTTGTAGGCAGCATACGGTGGGTAACAAATTATTGTTGGGCAATTGATAGAGGCGAGGGAGTCCTGATCTTTCGATGAGATGATAACTATCGATTTGGTGGAGACGACTTTGACGATCCGACTACAAACGTGCACGACGTTGCACCTTAGCAATCTCTAAACCAACTTCAAGAAGGTTATTGACCACGCCAAAGCACGATCAACCTAACCACGAAGGTCTATTCCTGCAAGCAATCGAAGAACAAGCAAGAATATGATAATGCAATCTGAATATTGTGAATATGGATGAAGTATTGATAAAGGTGGGGTTCCGAAAGGGGTCTTGGTCTGGTCGTTGGACACAAATGAAGTACACGAAGTTGCAATGGCTAACTTTTAACTAAACAAACCCAAAGAAAAAGCTACTAAGTTTATCTACTTATATAGGAGCAAGGGGTGGCGGCCAATGAGGTGGGAGGACGTCCCAAGGCAAACTAAAACTAACCCTAGGTCGTACAAGGCCCATGGGCCCAAGTGGAGGTGATGCAACACATTTGGACTTGTAGTTTGACTCGGATTCTGCTGCAATGTCAGATTGTTTCATCAATATCTCCATGCTCCAGGCAACTTATAAGGTGGTTCCAATTGGGCTGGAACGCATATGAAATCTGATTTTCAACAGAAAACAAATGACCCAATTCGGAGTCCGGATGAAAACGTTCTTGGCGTTTATAGACAGGTGTGTTTGTGCAGTCCGAATCTGAGTCCAGAACGTGAGAGACTTGGACTCTATCTTCTCTTGGGCTAAAAGTGACGTGAGAGAACATCTTGAATAGCACCTAATTATTTACTTTGACGTCAGACGACCTCTTGAATAGCACCCAACCATTTCCTCTTCCTTTGTCATCACACGTGGTTCATACAAGTGTTCAGCAATTCTGCATTTAGCCATGAAATAAAAATAGGTGAAGTATTTTTGTTCCGGATAATATAAATAAATTATTGCATAATTATTATAAAAAATCACCTCACAAATATGCATGTATGCAATATTTTTGGTTGTATCCAAGATAGTCATGTCCTCATCAGCAATTGATAGAAAAGCGGATAGTTATGCGATGTTCACGGCAATGATCATGTATATATAGGCATCACGTCCATAAGAAAATAGGACGACTCCTGCCTACACCTATTACTATTACTCCACTCATCGACCGCTATCTAGCATGCATCTAGAGTATTAAGTAAAACAGAATAATGCTTGGAGAACAATGACATAATGTAGACAAAGTAAACTCAAAAAATATGAATGAACCCCATCGTTTTATCCTCAGTAGCAACAACACAAAGAGGCATCTTCTCCCCTACTTTGTCACTGGGATATAGAAACTCGCCAGGTTGAACCTACCACAACGCACCACTCCCACCGATGAAATATCAATCTACTTGGCCAAAGCACATCAATAGATCGGAGAGCATTACGAAGCTATAATGATCATGCAATTAAGAGACAATATATATATATATATATATATATCAGAGGTATCTCAAATACTTTTCATGAATAATCTGAACATAAACCCACAATTCATCGGATCCCAACAATCACACCGCACAATAGGATTACATCGTACAGATCAAAGCGAATATGCGATGATCATTGTATTAAAGATCATAAGAGAGAGATTTGCATCTAGGTACAAGCTATAGACCCGTAGGTCTGTGGTGAACTACTCACACATCATCATGAGGTCAGCAAGGTTGATGAAGAGGCCCTCCGTGATTGATCAACCCTCCGGCAGGGTGCCAGAACAGAGCTCCAGATGGCCTCGTGACGGAACAGAGACTTGCGGCGGCGGAAAAAGGGTTTCGGGACTGCTTCCAGGGTTTTTGCAATGTTAGAGAATTTATAGGCCGAAGAAGGACGTCGGGAGAGCCACCAGGGGGGCACCGCATAACTGGGCGCCACCCCCCCCCCCACATGGCGCGCCCTGATGTGTGGTGGGGCCCTCGTGCGCCTCCCGACCTCCTTCCAAAGCTTCTCGGTCTTGTTTTGGTCCAGAAAAAAATCACCAAAAATTTTCGTGGCAATTGGACTTCGTTTGGTACTGTAAACCTGGAAAGGCAAAAACATGCAGAAAATAGCAACTGGCACTGGGCACTGGGTCAATAGGTTAGTGCTCAAAAATATTATAAATTGGTAAATAAAGACCCAAAAAGTATCCTAGAATGATAATATATCAGCATGGAACAATAAAAAATTATAGATACATTGGAGACGTATCACGTCGCCAGCAGCTAGCAACCATAGGCCGGGAGGCGTCCGTGTCAGAGGTGTCCTAGGTCGGGGCGTGCTGCCCCAAGCGCGCGGCTAATCGTAGGACGCCAACCCCTGGTCGACCGGCGTCGGGGGCGTGTGTGGCCTGTCTCCCGAGTGGAGATTCATCGGCTGCGGAGCCTCGGGGATCTAGGACTCAGGTGCGTCTCCTGGATGACCGACGCAACCCCAGGTCGGGAGGTCTCAGCGGGCGGCGAGTGCACAAGGGTGCGGAGGGGGTGGGGGCAGTAGCTGAAAGGAGGTACATCGGAGTGAAGGAGCGGCGCCCAGCGTCCCTCTAGCGCGGTTGTGCGGGGCGAGCGGCTGGCGGCGTGAGTGGTGGGTGGGTGGGGCAAGCGGCCAGTGCGGGTGGGTGGGGCTAGCGGCGTGAAGGGAGAAAGCGGGGCTGACCGGTTGGCGAGGCGAAGAGGACGTGCAAGGTGCAAAGATTATCATTTCGGTAACAATGTATTTAGACCGTTGATGATATGATTAGACGTTCCAAATTTTAAATTGGATTTGCGTTCTCTTCCTTTTATAGGGGTAGTAGATGAAAAATCTGATTGAAAAACCGTTTTCATCATTAAATCTGTCGCGACGAGATCTTCAAAACTAGATCTCATATCAATATGTTTCGAAAACTTCTTTTCTTAAAAGTTGGCATATCTATTACACATAAATTGCCATGGTATTTATACTAAGGTTGTCATGATATGTTTCAACTATTTTTCTCTTCTATGTTTAAAGTAAATGTTGCCATGTTATGAAAAGGAGAATTAAGAAACTAAACTTGTCACGGTGAATTACTAAAATTTGCCATGATCCATGAAATGATTTTTACATGTTTCATAATTAAAAATAAATCTCGTTAATTACTTTTAAAACGCATGGTCAATGACTAATATTTGGCATGAACCATAAACTAAAATTTCTATGGTAAATTACTTAAATTTGCCATGATACATGCACTAAAATTTTCCATGGTTCATACAAAAAATCCATGGTCAAATACTAAAATTGCCATGATCCATGAACTAAAATTGCCATGATCTATAAACTGAAATTGCCATATGAATTACTAAAACTTGCCACGATCCATGAATTAAATTTGCCATTGTTAATTACTAAAAATTGCCATGATCAATTAATAAAATTTGTCATGAAAATAGTTGGAATAGAATGATAGCTTTAAAATCTAGAAAAAAAATAGATGAAACATATCATGACAACTTTAGCGAAAACAAAATGGCAACTACAGTGTAAATTTGGCCCCAAAAAAAGTTGTCGAAACTATGGGATCTAGTTTTAAAGATCTCGTGTATACAGATTTAATGATGAAAATGAATTTTTATCAGATTTTTTATTTAAGAGATAAAGCATTTTTAGGTCTGAAAACCAAAAAAGATTCTCACATGATAAGTGACACACATGTGGCACGAAGCAACATGGTCTAAACGCCCCATCAACACTCATTTTGGCACATCATCACATGCATGCATACACAACGAAACAGATGACATCAGCGGAATCTTTTTGGTTTTTGTGACTTCAAAAATATTTGATCTCTTAAAACAAAATCAGATAAAAAATTCGTTTTCATCATTAAATCCGTCTCCACTAGATCTTCAAAACTAGGTTGTGTTTCGACAACCTTTTTTTGGGCCAAACGTTGCCATGTTGTTTCCACTAAAATTGCCATAGTGTTTACACTAAATTGCAATGATATGTTTCATCTATTTTTTTCTTCTAGCTTGTAAAGCGACCATTGTATTTCAACTACTTTTCACAGAAAATTGTAATAATTGATCATGGCAATTTTTAGTAATTAACCACGACAAATTTAATTCATGGATCATGGCATTAGTAATTCATCATGGCAAATTTAGTTTATAGATGATGACAATTTTAATATCTTGACCATGAAAATTTTAGTATTTTTACCATGGCAATTATTATTTTGTATGAACCATGACAAATTTTAGTGTATGTATCATGGCAAATTTAAGTAATTCACCGTGGCAATTTTAGTTAATGGTTCATGCCAAATTTGAGTTATTAATCATGCATTTTTAAAGTAATTGACAATGGATTTCTTTTTAATTATGAATCGTGTCAAAATTATTTCATGTATCATGACAAATTTTAGTAATTCACCGTGGCAACTAGTTTCTTAATACCTTTTTTACATCATGTCAAAATTTACTTTAAATGTAGAAGAGAAAAGTAGTTGAAACATATCATGGCAACTTTAGTATAAACACCATGCCAATTTATGTGTAATAGACATGGCAACTTTTAACAAAAAGAAGTCATCGAAACATATCGATTTGAGATCTAGTTTCGAAGATCTCGTCGTGATGGATTTAATGGTGAAAACGATTTTTTTATCGTATTTTTCATTTAAGAGATAAAAAAAATTTAAAACTGAAACTCAAAAGATTCCCGCTTACATCATCATTTCGTCACTTATGCATGCATGCGGTGACGTAGCGCAATCTGTGGCCAAGGGGTGTTCGGTACATGCTCTCCTAGACCAAACGTGTGGAGCATAACAGGGTCCAAAAAAATTAAATCATACCATATAGGTATATGGTGCAAAAAAATACAACTTGTCATATAGGTACGTGGTGCCAAAAAAATTACATGATGCGAAAAGTTTTGCTACATGTGATTCCAATATACATCACCACTAGTTGCTGCCGAAAACCAAAAGTGCTACGACACTACGACAGGAACTCAACCGTCCCTCGGTGAACTTTCACCGTCATTGCGCCACCTCACTCTGCCTTCGCGCCGTCCAATTCCGGTCGGTAGGCCACCACCTCCACCTATCCAATGGGCGCTCGAGCCCCACCAAGGGTCGCCGCCGCGAGTGGCGTCGAGCTCGCGCCACCAATGCCTCATCCCACACAATTCCAGCCATCCCACCGTCCCACATTGTGGGATCCACCCTAGTTGTCTGCCCCTCCCTCTCTTCTCCCTTCCGAAAGCACCATCTTGTTGTCCCCACACTTCCTCGCCCCCGCCGCCCGATTCAGTCGTCACCCCACACTTCCTCGGCCCCGCCGCCATATTCCATCGTCAGCGATTCCCCAACGAGCTCCTCCTCGTCGCCCGTCGTCGGATCCACCTCCTGGCCTCCCCTGTCGGATCATCACCACCTCCTGCCCTCCCCTGTCGGATCATCGCGCTTCATGTGGTTCTCAAATTTTTTAGCATCGGTTTTTGGATTCGACTCCTGGCCTCCACCCATCTGATCGTCATGCTTCATGTGATTCTCAGATTTTAGAGCATAAGTTTTTGGATTGCTCAAAAAGCAAAAACTTCTCTCCTAACCTATAACCATTTGTAGGGCACCAAATTTTGGGCATCCGTGGTGTTGAACATGTATATGTTGTGTGTACGTATATAGGTCTAGGCTGTGTAGATTGCACCTGCCACGTCTCTCTGCACCTGCCACGTCTCTCTCCCATTGTAACGTGTATGTAACTTGGGACACAAGGCATTCGTGCACCCCCTATGGACCTATATATATGTGCCAGGTGCACGATAGTAAATTTATCAATGCATCCAATCTAATTCTCTCATCCAACATGGTATCATTTTAGGGTTTCCACAATCCAACCCTAGCTTCGCTTCCGCCACCGCCACCTCCCACCACTGCCACCGCCGCTTACCTTCCTCTCCCACCCGCAGTCGCCGCCTATCTAAGCCGCCGTTGTAGCCCATCTCCCCGTAGCCGCCGCGCCGTTAGCCGCCGCTGCCCTCCTCCATAATCGCAGCCGTCGCCATCTCCCGCCGTCGCCGCTACCATGGGTTCTTCTGCGTCCACCTTCTCCGGCAACTCCAACCCGTTCGCCGGACCCGAGCCCTCCGCCGCCGACATCCGCAATCTCAACATCGAGGGCCGGGTTCCCATCCGTCTTGATCACTCTAGCTCCTCCTACTACGCGTGGACGACCTACTTTGGCCTTGTCTTCCACGAGTACTACCTCACCGAGCACATCGACAGCTCCATCAACAGCGCGGCCAAGGTGGCCGACCCGGAGTGGTCTGCCATCGAGGCCACGCTCATCCGATGGTTCTACCAAACCGTCTCGAAGGACATCTTCCACACGGTCGTTGCTGAGGGCGATGATTCTTGTACCGTGTGGACCAAGATCAACGCGCTCTTCACCGACAACAAACTTCAGCATGTTGTTCTCTTGCAGACAGAGTTCTTCGGGTGTCATCAAGATGACTCTACCATCGACAATTATTGCATGCGTCTCAAGATGCTTGCCGATGAACTTCGCGACATTGGCGCGAAGGTTGACGACAAGCTCATGCTTAGCACTCTCATTGCCGGCCTTAACGAGGACTTCGGCAACGCTGCTTGTAATCTCACGTTGTTGCCTGAGCCCACCTTTCAGACCGTCATTGCGTACTTGAAGCTGGAGGAACGCCAGATGCAAAAGGTGAAGAAGCGGGTGCAGCACACTGCGCTCGCCGTAGGCACTGCCCACGGTGCGCCCGCGTAGGCCCCGTGGTCTCCTGCCCCGCCGTGGTTCTTCCCGCTGCCCCTCGCACCGCCCGTGCCATCCGCGCCCCAGCAACAGAACGGTGGCGGCCATCGCGGCGGGGGCAGACGTGGCGGCGGTGGCTGTCCACGCCGGCAGCAGCAGAAGCCGCAACACTCCGGGTACGGGGGGGCTTCTCGCCAACACCAGCTCTCCCCGCCCTGGATGGTCGGCACCAACCCATGGACCGGCATGTCCATGCCTACCACATGTCGGTCCCTCGGCCGCCTGCCCCGGGCATCCTCGGCCCGCCTCCGGCGCACCAGGCGCACTTCGCGGTGCCACACACCAGTTCAGCAGGTGGCTACCCGGTGCTGCCCGTGCCTCCGCCGGCTGGTGGCTACCCTCCCTATGGCGAATCCGCCCTGCCGCACGCGTCGTTGGATCCAGCCCTCTTGGCTGCTCTTCATACAGCCCCTTCGCCAAACAACTATGCTGGAGGCGGCGATTGGTACATGGACACGGGGGCTCATCGTGGTAACCTCATGTCCTCCTCTCCCATCAACACCTCCACTTGCATCACCGTTGGCGACGGTTCTTCTTTACCTATCACTCATGTCGGTCATACTCGCTTTCCCTCTACCTCCACGCCCATTAACATGTCTAATGTGCTTATCTCTCCTGACCTAGTTAAAAATCTCGTGTCAGTTCGTTGTCTAGCTCGTGAGAATCCTCTTACTGTTGAATTTGACGAAATCAGTTTTTTTGTGAAGGACGCATGCACCCGGATGGTTCTTCACCGATGTGATAGTCCCGAGGAGCTCTACCCGGTTCACCAATCCTCCTCCTCCACCGCCGCCCCTGTCGCCCTCGCCGCCGGTGTGGACTTGTGGCATGCTCGCTTGGGCCATCCCAACCCCGCCGCACTTCGTCATATTCTTAGGAGCTTTTCTTTTGTTTGTAATAAAGTAGATAACCACACTTATCATGCTTGCCGTCTTGGCAAACATGTGTGCCCACCGTTTAGTGCCTCCACAACTATATCTTCTTTTCTGTTTCAATTACTTCATATTGATGTGTGGACATCCCCAGTTGCTAGCAACACTGGTTATCTTTATTATCTGGTTATACTTGATGATTTTTCTCACTTTGTGTGGACTTTCCCTCTTCGCCGCAAGTCCGATGCTTTCGCTACACTTGCGGCCTTCTTTGCATATGTCACCACACAATTTGGTCGTCCCATTATTCCTCTTCAAACCGATAACGGAAAAGAATTCGATAATGTCGTTGTGTGCAATCTCCTTGCATCTCACGGCACAGTCTTTCGCCTCACCTGCCCCTACACCTTCCAGCAGAACGGTCGTGCTGAATGCATCCTTTGAACTCTCAACGATTGCGTACGTACATTGCTCTTCCACTCTAATGTACCCCCTAGGTTCTGGCCCGATGCACTCGCCACCGCCACCCTTCTCCTTAACATTCGCCCTTGTCGTCCTCGTTGGAACTACGCCCCCACCATCTTCTTTTTGGTACCCCTCCCTCGTATGATGGTCTTCACATATTTGGATGTCTCTGTTATCCCAGTATCGCGTCCACCACTCCTCATAAGCACGCTCCACGTTCGCTTGCTTGTGTTTTCTTGGGCTACCCCTCCAACACTAAAGGCTACCGGTGTTATGATCATGTCTCCCACCGTGTGTACACATCACGGCGTGTGTACTTCGACGAGAAGGTCTTTCCTTTTCAGCAGGTACCCCCTCCTGGCGAGTCCTCGTCGGCGCCTCTTGCTGTCGTCCCTTCCTGGCGCGAGCCTCGATCGCGTCCTGCCCCTGGCGCCCCACTTGGCAGGACGACCTTGCACTCGGCGCCTGCCTCGGCTGCTCCGCCGAGCCCGACGGGCTCCTCGGCCACCTCTGACACGGCCAGCCCCCCGGCTACGACACCCCCCTCGGTCGCCTCGGGGTCGGCCGCTCCGATCGCATCCTTGGACGTGTCCGGTGCGACCGCTGCACCGGACACCCCAGACTCCGGCTCTTCTGCGACGGGCTCGACACCATCATCGCCCGCTGCTTTGTCTCCAGCTGCATCCGCGCCTCTTCCCGGGATGACGACCCGAGCCTGTGTTGGGATCCATCGACCCAGTCCGCGCTACCCTTCTGACGAGTATGTGTGTTCTGCATCGACATCGACACCGTCACCCGTTCCTTCCTCTGCTCGCGCAGCCCTTCATGATCGTCACTGGCTGTTGGCGATGCAAGAGGAGTTTGATGCTTTGCAGCGCAACTGCACGTGGCATCTTTTTCCGCGACCTCCCCATGCCAACGTCATGAGTGGAAAGTGGGTGTTCCACCGCAAGACACACCCTGACGGTTCCCTTGAGCGCTATAAGGTTCGTTGGGTGGTGCGCGGCTTCCGCTAGCGTGCCGGCGTGGACTTCACCGACACCTTCGCCCTGGTTGTCAAACTGGGCATGATTCGCGTCGTTCTTCAGCTGACTGTTTCCCATGCCTGGTCGGTGCACCAGTTGAACGTCTCCAACGCGTTCCTGCAGTGGCATCTCACCAAGCAGGTGGTTTGCGAGCAGTAGCTTCGTCGATTCCACTCATTCGAAGCACGTGTGCTTGCTTTCCCGGTCACTCTACGGGCTCAAGCAAGCACCACGGGCGTGGTACCAGCGTATCGCAGCCTTCCTTCAGCAGCTTGGGTTCCACACTACCCGCTCGGATGCCTCGCTATTCGTCTATCTTCAGGGGACAGCCATGGCCTATCTTCTGCTCTACATCAACGACATCATCCTGATGGCATCCTCTACTGAGATCTTGCGATAGCTCGCGGCTCGTCTTCGTGATGAGTTTGCCCTCAAGGATCTGGGAGCTCTACACTACTTCCTCGGCGTCGAGGTTGTTCGGCGTCCAGATGGGTTCTTTCTGCATCAACAGAAGTATGCCCATGAGCTTCTTGAGCGTGTTGGCATGCTTAATTGCAAGCCCGCCTACACACCCGTCGACACCAAGGCGAAGGTGTCCGCCTTCGAGGGTTCTCCGGCTCCAGATGGTGCGTTCTACCGCTCCATCGTCGACACCTTGCAGTACCTGACTCTTACATGCCCGGATCTCCAGTATGCAGTCCAGCAGGTGTGCCTCCACATACACTCCCAGTGTGATTCCCATTGGACTCTGGTGAAGCGTATTCTTCGGTACATACGCGACACTATGACCATGGGGCTCACTCTAACGGCTTCCTCCTCCACCGACATTGTCGTATACTCCGATGCAGATTGGGCTGGCTGCCCCGACACTCATCGCTCTACATCTGGCTATTGCGTCTATCTCGGGCCCTCGTTGATATGGTGGTCGTCTAAGTGACAACCCACGGTCTCTCGCTCGAGTACTAAGGCGGAGTATCACGCAGTGGCTAATGTTGTTACTGAGTGCTTCTAGCTACGTAAGCTTCTTCAGGAGTTGCTTTGTGAGGTGCACAAAGCCACGATTGTCTACTGTGACAACGTCTCTGTCGTCTACCTCTCCGACAACCCAGTTCACCATCACCGAACGAAGCACATTGAGCTCGACATTCACTTTGTTCGTGAACAGGTTGCCCTTGGACGGATTCGAGTCCTACATGTTCCTACACTCAGCAGTTCGCCGATGTCATGACCAAAGGCCTTCTGACATCCACCTTTGAGGAGTTTCGGTCCAGTCTCTGCGTCTCCGGTGACGTTTTGACTGGGGGGTGTTGAACATGTATATGTTGTGTGTATGTATATAGGTCTAGGTTGTGTAGATTGCACCTGCCACGTCTGATGCGGAGCATCCCATGGTCATCCCCATGGACCCATCACCAAGACATCAAGCTATACAAGGACCCATCACAAGAGCTCGTGCACGTGCCATTGGAAACGAGGTGACATCTCTCCTTTACGATTCCTCCTTTGATACTCTCGGAACTTCGATGCTACCTCAAGCAGAGACTCTGTGTGTACTCAGGTACCTCTACCCCAACTGGGGCTCGGAGGCGCTAGAAGAAGAACCGCATGAAGAAGAGGAGTCAAGCGCCAAGAAGAACACTCTGGCCAGCGCGGAACTTCCGGCCAGTCCGGAACCTCCGGCCCACCATCGACCCGAGGCCAACTCCGGGCGTGCAAACTCTCTGGGTAGCCCGGAACCTGTCTGGACCCTCACCAGGAACTTCCGGCCCCCGGAACTTCCAGCATGCCCGGAACTTCCGGACCCTGCACGGCCCAGCCGCCGCAAAGTGTGCCAACTCTCTGTCCAGCCCGGAACCCGGCCGGAACCTGCCCGGAACTTCCGGCCTACCTGCGCGACACCACTCGGGCCTGAGGCCCATGTACCCTTTCGCTCGTCTATTTCGTTCTAGACTATAAATACTCTTCTCCTAGCGTCGTTTTAGGGTTAGCAATGTGTTAGCTCATAGACTAGTTGAGCATTGCTCCTTCCATACTTCTCCCCGAGAGATTGCGACCTCTTTGTGAGAAGATCCTATGGATGTCAAGGCCCCTTCTTAGGGAAGATCCCCTCGTGGATTTCAAGACCCATCTCTCCGGAGTGGGAAGGCTACCGATATTTGTATCCGTTCGTTGATTTCGTACCTTGTATCTCATGTTCGTTGGCTAGTGGATGTGTGACTTGAGGATCGTCTTTGAGTGTTTATTTGCCTCTTGATTTTCCTCTCTTTCCCCTCCAAGTGTGAAAAGATCGGCCCTCGCGGGTTTCCCCCATATCATATTGGTATCAGAGCCACGGTTTATTCACACCTTGGAGTCTCTCCCTCCACTTTCTAGCCGATTTTTGTTTCGTTTTGGCCTAATTTTGAAAATTCCCACAAAAATAGCCCTACCAAATTTTCTTGAATTCGTTGGATTTGAGGAGATTTTGTTGATTTTGATCCATGGATTTCGTTGTGGACGAGTGGATCTATCTTTCCATCCAGCCAAATTCCACCAATTTTTCTTTTCCCCCGTCAGAATTGGGTTTTTCCTCATGATTTTCTGCCCAAGTCCCCGATTTGGAAATCAGGGTTCGTCCCAATTTTTCCGACCCCCGGAACTTCCGGTCCAATCCGGACCTTCCGACCTCCGAACCTTCCCGCCGCCCCTGACCTTCCGGCCTCCAGAACCTCTGGGCACCCCGGAACTTCCGACCTCAGCAGAAACTTTGGCTTCCGCATTTTCGAATTCTTTTCCACTTGAGATTTTCCGGACCACCACCATTCTCTTCCGCAACCCATTTGCATTTGAGATTTTGAGTCACGAGCATCACCACTTCCTAAGGTGTTTCGGCTAAGTAGGAGTGGTTCTTCATCGACATCGCCGCTCATCATCGCCCGAATCGTCGCCAACCACTTCTACATTGATACTACACCGTAAGCAAGGACGGTAACCGCGACGACACTCTTGACATATACCCTTGCCATTGCATTGTTACCCCGAGCCTATTTGCGTTACTTGCCTATAGAGACTAGCCATTGAGTATTGCCGGGCCACGCTACTTGTGCACTTTAGTGATACATACTCCGCATAGCTCAAATTGCGTGCATATATCATAGTATCATCTTTTGATGTTCACATAGTACCCACATACATAATTGCTATATTGGTGTGCACGTCCCGCATTGTGACCATACAAATCATCATTGCAAAAGAAAAGAGAAGCAAAGCTTTTAAGCAAGAGCAAAAGAGGAAAAGAGCAATAGCATCGCCAATTTTGCATATCATACTTGATCATCTTGGATCACTTGAGCGAGTGACACGTGCCGCATACATACATAGCAAGTCGGGCATAGGAAGATGACACATTTTGTTTCTTATAGGTAGTGCACAAGTTCGTATCACGCCCATTTGAGCAATCGTGCTAGCGTCTCTCTAGTGTTGTGCAACACGAGCGTTTTCCGTGGATTCCACATTTTGGCTCATCCTTGGTTGCACGACCCCACTTATCTATCCGTGTTTGTGTGTTTCCGTGTATACTCATTGCTATTGATCTACATTGTCTTACTTGCGAATTTGCGAATCTCTTTCAACGTTATTGAATCTTATCTTTCGGATTGCTTGAAATTTTTGCCACTATCCTAACCAAGCTACTCCATAAACCTTATTTGTGTAGGTGTGAGAAGGACGATCTTCGGTACCAATTCTACTATTTCTAATTGAACATTGAGCGCTTGATTCGTCTTCAACTTTTGGAAACGGTACTTGGTTTTGCCTTTCTCATTCTTCCACTTATATCTACTTGAGTGTTATGGATAGGACCATGTCGAATCCGGCCTTCGAGGAGCATGACGACGAAGAGCACGACTACGTCACCAAGTTGCACTTTTTCGGCGCACACAAGGCAATTACCCAAGCTCAAGACATCTTGAACGATCGCACGGAGCAACTCACCACTGACTTGCGCGAATCCGAGGGGCGCACGCGGGACTACCTCGACACCAAGCTCTCAAGCCAAATGGAGCAGTTCCATTCCTTGATGGTCAACCGCGTTTCCTCAACTTCTACTTCGTCCAAGCGGCGCCGCTCAAGTCGCCACTCATCGGAGTACTCTTCCGGCGCAAGTCCACCATGACCACGTTCTCACCATAGAGACGACCGCTCCGGTCCAAGTTCTCCACAAGGTCGTCGCCGTCAAGCTTCGGAGAATCCATTTGGCAATGGATTGCAAGATCGACTACGAGAGTGCGACCGTCGTCTTCAACAAGAGCAAGATCAAGAACGACAACGCCATGAGGAAGAACAACATCGTCGCCAAGAACAAGCATTGGAACCACAACACGCTTTACATGAAGCTACACGTGCCTTGGAGGAACGCACCGCCAAGTGCGCGAAGAACAAGAAGCCCTCCTGCGTGAATGACAAGAAGAAGCCGCTCGCCAAGAGGAGCAACAAGAAAGAAGAAACCGAGTGCGAGAACCTCGCCAACGGCCTCAAGGACAGCACGTCAAGCCCAATGATGACGAAGCCCCAAGGCAACAACAACAACATCAACTCGACAACAACAATGATGTAGACCCTCCAAGACAAGGGCAACGCCAAAACAATCACAATGAAGAACAACGCTTCGGCAAGCTCAAGTTCACCATGCCTAAGTTCTTCAGAAGCAATGATCCCGAGGACTACCTCTCATGGGCGCTCAAGGTTGACAAGATATTCCGTTTGCACAACTTTGAGGAAGAGAAGAAGATCGTCATGGCTTCCCTTAAGTTCCAACACTATTTTCTCATTTGGTGGGAACAAGTGATTGAGCGAAGAAGATAAAGAGGTGAACCTCCTATCACCACTTGGGCCCACATGAAGGATCTCATGAGACCTCGTTTCGTACACACTACAACCGTGATCTCTTCAAGAAGCTACAACTCCTCAAGCAAGGTACCAAGTCGGTAGAAGAGTACTATCAAGATATGAAAATAGTTATGATACGAGCCAATGTCAAGGAAAATGACGAGCAAACAATGGCACACTTCTTGAATGGCCTCAATTACCAAGTCAAGAAAATCGCGGACTTCCAACCATACTCCAACTTACTCGAACTAGTGCATCAAGCGACCAAGGCGGAACGCCAAGTGCAAGATGACTACAAGTACTCCAAGTTCTCTTCCAAGACCTACGGTTCAAGTGCTCAAGCTTCTCCGACCACGACGCCTTCAACTACGAAACCTACAATCACTACCGGCGACAAGTCAAGTTACAAGGACAAGACGACTTCGTCAAGCCGACCTCCTACAAGCAACTACAAATCGAAAGCTTCATCCTCTACACCAACACCGGATGCTACCGCTAAATCACGCTCCATCAAGTGTTTCCCGTGCCAAGGCCGAGGCCACAAGACATATGAGTGCCCAACAAGATGCACCATGATCCTTCAAGACGATGGCACCTATGACTCTATGAGTGACGGTGAGATGGAAGCATTGGAGCACGTGGCCATGCATCGTCAAGTCAATGAAGATTCGCAAATCTTTTGCGACAACGACCCGAGCCCCGCTCTCGATGTTTCCAAGGTTTTGACGTTTCAAGAACAAGATGAGGACCAATGTTGCCACATCTTCCACACAAAAGTGGGCATCCAAGGAAAATCCGTCAAGGTCATCATCGACGGCGGAAGTTGCCACAATTTAGCAAGTGAGGACCTTTGTTCCAAGATCGAATTGGTTAAGAATAAGTACCCTCGCCCCTACAAGGTTCAATGGCTAAGTGATTCCGACACTCTCCACGTCGAACATACCGTGCAAGTTTCCTTCAAGATAGGCGCTTATGAAGACACCTTGGAGTGTGATGTTGTTCCCATGTCCGTTTGCTATCTCCTCCTTGGTAGACCTTGGCAATTCGACCGCGACGTCATCCACAACGGTCGGACCAATCACTATAGCTTCAAAATGAAGGGCAAGCAATATGTTCTTCGACCATTGACTCCAAGTCAAGTCACCGCCGACAAGCAAGCTTCACCCCATCGTGGAGATAAAAGTAAGAGAGTGATCCACCTAAAAGAGAGTGAGAGCCACAAGCCAAACTTGAGTAACTCCACGATGAGGGACAAAAAAGATGTAGTTCTTTTAACCACCAAAAGAGATTTGAGGGATGTGAGTGAGAGCCCATCGAGTGTACTTCACTTTGTGCTTGTGTGCAAAGATGAGGTCGTGAGGACTAATACTTCACAACATCTTCCTCTTGTTTTGTCTCGTTTGTTGCAGGAATTCCAAGATGTTTTTCCCGATGAGCTACCTCCGGGACTACCACCAAAACGAGGGATCGAACACCGCATCGACCTCATCCCCAGAGCACCGCTTCCTAACAAGGCACCCTACTGCGTCAACCCCGAAGAAACAAAGGATATACAAAGGCAAGTCCAAAAACTCCTAGATAAAGGACATGTACATGAAAGCTTAAGTCCTTGTGCGGTTTCGGTGATACTAGTACCCAAGAAAGACGGTAGTATGCGCATGTGTTTGGATTACCGCCCTATCAATGCTATAACCGTTAGATATCGCCATCCTATTCCTCGCCTTGATGATATGCTTGATGAACTTAGTGGTGCCACTATATTCTCTAAAATTGATTTAAAAAGTGGTTACTATCAAATACGCATGCAAGAGGGCGATGAGTGGAAAACGGCGTTCAAGACTAAGTTTGGTCTATATGAATGGTTGGTTATGCCTATGTGTCTTTCCCAAGCACCGGGTACATTTATGCGTGTTATGCATTATCTCTTGCGACATCTCATTGGAGATTGTGTTGTGGTATACTTTGATGATATCCTTGTTTTTAGCGACTCTCTAGAGGAGCATGCTAAACACGTTAGGGAAGTATTACAAGTTCTTAGGAATGAAAAACTATATGCAAACATGGAAATGCACTTTTGGTGTTGACAAGGTTGTTTTCCTAGGATTTGTGGTATCTTCTAAGGGTGTTCATGTTGATGAAACTAAAATTGATGCTATTAAAACTTGGCCTACACCCACAAATTTGAACAAGTGCGTAGCTTCCTAGGACTAGCCGGTTTCTACCGTCGTTTTGTCATGGACTTTAGCACTATTGCATCTCCTCTACATGCTTTGAGCAAGAAAAAATGCACCATTTATTTGGGGACCATCCCAAGACACCGCATTCCATGAGATTAAGAATTTGCTTACTCATGCACCTTTGCTTGCTTTACCCAACTTTGACAAAACATTTGAAGTGCATTGTGACGCTAGTGGTAATGGCATAGGTGGTGTGCTAATGCAAGAGAAGCGGCCCATTGCATATTTAGTGAGAAACTTTCCGGCTCTCAACTTAACTATCCCATATATGATAAGGAATTGTATGCCTTGGTGAGAGTTTTACATGTTTGGGAGCATTATCTACGACCTCATGAGTTTGTCATTCATACCGATCATGAAACTCTCAAGTACCTTAAGGTCAAACTAAGTTGAACAAACGGCATTCCAAATGGAGTGAATTCATTGAGTCTTTTCCTTATGTCATCAAATACATTAAGGGTAAAGAAAATATTGTGGCAGATGCTCTTTCCTGCAAATGCATCCTAGTTACTCAACTTGAATTGAATGTCATTGGTTTTGAGCATATCAAAGATTTGTATGAGCATGATGTTTTGTTTGCTACTCCATATGCTAAGTGCCAAGTGAAACCTTGTTGGGAAAACTATTACATGAAAGATGGCTATCTTATGCGTGCTAACAAACTTTGTATACCCGAGTCTTCTCTTCGTTTGTTGCTTTTGCAAGAGGCTCAAGGTGGAGGACTTATGGGTCACTTTGGACACGACAAGACGTATGTCACACTATCCAACAAGTACTTTTGGCCAAGGATGTTTCATGATTTTGCACGCTTCACCAACCGATGCTCTACATGCCGCAAAGCTAAGTCTAAAGCTCAATCCCATGGTCTTTACATGCCTCTACCTATACCTTTCCAACCTTGGGAAGACATTAGTATGGATTTTGTGCTTGGTTTGCCACAAACTAAAAATGGCCATGTTTCCGTTTTTGTCATTATAGATCGTTTTTCCAAGATGGCTCATTTCGTTCCATGTCATAAGATCGACGATGCTTCACACATTGCAAATCTCTTTTGTAGGGACATCTTGCGACTACATGGCGTTCCCAAGACCATTGTCTCGGATCGCGACGTCAAGTTCCTAAGCTATTTTTGGAAGACTCTATGCGCCAAGCTCGGAATTAAGCTACTATTCTCTTCGGCCTATCATCCACAAACCGATGGCCAAACGGAGGTGACGAACCGGACGCTATCTACTCTCCTATGCGTGTTGATCAAGAAGAACATCAAGGAATGGGAAGATTGCCTCCCCATCGCCGAGTACGCCTACAATCGCGCGCGTCACTTCACCACCGACAAGTCTCCTTTCGAAGTGGTCTACGGCTTCAACCCTTTGTCCCCATTGGACATACTTCCACTTCCACTCCAAGAGCGTGTCAACATGGACGCAAGTGCAAGGGCAAGCTACATCAAGAGGATGCATGAAGATACAAGGCGCACGATCGAATGTCAAGTGCAACGCGTCACCAACAAGCGCAACCTCAACAAGCACCCATGGTGTTCAAGACCGGAGATCTTGTGTGGCTACACCTACGCAAGGACCGCTTCCCAGCCGAGCGCAAGTCCAAATTACTTCCTCGAGCCGACGGGCCTTTCAAGGTGTTGGCACGCTACAACAACAATGCCTACAAGATCGACATTCCACGTGACAAGTACAATGTGAGCGACATCTTCAACGTCAAGGACCTTTCTCCTTTCCATGGTGATGAAGATCTAGATCCGAGGACGGATCTTTCCCAAGGGGGGGAGATGATGCAGAGCATCCCGTGGTCATCCCCATGGACCCATCACCAACACCTCAAGCTATACAAGGACCCATCACAAGAGCTCGTGCACGTGCCATTGGAAATGAGGTGACATCTCTCCTTTACGATTCCTCCTTTGATACTCTCGGAACTTCGATGCTACCTCAAGCACAGACTCTGTGTACTCAGGTACCTCGATCCCAACCGGGGCTCGGAGACGCGAGAAGAAGAATCGCATGAAGAAGAGGAGTCAAGCGCCAAGAAGAACACTCGGGCCAGCCCGGAACCTTCGGCCCACCATCGACCCGAGGCCAACTCCGGGCGTGCAAACTCTCTGGGTAGCCCGGAACCTGTCCGGACCCTCGCCCGGAACTTCCGGCCCCCTGAACTTACGGCATGCCCGGAACTTCCGGCACCTGCACAGCCCAGCCGCCGCGAAGTGTGCCAACTCTCTGTCCAGCCCGGAACCCGGCCAGAACCTGCCAGGAACTTCCGGCCTACCTACGCAACACCACTCGGGCCCGAGGCCCATGTACCTTTTCGCTCGTCTATTTCGTTCCAGACTATAAATACTCTTCTCCTAGCTTCGTTTTAAGGTTAGCAATGTGTTAGCTCATAGACTAGTTGAGCATTGCTCCTTCCATACTTCTCCCCGAGAGATTGCGACCTCTTTGTCAGAAGATCCTATGGATGTCAAGGCCCCTTCTTAGGGAAGATCCCCTCGTGGATTTCAAGACTCATCTCTCCGGAATGGGAAGGCTACTGGTATTTGTATCCGTTCGTTGATTTCGTACCTTGTATCCCATGTTCGTTGGATCTAGTGGATGTGTGACTTGAGGATTGTCTTTGAGAGTTTATTCGCCTCTTGATTTTCCTCTCTTTCCCCTCCAAGTGTGAAAAGATCGGCCCTCACGGGTTTACCCCGTATCAACGTCTCTCTCCCATTGTAACGTGTACTTCCTCCGTCCGGGTTTATTAGGCCTAAGAGCATCACAAGCATGTCCCTCTTTATAAGGCCTTGCTTTGGAAACCTAAATGCATGCAACCATTTCATTGGCCGTAGTGAGAGTCATTGTTGCTAGTCCCATAGCTGAATAATAAATAGACTGCATGCATGATTTTTCATTGGTTGCATGTCAAAATTAGCATATGAGAGAGTGCATTGGAAGTTGGATGAAAGAATTAATGTGAGCAAATTACTAGTACGTGCCTTGGTCCAAGAGAAATGGTCTCCGGGCCTAATAAACCCGGACGGAGGGAGTATGTAACTTGGTACACAAGGCAGTCGTGCACCCCCGATATACCTATATATATATATGTGTCAGGTGCACGATAGTAAAGTTATCGATGCATCCAATCTAATTCTCTCATCCAACACATGAAGATGTTCTTAGTTGTATAATTGGACACATAAATATCCGAGTTGTTATTGCAAGGTACTCCCTCCATTTCCTTCCATTTCACAATGTAGTGCGCCCGCGCTTCCCGAAATCCAAGTTTGATCATACATTTAACCAACGAAACCGGTTGCGGCGGGAGCAAGAATTATACCACTGAATTCGTATTTGAATGAGTTTTCAATGGTATAGTTTTTGCTTCCGCCGCAATCGTCCATGTTGGTTAAATTTACGGTCAAACTTAAAGCTCAAAAACCGAGGACACACTATATTATGAAATGGAGGAGTAACAAAAACATATGATGTACTGTATCTTGAATTCTTGATCATACTGTTGATGAGTAAATAAAAGAATCAAAATTAAGATATCCACACATATGGAACAAGCACTCTACCTTCAAGAAAATTGTAGTATGTAGAAGAATAATGATTTTAACACACATACTGCACACCACATTCAGGCTAAATTACAAGCACGTATTATCTTACTGCAAGGTAGAGACTAGCTAGCTTCTTTAAGCCTCTTGATAAGGGTATCCAGAGATTTCTTCTTTGGATTCTGCCTAGCACCCCTAGTTCCAAATGTCGAGAAATAGCTCTCTGAGGTATCCCTGAACTTCTCCGAGATAACTGCCACCTTTTTGTAATCAAGCTTATTGTAGCTCTTCTCACGGATCACTGGGTTAAGGAAGTTCTCTGGGCTGTTGCTCATAAGAAGATTCACCAACTGCCTCGGCTCCACCAGTGCAGACTTCATTTCACTTGCTGCAGAATCCTGATTAGAGTCCAGGAACAGGCTCGACATGTTCTCTGCGAATGACTCGAACATTTTAAGATCAGTATCTATACCAATGACCGCGCTAGCACTAAACCGCTTGACTGAGTCATTCAAGAATAGACCAATAATCCTCTCAGAGATATGCACAAGAACTGCAATAAGAACACGGCGGAGCACTGGAAGAGGAAGGATCTGTTGAGCAGTTGAAGTAAGAGTCTCCAGATATATAGTGACCTCATTGGCATACTCATTGCCCCCAGCAGGCGGGTCATCAGCTATCCAGTTGACACCATCAGATTGCCGCATGAATTCGTCAACCTTGGAACACAATAGCCGCAGCAGAAGCGCCTCTGCAGCATCACGAGACTTGCGAAGTGGAAAGTCACGCCGCCCACGCTCTACTGCGCGTAGAGGCACACCACACAATTGCGCTGCATGACGTGTAAAAAACTCACATGCACGCTCCATTATGGACATGTTTGCAGCAACCTGCATTGCCTGAGAAACACTCAGACCACTGCCTGAATCCACAAGCTTCTGTATCGAAGCATTCACAACCTCTGAGAGTATCCGACCAAGGTACTTCTTCACTGCAGCATATGTGTCACCACCGCCCCCATGTGCCATGAAGCTCACCGAGTCCTCAATGAATGACCGAACAATACGACAAATATCTGGCACAGTGCATGAAAACGGCGCGACATACGGGAATGCCGGTGTGATATCAGAGCTCTGAATCCCAAAAGCAAGCACATTCATTGAATACTCATACTCCTTCCTCATGAGCATCTGATCAAACTTATCTGCAGCCAGTGCCTCTGCCACCTGTCTCCGGCAATCAGCAAGTAGCAAGTCATGGTACTTGTCCCGATGCTTAGCCAGCACGTCGAGTAGCATCCCAACTGGATAACTATATCTCCTCATTGTGGCAGCAAGCAAGGCAGCATAATCAGTTATGAGAAGCAGGTGGTTTGCTGTCTGCATCCTAGAGAAATTATCTTCCAGCACGGAGATCATTTTTCCCACTGCAGCCTCCCACAATGCATCTACATCCACCCGGGATGTAAGCCCGCCCCCTGTTCGAAACACACGGTCCTCTACAATAAAAAACCCAGCAATCTGCGCGAAGAACACCTGATGCGACTCAAGAAATGGTGTTGCCGCAATCACATCAAAGTCAGATGTTAGCTGCAGCTTCCTGTTCTCCAGGTAGTACTTCTTGAATCGCTCCCCAAGCGCCAGTGTCTGGTGTATGTGCATGGCACGGTAGAGCTGTGTGAGGTCAAACGAGGCTGCCGCGGCACCATCCGCCCCATCAGACGTCGCAGTGGCTGCAGCAAAGTCGTCGAGGTCACCAGCTCCGTCATCGTCCAGGGTGATGGACTCTTCCAGCGGGCGGTGCTTGGAGCGGAGCTCCTCCTGGCGCTGCCTGGCGGCAGCTGAGCGGCCAATGGCCACCTGTCCAAGGTGCCGCGAAGCAGCCCGGATGCTGACCATCCAGTCGGCAAACTCCCTGGAGATCTCGCGCTCAGCGTGGACGCGCACGGCGGGGACGAGGCTGAGCAGCATGCGGCGAAGGGCAGGAAGAGGAAGCGGCTCGGGGCCAGAGGCAAGGTCGAGATCGATGGCATCGACGGCTCGGAGGGCGAGGTAGAGACTGTGGTTGCCGGCCTGGAGGTGGTCGTTAGCCCGAGCGGCGAGCGCGAGCAGGCGGACGCAGCGGTGGGAGGAGGCGAGAGCGGATGAGAGGTTCCCGGCGAGAGCTCGCGCGGCAAGGAACGACTCGAGCGAGGCTAGCAGCGGCGTGGCAGATGACAGGAGAGCAGAGTGGGAGGCGGAAAGGGAGCCCTTGAGCACATCGGCGTCGGCGAGGAGAGAGCGGAGGTCGTCGACGGCGCGGATGAAGTCGTGGAAGTGCGCGCGACAGAGCTCCTCGATCTCGGACTCGCGGTCCCGCGCGACGGCGCGGAGCGAGGATAGAAGCGGCTCTGGTCGCCCGCAGGCGAACGCGCGCCGGACAAACGGGCCCAGGTCCTCCCCCGCCGAGATGGC
This sequence comes from Elymus sibiricus, assembly GCA_039707655.1. Classification (NCBI taxonomy): domain Eukaryota; kingdom Viridiplantae; phylum Streptophyta; class Magnoliopsida; order Poales; family Poaceae; genus Elymus; species Elymus sibiricus. The sequence goes on along the minus strand of CM077667.1, from coordinate 245,280,186 downwards.
TGTGGAGAGCTGCGCCAGGTCTGCTTCGGACGGGACTGAGCTGCCGCCGGCCGAAGACGACGCTAGCGCGTCGCCGGCGAGCTTGCGCCGCATCGAGATCTGGAGGAGGTGGGGTTGTGGGAGAGGGGAGTTGCCGAGTTGGGCAGGACAGGGGAAAAGGAAACTGTTGGTATGCTACCAGAAGAAACAGGGGGTGGTCTCGGGGCAGCTGGCGTCGAGTGGCTAGAAGGTGGGACCAGATAATACAGAAGAATGCGCGTGGACTAGTCGGGATGTCGGACGCAAAAGGCAAATGCAGCCCGTCCTCCAGGGAGGACTTAAAAAAAAACATATTTCCACATCATAAAAAAAATCGAACTTTTTTGTACATGCACAAATACATATATATATAACACGTTGAGGAAAAATTTCATAACAATATACTTTTATACGTGGCGTATACAAAAATACATGTACTCCTGACGTATACTTTCGACATTCGGGGCGCAACTTCAGTGTCGTAAAGGCACCTTCCTTTGGCCCCCTGACGTATGGGCCATCCAGCTGTTGGGCCCACATGTCATGCACACAAAGACAGGTGGCTTAAGGCGTCAAAGCGTAGTCTTGTCGATTAGGTTAGCAAAAGGTTGAGCGAACAAGTGGAGACGGGGCTAAAGAAGAAGAGGTGGCCACGTTTGAACATGGACATCGGATGTAGTGTGCTCCTCCGTCTCGACTCTTACTCTAAGGGTCGTGCTACATGTTGAAACGTCGAAACGGTGGATCTTTTTAAGAGATTGTGATCTCACGAGCCGTCAAATCTAACAAAATCTAGTGTTGAGCGCTGTCTTTTTCTTTTGCCTCTTTTGCAACATAGGTTGTGTTGTAGATTTTTTTTTATAACAAAGGTCATGTTGCAGAAGGCATTTGTAATATAAGTTGTGTTGCAGAATTTTTGTTGCAATAGAGATTATGTTGCAACAAAATTGTAACAAAGGTCATGTTACAGAAGACATTTGCAACAAAGGTTGTGTTACATATTTTCTTTTTGCAAGAGATTATGTTGCAGAAATTTGTTGCTGCATTGCCACACCATTGTGTTGCCACTGCAACATTCCCTATGTTTCAGAAACACGAACGATGTTGCGAAATCCTAAGATTTACGGTGCGTGAGACTAGTCTCACACGTGTTTGGTTCTCGACGCGACGGACGTGAGGCATAGAATTGGTCCGATGATTCTAATCATTTCCCATTGCCAAGCCAATGAATCCGTACCACAACAAATTTGCTACCTTTACCTTGTTGGCCACTCCTAGGCAAGTAACCATGCAACACTCATAAAATTGAATAGTGTCACTTGACTATATGATTTTGTTGTATGAACATTAGAGAGAGCAATCCATCTAACCTTATGTATCATCTCTTCCGATTCTTATATTTTTTTTAAGTTTCACTGCTTTCTCCCCATGCAAATTTAGCCCCTCAAAAAGATCCTCCACAGTCGGGATCAGGCATGCCCTAGGCTCTCCATTATCGTAGTTGTGGCCACTATCGTCACTTCCCCCATCGTCGATTGCTGATTACTTGCCCAATCATTGACGATTCCTCCGACATCGATCGGATCATTACCATGTTTTCGCTAGTACCTTCCCTATTGTGTTCTTGTTGATGGTGTCCTGGACTAAGGGGTGTCAACCATGACACCCTATCGTTCATGGGTCGGGCTGATGACCCACCAACCACTGAAAGAAGGACTACCAAAACTATAGCCCTCGGCGTGAGCAAGATGGAAACTTTCGAAGACTAGGCGTGCACCTCAAAGAGTATTTTAGTATTCAGCAAGTTTATCCCTAGATGGCAACCGACCATACATGTAACCTAGGTACCCCCGTTGCATATATAAGCTGAGGGGTTTAGTCTTTAGAGGAACGAATACCAGCCTTAAGGTTTAGACTAAAATCATTGATCTTGAGGTAGATCACCATGTACATTGTACCCCATCCAATCAATACAATCAAAGCAGGACGTAGGGTTTTGCCTCTTCGAGAGGGCTAAACTTGGGTAAAATAGTGTCCCCTTTGTTTCATGTTCACCATCGTTACTAGATCACCACCTGGGACCCCCTAATCAAGAACGGTCCGTTTTAGCATGACATTGGTGGCCCATACATGTCCTGCTGTGTGGTCACAAAGGATCAATGGCTTGTCTTCAGATCAATAGAGGCATCGAATGTGGGGGCACTTTTGTCCCTGGCCAGCATTTTGCCTTCAGCGGCATCGTGATTCACGCTAAGATGGCCTGTCACCTCGGTCGGGTTGAAAGTTTCGCCCCAAGTCAGGTCATCAGATTTGGGAACTTGGAATACACACCCGATTCCCGTGGTAATTATGCTCTCTCAGGTTGGGTGTCAGCCCGTCTCGAGAATTCCACGGGCACCTCCGTCCAAACCTCGGATTTGGTCACACAAGACTTTGGAGAAACTTTTACCTCATAACCAACTTTGAATTCGGATCTGATCACCCCGTCGCCTGATTGGGCCTCAACCCTGGCTGACGAACGCTTCGAAGCTGCGCCATGCGGCGCGATGAGCATACTGCGGGTTAGCCCCGCTTACTGTCAAGAGATGGAACAGGCAGACCTCTCGCTTTTGGACAAGATGCTAGACCAGATCCAGAGTCTCGGGACCTCGGACGAGTGGACTTTGGTATAGGATCAGATCATATGTAAGGCCGATGATAGGGAAATTTTCATCCCACCCACCACCCACCTAGTCGCTACATTTGAATATTTAACCGACATACTAGACTATGCCTCCGAAGAGGCAACCGACATGGATGAAGATGTCAGTGGTATGACTAGCGCTACACCACCCATAGCGACCTCCAATAGGGGCAACTGGGCGGCCACCTCCACCTACGATATCTATATGGTAAACACCCCAAAGGATGATGAGGGGAGGAAGTAAAGGAACCCTCCAAGCACTAACGGAGACGGAAGCGAGCTAAAGGCACCGGCAATGGGAACGCTAGCAACAACACTACTAATGGTGACGGCGATAACGATGCTACTCTGGATGGCGCCGAGGACCAAGACAACGGCGCAGACGATGACGCTAGACATATCGAAGGTGCCATGGAAGGTGAAGGTGACGATGATCCCGAAGACGACAACTACATGCCTTCACTCAAGGATGACAAAAGCGTTGGATCCGACGAGTTTGACGTCCCCGAGGACCCCCATGCATTTGAAAACTTTCGACGGCAGCTCATTAGCACCGCCAGAAGTATAAAGAGGCAGCGTCAACGGCTTAAAGCCGATCAGGGCATACTCAACGACAAGTGGGTTGAAGTCCTCAGAGCGGAGCAAATACTCACAGTACAAACTCAATCTTACCCACATAGATGTTTGCTTCCCACCTTTGATGACAAATCGACGACAACGTGCTGTCAAAGCGCGAAGGGGCCGACCAGCTTGACCTCCCTCCTCGGGGACGGGACAGGTCAACAAGAGGACTTCAGATCCCCCCCCCACACACACACACGCACACACACAATTCCCCGCTGTGAAGGCAAGGATCCGCTTCCGCATGCTAAGCCATACGGCCAGTGAGGTAAATTAACCACAAGACCAGGTGCTCCATCATGTTCCTTCTATGGATCTAGAGAGAGTGCACCTGCCGGACATGCCAGATATCAGGCATGGCTAGACAAGCATGGCGAGGCGCGTGATCATACACATGATCAGACTACAATTGACTCCCGACATGTTGTGGCTCGGATTAGAGGAGCTGCACACCCAATGTGCTTTACAAACGAGGCCATGCAACACAAGTTCCTATAAGGGTTTAAACCCATTAACATTGAACAATATGATGGAACCACTGACCCCGCTATGTGGATTGAGTATTTCCTCCTCCATATTCATATGGCCCAAGGAGACAACCTCCATGCCATCAAGTATCTACCATTCAAGCTCAAAGGACCAACGAGGTATTGGCTTAAGAGCTTTCCCGATAACTCCATTGGGAGCTAGGAAGAGCTTAAAGATGCCTTTCGGGCTAACTTTCAAGGCACTTATGCTCGACCCCTAGATGCCGATGACACCAGTCATGTGATCAAACAGCCCGGCGAGTCTGCCAGGCAATTTTGGAACATGTTCTTGACCAAGAAAAATCAAATCGTAGACTGTCCTGATGCAAAAGTGATAGCCGCTTTCTGGCACAACATTCGTGATGAACAGCTGGCACTACAGCTCGGACAGTATAAACCGAGGACAATGGCATCCCTCACATAGCTCATGACCCGATTATATGCGGGAGAGTGATACGACTCCAATGTATCTATAATTTCCGATTGTTTCATGCTATTACATTATCAATATTGTATGCTTTATATGCAATTTTATATCATTTTTGGGAAGTAACTTATTAACTCAGTGCCTAGTGCTAGTTCGTGTTTTTGCTCGTTTTTGGTTTCGTAGAAAAACCATAACAAATGAAGGCCAAACACGATGAAACTTGATTTTTTCTGGACAAAGAGGGACCCTAGACGCTTCAGGAGATGGCCAGACGATATATGTCGTGGTTTTGTCACGGTAGATGTCCTCATGAAAGGACTTAGGTGTGAGGTCATCGCCGCTAGGTGGCGACTTGAGTCCTTAAACGAGAACAGGAGGCGAGTTTACCCAGGTTCAGCCCCTCCAATGGAGGTAATAGCCTACGTCCTGCTTTGTGTCTATATTGATGTTGATCTCGATTACAAGGGTGCGGAAATCACTAACCTAGCTTTCGAGGGTGTGTAACTTAAGTCTTTCGGCCCTAGGGGCTTGCCTTTATATACAGGTCAAGACCCTAGGTTTTGTAAGAGGCCGAGTCGTGTTACAACTCGTGACCTATCATGTTTCTAACTCTCCTTGCCTCTCAAGCAAGGAAACTTTCGGCGTCTTCTGTCTCTTGGGCCTTGAGTCGCCATCTTCACGTGTTGGGCCGCCATGCGGCTTATTTGGTAAGCCGCCTTGCTTGTCCTGTCTTCAACGGTGCGGCCCATCTTGAGTATAATACACAAGCCGCCAATTATGTTGACCCAGCCCAATAGGGCGGGTTACACCGCGGGGTTATATCCCCAACATTAGGCCCCAGATTAATTTTGATTTATTCATGTCAATCTTCCTTCCTTTCACTTGGCGGTTTATCATCTGCTTATGCTAGTATCTTCCTTGACCCACGGAACGCCGGCTTAAGACACTCCCAGACTTGTAATTTTTTTCTCGTGCCATCTCCTCATGACGTCACCCGCCGGAAATCCAGGAGACCAATGATGGCATCACAACTGATCATTGTTGTATCTGCTAATCCCGAAAACCGAGGCATCTTCTGCTCCAAAATTCACTGTGCCTCCTCGATTCCCGCGCCTGCTAGTTGCTGTTTTGGGTTTCTTCCTTATAAATACTCGTCGGGGACCCCTTAGTCACTTTTACATTGCCCCCTCACTTCGTCTTCCTCCTCGAGCCCGAAACTTCCTCGCGCCACCGCTGCTGCTCATCCATCGTCGGCGACCGTTCCTGGGCCGTAGCAGTGCTCCGTCTTCATCAAGATCCAGCCGAACATCGCTGCCGCCCTCAGCATTCATTAAGGTAAGCCATTCTTCCTTTCCTAGATCTATCTTAGTTCATAGGAGTTCGTCGGAGGTACCGTAGCATTTATTCGTTCATCGCCATTGCTAGTTCCCGTGGCTTCGATGACTTTCATCACAAAAATAATGCGGTAGAAACAACGACTCCATTTTGCACATAGTATACTCTGGTCTTCCTTAAGAATCTTTGAACCGGATTGCCGCTGCTTCATTGTTTCAGTGCTAGGTTTAGCAAATATTTTATTTTTTGAACCATTTGTAGATCCGTAATTGTAGCCACCTCGGTAGAAACCTGTTTGTCCCACGCTTGGTAAAAATTATGAATCTCCTCTTGCATAAGACGCCCATCTGTTTCCCGGCTCACTCTTATGCTTGTAACCCGCCATATGTAAATGCTGTTTCTTTTAGGCTCCGGCTCATGATCATGAGTTGCAACCCGCCATGTTTAGAAGTTGTCTCGTCTAAATGTCGGCTTATCACAAGGCGACTCATCTGTTGTATTTTGCTTTATGCCGTCTTTGTCTTTGATCATTACCTACATACTTATGCAACTTCTTTACTTTAGGCGTCTCACCATGTCAAAAACCAACACCTGTAACTGGGTGCCTTCACACGTTACCGAGTCTGTGCTTAAAGATTACGAAACTCAAGGCCTCTTGCAGCCTAAAGCCGCATTTGGATGGCGAGCTCCTGAAGGAGAAGAACGCTCGAAAGCCGGTGAAGGGGAAGTAGTGGTGTTCATTGATCACCTTCTTCGAGGTTTTCTCCCCCCGGGTCAAAATTCTTCCGGGATGTTCTAAACTTTGTCCACCTTCATCCACAAGACTTAGCACCCAACTCTATATCCAACCTTTGTCAGTTCCAAGTGCTTTGTGAGGTGTATCTATAAATGGAACCAACCGTCCCCCTCTTCATGGAGTTCTTCTATCTCAACCGTCAGACTGAATGTGCAGATTGCCTCAGCCTGGAATTAGGCGGGGTCTCTATTCAAAGGCGCAGGGACGGTGCCTTTCCTGCTGCTATTCTGCCAAGCCACCCCAAAGGATGGGCAAAAACTTGGTTCTACTACCGTAACACGGCCCCTGCTAATGAAAACCCCTTGCCAGGTTACAGGCCAGACCGTCTTCCCATGAACTTTGAGCTTCCTGGCCGTGCTTCATAAGAAGAACGTGATCAACTCGCCCCCATATATCCAAAACTGGCAGCTTTGCAGGCTCATGGCTTGACTGGGGTTGATCTAACCCGGTGCTAGGTATCCTAGAAAATCCTGCCGCTGAGTCGCCGCAACAATTTGATGTATAACTATTCTGGCAGCTTAGGCGACGTGCAAAGATACAACAACCAGGGCTTGACAACCGATGATATCAACAAGATCGTGAAGAAACTATTGGGAGAAACTCTAGAAGATTGCAGTAAAGTTGGGCTGAATCCCTTTTGTACTCTCAACCCGGTGCCGCCAGTAAGAATTGTTGATAACGTATTCAAATGGCTCATAATACTCTATTAACCCCAAACTTACTTGTCATTTTCATCACTTACCTTACATGCATATTCTCGATTCTGGAAGAAAAAGAGAGGGAAGGTTGTAGCACAAAAAGCGAAACCCACTCAGAAGAATAAGGCGGTTGCAGCCGAGCCGTCAAAAAAGGGCGAGTCAACAATGGTTGACATTCAATCGGAGGTAAAACAACTTCTCTCCTGGCTGTGCTTTTACTATACTTACTAACACTCCTTACTCTTAGGGAGACGCTGTGAAAAGCCGGGCTGATGATATTGAGGTAATCTGCCTCTCTTCCAGCTTAGAATCCTCATCTCCGAGGAAAACAAGGCGGGTCATCCGGAAAGTACGTTTTTCTAATCCAGATGCTCATTTGGATCCTAACTTTATTTTGAAGAAAACTCAGCATGAAGTAAGGCGTCACACTCGGAGTAATTCTGGAGGCCTTTTAGGAGGCTTACCTAATAAATCAGCCGCCCGTAAACGACAATATGAGGTGCCTCATAGCCCAACTCTCTCTCTTCCGAAAGCTGGCCTCTTCTGGCAACCTCTTAATCCCTCTGATGCCAACTATCAGGAGTCATCTCCTTCATCGGGTGACTCAATCGCCTCTAAGCTACCACCCCTTGTCATTAACACAGGGTAAGTTTTTTCTTTACCATGCACTGCTTATTCGTGCTTAACTTGCATATGTTTGACTTTTCTGCCTTGTTTGCATAGCCCTAGCCAAGGCCAAGAAGAGGAAAGGTGACGAGTCGTCCACCGATCCTGAAATTCTTGAACCGGCAGATCCAAAACCGGCGACTCCTGGAGTTTTTTAGCCCGGAAATTCAAAGCCGGCGAGTCCTAAAGCCTATACCGAAAATCCTCAAAGTCAACAGGAGTTCCAAAACATGCCGCCCCAGCCTTCTGAACCAGTAAATATGGAAACTGAAGATGTTGCAAACTCTTTGGTAGGTGATGTTAACCCGCTTGTTTTTCAAAAGGGAAGTAAAGATGCTCCTGCTGAGAAGGACAAGGACGTAGTTATCACCGGGACGAGTTTCACTGCTCCAGGAGCCCCCAATGTTTTAGCCAAGTTCATCACCAAGAATGAGGCAGCTCCACTTGATAATGAGGAAACCAAACTCGAGCTTCCTAGCTATGAGGGCCTTAGTGCTGACGAGCTACATGCCGGATATTTAAACCGTCTTTCCACAAGTCGGGATATGGAGATCAGCCTTGTTGGAATGATGAAAAGGAAATATGAGATATGCTCCATTCTCTTGTATCTTTTTATATATATATATCCTAGTATAGCCCCCAAGGGCCAGCTCATCTATATGAGATGAGTCGTGTCTTGTTATAATCTGATGAAGTCAACCTGTAGCCCCCAAGGGCCATCTCATCTGTATGAGATGAGTCGGGTCTTGTTAGTAATTTGAAGAAAATCAACCTGTAGTCCCCAAGGGCCAGCTCATCTGTATAAGATGAGCCGGGTCTTATTAGGAATTTGAAGAAAATCGACCTGTAGCCCCCAAGGGCCGGCTCATCTGTATGAGATGATTCGGGTCTTCTTCATATCTTTGCTTTGGAAGAACTGACATGCATTAGCCCCCAAGTGTTAAGTATATTGCTTACAATCTGCTTGAGACTTGTTATAATTTTTCTTTGTCATATGATACTGCATCTTGTTACCGGCTTATGACCATTGAATGTGATGACTCCTATTGCGCAGGAAGCTCTAAAAGCAGCCGAGTCAAATGTGACCGATTTGAAGAAAGATCTTGAAGTAGGTCAAAACGCCCGAGCAACGGTTGAGGAGAAGCTTCGCCTTGCCTTGGAGGAATTGGAGAAAGCCAAGGCACACATTGAAAAACAAAATAAATCCTTTGAAGCTGAGAAAGCCGCCTTGTTGGAGCATGCAGAAAATGCTGAGGGCCAATTGAAGCCCATCACAGAAGAGCTATCTGGGTTAAAGCGGCACATTGCCCATATGACCCAGGCTATCTTTGGTAAGTATCTTGTAAGAATTCTTGCTAACCCGCGAAAATACTTATGTATGCAAATAAATCGCCTGGCGACTTATGTGCTTAAATTGTTTTGTAGGCCCAGGAACATGAAGCCTCCAAGATAACAACTTGCTTATGCTGAAGGTTGTATATACACTGACTGAGCAACTCTATGCTGGAAGCCATCTCGCGATCAAGGCAGTTATGGGGAACAAAGAGCCAGTGAAGCTCATCAAAGATGTACTAAGGTTTCTCTCAATGATCCCAAAACAAGTTGAAGAGTTGAAAAGATCAGCCGCCCGGGCCGGCGTAACATCGTCTTTGAGCCGGGCTCTAGCTTACACAGAGGAGCTTGATCCGGCAGAAATGGCAAAATGATTTCTCGAGTTCAAGGATGACGGCACAACATTTAGTGATGCTGAGTATGTTAATCGCGTCAAAACATCTCGAGTGTTGGCCACACAACTTGTTGCTGAAATGGAGCTGAAGAGTTACCAGGCGGCTTACGATGCTAACAATTCACGAGTGCGGCCGCCCTCCTTTGTGTCGGTGGACCTGACTCCTCAACGTCGTCAGCACATTTTTTGCCCCTAACGTTGACCCGTCCTCTATCCTGAATGGAGAAGCTGTATTCCACGCTTTAACCCATTGCAACTGGGATGTGGACAACCTCCAGATCAAAGAACCAGAAGATCCAGTGGAGGATGACCCGGAGGCGGCTCATTCTAGAGGTTAGCCTGAGGTTAACCCGGACGACACAGAAGGCGGATCACACAAGTGATATAGTTTAAGTCGTCTGGTGGTAGTAGCCCCCAAGTGTTGGGCAGAACATGAATATTTTGTGGCTCCTGAGATGAGTCTGTAATAGGAGTAGTTTGAAAACTTCTTGAAAAGCTCGGTCATTCCTTCGTGCATGTTTGCATTTGTGAAGGTACTTAAGAAACTTTGATCCTTTTGATCCGTTTTGATAATTGCTGATTGTGCCACTCTTTTGCTTGTCTTTGAATATCTCTGTTGTGCCCAATGAGTCCTTTGATTGAAAAAGAGAGGACAGGTCAAAGAATGAGCCGGCAAAGAAACTTGGCTTTTGAAGCTCAAGTCTTGTTTGAATAATATTGAAGAAGATAATGATTGAACCGGTCATAATATGACGACGGTTGATAACCCGGATGCTCATTTATGAGCCGACACTAAAACAATGTTGTACCTACAAAATTTATGAGGTAGTAATAATATTTTTATAACAATATAAAGTACTGTTAATAAGCTGGCCTAGTGAGACTCGGCAAGAAGAGACTGGCTTTCGAGGCTCAGCAAGATAGGCCAGCTCTTCTGAGCTGGCTTGGAAACTCCAATCTTTTAATCATGGTTATAATAAACCATGATGAGGATTGGGCCAAAAGATTTATTTCTCTGCAGAAGTTTATGATGTAACCCAGTTTTGAAAACAGGCTTTCCACAACATAAACAAATATAGATATGTATGTATGATGCATGATGCAATGATGCCATGTAAGATGATGTATGCATGTGATAACAGAGTATAAAAATGCCAGCTTTCGAGGCTCGACATAAAGACCAGCTTTCGAGGCTCGAGTCTTGCTTCCATGAAGCGGGTATGATAACCCATGGTTTATCCTAGCTCTCTGTATGCCGGCTCTCACGTGACTCAAGCCGATGTTTTAACCTTGGTAAGTTCAGGGTCCAAAATGGATTGACTTGTCAAGAGTACACGGGGTCACCCGATCGGAGTCGCATCAAGCGTACAGGCAGGTTTAACCATATGTGGCATTTTTTGCGGGGTCAAGAGGGTGAGAAAGCTGAACTTGATGAGTTGGAAGCCCCCAAATGCCCAATGTATTGCAGCGTTTTGGCCGGGTCACAAGGGTGATAAAGCTGAACTCAGTGAATTGGAAGCCCCTAAGTGCCCATTGTTTCAGAGAATAAAGACTCATGCTCAATTTGTAGGCTGAAACGACAGAAACCCTGAGTTTTGGGTATGCCGGCTTTAATATATTTGAAACATAAAGAAGTATGTACATAATTTACAGGAGGGGGGGATTACAAAAAGCAAAAGGAGCCGATGGCTCCAAGTATAATATGGCTGTAGGTGAGCAATGCTCCAAAGCGAGGTTGTTTTCTCCTTGGAGGTATATGGTCCTTCTCGTAAATTCTCTAGACAATATGAATTGTTTATTTGAGAATTCAGGTACTAGTGGTACTGACCACTATTCAATTGCTTGGGATTACTCTGGAAACCATCTTGGTTATTATGTTGATTACCCTGGCCAGAATGTTGTCCATTGCCATTATTTGCCTGATGCTGGAAACCAGCTCCTGAGCCGCCCTGTGACCCGCCAGGGCCGTGCTGACCCGGGTGTCCTCCACCGTTGCCTCCTTGATGATTCTAGAAGGCTTGGTTACGAAATTTCTGCATGATGTAACAGTTTCCCCATGAGTGGGTAGCCGGCTTGTCCTGGGTACTATGTTTGGGACACGGTGCCTTGAGCGCCTCCTCGTAATTACGAGGCTTATTCCCATTGTAAGCCCCTCCAGGGCGACCATTACAGCGTTGGTTTTTGAAACCAATATTGGTGTTGGCAACAAAGTACGACCCGCCATCTGGTTGCTTCCGTTTGCCATTGTTATTCTGTACCCCCTGGTTACCACCATCATTATGCTAGCCTTTACCACCTTCGCCTTTCTTGCCTTTGCTAGTCTTGTCCTCATCTGAGCTGGGATCCTTCGTGCTGTCTGACTCGGCGTATCTGGTAAGGACATCCATTAAGTCGCCCATATCCTGCATCTTTCGCTTGAGCCACCCGAGCTTCTGGACCAGCGGCTGAAAGTGGCAGTTCTTTTCTAGGATCAGGACGGCTTGAGCCGCCGTGATGCTGTCTGATGAGTGTATGATTTCTGCAACCCGGTGAGCCCAATGATGGGCCGACTCGTCCACGCGCTGGATGCAATGTTGAAGATCCACTATCGTCATTGGCTTCTTGCACGTTCCCTGAAAATTCTTGATGAAGTGCTCCTTAAGCCCTGACCAAGTGTCGATGGAATTGGGCGGCAGATTCTTCAACCATGCTCGAGCCAATCCCTCCAGCATCATGGTCAAGTACTTGGCGCACACAGCGTCACTGACATCCAACATATCCATTGCCAACTCGTAGCTTTCGATCCAAGCTATCGGCTCAAGATCCGCCGTGTAATTTGGCACCTTGCGAGGCCCCTTGAAGTATTTGGGCATACGCTCGGCACGAAGGGCCGATGATAAGCAAGGTATCCCAATCGTCCTACTGTTTGTCCCAGCCCCCACAGCCGCCGGTTGATGATGAAGTTGTTGAATCGCCCGTGTCGCTACTTTCGCCTCTGCCTGTCGTGCGCCCCTGGCTGCATCGACAATCGCCTGGGCACCTAATGGCACAGGCCGGGTCGGGGAAACCTGGGGTTGTTGCCTGCATCCACTGCTAGAAACAGTCGGGGACTCCACATGTCGACTTTTGCTACGGCTCGCATATGGGGCGGAGTGCATCCGGTCGCGGCTATAAGAGTATTGTGCCTGCTGCACTATCGCTGTTTTTAGCATCTCTATGGTGTTCCTAGCCTCAACCTCAACAGGGGTATTTCCATGAATAGGCAGTGCTTCCAGGTTCCGGGTCACCGCTAGCACATTGTCAACAAGGTTGGAAAAGTGGCCCCGTGGCGTCTGGAAATGTCGGGGCGGCGAGCGAGTTGGTGGTGGCTGAGCTGGCTTGTTCTGCTGACTTCCGAGCGGCTGCTCAGCCCCCGGAGTCTGCTGAGGGGTACTAAAAAGTTGCTGCGGCTCAAGGTTCGTTGGCTGCCGGCTCCGGTGTCTCCTCTGGTAAACCGCCTCAGATGCATCTCTCTGAAGCCCTAACTACCAAGTCTCGGCCTCAAGGCGCTCTAACTCATTTTGTATTCGAGCCTGTAACTCCGCCATCCGGGCGTTCTCAGCATCAATTTCCCTCTGTACCTCGGTCATCTGGTCACGTAGCTTAGTTAACTCCGTGTTGCGCTCTTCCTGATTTTCCGTGGTAACATGAGTCTCCACGAGCTTCGCCATCTCAGCCATTAAATCTGCCATGGACTAAGCCGGCATCTTGCCATACCTGCTAGGGCCACCCGCCGCTCCAGCTGCGGACAAAATTTGAGCCATCGCGGTTCCTGCCATGTAGACAACAACTTGGCGAGACGACTCATGGAATTCCTCGGGGGCTTCAATCTCCAATGAACCCCCGAGTCTGCCATCATAGAGAGGACAGATCGACTCAGTTTCTCCCATGGAAGACTCGCCATCTGAGTTGACGAGGGTGTCCCTACTGCCCGCCGGCTCATCCGAGAGGCAAACTCCCTGGGTGAAGCCGACGAAAACGTGACGCCGGCCGGCTTGATCCCGGCTGGGTCGGGCGTGCCGAGCCGGCTCATCGATGTTGGTGCTGATGTCCGACTCAGGAACCGTAGCGCCGATCTTGCCAAAGGGGACCCGGTACCGGTGCTCAATTGAGTCGGTCTCGCCGCCCCAGACTGGATCGTCGATGTAGATCTTGTCGCGGCGACTCTTGGTCATCTGACCAACCGCGAATTTCCCGAACCCTGGACTGGTTCCCTTCGAGAACTCAACTCCACTGGGCGAGTCCCCCACGGTGGGTGCCAACTGTCATGGTTTTGTCACGGCAGATGTCCTTGTGAAAGGACTTAGGTGTGAGGCCATCGCCGCTAGGTGGCGACTCAAAGGGGTTAAACGGGAACAGGAGGCGAGTTTACCCAGGTTCGGCCCCTCCAGTGGAGGTAATAGTCTACATCTTGCTTTGTGTCTATATTGATGTTGATCTCGATTACAAGGGTGCGGAAATCGCTAACCTAGCTTTCGAGGGTGTGTAACTTAAGTCTTTCGGCCCTAGGGGCTTGCCTTTATATACAGGTCAAGACCCTAGGTTTTACAAGAGGTCGAGCCGTGTTAACTCGTGACCTATCATGTTTCTAACTCTCCTTGCCTCTCAAGCAAGGAAACTTCCGGCATCTTCTATCTCTTGGGCCTTGAATCGCCGTCTTCACGTGCTGGGCCGCCATGTGGCTTATTTGGTAAGCCGCCTTGCTTGTCCTGTCTTCAACGGTGCGACCCATCTTGAGTATAATACACAAGCCGCCAATTAGGTTGCCCGGGCCAATAGGACGGGTTACACCGCGAGGTTATATCCCCGACATTAGGCCCCATATTGATTTGGATTTATTCATGCAATCTTCCTTCCTTTCACTTGGCGGTTTATAATCTGCTTATGCTTGTATCTTCCTTGACCCACGAAACATCGGCTTAAGACAGTCCCAAACTTGTAATTTTTTTCTCGTGCCATCTCCTCGTGACGTCACCCGCCGGAAATCCAGGAGACCAATGATGACATCACAACGGATCTTTGTTGTATCTGCTAGTCCCAAAAACCGAGGCATCTTTTGCTCCAAAATTCACTGTGCCTCCTCGATTCCTGCGCCTGCTAGTTGCCATTTTGGGTTTCTTCCTTACAAATACTCGCCGGGGGACCCCTTAGTCACTTTTACATCGCCCCTCACTTCGTCTTCCTCCTCGAGCCTGAAACTTCCTCGCGCCACCATTGCTGCTCGTCCATCGCAGGCGACCGTTCTTGGGTCGTAGCAGTGCTCCGTCTTCATCAAGATCCAGCCGAACATCGCTGCCGCCCTCAGCATCTGTTAAGGTAAGCCATTCTTACTTTCCTAGATCTATCTTAGTTCACAGGAGTTCGTCGGAGGTACCGTAGTATTTATTAGTTCATCGCCATTGCTAGTTCCCGTGGCTTCGATGACTTTCATTACAGAAATAATGCGGTAGAAACAACGACTCCATTTCGCTAATAGCATACTCAGGTCTTCCTTAAGAATCTGTGAACTGGATTGCCACTGCTTCCTTGTTTAAGTGCTAGGTTTAGCAAATATTTTATTTTCTGAACCATTTGTATATCCGTAATTGTAGCCACCTCGGTAGAAACCTGTTTGTCCCACACTTGGTAAAAATTATGAATCTCCTCTTGCATAAGACGCCCATCTGTTTGCCGGCTCACTCTTATGTCTGTAACCCGCCATATGTAAATGCTGTTTCTTTTAGGCTCCGGCTCATGATCATGACTTGCAACCCACTATGTTTAGAAGCTGTCTCGTCTAAATGCTAGCTTATCACAAGGCGACTCATCTGTTGTATTTTGCTTTATGCCGTCTTTGTCCTTGATCATTACCTACATACTTATGCAACTTCTTTACTTTAGGCGTCTCACCATGTCGAAAACCAACACCTGTAACTGGGTGCCTTCACACGTTACCGACTCTATGCTTAAAGATTACGAAACTCAAGGCCTCTTGCAGCCTAAAGCCGCAATTGGATGGCGAGCTCCTGAAGGAGAAGAACGCCCAGAACCCGGCGAAGGTGAAGTAGTGGTGTTCATTATCAATCTTGTATGCTTTATATGCAATTTTATATCATTTTCAGGAACTAAGCTATTAACTCAGTGCCTAGTGCTAGTTCGTGTTTTTGCTCGTTTTTGGTTTCGTAGAAAAACCATAACAAATGAAGTCCAAACACGATGAAACTTTATGGTGATTTTTTCTAGACAAAGAGGGACCCTAGACGCTTCAGGAGATGGCCAGACGATATATGTCGTGGTTTTGTCATGCCAGATGTCCTCGTGAATGGACTTAGGTGTCAGGCCATCGCTGCTAGGTGGCGACTCAAAGGGGTTAAACGGGAACAGGAGGCGAGTTTACCCAGGTTCGGCCCCTCCAATGGAGGTAATAGCCTACGTCCTGCTTTGTGTCTATATTGAGGTTGATCTCGATTACAAGGGTGCGGAAATCGTTAACCTAGCTTTTGAGGGTGTGTAACTTAAGTCTTTCGGCCCTAGGGGCTTGCCTTTATATACAGGTCAAGACCCAAGGTTTTACAAGAGGCCGAGTCGTGTTACAATTCGTGACCTATCATGTTTCTAACTCTCCTTGCCTCTCAAGCAAGGAAACTTCTGGCGTCTTCTGTCCCTTGGTCCTTGAGTCGCCGTCTTCACGTGCTGGGCTGCCATGCTGCTTATCTGGTAAGCCGCCTTGCTTGTCCTGTCTTCAACGGTGCGGCCCATCTTGAGTATAATACACAAGCCGCCAATTAGGTTGACCCGGCCCAATAGGGCGGGTTACACCGCGGGGTTATATCCCCGACAATATACGAGAGGGCCACAAGCTCACATGGCGCACCCCCAGGGGGCGGGCCACCTGAGTTTGTGGGGCCCTCGTAGGTCCTTCCGACCTAATTCCAGCACTATAAATTCGCAAATATTCCGCAACCCTCAGAGCGAGACTCGAAACAATTTTATCGTTGTCGTAAGTGTCCATTCTTCCGTGATCCCATCTAGAGGCCTCCGTCGGTAATCTACAGGAGGAGGAATCGATCACAAAAGCTGTCTGCATCAACCTTGCTGCCTCTATGATGATGTGTGAGTAGTTCCCACATGCACTACAAGGGATAACCTTAGAAGTAGCGTTGGTTTTTCCCTAATAGTTGTCACACCCTGTCTTTTGTGTCACGTTACTAAGTTAATAAAGCTCAAACATTTGGACCAACAAAAACTTTTTGAGTGGATGTGATGCTTGACTTGATTGCTATTTGCTTGTTTGCTTGTATGATATTTAATTCATAAAAACCTTCCTACTCTCAAAGCTCATCTCCTTGATCCAAAACCTTGCCCAATGATCATGCCATGTGTATAGGACCTAAAACTATTTTTACACAAAAATAATTTGGCCAAAAAGCATTTATTTAATTTAGATTTTCAAAAACCCCTGATTGAGATTTGTACTACAAGTCCTCAAATTAGGGAAAATATTTTGACTCAAATATTTTATTTGGAACCTATTATATATAAGACTTCCCAAAACCACAAAAATATTAATTTAAAAGCTATTTTTGTATTTTATTTAAATGACTTTTTGTGAGGCCAGAAATGGTCTTTTATAGGGAAACATTATTTTAATATTTTCAAAACATTTAAGAAAATTTAGGGAAACTCAGTGGACATATATGTTCCATATATAAGAGTTTCAACAATGGTCATGTTCAAAATATTGGACAAAACCATCCAAAACCCTTTTTGGATATTTCAAGTATTTGAAATATTTCTATAAGAAATATTCTCAAGTAAATCCAAGAAAATTCCAACAAGTCACATATGCCTCATATGATGATCTTGCCAAATTTCATCTCAATCCAAATAGGTTTGATTCACAAAAGTGTCCCAAAACACTGTTTGTCCAGATTCAAATTTGATCAACTTTACATTGCCAAATATCTCCTATTGATATGAAACTTTGTGGACATGTTACAATCATTTAATAATGCGTCCACACCAAGTGGTGCAGCAAGGAGAACAATTTAGCTTAGGTAGATCTATCCAAATCTGTTTCTGCCCATTTCTAGGCTTTGAACCTTTTGCTTTGGCCACTTTCTCCAAATGAGCTACAATTTTGTGGACACGTTCATTTGGTCCTAATTGTGATCCATGTTAAATCTCATGCCTTGTAAATCAAATTACCTAGCTCAAATCATCTTCAAACACCTTCTGGGTTATTTTTGGAATCAATCATTGGAGCCCCTAAAGTATTCTCCTTGGCCCTAAGTTTTTACCACAACTCCATCTAGACACCATCTACCTCCAATAACTTCCCCCTGGCCATTGCTCAATTATTGGTGGGTGAACACCCTCCATTTTTATCTCTGGACAGCCATGGCATCACCTTCCACCTCCCCATTTCCTTTCCTTATCCCTCAAGTGACCCAAAGCATCTCAGAAGACCCAGGAGCTGGTGTACAAGAGTGGGCGTGCCCAAAGCATGTGGGACATGCCTTGGCATGCAAGGTTTGTGCTCTGGAGCACGCTACAGTGCACTTCCGCACTGTAGCTTGTCCATTCTGAGGCATCAGACGACCTAGGGCGATGGGATCGTGTCCCCGAGGTCACCTTGGCGTCCTCGACACTCCACCCTGTCGTGCCCATCCCCCTTGCCCTCCTCTCTCTAGCAGAGCCCGCCCGAGCGCTACCCATGAACTCCGTCCATGGTGCGCCTCGGCCTGGCTATATAACGCGCCCCACGCTCGTTCTCGCATGGATGCGACCCCTCTCTCTCCCGTAAAACTCCTGGACAAGCCACTTCTCCTCCCCTCCTCCTCCATCGCCTCGTTCCTCCCCTTGCTGCTGCCAATGCCGCCTCGTCCCCACTCGAATTCGAGCAAACCTGCGTTTCCCCTCGTCCCCTAGCCACTCTGGTGTCCTCATAATGCCACCATGAAGCTCCCCTCGTCGTCATTTCTCCTCCGGGACGTCGTGTGCCTGAGACCGAGGATGGCCGACGGCCTCCTCCACGGCTATCTAAGCTGTTGCCACAACAACCCTCCTCAGCAGGCGCGCATCACCTCTACAGATGCAGCGTGGCCTCCTGAGCTTGTCGGTGTGCAGAGCGTCGGCGGAGGTGGCCGGTGCCGCCAGAGCGAGCACCGGCGCGCGCTTGGTCGTGCCTCCCTTGTTCTCCAGCCGACGACAATGCGAGGAGGGAGATGGCCCTGCAAGTGGGGCCGGCGTCCCCACTGGTCAGCCTCTACTGAGGTGTCTGACCGGGCTCGCCGTCAGATTAAGTGGAGGCGGGTTCTACCCGAAACCGCCTTCGCCATCGGAAAGCGTATTCACAAGAATACGCCTTCGGCGTGGTCCGATGCTCCGCGCGGCCAAGCCACTGGGCCGACCTAGTTGCTATCCCATGCCGAATGCGCTATATTATCTTTTGGTAAATTTCTTTTCTCTCTTTCTTTTCCATAGAGATTAAATAATTCATAGGAAATTCATGCAAACTCCAAATTTGGTGATTCAAATTCCTAGATCCCCCTAAAATCATGCTCTATCCAGTGGTGTGCATTTCACATTTTTTCCATGTAGCATTTCCTGCTCCACCATTATTTTGGCCATTCCCCTTATTATAAAGCCTACTTTGAAAATCCCTAGCACATTCACTATAGCTCCAAATGAGATGATTCCAATTTCTCTGTGCTGTTTAGATGGTGCCCTATTTATCTAAAAATAGTGGACATTTTCCCAATGCCTTGTTTCTATTGGATCTACTAAATGGCCCCATTTTCCATTTATTTCATCTTAGAAAACTCATAGGAAATTCATCCCAACTCCAAATCCATGAAACCACTTTCTAAATGTTTCTAAAATCATGCCCTATTTAATGAGTGCCTCCACTCATTTTTATAAATATATCTCATGTAGACTTCTTATAGGATCATTAGTCCCTCCAATTCCACCTTTAAAAAATCCTATGATCCAAATCTAGTAGAACCTCTTTGGTTATTTTTCTTATAGCCAGAGTTGTCCCAGAAAAATAAAATTCCTATTTTAGAACACTTTTATTTTCTGCCTCGAGGTGTTGCTTATTATGGCTGTTTCCTACGTCAGTTGACGAAGTAGAAGTAGTGCTTGGCGTTGAAGCAAAAGATTTTGAACACCTCGAAGACTTTGCTGAGCCAGGCAAGCAACCCTTTGATCATGTTGATGAAACCATTTCTATGCATGTCATTATAGCACTTTTATTTTGTTGCATTGAAAAGCATGGTGATGATGTGGTGACAACCTCGCTAGGTTTGTCTCCGATACATTCCTCGTTGATACTTGTATTGTGCATGACTCTAATTTTCCGTTGGGAGTTATGCGGGTGAGAAGTAGATAGGTGCAAGTAGTGGCTACGCAAGAGGGACGGGGTTATGCATCGAGGTGGAAAACAAAAGTGTTTTCAAAGACTTTCCGAAAACCCCATTGGGTGCCACTAATGCCCGAGGGAGATGATGAGCTAGGTAACCACTTGATAAAGAAGTGGTGTGCTGACGCAAGTGAGTGTGTTGTTTTCGAAAACGGATTGGTTTAAGTTGCGACCGTTACTCCAACCATACATGTACGACCACACTACCCTTTTTATGGGAAGGGTCTTTGTTGATTACTTTGGTCGATGCTAGAAAAGATCCCACATTACTAGTGGTGGGAGAGCCGGAGTCACTCTCTTGATATGGGGTCGTGCTTGGCCGGGCGACTATGGTTGTTTTTACAGACACCGGGCATACAGTTTACCCCCTCATGGATGGTACTATGTTGAGAGAGTCTCGTGTTATGTACATCATGAGGACGTGAGCCAACGAGTGGACTCTTTGTTTAGTGTTGTCAAGGGAAAGACATTGTTCGGGGTGCTTACCTCAGGTATGTAATATAGCGCGAGTCATGGATGACTCAGAAGTTCCCCGAGTCTTGTGGGTAAAGTGTGCAACCTCTGCAGAGTGTAAAACTATTCGAATAGCCGTGTCCACGGTCAAGGACAGTTGGATGACCGCTCTTGAGCTACGTTCATTGGTTTACAAACTTGGTGTGTGTGGGAAAGAAATACTTGAGCTAAGTCAGGTGACTTGACGAGATGATGAAACTAGAGTTGAGAAACTCTGTTTATATTAATATTTGTAACATGTTCATATGGATATCTGTAACCTGTTGATGCATGATTTCTAAAATGTTAGGACATGATATTTCACTCAAAATTAGCTTTCCGCAAAATACCTTTTTAGGGTTATGCCATGCATTGTTTACCTTGTTCCAAACATGGGTTGCTTGCGAGTACATTCAAAAGTACTCATTGGCTTGTCCCTGGTTATTTAATTGGCGAGGCATGAAAGAACAGGATATGGTGAAGGGTACCTTGGTGACGAACATGGGAGCTAGGACGCTTCCCAGTCAGAATGCCTGTACATTACTGCAAGATGCTGCTAATGCGACACTGCAATCAGAGGCCCTTCGACGAAACTGTGTGCGATGCATGAATCGCAAACAGTATAGTTCAAGCTCTGTCGCTAATGGCACAAACTGTGTGCGAAGGCTGATCCATCAAATACGATTCAGAAGTTGTTGCGTGTGCGATCTACGGCAGACAGTTTGTTCTTATGAACTGTTTGGGATTAGCTAAGATAACAGAAACAGTTAACAAAACTTCGTACGTGTGTGAAGTACGGCACACGGTTCACTCAGAGAAACTTTTTGTCATGATCCAGCAGAACACAAACGGGTTAGCGTAAGAAGGTGTGTGTGATAGGCAGCAATCGGTTCATTCATCAGAATTGTGTGGGAAGACCAATAATAACCCAAACGATTCATCCAGATAAGTTGTGTGTGTTGTGGGCAGACAGTTGTTGCCAAAAAATTGTCAGCAATTGATGAAAACATTACCGACGGTACGTACGGAAGCGCCGTTTGCCTGTATTAATATCGCAGACGTTTTATTATTATTATACCAGTCTGACTGCGCATCACCTCTTCTTCCCCACTCACGTCTTGTCACCGTGTTTTTGCCCAAGGATTCCAGTGCGCGCTTCGGCACCGCATCGGCATTTCTTTTGGCCACGTTCCTGCACGGAACCGTGCATGTTCCCGCACAAGCTTCCCCATCGGTTTCCCGCCAGAAGCGAATGAGCATAAGAGCCTGCGCGCATCACATGCGGATGCACACCTAGTGCAGCCTAGCCCATCTACGAAGCATGCCAACCCGACCAAGCGCCGCCTCTGCCATCAACCTCCTCGATGACGAAAATGATCCGGTGCAGGCACAATGGCCTGTCGAGGCCGATGGCGTGTCCGGCGACGCGTTGGACAACGCTGTGTTGCGCGTCATCGCAAGGGTTGAGCAGACCCTTGGCGCAGGGCACGGCAGCGCCGCTGAGCAACATAGCTACCTCACTATCGAGAGGCTGCAGCACGCCGCACAAGAAGATCATTGGTTGTGCTCCGTAGAGCAAAACATGCGCGTCCGCGCCGAGAGGGCAAGGCATGCCGCACAGCAAGACCGATGGAGGGCCACAGAGCGAGAGGCGCGGCGCGCGGCAGAGCAAGAGCAGTTCCATCCCTGCTTGCCTGCTATCCCACCTGACAAGACGTTGCAGCGGTGTCCAAGGCACGTGAGTAGCCCTCTTTCTTGCCAGGAATGGGCAGCGGCCGTCTGCACCGTACTTACACCAGAGCCCGGCCGCACCGTCCTTGCACCGGACGCTGGCCGCGCCGTTCGCATGGGTCGCGCAGTTTGCCTTGTCCGCGGCCCCCTCGATGCTAATGGGCTCGTCGGTAGGCTCGAGCGCCTCCTTGACCCAGGTGTCCAGCGGGGAGCAGTAGAAGAAAATGGACGTCGCATCCTCGAGATGGTAATCTCCGACGAAATAGCCATCTTGGAGCTCGAGATCGCGCTACAGCTACCGCGAGCGTGTAAACCGCATGGACGAACGCCTGACCAAGTTCAGGCACAACCAAGAGCTTCCGTACGTTAGGGTGTAGTCATGGACGCATTTTATTTTGATGAATCCTTTAGATGTCGATCCCAATGTCTGGACAACAATCACAATATTGATATGTTTCGATGTATGAATGATTTATGTTTGTCGGCATTCTAGGAACGGGGGTACCCAGACCTACCTGCCTGCAGCCCAGGGCATGGCCAACCTCGCCAGCCAAGCATAGCCAGACGCGGCCCCACTCAAGACAAGGCCCTCGCGAGGCCCCTAGGCTCGTGAGGGAGAACAGCGCCAAGATCGGCAAATGGATGGGCCTCCCCAGGCCCCCTCAGGAGCGGCGGAGATCTCTATGCAGGACTCGGCCTCAGGAGTCAAGGGTGACACAAGAGAGGACAGGCGGGCACCAGCGCGCAGGCAGAGCAGTTTCCCCTTTGGTGCAAAGGGAGCAAGGACGTACGCGGGTTCCCAAAGCACCCCCCAAAGGTTTCCATTCCGGTGCAACAAGACCACGACCACGAGCCCCGCAGGGCGGATGTCATCGCCGAGCCCACCCCTGCATCATCGACAGCCACTTTGCAGGCGAAGACCGCCTTTGGACAGGGCGCGGATGTACTCCTGTCCCCCTTCAAATTTGGCCGTTGTGGGATCCTTTCCTGCCATTACGATAAGGGAAGAGGACCCGGGCCACCGCTATATATAGAGGCGAGGCTGCACCGTAGAGAGGGACCCCCCCGATCCGATCCTCCACAAAGCTAGCAGAGAGCCAAGAACACATCGAGGAGCGCCCTCATGAGGCTCCTAAACCTTGTACTAGTTCATCCACCATACCTCCACAAGAGGCAATCCACCAAAGCAGGAGTAGGGTATTATGCTTCGCAGCGGCCCGAACCTGGGTAAATCACCGTGTTCATCTTCTTCCTCGTCATCGAGCGATTTTGCCATCTTAGCCATCGAGTAGTGAGCTGGGTAGGGCGAGGCCGCAGGGAAACCTTCGCACACGCCCCTGTGTTCGAATCTTGAGGGTTTTGCGGAGCCCGAAATCCGACATTTGGCGCGCCAGGTAGGGGGCGTGTCGGAGTCTTCCTCAGGCCAAGATCTTCTCCCACCTCGCTGTCCCGATGTCTGACGTTCGCCGAGCCCGCGCCAAGCGCCGAGCTACCCGCATCGCCCAGACAGCGCCTGTGGGCCGCGCTGACGCGCGCCGGTCACCCACGCATGTGGCCAACGCCGCCACGGGCCCGGACGCCCACGAGCAACAAGACTCCTCCCAGCCGGTCACCGCGCAGCGCGATGGCCACACCGCCACTCTGTCGATCGTTCCAGCTTCCGGGGCGTCCTCCCACGCTCGGCCCGGACCGGTGCGCGGTTCGGGTGCACTCGCCATGGCGAACGAGCTGCTCCGCTACTGCCCTGCCCCCGACCGCTACGATGATTGGCTTCGGCGCATCGCGGAGCTCGTCAGTGCTGCCGGCGATGCTTCAGCGCTCTCCTACTCGCTTCGACCCTGACCTTCCCTAGCAGACGATGTGGCCCACGATGCGCCGCCGCCCCCTCCGCAATGCGACGTCGACCCCGAGCCTAGGCGAGAAGCGCGCCCCGCGACCAGCCCCGCGAACCGCGAGCGAGGGCAAGAGAAGAAGTAAGCTGCCAGGTGGTTCCCCGGCCGCGCGTCGACGCGCGCGCGCTCCCCGCGCTGCCGACCCAACGCCGCGACCGGGCACCACTCGAGGTGGCCCCACAGGAGCGTCAAGACCAGGTCCCTCCCGCGCACGCAGCACCCGTCGAGCCGGTGGGGTGCCTCGCCATCGCCCCGGAGCTCCACCCAACCACGTGGCCATGCAAGTTCAAGCCTGACCTACCCCCTCGCTACGACGGCACCCCGGATCCCGCTGAGTTCCTACAGCTCTACTCGCTGAGCATCCGGGCGGCCGGTGGAGACGACAAGGTCATGGCGTGCTGGTTCCCCATGGCGCTCAAAGGTGGCGCGCTCTCCTGGCTCCTCAACCTCCCGGAGAAGTCCATCACCTCCTGGGACAGCCTGCGCAAGCGTTTCGTCGCCAACTTCCAAGGCACCCGCGACCGAGCACTCACCGTGAATGACCTGCGGCGTGTAAAGCAGCAGGAAGGGGAGACCCTGCACAAGTTCATATAGCGCTTCACCACCACGCGCCTCAAGATCCCAAAGGCATCAGACGAGGCTATCATCTCCGCGTTCACCGACGGTGTCACGGACCTCAAGATGAAGGAGGAGCTCGCCATGAACGACGAACTCTGCTCAGCCCTGGAGATGTTCAATCTGGCGAACAGGTGCGCCAAGGCTGAAGAGTGCCGCCTGTCGCTCCGCGGGCCTCCGGCGGCAGAGCCAGAGGAAAAGAAGACCGAGGCCAAGGAGGCAAAGTGCAAGGCCCCAGCGGTGCTTGCGGCCGAGCATGAGGCGAAGCGTAGCCAGGGTGAGGAGCACCCCGCAGGAGGAAGGCCGACCTGCATCTTCCATGGCACCAACAACCATGACACCGCTGACTGCCAGGAGCTTAGGCTGGTCCGCGCCGAACACTTCGGCCGGCGCCTTGGGCGCGCTGACCGTGGCTTCGGACGAGGCGGAGGCCACGGTGGAGGCCGCGGTGGAGGCCGTTGGGACAACCGGGAACCGCGCCAAGGGTGGCGCGATCAGCCTCAGGAGGACCACTGGCACCGAGCTCGCAAGAGTCCGTCATCAGAGCGATCGAGGAGCTTCAGGAAGCGCAGGCCATGCAGGGCGGAGACTGCCCAGCACCACCAATCGCAGCCGCCATCATCGGCACGATCGACCAGCCGCGCATCTACGTCAGCACGCCCGCGATCAACAGGGCAGTGTCCCAGGGCCCCTTCTGGCCAACGCGTGCCGATCATGGATGGGTCTTCCCGCACAACTACGTCCGCATGCCCTTCGGCCTGGCGAACGCAGGCGTCACGTTCCAGCGCCTTGCCCGAGCCATGCCCGTACCTTGCCAGGCGGGGCGCGGCGAGGAGTTGGAGGAGATGCTCGGGCCAAGCGAAGGCCCCGAGCCCCGGGAGACGACGGGCCCGTGAGGGTCGCGCTCGTGGGGGTGTAAGATCAGGCTACGACGGCAGCTTCGACTCTTCAGCGGCATGGCCGCCAGGTGACTTTTTGTTGGCCGTTGCCAAGTAACTTTTTGGTTTACTCCGTTTGAGGGTGCCCATCGGGCCGCATCATCCTCGGGCAATCAGGGCACACCCCTGCAGCCGCCTCAATTACGCATATTTTAATAGTTTCTCATGCACATGATTTGTCTTCTAACGCTTTACTTTGCCTGCACGGCTCATTGGCGGCATGGATGTCGCCCCGAGGCACCTCGGAACTGGATGGCAATGCCCTGGAGCCTCAGGGACTTGCATCGTTGGGCAGTCGGCCCCCGCTCGGGGGCTCCGACCGCAGCACGGCATCTCAGCATGGAGTCTTGGGAGGCCCCAGGGCCTCCTGAGGCAGCAGCCGGCAGGACAGAATGGGGGTCGCTCAAGCGTCAAAGGGGGCTCCTGAGCAACGCGCCTCAGGGGCCTTACCGGTCATAAAGCCACTCGCCCCCCTTGGTGTCGTCCTTGGTGATCCGGTCGGCATCAAGGGTGATGAGGCCTCGCCCCGTAGTTCGTCCTTGGTGATCCGGTCGTACACTACGGAGGCAGGGAAATGTGCGGGACTGGGACCTGTCGACGTAGAGCCGCTTGAGCGTCAAAGGGGGCTCCTGAGCAACGCGCCTCAGGGGACTTACCGGTCATAAAGCCACTTGCCCCCTTGGTGTCGTCCTTGGTGATCCGGTCGGCATCAAGGGTGTCGCGGCCTCGCCCCGTAGTTGCCTCCTTGGTGATCCGATCGTACACTACGGAGGTAGGGAAATGTGCGGGACTGGGACCTACAGACACAGAGCACAGGAAAGGGCCCCCAACCCGTCCCACAAACAAGGAGGAAAGGTCTCTGGCGATGTTGTGGGTTATCCGGACAACCCAGCCACGCCTCAGAGATCTCAAGGCGGGATCTGCAGGATCTCAAGACAAGAAGACTCAGGCGCAAACCGCCTTAGAGGTAGGGACCTCGCGAGGCCAAAGCGCCCTCAAGAGCTCCCAGATACACCTCCCAGTTCTGCCATGCCAGCCACGCGTACGAACTCAATGGGATGTACACGCCCGGAGCCCCTCGAGGACGCGGAGGGGTTCCTTCCCATGCAATGTGGAAGCCACAGCTCTGTGCTGGCGGACAACACGGCCCTCCAATGGCTATGCCCACGCAAGGTGGAAGCCACAGCTCCGTGCTGGCGGTCAACACGGTTCACCAATGACTATGCCCACGCAATGTGGAAGCCCTTCACTCCGTGCTGGGGATAAACAATTGAGGGCGCCCCAGCGGCTGCATCAAACCTCACGAAGGCCCCTCGCGGCCCCTTCTCGCTGCGTTCCCCAGGGATGTACGCGTGAGGGGGCTGCACGGGGGCTGATACCAGGCCAAGCCTGGTACATGCCACCTTCCCAGGTCTGCCAAACCTGGTCTTCACGCGCCCATCTCAGGAGAAGCCAGCGAGGAAAGGTATGGGAACCGCTCGTACGTCAAGGGGGACTCCTGAGCATCGCGACTCAGGAGCCTCACTGGCCTCGAAGCCCCTCACCCCTTGGACCGTCCTTGGTGATCCGGTCGGCCCAACGGTGGCTGAGGTATGTGCGGGGCCGGGCCCTGCTGACGCAGAGCTCAGAAGCGCTCAAACCCCTAGGAGAACGCCGGAGCTCGTACTTCAAGGGGGACTCCTCAGCATCGGGACTCAGGAGCCTCACTGGTCACGTAGCCCCTCACCCCTTGGACCGTCCTTGGTGATCCGGTCGGCCCAACGGCGGCTGAGGTATGCGCGGGGCCGGGCCCTGCCGACGCAGAGCGCAAGGTGTTCAAAAATTTCCAAGTCAAGAAGGACGCTAGAGCTCGTACGTCAAGGGGGACTCCTGAGCATCGCGACTCAGGAGCCTCACTGGTCACGTAGCCCCTCACCCCTTGGACCGTCCTTGGTGATCCGGTCGGCCCAACGGTGGCTGAGGTATGCGCGGAGCCGGGCCCTGCCGACGCAGAGCGCAAGGTGTTCAAAATTTCCAAGATAACCCAATCTTCACTAAGTTCCCTTCATGAGGGCTGCTCGTACGTCAAGGGGGACTCCTGAGCATCGCGACTCAGGAGCCTCACTGGCCCCGTAGCGCCTCACCCCTTGGACCGTCCTTGGTGATCCGATCGGCCCAACGGCGGCTGAGGTACGCGCGGGGCCGGGCCCTGCCGATGCAGAGCATCACAGCAAGCAAGAAGGGAACAAGGAGAAGAGAGCAATCACACAGTTCAACAATTATTACAAGCATTAAAAGTTTTCGCGAACACAAACGAGTTTAACGCCTCCATGAGGCACGATAGACATTGCAGGAAAGGAGCAGGGGAGAGGAATCAAGAGGAGCCGCCGCCACCACTCGTCCCGTCCTCGGGGAACTCGTCGTCGACATCGCTGGTGTCGTCTTCTTCGCCACCAACCCCTGCAGCGTCAGAAGGCGGAGGGACGGTGACGCGGGTGAACCTCTTCACCAGCGCCTCCACGGCGCCCTTCACCGCCGCCGCAGCATCGGCGCGGGCCTCGGGAGCGACCGGGCGGATCACGGAGTCGAAGTCAAACCCCGGCTCACGCAGATGAAGATGGCTGAAGACGCGCGTTGCGGCCTCAGAAAAAAGGTCGCGGCACTCGCTCTCCAAGATCCCCTCCACCTTGATGGCGGCTCCCTCCAGCGCCGCGACGAGTTTCATAGCAAGCCCCGCAAAGCCGTCCTCTGGAGCCGCCATGGGATCCGCAAACCCATCCCGGCAGAGGGAGTGGAGCGTTTGGCGAAGCTTGAGCTCGACGGAGGGAAAGGCGCCGAGCTCCGCGGCCATTCTCTCCTCAGCCGCGGCGAGAGCCCTCTCCTTGGCGTCGAGCAGGGCCTTCTCCGAAGCGACTTCCTTCTCCTGCGCGTCCAGGCGCTCTCGCTCCGCGGCCCGGCGGGTCGCCGCCTGGGACAGCTCAGAGTCCCATGCGGCAAGCCTGGTCTCACGGGCCGTGAGGTTTTCCTCCCGTTGACGCAACTGCTCCGCAAGCTCGGACTTCTCCTCCTGGAGAGCCTTCGGACGGGCCTCCACCTCTTCGCAGCGCTTGATGGCGGACGCCGCGTCGGCCAGTGCCTCCTCGCGGGCTGCCCTGGCGGACGCGGCCTCCCTCTCGCTCTTTGCCACGGCAGCCTCGGCCTCACCCCACATCGCCGCAGCAGAGGCGTCGGCCTGGAGCCACCCAGAGAGAAGCCCAAGGCGCCCATTCGCGAGGCGACTGCCGGTACCCGCGAGGGCGTCTCGGACTTGACCCAGAGCGGTGAAGGCCCCGTTCAGAACGTCGAGGCCACGCGACGAAGGCACCAAGGCCACCTCCGGAGGAGTCGCCTGCGCGGTCGCAGACGACGTCCCCCGGGAGACAGCAGCACGAGGAGTAGGAGGCTCCGGGGGCTGCGCGGCAACCCCAGACATAGACGGATCAACGAGCGGTTGGCCCTCGGGGGCCAGCCCTCCGGACAGCGGCGCCGACGTGCCCTCAAGAGAAGGAGCAACCACGTCGGCAGGCATTGGGGGCTCGAGGGGCCCCACGGTGGTGGCCACGAGGGCCGCCACGCAAACCTCCGTCCCCTCGCCCGCAGGAGCCACGTCGGGCGACGGCGGCATGACAGGAGCAGGCGGTGCATCGGAAGGCGCCTTCGGCTTGACGCCTGCCTTCTTCTTCCTCATCTTCAGCGCGGCGGCGTTCCTAGTCGCCAAGCAAAGGAAAATCATCAATACACAAGCTACCGACAGGCGACCAAGGCCGAGTAGGGTTACTTACTCTTCGACGTCGACCCACTTCCTCTTCCTCTCCTCCCCAGTGACGACGGGGGCGCCCTCGCCTTTCTCGGCAAGGGCACCACCACGCCGAGGAACAGGGGCACTATCGGCAAGGGCAGCCACTGGAGGGATCGCCCTGGCCCGGCCTTGCCCACCTTGCCTGCAAGCTGCGATTCGGGCAGGGGCGAGGCCGGCGCTTCAACCGCCTTGCCAACAGGGGCATGGCGCACCGGAGGAAGCCCCACTCCGCGCTTCTTGGGGGTCGGCACGCAGGCGGACCGTGTGGCACGAGGGGCCAGTCCTATCCCCCTGAGGACCTCGGCGGGACCCGGAGAGCCAGCAGCGGAAGCTTCGCCGGCATCATCGTCGTCCTCAGGGTCATGCAGGAGCGTGCTCTGCGACGGGGGAGACGCCCTGCCAGGTTGTCGTCGGCTGTCCTCTCCGAATCCTCCCCACCCATGGTGTCGCCGGAGGACACCATCACCGGGGAGCCAAGACCCTCAGCTGGGGGGAGCCCCAGCTCATTGAAAACAGGCATCGCGGCAACCAGATCGGCCCCGTCGTCGCGGCAGTACAGCGGGGCGTAGGCGTCGGGGAGATCGCCAGGGTCGCCGTTGAGCAGGGTCGCCACTGCCCTGCTCAGTTCCTCAGGGGTTATGCAAGCGGATCGAAGCCTGAGGTTGTCGCCGTTGCCTTGATAGTCCCACAGGGGCCTAGAGTGGGACTGGAGGGGCGCCAGGCGCTGCGTCAAGAACTCTTTCACTATCATCCCCCCCAGTCAGCTTCCTGGCACTGATATCGCGGGAAATCCGCTCCAAGACGGGCCCGGCCCGGGGGTCCGAAAGCTTCGCAGAGCTCCACGCGGAGGTCTTCTCCGGCAGCCCCTTCGGCAGATCCAACCGGGGGTTGGTATCTTTGAGGTCCATGAGGACCTAGCGGTGCCTGAAGTTCTCCACCTTCTTCCCGGCCTTTAAGAGCATGTTGCCGCTCTGGACCGCGACGAAGGAGACGCACGCCGACCGTTGGGCGCCGTCATGCACACGCATGCTGAAGAAATGGCAGAAGAGGGCCACCGAAGGCTTCACGCCCACGAAGGCCTCGCAGTAGAAGGCAAAGACGGACAAGAGTAGGATGGAGTTGGGCTGGAGATGAAGGGCCTGAATTCCGTAGTGGTCGAGGATGGCGGTGAAGAACGTGGAGAAGGGCGGAACAAGCCCGGCGAAGACGCTATGGAGAAAGAAAGGGTAGACCGCCCTGGACGAGGGCCGCTTCTCCGAGGAGTTGCCCCATATCAAGGTCCGCCCCCGCTCATTGGTCCCATCCGCCGTCCATGGGAGCACCGGGACAAGGTCCTCGTCCTTGGCGATGGTGGACCCCGAGAGCGCCGGTGAGATGGGGGCGGAGGCTGAGCTCTGGGCCTCTAGCTTCTGTTTGCCGGCGGGAGCCATCGGGAAGCGCACAGGGCCGGAGCGGCATCGGATCTGGAGAGGCCTCTGTTAAGGCTGGGGATCTGGGAAGCGAGAGCAGGAGCACAGAAGGGGAAAGCAATAATGGCTCGACGTTGGAAGTCAGGCTCTTGTCAACCCGGGCAGTGGCCAAAGGGACGAAGGGCGCCCGACATCAACCGCACGACGCGCGCCAGTCCTGGCCCGCAAGCATTTGGGGCCCGCGGCGCTTCGGGCCGCCCTCGAGGCTTCGCCCAGAAGTCAGCTCGAGCGCGCCTTGGGCCCGGGGGCTACTGTCGGCGTTCTGGGAATGGGGGTACCCAGACCTGCCTGCCTACGGCCCAGGGCATGGCCCACCTCGCCAGCCAAGCACAGCCAGACGCGGCCCCACTCAAGACAAGGCCCTCGCGAGGCCCCTGGCTCATGAGGGAGAACAGCGCCAAGATCGGCAAACGGATGGGCCTCCCCAGGCCCCCTCAGGTCTCTATGTAGGACTCGGCCTCAGGAGTCAAGGGTGACGCAAGAGAGGACAGGCGGGCGCCAGCGCGCAGGCGGAGCAGTTTCCCATTTGGTGCAAAGGGGGCAAGGACGTACGCGGGTTCCCAAAGCACCCCCAAAGGTTTCCATTCCGGTGCAACAAGACCATGACCACGAGCCCCGCAGGGCGGATGTCATCGTCGAGCCCACCCCTGCATCATCGACAGCCACTTTGCAGGCGAAGACCGCCTTTGGACAGGGCGCTGATGTACTCCTACCCCCCTTCAAATTTGGCCGTTGTGGGATCCCTTCCCGCCATTACGATAAGGGAAGAGGATCCGGTCCACCGCTATATATAGAGGCGAGGCTGCACCGTAGAGAGGGACCCCCCGATCCGATCCACCACAAAGCTAGCAGAGAGCCAAGAACACATCGAGGAGCGCCCTCACGAGGCTCCTAAACCTTGTACTAGTTCATCCACCATACCTCCACGAGAGGCAATCCACCAAAGCAGGAGTAGGGTATTACGCTTCGCAGCGGCCCGAACCTGGGTAAATCACCGTGTTCATCTTCTTCCTCGTCATCGAGCGAGTTCGCCATCTTAGCCATCGAGTAGTGAGCTGGGTAGGGCGAGGCCGCAGGGAAACCTTCGCACACGCCCCTGTGTTCAAATCTTGAGGGTTTTGCGGAGCCCGAAATCCGACAATGTTCTATTGTTATGTTTTAATATGTGTAAAAGGCTAACAGTTAGAGTCAGAAAATCAGTATGAAAACAGATAGAAATGTGAAACTAATAATATATATTAATTATTGAATAGATCATTGAAGACATGATACATATACAGCATATATCATCACATATATGTGATAATAGTACTTAACTAATACGTACAATGAATAAAAACTAAACTAATAATAACCCCTCCTGGAGCGGGGAGTAGTAAAATGGCAGCTCTCGCGAGCAGCTCCCTGGTGCGCGGTGGCTTCCCAACGCGGAGGGAGTTCGCCACCTCCTCTGCCTCGCAGCGCTCGACGTGCCGATCAACCTCTTGCTGGCGGAGGCGCGCGACCATGCAGGACAGTTCAGTGGGCGCCCACTGGAGCTCTTTGGCGGTGGCACGCTCGAGCTTATCGGCCCGCGCCCACGCAGTGGTGAGGCGCCTAGCACCTCTGGCTTTCCTTGCGTGGTACCGGCCGTCTTCGTACACCTCCACCGCTCGTCGACTCGCCCGCCGCCAAAGCTCCAGCTCCTCCTTTTCCCTTGAGGCACTAAGGGCATTCCAGGCCGCGAGGTTCCTGGCGCGCTCCTCAGCCCGCTCCTTCTTGAACGCCACCTGCCTGGCTCTCTCAGCCGGCGGCAGCGCCTTCCACAAAGCTAGATCATACTGGCCCCAAAACCAATCTTCAGTTGGGGGGTCTGGCGCGACCTCGTCTGGGGGCGCGAATGGGCCCTCCTCATCGCTGCATTTCGCCATGTCCTCGCGAGGTGGCGCCTCCTCCTTTGCTTGTGCACAGACCGTCCGCGCCATGGTGGAGTTTTGTGCGAGGGGTGAGAGATGAGAGAATGCAGGTGGGATAACGTCTCGAGGGGCAGAATTTATAGATGGCTGGAATCTTGATCGAAGCCAGCAGTGATTGCACATGATTTCCTACTCAACAACCGTGTGTGAATTAACATCACCGACGGTTTCCAATGCATGACCGCGTGTGATTAATAGACTGCGAAAATTGGTTTCCAAAACTCGAAACGCGAAACAGGGCGCCAATCATGTGGGACCTGTTTGCTTTGCCAAATATTTACATTTTCTATCCAAATGTAATGCATGCCTGTCATTTGTGTTACAGAAGCAAGTCCGAGGGTAGTAACTACGACATCTTGGCCCCATGGTGGGAAACCGTCACTCAAGATGTTTGGAACTCCTTCAAATTTATTGCACGTGGCATATATATGTAAGCAAGTAGTACACAAATATGATTTTCGAGTGGTTTTTGCTTCATCTAGCTTGTTCATGTGTTTCAGTTTTGAAATATGGCCATTAAATTTCTATAAACTAACTTAATGTATAAAATTGCCAATAGAACACCATTTTTAAAAAAAAAATAGGATGTCGGTTGTATTCGTGCATTGTATCGATAAAAAAAACTAGGTCGAATGAGACAGTGACTGGCGGTTTGTCATCACACATGCCCCCCATGTTCCCCGTCGGAACCACGCGCCTTCGTGTGAAGCTCCGTTTTGTGAGAGGCTTGTGTCTAAAGTTGGGGATTTCTTAGGCGAGTATTGGAGTCCCATCTCTGTCCCAATCACCGCCTTCCCATCCCCGTCCCCGTCTACGTACCCATGCGCGGGGATAAAAAGTTTCCCATCCATGCCCCCACCGAGTTCTTTATCACCATGGGGAAACTCACACATTCATTTAAGAACAACCTTCACGTATTTCAGTACAAAACTAGTATTTCAATGCAATAAACAATATGTTGTGGCTAGGTTTGGGATTTCTTAGGGAATTTTGGGCCAAAGGGGTGGGATGTGTGTAAATTTGGGTGACCGAGGCGCCAAATTAATTGGGGTCTACTAATTTCAGAGCCCACATGTAAGTACTTCAATTCATGTGTAAGGCGGGTAATGCTATCCCATCCTCATCCCCGTCCTGCACACTCGGTACGTAAGGTATTTGACCCACCAACTTCTAGATGGGCATTCAAGCTCGCCCCCGTGCCCTAATAGAGTAATTACCCATGGGGACGCGGGTAACGGTTAACCATGCATGCATTACAAGCTTTGACATGTGTCAAAGCTTATCTCAAACAAGTCGTTACTTTGATCACGACATCTTGGCCCCATGTGTTGAAATCATGCATATTTTCATGTACTTCGGCGGATTTTTCAACTTTTGACTTTAAAAACCTAGATTCCCAATGCTTTTGTGTCAAAACCGTCACTCAAGATGTTTGGAACTCCTTCAAATTTATTACATGTGGTATATATACGGAAGAAAGTAGTACATAAATATGATTTTCCCGCCGTTCTTGCTTTATCTTGCTTGTTCATCTGTTTCAGTTTTGAACTATGGCCATTAAATTTCTGGAAACTAACTTCATGTATAAAAATGCCAATTGAATACAGTATTTTTTTTTCAGATTTTAGGATGACGGTCGTATTCGTACATTGCATCGTTAAAAAAAACTAGGCCGAATGCGGCAGCGATCCGTTTCGTCATCACACAACACCCCACGTCCCCTCTCGGAACTATATATGCGAGCCTGCACGTGGTGCTCCGGTTTGTGAGAGGCATGTGTCAAAGCTTATCTTGAACAAGCCGTCACTTTGACCACGACATCTTGGCCCCATGTCGGGAAATCATGCTAATTTTCATGTACTTCATAGCATTTTTATTTATTTTTTGAATTTAAAAACCTAGATTATTCTCAATGCTTGTGTCCAAACCGTTACTCAAGATGTCTGAAACTCCTTCAAATTTATTGCACGTGGCATATAGACGGAAGCACTAGTACATATATAAAAATGATTTTTTCCTGTAGTTTTTGCTTCATCTTGAATATGTCCATGTGTTTTAGTTTTGAATTATGACCACTAGATATGTAGAAACTAACTTCATGTACAAAAATGCTCATTGAACCCCGAAAATGTCCAAATTTCACGTTGCTGGACGTATTCGTGCATTGTAACGAATTCAAAAAAAATAGGCCAAATGAGACAACGACTAGCGGCTCGTCATCAAACAAGGTCATGTCCCCTCTCGGAACCGCGACCCTTCGTGTGAAGCTACGTTTTGTGAGAGGCATGTCTCAAAGCTTATCTCGAACAAGCCGTTACTTTGACCACGACATCTTGGCTCCATGTCGGGAAATCATGCAGATTATTATCATGTACTTCAGAGCATTTTTTTCATTTTTTGAATTTTAAAACCTAGAATCCCAATGCGTGCACGTGTGTCCAAACCATTACCCAAGATGTTTGGAACTCCTTAAAATTTATTGCAAGCGGCATATATTGGGAAGCAAGTACTACATAAATATGATTTTCCAGTAGTTTTTGCTTCATCTTGCATGTTCGTGTGTTACAATTTTGAATTATGGCCGTAAAATTTGTACAAACTAGCTTAATGTATAAAAATGCCAATTGTACCCCGAATATTTCCTAATTTTAGGATGTCGTTAGTGGATTTTGACGGTAGGGATCTTTTTCTTACAAATAAAACAATATCAGTTACCGCTGTACCCAAAAATAGTTTTACAATTCGATACAAAAAGTTAACCGCGTACACACGGTTCCATATGGAAACCGTTTGGGATGAAAATTCACAGATCTATTTATGTCTTACGAGGGAAGCTTCGTCTAGCTCGGATTCCGTTCACCCTCGACCCCCATTCCCCAACAAACCCTCTGTGCAAAGAATGACGCCGTGGGAACGCTTCGTAAGGGTGCGTACGACCGCCCCCTCGGCCCCGAGCGCTCCCGCCTCTGCCGAGAACGTGGTCGCCTCGGCCGAGAGCGCAGCCACATCCGCCTTAAGCATGGCTGCATCCGTCGAAAGGGCCTCTGCGGCGGCCAACAGGGCTTCTGCGGCGGCCGAAAGGGCGTCTGTAGTCACGGAGACGACAGCTGCAGCTGCTACGACGGCGGCTGCGAACACCAAGAGCGCTCGAGCATCGTGCCGTGCCGCGAAGGCCGCCCTGGCCCTGGTCGAGGCCATCCAGGCCTATATCATCGAGAACACCCACGCCAAGATACTCCAAGCTTCGCCGGAATCCAGCATGCACCACACGTCTGAAGAGGCGGCTCATGCAGATGCCGAGATGAATACCGACGATGCGGCGGCGGAGGTCATGGAGTCCCTTCCGCACAAGATCTCCGAGCGAGAGCTGGAGATGCGGGAGGCGTCCAAGAGCGCCGACTGCTGGGATGAGTTGCGCGTGGCTCAGGAGGAGGTCGAGAAGCACCTGTCCATCGAGGAATCGGCGATGGAGTACCAACGCGAGCTATGACGGTGCCACTACTACGAGTACTACAAAGATGAGGGCGACACCGATGACGAGGACAACACCGAGGATGAGCACTTCGCCGCAGTCGAAGTCAGCCTTGGGGACGTGGAGTCTAGCACCTGCGGAATGTCGCCCGGACAAGTCGTCGACATCTCATCGAATAGCGGCGAGGCATAGGGCGGCTGCTCATCGGCGTCTTTGTAAAAATTATGAGTAGTACTAATAGCCTTTGTTCAGAGATCCGGTCTTTTGTAAGAGCTATGTCTAGTTCAAGCAGCTTGATTATTTAGTGAACTTGCTCGGTTTAGTAACTGTGAGCTATGTGTGTCCGCTATTTTCTATACCCAAGTTAGCAGTTGATGTTACATTATGTAATGACGTGGATGTGCACTATAAACCAGGGAATACGTGGGGAGGGGCAAATTTTTGTATGTTCTATATCATCACACACGATAAAAGCTGAAAGACCATGTCTGATGAATCTTTGCACACCAAGATTCCCTGCAACGAGCGAACAATTTCGCCGACCGCCGATATATCTGCCTCCCCCTCCCCCCCGCCAATGGGCCACATTTCACCTGCAACCCCTCCATCCCCTCCCCCCCGCGCCGCCGCCCACATCTCTCCCTCTAGCATCCGACCAACGTGGACACTCCATGGTCTCCTCGAGTGACCCCTCAAGAGGTATCTACGACGACGATGAATCTCTCACTAGCCAGGTATTCGTCTCTCTTCTCTCTGGCTCAACTAGGCTTAGGGTTTTGTTTTGGAATTGGGGATTTTAAAGCGGCAGGTCCATTTGCACCATTTCTTTCTCTTGTAGCTTGATACGTCTCCAACGTATCTATAATTTATGAAGTATTCATGCCATGTTTACAATGATTTTATATGATTTTGGTATGATTTTATTAGAACTAACCCGGACTGACGCTGTTTTCAGCAGAGCTACCATGGTGTTGTTTTTGTGCAGAAATAAAAGTTCTCGGAATGGGCTGAAAATTTACGGAGAATATTTTTGGAAAATATAAAAAATACTGGAGCGAAAAGTCACCGGAGAGGAAGGCCGAGGAGGCCACAAGGGTGGGGGGCGCCCCCCCTAGGGCGCGCCCCCCTGGCTTGTGACTTCCTCAGGAACCTTCTGGATGTGGGACCAACGCCATATACTCCGATAAATACCCAAACCGCCGAAAAGAAACCTAGATCGGGAGTTCCGCCGCGGCAAGCCTCCAGAGCCACGAAAAACCAATCGGGAGCCCGTTCCGGCACCCTGCCGGAGGGGGAAACCATCACCGGTGGCCATCTTCATCATCCCGGCGGTCTCCATGACGAGGAGGGAGTAGTTCACCCTCGGGGCTGAGGGTATGTACCAGTAGCTATGTGTTTGATCTCTCTCTCTCGTGTTCTTGAGATGACACGATCTTGATGTACCGCGAGCTTTATTAATATAGATGAATCATATGGAGTTTTCCCCTCTCTATCTTCTTGTGATGAATTGAGTTTTCCCTTTGAAGTTTTCTTATCGGATTGAGTCTTTAAAGGATTTGAGAACACTTGATATATGTCTTGCGATGGGATATCCGTGGTGATAATGGGATGTTCTATTGATCCACTTGATGTATGTTTTGGTGATCAACTTGTGGGTTCCGTGACCTTGGGAATCTATGCATAGGGGTTGGCACATGTTTTCGTCTTGACTCTCCGGTAGAAACTTTGGGGCACTCTTTAAAGTTCTTTGTGTTGGATTGAGCATGATGAATCTGAAATTGTGTGATGCATATCGTATAATCAAGCCCATGGGTACTTGTGGTGACATTGGAGTATCTAGATGACATTAGGGTTTTGGTTGATGTGTATCTTAAGGTGTTATTTTAGTACGAACTCTAGGGCTGTTCGTGACACTTATAGGGATAGTTCATAAGATTGATCAGAAAAGATATCTTTGAGGTGGTTTCGTACCGTACAATAATTTCTTCGTTTGTTCTCCGCAGACTTTGGAGTGAACTCTTTGTCGCACGTGAGGGATTTACATATGATTCAACTATGTTAGTATTGTTGAGAGAACTTGCACTAGTGAAAGTATGAACCCTAGGCCTTGTTTTCAAGCATTGCAATACCGTTTGTGCTCACTTTTATCATTAGTTACCTTGCTGTTTTTATATTTTCAGATTACAAAAACCTATATCTACCATCCATATTACACTTGTATCACCATCTCTTCGCCGAACTAGTGCACCTATACAATTTACCATTGTATTGGGTGTGTTG
The DNA here is from genome assembly GCA_039707655.1 of Elymus sibiricus. NCBI lineage: Eukaryota > Viridiplantae > Streptophyta > Magnoliopsida > Poales > Poaceae > Elymus > Elymus sibiricus. Next base: position 245,241,605 of record CM077667.1, on the reverse strand, counting down.
GGGACACAAGAGACTCTTTGTTATTTGATTGCAGGGTTGCTTGAGAGAGACCATCTTCATCCTACGCCTCCCACGGATTGATAAACCTTAGGTCATCCACTTGAGGGAAATTTGCTACAGTCCTACAAAACTCTGCGCTTGGAGGCCCAACACGAGTCTACAAGAAGAAGGTTGTGTAGTAGACATCAAGCTCTTTTCTGGCGCCGTTGCCGGGGAGGTGAGTGCTTGAAGGTATATCTTTAGATCTTGCAATTGAATCTTTTAGTTTCTTGTTTTATCACTAGTTTGGTCTATAAAAGAAAACTACAAAAAATGGAATTGAGGTTGCCTCATATACTTCATCTTTATAATGTCTTTCGTGAAAATGATGGAAAGGAAAATTGTGCTCAAGTGATAGAAGAAGAAGTTATTAAAATGTTTGGCACTAAATCTTTGAGTGATGAGCATGATTGCAATGTTGTTAGTATGAATTCTCTGAATATCCATGATGCTAATGATATGCAAACCCACAAGCTTGGGGATGCTATGTTTGGTGAAGATGATATTTTTAGTCCCCCAAGTTTTGATGAGCAAATTTATTATGATGAAAGCATGCCTCCTATTTATGATGATTATTGTGATAACACGTATGCTATAAAGAGTGATAGTAATCATGAAACTTGTCATCATGATTTTAATTTTCAATTGGATTATGCTTCACATGTAGTTATTTTGTTGAGTTTGCTCCCACTACTATTGATGAGAAGAAAATTGCTTATGTAGAGAGTGACAAAATTTCTATGCTTGTAGATCATGAAAAGAATGCTTTATGTTCTGGTTATATTGTGAAATTCCTTCATGATGCTACTGAAAATTATTATGAGGGAGGAACTTATGCTTGTGGGAATTGCAATAATATCAACTTTCCTCTCTATGTGTTTAAAGTTTTGAAGTTATGCTTGTTTTGCCTTCCTATGCTAGTTGATTATTGCTCCCATAAATTGTTTGCTCACAAAATCCTTATGCATAGGAAGTGGGTTAGGCTTAAATGTGCTAGTCATATGCTTCATGATGCTCTCTTTGTGTTTCAATTCTTATCTTTTATGTGAGCATCATTGAAATCATCATGCCTAGCTAAAAGGCATTAAAGAAAAGCGCTTGTTGGGAGACAACCTAACACTTTTACTTTCTGGTTTAGTGTGTTCACATGATTAAGCTACTGTAGTAATCATGTTTTGTGCCTTTTATTTCAATAAAGTGCCAAGTAAAGCCTTTGGGATAGTGTGGATGATAGTTGACTTGATTCTGTGCAAAAACAGAAACTTTTGCTCTCAGTCCAGGAATTTTCTAAATTCACTGGAACGTGATTTTGATCTGAATTTTTTACACAATCTTGATATGCAAATTTCATAGATTGTCCTAATTTTTTAGAATTTTTAGAGACAGGTAAGTATGGTCACACTACAGATCTTCACAGACTGTTCTGTTTTTGATAGATTCTGTTTTGCATGCAAAGTTTGCTTGTTTTAGTGTTCCCATAGCTTATATTCAGTGATATAAATTATGGGAATGATAGAATACAGTAGGTATTATGTGAGAACAATTATGAATCTTTTCTTGACAGTACCTAAGTGAATGATCTTTGCTTATTATACTAACCCATCTCACGAAGTTCCGTTAAGTTTTGTGTGATTGAAGTTTTCAAGTTTTGGGTGAGACACCGATATGAGGAGAATAAGGAGTGAGAAGAACCTAAGCTTGGGGATGCCCAAGGCACCCCCAAGGTAATATCCAAGGAAGACTCAAGCGTCTAAGCTTGGGAATGCCCCGGAAGGCATCCCCTCTTTCGTCTTCAACACTATCGGTATATCTTACTTGGAGCTATATTTTTATTCGTCACATAATATGAGTTTTGCTTGGAGCGTCATTTTATTTTGTTGTTATCTGTTAGGTGTTATTTATAATCTTGTTTTTCAATAAAAAGTTCCAAGAATTGCCTTAGGATGCTTGCATTGCATGTTTGATGTGTGCTGTGTAAAAAACCGAAACTTTGGCTGTAGTGTTTGAATTTTCATATTTTACTAGAACGTGGAAAGTTTCTGAAATTTTTATACAGTGTTTTCATATAAATTATTTAGCATGTCCTAAATTTTCATAATTTTTTGAGTTACAGAAGTACACTGTTTTGATAAATTTCTACAGGCTGTTCTGTTTGGACAGATTGCTGTCATAGTTTCGTTATCTACTTATCCTATAGTTTCCATAGCCTATATTGGTAGATATAAATTGTGGAAATGATAGTATACAGTACCTAATGTTTGAAAATTATTATGCAACTTGTCTTGGCAGTACATAAAGAGTTAATTTATTATTATGTGTACTAACCTATCTCACGAGTTCTTTTCAAGTTTTGTGTGGAAGATGTTTCTGAGAATAGGTGAAACCATGATATGAGAGGATTGAACAAGATACAAAAGGTCAAGCTTGGGGATGCCCAAGGCACCCCAAGTAAATATTTCAAGAAGTCTCAAGCATCTAAGCTTGGGGATGCTACGCATCCCACCTCTCTTCATCAACAATTATCGGTTAGCGTATGTTGAGCCTAAATTTTTATTCGTTCACATGATGCGTGCTATTCTTGGAGTGCTATTTTTCTTTTGCTTGCTGTTTAATAAATTGCTTAAGATCTGAAAATATTTATTGAGAGAGAGAGAGAGAGTCCTCACATAGCTACTTAATTGTTTGACCACTCATTGATCTTCACTTATATCTTTTGAGAGTAGTTTGTCATTTCCTCTCATGCTTCACTTATACCTTTTTGAGGGAAGAAATCTTTATGCTCATGTGCTTCATTTAAATTTGTTTGAGCTTGTCGAAAAAGCAATGGCAATATATGAAACTAGTCCCAAAGTGATAGATATCCAAGGAGGATATAATAAAAACTTTCATGAAGATCATGGGACAAATTATACTTAATTCTTTGTAATAGTTTTGAAACATGATGATAGTAATATGTGAGTCATGTTAGTGAGTAATTATGCTTTAGTAGGAATATTGGTTTTAAGGTTTGTGATTCCCTATGCATGCACGAAAGTCAATAGTTATGCAATGAAGTTACATCCTACTTGTGGTGCATTATTCGGTGTTAGTTATGACTCAATGCTCACTTATGTGATTTTTCGTTTCTTGGTTTGGTTGCTTCCCAATCTATTTGCTAGCCTTCATTTGTACTAAGTAGAAATACTACTTGTGCATCCAAAATCCTTAAACCAAGTTTTGCCTTATGAGTCCACCATACCTACCTATATGCGGTATTTCCATGCCATTCCAAGCAAATTTGTATGTGCCATCTCTAAATTATCAAAATAAATTTTCTCTTTTGTGTGCCCGTACCGCTCATGAAACGGTGGGGAGTATCCAATATTTTTCCATGCTAGGTGTGTTATTCTCACGATATGTGTTGATTCACTATCATTCACGAGAAAGTGGCTGGTATTCGGGATGCCCAGTTCCATGCTCAAAAATCAAATCAAAATATAATGAAACAAAACTCCCCCAGGATTGTTGTTTGTATGGACGATACCCGTGGATTCGGCTCGCCGTGGAGTGTGATTGATTGGTGGAGGGGGAGTAAAAACTTTACTATTTTGTTTGGGAGCCGCCTATAATGTATCTAGCATGGAAAGTATTGTGAGCTACTTTGTCGTTTTCGTTGACGGGAAAAGCATGCCACTCAAAATATTTTTCTCTCTCAATTTAAACCTTGAGCTCTGGCACCTCTATAAATCCCTACTTCCCTCTGCGAAGGGCCTATCTATTTACTTTATGCATTTTTTTTATTTTTTGCTTTGAGTCTCCATCTTCTCTTATAAGCACCAACTAGGGGGCACTATGATCGTACTTGAGCATTGGGCATAGCTAATATTTGAGTGTGTTTCATGAATGGATCAATGATTGAGCATGATGGGCTAGGGATAACTTTCTTTAGTGTTGATATTTTCAAAGACATGGTTGCTTGTTGACATGCTTGAGTATTGAAGTCATTATGTTAAAACTAGACTATTGCTTTGAATCATTTACAAGTCCAAATGTCCATGCTATACAAAGAAGAAAAGAATATGATGAACATGTTGGGTAGCATTCACACTTCATAAATTATTTCTTTTATCATTTACCTACTCGAGGACGAGCAGGAATTAAGCTTGGGGATGCTGATACGTCTCCAACGTATCTATAATTTATGAAGTATTCATGCCATGTTTACAATGATTTTATATGATTTTGGTATGATTTTATTAGAACTAACCCGGACTGACGCTGTTTTCAGCAGAGCTACCATGGTGTTGTTTTTGTGCAGAAATAAAAGTTCTTGGAATGGGCTGAAAATTTACGGAGAATATTTTGGGAAAATATAAAAAATACTGGAGCGAAAAGTCACCGGAGAGGAAGGCCGAGGAAGCCACAAGGGTGGGGGGCGCGCCCCCCCTAGGGCGCGCCCCCTGGCTTGTGACTTCCTCGGGAACCTTCTGGACGTGGGACCAACGCCATATACTCCTATAAATACCCAAACCGCCGAAAAGAAACCTAGATTGGGAGTTCCGCCGCGGCAAGCCTCCAGAGCCACGAAAAACCAATCGCGAGCCCGTTCCGGCACCCTGCCGGAGGGGGAAACCATCACCGGTGGCCATCTTCATCATCCCGGCGGTCTCCATGACGAGGAGGGAGTAGTTCACCCTCGGGGCTAAGGGTATGTACCAGTAGCTATGTGTTTGATCTCTCTCTCTCGTGTTCTTGAGATGACACGATCTTGATGTACCGCGAGCTTTATTAATATAGATGAATCATATGGAGTTTTCCCCTCTCTATCTTCTTGTGATGAATTGAGTTTTCCCTTTGAAGTTTTCTTATCGGATTGAGTCTTTAAAGGATTTGAGAACACTTGATGTATGTCTTGCGATGGGATATCCGTGGTGACAATGGGATGTTCTATTGATCCACTTGATGTATGTTTTGGTGATCAACTTGCGGGTTCTGTGACCTTGGGAATCTATGCATAGGGGTTGGCACATGTTTTCGTCTTGACTCTCCGGTAGACTCTTTGGGGCACTCTTTGAAGTTCTTTGTGTTGGATTGAACATGATGAATCTGAAATTGTGTGATGCATATCGTATAATCAAGCCCATGGGTACTTGTGGTGACATTGGAGTATCTAGGTGACATTAGGGTTTTGGTTGATGTGTATCTTAAGGTGTTATTTTAGTACGAACTCTAGGGCTGTTCGTGACACTTATAGGGATAGCTCATAAGATTGATCAGAAAAGATAACTTTGAGGTGGTTTCGTACCGTACAATAATTTCTTCGTTTGTTCTCCGCTATTTGTGACTTTGGAGCGAACTCTTTGTCGCACGTGAGGGATTTACATATGATTCAACTATGTTAGTATTGTTGAGAGAACTTGCACTAGTGAAAGTATGAACCCTAGGCCTTGTTTTCAAGCATTGCAATACCGTTTGTGCTCACTTTTATCATTAGTTACCTTGCTGTTTTTATATTTTCAGATTACAAAAACCTATATCTACCATCCATATTACACTTGTATCACCATCTCTTCGCCGAACTAGTGCACCTATACAATTTACCATTGTATTGGGTGTGTTGGGGACACAAGAGACTCTTTGTTATTTGATTGCAAGGTTGCTTGAGAGAGACCATCTTCATCCTATGCCTCCCACGAATTGATAAACCATAGGTTATCCACTTGAGGGAAATTTGCTACTGTCCTACAAAACTCTGCGCTTGGAGGCCCAACACGAGTCTACAAGAAGAAGGTTGTGTAGTAGACATCATAGCTCCCTAGGACAATCACTTCCAACGAATGGAGAGGGGTAGCTGAAGACCTGCCTGTTCATGGTCAACATCAATTTCAACCCGTAAAGTTGCGAGCTTTTGAATCTGGGTACAGTGGGGGGAAGTTTCCGCGACGTGCAAAGAAGGTAAGCCTAACTCTCGTTGTTAGAAATCATTTGTTATATTAGGTGTGATTCAGACTTCCCGTGTGCTATTTGATTCTGGATGTGATTAAGACACTGTCATAGTTTTAACCTGAAGGCATATTGACAGCAAGAAAACTATATGCGACATGAGTTATCATTGCATGAAAATTTACTGCAAGATAGTACACATGAAGCACTTCATGTCATTCAGCACGAGCAATGTCCAATTATGCACAGAAACATGGCTAGCATCAACACCACATGGCAATCTGAAATAAACAGATTCTCAGACTTAGTAAAAAAACATGGTGCAAGACAGTAGTTTTTAACAGATTGGAATGTTAGAAAGCAGGATGTACATAGCTGTCACTATTAATTTGTTTTCATTCAAACCCTGCCGATGTGCGTCCTGTACTACAAAGACTTGCATTTATGTTTAGCTTCCTGGTAAAATTGGAAAAAAATTATTACACATGATATAAGCAGAGGAGGGTCGAGTACCCGAGCATCCTATTACGAATAATCTTCGAGCAGAAAAGACTCTTCATGTGGAACCATGGCATGGCCGATGAAGACCCCTGTAATCCCGGTTCTGATGAAGACCCATTTGAAGCACGCAAGTACAAGCATGGCCAACCATTTCTTGTTGGCGAATACTCCGATGAGTGCAGTCCCAGTTGTCGCAAGTTACATAAATATTGCATGGACATAATGTCAAAAGGAGAAGATCATAACATTGTGGAATTGCAGTACGACAACTGTCATTTCTCTCACGTTCCAGGTACCATCAGTGTGGAATTCGAGGACTTTTATCTCTTCTTCAACTTCGATGAGCTTGCTGCCACTTTTGTCAAATGCTTGATGTTGTAAGTACTTTACAAACTCTGATCAACTTCTCCATACAAGGCTGTAAATGAGAAACAAGCTAACTATACTGTATTCCTCTCAGGGGATTGACGACGCAGCGAACAACAAGGGTGCATGCGTATTTCATAGATCCTGATTTAGCAAACGGTGTTTTGTTACAAGATAATGACTCACACACGGCTTCCATTGATTTTGTCCCCAAGATCTTGTTCGACTTACAGATAGGAGAATTCTTCATGTGGCCATATCATGAACAGTAAGTATAAATATACAACCACGCATACATTGATCGTCTTTCAGTTTCAGACATAGTTCGTACGTTCATGGTTTTCTTAAACTGTAGAGGTCACTGGATCTTGGTGGTCATTGTTCCAAAACGCAACACAGTTTACTACATGGATTCTCTCAGAGAGTCAAATGCGCCTCAGGATCTGAGTCATCTTCAGGATTTCATGGATAGGTATTGAATTCTTTGATGTTAATGCGTTGTGCTCATATCTAGTTCGGAGTGTGTGAAAATTCATCTTCATTTCCAGTGTATTGTCAAAGAACATAACTTTAGGAGGGAATCGGTTCGACCGCTAACTACCTTTGCAGCACGTGATCGTTTCTTCGGTAAGACAACGAAATCTGTTATTTTCAGAAAATGCTAGTCAGATGTTCAAATTTCTAAGTAAACCTTTTTCTATTTCTCTCCATAGAAAAAAATTAGAAACAACTTACACCGGTTAGGTTGTTCCTAACAGGGCAAATACATGACTAATACTGTACAAAAAATTTCAGTATCCTCAGCAACAACAAGGTACCAGCCTATGTGGATACTACGTTTGTGCACACATGATGAACCTATGCAGACATGCTGAATGTGGTGTCGATGCTGACAGGATAAAACCAGTACGTCTGCTTCTTAATTACTATCTTCTATTCCACACGTATGTCACATTCTGATCTAAAAGTCATGCAGCTGATCTTGGCACCGATGACTTCTGAACCGCTCGCCGCCGATGAATTGTTGTCCGTTAGGAAATTTATCAGCACCTTCTTTCTGAAACACTATATCAAGCCCTCTAAAGACGTCAAAGATTTCTGGATTCAAATCTCCTAAAAATAAGTACGCATTCATATAGTGTTATCAGCTAAACATATACACATGGATGCATTGTTTTCCATGTGATCATGTCTTCGTATTTCGTACACTATGATTATGTGGTGGATATGTCGGTTTAACAGCTGTGGAATTTAGCTGGCATTTTCTCAATTGCATATTGTCGTGAATTATGATGAATCCTCTGCTTGTGGATACTATTCGCTCAATTGCATATTGTGGTGAATTATGATGAATGTTCTTCATGTGGACACTATTTTTCGATTGCATATTCTGGAGAATTTGCTATTTGCAGGGTGAATTAAATGCGATATTTTACAATAACCTGGCAATTTCAGCGCACACGGTTCAAGCAACTAAGCATGTGCGGTCCAGAACGGAAAGCACACACAACTCATAGCGCAACCGCCTGTGATCCACAGGAAAAGCACATGAGATATAATCAAAAACGTCGGTGATACATAAGAAATCGCAAAACACTTGTACGTGTGCGTAGGAGCTACTCAATCGTTCCGTATCTCACACGTGAGCCAACAGGAAACCGTGCCCGATGCAAAGACGATCCCACGCGTACATTTTTTGGGAAACCTGGCCGATGATGTTATACATGGTACACGGTTCCCAGATAAATCTCGTGTGCGATGATGAAGATATCACACACAGTGTCTACAATGGCCCATGTGGATTAGGTAACGTTTCGCAAATGGTCAAAGGTCAAACTCCGTTTGTTTTCCATGAGCAATTAGATGCGTTTCACTCGTCTTGGACGTGTGTGATTATCGCAAATCCCACACATAGGCCGAAAAGATTATGTGTGCGATATGTTCCTGCACCGCACATGATTATATTTGCAGATTGTTTGCGTTCGTTGGCCACCATCACCGACGGGTTTGCGGTGTCGTGTGGGATGGACCCCCCTATCGCCCACACATGCAAGGCGACGTTTTGGAACTACGTCGCGGAAAGGGGTTAAAAACCATTTGTATAGCACGTCGCTACACCAGTGGTAGGGTTAAGGCAAATGTCATGGGTCCGCGCTATCGTTGAAGATTTCCGCTGCGAGTTTATGAAGACTTGACCATAAAGGTCATATTTGAGTAAGACATTATTTAATGGATGTAAGACTCTTGTTATTCAGTTTCTGTGTGTTCATTGAGCATTGATCTCTAGGATTACTATACACGTGCATTCGTTGACTTCGACTTATGAGTCGGAGTCCCCACACCAGTAGCGTGGGTACCCGCACTACTGCTATGGCGCTACAACTAACTTTTAACAGTAGCGCCGGTATATGCCCGGTGCTACTGCTAACTATAAGTATTTGTAGCGCTTGTCTGTCCAACGCTACTGCTAAGATTCTCTCTATTTTTTGCGCTGTATTTTTACATATTTTATATACTAGCAACATACACATATATTGGAACTATATCATAGGAGAATGTCTCATCATCATCATCGAAGTGGTACAACATAGTCTCATCATGTCATCATCATCCAGCACAAATATGTCTCATCATCATCTCGAAATAGCGATACAAGTTACCACATGTCTCGAATAGATGCAACTACATGCTCATCACATACACATGTTCCATCATCTATCTAAACTATGATATACAAGAGAAGAGTGATCACGACCTCAAGTAACTAGCTTCGGCTTCCATTCTCCTTTCAAACCCTCTCTGGATGCCGCCCGGAAACCCTCCTGGAACACCCTCCCTATGTAGACGACATAGCACTTCCTCGCCATCGATGATGTATGTATTTGTTAGGGATGCATCGTCATGACGCAAATTCAACGATAATATGTGATACGTCTCCAACGTATCTATAATTTTTACTTGTTCCATGCTGTTATATTGTCATTCTTGGATGTTTTACAATCATTTTATAACAACTTTATATCATTTTTTGGGACTAACCTATTGACATAGTGCCAAAGTGCCAGTTGCTGTTTTTTCTAGTTTTTTACTTCGCAGAAAATCAATACCAAACGGAGTCCAATCGCGACAAATCTTTTTGGAGATTTTTTCTGGACCAGAAGACACCCAGTGGGCCAAACAACTGCCGGAGAGGTGGGCTGTGGAGAGCACAACCCACCAGGGCGCGCCAGGGGGGCCCCGACGCGCCCTGATGGGTTGTGCCCTCCTCGGCCCCCTTCCGCACCGCCTCTGATGCCTATAAATCCCAAATATTCCAAAAACCCTAGGGGAGTCGACGAAACACAATTCCAGCCGCCGCAAGTTCCAGAACCGCGAGATCCAATCCAAACACCATCACGGAGGGGTTCATCTTCCTCATAGGTGCCTCTCCGATGATGCGTGAGTAGTCCACCATAGACCTACGGGTCCGTAGGTAGTAGCTAGATGGCTTCTTCTCTCTCTCTTATGATTCTCAATACAATGGTCTCTTGGAGATCTATTTGATGTAAACTTGCGGTGTGTTTGTTGGGATCCAATGAATTTTGAGTTCATGATCAGTTTCTATCAATGAATATTATTTGAGTCTTCTTTGATCTCTTATATGCATGATTACTTATAGCCTTGTATTTCTTCTTCGAATCTTTGGTTTGGTTAGGCCGACTAGATCGATTTTTCTTGCCATGGGAAGAGGTGCTTTGTGATGGGTTCGATCTTGCGGTGTTCTTTCCCAGTGACAGAAGGGGCAACAAGACACGCATGTATCGTTGCTATTAAGGATAACAAGATGGGGTCTATTCCTACATGAATAGATCTTGTCTACATCATGTCATCGTTCTTATTGCATTACTCCGTTTTTCCATGAACTTAATACACTAGATGCATGCTGGATAGCGGTCGATGTGTGGAGTAATAGAGGTAGATGCAGGCAGGAGTCGGTCTATCTATCATGGACGTGATGCCTATATAATGATCATCGCCTTGGATATCGTCATGACTATTCGATTTTCTATCAATTGCCCAACAGTAATTTGTTCACCCACCGTGCGCTATACTCATGAGAGAAGCCACTAGTGAACCCTACGGCCCCCGGGTCTACTTTTCCATCATATGGCTTTTCGATCTTCGTTTTTGCAATCTTTGTTTTCAGATCTACAAAACCAAAAAATCAAAAAATATATTGCTGCTTATTTACTCTTTTTATTTGTGTTCTTGAGAGATCTATCTCTCCTATCTATCACTACCTAATCTATCTTATTACCGTATAGAGATTGACAACCTCTCTTTCGCGTCGGGTTGCAATTATTTGTTGTTTGTGTGCAGGTGCTGCTTATTGGGTGGCGGTGATCCTCGTACTGGTTCGATAACCTTGGTTTCATAACTGAGCGAAATACTTACCGTCGCTGTGTTGCATCATCCCTTCCTCTTTGGGGAAATACCGATGCAGTCTCAAGCCACGTCAAAGGAATTTCTGGTGCCGTTGCCGGGGAGGAAGCGGTCTCTTCTACGTTCCTATCGTAGGCGCCGAGAGGACTCTACCATCATCTACCAGGTTCCTAATCACAAATCTCATCTCCTTGCAATTACATTATTTGCCATTTGCCTTTCATTTTCCTCTCCCCCACTTCACCAATTTGCTGTTTTATTCGCCCTCTTTTTGTTTGCCTTTTTCTCATCAGATCGCTTGCTTGTTGCTATAACTAGCGTTACTACTCCCCCTTTGTCACCGGACTTTGAAGTTCTATACTTCAAACAAAAACAAGGGGAAAATTTGAAAGATGTCTGGTATAGGCTAATGGAATCCTATCGTATTTCCAATCTAAAAGGTGACACAGAAGTCTTGCTTTGAAATTTTTACATTGGATTGGCTTTGCATCATAGAGAGCTTTTGGATTTTGCCTCAAAGGGGAATTTTATTGAACTTGATGCAAACGCCGCTTATGAAGTTTTGGAAGGGATTTTGGGGGTTCCTCCACCAAAAAAGGGGCTTGCTTTTTCTGAAGAGGGAGTTCAAATTATCGACAAATGGGTGACTTACATAAGCACTTGGTCGAGTTACAAAAATATCACGAACCCCTCAAGCATATTAGCGGGAACCTCAATCGCTTGAATACTTTGATTACCCTTTGCAATAAGCGTTTGGATATTTTGGATCTTAAGATGGTTTCTTCTCCTAAAAATTTGGGGAAGCGGAAAGAGCCCCCCCCCCCCCCCCGGATTCGAGAAGGCCCTCACAAAAGTGGCCAAAACCAAGGATGACAATACTTGAATCTATCCATTATGCCTAGCTAGGGGCGTAAAACGATAGCGCTTGTTGGGAGGCAACCCAATGAATAAATAAATTTTTGCTTTTTCCTTTCTGTTTTTGTGTGTTGACACAATTATGCCTCTGTTATGGTTGTGTTTTTATGGTTTATTTAGTGTTTGTGCCAAGTAAAGCCTTTAGGATGATTCATAGGATGAGTAGAAGTGATGCTGAATCTGAAACAGAAACTTTGCGTCCAGTATCTGAATTTTCGTTTTTTCTGGAACGTGATCTTGAGCTGAAATTTTAACACAGTGTTTCTATAAAAATTCCTTACGTTTTCCTAATTTTTCAGAATTTTTAGAGTTACAGAAGTATGGGTAGAGTGCAGATTACTATAGACTGTTCTGTTTAAGACAAATTCTGTTTTCGTTGCATTGTGTGCTTGTTTTGATGAATCTATGGGTTATATTGAAGGGTATGAGCCATGGTAAAAGTTAAAATACAGTAGGTATAACGCAATAATAAAATATGAATGGGTTTGCAATAATAACTAAAGTAGTGATTTGCTTTCTTATACTAACGTATCTCACGAAGATTTTGGTGAGTTTTGTGTGATTGAAGTTTTCAAGTTTTGGGTGAGATCACGATGGATGAAGGAATAAGGAGTGATAAAAGCCTAAGCTTGGGGATGCTACCGCACCCCCAAGATATATCCAAAGAGAAACAAGCAACTAAGCTTGGGGATGCCCCCGAGTGGCATCCCCTCTTTCTTCTAACGACCATCGGTATTTTACTTCGAGCTATATTTTTATTCGTCACATATCATGAGTTTTGCTTGGAGCGTCTTGTATCTTTGCTTGCTTTGTTTGTTAGTTTTTCCTTTGTATCCTTGCTGGATACACCTATTTGAGAAAGCCAAAATCATGCTATGATTTGTTAGAATTGCTCTATGAGCTTCACTTAAACTTTTTGAGCTATGGAATTGCTCTAGTGCTTCACTTATATCTTTTTGAGCACGGTGTGCTTGGAAATTTTTGTAGACATACTCTCATGCTTCACTTAGATTAATTTGAGAGTTAGTAAATTTTGAAGAAATCCCCTCATGCTTCACTTATACCTTTTTGAGAGATGAAATCTTTATGCTCATGTGCTTCACTTAAATTTGTTTGAGCTTGCCAAAAAAAGCAATTGCAATATATGAAACTAGTCCCAAAGTGATAGATATCCAAGGACGATATAATAAAAACTTTCATGAAGATCATTGGAAAAATTAAACTTGATTCCTTGTAATAGTTTTGAAACATGATGATAGTAATATGCGAGTCATGTTAGTAAGTAATTATGCTTAGTAGGAATATTGGTGTTAAGGTTTGTGATTCCCTATGCATGCACGAAAGTCAATAGTTATGCAATGAAGTTATATCCTACTTGTGGTGCATTATTCGGTGTTAGTTATGTTCAATGCTCACTTATGTGAATTTTCGTTTCTTGGTTAGGTTGCTTCCCAATCTATTTGCTAGCCTCCATTTGTACTAAGTAGAAATACTACTTGTGCATCCAAAATCCTTAAACCAAGTTTTGCCTTATGAGTCCACCATACCTACCTATATGCGGTATTTCCATGCCGTTCCAAGCAAATTTGTATGTGCCATCTCTAAATTTTCAAAATAAATTTTCGCTTTTGTGTGCCCGTACCGCTCATGAAACGGTGGGGAGTGTCCAATATTTTTCCATGCTAGATGTGTTATTCTCAAGATGAGTGTTTATTCACGTGTCATTGCACGAGAGTGCGGCGGTAATAGGGATGCCCATTCCCGAAATGAAAAAACAAAAAAATATTTACTTTATGTTGTCAAATAATAAATTCCTTGGAAAGTGTGCGTATGGAAGGCAACCGTGGATACGGCCCGCCATGGAAAGTGAAAGTTTGGTGGAAAAAGGAATAAACTTTATTTTCTGTTTGGGAACCGCCTATGATATATCTAGCATGGAAAGTATTGTGAGCTACTTTGTCGTTTTCGTTGACAGGAAAAGCATGCCACCCAAAATATTTTCTCTCTCTCAATTTAAACCTTGAGCTCTCGCACCTCTACAAATCCCTACTTCCCTCTGCGAAGGGCCTATCTATTTACTTTATGCAATTTTTATTTTTGCTTTGAGCCTCCATCTTCTCTTATAAGCACCAACTAGGGGGCACTATGATCGTACTTGAGCATTGGGCATAGCAAATATTTGAGTGTGTTTCATGAATGGATCAATGATTGAGCATGATGGGCTAGGGATAACTTTCTTTAGTGTTGTTATTTTGAAAGACATGGTTGCTTGTTGACATGCTTGAGTATTGGAGTCATTATGTTAACACTAGACTATTGCTTTGAATCATTATAAGTCCAAATGTCCATGCTATACAAAAGAAAAGAATGTGATGAACATGTTAGGCAGCATTCCACATCAAAAATTCTGTTTTTATCATTTACCTACTCGAGGACGAGTAGGAATTAAGCTTGGGGATACTGATACGTCTCCAACGTATCTATAATTTTTGCATGTTCCATACTGTTATATTATCATTCTAGGATGTTTTACAATCATTTTATAACAACTTTATATCATTTTTGGGACTAACCTATTGACATAGTGCCAAAGTGCGAGTTGCTGTTTTTGCTTGTTTTTTACTTCACAGAAAATAAATACCAAACGGAGTCCAATCGCGATGAAACTTTTTGGAGATCTTTTCTGGACCAGAAGACACCCAGTGGGCCAAACAACTGCCGGAGAGGTGGGCTGTGGAGAGCACAACCCACCAGAGCATGCCAGGGGGGCTCCGGCGCGCCCTGATGGGTTGTGCCCTCCTCGGCCCCCTTCCGCACCACCTTTGATGCCTATAAATTCCCAAATATTCCAAAAACCCTAGGGGAGTTGACGAGACACAATTCCAGCAGCCGCAAGTTCCAGAACCGCGAGATCCAATCCAAACACCATCACGGAGGGGTTCATCTTCCTCATAGGTGCCTCTCCGATGATGCGTGAGTAGTCCACCATAGACCTATGGGTCCGTAGGTAGTAGCTAAATGGCTTCTTCTCTCTCTCTTATGATTCTCAATACAATGGTCTCTTGGAGATCTATTGGATGTAAACTTTTGCGGTGTGTTTGTTGGGATCCGATGAATTTTGAGTTCATGATCAGTTTCTATCCATGACTATTATTTGAGTCTTCTTTGATCTCTTATATGCATGATTACTTATAGCCTCGTATTTCTTCTTTGAATCTTTGGTTTAGTTAGGCCGACTAGATCGATTTTTCTTGCCATGGGAAGAGGTGCTTTGTGATGGGTTCGATCTTGCGGTGTTCTTTCCCAGTGACAGAAGGGGCAGCAAGACACGCATGTATCGTTGCCATTAAGGATAACAAGATGGGGTCGATTCCTACATGAATAGATTTTGTCTACATCATGCCATCGTTCTTATTGCATTACTCCATTTTCCATGAACATAATACACTAGATGTATGCTGGATAGCGGTCGATGTGTGGAGTAATAGAGGTAGATGCAGGCAGGAGTCAGTCTATCTATCTTGGACGTGATGCCTATATAATGATCATCGCCTTGGATATCGTCATGACTATTCAATTTTCTATCAATTGCCCAACAGTAATTTGTTCATCCACCGTGCAATATACTCATGAGAGAAGCCACTAGTGAACCCTACGGCCCCCGGGTCTACTTTTCCATCATATTGCTTTCCGATCTTCGTTTTTGCAATCTTTGTTTTCAGATCTACAAAACCAAAAAACCCAAAAATATATTGCTGCTTATTTACTCTTTTTATTTGTGTTCTTGAGAGATCTATCTCTCCTATCTATCACTACCTAATCTATCTTATTACCGTATAGAGATTGACAACCTCTCTTTCGCGTCGGGTTGCAAGTATTTGTTGTTTGTGTGCAGGTGCTGCTTATTGGGTGGCGGTGATCCTCCTACTGGTTCGATAACCTTGGTTTCATAACTGAGGGAAATACTTACCGTCGCTGTGCTGCATCATCCCTTCCTCTTTGGGGAAATACTGACGCAGTCTCAAGCCACGTCAATATGCAACACAATATACTTGAGCAACACGAAGAGAAAGAGTTAGCAAATATAAGGAAGCAACATATAGTAAACATAATTAATGAAGTTCATTGTACCCAAACTAACTAATTAACTAATGTTACGCAAGTTGAGGAGACCGTTTACATCACAAAGTTTCAAAGTTTCGTCAATTACATAAAGTACAAATTCGACAGACACATCATCATCGTCATTGACAATCATGGGAAGTTCCATCCTTCCCGATCCGGGAGGATGCACCCTAGCTTCGTGAAAGGCGTCATGTCCATACGATGTAGGCCTATGCGAACTCGGACGTCAGCTCGCAATATAGGGCTGATGTGGAACATCCCTTTCTCTTCAACGACATATTTCATGATGACCGTCGCAATGTCTTATCATCGGATTTAGATGTCATGCGAAGTTGTTGGTTTTGGTGCGATAATTTGCCTCCTTATGTTTTGGAGATTGTTGACATAAACAGTTGGGGACTGATGTGTTTGCTAGTGCACACAGAGTAACAGGTCCCTAAAGTCTCGAGGAGTTTGGTCAAACTTTGAAGATAATCTCCTGCATTGTAGCAAGACTTATCACCGAAGATTATGCTGACAAGAGTGACCCCTAAAAATTGCTAACAATAAGCAATTGGTTCGGTGTCTATCCAAAGGATTTGACTGCAGTCAATAAGATGAAGACGACGTGAAGACGTAGCATTATTTTCCTTATTCTTCTTTTCTCTCATTGAGTCATAGGATCACCGTACTATTAAGAGGTGTGTAGTGTTAGATGATTTCAATTCACTGATGCTAAATCCAATCCTATGTGAGTTGAGAGATAAATCTCTTTGTGCTCCAAGAAAATACTCACCAACAAGAGACTGTGATCTTCTTCGCTACGAGACATTTGTTTCAGACCGAGGAGTTAGCATTACTTATTCCTCACATAATGTTACTGTTGCTCTTAAAATCCGACCGTTGAGAATGTGTGATGATCCACAAGTGTAGGTGGTCAATCGTAGTCCTTTCGATAAGTAAGTGTGTCAAACCCAACGAGGAGTAGAAGGAGATGACAAGCAATTTTCAGCAAGGTATTCTCTGCAAGTGCTGTAAGTAGCAATGATAGATAGTTTTGTAGCAAGATAATTCGTAACAAGTAACAATAGTAGCAAGTGTGCAGCAAGGTAGACCAATCCTTTTTATAGCAAATGACAGGCCTGAAAGTTCTCTTATATAGAGCAAAGTGCTCTCGAGGACATATGGGAATTTCTGTCTAGCCACGCTCATCATGTTTAGTTGATTCGCGTTCGCTACTTTGATAATTTGATATGTGGGTGAACCGGTGTTAAGGTGATGTTCTTACTTGAACAAGCAACCCACTTATGATTACCCCTCTAGCAAGCATCTGCAACTACGAAAGAAGAATTAAGATAAATCTAACCATAGCATGAAACATATGGATCCAAATCAGCCCCTTACGGAATAACTCATAAACTAGGGTTTAAGCTTCTGTCACTCTCGAACCCATCATTACTTATTGATACTTGTGAACTATCTTGGGATTTTCTCCGAAGAGGAGGGGATGATGCAGCATAACAAAGGTAAGTATTTCTCTCGGTGAGAACCAAGGTTATCGACCAATAGGAGAACCACGCAAACTCCTGTCTTCAACGCCTACGCACAAATAAGCAAACACTTCCACCCAACGCAGGCAAGAGGGTTGCCAATCCCCTTGAACTCATTACATGCAAGCGTTAAGTAGTGATAGATAGATAATTTGATAAATATAAACTGTAAATAAAAAGGAAGTAAATAATGGTAGCAAGGTATTTAGAGTTTTTGTAATTATATTTGTGAGGAGACCCGGGGGGCATAGTGTTCGCTAGAGGCTTCTCTCTCGAAGAAAGCATACGGTGGGTAAACAAATTACTGTTGGGCAATTGATAGAAAAGCGCATAGTTATGTAATATTTATTGACGGCAATGATCATGTATATAGGCATCACGTCCATAAACAAGTAGACCGACTCCTGCCCGCATCTACTACTATTACTCCACCCATCGATCGCTATCCAGCATGAATCTAGAGTATTAAGTGAAAACAGAGTAACGCTTGGAGGATGATGACATGATGTAGACAAAGTAAATCCAATTAATATGAATGAACCACATCGTTTTACCCTTAGTGGCAGCAATACAATATGTGTCATGTCCCTTTCTGTCACTGGGATTAAGCACCGCAAGATTAAACACACTACAACGCACCACTCCCACTTGAGGATAAATCAATCTAGTTGGACAAACCAAACCGATAGATGGGAGAGCATTACGAAGCTATAACAATCATGCATATAAAATACCAGCAAGTATTCAATATCTTTTCATAAATAATTTGAACATAAACCCATAATTCATCGGATCCCATTAAACAGACCGCAAAGATTGATTACGTAAGATAGATCACCGTGGGAATCGCGGTGATCTTGGCAATGAAGAACATAGAGAGAGAGATAGCCATCTAGGTACTAACTACAGACCCGTAGATCTATGGTGAACTACTCACACATCACCATGGGAGCAGCAAGGTTGATGTAGAGGCCCTCCGTGATCGATCCCCCCTCCGGCAGGGCACAGGAACAGGGCTCCAGATGGGCACACGGCGGAACAGAGATTTCCGGCGGTGGAAAAAGTGTTTCGGGAGGCTCTCTAGGGTTTGTGGAATATTTGTGAATTTATAGGCCAAAGATCAGGGCGAGGAGAGCGGGGAGGTGTCCCAAGCCATCAGGGCGCGGCTACCCCTTTGGCGCGCCTTGTTGGCTTGGGGGCACCTCGTGTGCCCTCCGGTGTTCCTCCGAAGCTTCCAGGTCTTATCTTGGTCCATAAAAAATCATCAAAAAGTTTCGGGGTATTGATATGTCTCCAACGTATCTATATTTTTTGATTGTTCCATGCTATAATATTAACATTCTAGAATGCTTTTTGGGTGTTTATATATCAATTCATATTATTTTTTGGGCACTAACCTATTAACCCAGTGCCCAGTGCCAGTTGCTGTTTTCTGCATGTTTTTGACTTTTCAAGTTTACAGTACCAAACGAAGTCCAATTGCCCCGAAACTTTTTTATGATATTTCTGGACCAAAAGAAGATGTGGAAGCTTTGGGAGGAGACCGGAGGCTTCACGAGGGAGGGAACACACAACAGGGCGCGCCCAGGGGGGTGGCCGTGCCCTGATGTGTGCTGGCCCCCCTCGGGTGGCCACCGATGCCCCTCTCTGGCCTATAAATTCTAAAATATCCCAAAACCCTAGAGAGCCTCCCGAAATACTTTTTCCGCCACCGCAAGTCTCTGTTCCACGGTGTGCCCATCTGGAGCCCTATTCCGGTGCCCTGCCAGAGGGGGGATCGATCAAGGAGGGCCTCTACATCAACCTTGCTGCTCCCATGGTGATGTGTGAGTAGTTCCCTACAGACCTACGGGTCCGTAGTTAGTACCTAGATGGCTATGTCCCTCTCTCTTGATCTTCAATACAAAGTTCACCACATCTTCGCGGTGATCTATTTGATGTAATCACTTTGTGCGGTGCGTTTGTTGGGATCCGATGAATTGTGGGTTTATGTTCAGATTATTCATGCAAAAGATTCGAGTCTTCCCTGGAATCTATTATGATTCTTATTTGCATGATTATTATAGCTTCGTAAATCTCTCCGATCTATTGAAATAGTTTGGTCAACTAGATTGATATTTCTTCAATGAGAGGGGTGCGTTGTAGTGGGTTCAACCCGACGAATTTCTATATCCCAGTGACAAAGAAGGGGACAAGATACGTCTTTGTGTTGTTGCCACTAAGGATAAAACGATGGGGTTAATTCATATTGATTGAATTCTCTTTGTCTACATCATGTCATTGTTCTCCAAGCACTACTCTGTTTTACTTAATACTCTAGATGCATGCTGGATAGCGGTCGATGGGTGGAGTAATAGTAATTGGTGCAGGCAGGAGTCGGCCTATTTGCTTATGGACGTGATGCCTATATATACATGATCATTGCCGTGCATAAAGATTGCATAACTATGCTCTTTTCCATCAATTGCCCAACAGTAATTTGTTTACCCACTGTATGCCTACTACATGAGAGAAGCCACTAGAGAACACTACGGCCCCTGATACGTGTCCAACGTATCTATAATTTTTGATTGTTCCATGCTATAAGATTATCATCCTAGGATAATTTTTGAGTATTTATTTACCAATTTATATTATTTTTGAGCACTAACCTATTGACCCAGTGCCCAGTGCCCAGTGCCCAGTGCTAGTTCCTGGTTTTTGTGTGTTTTTTGTTTCGTACAAAATCCATATCAAACGAAGTCCAAACGCGATAAAAATTTACGGAGATTTATTTTGGAATATATTTGATTTTTGAGAGACAGAATCAACGCAGTACGACGCCCGAGGGGCCCAGTACCTATCAGGGCGCGACTAGGGGGTGGTCAAGCCCTGATAGCTCCTGGCCACCCCTTAAGTCGGTTGGGGACCTAATTTTGCCGCAAGAAATATATTTTCACGATAAAAATACCCTCAAAATTTCATCCCGATCGGAGTTACGGATCTCCGGATATTTAAGAAATAGTGAAGGGGTCAGAAACCAGTCGCGAAAACAGAAGAGAGACAGAGAGATAGATCCAATCTCGGAGGGGCTCCTGCCCTCCGAAAGCCATGGCGGCCATGGACCAGAGGGGAAACTCTCATCCCACCTAGGGAGGAGGCCAAGGAATAATAAGAAGGAGGGGGCTCTCCCCCCCTCTCTCCCGATGGCACCGGACCGTCGCCGGGGCAACCATCGTGACGACGATCTACACCAACAACTTCTCCGCCGTCACCACCAACTCTCTCCCCCTCTATCCAGCGGTGTAAAACCTCTCTTCTCCACTGTAATCTCTACTTAAACATGGTGCTTAATGGTATATATTATTATCCAATGATGTGTGGCTATCCTACGATGTTTGAGTAGAATTCTTTTGTCCTATGGGTTAATTGTGGTATGATGTTATTGATATGAGTTGTATGTTGATATGGTGCTGTCCTAAGGTGCCTTCCGTGAGGCGCACACATGAAGGATTCATGCTGGAGGGTGTTGCAATATGTTTATGATTCGCTTATAGTGGGTGGCTAGAGTGACAGAAGCTTACACCCGAGTAAGGGGATTGTTTGCGTATGGGAGTAAAGAGGACTTCATGTTTAATGCTATGGTTTAGTTTACCTTAATGATTTCTAGTAGTTGCGAATGCTTGCTAGAGGTCCAATCATAAGTCCATATGATCCAAGTACGGAAAGTGTGTTAGCGTATGCCTCTCCCTCATTGCATATGACAAGTATCTATCATGTTATATTCAATTGCCTATGGACAATCTTTCTCTTGTGCTACAAAAAGCTTTCTATTAAACAACTAACGTAATTAATCTTTATTAAAATAGCACCTAACTTTTATTTCCATGTTCTTTATTATCTTGCAAACCTATCTATCACACCTACTAAGTACAGCTAGTTTCCTTCCGGCAAAGTAGTTTCATACTTGTTCTAGGTAAAGTAAGTGTTAGCGTGCGTAGAGTTGTATCGGTGGTCGATAGAACTTGAGAGAATATTAATTCTACCTTTAGCTCCTCGTTGGGTTCGACACTCTTACTTATCGAAAAAGGCTACAAACGATCCCCTATACTTGTGGGTTATTGATGACCTACAAGTATAGGGGATCAATCGTAGTCCTTTCGATAAGTAAGAGTGTCAAACCCCCAACGAGGAGCAGAAGGAAATGACAAGCGGTTTTCAGCAAGGTATTCTCTACAAGTGCTGTAAGTAACAATAGTAGATAATTTTGTAGCAAGATAATTTGTAACAAGTAACGAGTGACAATAGTAACAAAGGTGCATCAAGGTATCCCAATCCTTTTTATAGCAAAGGACAGGCCTGAAAGTACTCTTATATTAAGCAAGCGCTCCCGAGGACACATGGGAATTTTTGTCTAGTCATGTTGATCATGTTGAGTTCATTCGTGTTCTCTACTTTGATAATTTGATATGTGGGTGGACCGATGCTAAGGTGCTGTTCTTACTTGAACTAACAACCTACTTATTGTTACCCCCTCTCGCAAGCATCCGCATCTACGAAAGAAGAATTAAGATAAATCTAACTATAGCATGAAACATGTGGATCCAAAGTAGCCCCTTATGAAGCAACGCATAAACTGGGGTTTAAGCTTCTTTCACTCTAGCAACCCATCATCTACTTGTTACTCCACAATGACTTCCCTAAGGCCCATAGCATGGTGAAGTGTCATGTAGTCGACGTTAACATGACACCACTAAGAGAAGTAACAACATACATATCATCAAAATATCGAACGAATACCAACTTCACATGATTACTTATAACAAGACTTCTACCATGTCCTCAGGAACAATTGTTACTACTCACACCTCATCAACATTTTCAAGATCAGAGGTATAATAATAATGATTAAGGATCTGAACATAATATCTTCCACCAAGTAATCCAACAAGCATCAATTACAAGATGTAATCAACGCACCTAGTAACCCACATGTACCAATTTGAGGTTTTGAGACAAAGATTGAATACAAGAGATGAACTAGGGTTGGAGATGAGATGGCGCTGGTGAAGACGTTGATGAAGATTGGTCCTCCCACGAAGGAGGAAGTTGATGAAGATTGGCCCTCCCGAAGAAGAATTTCCCCGGCAGAATCTGACTGCCGGAGTGCAAAAGGGCCTCTGTCCAGGTTTCCGCCTTGAGATGGCGGCGCTTCGTTCCGAAAGGTTTCTTATGATTTTTTCTTGGGTAAAACTCACCATATAGGAGAAGAGGGATGTCGAGAGGCCAGCAGGGGCCCCACGAGCCATCAGGGCGCAGCCTGGGGGGGCGCCCTGTTGGCCAGCAGGTGGCCCCCCTCTGGTATATTATTGGCCCAGAAATTCTTAAATATTCCATAAAATTTCTCCATGAAGTTTCAGGTCATTTGGAGTTTGGTGATTTTTCCGCCTTTTTCTCGGTTTTCAATCCAGAATTCTAGTTTCCAGATATTTTCCTCTTTGTGATGTACCTTGCATATTCAGAGAGAAAAATCATAAGAACTGTATGATAATAGGGAATCATGGACAAGAAACATAAATATCAATAAGAAATCATGATGCAGAATGGACGTATCAACTCCCCCAAGCTTAGACCTCGCTTGTCCTCAAGCGAAAGCCGTGCTCGAGAATAATGACCACATGATTTGAGAGAGAGAAGTCGATAAAAACAGAATACGGACATGAAAGCATCATGAATTTTAACATAGCAGCAATTTTTTTCATCATATAGCTTCTCATAAACAAGTAACAATCTAATCACAAATGATGTGGTATGAAGCATAAAATTCATTGGAAACTGAGAAACAATGACATTAGCCATTGAAATAATCATAACTGTCATAGTCAAGAGAAGAGTCTATGTAAGAGCTTTCATTTCTAGCAAGTTCACATACTCAACTATCATGTAGCCTTCTATGATTGTTGACACTCATTGAATATTTTTAGAGCTAATGTTCCCGTTGGACACAAAGGAAGATGGAAGCTTTATTATCGCCATCCAACTCATTTACCTCAAGGATAATGTCAACAATAATGAGTTATGATCACTTACATTCAACCGGATATATTTGTTTGGATCTTTCCTCAACACATAATGCTTACCGACTAGGGAGTTGGTAGGTAGAAATAAGGAAGAATATTATTGATTCTTGCACGAAAATAAACTTTTGTAAGAATGTAAAAGATAGGCCCTTCGTAGAGGGAAGCAGAGGTTGTCATGCGCTTTTATTTGTTTAGGATGTGCAATCTCTTAATGCAAAGGAACATCACTTTATATTGCCCCTTATGATAGTGAACTTTATTATGCACTCTGTCGCTTTTATTTCTTTGCTATCATAAAATCGTACAAAGCTTATTTTCCCTTACAATAAAGGATCGTACATATTTATAGGCAAATTTTATTTCTTTATGCACCAATGACAACTTACTTGAAGGATCTTGTTCAATCCATAGGTATGTATGGTGGACTCTCGTGGCGAGAAACTGGGTTTAAAGGGTTATGCATGCACAAGTAGTATTTCTACTTAGTGCGGAAAAGTTGTAGCTAGCAAAAGATCTAAGGCAAGCATAACATGTTGAGGGATCCAAAACAATATAACTTCAATGAAAATGTAAACAATCATGATCATTATGTTGTCTTCCATGTCCAACATTGACACTCGATCATTATATAATATTTGATGGTGGCTCACAATCATAAAAGGTGTCCAAGATAGTATATTTATATGTAAGTCTCCTCTTCTCTATCATACTTTTGCATAGATTATATCAATTACTAATACTATGTTTGTTGGGTTTCAACACATTTTATTACTTATACCTATTTTCTATGTGAAGTCATTACTCCTCATGAGATAAGCATATGATCTTTCCTATTATTTTTATTGCCATGCTATGATGATCGGTGCAAGAGAGTAAAGCACACGGACTCAACTAATCTTTATTATATAACTCTCATACTCGATTACAAGGATAGGTAGATCTCGAAGCAAATCCAAAGCAAAGCAAATCTGAAACTTTATTTCTCTAAATCACGAAAAACTAAAGATCATACTAAATAGGTAAATGTGGTAAAAGTGATGGTGATACGATACCGGGGCACCTCCCCCAAGCTTGGAACAAGCCGAAGGGTGATGCCCATACCCATGTACTCAAGCGTATTCCTTGGGTGATGGTGGTGGTGATGAAGTAGTGGTACCCTTCTTCTCCAGCTTACGCTTGAGGATGAAGTTTTCCTCTCTTAAATCATCGTTTTCTTGCTCGAGCTTCAAGATCTTTTTGCATAAAGCTGCCTTGCTTTCCTGCAGAAAACAAGACGAGATAAATTGGATCTTAGATTTGTTTAATTCGTTAGGGAGGCTTGACTTGTTGAATTCCATGTGCATATCTCCAGGCTGAGGTAACGGATCTTCATCTTCATCTAAACTGGCATCTGGACCGGCATGCTCCGTCTCCTCCAAATAGGTATCTTCCTCCTCTTCTGTGGACCATAGGTAGGGATAAATATCCCCAAAGATCTTTGGATCTGCCACATGGTGGGAAACATAGCTCTCTCCATCTGAATCTTGAGATGACATATTCTCAGCTCTGCCAAAAAAACAACTCGAAACAAGAACAGAGGAGAAACTCGCGATGCGGTGGTCAAAACATACAAGAGTATATATAATGATTTTTTCCAGGTCAGAATACGTGTTCGGGATGAAATCGGAGTCCGGGAGGTGCATGAGGGCACCAGAAGCCATCAGGGCGCGCCCTAGGGGGGCGCACTGTTGGCTTGTGCCTCCCTCATGGATTCTCCAGACTCCTTTTTATTTTTGGATTTTTTCTAAAATACCAAAACCAACAGAAATTATTATTTTTGGAATTTTTGGAGTCGGTTTACTTACCGTACCATATACCTACCCCTTTTTTAGGTTTCTGGAGTGTTCTGGAAGGCCTCCTTTATGTGTTCTTCCGGTGTTATAACTTGGATGACATTAGTCTCCTCATTAATGGGTGTACCTGAAATATAATGCTTGATTCTTTGCCCATTCACCACTCTCGGGTTTTTGCCTTCGAAGTTATTAATTTTTATAGCACCGGAGCGATAGACCTCCTCGACAATGTATGGGCCTTCCCATTTGGACAAGAGTTTTCCTATAAAAAATCTGAAATGAGAATTGTACAAAAGCACTAGGTCTCCTACTTTGAATTCTGTTTTTGAATCCTTTTGTCATGCCATCTTTTAACCTTTTCTTTAAACAATTTAGCATTTTCATAGGCTTGTGTCCTCCATTCATCTAGTGAGCTAATATCAAATAACCTCTTTTCTCCGGCAAGTTTAAAATCGTAATTAAGTTCTTTAATTGCCCAATAAGCCTTATGTTCTAACTCAAGAGGTAAATGTTGGAAATATGCCCTAGAGGCAATAATAAATTGGTTATTATTATATTTCCTTGTTCATGATAATCGTTTATTATCCATGCTATAATTGTATTGATTGGAAACTCAAATACATGTGTGGGTACATAGACAACACTGTGTCCCTAGTAAGCCTCTAGTTGACTAGCTCGTTGATCAAAGATGGTTAAGGTTTCCTAGCCATTGACATGAGATGTCATTTGATAACGGGATCACATCATTAGGAGAATGATGTGATGGACAAGACCCAAACTGTAAACGTAGCATTTGATCGTGTCAGTTTATTGCTATTGTTTTCTGCATGTCAAGTATCTGTTCCTTTGACCATGAGATCATGCAACTCACTAACACCGGAGGAATACCTTGTGTGTATCAAACGTCGCAACGTAACTGGGTGACTATAAAAGGTGCTCTACAGGTATCTCCGAGGGTGTCTGTTGGGTTGGCATGGATCAAGACTGGGATTTGTTACTCCGTATGACGGAGAGGTATCTCAGGGCCCACTCGGTAATACAACATCACAATGAGCCTTGCAAGCAATGTGACTAAAGTGTTAGCCACGAGATCTTGTATTACGGAACGAGTAAAGAGACTTGCCGGTAACGAGATTGAACTAGGTATAGTGATACCGACGATCGAATCTCGGGCAAGTAACATACCGAAGAACAAAGGGAACAGCATACGGGATTAACTGAATCCTTGACATAGAGGTTCGACCGATAAAGATCTTCGTAGAATATGTAGGAGCCAATATGGGCATCCAGGTCCCGCTATTGGTTATTGGCCGTAGAGGTGTCTCGGTCATGTCTACATAGTTCTCGAACCCGCAGGGTCTACACACTTAACGTTTGGTGACGATTAGTATAATTGAGTTATTATGTTGGTGACCGAAAGTTGTTCGGAGTCCCGGATAAGATCCCGGACATGACGAGGATCTCCGGAAGAGTCCGGAGGTAAAGATTGATATATGTGATAATAGTGTTTCGATCTCCGGAAGAGTTTCAGAGTTCACCGGAATGGGTTCCGGATGTTTGCCGAAGTGTTCGGGTGCAGCAACACTTTATATGGGCCAAAGGGATAAAGCCCACAAGGTATTGGAAAGTGCAAAAAGTAGTTTTGCTGCCGCGTAAGCGGTACTACCGCTTGGTGAAGCGGTACTACCGCCCGAGCGGTACTACCGCTTGTGTAAAGCGGTACTACCGCCCAAGCGGTACTACCGCTTGTGTGAAGCGGTACTACCGCTTGTGCGCGGCTGTGCGCGGTTCGGCAGGGATCCGAGTTGGACTCTTTCCCTGCGGGCCAAACCGACCTTGTGCGGGCAAAACCGACCTGGAGGAGGCTTTTACTCCAAGTTTAGACCCCAAGGCTCAACATATAAATAGAGGGACAGGGCTAGCACACGGGATACATCAGGATTTCCCAAGCCGTGTGCCGGCAACCCTAGCCCTCTAGTTCCTCCGTCATAATCTCCGTAGCGCTTGGCGAAGCCCTGCAGAGATTGTTCCTCACCACCATCACCACGCCGTCGTGCTGCTGGAACTCAACCACTACTTCATCATCGCTCGCTGGATCGAGGAGGTGAAGGCGTCATCAAGCCGTACGTGTGTTGAACGCGGAGGTGCCGTCCGTTCGGCACTAGATCGGAAGGATCGTGATTGGATCGCGGGACGCTCGGCGATTTGGATCGCGAAGACGTTCGACTACATCAACCGCGTTTATTAACGCTTCCGCTTAGCGATCTACAAGGGTATGTAGATTCACTCTCCCTCTCGTAGATGCTCATCACCATGGATAGATCTTATGTGTGCGTAGGAAAATTTTTGTTTCCCATGCAACGTTCCCCAAACAGTGGTATCAGAGCCAGGTTTATGCGTAGATGAGATCTCGAGTAGAACACAAACGAGTTGTGGGCGTGGGTGTATACATATTGCTTGCCGTTACTAGTTGATACTTGATTCAGCGGCATTGTGAGATGAAGCGGCCCGGACCGACATTACGCGTACGCTTACGCGAGACTGGTTTTACCGCTGCGTGCACTTGTTGCATAAAGGTGACTGGCGGGTGTCTGTCTCTCTCACTTTAGTTGAATCGGTTCAATGAAGAGGGTTCTTTTAGAAGATCAAAAAGCAATCACTACACCACGTTGTGGTTTTGCGTAGGTAAGAACGGTTCTTGCAAACCCGTAGCAGCCACGTAAAATTTGCAACAACAATTAGAGGACGTCTAACTTGTTTTTGCAGGGTATGTTGTGATGTGATATGGCCAATTACATGATGAGATATATGTGATGTATGAGATGATCATGTTTTGTATAGAATATCACGACTTGCATGTCGATGAGTACGGCAACTGGCAGGAGCCATAGAGTTGTCTTTAATTATTGTATGACCTGCGTGTCAATCATTAAGCGCTATGTAATGCTTTACTTTATCGCTAAACGTTAGCTATAGTCGTGGAAGCAACAGTCGGCGCGACAACCTTATGGCGACACGTTGATGGAGATCAAGATGATGGAGATCATGGTGTCATGCCGGTGACGATGGAGATCATGCCGGTGCTTTGGAGATGGAGATCAAAAGCACAAGTTCATGGCCATATCATGTCACTTATGATTTGCATGTGATGTTAATCCTTTTATGCATCTTATTTTGCTTAGGACGACGGTAGCATTATAAGGTGATCCCTCACTTAAATTTCAAGATAAATTGTGTTCTCCCCAAGTGTGCACCGTTGCGAAAGTTCGTCGTTTCGAGACACGCCGTGATGATCGGGTGTGATAGACTCTACGTTCGCATACAACGGGTGCAAGCCATGTTGCACGTGCGGAACACTCGGGTTAAACTTGACGAGCCTAGCATGTACAGACATGGCCTCGAAACACAAGAGACCGAAAGGTCGAACATGAGTCATATAGTAGATATGATCAACATGAAGATGTTCACCATTGAAACCACCTCAACTCACGTGATGATCGGACTTGAGTTGGTGGATTTGGATCATGTTACACTCGAATGATCGGAGGGATGTCAATTTGAGTGGGAGTTTTTTAAAATATGATTAACTAAACTCATTATCTAAGAACAATAGTCTAAGTTGTCTTTGCTATATTTATGTTGTAGATCATGGCTCGCGCAGTAGCACCCCTGAATTTTAATGCGTTCCTAGAGAAAGCTAAGTTGAAAGATGATGGAAGTAACTTTGTGGACTGGGCCCGTAATCTAAGGATTATCCTTACGGCTTCCCAGAAGGCTTATGTCCTTGATGCACCGCTTGGTGATCCACCCGCTCCAGTTGAGTCTCTAGACGTTGTGAACGCCTGGCAGGCTCGTTCTGATGATTACTCAATAGTTCAATGTGCAATGTTGTATGGCTTAGAACCGGGACTTCAAAGACGTTTTGAACGTCATGGAGCATATGAGATGTTCCAGGAGTTGAAGTTTATCTTTCAGAAGAATGCCCGGATCGAGAGATATGAGATCTCCGATAAGTTCTATGCTTGCAAGATGGAGGAGAACGGGTCTATCAGTGATCACGTGCTCAGAATGTCTGGGTACTCCACCCGTCTGGCTGAGTTAGGGATGCCCCTTCCGCCAGAGGCTATCACTGACAGAGTTCTTCAATCATTGCCACCTAGCTACAAGAGCTTCGTGTTGAACTATAACATGCACGGGATGAACAAGTCAGTCGCCGAGCTGTTTGCGATGCTGAAAGCCGCTGAGTCTGAAATTCAGAAGGAGCATCAAGTGTTGATGGTCAATAAAACCACTAGTTTCAAGAAAAATGGCAAGGGTAAGAAGGGTAACTCCAAGCAGAGTGGCAAAGCAGTTGCTCCTCTCGTGAAGAAACCCAAGGCTGGACCCAAACCAGAAACTGTGTGTTTTCATTGCAAGGGAACTGGACACTGGAAGCGGAATTGCCCCAAGTATTTGGCTGACAAGAAGGCGGCCAACAACAAACAAGGTATATATGATATACATGTTATTGATGTGTACCTTACCAACTCTCGTTGTAGTGCCTGGGTATTTGATACCGGTGCGGTTGCTCATATTTGCAACTCAAAACAGGAACTGCGGAATAGACGGAGGCTGGCAAAGGACGAAGTGACGATGCGCGTGGGAAATGGTTCCAAGGTTGATGTGATCGCCGTCGGCACGCTCGCTCTTCGATTACCGTCGGGATTAGTGATGAACCTAAATAAGTGTTATTTGGTGCCTGCGTTAAGCATGAACATTATATCTGGATCTTGTTTATTGCGAGACGGTTACTCATTTAAATCAGAGAATAATGGTTGTTCTATTTATATGAGTAATATCTTTTATGGTCATGCACCCAATGTGAGGGGTTTATTCTTATTGAATCTCGATAGTAATGATACACATGTTTATAACATTGATGCCAAAAGATGTAGAATTGATAATGATAATACCACTTTCTTGTGGCACTGCCGTTTAGGTCATATTGGCGTAAAACGCATGAGGAAGCTCCATGCTGATGGACTTTTGGAGTCACTTGATTATGAATCACTTGACACATGTGAGCCATGCCTCATGGGCAAGATGACTAAAACTCCGTTCTCTGGAACAATGGAACGGGCAAGTGACTTATTGGAAATCATACATACTGATGTGTGCGGTCCGATGAGCATTGAGGCGCGCGGTGGTTATCGTTACTTTCTCACCTTCACTGATGACTTAAGTAGATATGGGTATATTTACTTAATGAAACACAAGTCTGAAACATTTGAAAAGTTCAAACAATTTCAGAGTGAAGTTGAGAATCATCGTAACAAGAAGATTAAATTCCTACGATCTGATCGAGGAGGAGAATATCTGAGTTATGAGTTTGGCAGTCACTTAAGACAGTGTGGAATTGTTTCACAATTAACACCGCCTGGAACACCACAGCGTAATGGTGTGTCCGAACGTCGTAATCGAACCTTATTGGATATGGTGCGATCTATGATGTCTCTTGCCGATTTGCCACTATCGTTTTGGGGTTATGCATTAGAGACAGCTGCATTCACTTTAAATAGGGCACCATCGAAATCCGTTGAGACGACGCCTTATGAACTTTGGTTTGACAAGAAGCCAAAGCTGTCGTTTCTTAAAGTTTGGGGATGTGATGCTTATGTCAAAAAGCTTCAGCCTGAAAAGCTGGAACCCAAAGCGGAGAAATGCGTCTTCATAGGATACCCAAAAGAGACAGTTGGGTATACCTTCTATCTCAGATCCGAAGGCAAAATGTTTGTCGCTAAAAACGGAACATTTCTTGAGAAAGAGTTTCTCTCGAAAGAATTGAGTGGGAGGAAGATAGAACTTGATGAGGTTATTGAACCTTTACTTCAACCTGAGAGTAGCGCAGCGCAGAAAATTGTTTCTGTGGAGCCTACATTAGCTGAAGAGGAAGTTAATGATGATGATCATGAAGCTTTGGATCAAGTTGCTATCGAACCTCGTAGGTCGACAAGGACGCGTACTGCTCCCGAGTGGTACGGCAACCCTGTCTTAGAGGTCATGTTGTTAGACAACGATGAACCTACGAGCTATGGAGAAGCGATGATGGGCCCGGATTCCGAGAAGTGGTTAGAGGCCATGAAATCTGAGATGGGATCCATGTATGAAAACAAAGTATGGACTTTGGAAGTATTACCTGAAGGGCGTAAGGCCATTCAGAACAAATGGATCTTTAAGAGGAAGACGGACGCGGACGGTAATGTCACCGTCTATAAAGCTCGACTTGTGGCAAAAGGTTTTTCACAAGTTCAAGGAGTTGACTACGATGAGACCTTCTCACCCGTAGCGATGCTTAAGTCCGTCAGAATCATGTTAGCAATAGCTGCCTTTTTCGATTATGAAATTTGGCAGATGGATGTCAAAACAGCGTTCCTTAACGGTTACCTTAAGGAAGAGTTGTATATGATACAACCAGAAGGTTTTGTCGATCCAGAGAATGCTGACAAAGTTTGCAAACTCCAGCGATCCATTTATGGACTGGTGCAAGCATCTCGGAGTTGGAATCTTCGTTTTGATGAGGTGATCAAAGCGTTCGAGTTTATACAAGTTTACGGAGAAGCTTGTATTTACAAGAAAGTGAGTGGGAGCTCTATAGCGTTTCTAATATTATATGTGGATGACATATTGCTGATTGGAAACAATATAGAAATGCTGGAAAGCGTAAAGGAATATTTGAACAAGAGTTTTTCAATGAAGGACCTAGGAGAAGCTGCTTTCATATTAGGCATCAAGATCTATAGAGATAGATCAAGACGTTTAATAGGACTTTCACAAAGCACATACCTTGATAAGATTTTGAAGAAGTTCAAAATGGATCAGTCCAAGAAGGGGTTCTTGCCTGTTTTGCAAGGTGTGAAGTTGAGTAAGACTCAATGCCCAGTGACTGCAGAAGATAGAGAAAAGATGAGTGTCATCCCCTATGCTTCAGCCATAGGCTCTATCATGTATGCAATGCTGTGCACAAGACCCGATGTCAGCCTTGCCATAAGTATGGTCGGAAGGTTTCAAAGTGATCCAGGAATGGAACACTGGACGGCGGTCAAGAATATCCTGAAGTACCTGAAAAGGACTAAGGACATGTTTCTCGTTTATGGAGGTGATCAAGAGCTCGTCGTAAAGGGTTACGTCGATGCAAGCTTTGACACTGATCCGGATGACTCTAAGTCGCAAACCGGATACGTATTTATTCTTAATGGGGGTGCGGTTAGCTGGTGCAGTTCCAAGCAAAGCGTGGTAGCTGATTCTACATGCGAAGCGGAGTACATCGCTGCCTCGGAGGCGGCGAAGGAAGGTGTCTGGATGAAGGAGTTCATGACAGATCTTGGAGTAGTGCCTAGTGCACTTAACCCAATGACTCTGTTTTGTGATAATACTGGTGCCATTGCTCTAGCCAAGGAACCAAGATTTCACAAGAGGACCAGACACATAAAGCGACGTTTCAATTCCATCCGCGATTACATCAAGGAGGACGACATAAATATTTGCAAAGTACACACGGATCTAAATGTTGCAGATCCGATGACTAAACCTCTTCCAAGGGCTAAACATGAACAACACCAGAACTGCATGGGTGTTCGATTCATTACAATGTAAATCACATAGTGATGTGAACTAGATTATTGACTCTAGTGCAAGTGGGAGACTGTTGGAAATATGCCCTAGAGGCAATAATAAATTGGTTATTATTATATTTCCTTGTTCATGATAATCGTTTATTATCCATGCTATAATTGTATTGATTGGAAACTCAAATACATGTGTGGGTACATAGACAACACTGTGTCCCTAGTAAGCCTCTAGTTGACTAGCTCGTTGATCAAAGATGGTTAAGGTTTCCTAGCCATTGACATGAGATGTCATTTGATAACGGGATCACATCATTAGGAGAATGATGTGATGGACAAGACCCAAACTGTAAACGTAGCATTTGATCGTGTCAGTTTATTGCTATTGTTTTCTGCATGTCAAGTATCTGTTCCTTTGACCATGAGATCATGCAACTCACTAACACCGGAGGAATACCTTGTGTGTATCAAACGTCGCAACGTAACTGGGTGACTATAAAAGGTGCTCTACAGGTATCTCCGAGGGTGTCTGTTGGGTTGGCATGGATCAAGACTGGGATTTGTTACTCCGTATGACGGAGAGGTATCTCAGGGCCCACTCGGTAATACAACATCACAATGAGCCTTGCAAGCAATGTGACTAAAGTGTTAGCCACGAGATCTTGTATTACGGAACGAGTAAAGAGACTTGCCGGTAACGAGATTGAACTAGGTATAGTGATACCGACGATCGAATCTCGGGCAAGTAACATACCGAAGAACAAAGGGAACAGCATACGGGATTAACTGAATCCTTGACATAGAGGTTCGACCGATAAAGATCTTCGTAGAATATGTAGGAGCCAATATGGGCATCCAGGTCCCGCTATTAGTTATTGGCCGTAGAGGTGTCTCGGTCATGTCTACATAGTTCTCGAACCCGCAGGGTCTACACACTTAACGTTTGGTGACGATTAGTATAATTGAGTTATTATGTTGGTGACCGAAAGTTGTTCGGAGTCCCGGATAAGATCCCGGACATGACGAGGATCTCCGGAAGAGTCCGGAGGTAAAGATTGATATATGTGATAATAGTGTTTCGATCTCCGGAAGAGTTTCAGAGTTCACCGGAATGGGTTCCGGATGTTTGCCGAAGTGTTCGGGTGCAGCAACACTTTATATGGGCCAAAGGGATAAAGCCCACAAGGTATTGGAAAGTGCAAAAAGTAGTTTTGCTGCCGCGTAAGCGGTACTACCGCTTGGTGAAGCGGTACTACCGCCCGAGCGGTACTACCGCTTGTGTAAAGCGGTACTACCGCCCCAGCGGTACTACCGCTTGTGTGAAGCGGTACTACCGCTTGTGCGCGGCTGTGCGCGGTTCGGCAGGGATCCGAGTTGGACTCTTTCCCTGCGGGCCAAACCGACCTTGTGCGGGCAAAACCGACCTGGAGGAGGCTTTTACTCCAAGTTTAGACCCCAAGGCTCAACATATAAATAGAGGGGCAGGGCTAGCACACGGGATACATCAGGATTTCCCAAGCCGTGTGCCGGCAACCCTAGCCCTCTAGTTCCTCCGTCATAATCTCCGTAGCGCTTGGCGAAGCCCTGCAGAGATTGTTCCTCACCACCATCACCACGCCGTCGTGCTGCTGGAACTCAACCACTACTTCATCATCGCTCGCTGGATCGAGGAGGTGAAGGCGTCATCAAGCCGTACGTGTGTTGAACGCGGAGGTGCCGTCCGTTCGGCACTAGATCGGAAGGATCGTGATTGGATCGCGGGACGCTCGGCGATTTGGATCGCGAAGACGTTCGACTACATCAACCGCGTTTATTAACCCTTCCGCTTAGCGATCTACAAGGGTATGTAGATTCACTCTCCCTCTCGTAGATGCTCATCACCATGGATAGATCTTATGTGTGCGTAGGAAAATTTTTGTTTCCCATGCAACGTTCCCCAACAATAAATGACAAGCTTTTCCACATACCATTTTATATGGGAACATCCCCATGGGGTTCTTATAAGCAGTTCTATAAGCCCATAAAGCATCATCTAGTTTCTTAGACCAATTCTTCCTAGATCTATTGACAATCTTCTGCAAAATTAATTTTATTTCTCGATTGCTCAATTCAACTTGGCCACTAGACTGAGGATGATAAGGTGATGCAATTCTATGGTTAACATCATATTTAGCTAGAAGTTTACGGAAAGCACCATGAATAAAATGTGAACCACCAACAGTCATTAAATATCTAGGGACTCCAAACCTAAGAAAAATAATGTCCTTAAGCATTTTAATAGAAGTGTTATGATCAACACTACTAGTTCGAATAGCCTCTACCCACTTAGTAACGTAATCAACATCGACTAAAATATGAGTATACCCATTTGAGGAAGGAAAAGGTCCCATGAAGTCAAAACCCCAAACATCAAATGGTTCAATGGCAAGTGAATAGTTCATAGGCATTTCCTAACGTTTACCAATGTTACGAACTCTTGGCATTAATTACATGAAAGGACATACTTACGAGCATCTTTAAAAAGGGTAGGCCAATAGAAACCGGATTGTAATACCTTGTGTGCAGTCCTGTCACTGGCGTGGTGTCCTCCGTAGGCCTCAGAATGACACTTCCTTAAAATATGTTCCTGTTCATGCTCAGGTATACAATGTCTAATACCACCATCCACTCCCTCTTTATAAAGATGTGGGTCATCCCAAAAGTAATGTCGTAAATCATAAAAGAATTTTTCTTTTGTTGATAGGTGAAACTAGGCGGAATATATTCAGCAACAATATAATTAGCGTAATTAGGATACCAAGGAGTGCTACGTGAAGTATTTATAGCAGCAAATTGCTCATCAGGAAAATTATCGTCAATAGGCAGTGGGTCATCAAGAACATTTTCCATCCTAGACAAGTTATCTGCTACAGGGTTTTCAGCTCCCTTTCTATCAACGATATGAAAATTAAACTCTTGAAGTAAAAGTACCCACCTAATAAGTCTAGGTTTAGCATCTTTCTTTTCCACAAGGTATTTAATAGCAGCATGATCAGTGTGAATAGTTACTTTGAAATCAACAATATAAGGTCTAAACTTATCACACGCAAAGACAACTGCCAAAATTCCTTCTCAGTAGTGGCATAATTTCATTGAGCAGCGTCTAGGGTTTTACTAGCATAATGAATAACATTCAATTTCTTGTCTACTCTTTGGCCTAGAACAGCACCAACAACATAACCACTAGCATCACACATAATTTCAAATGGTAGGTTCCAATCAGGTGGTTGAACAATGGGTGCAGAAATCAAAGCTTTCTTAAGTACTTCAAAAGCTTCTACACAATCATCATAAAAAACAAAGGGAATATCTTTTTGAAGAAGATTAGTTAACGACATAGAAATCTTTGAAAAATCTTTGATGAAACGCCTATAGAAACCAGCATGACCAAGGAAACTTCTTATACCTTTGATATCTTTTGGGCATGGCATTTTCTCAATTGCATCAACTTTAGCTTTGTCCACTTCAATACCCCGTTCAGAAATTTTATGCCCAAGCACCATGCCTTCATTCACCATAAAAATGACACTTCTCCCTGTTCAAGACAAGATTAGTTTCTTCACATCTCTGCAGAACTCGATCAAGGTTGCTCAAGCAATCATCAATAGAAATCCCATAAACGAAAAAATCATCCATGAATACTTCAACAATCTCTTCACAAAAGTCGGAGAATATAGCAGTCATACATCTTTGAAAGGTAGCAGGTGCATTGCATAAACCAAAAGGCATACGCCTATAAGCATAAGTTCCAAAAGGGCAAGTAAAGGTAGTTTACTCTTGATCCTCTTTTGATACTGGTATTTGAGAAAAACTAGAATATCCATCAAGAAAACAAAAATGTGTGTGCTTAGATAATCTTTCTAGCATTTGATCGATAAAAGGCAAAGGGTAGTGATCTTTCCTAGTAGCATTATTTAATTTCCTAAAATCAATCACCATCCTATAACCAGTTACAATTCTTTGTGGAATAAGCTCATTTTTATCATTGGGTACAACAGTTATACCGCCTTTCTTAGGGACACAATGAACAAGACTTACCCATCTACTATCAGCAATAGGATAAATTATACCTGCTTCCAGAAGTTTTAATATCTCAGTTCTTACCACCTCCTTCATCTTAGGATTTAGATGACGTTGGTTGTCAACGACTGTTTTAGCGTCCAGTTCCATATTAATCTTGTGTTGACATAGAGTAGGGCTTATGCCCTTAAGATCATCGAGAGTATATTAGATAGCAGCCCTGCGCTTCTTTAGAGTATTAAGTAATCTTCTTTCTTCATGCTCTGAAAGGTTAGCACTGATAATAACAGGATATATCTTCTTTTCATCAAGGTAAGCATATTTCAAAGTATCAGGTAAAGTCTTTAGCTCAAACACGGGATCTACCTTGGGTGGAGGAGGATCCCCTAAAATATCAACAGGTAAGTTGTGTTTAAGAATAGGTGTTTGTTTAAGAAATATGTCATCTATTTCATTTCTTTCATTCGTATGCATATCATTTACATGGTCTAGTAAATATTGTTCTAACGGATCGGTAGGAGGTACAACAATAGAAGCAAGACCAATTATTTCATCCTTACTAGGCAATTCTTTCTCATGTGGTTATCTACCAAACTTGGAGAAATTAAATTCATGAGACACATCATCAAAGCTTACTTTGACCTTCTCAGTAACACAATTAATTTCAGCATTAACAGTATTCAAGAAAGGCCTACCAAATATAATGGGACAAAAGTTATCTTGTTTTGAACCAAGTACTAAGAAGTCAGTTGGGTATTTAATTTTTCCACACAAGACTTCAACATCTCTAACAATCCCAAGTGGTGTGATAGTGTCTCTGTTTGCAAGTTTAATAGTGACATCAATGTCTTCAAGCTCAGAGGGTGCTATGTCATTCATAATTTCTTGATATAAGGTAAAAGGTATAACACTAACACTAGCACCAATGTCACACAAGCCATGATAACAATGATCTCCAATTTTAACTGAAACCACAGGCATGCCAACAATTGGTTTATTTTATCCAGCTCATCCTGCGTGTTTCTAGCAGGTTTTGCAATTCCAGCAGCTTCATCACAGAAGTAAATAACCTGACCCTCAATATTATCAACTAGAAGATCTTTAATCATAGAAACATTAGGCTCAATGTTTATTTGTTCAGAAGATGTAGGCGTCCTAACGTGACTTTTATTAACCACAGTTGTAGCCCTAGCATATTCCTTAATTCTAACAGGAAAAGGAGGTTTCTCAATGTAAGCAGTGGGAACAATAGTATCAACATGGTTAATAATAATTTCTTCCTTTTTTAATTTTAACGGGATCCTCTAATAGTTTTTCAATGGATGGATGATATTTAAACCACTTCTCCTTAGGGAGATCAACATGAGTAGCAAATGATTCACATAAGGAAGCTACTATCTCAGAGTCAAGGCCATATTTATTACTAACCTTATAGAAAGCATTAGTTTCCATAAAATATTAACACAATCAAACTTAAGCTTTATACCTGACTCTTTAACTTTGTCGAGTTCCCAATCTTCAGAGTTGCATTTATTTCTTTCTAGAAGATCCCATTTGAATTCAATAGTCCTATTCATAAAGGAACCAGCAGAAGAGGAATCGAGTAGTACTTGATCATCATGAGAAAGCCGAGCATAAAAAAATGTATAATAATTTTTCTTGAGAGCTCATGGTTGGGGCAGGTGTGCATCATAGATTTAAGCCTCCCCAATCTTGAGCGATAATTTCTCCTTCACGAGGCCAACAATTATAAATAAAGTTCCGATCACGATGGACTAGATGCATAGCATAACACTTCTGATGAAATTCCAGCTTCAAGCGATTCCAGTCCCATGATCCAATATTGTCCAATAGACACATTAATGCCTTTACCTCCAAAGATAAAGGGATAACTTTCTTCTTAACTTTGTCTGCAGACAACCCTTCAAGCTGAAATAATCCACAAACTTCATCGACAAATATCAAATGATAGTTAGGATGAGTCGTTCCATCATATGGATTAGATAACAGTTTTTCAAGCATACCCGAAGGAATCTCATGATAAATATTTTCAGTAGGTTCAGTAGGTTGAGGAACAATTTCCTCATCTTCAGTTCGAGGCGAAGATGCCCCGAACAAGCCACTCAAAGGGTGACCATTCATAGCGACAAGCAAGAGTAAATTTCAGCACGTATAGAAAATGTTTCCTTACCAATTCCACTTAACAAAGGCGCTTCACTCCCCGGCACGGCGCTAGAAAAGAGTCTTGATGACCCACAAGTATAGGGGATCAATCGCAGTCCTTTCGATAAGTAAGAGTGTCGAACCCAACGAGGAGCAGAAGGAAATGACAAGCGGTTTTCAGCAAGGTATTCTCTGCAAGTGCTGTAAGTAACAATAGTAGATAGTTTTGTAGCAAGATAATTCATAACAAGTAACGAGTGACAATAGTAACAAAGGTGCAGGAAGGTAGCCCAATCATTTTTATAGCAAGGGACAGGCCTGAAAGTACTCTTATATCAAGCAAGCGCTCCCGAGGACACATGGGAATTTCTGTCTTGTCATGTTGATCATGTTGAGTTGATTCGCGTTCGCTACTTTGATAATTTGATATGTGGGTGGACCAGTGCTAAGGTGCTATTCTTACTTGAACTAACAACCTACTTATGATTACCCCATCTCGCAAGTATCCGCAACTACGAAAGAAGAATTAAGATAAATCTAACCATAGCATGAAACATGTGGATCCAAATCAGCCCCTTATGAAGCAACACATAAACTGGGGTTTAAACTTCTGTCACTCTAGCAACCCCTCATCTACTTGTTACTCCACAATGACTTCCGTTAGGCCCATAACATGGTGAAGTGTCATGTAGTCGACGTTCACATGACACCACTAAGAGAAGTAACAACATACATATCATCAAAATATTGAACGAATACCAACTTCACATGATTACTTATAACAAGACTTCTCCCATGTCCTCAAGAACAATAGTAACTACTCACACCTCATCAACATGTTCAACATCAGAGGTATAATAATAATGATGAAGGATCTGAACATAATATTTTCCACCAAGTAATCCAACAAGCATCAACTAGAAGATGTAATCAACACAACTAGTAACCTACATGTAACAATCTAAGGTTTTGAGACAAAGATTGAATACAAGAGATGAACTAGGGTTGGAGATGAGATGGTACTAGCGAAGATGTTGATGAAGATTGGTCCTCTCATGAAGGAGGAAGCGTTGGTGATGACGATGGCTTCGATCTCCCCCTCCCGAAGAAGAATTTCCCCGGCAGAATCTGACTGCCAGAGTGTAAAAGGGCCTCTGCCCAAGTTTTTGCCTCGAGACGGCGGCGCTTCGTCCCGAAAGGTTGATTATGATTTTTTCTAGGGTAAAACACACCATATAGGAGAAGAGGGACGTTGGGAGGCCAGCAGAGGCCCCACAAGCCATCAGGGCACGGCCTGGGGGGGCCCTATTGGCTTGTGGCCAGCAGGTGCCCCCTCTGGTGTATTATTGGCCCAGAAATTCTTAAATATTCCATAAAAAAATCCGTGAAGTTTCAGGTCATTTGGAGTCTCATGATTTTTCTGCCTTTCCTCGGTTCTCAGTCCAGAATTCCAGTTTCCAGATATTTTCCTCTTTGTGATGTACCTTGCATATTCAGAGAGAAAAAGCATAAAAACTGTATGATAATAGGGAATCATGGACAAGAGTAACATAAATATCAATAAGAAATCATGATGCAGCATGGACATATCAGTTATCAAGACCTTTTTCTAGCGCCGTTGCCGGGGAGCAATAGCGTAACGGTAGATATTCCCGTGTGTGCTTGTTTGCTTTATCACTAAGTAATTTTTATTTTCTGTTATTAGTTGTTTTATATCTTTATTTACGGATATGGAACACGAAATACCAAAAAAATTAGTTGTACTTGCTACTCATGGAGATGGGGAACCTCCTAAAACCCTCGATGCTGGTTATGTGAAACACATTAAATACTACTTTGATAATTATGAGAAATGCCCATTCAACTTGATAATGGGAGACACGTTGGATCAATGTGAGCA
Source organism: Elymus sibiricus (assembly GCA_039707655.1). Classification (NCBI taxonomy): domain Eukaryota; kingdom Viridiplantae; phylum Streptophyta; class Magnoliopsida; order Poales; family Poaceae; genus Elymus; species Elymus sibiricus. The sequence continues at coordinate 245,200,169 of CM077667.1, read as the reverse complement.
CTTTAGGAATTATTGCTTGACTCAAAAAGAGAAACACTTATGTGATCAAATTAAAATATTGCATTGGTATGCTTGGGATTTATGCTTGAGATGTGATTATACTTGTTGCTCTAAGATGGAGGCTCCACACCTTCCCTTTCAATGTAAATTTAATGATAATAAAACCTTGGCTTCTTATGCTAATGGTATATATGATTACTATGATGTGGAACAAATAGAAGAATTTGTTGCTTTTAAGGGTGCTTATGAAATTGAATCGTTCTTTAAAAAGTATGATAATTATGATGATGCTATTTATAGACCTGAAAATTTTGCCATACTTAAAATATTGCTATGAGAATTATGAATACAATGCTGATATTACTGAATTTATTGAGAGAATGTTTGCTGCCTTGGAAGAGACTAATATTTTGCAGGAATCTATGAAAGAAGAAATTGTTGAAACCGTGAGCTCATTAGATGAAAAAGATGAGGAGGAGAGCGAAGAACAAAAGGAGGAAGAGCGGATTAGCTACCCGTGCCCACCTTCTAATGAGAGTAACCCTTCAACTCATACATTGTTTAATTTCCCTTCGCACATACCGAAGGATGAATGCTATGATGATTGCTATGATCCCTTGGATTCGTCTGAAATATCCCTTTTTGATGAACTTGATGCTTGCTATGCTTGTGTCCATGATGTCAATATGAATGATGCTTATGGACATGAACTTTCTATAGTTCCTTATGTTAAGCATGAAATTGTTGCCATTGCACCCACATTATAGTCCTATTATCTTTTTGAATTCCTCCCAACTACACTATATTGGAGAAGTTTGCGCTTATTAAGGATTATATTGATGGGTTGCGTTTTACCACTACACATGATGATTTTGATGGATATAATATGCATGTGCTTCCCGCTCCTACTTGCAAATATTATGAGAGAAGAACCAGCCCCCGGGTCTATTCACTTATAAATTTACAAAAGCCTTCATTACCTTGCTGCCATTTATTTGTTTTCATATTATTTTACAATTTAAAATATCCATCTATCATCCATATACCTCACTAGCTTGCAAATAACGAGTCCAAGGGGATTGACAACCCTCTTGCCCGCGTTGGGTGCAAGTGTTTTCGCGCAGTCGCTGAAGATGGTGGTTGCGTGTTACTCCGATTGGTTCGATAAACCTTGGTCCTTAACTGAGGTAAATACTTATCCGTATTGTGCTGCATCACCCGTTCCTCTTCACGTAAAACCCAATGCACATCTCAAGTATCAGGAAGGATTTATGGTGCCGTTGCGTGGGAGTATCACCAACCTACTATCAAGTTACTTCGCACAAATTATCATTCACTTGTTCTACTTTTTATTTGCTGTTATATTTAGTTCTTTTCATAAAAATAAAAAATACAAAAATATTTATCTTTGCTAGTTTACTTGTTTGCTTGTTTCTCTTGCTTGAAAGTTGCTATCATGTCTGAGTTTGAAATTAGTGATACTTCCACCTCTAGTGCGGAAGCATTAGAACATTCAACTTCACCTCTCAATGATAATGCTAAGAGAAATTTTGATGAAGTTGCTAAGGAAAAACTTGATAACCTTGCGGATGATGATCCTTGTAAAGTAAAACCTATTATGCAAACTAAGAATTTCCGTATTGGTAGTGGTAATATCATTGGAAAAAGTGTGATCCAAGACTTTTTCACTTGTGTGGGCTCTCTACCTTTGATAGGAGGATCTATTCTTGCTAGAACCACTAGTTATGCGGATGCTATATCTTAGCTCATAGTTGAGATGGAAAGACAATTCATTCATATGCATCCCTCCATACAATGGTTGTTTCTAGAGTTCTCTAATATTCAACATGCTCCTACTAAACGGTTGGCTACAATGTTTCTCATTCATGAATTTAATCGCATTATGCAACAAGCAAGAGAAATATTTGCTCATTATAGAATCAATGGTGAGTGCCCACCAATAGAGGGAATCATTTATGAGTTGGAATAAATAAGGAGATTAAGATCAACAGACTATGTTGCTTATAATGAAAACCTTAGGAAAAAGGTTCCACCTAATGTCTTAATTGATAAAAATTCCAAATTCAATGACCAAATTATTGTTAAAAATCTTGAATTGGATTATGATCTTGATATGAAATTAAGAAAATATCTTTATCGGAACCTATACAATGAAGAATTTACTATAACTTATGAAAAGTCTAAGGAGGATCCTCCTTCTCCTCCGGAGATAGATCTCACGGATCCTTGTGTTGTGAAGTATTTTTGCTTTGCCATTAGAAAACTTGCTGCTGAGATAAGGGAATATGATTATAGCATGATGAATTGTTCTCATGATTATGACTACACTTGAAACTATTCAATATGCCTAGCTAGAGGCGTAAAACAATACCGCTAGTTCGGAGGCAACCCAACAGTTATCTTTATTTTTTGCTTTTGTACCTTCTGTTTGTTTCTGATAACATGATTATTGCCTCCATAATGATTGTGTTTTTATGTTTAAATTAGTGTTTGGGCCAAGTAAAGCCTTTGGGATGACTCACAAGATAAGTAAAATTGATACGGTGCAAAAACATAAAACTTTAGCGTCCAGTGCAGAATTTTTTTCTGATTTTACTGAAATGTCTTTTTGATCTGAATTTTTTACACAATATTGCTCTAGAAATTCTTCAGGCTTTCCTAATGTTTCAGAATTTTTAGAGTTACAGAAGTATAGGTTCTCTACAAATCTTTACAGACTGTTCTGTTTTAGATAGATTCTGTTTTTGCTTGCATAGTTTGCTTGTGTTGATGATGTTATGGATTGTAACGGGGAGTATAAGCCATGGAGAATTTAGAATATAGTACCTTATGCAATAATAAAATAAGAATCAATTTATAACAGTACCTAAAGTATTTGATATGTTTTCTATACTAACGGATCTCATGAAGGTTTTGTTGAGTTTTGTGTGCTGAAGTTTTCAAGTTTTGGGTGCTATCATGATGGATGAAGGAATAAGGAGCAGCAAGAGCCTAAGCTTGGGGATGCCTAAGGCACCCCAAGCTAATATTCAGGGAAGAATCGAGCGTCTAAGCTTGGGGATGCCCCGGAAGGCACCCCCTCTTTCGTCTCAATCCATCGGTATGTCACTTGGAGCTATATTTTTATTCATCACATGATATGAGTTTTGCTTGGAGCGTCGTTTGCTTTAGTTTGCTGTTTGTTTTTGCTTTTCCACAATCATTGTTTGCAGGACACACCCACTTGAGAGAGACACAAGATCACCATAACTTATTAGAACACTCTTTGTGCTTCACTTATATCTTTTGAGCTTAGCAGTATTCTAGTACTTGACTTATATCTTTTAGAGCACGGTGGCGTATATATTTTATAGAAATAATTGCACTCTCGTTCTTCAATTATATTTGTTTGAGAGCTATTAAATAGTGACGGTAATTTGCATGGGTTATAAGACTAGTCCAAAAATAATAGGTATCCAACGAGTGTATAATCAAAACCACATGTAGCACATAAAAGATAAATTGTGGGTTAATGATATTGATGTGATAATATGAAAGGGCATGAGTGCAGGATCATTGGTTAGTAAAAGTATTATGAATTAGAGGGTGTTAACTTGCTGTTCATCTAAATATTTTTTATAGCATGGTGATGATGTGTGAGCATACTTATTCCTCGTTGAAATCCTAGTGTTGTTGAAGTCGGAGGCGCGCGATGGTTAAATCCTCCCAACCTCCTCCCTAGGGGCATGCGAGTAGCACTTTGCTTCGAGAGAGCTAATAAAATTTTACAATAAGTATGTGAGTTCTTTATGACTAATGTGAATCCATGGATGTACGCACTCTCACCACCTCATATTTGCTAGCCTCTTCGGTATCGTGCATTGCCCATTCTCACCTCGAGGATCGGTGCAACCTTCGCCGGTGCATCCAAACCCCGTGACATGATATGCTCTGTTGCACATAAGACTTATTATATCTTCCTCAAAACAGCTACCATACCTACCTATCATGTTATTTCCATAGCCATTCCGACATATATTGCCATGCAACTTCCACCTTTACTTCATATGACTAGTACACTCATTGTCATATTGTTTTGCATGATCGTAAGACAGCTAGCATGATATTTCTATGGCTTGTCCTTTTTTGATATCCTTTGCTACGCTAGATCATTGCACATCCTGGTACACTACAAGAGGCATTCATATAGAGTCATACTATATTTTTCATGTTGAGTTGTAATTAAATAAAAGTGTGATGATCATCATTATTAGGGCACTATCTCAGTGAGGAAAGGATGATGGAGACAATGATTCCCCCACAAGTCGGGATGAGACTCTGGACGAAAAAAAAGAAACGAAGAAAAAAAATAAAAAAAGAGAAAAAAAAAGAAAGAAAGAAAATGAGAGAAAAAGAGAGAAGGGACAGTGCTATTACTTCTTTTTCCACACTTGTGCCTCAAAGTGGCACCATGTTCTTCATATAAAGAGTCTCTTGTTTTATCACTTTCATATGATAGTGGCAAATTTTCATTATATAGAAGTTGGCTTGTATATTCCGTCATGAACAAGAAAGTTGGATGCACACCCACTACTGCAGGAATGCCTAGCAGTGGCGGGTGGGAAAAGGCTAGCAGTGGCGAGCAACGTTCCCATGGCCGCCTGCCACTAACCTCCTGCCACTGCTTTTATGGCATCAGTGGCGGGTGCCCGCCCGCCACTGGTGGGCGCATTGCAGTGGCGGGCAATGATCCTTACTCGCCACAACTAATATCTGTGCCCGCCAGTGTTACTACCAGGCTAAGTGGCGGGTGGCGTGTACAGCCCGTCACAACTGATTTCTCCGCCCGCCACTGGTAATGGTTTACGGATATAGAAGAATTGCTGTCGTGGCAGCGTTTTCTGCTGTCGTGGCAGCATTTTTATGAGGTGGTATTTCGCACTGAATGATCACATTGCAATACAAATATAGAATGTCGTCTCATCATTCAAACAATCATGCAGTACATTAATTATTACAACATCACCATAATAAAAAAGAGTAATAGTGAAGCAAAGGAGTTGAGTATAGAAAGTGCCGGAGAAAAAACATGTGTGTCTCAACACATAATCAATAGTTTATGAAGCTGTTTTGAAAAAAATTCTTGAGTAGGTTACTCGCTGGCAATCGATAACCGAAGTGTTTCTTCAACTCGGTGAAGTCGTTCTTCATGTGCCTCTGGCGCGTAGTGGTACTTGCCATCCTCATTTACAACCTCCTTGTTGATGATTTTGGCCAACACCTTTTGGATGCGCTCAGGCTCATTTAATAAATCCCCTATGTCCATGTCTTTCTCCATCTCCTCAGACCACTTGATGATCTGGCTATGATTTCACAAATATTGAATTTTCTTCTAATAGTCGTTCATGATAGACATGGTGTCGTGGGAATGTCCCTGACAATAGAACTAGGGGTACGAATGGAGGGGCGAAGTCTAGATATGGCTCAGGTGTTTCACTCGGATGTGTACGAGTTCAGGCCCCACTCGGAAGTGGTAAAAGCCATATGTCTCGAGCCCGGGGGCTGGTGTTGTTTTGCTTATGGGTGTGTATGAGAATACAGGTGTCGGAACCTTGCTATGGCATCCGGTGGTGGCTTATATAGAGTGCGCCACCACCAGCCGAGCGCCGCATTGAATGTCAATTAAAGCCACATTACAGGAACTGCCGCTTTAACTCGTACGTTACAGGTAACGCTTGACTGATCAATCCCGGAGGACGTCCCTTCATATAACTCGACGCTATGTCACCTGACCGTTGAGTTCTCGCTGTCCGAGTGCGGATGTAGTCATCCGAGTGCGTCTTCATGTATGTCTGAGTGAACCTTCAGATCTTACCGAGTGCACTTCCACTTCTAAGCTTTGATGCTGATATGGGACCATTGGTGGGCCCCAGATGTCAGGTCCATGACCCTACCCAGGGTAGGCATCCTCATCAGTAGCCCCTGAATCCATGAGGTTTTATTAGTCGAGTGATCGACACTCGGAAGCATCGACAATCTTTTAGAAAAGATCGAGAGACGATCATGTCGTCCTTCACTCGGCCTCAAACCAAGATGGATTCAGGATCAATGTTTTCGATGAAAACTATAATGTTGTTTAATCTGAGTGGTCAGCTGGCGTGAGCCGTTCACTCGGTTTGCAGGAAGGTGTCACCAGGGTCACTCGCGGCGTGGAGCTCGCCTCCTTTGAATACGGAGAAACTTCCGCGCGTTCGAAATCGCCAAAAACTGCGCGTGGGCGCGCGGCAGAACGGTCGTGTCCCGAAGATTTTGGGGAAATGGGCACGATGCCTCGAAAGCCACGCCAAAAATCACGCCACGCGTCCCCGTGGCCCTGAACAGTGGATTCGCAGATCTCGCTTCGTTTGCGGATTGACGGCTTGAGATTGCGCCGGATCTTCGATATAAAGAGTGGAAAGTACTGTTGGGGCAAGAACGGATCTCATTTTCCCCTTGCCCCTCGTCTTCTCCTACGCTCCCCTGCTCATCTTCCTCTTTTCCTTCGTCGAAGGCGACTCCGAGCTCACTAGCGAAGATGTGCACGGCGTCTGCGACTGCGAAGGCCGAGCGGGCGAAGAAGAGCACACGCGCGTCCTCTTCCAGCGCTGGAGCGCCGGCCGGGTGGACGCAAGGCGAGTGGCTCCCGTCGCGGGTGACCAAGGCCCGGAAGCTCGATCTAGAGGATCAAGGATTCGTGCGGGAGGGGAGCTGGCGGCTGCCGGGGTCGGACGAAGAGGAGCCATCGCCGAAGGGGGACGAGCGTGTGCTCTTGGTGACTCACCTCGAGCGAGGTTTCTCTCTGTCGCCTCACCCTTTCTTCCAAAGATTTCTGAGTTTCTTCAGCGCACAACTTCATCACCTTCCTCCCAATGCTGCCGTATACTTAGCTGTGTTTATCTCTTTGTGCGAAAACTTCTTGGGTTGCCATCCCCATTGGGGTTTATTTAAACATCTCTTCACTTGCCGAGTGATGACCGTGAAAAAACCCACTCGGTCGGAGGATAAGACCAATGTGGCCCAATTGTGCGGGGGACTCGGAATCCAACTGCGAGGCAAGGGATGTTTTCCTAAGATGACATTCCCTGACTCGGTAAAGGGGTGGCAGGAGAACTGGTTCTACTACCACGACATTCCAGTCGGTGAGGGTCAGCCGGGCCTCCCACCATATACTTCGGATCGCATTCGGCCAGTTCCCCGACTGACAGTGACCAAGGAGGAGAAGACCGAAGTAGACATCTTAGTGATAGCGTTAGTAGCTCTGGTGTAGAAAGGAGTCAACGGCCTCGACCTGCTAGAGGTTTTTTTTCAAAGGAGGATCCAGCCACTGCAAGCCAGAGGTCACCCCATGTGGGAATACTCCGGGCCGGATGACTCCACTCGAACTCACCCGGAGGAGCTCAAGGAAGAAGAGGTGGAGGCCAAGATCAAGGCGATCACAGCAGCGTGTGACAACCCCAGGGGGAGCAGGCTGGTGGCTCCACTCTCATTGGAGAACCCGGCGAATGAGGTAAATTCCGACTGTTTATCTTTGAGTGAAATTCGTGTGTTTGTTGTATTTGATCCGATTGATTCTGCTCTCCATTCGGCAGGCCTTCACACAAATGAGCAACTTAGTGCCACTCGTGGATAGGGGTCCGGTCGACGTTGCCAGCGACACTGACCATCCGGATGACTCAGTCGAAGCTGGAGAGTATGAAGAGCCTGGCGAAGGCGAGGATGATGAGGAAGACGACGAGGAGGGCTCAGAAGACGGCGACGAAGTGGAGTCATCGCGTTCGGAAGACCGAGTGTCCGAATCCCGTTCCAAGGCGCACCATGACTCGGGAGTCCGCGGTGGCGGACCCGAAGGATCGAGAACTGCCAAGCCGAGTGGATCCGCCCTTCCAACATGTGCTTCAAAGCGCGGGCGTGGAGAGCTTGCCTCTTCCCCTGAGAAGACGGCGAAGCATCCCAAAATTGCCGCAACCAAACCTCGGAAGGCGGTCTTCATCCCGAAGATCAAGATGGCCATCCTGGTGGCTTCAGCGTAAGTGTTTCCATTCTTAACAATTATTGTCAATACTTGTCCGAGTGACAAATGATCCGAGTGTTCTCTTTGCAGAGCTGATACCTCGACTGCATCACCTGACCCTCAGACCTTGGAGAAAGAGCGGGCCGACGCTGATGTTGCATCCTCGAAGGGCAAGTTCTAAATTGACTCGGTAATCCTGTATATTTCCGAGTGTTTATTCATCTTCGAGTGGCTTGATTACTTGCAGCTCCGCGTGAAGTGATCGACCTTGATGCAAATGACAAGATTGACCCGATGAACCCTCCGGCCAACGCAGACGTCGTGATGCAGGATCCGTCGCTTGCCGATACTCTGGTGCCCACACAAGAGGCCGGCTCGGGAGCCGGAGCAGCACTCGGTACCGGGTCTTCATCTCACTCGTTGACTCCCTCTACGCCCAACATTTTTGCGCTACACCATGTCCCGGAGGACCAAGTGGGAGCGAGCAAAGAGGCACTAATGCAGCTGGAGATAATGAGTGACCGACTGAAGATGGCGTATGATGCGAGTGAAGCCCTGAAGAAGAATGTCTGAGTAAGTACCCTTGTAAGTACCCTTTTAGTCAAAATTTCAATTTCCCGTCTTGTGAGGGTTTGAACCCGAGTTCTAGTACACCCGCTGAGTGTGTTTGAGTTCCAGTGGGGGAGTGCTGAGCGAACCCACTGGGTGTAGTCCCCAAGACTGCCGTCGACTGAAGCAGTCGGCGGGAGTCTTAGAGTCCGAATGAATATCAAGCTCAATCCATCCGAATGAATACTATGTTCAATCCGTCCGAATGAACATTTTGTTTTTGATTTTCCAGTGGGGGCGCGCTGAGCGCACCCACTGGGTGTAGTTCCCGAGACTGCCGTCGACTAAAGCAGTCGGCGGGAGTCTTAGAGTCCGAGTCAAAGTTATGACCAATATCCTTTGCTTTAAATCTGTTTTGCAGTCTGTTTGTGAGCTCGGAAGCCACTACAAAACTCTGGAGAAGGAGGTGCTGGACCTGCGTGTTAACCTCGAAGCCGAGAAGACCAAGAACGCCCGACTGGAAGAGGAGAAAAAGGCCATTGAAGGTATTATCTTCCTGCTCGGCGGTAATAGTAGCTACTCCTCTTCCTCATCCGACTGAATACGCTTCATCAGATTTTCGTAGAGAAAATCGTGAACTTGTCCAGAGGCTAAGGAATTCTATTTCTTTAGAAACTGTGAAGGCTGCTCTTGAAAAGAAGGACAACGAACTGGTGGCCGCCCAAAAAGAAGCCAGCCGAAAGGCCAAGGAGGCCGAGGAAAAACTAAAGTCAGTCGGTAAACTGGAGGAGGAGAAAAAGGCATTGGAAACTGCCGTCCAGAAGTCCAATGAAGAACTTGTTGAATTGAAGAAGCTGCAAACCGAGTGGTAGACCCGGCTCAACCACATTGCTTCTAAGAAAGCTGAGCTGGAGGAATACGTCGAGGAATTCAGTGGCGAGGCCAATGAAAAACTCAAAGGTAATTTTTCGGAGTGACTCTCATGGAACTTGGTTGAGCCGAATGGAAATTTTCTGTCTCTGACTTCCTTCTTCATTTGGCTGAATCCAGCATTCTATGATGATGTGGCGGAGGAGACGGACAAAATCAAGAAGGAGCTGGACCCATCTCAAGGTCTGGTTAAGGACAGTGCTGCCATGAGTGTGCTCCGATTGGAGGAGCGTGTTGAGCAAGTGACCATGTATATCAGGGAGCTTGGCACCGCCATATCTGCGATTGATCACGACGTGTTTCCCGATGACGAGCCTTCGAAGGATCTGGAAACTGTGTTAGCTCGAGTGAAGGCAGTGCCAAGCCGAGTGAAAGACTGGAAGAAATCTGCGGCCCGGGCCGGCGCTGACATAGCTCTCTCGTTGGTCTGTATCCACTGCAAGGGGGTGGACAAGAAGAAACTGAAGTCTCTCGAGGTGGCTAACAGGAAGAACGCCAAGATTGATGACTTCATGGAGATGTTCATGGAAGCTGCCACTCGGATAGCGGACAACATCGACCTGGACACCTTCATGGAAGCAGTGCCTCCGCCCGAGTGATCGCCCAGTTTAAACTCTTTTAAGTATTCGCCTCGGATTGCCGAGTGGTTGCTGTAACCGTGAAACTCTAAGTGAGCATGAGGCTCCCACTGTTTGAACCTTTATCCGTACCTTTCGATCCGAATGATGCAGTTCTCGTTTGTTTTGGCTTTATTCGATCTTTGGTTCCGGATGGTTCTAACTTAGGCGATGCGGAGTCGCGGCTAAGCCCCCGAGTGTGGGCGAGACCTACACTCGGAGTAATTTGTCCTTGGATGAACAATGATAGTCTTGTTCATCTTGACAACCGAGTGTGGAGGGTGTCCCACTCGTAAGGTTTCTAACTTAGGCGATGCGGAGTCGCGGCTAAGTCCCCGAGTGTGGGCGAGACCTACACTCGGAGTAATTTGTCCTTGGATGAACAATGATAGTCCTGTTCATCTTGACAACCGAGTGTGGAGGGTGTCCCACTCGTAAGGTTTCTAACTTAGGGGATGCGGAGTCACGGCTAAGTCCCCGAGTGTGGGCTGGACCCTCACTCAGAGTAGTTTGTCCTTAGATGAACAATTATGGTCCTGTTCATCTTGACAACCGAGTGTGGAGGATGTCCCACTCGAAAGGTTTCTAACTTAGGCGACGCGGAGCCGCGGCTAAGCCCCCGAGTGTGGGTGAGACCCTCACTCGGAGTAGTTTGTCCTCAGATGAACAATGATGGTCCTGTTCATCTTGACAACCAAGTGTGGATGTTGTCCCCACTCGGAGTAGTTTGTCCTTAGATGAACAATGATGGTCCTGTTCATCTTGACAATCGAATGTGGAGGATGTCCACACTCAGAGTAGTTTTTAACTTAGGCGACGCGGAGCCGCGACTAAGCCCCCGAGTGTGGGTGAGACCCTCACTCGGAGTAGTTTGTCCTTAGATAAACAATGATGGTCCTGTTCATCTTGACAACCGAGTGTGGATGTTGTCCTCACTCGGAGTAGTTTGTCCTTAGATGAACAATGATGGTCCTGTTCATCTTGACAACCGAATGTGGAGGATGTCCACACTCAAAGTAGTTTTTAACTTAGGCGACGCGGAGCCATGGCTAAGCCCGCGAGTGTGGGAGAGACCCTCACTCGAAGTAGTTTGTCCTTAGACAAACAATGATGGTCCTGTTCATCTTGACAAGCGAGGGTGTAGGATGTCCACACTCAGAGTGATTTTTAACTTAGGCGACGCGGAGCCGCGGCTGAGCCCCCGAGTGTGGGCGAGACCCTCACTCGGAGTAGTTTGTACTTAGGCAAAATCGGGTTTGCGGCTAACTCTTTTTCATACCCACTGGGGGTAGCAGTCAAATTTCAACAAGATAGAATGAAATAAAACTTTATTCATCGAGATCACTCAGATTCATTACTAGAATGACAGGCTAAAAATAGTTAAGTTCTAAGTGTAGAACTTGCGAAGCAGGTCCGCATTCCAAGTTCGGGGCTCTTCTACTCCATCTTTGATGTTGTAAAGCCGATAAGCTCCGTTATGCAAGACTTTGGAGATTGCATACGGACCCTTCCATGGAGGCGCGAGTTTGTGGGGTCTCTGCTGATCCAGTCGAAGAACAAGATCCCCTTCTTGAAAGGCTCAGACCTGGATGTGTTTGTCATGGTAGCGCCTCAAATCTTGCTGATAGAGCGTCGATCTGATGAGGGCCAGCTCTCTCTCTTCCTCCAGAAGGTCGAGGCCATCTTGCCGAGCGATTTCAGCTTCAGCTTCGTCATATAGTTCCACTCGGGGGGAATTGTGCTGAAGATCACTCGGTAGCACTGCCTCTGACCCGTACACCATGAAGAAGGGTGCGCGCTTCGTAGAGCGGTTTGGAGTTGTCCGAATGCCCCATAAGACGGAAGGCAATTCTTCAACCCAAGCTCCAGCAGCGTACTTTAAGTCTCTCATCAATCGGGGCTTCAGGCCCTGCAGAATCATTCCGTTGGCGTGCTCGGCCTGGCCATTTGACTGCGGGTGAGCCACTGAGGCGTAATTAACCCGAATGCCTTGAGAGAAACAAAATTCCCGGAACTCGTCCGCGTCGAAGTTCTTCCCATTATCTGTGATGATATCATGAGGCACGCCGAACCTGAAGATGATTTGCCGAATGAAGCTGACGGCTGTGCCTGCATCTAAGCTCTTGATGGGCTTTGCTTCAACCCACTTTGTGAACTTGTCAACCGCGACGAGCAGATTTGTGAATCCACTAGGCCCAGTCCATAAGGGACCGACCATATCTAGGCCCCATACTGCAAACGGCCAAGTGATCGGAATTGTCTTGAGCGCGGACGCTGGCTTGTGAGACTTGTTCTTGTAAAACTGACATCCAACGCACAGGTCTACCAGGTCCTTTGCTGCTTCATTGGCTCGGGGCCAATAAAAACCCGCTCGGAAAGCTTTGGCGACCAAAGTTCGAGAGGACGCATGATGGCCGCAGGTTCCCGAGTGGACTTCAAGTAAGATTTGCAGCCCCTCCTCTGGAGAAATGCATTTCTGGATGACTCCGGTGGTGCTTTTCTTGTACAACTGGTCTCCCATAACTTCAAATGACTTGGATCGACGGACGATCTGACGGGCTTCTTCTTCATCTTCTGGGAGTTCTTGTCTGAGCAAATATGCCAAATAGGGTTGAGTCCACTCGGGAGTGATTACCAGCATTTCGTGGACCAGATCCACTATAGCTGGAACTTCAACCTTAGTCGGATCAGCAGGACTGACTGCTTGCGGGGGCTCCTCTGTGAAAGGATCTTCTGCAATAGTCGGAGCACGCAGATGTTCGAGGAATACGTCACTCAGGACTGCTCGCCGAGTGGATCCGATCTTGGCCAGATCGTCTGCCGCTTGATTCTTTGCACGAGGAATGTGATGCAGTTCTAGGCCTTCGAAATTCTTCTCCAGCTTCCTGACCGCGTTACAGTATCCGGTCATTGCTGGACTCCGAATGTCCCACTCATTCATCACTTGATTGACAACGAGGTCCGAATCGCCGTAGACCATCAGCCGACGAATGCCGAGTGAGATGGCCATACGGAGCCCGTACTGGAGGGCTTCATATTCGGCCTCATTGTTTGATGAGTCAAAATGGATTTGGAGAACATAGTTCAGTCGGTCTCCTTTGGGAGAGACAAGAACCACGCCATCCCCCGAGCCATTGAGCATCTTGGATCCGTCGAAGAACATGGTCCAGTGTTCGGGAACATTCGGAATTGGTTTCTCCTGCTCAATCCACTCGGCCATAAAATCAACTAACGCTTGGGACTTGATTGCTTTCTTGGCTTCGAATTTGATTTCCAGCGAAAGGAGCTCGATTGCCCACTTCGCCACTCGGCCAGCGGCCTCCCTGTTGTGCAAAATCTCCGACAGGGGGGCACTACTGACGACCGTGACCGAGTGATCTTGGAAGTAATGAACTACCTTTTGGCAGTCAGGTAAATGCCATAAACCAGCTTCTGGTAGTGCGGGTACCTTTGCTTGGAAGGAGTTAGCACTTCTGAGATGTAATATATGGGTCTTTGGACTTTGAATGCTTTTCCTGGCTCTTCGCGCTCCACCGCATGGACTGTGCTCACCACCTGGCTAGTCGCCGCGATGTACAGGAGTAAGGGTTCCTGGCTGCCCGGAGCAGCCAACACCGGCTGGGTGGAAAGCAATGCCTTGAGTTCTACGAATGCGGCTTGCACTTCATTGGTCCACTCGAATTTTTCAGATTTCTTCATCAATCGGTAGAGAGGAAGTGCCTTCTCTCCGAGTCTTGAAATGAATCGGCTCAGGGCCGCAAGGCATCCTGTCAACCTCTGCACATCATGCAAGCGCTCTGGCTGCTTCATTCAGGCTATGGCACCGATTTTATCTGGGTTAGCATCGATCCCCCGTTCGGAAACGAGAAAACCGAGTAACTTTCCGGCAGGCACTCCGAATGTGCACTTAGCTGGATTCAGCTTGATCCCGAAGCGCCGTAGGTTTGCGAAGGTTTCAGCAAGGTCGGTCAGGAGGTCGGAACCTTTCCTAGACTTGACCACGATATCGTCCATATAGGACTCCACGTTCCGACTGATTTGCTTCTGTAAACACTTCTGGATCATGTGCTGAAAAGTGGCTCCAGCATTCTTCAAGCTGAGTGGCATCGTGATATAGCAAAAACACCCGAATGGGGTGATGAAGGCTGTTTTTATTTCATCAGGGTCGAACATTCGGATCTGGTGGTACCCAGAGTACGCATCCAGGAATGACAGACGTTCACATCCGGCTGTTGAGTCCACTATCTGATCTATCCTAGGTAAAGGAAAATGATCTTTCAGGCATGCCCGATTGAGGTGTTTGATGTCAATGCACATACGGAGTGACTTATCCTTCTTCGGCACCAGGACCACATTCGCAAGCCACTCGGAGTGGTAGATCTCGCGAATGAACTCAACAGCGAGAAGCCGAGCTATCTCTTGACCAATCACCTTGCGCTTCTCGACGGAGGATCGACGCAAGTACTCTTTGACTGGCTTGGCCTTGGGGTCGGTTCGGAGTCGGTGCTCAGCCAATTCCCTGGGAACACCCGGCATGTCAAATGGCTTCCATGCGAAGATGTCCTGGTTCTCACGGAGGAACTGGATGAACTCGGCTTCCTATTTGTCTCCGAGTGAAGTGGAGATGTTCGTCGGGGATGCACTCGGGTCACTCGGATGGACATGAACTTGCTTAGTCTCACCAGACGATTGGAAAGCTGATTCTGAAGCTGGCCGCTTTGACCTGAGCAAATCAGCCGTGTCCACCTCCTTCTTGTATCCTTCAAGTTCGACTGCCAGCACTTTTTCATTGGCTATCTTCGTGCCCTGCTGAAGGCACTCTTCGGTGACTTTCTGATCACCAGTGACTGTAATCATGCCCTTAGGCCCTGGCATCTTGAGCTTGAGATACACGTAGCATGGTCTGGCCATGAAACGTGCGTAGGCGGGCCTACCCAGGATGGCGTGGTAAGCACTGCGGAAGTCGACCACCTCAAAGGTCAGTTTTTCCTTTCGGAAATTCTTCTCGCCGCCGAATACTATGTCCAGCGCGATCTGACCGAGTGATTCGGCCTTCTTTCCAGGGACGATCCCATGGAAATGCATGTTGCTCTTGCTCAATCGGGACATCGGGATGCCCATAGCACTGAGTGTGTCGGCATATATGATATTAAGCACGCTGCCTCCATCCATTAGGACTTTGCGCAGTCGGACACCACCCACTGCTGGGTCAACGACCAGCGCTTGCCTCCCAGGGGTGGCGATATAGGGCGGATGATCCGACTGGTCGAAGGTGACGGGCGTCTTTGTCCAGTTGAGGTATTTGGTAGCAGTCGGAACTACCATATTAAACTCCCGATTGATTGCTTTGAGCTGTCTTCTGCTTTCAACGTCAGCAAAAATCACGTTGATGACCTTGTTGATTTTCGGATACTCAGAAGTATCCTCCTCATCCTCGACATCGACCTTCTCACCCGAGGGCTCAGCGCCCATCTCCTGCTTGAGCAGGCGACACTCCCGAGTGGAGTGCTTCGGAAGCATAACGTTGCCTTCTTCATCCGTCTTGGTATGAATCTGGCACGGTTGGTCAAGGATGTCGGACTTGTACTCGGACTTCTTCTTGGGAGTCCATTCTTTCTTTTTCTTCTTGGGCTTCGGCTTGCCTTGCCCCTGCCCTTGGACAGCTACGACTTCAGCCTTGCCGGAGGCGTCAGCTTTCTGCTTCTGATTCTTTCCAACGTTGCCCCCCGATTGAAGGGCGTTGCCGGCTCTCGCTTTGCCGCTTCGGAGGCGGTCTTCTTCTTCACCATTGGCGTATTTGTTTGCAATATCCATGGCCTAACTGAGGGACAGATCCCCAGACCGACCGAACTTCAAGACTAATTCCCGATACCGAGTGCCTGCCTTGAAGGCGCACACGGCCTGGTGCTCAGTGACATTCTCCACAGTGTTATGCAACGTGGTCTAGCGCTGAATGTACTCTCGGAGAGTTTCATTGTTCTTCTGAACACAGTGCTGGAGTTCCGTAAGTCCACCCAGACGCTTGTAGCTGCCTTCAAATGTTTTGACGAACACTCGGGCCAAGTCATCCCAGCAGTAAATGCAGTTGGCGGGCAACTGATTTAGCCACGCCCGAGCAGATCCTTCCAAAACATGGTGACGAAATCATCGCCGCCGCCGATCTGGACGACGACTTGATAATCTTCGAGCCAAGTCTCAGGCTTGGACTTGCCATTAAACTTTCCAATCCCGGTTGCCAGTCAGTAATTAGGGGGTATTTCGGCCTCTCGGATGTA
Source organism: Elymus sibiricus (assembly GCA_039707655.1). Taxonomy (NCBI): domain Eukaryota; kingdom Viridiplantae; phylum Streptophyta; class Magnoliopsida; order Poales; family Poaceae; genus Elymus; species Elymus sibiricus. The sequence goes on along the minus strand of CM077667.1, from coordinate 245,183,748 downwards.
TCTGCTGAAGCACCCGAGACCGGTAACTCCCCAACCGCTCGCTCGGTCTCTGCCATATCTGTTCCGATCGACCACTCGTTGAGTGATGTCCGATCGGGCGTCGTAGCCTCTGTGTCTGACAGGGTTCCGCTCACAGTTTCTCCCGAGTGGATAGCCCCCGTCATACGGACGTTGACCACGCGGACCACCCCTCAGAGGGGGAGTCCGACTGAGATCGCGATTGTACTGGCCTCTCGGATGAGGAGGAGTCCGCGGATCCCTCCTCGGCGCAAGAGGACTGTGAGTAGACTGCACAGTATCCGCCCGAGTGGATTCGTTATGAATGCGCTGATGGGATTGCGATACCTCTGAATTTTGCTGCAGAGCGGTCTTCAGCAGAGCCTGAATCTGCCGAATGCCCTCGCCTGCCACTGAATTGGACGGCTGGATCGAATCCGCGATCCGAGTGGCCGCGGCTAGGTTCATCAAAGGGGTACGCATCGTTGGGATGGTGTACGGGCGTTCCTTTGTGAATGTCAACTGGCGGTGGCTACGGCTGGAACTGGGAAGATCCCTTGCCGCGCGCTCGTCGAGTGACTGTTGTAGCCGCTCGAGACGCTCGCGCTCGGCCAGAGTGGCTTGGCGAGCGGCCTCAAGGGCTATCTGCTCGGGAGTGTTCCCCGCAATGGGCGTCTGAAGGACTTCGTCGTTCCTGCGCCTGATTTCCTCTCGCTGCTCCCGAGTGAGCGGTCGGGGGATGTATCCGTTGGTACTGGCATCACGACGACCGCCGTCCCGAACGCGGGCGCCTCGAGCCGAATACCCTGGAGGGGCAGTGTCTCGGGACAGGCCGGCCATGAAGATCTCCGCCACTTCTCTGCTTCTCTCGAAATCAGCGGCATCGGAGGAGTCATCATCCGAAGAAGAGAATAGACAGTGGACCGCCTCATCGGCTCCGAGTGCGGTCGCTTGCTGCCCCGCGGCCTGCGCCGCCACAGCATATTTGATCCAGCGCTGCAGCCTAGAGCATCCGAAGCGCCGCCGAAAAGCCGCGAGACGTGTAGGTGAAACCGGGCGATAAGGCATGGACGGTTGCCGGAGAAGAACTCCGAACGTAGCCGCGCTAAAGTGCATGGCGCCGCGAGCGGGCAGTGCCTCGGCATCCAGCGACGCTTCCTGCAGCCACGCCGAATCGTCGACGGCGAAGTTGAGTGACCCGAAGAAGATCTCGCCGCCGAAAGTGTTGATGATGAACGAGAAGATGGAAATTCCACCTGCGCCGGAATTCGCTAGATGCGCGGCCCCACGGTGGGCGCCAACTGTCGTGGGAATGTCCCTGACAATAGAACTAGGGGTACGAATGGAGGGGCGAAGTCTAGCTACGGCTCAGGTGTTTCACTCGGATGTGTACGAGTTCAGGCTCCACTCGGAAGTGGTAAAAGCCCTACGTCTCGAGCCCGGGGGCTGGTGTTGTTTTGCTTATGGGTGTGTATGAGAATACAGGTGTCGGAACCTTGCTATGGCGTCCGGTGGTGGCTTATATAGAGTGCGCCACCACCAGCCGAGCGCCGCATTGAATGCCAATTAGAGCCACGTTACAGGAACTGCCGCTTTAACTAGTACGTTACAGGTAACGCCTGACTGATCAATCCCGGAGGACGTCCCTTCATATAACTCGATGCTATGTCACCTGACCGTTGAGTTCTCGCTGTCCGAGTGCGGATGTAGTCATCCGAGTGCGTCTTCATGTATGTCCGAGTGAACCTTTAGATCTTACCGAGTGCAGTTCTACTTCTGAGCTTTGATGCTGATATGGGACCATTGGTGGGCCCCAGATGTCAGGTCCATGACCCTACCTAGGGTAGGCATCCTCATCACATGGCAAAGTAGCCGGACATATGGGAGGTTCTGACATTTGGTGCTTGATAGTAACAAGCTCTAGTGATGAACTTGAATTCTGAATACTGGGTTATCTTGTTGTTGAAGTTCTTACACTTGCATAGAGCAACATTAAGAACCTACTTAATTTTAGTCCATTGCTTCTGAGGGTCTCTCTTCGAATCAAAGAAATATGCCAAGCCATGCATCGGCAATAGTGCGAGTACGATCCATGTCGGTCGCTGCGCAATAAACGACGAAATTAGCATGGATGAGATCAAACTAGAAGGTCAACTATATATGTTTCATAATAAATTAGTGAACGTTAAAAGCTTACTTGTCGCAGTATGGCAACAAAAAGATGTCCTTTTGAGGGTTAGTTGTAATAATGCACGAGAATAGGTAGTCCGAGATGAGCTCCTAGCTAATTACGGGTTCGAGGTTGTGGCAGTCCATGTAAAAAGGATCAAGTAAAGACACTTTACTATGCCCGAGTAGGGGATCCGAAGCTCGATGAAGTGCCCAAAGCCTCATTAACTATGGGGTTAGTGCACTCACATAGAAGATATTTGCATGGATCACCTCATTAAATGGTAGATCAATTATATCGGCCGGAAACTGAAGGACAAAATTATAACCTTGTAGAACCTTGGCCATGTAACCTTGTTAACCTTCTTTTGATCTACGTATCATGTTGTCGTTTAGGACATTAAGATCTGTCGAGAGGGTCATCAACGTAGAGTCCGATAGCGACGATTCACCAAGCTTATACTGATTCCATTGATGACCTTCAGGGAAGACAATTGGCACAGGTGGCTTGTATGCAGATGGACCGCAATCAGCACCTAGATTCTTCCGCATTGATTGCGGAATATCATTGGCTATGTTCTCCCCATTGCTGTCAATGTTGAAAAGGGGGTCAAGGTTCGCGAAGGCGGGATCCCAGTCACTACCTGAGAATTCGTGTGGACCAATCTCATCTATATCACTGAGTGGCCACTTCAGCAGGTACCCCCGTGTCACTTGTCCTAACATAGTGATGCCTTCATTAGGGGAGTGAGGCAGCGAACAGTTTTCGAAGCCCAGCATTACGTAGTGCACTACCACCCTCGTCATGTCCATTGGCAGGACAACCCCGTGCATCATTCTACTACCATCTGTAAATGGAATTATTTGCCCCCTGGCAACCTTCGTCGACACGCCGTTCACTCTGGCTAGCAGCCAACATGAAATATCGAGCGATGCTCGTGGCTGTTGGGTGGTACTATATGCTGATGCTCGTGGCCAGACGGGAATATTTCAGCTAACTTTCTTTCAATTGCTGCAGCTACTTTCACATCTACTTTGGTGTCGATCTTTTCTTCAACCCTGTTTTTCCTTCTATATTTTTTAACTCTTTGGTCTAGGGATAGGCCTGGTCCCACATCATCCTACCCACACCCAACACACGCCCAGTCTTGGGCTTCCAGTCAACTCCAAATCCCTCGTTCACAGCCCATGTAAGATGGTCTTCATACCTATAGCCGTACATAGATTCATCAGGACTTGGTCCAAATTCCTCCATTTTTCTCTACAAAAAATTACATAAGTTGTGGTAAATGATTAGTATGATAATAAGTGTAGTGGGTACTAAATTATTAGTCTTTAGTGATGTTACCAGGCTCTCCTCCGTCGAGCGAAGTTGCGGCGTCGGGAGGATGAACTCCTTAGTCTCTGGGTCTCGAACTGCACGGGCCCTGAGGAAATGGAAGTCACAAGGACGATCTCGATGTTCAAAGAATGGGGGTGGTTTACCGCGGCTGCAAAGTCCATGACCTCCTTCTCCCACTTGGGTATTGCAGCTTTGTAACCACTAGGGCCCAGGCGGTGGTTACCTGGCAGATTTTTCCATAAATTACAGAAATGGTCGCTTACCTCCTTGCTTGACTCGCTTCCTGATGATTCACAAAACTTCATCCAGTCTTCATGATCCATAGTTGCACTGAGCCACTTAACGGTCTCGAAGTCCTTACCCACGAGATTGCAATGGGCGATGCTCTTCCAGTCCCTAAACATTTTCGGCCATTTCGATAGGGCATACTCTTCGGCCTTTTTCTTAGAGTTAGACGGAAATGTATAACTCTGGTGTTATGCTTAGAGTAGCTTCTCCTTATGTGTGCTGATATCCTTGCAACCGATCGTGACGTTTTTTCTCAAGATACAACCTAGCATTTTACTATATGTCTTTGTCGCGTCAACTGGGGTGACGGGTTGATACTTGTGATATGCGTTGGGTTTTCCGTGAAGAGGAACGGGTAATTGCGGCACAAAGCGGATAAGTATTTCCCTCAGTTATGAAACCAAGGTTTATCGAACCAATAAGAATATCAATCCTCAACCGTCTTCAACGGATGCACACAAATGAATAAACAACTTGCACCCAACGCGGGCAAGAGGGTTGTCAATCCCCTTGATCTCGTTATTTGCAAGAAAATGAGTTGTGTAGATAATTGTTGATAAATATAAATAGCAAAATAAATAAAATGTAAATAAAGGGAGCAAGGTAAATACAGAGTTTGTGAATATATAATTGAATAGACCCGGGGGCCATAGTGTTCCCTAGCGACATCTCTCATGCAGGCACCATACGGTGGGTAAAAAATTACTGTTGGGCAATTGATAGAAAAGCGGATAGTTATGCGAAGTTCATGACAATGATCAAGTACATATAGGCATCACGTCCATAAGAAAATAGGCCAACTCCTGCCTGCACCTATTACTATTACTCCACTCATCGACCGCTATCCAGCAGGCATCTAGAGTATTAAGTAAAACAGAGTAATGCTTGGAGAAAGATGACATGATGTAGACAAAGTAAACTCAAACAATATGAATGAACCCCATCGTTTTATCCTTAGTAGCAACAACACAAAGACGCATCTTGTCCCCTACTTTGTCACTGGGATATAGAAACTTGCCAGGTTGAACCTACCACAACGCACCACTCCCACCGATGAAATATCAATATACTTGGCCAAAGCACATCAATAGATCGGAGAGCATTACGAAGCTATAATGATCATGCACCTAAGATATAATATAATTCAGAGGCATCTCAAATACTTTTCATGAATAATCTGAACATAAACCCACAATTCATCGGATCCCAACAAACACACCGCACAATAGGATTACATCGGATAGATCAAAGCGAAGATGCGATTATCATTGTATTGAAGATCATAAGAGAGAGAGATTGCCATCTAGGTACTAGCTATGGACCCGTAGGTCTGTGGTGAACTACTCACACATCACCATGAGGGCAACAAGGTTGATGAAGAGGCCCTCCGTGGTCGATCCCCACTCCGGCAGGGTGCCAGAACAGAGCTCCAGATGGCCTCGCGACAGAATAGAGACTTGCGGCCGTGGAAAAAGGGTTTCGGGACGGCCTCCAGGGTTTTCAGAATATTAGAGAATTTATAGGCCAAAGAGGGACGTCGGGAGGTGCCCGAGGGGGCCACCACATATCAGGGCGCGCCCCCCAGAGTGCGCCCTGATGTGTGGTGGGGCCCTCATGTGCCTCCCGACTTCCTTCCGAAGCTTCTAGGTCTTCATATAGTCCAGAAAAAATTATCAAAAAGTTTCGTGGCAATTGGACTTTGTTTGGTACAGTAAACCTGCAAAGGCAAAAACACGCAGAAAGCAGCAACTGGCACTGGGCACTGGTTGAATAGGTTAGTGCTGAAACATATTATAAATTGGTAAATAATGACCCAAAAAGTATCCTAGAATGATAATATATCATCATGGAACAATCAAAAATTATAGATACGTTGGAGACGTATCAAGCATCCCCAAGCTTAATTCCTGCTCGTCCTCGAGTAGGTAAATGATAAAAACAGAATTTTCGATGTGACATGCTATCCACTATGTAATCTTATTCAGGTATGCTCATTGAGAAAGGATGAATCAACAAATATTAACATAGCAATATTCAAAGTGTAAGAAACCGAATTGTTAATTCCTAAAAGTATACGATTCTTAAGAAATGTTTACCCCCCCCATTCATCTTATTGTATTGGCAAGGCATGGCTCCATCTTCACCACATTAATACAAATGTTAAGCACCACGGTGTCCAAGTCAGGCAATTGGTTCGTACTTTTTCAATATGCATCAACTTTTTATTCTTCGCGCAATACATGATCGTGAGCCATTGGACATAGCATTTAAGTGGAATAGAGTATGGTGGTAGATATCAAAGGGGTAGGAAGTGGAGAAGATAGTCTCGCATCAACTAGGCGTACCAACGGGCTATGGAGATGCCCATCAATAGATGTCAATGCAAGGAGTAGGGATTGCCATGCAAATGATGCACTAGAGCTATAAGTGTATGAAAGCTGAAATGAAGCTAAGTGGGGTGTACATCCAACTTGCTTGCTCATGAAGACCTCGGGCATTTGAGGAAGCCCGTCGTAGGAATATACAAGCCAAGTTGGAAGTAATGAATAGTTAATTCCCACTAGCATGTGAAAGTGATATATCATGAGACTCTCTACATGAGGAACATGGTGCCACTTTGAGGCATAAGTGTGGTAAAGGATAGTAGCAAAGTCCCTTCTCTCATTTCATCTCATTTTTTTGAATGGATGGTGGGCTCATTTGGCCTCCCCCATCTTTATTTTCATCCGGAGTCTCATCTCAACTTATGGGAGAATCATCTTCTCCATCATTCTTTCCTCACCGGGACAATGCTCTAATCATGATGATCATCACACTTTTATTTACTTACAACTCAACGTGGAGAACTGATATGAAGATATGACTCTGTATGAATGCCTCTGGTAGTGTACCAGGATGTGCAATGATCTAGCGTGACATGTATCAAAAACATTATGAAGGTGGCTTTGCCACAAATACTATGTCAGCTCTATATGTTCAGGCAAAGCAACATGACAATGAACGAACTAGTCATGTGAAGTGACGATGGAATTTGCATGGCAATATATCTCGGAATGGCTATGGAAATGCCATGATAGGTAGGTATGGTGGATGTTTTGAGGAAGATATAATAAGATTTATGTGGAATAGAGCGTATTATATCATGGGGTTTGGATGCACCGGCGAAAGTTGCACCGATCCTCGAGGTGAGAACGGGCTATGCACGGTTCCGAAGAGGCTAGCAAATTATGAAAAATGTGAGATTGCGTATGTCCATGGTTTCACATTATTCATAAAGAACTCATATACTTATTGGAAAGTTTTATTATTTTATCATAAATCAAAGTACTAATCGTATGCCCCGAGGGAAGAGGTCGGTAAGAGTTAACCATCGCACGCTTCCGACCCGAAACAACACTAGGATTTCAACCAGGAATAGAAATTCTCACACATCATCACCATGCCTCTTTAATATTTAGATGAACAAAAAGGTCAACCCCTCTTAATATCGACACTTCTACGGTTTAACAATTATGAACTCACACCTATTTCATATTACTACATCAATATCATTGACCCACAATTTCTTTATATGTGCTACATGATAGTTTTGATTATCACTCATTGAATACCTAATATTTTTGTACTAGTCTGTATGACCCATGCAAATTACCGTCACTATTTATTAACTCTTAAACACATATAAGTGAAGAACGAGAGTGAAATCATTTCTATAAAATCTACACGCCACCGTGCTCAAAAAGATATAAGTGAAGTACTAGAGCAACTACTAAGCTCAAAACATATAAGTGAAGCACATAGAGTATTCTAACAAATTATGATGAAGGTGTGTCTCTCTTAAATAGGTGTGTCCAGAAAACAATGATTGTGGCAAACTGAAAGTAAAAGCAAACAAAAGCAAACGACGCTCCAAGCAAAACTCATATCATGTGACGAATAAGAATATAGCTCCAAGTGACATACCGATGGATTTGAGACGAAAGAGTGGATGCCTTCCGGGGCATCCCCAACCTTAGACGTTTGAGTCACCTTTAAAATATTACCTTGGGGTTCCTTGGGCATCCCCAAGCTTAGGCTCTTGCTACTTTAAGTACTGCCTTGGGCATCCCCAGCCTTATTCCTTTGTCCATCAAGATAACACCCAAAACTTGAAAACTTCAATCACACAAAACTCAACAAAACCTCTTGAGATCCGTTAGTATAAGAAACATATTGCATACTTTAAGTACTGTTGTAAATTGATTCAAATTTCATAAATGCATAATACTGTATTCTAACTTCTCCATGGATTATACCCCCCGATACAATCCATAGTTTAATCAAAATAAGCAACTATGCAAGCAAAAACAGAATCTGTCTAAAACAGAACAGTTTGTAGCAATCTGTAGAGAACCTATACTTATGTAACTCTAACAATTCTGAAAAATTATAAAAACCTAGAAAATTTGTATAGCACCACTGTGTAAAAATTTCAGATCATTATCACGCTCCAGTAAAAAGTAAAAATTCCTGTACTGGAGTCAAAAGTTTCTGTTTTGTTTCAGCATCGATTCTACTCATCTTGTGAGTCATCCCAAAGGCTTTACTTGGCACAAACACTAATTTAAACACAAAAACATAATCATTACAGAGGCAATAATCATTATATTGAAAATAAACAGAAATGTCTAAGAAAAAAATTTAAAAATAACTATTGGGTTGCCTCCCAACAAACACTATTGTTTTATGCCCCTAGCTAAGCATAATGCATAGTTTCAAGTATTGTCATCTTTGACATCAAGCTCCCAAATGACACAACCGTGGATAGTAGGGGAAATAGGAGGCTTGGCAATAGGATCTTTTATCAAATTTACAAAGTAGGTATGAACACGAATCATCTTAAGATCCACGTTTCTTTGGGTAGGAGGTGTACTAACGCTCTTAGGAATGTATATAAACTTGGTATTTTTGTTGCGAGAGGCACTAGTATTAGCCTTAGGAGGAGTGAAGGCGGAACCTACTTTGTCAATGACCTCTTCGATTTTATCAATTCTATTCAAACCTTGTTCTATCCTCTCATCAATAGTGGTGTGTTTTTCCTTTAAGGTTTTCAAAGTCATTCCTACCCGTGACCCAAGTTGAGTGATATGATTATGAAGTTTTTTATCCAACTCCTCAACTGGTTTATTTGTCACCATATTCTTTTCAACAGCATCAAGCCTTTGCATAACATGTTCCAACGTCAAATTTGTTTCATTAACAACAATAGGTGGTGACCCTACAAGATTTTCAATTGCGGTGTAGGCATCCAAGGTGTGACACATTAAGAAATTCCCACCAGTGATGGTGTCAAGTACAAACCTATACCAAGTGGTCACACCAACAAAAAATGTGTGAAGCGAGGTAGTGGTGGATAACTTTTTAGTAGCTTTATTTTGAGCAAAGCAAATCCTATACCATGCATCATTTAAGCTTTCTCCTCCCCTTTGTTTGAAATTTACCACATCATCATTGGGAGTAAAGCGAGCGGAAGAAGAACTAGCCATGACTTCGAACAAGAAAACTAGTAACAAGCAAAGATAAATATTTTTATATTTTTGATTTTTATGAGATAAGCTAAATATAAAAGCAAATAAAAAGAAGAACAAGTGAATGAAAATTTGTGTGAAGTTACTTGGTAGTTGATGATGATATTCCCCGGCAACGACGCCAAAAATCCTTCCTCATACTTGTGATCTGCATTGGGTTTTCCATGAAGAGGAATGGGTAATTGTAGCGCAAAGCGGATAAGTATTTCCCTCAGTTATGAAACCAAGGTTTATCGAACCAATAGGAATATCAATCCTCAACCATCTTCAGCGGCTGCAAACAAATGTACAAACAACTTGCACCCACCGCGGGCAAGAGGGTTGTCAATCCCCTTGATCTCGTTATTTGTAAGCAAATGAGTTGTGTAGACAATTGTTGATAAATATAAATTGCAAAATAAATAAAAAGTAAATAAAGGCAGAAAGGTAAATATAGCATTTGCGAATATATAAGTGAATAGACCCGGGGGCCATAGTGTTCCCTAGCGACATCTCTCATGTAGGCATCATACGGTGGGTAAACAAATTACTGTTGGGCAATTGATAGAAAAGCGGATAGTTATGCGATGTTCACGGCAATGATCATGTATATATAGGTATCACGTCCATAAGCAAATAGGCCAACTCCTGCCTGCACCTATTACTATTACTCCACTCATCGACGGCTATCCGGCATGCATCTAGAGTATTAAGTAAAACAGAGTAATGCTTGGAGAACGATGACATGATGTAAAAAAAGTAAACTCAAACAATATGAATGAACCCCATTGTTTTATCCTTAGTAGCCACAACACAAAGACGCATCTTGTCCCCTACTTTGTCACTGGGATATAGAAACTCGCCAGGTTGAACCTACCACAACGCACCACTCCCACCGATGAAATATCATTCTACTTGGCCAAAGCACATCAATAGATCGGAGAGCATTACGAAGCTATAATGATCATGCACTTAAGAGATAATATAATTCAGAGGCATCTCAAATACTTTTCATGAATAATCTGAACATAAACCCACAATTCATCGGATCCCAGCAAACACACCGCACAATAGGATTACATCGGATAGATCAAAGCGAAGATGCAATGATCATTGTAGTTAAGATCATAAGAGAGAGAGAGAGAGATTGTCATCTAGGTACTAGCTACGGACCCGTAGGTCTATGGTAAACTACTCACACATCATCATGAGGGCATCCCCCCTCCGGTAGGGTGCTGAAACGGAGCTCCAGATGGCCTCGCGACGGAAATGAGACTTGCGGCCGCGGAAAAAGGATTTCGGGATGGCCTCCAGGGTTTTCGGAATATTAGAGAAATTATAGGCTGAAGAGGGACGTCGGGAGGTGCCCGAGAGGCGTGCCCTGATATGTGGTGGGGCCCTCGTGTGCCTCCCGGCTTCCTTTCGAAGCTTCTAGGTCTTCATATAGTCCAGAAAAAATCATCAAAAAGTTTCGTGGCAATTGGAATTCGTTTGGTACAGTAAAGCTACAAAGGCAAAAACACGCTGAAAACAACAACTGGCACTGGGCACTGGGTCAATAGGTTAGTGTTCAAAAGTATTATAAATTGGTAAATAATGACGCAAAAAGTATCCTAGAATGATAATATATCAGCATGGAACAATCAAAAATTATAGATACGTTGGAGACGTATCACGGGTTCTCCTGTTGGGCCAACTGCAGTTATTATAATGACACCTTCATGAAGCTTGTTTGGTGCCTAGCCTTACGCGTGCTCTTGTTGCTCGCGGTGGTGCTGGATGAAGTCCCGTCGGTTTGGCTCGTTTCTCCTTGCCTGGTGGGCGGTTCTTCAAGATGTTGTCGTCCGTATCGACACCGGGGGCACCAGTCTGAACGTTAGGGTTGTTGTCATTGAGTTCGTCTTGAGATGATGCTCTGGCGTGGGGATCCATTCTCGAACTTCAAAGTTGACAATGAGTTAGAAATTTTGGCATGATCTGTGCTAAATTTAGGGCATATTGAGTGCCAGAAATTTGACGAAACAGAAATTAATCAATGTTTCGTCAGAACATTGGCACTCATATTAATTCCTGCAAATAAACCAGGGTAGACATTTCGTTGAACACCTTGCGTTGCTCAAATACTAGGGGAGGCGGCTCGGCGGCGGCGCAGGAGGCGAGCACGCCGACGAGGTGAGGTCTACGGCGTGTGGCGGCGGCGGCAACATGCGAGCATGCATCGGCGGCGTCGGTGGCGGCAAAGTAGGCGAGCACGCCGGAGAGGTGAGGTCTACGGTGCGCCGCGACGGCCAAGCGGCGGCGGCGGCAGGCGAGCACACAGCGGTGGCGGCGAAGGAGGCGAGCACGCTGGCGAGACGAGGTCAATGGCATCGGTGACTGCACGAGTGGGGGAGGGAATTGTTCGAACGAAGCACGCGGTAAGGTAAGGGGGATCTGGGGGAGGGGATCGACGTGGCGGGCGCTGTGTACAGCCCTCCACCGCATTATTTTTTAATGTTTTTTGGCCTTTCTTTAAAATGTCAATGTTTCTAATCAATATATTCATCACACGACACGACCATTATCTATACGATCCACACATGCACGCATATATATATATATACATATATATATATATATATATATATATATATATATATATATATATATATATGGAGTGTAATATGTTACGAACGTTCGATATAATCAGATAGATCCGAACGATTCCTAGTGAGAAAAAGCAACAACAGCAGTGCGGGCCGAAGCGAGCGCGAGCCGGTGACTAAATTGGCTTCTAAGCTACATGCATGCATATAAAAACAAAAATGATGACATCAGCAAAGATTTCACCAAATTTGAAACTTCAAAATGTTTTATAGCTCTAACCGTCGCTCCGACTGAATAACTGTTTTCGCATAAAAGAATCATCGCGACGAGACCTTCGAAACTAGATCTCATGTTGGTATGTTCCGACAACTTTTTTTTCGAGTCAAAAGTTACCAGACCAGACTACGTAAGTTATCATGTCTTTGGCACATAAGTTACCATCTTGTTTATATAGAAATTACCGGGGCATAAAAATCGTAAACCAACATTCTCCCCACATGCAAATGAACTAGGGGACAGAATTGCTCATGTCATCGTAGATTCCCCCTTATTTCAAAACTTCAAAATGTTTTATTGCTCGAACCGATGGTCCGATTAAAAATCCGTTTTCACATAAAAGATTTGTCGCGACGAGACCTTCGAAACAATATCTAATGTTGACATGTTCCGACGACTTTTTTCGGTTCAAAAGTTACCAGGCCCAGACTAAATACGTTATCACGTCTTTGGTACATAAGTTATCATCTTGTTTATATAGAAATTACCGGGACATAGAAAGGGTCCTCTGACCTTCTCCCCACGTGCAAATGAACTAGAGGACAGAATAGATGATGTCATTCTAGATTTCCTCCTTATTTCAAAACTTCAATATGTTTTGTACCTCAAAGCGCCGGTCCGATCGAAAAACCATTTTCACATAAAAATCAATCATGACGAGAGCTTCGAAACTATATCCCATGTTCATATGTTCCGACGACTTTTTGTATTAAAAGTTATCACTCTGGGCTACGTAAGTTATCACACATGTGCTACATATGTTACCTAGTTGTCTACACAGATATTACCGGGGCATTGACCTTGTTTCTCTAACATTCATATCAGGTCGCGTCAAAAGTTACCGCGGTGTTTGTGTGCGAGTCATCACGTATATGATGCGTATAATACCGAACTATTTATACCGAAATTATCGGGGTATGTTTTTACACAACCCCTGGGGAGTCAAAGTTATCGTGGTGTTTGTGCGTGAGTTATCAGCTCTGTTGTGTGTATGTTATCATACTATTTATACAGAATTTACTGTGGGTATGTTTTAAACAAGTTTTTTGCCCCGAGCAAAAGTTACCATGTTGTCTGAGCGTAAGTCATGTCTGTGATTCATATATTACCATGCTGTTTATAAAGAAGTTACCAGGGCAAGTTTTCAACAAATTTTTCCCTGGGTTAAAAATTTACCACGATGTTTGTAACTGAGTTATCATGTATACGGTGTCTATATTACCATGTTATTCCACAGAAGTTACCAGGGGTATCATTATAACAAATATTTTTCGCCGGTTCAAAGTTACCATGATGTTTGCACGTAAGTTATCAGGTCCATGGTGTGTATATTATCATCTATTTACACAAAATTGAGGTATGTTTTCAATGACTTTTTTCCCTGTGTTAAAGTTATCGCGGTGTTTGTACCTAATTTATCAGGTCAGGTCTTCAGTGCATATATTACCCTGCAATTCACACAAAAGTTACCGTGGTATGTGTCAACAACTATTTCTCTAGGTCAAAGTTATCGCGGTGTTTGAACCCAAGTTATCAGGTATGCGGTGTATAAACTACCATGCTATTTACACAAAAATTAATGAAATATGTAGCACATGCACATAAGTTATCCGCGTTATTTTCCGATGTCTTTTTTTGGTTAAAGTTCGGTACTGATCAATAAGGAAAAATGAATTTTCTCCACGTCACATTAGTAGATGTAGAAATAGCACCTAACCTCAACCCAAACACAAAACTTCATCTAGCCCAACTGGTTAAGGATCGGTGTGATGCACCATGAGGTAATGGGTTCAAATCCTAACCTCCTCATTCTTTTTAGCGGTTAAAATGTCATCAGAAAAAAAGGAAATAGAGGGAGCACTGCCAACGTCATCACATCCCGAAAAAACGTATCCAATCGATCGCTTGAGAAAATTACACACGATCGAGAGGGAGAAAATCACGCGAGAAAAGCGCGCACCTTAATTGGGTCGGTTACAAAACAAATAGCGAAATCTAACTTCCTCGGACGCGCGCGAGCGCACGATCTTCAGATGGACGGGATCCGAGGCGTTCGGATCTGAAGATAGGATCAGAACGTTCGGAATTTAGAAAAAATCTTTATATTACAAATTAACCTTGACATACCGACACATGACAAATAATGATGTTAATGGATTCTACTGACGGTCTTCACATGAATTTTGGTGATCCTCTTCCTGGTATGGACTATTGTCTTGTTGTGACTCCGTCTTGACCATGGTGGAATGTCGTCATTTGGCACTGTTGATCTTCTTCTTCTCGATACATGTTTGACGCCTTCTTGTTCCGCGGGGTAGTCGTCGAATTGGTCATAGTCCTCCTCGTCATTGACTTCGTCCATTTCGACGATACTCCTCTTTCCTCTTCGGTAGACCACATGGCTACGCTTAATTGGGTTTTTTTATGTAGAAGCATTGAGACACAGTCTTCGCCAGTACCCATGGCTCATTTAAGGCACTTATTGCAAGCACATTCACGGACTCATTTCGTGGTGGTATAACCATGGTAATGAAATAGTCGTCTTCCTGAAGTACTTGTTTCGCCCATCTAACATGGAACATGGGGAATACCCCTACACCCGCATACCTATTTCCCAAATCTCTTCGTTTCTCCCATAGTGTTTGTTCTTTTCTTTATCGATGTATGCATGTAGTGTCAACCATAAATTCTGGTACACACGTTTTACCGCGTCTCTCGCCTCTGTATAGAAAGTGTATCCGTTGATGTCATAGGCTTGGTATGTGGTCACATTCAACGCGGGTCCCGATGCCAAGGAGAACAGCTCAGTACCTCTATCATCATTTTCTGACAATGGATTTTCTCGCATGTATGTCTTGAACCAAGCCGCAAACTTTTTATTGTGCTCATTTGTTAGTTGCTCATCGGAGCGTTTTATCCCACGGTTCCTATATTCAGTTCTCAACTGCAACATGTGCTTCCTAGCATATGGGTTGACACACTTAATGTGTTGTAACACAACAGTTTGAGATCTTATGAAGTCGGGCGCTCGGTTGGGATCGTCGAAGGTCACATGCAAATTCTTTCTGCTTTTCTTGTGACCTATGCCCTTGAGCCTACCAATGTGCTTATTCTTGGGCATGTCCAAAGGTTTGTCGACTTCAAGGTAGTCGGTGCAAAACGAGATAACCTCTGCAGTTAGAAATCCCTAGACGATGCTTCCGTCTAGATGTGACCTGTTATGAACGTATCGTTTGAGTATCCCATTTAACCTTTCGAAAGGGAAAATATTGTGGAGAAATATCGGGCCCAGGTCTATGATGTCTCCAATAACATGGACAAGCAGGTGCACCATGATGTCAAAAAATGAGGGTGGGAAGTACACCTCAAGCTCACATAGTATGACAACAATCTCTTCTTGCAGTTTCTTGCAACGCTCTAGGCTGATCGATTTATGAGAGATGACGTCAAAGAAGTTACAGAGGTCTTGAAGTGTCTTTCTGACACACGGTTCCATTATTCCTCTAAGTGCAACCGACAGTATTTGTGTAATCATCACGTGACAGTGATGCGACTTCATTGAAGATAAAGTTTTCTTCCCACATGATAAATATCTGTGTATGTTTGACGAGTGCCCGGAACTTACTCGAACATTGCAAGGCAGTCGAATATCTTGTCAAGCTCCTCTGGAGACAGACTGTAGCAAGCAGGATTGAATTTTGACACCGTTTTCTTAGCCTTGCCAACGTCGCTTTCCTCAACGTCAGCCCACAAATCTGACCTAATTTGAAGTGATTCTAGGTCTTTTCTTGAGCTACTAATATTTTTTGTCTTGTCTGATATGTTCAAAATGGTAGCAACCAAACTCTCGCAAACATTCTTCGCAATATGCATGACATCGATACAATGGGGCGTCGAGAGATACTTCCAATATTCCAAGTCCCAAAACGGAGACCGCGTTTTCCATACTTTTAGAAGTGGTTGCACTCTCTTCCGTTTCTTTCCAGGCTTTTGACACTCTTCCCAGTTGTCCAACATTTGTAGGATTTCTATTCCACTCCTCTTGTGTGGCTTCCCTTGCTTTTCTTTTGTGTTATCAAACAAATCTTCTTTGTTTCTCCATTCATCATTTTTATTCAGCCATCTTCTATGCCCCATGTAAACTGTTTTATGAGAGGCCTTCAGATATAGAGAATGAGTTTCATCCATGCACCTAACACATGCGCAGTTCCCATGGCAAACCTGACCCGAATTATAATCGTATGCCGGATAGTCTTGCACCGTTGTGAGCAGCACAATTTTCATAGGGAAATACGTACCCGTATTAGCGTCATATGTCCGCACCGCCTCATCTGCCCATAAAATTTCTAGCCCCTCCTTCAGTAGCTCTAGATACAAGTTCAGATCACTACCCGGTTGGCTTGGCCCTTGTATCAGCATGACCATGTGTAGATACTTTCTCTTCATGCACACCCATGGGGGAAGGTTGTAGATGCAGACAACCACAGGCCAGGTGTTGTGCATGCTATTTTGTTGACTAAAGGGATTCAGACCATCCACACTATAGCCCAGCCAGACATTCCTATCATCTCCACTGAAATGAGGGAACTCGTCATCGATTGCTTTCCACTGTCGACCATCTGCAATGTGTTTAATCACCCCGTCATCTCTCTTCCTCGTAGAATGCCAAAGCATAAGCTTTGCCTGCTTCTTGTTTGCATACAAACGCTTTAGGCATGGAATGATTGGAAAGTACCATACAACCTTATAAGGAGTACCGCTAACGGGTGCTCTATCGTCATCATTGTCTTCCTGACTGTTGTTCCCCCGCTTGAATCGGGGAAAATTGCATGTTGGACACCTTGTTAGGTTTGAGTACTCGTTCCGGTAAATGATGCAATCATTTTTGCACGCATGGTACTTTACCGGCTCCATGTCAAGAGACACAATACCTTCCTTGCCTCATTGATACTTTTTGGAAACACGTTGCCTTCAGGCAGAACATCATGGAAAAAATTCAAATTCATATCGACGGAAGTGTTTGTGCTATTGCTTTTTGCCTTAATGTCCATAAGATTCATTGTGATACATAGTCGGGTGTGTTTTGCCTTGCAACCAGCGTACAAAGGAGTTGTTGACTCCTTCACAAGAGTCGCCAGTTTGGTAGCCTCTCTACGAGAAGCTGCCTCGGTGCTAGTCTCTTTCACGATCAACTCTTGCATGTGTTAATCGTTAACCATTCCCACCAATTTGCCCCAGATGATTGCCTCCTCCGTTTCGGCCTCCTCACTTTCCTCAGATTCTTCACCGAACTCGTCGTATTCATCACCATCAGATTGTTCATCTTGTCCATCCACCATCCATTCTTGTTCCTCGTCGTGTTCCGCTCTGTCACATGACATCCCATCCTCACCATGACTTGTCCATGTCGAATAACCGCGCATGAAACAATTAGCCAACAAGTGCTTATGCAACTCTTCCAATTCAATTGTGTACATAACATCATTCTCGCAAACAACGCACGGACAACATATTTTCTTCAAACTCCTTTTCCTAACATGATCCTCCACAAACTGTAAGAACTCTATTAAACCATTAACAAAATCATTGGAGGCCCGTGGTATGGAGTACATCCAACTATGATCCATCATTCAATGCCAAAACCTACAACATACACACATAACGTAATAGATTACTCTTTGATCTTTCAATATGGAAAAAAAATCGGCATGACCTTTGCTAAAAAATATACATATTGAGTGACACCAACTAGATGAAATGGAAACTAATCAACATTTCGACGAGATTTGGCACTCATTTGTATTACCTGAAATTTTTCAACGATCAACGGAAAGTTCAATCTCCCAACACGTCCGTCATGCCACACACAAACAATCATGTATGCATGCATGCTCATACGTACATACACAGAATGTTGAATTTAGAAACGAATTCTCACCTACAATGTGTCTCCTCGTCTATCTACGATCGATCGCATGAAATCAGGAAGAGAGAGATGTGGTGGATGACCAATGATGAGAGGAGTCGGAGGAAGAGGAAGAGGGCGTCGCGGGAGAGGAAAAAGAAAATGCGGAGAGGGGATGAGGCCACTGGCCAAGCTGGAGGCATACACTATACACGATCTTATCAGTGGCGGGCAGTGCACAGAGCCCGCCACCCGTAAGTGACATGGGCAGCACCCCGCACGGGATTTTTTTTGTGGCGAGCAAGAGCAATTGCCCGCCATAGATAATTAAAGTACCTCTGGCGGGTGTTTCTTTCTCCCCGCCACATCTATAATCTGCTAAGTTTGGAGATCATGCAAAAATATGTAGTGGCGGGTAACTTGCCATGCTCGCCACTTCTAGGTCATCTACTTGTGGCGGGCGCCGTTTGCCACTCGTCATAGCTGAGTTACGCAGATAAGTACAGTGCGGCAGATTACACATGTGGCGGGTCCTTGTAGCTGCCCGCCACAGGTGTGCTCCTAGCCGTGGTGGGTGGGTTTTAGTACCTGCCACTGCTTCTTTTCAAAAGTAGTTGTGGCGGGTAGCCCACTGCGCTAGCCACTAATTAGGGTTCACCTATAAGCCTTTTCCCAGTAGTGACCCACTTAGCTTCATTTGAGCTTTCATACACTTATAGCTCTAGTGCATCCGTTGCATGGCAATCCTTACTCCTCGCATGGATATCTATTGATGGGCATCTCCATAGCCCGTTGATACGCCTAGTTGATGCGAGACTTTCTTCTCCACTTTCACCCCTTTGAAACCTACCACCATATTCTATTCCACCCTTATGCTATATCCATGGTTCACGCTCATATATTGCATAAGTAATAAAAAGCTAAAGTGCATTAAGAAGTATGGTCCAATTGCCTGACTTGACACCGTGGTGCTTGACATTTGTATTTATGTGGTGAAGACGGAGCCATGCTATTCTTATATGATAAAATGAATAGGGGGTGAACATTCTTTAAGGATCGTATACTTTGAAACTTGATGATTATGTTGCTTATGTTTATAAGTATTACTATGTTAATGTTTGTTAATTCATCGTTTCTCAATGATCGTACCTACAATAGATTACATGTTGGGTAGCATGTCACATCAAAAGTTCTGTTTTTATCATTTACCTACTCGAGGACCAGCAGGAATTAAGCTTGGGGATGCTTGATACGTCTCCAACGTATCTATAATTTTTGATTGTTCCATGCTATAATATTATCATCCTAGGATGCTTTTTGGGTGTTTATATATCAATTCATATTATGTTTTGAGCACTAACCTATTAACCCAGTGCCCAATGCCAGTTACTGTTTTCTGCATGTTTTTGACTTTTCAGGTTTACAGTACCAAACGAAGTCCAATTGCCCTGAAACTTTTTTATGATTTGTTCTTGACGAAAAGAAGACCTGGAAGCTTCGGGAGGAGACCGAAGGCTGCACGAGGGAGGCAGCACACAACAGCGCGCGCCCAGGGGGGTGGTCGTGCCCTGATGTGTGCTGGACCCCTCGGGTGGCCCCCGATGCCCCTCTCTGGCATATAAATTCTAAAATATCCCTAAAACCCTAGATATCCTCCTGGAACACTTTTTCTGCCGCCGCAAGTCTCTGTTCCGCCGTGTGCCCATCTGGTGCCCTGCTGGAGGGGGGATCGATCACGGAGGGCCTCTACATCAACCTTGCTGCTCCCATGGTGATGTGTGAGTAGTTCCCTCTAGAGCTACGGGTCCGTAGTTAGTACCTAGATGGCTTTCTCTCTCTCTTGATCTTCAATACAAAGTTCACTGCATCTTCGTGGTGATCTATTCGATGTCATCACATTGTGCGGTGCGTTTGTTGGGATCCGATGAATTGTGGGTTTATGTTCAGATTATCATCAAAAATATTTGAGTCTTCTCTAAAATATATTATGATTCTTTTTTGCATGATTATTATAGCTTCGTAAATCTCTCCAATCTATTGAAATAGTTTGGCCAACTAGATTGATATTTCTTCAGTGAGAGGGGTGCGTTGTAGTGGGTTCAACCTAACGAATTTCTATATCCCAGTGACAAAGTAGGGGACAAGATACGTCTTTGTGTTGTTACCACTAAGTATAAAACAATGGGTTTAATTCATATTAATTGAATTCTCTTTGTCTACATCATGTCATTGTTCTCCAAGCATTACTTTGTTTTACTTAATACTCTAGATGCATGCTGGATAGCGGTCGATGGGTGGAGTAATTGTAATAGGTGCAGGAAGGAGTCGGCCTATTTGCTTATGGACGTGATGCCTATATATACATGATCATTGCCGTGAATAAAGATTGCATAACTACGTGCTTTTCTATCAATTGCCCAACAGTAATTTGTTTGCCCACCGTATGCCTACTACATGAGAGAAGCCACTAGAGAACACTTCGGCCCCCGGGTCTATTCACTTATAAATTTACAAAATCCTTCATTACCTTGCTACCATTTATTTGTTTTCATTTTATTTTACAATTTATAATATCCATCTATCATCCATACACCACACTAGCTTGCAAATAACGAGTCCAAGGGGATTGACAACCCTCTTGCCCGCGTTGGGTGCAAGTGTTTGCTCTTTTGTGTGCAGTCACTGAATACGGTGGTTGCGTGTTACTCCTATTGGTTCAATAAACCTTGGTTCTTAACTGATGGAAATACTTATCCGTATTGTGCTGCATCACCCGTTCCTCTTCACGGAAAACCCAACGCAGATCACAAGTATCAGGTATTTGGACTTCGTTTGGTACTGTATTCCTGAAAAGCCAAAAACATGCAGAAAACAACAGCTGGCACTCGGCACTAGGTTAAAAGATTAGTGCTAAAAAATAATATAAAATAACAAGTAAATGCCTAAAAAGTATCCTAGAATGATAATATAATAGCATGGAACAATCAAAAATTATAGATATGTTGGAGACGTATCAACATCCCCAAGCTTAATTCTTGCTCGTCCTCGGGTAGGTAAATTATAAAAACATAATTTTTCATGTGACATGCTACCCAACATGTAGTCTTTTCAGGTATGATCATGAGAAATGACGAATAAACAAACATTAACATAGTAATATCTATAAACATAAGTAACATAGTCATCAACTTTCAAAATATAGGATCCTTACAGAATGTTTACCCCCCATTCGTTTTATCATATTAGCATGGCATGGCTCCGTCTTCACCACATAAATACAAATGTCAAGCACCACGGTGTTAAGCCAAGCAATTGAATCGTACTTTTTCACGCTCTTCGACATTTTATACCTCACACAATACATGAGCGTGAACCATGGACATAGCATATAGGTGGAATAGAATATGGTGGTAGGTTTCAAAGGGGTAAAAGTGGATAAGAAAGTCTCGCATCAACTAGGCGGATCAACGGGCTATGGAGATGCCCATCAATCAATATCTATGCAAGGAGTAGGGATTGCCATGCAACGGATGCGGTAGAGCTATAAGTGTATGAAAGCTCAACTGAAGCTAAGTGGGTGTGCATCCAACTTGCTTGCTCACGAAGACCTCGGGCATTTTAGGAAGCCCATCATTGGAATATACAAGCCAAGTTATATAATGAAAAATTCCCACTAGCATATGAAAATGACAAAACATGAGACTCTCTATATGAAAAACATGGTGCACAAGTGTGGAAAAGGAGGTAGTAGCACTCTCCCTTCTCTCTTTATCTCTCATTTTTTCTCTCTCTTTTTTTCTTATTCTTTTTTTTTCATTTTTCGTCCGGAGTCTTATTCTGACTTGTGGGGGAATCATTGTCTCCATCATCTTTTTCTCACTGAGACAATGCTCTAATAATGATAATCATCACACTTTTATTTACCTACAACTCGATATGAAAAACTACTAAACAATATGACTCTATATGAATGCCTCTAGCAGTGTACCAGGATGTGCAATGATCTAGCATAACATGTAAACAATGATGAACGGTGGCTTTATCACAAAACTATGTCAGCTACATGATCATGCAAAGCAATATGACAATGAGTGCACAAGTCATATGATGTAACGGTGGAAGTTGCATGTCAATATATCTCGGAATGGCTATGGAAATGCCATAATAGGTAGTCTGGTGGCTGTCCCGAGGCAGATATAAGGAGGCTTATGTGCAACAGAGCGTATCATGTCACATGATTTGGATGCACCGACGAAGCTGCACCGATCCTCGAGGTGAGAATGGGCAATGCACGACACCAAAGAGGCTAGCTTACTATGAAAAAGTGAGTGTGCGTACATGCATGGATTCACATTAGTCATAAAGAACTTACATACTTATTGCAAAGCTTTATTAGCTCTCTCGAAGCAAAGTAATACTCGCATGTCGTAGGGCGGAGGTTGGTAGGAGTTAACCATCGTGCCCCCCAACCTAAACAACACTAGGATTTCAACGAGGAATTAGAATGCTCACACAACATCACCATGCCATAACCAATATTTAGATGAACCGAAAATTAACACCCTTTAACTATCGATATTTCTACTAACCAACAATCATGCACTCACGTCCTTTCATACTACCACAGCAATATCATTAACTCACAATTTCTCTTTTATGTGCTACATGAAGGTTTTGATTATGCACTCCTTGAATACCTATTATTTTTGGACTAGTCTTATAACCCATGCAAATTACCGTCACTATAAATTAGACTCTCAAACAAATTTAAGTGAAGAACGAGACTACAATTATTTCTATAAAATCTAGAAGCCACCGTGCTCTAAAAGATATAAGTGAAGCACTAGAGCATCTGCTTAGCTCAAAAGATATAAGTGAAGCACATAGAGTATTCTAACAAATCATGGTGAACATGTGTCTCTCTCAAGTAGGTGTGTCCAGCAAACAATTATTGTGGAAAAATAAAACAAAAGAAAACTAAAACACAAGTCGCTCCAAGGAAAACACATATCATGTGATAAATAAAAATGTAGCTCCAAGTGACATACAATTGGATTGAGACGAAAGAGGCGATGCCTTCCGGGTCATCCCCAATCTTAGATGCTTGAGTCTTCCTAGAATTTACCTTTGGGTGCCTTGGACATCCCCAACCTTAGGCTCTTTGCCGCTCCTTATTCCTTCATCCATCGTGATAGCACCCAAAACTTGAAAACTTCAGCACACAAAACTCAATAGAGAACTCGTGAGCCCCGTTCGTATGATAGGTAAATCAAAAACTTTAGGTATTGTCATAAATTGATTCATATTTTATGATTGCATAAGGTACTGTATTCTAAATTCTCCATGGCTTATACCCCCCAATACGATCCATAGCATCATCAAAACAAGCAAACTATGCAAGCAAAAAACAGAATTTAAAACAGAACAATCTGTAATGATCTGCGCAAACACCATACTTCTGTAACTCCAAAACTTCTGAAAAATTAGTAAAACCTAGGGAATTTGTATACCAATACTATGTAAAATCATAGAAATTCTTCA
Source organism: Elymus sibiricus (assembly GCA_039707655.1). Lineage (NCBI taxonomy): Eukaryota > Viridiplantae > Streptophyta > Magnoliopsida > Poales > Poaceae > Elymus > Elymus sibiricus. The sequence continues at coordinate 245,160,098 of CM077667.1, read as the reverse complement.
CTGGACACAAAAGTTTCTGTTTCTCCACTTTTCAATTCTACTTATCATTCGAGTCATCCCAAAGGCTTTACTTGGCACAAACTCTAATTTAAACATAAAAACACAATCATTACAGTAGCAATAATCATGTTATCACACCATGACAGAAAGTAAAAACAAAAATTTAAAAATAACTATTGGGTTGCCTCCCAACAAGCGCTATCGTTTTATGCCCCTAGCTAGGCATAATGCATAGTATCAAGTGTTATCATCTTTGGCACTCAATCCATAGGTCGCCCTCATGATAGATTCATAAGGTGGTTTAATTATCTTACTAGGGAAGTGTTCCATCCCTTTCCGTAGTGGGAATTGGAATCTTATATTTCCCTCCTTCATATCAATAATAGCACCTATAGTTTGTAGGAAAGGCCTACCAAGTATTATTGAACAAGATGGATTGCATTCAATATCAAACACAATGAAATCCACGTGTACATAATTTCCATTATAAAGAATAAGCACATCATTTATTCCACTCAATGGTTTCTTAATAGTGGAATTCGCAAGATGCAAGTGAAGGGAACATTCATTTATATCGGTGAGACCTAGCACATCACATAAAGATTTCGGTATAGTTGAGACACTGGCACCAAGGTCACACAAAGCATTGCATTCATATTCCTTAACTTTAATTTTAATAGTAGGTTCCCACTCATCATGCAGATTTCTAGGAATAGAAACTTCTAGCTCAAGTTTTTCTTCATGGGATTTTAGCATAGCTTCTACGATATGTTTAGTAAAAGCCTTATTTTGTTCGTAAGCATGGGGTGAGCTAATAATGGATTGCAGCAAGGAAATACATTCTACTAAACAATTATCATAATTAAAGTCCTTGTGATTGAAGATAGTGGGTACATCACTAGTTACAGTTTTGACCTCTCCAAACCCACTTTTTTCATTTTTATCATTAAGATCGTCACCCTCCGAACAAACGGGACACCTTCTAGCTAAAGTTGACTCATATCGAGTCCCTTTATCATCTATTTTCAGATCAGTAAGCAAAGATTCAATGGGAGAAGTAGCAATCATTTCAAGATCTTCAGCATGATTACGGTAAAAACTGGGTGGAATTGCAATCATATTCATAAGAGCATCCATTTTATCACTCAAAGTAGTAATTCTTCGACGGAATTTACCTTCTTACCAGTTGGAGCTCGCTCGGTGTGCCATTGAGAATAATTTGTCATGATATTGTCCAGAAGTTTTGTAGCCACTCCTAATGTCACCTCCTAAACCCTAAACCCTAACCCTAAACCCTAAACCCTAAACCCTAAGGTACCACCTGCAGTAGAATCTCAAAGGTTTCTAGACACAAAGTTCAGTCCAACATAGAAATTTTGTGTAATCATCCATAAGTTTAAGCCATGAGTGGGACAATTTCTAATCATCATTTTCATTCTCTCCCATGCTTGTGCAACATCTTCTTTCTCATGTTATTTAAAATTCATAATTTGGTTTTGAAGAGATATAATTCTAGCGGGAGGAAAATACTTGGCAATAAAAGCATCCTTACACTTATCCCATGTTCCAATACTATTGCAAGGCAAGGATAAAAACCAAGTTTTAGCTTTATCTCTTAGTGAAAAAGGAAATAATTTCAATTTAACCACATCATTATACATGTCCTTTTTCTTTTGGATATCACATAATTCAAAAAAGGGGTTGAAATGAGAAGCGGGATCCTCATTAGGACTTCCTGAAAATTGTTCTTTCATCACAAGATTTAGCAATGTAGCATTAATATCATAAAACTCCGCACTAGTGGCGGGTGGTACATGTGTACTAATAAAATCACTATTATTAGTATTTGATAAGTGACACAACTTAGTAGTGTCTTGAGACATGGTTAGCAAGCAAGCAAGGTAACAAGCAAAACAAGTAAACTAGCAAGTAAACAAGTAGCCTAGATAGTAAACTAGATAACTAAGCAAACAAGCATATAAAAATATTTTTGTATTTTTGATTTTTATACCAATCAAAATACAACAGCAAATAAAAAGTAGAATAAGTGAATCATAATTTGTGAGAAGGTACTTGATAGGAATTTGATGATGTCTCCCCGGCAACGGTGCGAGAAATCCTTCCTGATACTTCTGAACTACGTTGGGATTTTCCCCGAAGAGGAGGGGATGATGCAGCACAACAGAGGTAAGTATTTACCTCAGTGAGAACCAAGGTTATCGAACCAATAGGAGAAACATGCAAACTCCCGTCTTCAGTGCCTACACACAAAAGAGCAAACACTTGCACCCAATGCGGGCAAGAGGGTTGTCAATCCCCTCGAACTCGTTACTTGCAAGCGATAAGTAGTGATAGATAGACAATTTGATAAATATAAATTGTAAATAAAATAAAATTCAATAATGGCAGCAAGGTATTTAGAGTTTTTGTAATTATATTTGCGAGGAGAACCGGGGGCCATAGTGTTCGCTAGAGGCTTCTCTCTCTCTCTCTCTCTCTCGAAGAAAGCATACGGTGGGTAAACAAATTACTGTTGGGCAATTGATAGAAAAGCACAAAGTTATGCAATATTTATTCATGACAATGATCATGTATATAGGCATCATGTCCATAAACAAGTAGACCGACTCCTGCCTGTATCTACTACTATTACTCCACCCATCGACCGCTCTCCTACATGCATTTAGAGTATTAAGTGAAAATAGAGTAATCCTTGGAGGATGATGACATGATGTAGACAAAGTAAATCCAATTAATGTGAATGAAACCCATCATTTTACCCTTAGTGGCAGCAATACAATATGTGTCATGTCCCTTGCTGTTACTGGGATTGAGCACCGCAAGATTAAACCCATTACAACGCACCACTCCCACGTGAAGATAAATCAATCTAGTTTGCCAAAGCAAACCAATAGCTCGGAGAGCATTACGAAGCTATAACAATCATGCATATAAAATACCAGCAAGTATTCAATATATTTTCATGAATAATCTTAAAATAAACCGACAATTCATCAAATCCCAACAAACACACCGCAAAGATTGATTACATAGCATAGATCACTACGGGAATCGCGATGATCTTGGCAATGAAGAACATAGAGAGAGATAGCCATCTAGGTACTAACTACAGACCCGTAGCTTTGCGGTGAACTACTCACACATCACTATGGGAACAACAAGGTTGATGTAGAGGCCCTCCGTGATCGATCCCCCCTCTCGCACGGCACCAAAATAGGGCTCCAGATGGGCATGCAGCGGAAAAAGTGTTTCAGGAGGCTCTCTAGCATTTCTGGAATATTTGTGAATTTATAGGCCAGAGATCAGGGCCAGGAGAGCGGGGAGGTGGCCCCAAGCCATTAGGGCGTGGCCACCCCGCTGAGCGCGCCCTATTGGCTTGGAGGCACCTCATGTGTCATCCGGTCTTCCTCCGAAGCTTCCAGATCTTATTTTGGTCCATAAAAAATCATCAAAAAGTTTCGGGGTATTTGGACCTCGTTTGGCACATTATTCCTGAAATGCCAAAAACATGCAGAAAACAACAACTGGCACTTGGCACTAGGTTAATAGGTTAGTACTCAAAAATAATATAAAACAACAAGTAAATGCCGAAAAAGTATCCTGGAATGATAATGTAATAGCATGGAACAATAAAAAATTATACATACGTTGGAGACGTATCACTTATTACTCCACAATGTCTTACCTTAGGCCCAAGTATGGTGAAGTGTCATTTAGTCGACATTCACATGACACCACTAAAGGAAGAGCAACATACATATCATCAAAATGTCTAACAAATACCAACATCACATGATTACTTATAACAAGACTTCACCCATGTCCTCGAGAACAAAAGTAACTACTCACAAATAATATTCATGTTCAATATCAGAGGGGTGTTGAATATCGTTAAGGACCTGACATATAATATTCCACAAAATAAACCAACAAGCATCAACTACGAGATGTAATCGACACTACTAGTAACCCACAGGTACCAATCTGAGGTTTTGAGACAAAGATTGAATACAAGAGATGAACTAGGGTTTGAGATGAGATGGTAATGGTGAAGATGTTGATGAAGATTGGTCCTCCCATGATGGAGTCAAGGTTGGTGATGACGAAGGCTTCGATTTCCCCCTCCCAGGGGGAAGGTTCCCCAGCAGAATCGCTCCGTCGGAGATCAAAAGTGCTCCTATCCAGGTTCCGCCTGAGACGGCGACGCTTTGTCCCGAAAGCCTCTCCCTTATTTTTTCTAGGTTAAAACCCTTCATATAGTAGAAGAGGGGTGCCGAAGACCCCCTGTGGGACCCACACGACACCTGGGCCCGCCCTCCTTCCTTGTGAGCGACAACTGGCCCCTCTGGTATTTCTTGGCTCTAGTATTTTTATATATTCCAAAAATATTCTCCATAAAATTTCAGGTCATTTGGAGTCCAGTAGAATAGGTATCTTTGATATAGCTTTTTCAGGTACAAAATTCCAGCTGTCGGTAATGTTCCCCTCCATGTATTCCTTGTAAATTCAAAGAGAAAAGGCATTAAAATTGTATCATAAAGTGGAATAATGACCAAAAACAATAATAATAATAATAGTAGAAAATCATGATGCAAAATAGACGTATCAACTCCCCCAAGCTTAAACCTCGCTTGTCCTCAAGCGAAAGCCGAACTCGATAATCATGACCACATGCTTAGAGAGAGAGAGAGAGGTGTCGTTAAAAATAAAATACGGATATGAAAGCATCATGATCATTATCATAACAACAACTTAATATCACAAAACTTATCATGAACAAGTAACAATCTATCCACATTCTCAAGTATGAATAATAAATCTAATTAAAAACTAGCAAACCATGTTCTTAGTCATTGAAACAATTACAATTCATCATAATTCAGAAAGAGTCTATGTCATAGCTTTGTTTAGCAAGTTCACATACTCAACTATCATTTAGTCTTCTATGATTGCTGACACTCATGGGATATTTATGAAGTAAAAAGTTTCCATCAGACACATAGGAAGATAGGGGTTTATAGTTTGTCAACACCCAACAATTTATCTCAGGGATAATGTCAACAATAGTAACCCATGATCACCTATATCCAACTGGATATATGTGCCTGGATCTTTCCCCGCCAGATAATGCTTGCAAGGTAGAGAGTAACAAGAATGGAATAAAGACTAACATTATCGACTCTTGCATAAAAGTAAATACAAAAAAGTAAAAGATAGGCCCTTCGCAGAGGGAAGCAGAGGTTGTCATGCCCTTATTATTAGTTGGATGAGCAAGGTCTTAATGGAAATGAATGTCACTTTATATTGACCCTTATGATAGCAACCTTTATTATGCAGTCTGTTGCTTTTATTTCTTTGCCATCACAAGATCGTACAAAGCTTGTTTTCCCTTCTAATAAAAGATCATACATATTTAGGAGCAATTTTCATTGCTTTTGCACCGATGACAACTTACTTGAAGGATATTATTCAATCCATAGATAGATATAGTGGACTCTCATGGAAAGAAACTGGGTTTAACAGTTTATGGATACACAAGTAGTATCTCTACTTGGTGCAAAGATTTTGGCTAGCAAAGGATAGGAGCAAGCACCACATGTTGGAGGATCCATGACTATAACTTCTATGTGAATATAAGCAAAGATAACTCATTACATTGTATTCCTTGTCCAACATCAACTAATTGATCATGCATAGAATATTTAATGGGGGCTCACAATCATCAAAGATGTCCAAGATAGTATATTTATATGTGAGACTCTCTTTCGTTATCACTTTTTCATGAATTGCATCAATGACTAATTATGTTTGCTAACCTCCAACAAATTTTTACCAATTATACTCTTTTTAAGTGAAGTCATTAATCGCCATGGGATTAGCATACGATTATTTTTCATTCTTTTCATTGCTATGATTGATGCAAGAAAGAAAAGCAAACAAACTCAAACTAATCTTTATTATATAACTCAAGCACACGATTACATAGATAGTTAGATCACAAAGCAAGCACTAAAAACTAAATCACACTAAAACTTTATTCTTCTAAATCATGAAATAGCTAAGGATCGAACTAAGATAGATGGTGATAATAAAAGTGATGGTGATACAATACCGGGACACTCCCCCAAGCTTGAAACAAGCTAAGGGTGGTGCCCATACCCATGTACTCAAGTTTCCTTCTTGGGTGATGGTGGTGATGAAGTAGTAGGCTTGTCCTCCATCTTCAAAGCCATAGGCTCCCCATCATAGAAAGAAGATCTCCTCTCCGGAATCCTGAAATCGGTAGCGATGCTCATCCTTTTAAACCTGGATTCATACTCATAGTGTTTGTTTTGCAGGTCATAGATTTGAGCTTAGAGATGGTTGATCTGCTCTTGAAGCTTGAAGAGAACCTTCCCCACGTTCCTGGTGTCCAACTTGTTCTCCCGGATGAATTTCATGATCATAGAGTGATTTCCTGCTCCACGTTCAACCATCCCTTGGCACTTGAAGATTTCCTGCTCCACCGCTTGAAGCCTGGCCTTCTCGCTTCCCTCCTTCTTAGGGCCTTGGACATCCCGAATGTGGAGCACCCCCTCACGCATCTCAATGGCTTGAGGGTGCTTCATCACCTCCGGCAAGTAGGTGTTGATGACCTTCTCGAAGAACTTGTCCTTGGACGAACTTGACAAAGACATCACGATCTAGATCTGCCAGAAAAATAGCCTGAAACAAGAACATAGGAGAACTTGCGATATGGTGGTCAAAACTTCGGGAAGTATATTTTATGTGCTCCTTCGGTGTCATTGTTTGGATAACCTTGGTCTCCTTGTTAATGGGTGCACCTGAAATATAATGTTTAATTCTTTGCCCATTAATCACCTTATGATTTGTTCCTTTCGTGTTATTTATTTTGATGGCTCCGGAGCTATAAACCTCTTCGATAATATAGGGCCCTTCCCATTTGCAGAGGAGTTTTTCTGCAAAGAATCAAAAACGAGAATTGTATAATAGAACATGATCACCGACATTAAATTCTTGTTTTGGTATTATCTTGTCATGCCATCTTTTAATTTTTTCTTTGAACAACTTGGCATTTTCATAAGCTTTTGTTCTCCATTCATCTAGAGAGCTAATGTCAATTAACCTCTTTTCACCGGCAAGTTTGTAATAAAGTTAAGTTCTTTTATTGCCCAATATGATTTATGTTCTAACTCAAGAGGTAAATGACAAGCCTTATCATAGACCATTTTATATGGAAACACACCCATAGGATTTTTATAAGTAGTTCTATATGCCCACAGTGCATCATCAAGTTTCTTTGACCAATTCTTTCCAGATCTATTAACGGTCTTTTGCAAAATTAACTTTGTTTCTCTATTACTTAATTCAACTTGACCACTAGACTGAGGGTGATAAGGTGATGCAGTTCTATGGTTAACATCATATTTAGCTAGAAGTTTACGGAAAGAACCGTGAATAAATGTGAACTAACATCTGTCATTAAATATCTAGAGACTCCAAACCTCGGAAAGATAACTTCTTTAAGCATTTTGATAGAGGTGTTATGATCACCACTACTAGTTGGAATAGCTTCTACCCACTTAGTAACATAATCAACAGCAATTAGAATATGTGTGTATCCATTAGAGGAAGGAAAAGGTACCATATAATCAAATCCCCAAACATCAAATGGTTCAATAACAAGTGAATAGTTCATTGGCATTTTGCGATGTCTACCAATATCACCAACTCTTTGACATTCATTACAAGAAAGGACAAACTTACGTGCATCCTTGAAGGGAGTAGGCTACTAAAAACTAGACTATAATACCTTATGTGCTGTTCTGTCTCCTGCATGGTGTCCTCCATATGCCTCGGAATGACACTTCTATAGGATTTGTTCCTGTTCATGCTCCGGTACACAACGTCTAATAATACCATCTACTCCTTCTTTATATAAATGTGGATCATCCCAAAAGTAATGTCGTAAATCAAAGAAGAACTTTTTTCTAATGATGGTATGTGAAATTAGGTGGTATATAGTCTGCATACCAAGGAGTATTATGAGAGCATTTATAACAGCTAATTGTTCATCAGGAAAGCTATCATCATGTAACATTCCAAAAATTTAAATTTGGAATGTTAATAGGATCATTCATTTGCATAATGATTTCTATGCATATTTGAAAATTTTGGAGTTTACTTGATTTATTTTGGTAGTTTTATGAACTAAAATTTATTTAGAGTTTGTTTTCAAGGATTATTATTGGCTCCTATTGCATAAAATTAATTTTCCAAATTGCATTAGAGTCAGAAAAATGTTCGCTCTTTTTTAACATTGCAATAACGTTTTACTGTGTGTTATGGTATTTTCTTAGGATTAAAATTTGTATTTTATTTAGCTACTAGTTTTACCTCGTGTTGCAAAAGTATTAAAAAACAATGGACATCTTGTGCATCCGGGCGGCCCAGCACCCCAGCAGCGCCCTCGCCCGCGCAAGCTAAGTAGCAGTCGGGGCCCATTTAGGCTGAAGCCGAGCAGAACCGCATACCATAACCCCCTTCCCTTTAGGTTATTTTATTTCTTCTCACACCCCTCTGCCCAGTGAAGCATGGGGCCCACCTTGTCATCTCTTTCCTCTGGTCAAATTCCTCCTCACGCACGAGATCTCCTTTGTTCCCGATCCGAACACGATCGATTTGATCGATCTATTTGCCACTCCCCATGCCTATTACCTTATAAATATTCTTCTCCCTCTCCTCGTCTGATTTTTGAAACCTATCAATCTCTCGTGCCCGTTTCACCTCGTTCAGATCTCGCCGGAGTTCTCTGCCCGGAGCTCCATCGCCGCACGATTTCATTTCCTCCAGAAGTGTTCCGCACCTCCCTTCACCTCTGTTCTCTTTAGGTCGATCCCCTCTACCTCTCCGACCTCTTAGTTCGCGCAGGGGCGCACCAGATCGAACGCATCAACATCATCAAAAGTTGCTCTACGCCGCCATGCCATCGTTGAAGCACCACCGCCAAAAGAGGTCTCCCTCGTCACTGCTAACGACACCATCGTCACCCTCGACGTGCTCCACATCCTCCCTTAGCTTCTGCATCGCCGGAGACCCTCTACAGCCGCTGTCCGCATCACTACCGTGCCCCTTGCGCCGGTCTACTTCGAGTCCACCAGCGGCCGTTCTCTGTTCTTCTCTGGTGAGCTGCCCCTACCATCCGATCTTTCTCTGACGGATCAGATTAGATCATGTTTTTCTAATTTCTTTCTAACCGTTTTTCGTCATATACCGGTCGTCCGTCGATTAGCCAAAGCAGCGGACACCCACGGGCCATGCATAACGCGTCACGTGACCGTGCTACTGTAGCCACGACAGCAGCCCCAAAACGCTGCCATGGCAGGTTTTTTAAACACATTCATATCAAATTTTGATTTTGCTATATATTGAGATCCGTAAGGCCAAATTCATCGATTCTTTTTTCCTGTGTACTCATATTGACCTAGAGCATCCAATAAAACCATAATTCCACACTTTTTTAACTATTTAAATTTAAATTTGTTTAAATTTAAATTTAAACTTCCGGAGGCCATATCTCTCAAGCTGTTTATCCAATTTAGTTGATTCTTTTTGCATTGTGATCCTACTAGCATGTAGATTATAAATACCTAGTGATATTTTTCTGTTATTGGAGTTTGAATTGAATTGTTTGATGTTGACTTTATTTTAGGGTTATGTTAGTATGGTTTATTTATCTATGCCTATTTAAACATATTGTCCGGAGTGTGAAGCGGATCATAATTAAGCGGTAGAGTACTTCATCATCGTTCAGAGCAAGTTGCACTTTTGATTATGCTCATCCTATATGTCTACTATGCATTGTTATGATATGTTATATGTTTGTGTGATTCTTATATTGCTTGTCGCCATGTGCGTGTCCTGTTTGCATTGTTTAATTGTATGCTTGGATTTGCTATTGTAGACGTGGTCTTGTATCGAGTGTTTCATCCAAGTGGTGAGTGTTTATAGATGTAGGCTCGGGACTTTTCATCGAGTGAATGCATCTTGGCAGAGCGCTCTATTGTCCCCACAAAATGCGCCATTTACAGAGCGCACTTGAGCTAGTTTCGGGGTTTAAATCAGGTGAATGCGTCCTTGATAGAGCGCTCTATGGTCCCTAGAGAATGCAACACTGACAGAGCGCACTTGAGAGACTTCTGAAGTTCTTTCATGTCAACTCTTGATTCTTGGGGTTCTCGTTAGCCGTATGACAATTGTGCTTGGGTAAACCTTAAAAGCGGGGGTAGGTGAAGTTAGTTTTATGCCAAACCAAACTTGAGTGTCTGTTTGTCATACTTTACTTGTGGATAGAAGTTTGCTATATCATTATGTGTTATTTGCCAATACATCCAATGTGTTAACCCTGGTGGCTGCAACTTATCATGTTGCAGGATATTCAGATGATTAGTGAGATACACTAGGGTCGCGAGTATTCACTCAACATTTTCGCCAGTGGGCATTGATGGGATTCATCGTTTGTTTATGCTACATTTCTGCTGTCATTATTTAATAAAGATAGCTATGTGCTACGATATTGTAATACCTTATAAATTCTAGATCATACGTGATAGTAAATGATGCACTTGTCACTTTGATATTCTTATGTACTGTGTGTGCTAGCGAATCAATCCAGAGACTAGCACAGCAAGCACAGAGACACCAAATCTTATCAGGTTCGGGTCGTTACACATCAATAGGCAGTTGGTCATCAAGAACATTTTCCATTCTAGACAAGTTATCTTCTACCGGATTTTCAGCTCCCTTTCTATTAATAATATACAAATCAAACTCCTGAAGTAAAAGAACCCACCTAATTAACCTAGGTTTAGCATCTTTCTTTTCCACAAGATATTTAATAGTAGCATGATAGGTGTGAATAGTAACTTTACAATCAACAATGTAAGGTCTAAACTTATCGCATGCAAACACAACTGCTAAACAATCTTTCTCAGTAGTAGCATAATTTCTTTGAGCACTGTCCAAGGTCGTACTAGCATAATGGATAACATTTAATTTCTGATCAACTCTTTTTCCTAGAACAACACCAACAACATAATCTCTAGCATCACACATTATTTCAAAAGGTAAATTCCAGTCAGGTGGTTGAACAATAGGTGCAGAAATCAAAGCTTGCTTAAGTATTTCAAAGGCTTCTACACAACCATCATAAAAAACAAATGGAATATCTTTTTGCAAAAGATTGGTAAGAGGCCTAGAAATCTTAGAGAAATCCTTAATAAACCGTCTATAGAAACCAACATGACCAAGAAAACTTCTTATACCTTTAATATCTTTTGGACATGGCATTTTCTCAAATTGCATCAACTTTAGCTTTATCCACTTCAATACCTCGTTTGGAAATTTTATGCCCAAGTACTATTCCTCCATTAACCATAAAGTGTCACTTCTCCCAATTCATGACAAGATTAGTTTCTTCACATCTCTGCAAAACTCGATCAAGGTTGCTCAAGCAATCATCAAAGGAAGTACCGTAAATAGAAAAATCATCCATGAAAACCTCAACAATCTTTTCACAAAAATCATAGAATATAGCCATCATACATCTTTGAAAGGTAGAAGATGAATTACATAAACCAAATGGCATACGTCTATAAGCATAAGTTCCAAATGGACAAGTAAAAGCGGGTTTCTCTTGATCTTCTTCTGACATAGGTATTTGAGAAAAACCAAAATATCCATCAAGGAAACAAAAGTGTGTGTGATTAGATAATATTTCTAACATTTGATCAATAAAAGGCAAGGGGTAATGATCTTTTCTAGTAGCTTTGTTTCATTTCCTGAAATCAATTACTGTCCTATAACCAGTTACGACCCTCTATGGAATAAGCTCATTATTATCATTAGGAACAACGGTTATTCCTCCTTTCTTAGGCACAGAATGAGCATGAATTACCCATCTACTATCAACTATGGGATAAATAATACCTGCCTCAAGAAGCTTCAATATTTCAGTTCTTACCATCTCTTTCATTTTAGGATTAAGGCGACGTTGGTGATCAACAACAGGTTTAGCATCTGGCTGCATATTAATCTTGTGCTAGCATAACATAGGGCTGATGCCCTTAAGATCATCAAGAGTATATCCAATAGCAGCTCGGTGCTTCTTCAGAGTTTTAAGTAATCACTTTTCCTCACGCTCTAAAAGGTTAGCACTAATAATAACATCATATATCTTCTTTTCATCATGATAAGCATACTTTAATGTATCAAGTAATGTTTTAAATTCAAACACGAGATCACTCTTAGGTGGAAGAGGACCCCCTAAGGTGTTAACAGGAAGATTATGTTAAGGATAGGTGGTTGATCGAAGAATATTCTATCTATTTCATGTCTTTCACCCATATGCATATCATTTTCATGGTCTAGCAAATATTGCTCTAACGGATTAGTAGGAGGCACAAAAATAGAAGCAATACCAATTATTTCATCTTTACTAGATAAATCTTTCTCATGTGGTACTCTACCAAACATAGAGAAATTAAACTCATGAGATATATCACCAAAGTTGACCTTCACCTTTTCTTTGGCACAATCAATCTCAGCATTAACGGTATTCAAGAAAGGTCTACCAAATATGATGGGACAAAAATTATCTTTTAATGAACCAAGTACTAAGAAATTAGTGGGGTACTTGACTTTTCCACAAAAGACTTCCACAACTCGAACGATCCCAAGTGGTGAAATAGTATCTCTATTTGCAAGTTTAATAGTGACGTCAATATCTTCTAACTCAGCAGGTGCTATGTCATGCATAATTTCTTGATATAAAGTAAATGGAATGGCACTCACACTAGCACATATATCACACAAACCATGATCGCAATGATCTCCAATCTTAACAGAAATGACACGCATGCCAACCACTGGTCTATTCTGATCTAACACATCCTTTTCAGTTCTAGCAGGTTTTGCAATTCTAGCAGCGTCACCATAGAGGTAAATAACATGCTCATCAATATTATCAACCAAGAGATCTTTAACCATAGCAATATTAGGCTCTACATTTATTTGTTCAGAAGGTTTTTGTGTTCTAACATTACTTTTATTAACCACAATTGTAGCTTTAGCATGTTCCTTAATCCTAATAGGAAAAGGTGGTTTCTCAATGTAAGCAGTAGGCACAATTGGATCCAGATTATAAAGAATTGTTTCTTCTTTAACTATGCTGGGTTCCTTACAAGTTTCTTCAATAGGGGGATGCAATTTAAACCACTTCTCCTTAGAGAGATCAACATGAGTGGCAAATGATTCACATAAAGTAGCTACTATCTCAGAGTCAAGGCCATATTTTGCACTAAACTTATGAAAAGCTTCAGTTTTCATAAAAGATTTAACACAATCAAACTCAAGATTTATACCTGACTCATTACCTGTGTCGAACTCCCTATCTTCAGAGTTGCATTTTATTCTTTCAAGAAGATCCCATCTGAATTCAATAGTTCTTGCTGTAAAGGAGCCAGCAGAAGAAGTATCAAGCATCGATTGATTATCATGAGAAAGCCGAGCATAAAACTTTTGTAAGATTATTTCCCTTGAGAGATCATGATTGGGGAATATATACATCATATATTTAAGCCTCCCCAATCTTAAGAGATGCTTTCTCCTTCACGAGGCCAAAAGTTATATATATAATTCCGATCACGATGAACCAAATGCATAGGATAAATTTTTTGATGAAATTCCAACTTCAATTGGTTCTAGTTTCATGTACCGGTATCATGCAATATCCTATACCAAATCAATACATTTCCCTCCAAAGATAAAGGGGAAACCTTCTTCTTAACATCATTCTCGAATAAACCTGCAAGCTTAAATAATCCACAAATTTCATTTATATATATCAAGTGCATATCAGGATGTTTTGTTCCATCCCCTGCATAAGGATTAGCAAGCAGTTTCTATAACATACCCGAGGGAATCTCCTAATAAATATTTTCAGTAGGTTCAGTAGGTTGAGGAGTGGCTTTTGCCACTTCTGGACAAGGTGAAGATACCCCGAACAAGCCCCTCAAAGGATTATCCTCCATAGTAACAAGTAACAGTAAATTTAAGCCCGTAACGAAAATGTTTCCTTACCAAATTCCACTTACCAAAGGCGCTTCACTCCCCGAGAACGGCGCCAGGAAAGAGTCTTGATGACCTATGAGTGTAGGGGATCAATCGTAGTCCTTTCGATAAGTAAGAGTGTCAAACCCAACGAGGAGCAGAAGGAAATGAGAAGTGGTTTTTAGCAAGGTATTCTCTGCAAGTGTTGTGAGTAGCAATGATAGATAGTTTTGTAGCAAGATAATTCGTAACAAGTAACAAGTAACAATAGTAGGAAGTGTGCAGCAAGGTATCCCAATCCTTTTTATAGAAAAGGACATGCCTGAAAGTTCTCTTATATAAGCAAAGTGCTCTCGAGGACACATGGGAATTTCTGTCTAGTCACATTCATCATGTTTAGTTGATTCGCGTTCGCTACTTTGATAATTTGATATGTGGGTGGACTGGTGCTAAGGTGTTGTTCTTACTTGAACAGGCAACCGACTTATGATTAACACCTCTCACAAGCATCCGCAACTACGAAAGAAAAATTAAGATAAATCTAACCATAGCACGAAACATATGGATCCAAATCAGCCGCTTATAGAATAACTCATAAGCTAGGGTCACTCTCTCAACCCATCATCTACTTATTACTCCACAATTTCTTCCCTTAGGCCCAAGTATGGTGAAGTGTCATTTAGTCAACGTTCACATGACACCACTAAAGGAAGAGCAACATACATATCATCAAAATATCGAATGAATACCAACATCACATGATTACTTATAACAAGACTTCACCCATGTCCTCGAGAACAAAAGTAACTACTCACAAATCATATTCATGTTCATGATCAGAGGGGTGTTGAATATCATCAAGGGTCTGAACAGATAACCTTCCACCAAATAAACAAACAAGCATCAACTACAAGATGTAATCAACACTACTAGTAACCCACAGGTACTAATATGAGGTTTTGAGACAAAGATTGAATACAAGAGATGAACTAGGATTTGAGATGAGATGATGCTGGTGAGCTGTTGATGAAGATTGGTCCTCCCATGATGCAGGCAAGGTTGGTGATGATGATGGCTTTGATTTCCCTCGCCAAAAGGGAAGTTTCCCAGGCAGAATCGCTCCATCAGAGATCAAAAGTACCCCTGTCCAGGTTCCGCCTCGAGACAGCGGCGCTTCGTCCCGAAAGCCTCTCCCTTATTTTTTCTAGGTCAAAACCCTTCATATAGCAGAAGAGGGAGGCCGAAGACCCCCTGTGGGACCCACAAGGCACCTGGGCATGCCCACTTGTCTTGTGAGTGATAGGTGGCCCCCTTTGGTATTTCTTGGCCGAGTATTTTTATATATTCGAAAAATATTCTCCGTCAAATTTCAGGTCATTTGGAGTCCAGTAGAATAGGTATCTCTGATATAGCCTTTTCATGTCGAGAATTCCAGCTGCCGGTAATGTTCCCCTCCATGTATTCCTTGTAAATTCGGAGAGAAAAGGCATTAATATTGTATCATAAAGTGGAATAATGACCAAAAGCAAAAATAATAACAGTAGGAAATCGTGATGCAAAATAGACGTATCAACGTGTCGGTTGTCCATTAGCTGGACCACGTGTCCAAAATGGTCATTTCCCATCAGGGTATGCTCAGGCTATAAATAGCCACCCGCACCGGCTTTGTCCGGTGGCTGCTCCGTTTGATTCTGAGATGTTTGTGAGCTACCCTCTCTCCTCAGTGATTTGAGTTTAAAATCCACCGAGACAAAACCCAAGAGCCAAAAAATTAGATAGTGGTTTAGCATCACTTGAATCTAAGTTTTGGGCATGCACCCCCTATTAATCTTGGGAGCTGCCAACTCTCTAGACGCTTAGGTGTCAAAACTTAAGAAATCTAGAATAATTGTGGTTCTCAAAAAAGTCTGTAAAGGTTCGGAGATCGCCTCAAGTATCTAACAAGAGTAATCGACATTGATTGGCGAATCAATTATCGAGGAGAATAGGGTGAAGAGTTATCTTTGGTGTTAAATCACAGCCCGTCCAACCAGACGTAGTCCTTTTGTAACATCCCAAACTTTGGAATGTTATATCAATGAATTGAATGATTGATTGATTGTATGATTGTTTGAAATTGAGTGAAATTTGAAAACTTTTTGAAACTTTTGAATGAGAGGGAATAAAATGACTTTCCCCTTTTCTTTTGAATTCAAACTCATCAAATTCAAATCAGTGAGAGAAGATGACATGACTTCTTCAAAATAAAGGATTTGAAAAGTGGATTTGAAAACTACTGAAACTTTTTTGAATCTATTTCATATTTGGTTCTATGTTAAAGTTTGAAAGAATCCAAAGTTCCTTGCCCAAATTCAAAATCTTGAGAGGAGCAATATGACACTCCAAACCAAGGGCAATTTGAATTATATTTGAATTTACAAAACTCAGAAAACTATTTGGAAAAGATTTGATTTTCAAATTCAAAGCCATTCTTGAAGTGATTTTCAAAATTTATTTTCTCCAAAAATAAAATATATGGAAAATAGGGTAAAATGATTCCCTTCAATATACAAATGGAAAAAAATGAATTTGAAATCATTTTGATATTTTTGAAAATATTTTATTGCATTCTAAACTCAACAGTAGCGCTGTTTGAATTATTTGAAATTGCGAGAATTTTATTGGAGCCTGAAAATATGTTCATGTTGTAGATTTTTTTCTATTTTTTTATATATAATACTTCTATATTTGGGGTTATATTTATTTTCTTTTTCTTTGTTTTAGTTTACTGTTTTTATAAAAAGGAAAGGAATTTCTTTTAAAAAGGAAACCCCGAGCCGGCCCAGTAGCAGATGTGGCACAGATCTTCTTCAAACGGGTCCGAATCCCATCGGAATCGGCCACCGATCGCCCGCGCATCTCCTCTCGCTCGCTGACAGCGGGACCCACCCGACCGAAGAATCCCCTCCCAGTGGTCGTCTTCCTCCCGAACCACTACTTCCAAATCTCCATCACAGGCGAGATCCATTTCCGATTTCTCCCCGGATCCGATTTCCCCTTCCTTTTTCTCAACACCGACGCACCCCTATAAATACCCACGACCCTTCGCACCCCGTTTTTGCAAACCTTCCCTGAGATCATCCATCAGAGAGCCCTAACCACCTCGCCGGAGCAACCGGACCTCACCTGCCGCCATTAACGGAGCCCTGCTCGCTCCCGAGGCCGAACCCTTCCTCTGACGCCACCAATCGCCACCGGAGTTCGTCCGTCGTCGAGCGGAGGATCCAGACGCCGTCGGGGACCACCGCACGATGCCGCCGGAGTTCCACCCAAGCACCGGAGCTCCTCGAGCTCCCGCAGCTCACCTCCCTGAACCCCGAGCCCCTCCGCCACCACTGATCGACGCGGGAGCGCCTCCGCGTTTTCCTGGTGCCCTCGCCCTCGCCGGAGACCCTCTAGAACGCCATCCCCTTCCACCTCGACGTCTCGGCCTCGCCGAAAACTCGCCGGACCCCCTCCTCCCCCTGTAAGTCATCGGAAACCACCCCCACCATAGGATCTTAATCCAACGCACAAGATTAGAAGTAATTATTTATTTTTACGCGCGAACCGTTTTCTTTTAGGGACCGGCCATCCGCTCCTAGAACTCGCCCCCCCCCCCCCCCCCGTAGCCAACCAGAGCTTGCCTCGTAGCCTAGTAACCCTTAAGTTTTAGTTTCTTTTTTCTGTTTTTGTTTTATTTAACAAAATTGATTCTGTTTTTAGTTTGGCTATAACTTTTATATTTTTATTTGTTTTTGAGTGATTCTTTGTGCATAGGGTTAATAAAATTATCAAGTTTATGCAGATATCAAGTTTGACCATATTTGAATATTTTAAATTTGAATTCAAACATATTTGATTCAAATACTAATTTTCTTATAACTTGAGTTTAAAAATAGGTTTTGAGTTGATTCTTTTTGCTACTGGTCACTTATTATTTATAACTAGGTACAATTTGGGAATTTTTAGAATATTTTAAATTAGGGTTTCAAGCAAAACAGAATCCGTTTTAGTTCTTTTTAGGAGTATCGCTATTTCTTTTGTTTTAATTGTTTTTAATTTGTTTTCTTTTGTATTTGTTGACAAGTTTTGCTTTTTTCTGTTAGATAGCAGTAGTATTTCAACAAAGATTAATTTATTTTTTATTACTATTTGATAGCATGAAATCAATTCTAATTTAATAACAACTTGCAAATTAATTTCATTGCTAGTTGATTTCCTATTTGAAAATATTTTCTATAAAATGTTTTATGATTTTTATTTTCTGTTAAACTTATTTTAGATCAAAAACAATTTCTATTAAAGTTGAAATTGTTTGTGGTTTAATTCAAGGTTAGCATTGTTTAGGTGATAAGTTGAGTTTGATAAAAAGCTTCTCTATTAGTTCTTAGTTGTTCTTCAAAAGTAATTCTTTTTGCTAGTAAAATATTTACTAAAATACTTTATTAGATTTTACTTTGTTGTTGTTTTGTTGCTGTTGAAAGTAGGTTGTTTGTAGGGAAAACTATTCTTGGTTGCTTTGATGAAGTTTTGTTGATTTTAACTTCTGTCTTAAGTATTTCCTTCATCACAACACTATTGTGTTTAGTGATTGTTTTGTTTTTGTTTGATAGTAGTGATTGCTAGAAGTGTTTGCTTATGAGTGCAATATTTGACTATATAGATTTCATCGGAGAGTGACGAATAGTTCTATCAAGTTATTTCTGAGAGCGATATTTATCATCATCAACCTCACCAGGCAAGTTCACGTTGATCATGTATTACCTATGCTTTTTATTGCATTAGTTCAACCTTTCCACCATTGCATGCAAAGTAGGTACTTGGAAACTTGGTTCTTGTGTAGTATCATGTGGTAGGCACCCCATATACCCTTGTCACTTTGGCCCCGGGAAACGTTATTTTGTTTTGCTATGATTTTAGTAGACGGGGTTTGGTTGAGTGATTATCACGAGAGTTGTGAGAATTAATTTATGACTAAGACCGCAAGACTCCAAGACTTTCAAGACTTCATGATACAATATACCTCTGGGTGGATATTGGTAGAACGGCACCCTGGAGAAGCCAGTGGTAGCCTAGGTGATGCTGGAGAAGCGCCAGTATTCATGCGGAAAGGTCCACCCAGGCACGAAGAGACGGATGGATACTTCAAGACCCGAGGCTTACCTACACAGCCACAAGTCATTATGGGCTCTGGCTTGGTTGGACATCGTGGCGACTCTGGACGGGCAGTGCTACGAGATGTAGAAGAACGGTAGGATTGGATGGGCACCGACAGTGGCTCAGAGGAACCCTTTGGAAGACCATGTATTGATCAACCGGTTCTCAAACACCTGCAGTGTGAGGATTTCAACGGAGGCGATGAAATCTTGTGGGGGAAAGTGTGCAAAACTCTGCAGAGTACCAAACCTAATCGATTAGCCGTGTCCACGGTTACGGACAACTCGAGCCAAAGGAACTGAAACTATCAGGAACTCTCGACACAAATAAAATTAATGATTGTGGGTGTTATTGTTAACTTCGGTATGAGAAATGGTTGGTGGAACCTTCTCATTAAACAACCAACTTTGTAGTAACAATTTTTGCTTTGACAAATTTGTTGTAGGAAAAATCAGCTTTATGCAAAAACTTTAACTTACAGCCCCACCAGCGATATATGCATATAGTATAGTTGACTTTTTACCTCTCATTTGGTGACTTGCCGACATATTCAATATGCTGACCTACACGGCTGTAACGTCTTATGTTGCAGATACTTTTCTACGATGAGTAAGAGTACGATTCAGGGTTACGGTCTACATTCAACCTGCCATTGGTGTTTATTGGGGCTCCACTCCCGTTGACTGTTTCTGCTGAGATTTATGAGGTATATATCAGTTTTACGTTATTTACATGTGATTGCACTTTGATATATACATTGATGTTCTGTGTGTGCCAGCATACTGATCTAGGGATGTCACAGTCAAACAGAGGCTTCACTCATTTTGAGTCGGGACGCTACACCTTTTGTAGAAGGGCAAACTGGACTATCAAACGCCTTGTCGCCATCGAGCACCCACGGTGATTTTTATCGCATCTTTCATTTCCTTCGGTGCACCATGAAGTATGTCAAACATATGATTTCCTTCGGTGCATGAGCTGTAGCTTTTTTTCATACTCTAGTTATTACTCGCTGCAGCTTAGTTTTTGTTCGTCCCCCTGTTGGGTTTTGAGAGTTTAAAGTTTTTGAAAGAAATTTTTAAACTCCCATTCACTCCTCTGGTAGACATAGTTCGTTCCTAAAATTGGTATCAGAGCAAGGTACTCCTTTACTATGCTCATTTTGGTCTAACAACCTTGGAGTTTAAGTATGTCTTAAATAAGATACAAGTTGCACCTTAAGATCCCCATCTTTGATGGGACAGAATATCCCTTCTGGAAGGAGAAGATGAAGATTCGTCTTCGAGCCGTTGATGATAATATGTGGAATGTGGTGCAGAATGGCTTCACTGTTGAAGTACCTCAAGTCCCCAATGAACATGAGAAGAAAATCATTCAAATGGATGCTAAAGCCAAAGATGAAATTGTTGGACATCTCTCTCGGGATCAATTTCTTCTCTATCGTCAATGTGAAACTGTGAAGGAATTGTGGGATATCCTCGAGAAGATCAACGAAGGAGTTTCAACTAAGGAGCGCTCGCATTGACACTCTTCGCGCCAAGTTAAACCGATTCAAGAGAGTTGGAAACAAAAGCTGTCAGCAAACTTTTGATCACCTAAGTGACATCGCAAATGAGTTGCAAGGTCTTGGTACAAAATATATCTATAATCATGAAGTTGTTAAGAAACTGCTCCGATCTCTGGACAGCTCATTCGATACCTTGTTCTAATGAGTCGTGATAGAGATGACTTCAAAATTCTCTACTCCGCTCATATCATGGAAAGGCTGAACGAAGAAGAAAAGAGAGATCTCTATGGTTATGCTCACAGAAAGAATCACGCTGTGACGCCCCCATTTTGACGCTAATCATACACGCAAATGCATACGACCAAGATTAGGGACTCACGCGAAGATATCACAACACAACTCTAGACACAAATTAAAGTCATACAAGCTTTATATTACAAGCCAAGGGCCTCGAGGGCTCGAATACATAAGCTCGAATACACATGAGTCAGCAGAAGCAAATAATATCTGAGTACAACCATAGGTTAAACAAGTCTGCCTTAAGAAGGCTAGCACAAACATAACAACGAATCGAAAGAGGCAAGGCCTCCTGCCTAGGAACCTATTGCTGGTCGGGGGCAGCCTCCACGTAGTAGTAGGCACCGTCGGGGTAGTAGTAGTCGTCGGCGGGAACAACTGTCTCCTGGGCTCCGTCATCTGAACGTAGTAATCGTATCGAGGGGGGAAAAGGGGGAGCAAAGCAACAGTGAGTACTCATCCAAAGTACTCGCAGGACTGACATTGAAACTATGCTAAGTATGCATCATTATCAAAGGAATGGGGCTATATCTTTGGACTGACTGAAGAAATGCCAGAATAGAAGGGAAAGCCTAGTCCTATCGAAGACTATCATCTTCAACATCTTGCAGCATTAGAAGAGTGTAGATTGGTAACTCATATGTAGCAATATTATTGTAGCAATGTTATTAAGTAACCACGCCCAGAGATCCTTCCTCGACTCCCTGTGAGAAAGCAATCTCGGAGCAAAACATTTCAATTTTAAGTCACAATTCTAGTTGTATTAGATCGGGATAGAACTCCAAGTCGTCCTGTTACCGTGGACACGGCTATTCGAATAGTTGAATTCATCCCTGCATGGGTGCACCACATTTCCCAACACGCTTGATAACCTCTGGCCGGACACACTTTCCTAGGTCATGCCCGGCCTCGGGATATCAACACGTCGTCGCGCTACCTAGGCTCAACAGAGAGGCCAGCCCGCCGGTCTAAATCCTAAGCGCGCAGGGGTCATGGACCCATCACCCTTTGCACTCCAGCACGATGTGTGGGCGGCCGAGGTCAGTCCTAGCACCTCTTATACAAGATCAATGCTGTCCCGAACCACTCGGGCGCGCGCCGCTCCGTTGCTGTCGTTCGAAGAGCTTCGGCTGATACAACGACGCCAAGTAGCCATAACTTCTCCCACGTGAAGGTTAGTGTGAAAAAGGTCAATCGACCAACTCAAAACAAATACCCAACCCATTAGCATTTTGTTAACTGCGGTGATGTATCAACGATCCATGATATGTGGTCCTGTCGCCCCGTCTTGAGTACTTGTGGCAAGGGCCAAGAATGCCCGGCCACGCCTCGTCATTATTACACCAACTCTATCCAGGTCATCCAGATCTCAACATGCTTCAACAGTAAAGTAAATGTAACCGTGTGTCTCTAACACCAAGGGGGAAAACCGAGGAATCACCCTCGATGGATCCCACTCAATGTAATCGTCAAGGTGACCTGGGAGGAATCGCCCTCGATGGTCTACGCTTGAGGTGTTGTACGACAGAGTCGTTATCGGAAGTGGTGACGGAGGAATCACCCTCGATATCCACGACGGATTAGTCATGCTACAGAGTTAGCATCGTGAGTACTTTACGAGGTGTCACCCTCGGTACTCGATAGTAGCTCTGTAGAGTCGTACAACTGAGGGGGGGGGTGCGGTGATGTGACGGGCCTGGCTCATCGATCAAGATGATCGAGTCTTCAAGTCTTCGAGTCGTCGATGATGAAGCATGGGCAACAGGTACTAAGGGGTCACAGGGGATCACTAACCAACCTATACTAAGTAGGTGATATAACAGTAGGTACAATACCAGTTTAACAAAAACAGGCTATGCATCAGAGTAGGAGATATCTACAACAATAGCAATCTAATGCAAGCATGAGAGAGAAAGAATGGGTGATATCGGAAAGATCAAGGGGGGGTTGCTTGCCTTGCTGCTCTACTGCAAAATACTGATCGTAGCATAGTCGTACCCGACAGCAGCGTCGGTCTCGGTGTCTACCGGAGAGAAGAGGGGGAAGAAACAATAAATACAAGCAAGCATATGCAACACGATGCATGACATGGCAATATGCAGTGCTAGGCATGGGCTAACGCACTACTAAACGTCACAGACGGCGCGGGAAAATATCTGACGATATTTCCCGGGTCTCAGGCTAGTACCGGACAGATGATCCTAACGCCAAAATGTCCATGTTCATCATGCTAGGAGCATGTGACAGATGAACGGACTGCGTATTCAGATTCGTGGGATTTTTCTGAGCAACTTCCATATATAAATTATTTTCATGTGACTTACAGATTAATTAAATTAATTTTCAAAGTTTTATTAATATTCTGAAATAAACAGATTTCTTCTAATTAAGAAAAACCTTTTATTGCATCAACATGACCTCATGCTGGCGTCAGCACTCAACCCAGCTGTCTCAGGTCAAACGTGACAGCTAGGCCCCACCTGTCATAAACAGTGGACTAAACAGAGATTAAAACTAAACTAAACAAATTAATTTACAGGTAGGACCCACTGGTTTGTGGCTAATTAGATTTAAACTAATTATTTTAATTAATCAAATCGTATAACTAGTGTTAATGACCTGGGCCCACATGTCATAGGCTCAGGTGGGCTGGCCCACCTGCCAGGGACACTGGGTGGTGGCCTCGGTCGGCCAGGTGAGCTCCGGCGACCGGAGGCGTCGGCAGCGACCGTGAACGTGGCGACGAGTTCGGGAGGGGCTCTGGTTTCGTCTAGAGGGCTCCGTTTCGCGCATGCTTGGTGGGGATTGAACGAGGGGACTGGCCTGCGTCGATCTGCGGTGGTGGCCGAGGCTGGAGTGGCCGCTAGCGTTGCCGGCGTCGAGCTTTGCGGCGGTGAAGTTCGGGCAACTATGACGATGGCAAATCAGCAAGCGAGCGAGCGAACTAGCGATCCTATGATGGCCTACGCGACGCGGGGAAGCGAATGGTGGTGCGTGCATGACCAAATTGTCACCGGAGGCACGCCGGCGTCGAGCTCAAGCGAAGCCGAGCGTCGGCCATGGAGGGGAAGGGAGCCACGGGGCTAGAGCGAGCCCGGAGAGAGCGGGCGAAGGAGCGTGAGCTTACAACGAACCCGTAGAGGTGCTTAGCGTGCTCGGGGAGGGCTCGGGGAGGTCGAATTCGTCGGCGGCGTCCGTCGGGGCAGAGAAGAGGAATGGCGAGGCCCTCGTGCTCCGGTGCAGCTCCGATCGTCCTGCTCCTCCTAGTCGACGCAGGGGACGCGTGCGATGCTCCTGGCGCAGCCCTAGGTGGCGGGGAGGCCGGAAAGTGCGCGAGCAGGTGCGGCCATGGCGACGGCAGAAATGGCCGAGCGTGGAGAGGAGGGGCGAGCGAGGAGAGGGGGAATGGGGCTAGGGTTAGGGTTAGGGTTGGCGCCGAGGTCTTGTAGCCGGCGGCGAGGCATTGGATGGGCACCAGGGCGACGGGGACGGCCGGTGGCAGCCACAAAGTCTCTTTTATCATAACGTTTATTTTTAGATTGTGGGTTATCAAGATCAGGAGCAGGCGCTATTTCAACATCATTACCCGGTTCCTTATCATTATTAGGTTGAGCATCTTCATGAACATCATCATTATCATTTTCCTTATCACTAGGAGAATGTTCATTACCAGACTGAGTTTCAGCATCGGAGATAGAGACATCATTATTATCAAGAGGTTTCTCTATCTCAGGTTCATTAGAGGTGTGCAAAGTCCTATCATTTTTCTTTTTCTTTTTCTTCCTAGAAGGACTAGGTGCATCAATATTAATTCTCTGAGAGTCTTGTTCAATTCTTTTAGGATGACCCTCAGGATAAAGTGGTTCTTGGGTCATTCTACCTCCTCTAGTTACTACTCTAGCAGTAAAATCATTCATATTATTATTCATTTCATCAAGCAACTCTTTTTGAGATTTAGCAACTTGTTCTAACTGAGTTTGAACCATAGAGGCATGCTTTCCTACACCTCTAACATCATTACTGAAATGATCTTGCTTCATAATACCTCTAACACCATCGAACCAAGCGAGCAGTCATATCAGAATTATATTTCAATTGTTTCACAACATGTGCATTGAAATGATCCTGCTTCATAATATAGTTGTCAAACTCATATAAGCATTGACTGGGATGTTTATTGTGAGGGATATCACCTTCATCAAACTTTAATAAAGAATTTACCTTTACCACCTGTGGAGGTGGTGGTGTGTCAAGGCCATGTATTTCTTCAATAGGTGGTAAATTCTTAACATCCTCAGCTTTAATACCTTTTTCCTTCATAGATTTCTTTGCCTCTTGCATATCTTCAGGACTAAGAAATAAGATACCCCTCTTCTTCGGAGTGGGTTTAGGCGGTGGTTAAGGAAGAGTCCAATCATCATAATTCTTCAATATGTTATTCAATAGTTCCTCAGCTTGTTCAACAGTTCGTTCCCTGAAAACACAACCAGCACAACTATCTAGGAAGTCCCTAGAAGTATCAGTTAGTCCATTATAGAAGATATCAAGTATTTCATTTTTCTTGAGAGGATGATCGGGCAAAGCATTAAGCAACTAGAGATGCCCCCCAAGCTTGTGGGAGACTCTCTTCTTCAATTTGCACAAATTTAAATATTTCCTGTAAGGGGGCTTGTTTCTTATGAGCAGGAAAATATTTTTCAGAGAAATAGTAAATCATATCCTGGGGACTACGCACACAACCAGGGGTAAGAGTATTGTACCATGTCTTAGCATCACCCTTTAATGAGAACGTAAATAACTTAAGGATGTAATAGTAGCGAATCTTCTCATCATGAGCAAAGAGGGTGGCTATATCATTCAGTTTAGTAAGGTGTGCCACTACAGTTTCAGTTTCATAGCCATGGAAAGGATCAGATTCAACTAAAGTAATTAACTCTGGGTCGATAGAGAATTCATAATCCTTATCGATAAGAAAGATAAGCGAAGTAGCAAACTTAGGATCACACTTCATTCTAGCATTCAAAGTCTTTTCCTTGTACTTGCGTAGCAAATTCTTAAGATCGTTTCTATCCTTGCAAGAAAGAATTTCTCTAGTTACCTCCTCATCCATAACATAACCTTCAGGTATCTTAGGCATTTCAAATTTAGGAGAGCTAGGATTAATAGGTGTTTCGTAGTCATCATCAGTTTCATAGGCTTCATCAGTTTCCGCAATCTCATGAGTTTCAGTAGTTTCATTCTCTTTAGCTCTAGCAATTTGTTCATCAAGAAATTCTCCTAGTGGCACATTATCATCAAGCATGGTACTAGCATCATCATAAGCATCATTCATAGCAGAGGTAGCATCATCAATCACTTGCGACATATCAATATTACTAGCATGTGGTGGTGTTGCAAGCTTACTCATAGCAGATGGTGAAGCAAGTGCAGAGCTAGATGGCAGTTCCTTACCACCCCTCGTCTTAGAGGGAAAAATCTTGGTCTTTGATCCTTCAGATTCTTCATAGTGATCAATTGATATAAATCCGAAGTGACTCAACAAATATAGCTATGCTCACCGGCAACGGCGCTAGAAAAAGTTCTTGATAACTCACAAGTATAGGGGATCACAACAGTTTTCGAGGGTAGAGTATTCAACCCAAATTTATAGATTCGACACAAGGGGAGCCAAAGAATATTTGCGAGTATTAGCAGCTGAGTTGTCAATTCAACCACACTTGGAGATTAAATATCTGCAGCAGAGTGATCAGTAACACAATAGTATGATAGTTTTGATAGCAGTGGTAGCAGTAACGGTAACAGTAGCAGTTATAGCAATAGTTTTGTAGCAAGTGTAAGAGTAACAGTAGCAGTAGTAACTTAGCAAGAACAATATGTGGAAAACTCATAGGCACTGGATTGGTGAATTCGTTGGATGATATTCATCATATAACAGTCATAACCTTGGGCGACACAGAACTAGCTCCAGTTCATTAATGTAATGTAGGCATGTATTCCGTAAATAGTCATACATGCTTATGGAAAAGAACTTGCATGACATCTTTTGTCCTACCCTCCCGTGGCAGCGGGGTCCATAAGGAAACTAAGGGATATTAAGGCCTCCTTTTAATAGAGAACCGGAACAAAGCATTAACACACGGTGAATACATGAAATCCTCAAACTACGGTCATCACCGTGAAGTATCCCAAATATTGTCACTATGGGGTTGACGGATCATAACACATAATAGGTGCATATGACTAGGCAAGATTGGATCAAGAACATAGATATAATGGATGAAGTGAGCTAAAGAGCTAAGGCAGGGGCCCCTGTGGGACCCACGACCCAACAGGGAACGGCCAGGGCCTGGGTCGCGCCCTGTTGGCTCGTTGCCCACACATGCCCCTTCCTGATGTGTTTTTTATAACCCACAAGTATAGGGGATCACAACAGTTTTCGAGGGTAGAGTATTCAACCCAAATTTATATATTCGACACAAGGGGAGCCAAAGAACATTTGTGACTATTAGCAGCTGAGTTGTCAATTCAACCACACCTGGAGATTAAATATCTGCAGCAGAGTGATCAGTAGCACAGTAGTATGATAGTTTTGATAGCAGTGGTAGCAGTAACGGTAACAGTAGGAGTGATAGCAATAGTTTTGTAGCAAGTGTAACAGTAACAACAACAATAGTAATTTAGCAAGAACAATATGTGGAAAACTCGTAGGCACTGGATCGGTGAACTCATTTGATGATATTCATCATATAACAGTCATAACCTAGGGCGACACAGAACTAGCTCCAGTTCATTAATGTAATGTAGGCATGTATTCCGTAAATAGTCATACGTGCTTCTGGAAAAGAACTTGCATGACATCTTTTGTCCTACCCTCCCGTGGCAGCGGGGTCCATAAGGAAACTAAGGGATATTAAGGCCTCCTTTTAATAGAGAACCGGAACAAAGCATTAACACACGGTGAATACATGAACTCCTCAAACTACGGTCATCACCATGAAGTATCCCAAATATTGTCACTATGGGGTTGACGGATCATAACACGTAATAGGTGCATATGACTAGGCAAGATTGGATCAAGAACATAGATATAATGGTGATAACATAAACGGTTCAGATCTGAAATCATGGCACTCGGGCCCTAGTGACAAGCATTAGGCATAGCAAAGTCATAACAACATCAATCTCAGAACATAATGGATACTAGGGATCAAGCCCTAATAAAACTAACTCGATTACATGATGAATCTCATGCAACTCCTCACCGACCAGCAAGCCTACGAAGGAATTACTCACTCCCGATGGGGAGCATCATGGAATTGGCGATGGAGAAGGGTTGGTGATGACGAAGACCGAAGATTCCCCTCTCCGGAGCACCAGATCTGGCCTCCTGATGAAGAACAAGACGTGGCGGTGGCTCCGTATCGTAAAACACGATGAAACTTCCTCTCTATTTTTTCTCCAAAAATAGGAATTTATAGCGGCGGAATTAGGGTCAGTGGGGCCACGAGGTGGGCACAACCCACCATGGAGCGCCCAGGGGGCCTGGCCTGCCCTGGTGGGTGCTGCCCACCCTGGCCCCCTTCTCCGGTAGCTTTTGGCTCCAATAATTCTTATATATTCTGAAATAATTCTCCAAAAAGTTCCGTTCCGTTCCGAGAACTTTTATTTCTGCACAAAAACAACACCATGGTAGTTCTGCTGAAAACAACGTCAGTCCGGGTTAGTTTCATTCAAATCATGCAAATTAGAGTCCAAAACAAGGGCAAAAGTGTGAGGAAAAGTAGATACGTTGGAGACGTATCAGTTTTCAGCACCAAAAATTCTTAAATATTCCAGAAAAATTCATGTTAAAATTTGGTAGCAATCTGAGACCTTTTATTTTTGGATCATTTTCTATTGCATGGGAAACTCAGAAAACAGGAAAAATACGGTGCTTTATTTTATTTAACTAGGAAAAACAGAGAGTAAACTAATGGTACAGATAGTTGTGCTTACTAAATTCATCAACCATATGTTTTTCAAAAAGGAATCATTAATAAGGTTGATCAAGTCTTATTAAGAACCGTTTCCGATTGACATGAGACCGAAGAATTTTTGTATACAACTAAGTTACCTCAATGGGGATTTGCATCTCCCCAACAATAAGATTATAATATTTCTTCTTGACAGTAGGAAGAGGTATTTTAAAACTTCCAATGATGACCGTGGCACTAGGCTCAATGAAATTAATATTATTAACCAGAATTTGCTTCTTCGGGAAATGCACGGTATGTTGTTTGCCATTGACACGGAATGTGACCTTGCTTTTGTTGCAATCAATAACAGCCCCTGTAGTATTTAGAAAGGGTCTACCAAGAATAATCGACATGTTGTCATCCTCGGGCATATCAAGAATAACAAAGTCTATTAAGATAGTAACATTTGCAACCACAACAGGGACTTCCTCACAAGTTCCTATAGGTAGAGCAGTGGATTTATCGGCCATTTGCAAAGATATCTCAGTGGGTGTAAGCTTATTCAATTCAAGTATTTTATATAGAGAGAAATGCATAACACTATCAACCAGCTCCTAAATCACATAAAGTAGTTTTGATATAGTTTCGTTTAATAGAGCAAGGTATTGTGGGTATACCAGGATTTCCCAACTTCTTAGGCACTCCTGCATCAAAGGAATAATTAGCAAGCATAGTCGCAATTTCAGTTTCAGGTATTTTTCTTTTGTTGGTAATAATATCTTTCATATATTTAGCATACGGAGGCATTTTAAAAATATCAGTCAAGTGACGTGGCTTGAGACTGCGTCGGTATTTCCCCAAAGAGGAAGGGATGATGCAGCACATCGACGGTAAGTATTTCCCTCAGTTATGAAACCAAGGTTATCGAACTAGTAGGAGGATCACCACCACCCAATAAGCAGCACCTGCACACAAATAACAAATACTTGCAACCCGATGCGAAAGAGAGGTTGTCAATCTCTCTACGGTAAAAAGATAGATTAGGTAGTGATAGATAGGAGAGATAGATCTCTCAAGAACACAAAATAAAAAGGGCAAATAAAAAGTGCAGCAATAAATTTTTGGGTTTTTGGAATTGTAGATCTGAAAACAAAGAGGCAAAAAGATAGATCGGAAAGCAATATGTTGGAAAAGTAGACCCGGGGGCCGTAGGATTCACTAGTGGCTTCTCTCATGAGTATAGCACAAGGTGGGTGAACAAATTACTGTTGGGAAATTGATAGAAGATCAAATAATCATGACGATATCCAAGGCGATGATCATTATATAGGCATCACGTTCAAGATAAGTAGACCGACTCCTGCCTGCATCTACCACTATTACTCCACACATCAACCGCTATCCAGCATGCATCTAGTGTATTAAGTTCATGGAAAAACGGAGTAATGCAATAAGAACGATGACATGATGTAGACAAGATCTATTCATGTAGGAATAGACCCCATCTTGTTATCCTTAATGGAAACGATACATGCGTGCCTTGCTGCCCCTTCTGTCACTGGGAAAGGACACCGCAAGATCGAACCTATCACAAAGCACCTCTTCCCATGGCAAGAAAAATTGATCTAGTTGGCCTAAATAAACCAATGATTCAAAGAAGAAATACGAGGCTATAAGTAATCATCCATATAAGAGATCAAAGAAGACTCAAATAATATTCATGAACAGAAACTGATTATGAACTCAAAATTCATCGGATCCCAACAAACACACCGCAAAAGTTAACATCAGATAGATCTCCAAGAGATCATTGTATTAAGAATCAAACGAGAGAGAGGAAGCCATCTAGCTACTGCCTACGGACCCATAGGTCTATGGTGGACTACTCACGCATCATCGGAGAGGCACCTACGAAGAAGATGAACCCCTCCGTGATGGTGTTTAGATTGGATCTCGAGGTTCTGGAACTTGCGGCGGCTGGAATTGTGTTTCATCGACTCCCCTAGGTTTTTCTGAATATTTCAGAATTTATAGGCATCAGAGGCGGTGGAGGGGGGCCCCGTGGAGGGCACAACCCATCAGTGCACGCCGGGGGCCCCCTGGGGCGCCCTGGTGGGTTGTGGCCTCCACAGCCCACCTCTCTGGCACTTCTTTGGCCCACTGGGTGTCTTCTGGATCAGAAAAAATCTCCAAAAAGTTTCGTCGCGATTGGACTCCGTTTGGTATTGATATTCTGCGAAGTAAAAAACAAGCAAAAACAGCAACTGACCCTTTGGCACTATGTCAATAGGTTAATCCCAAAAAATGATATAAAGTTGCTATAAAGTGATTGTAAAACATCCAAGAATGATAATATAACAGCATGGAACACGCAAAAATTATAGATACGTTGGAGACGTATCATCATCCCCAAGCTTAATTCCTACTCGTCCTTGAGTAGGTAAATGATAAAAACAGAATTTTTGATGTGGAATGCTGCCTAACATGTTCATCTCATATTGTTTTCTTTGTAGCATGGACATTTGTACTTTTAGATGATTCAAAGCAATAGTCTAGTTTTAACATAATGACTTCAATACTCAAGCATGCCAACAAGCAACCATGTCTTTCAAAATATCAACACTAAAGAAAGTTATCCCTAGCCCATCATGCTCAATCATTGATCCATTCATGAAACACACTCAAATATTAGCTATACCCAATGCTCAAGTACGATCATAGTGCCCCCTAGTTGGTGCTTTATAAGAGAAGATGGAGACTCAAAGTAAAAATAAAAATTGCATAAAGTAAATAGATAGGCCCTTCGCAGAAAGAAGTAGGAATTTGTAGAGGTGCCAGAGCTCAAAGTTTTAAATTGAGAGAGAACAATATTTTGGGTGGCATGCCTTTCCTGTCAACGAAAACGACAAAGTAGCTCACAATACTTTCCATGCTAGATACATCATAGGCGGTTCCCAAACAGAAAATAAAATTTATTCCTTTTTCCACCAAACTTTCACATTCCATGGCGGGCCATATCCACGGTTGCCTTCCATACCAACACTTTCCAAGGAATTTATTATTTGACAACATAAAGTAAATATTTTTTGTTTTTCATTTCGGGAATGGGCATCCCTATTACCGCCGCACTCTCGTGCAATGACAAGTGAATAAACACTCATCTTGAGAATAACACATCTAGCATGGAAAAATATTGGATACTCCCCACCGTTTCATGAGCGGTACGAGCACACAAAAGAGAAAATTTATTTTGAAAATTTAGAGATGGCACATACAAATTTGCTTGGAACGGCATGGAAATACCGCATATAGGTAGGTATGGTGGAATCATAGGCAAAACTTGGTTTAAGGATTTTGGATGCACAAGTAGTATTTCTACTTAGTACAAATGGAGGCTAGCAAATAGATTGAGAAGCAACCAAACCAAGAAATGAAAATTCACATAAGCGAGCATTGAGCATAACTAACACCAAATAATGCACCATAAGTAGGATGTAATTTCATTGCACAACTATTGACTTTCATACTTGCATAGGGAATCACAAACCTTAACACCAATATTACTACTAAAGCATAATTACTCACTAACATGACGCACATATTACTATCATCATGTCTCAAAACTAATACAAAGAATCAAGTTTAATTTGTCCAATGATCTTCATGAAAGTTTTTATTATATCGTCCTTGGATATCTATCACTTTGGGACTAGTTTCATATATTGCCATTGCTTTTTGGCAAGCTCAAACAAATTTAAGTGAAGCACATGAGCATAAAGATTTCATCTCTCAAAAAGGTATAAGTGAAGCATGAGAGGATTTCTTCAAAATTTACTAACTCTCAAATTAATCTAAGTGAAGCATGGGAGTATTTCTACAAAAATTTCCAAGCACACCGTGCTCAAAAAGATATAAGTGAAGGAATAGAGCAATTCTATAGCTCAAAAAGTTTAAGTGAAGTATAGAGAGCAATTCTAACAAATCATAGCATAATTTTGGCTCTCCCAAATAGATGTGTCCAGCAAGGATACAGGTGACAAACTAACAAGCAAAGCAAGCAAAGACTCAAATGATACAAGAAACTCCAACCAAAACTCATGATATGCGACGAATAAAAATATAGCTCCAACTAAAATACCGATGGTCGTTAGAAGAAAGAGGGGATGCCACTCGGGGGCATCCCCAAGCTTAGTTGCTTGTTTCTCTTTGGATATATCTTGGGGGTGCTGTAGAATCCCCAAGCTTAGGCTCTTTTCACTCCTTATTCCTTCATCCATCGTGATCTCACCCAAAACTTGAAAACTTCAATCACATAAAACTCAACAAAATCTTCGTGAGATCCGTTAGTATAATAAAGCAACTCACTACTTTAGGTGCTTTTGCAAACCCATTCATAAATTATTATTGCATTATACCTACTGTATTTTAACTTTACCATGGCTCATACCCTTCAATACAACCCATAGATTCATCAAAACAAGCACACAATGCAATGAAAACAGAATTTGTCTTAAACAGAATAGTCTGTAGTAATATGTACTCTAACAATACTTTTGTAACTCTAATTTTTTTGAAAAATTAGGAAAACGTAAAGAATTTGTATAGAAACATTGTGTTAAAATTTCAGCTCAAGATCACGTTCTAGTAAAAAATGGAACTTCGAACACTGGACGCAAAGTTTCTGTTTCAGATTCAGCATCGCTTCTACTCATCTTATGAATCATCCTAAAGGCTCTACTTGGCACAAACACTAAATAAAACATAAAAATACAATCATAACAGAGGTATAATTGTGTCAACACTCAAAAATAGAAAGGGAAAAGCAAAAATAAATTTATTCATTGGGTTGCCCCCCAACAAGCGCTATTGTTTTACGCCCCTAGCTAGGCATGATGATTTCAATGATGCTCACATAAAAAGTTGTAATTGAAATATGCAAAAGATTATCATGAATCGCATGGCAAACAAATTTAAGTCTAACCCACTTCCTATGCATAGGGATTTTTTGAGAAAACAATTTATGGGAACAAGAATCAACTAGCATAGGAAGGCAAAACAAGCATAACTTCAAAACTTTGAACACATAGAGAGGAAACTTGATATCATTGCAATTCCTACAAGCATATGTTCCTCCCTCATAATAAATTTCAGTAGGATCATGAAGGAATTCAACAATATAACTATCACATAAATCATTCTTTTCATGATGCACAAGCATAGAATTTTCATTACTCTCCACATAAGCAAATTCCTCTTCATCCATGGTAGTGGGAGAAAACTCAACAAAATAACTATCATGAGACACTTGATTTACATAACCACATTGAAAATTAAAACCATGATGATAAGTTTCATGGCTATCATTACTCATTATAGCATACGTGTCATCACCATCATCATAAATAGGAGGCACGCAATCATCATAATAAATTTGCTCATCAAAACTTGGGGGACTAGAAATATCATCTTCATCAAACATAGCATCCCCAAGCTTGTGACTTTGCGTATCATTAGCATCACGGATATTTAGAGAATTCATACTAGCAACATTGCAATCATGCTCATCATTCAAGGAACTATCATGAATCACCTTATAAATTTCTTCTTTCAACACATTATCAAAATTTTCAGATTCATGAATTTCAAACAAAACTTCAAAGAGATAATCAGGTGCACTCAACTCACTAGCAATTGGTTCATCATAATTTGGCCCTTTGAAAAGATTAGCAAGTGGACGAGGATCCATATAAATAGATTTTTAGCAAGCGAAGATGCAAGCAAATAGAGGGCACATGTCAACACAAGCAAAGATAGCAAACAAGAGATCTGACGAGAAAAAGGCAAACAAAAAAGAGGGCGAATAAAATGGCAAATTGGGTGAAGTGGGGGAGAGGAAAACGAGAGGCAAATGGCAAATAATGTAATTGCAAGGAGATGAGATTTGTGATTAGGAACCTGGTAGATGATGATGGTGTCTCCTTGGCGCCAGAGATTGGCACGTAGAAGAGACCGCTTCCTCCCCGGCAACGGCGCCAGAAATTCCTTGACGTGGCTTGAGACTACGTCGGTATTTCCCCAAAGAGGAAGGGATGATGCAGCACAGCGACGGTAAGTATTTTCCTCAGTTATGAAACCAAGGTTATCGAACCAGTAGGAGGATCACCACCACCCAATAAGCAGCACCTGCACACAAATAACAAATACTTGCAACCCGACGCGAAAGAGAGGTTGTCAATCTCTCTACGGTAAAAAGATAGATTAGGTAGTGATAGATAGGAGAGATAGATCTCTCAAGAACACAAAATAAAAAGGGCAAACAAAAAGTGCAACAATATATTTTTGGGTTTTTGGAATTGTAGATATGAAAACAAAGAGGCAAAAAGATAGATCGGAAAGCAATATGTTGGAAAAGTAGACCCGAGGGCCGTAGGATTCACTAGTGGCTTCTCTCATGAGTATAGCGCATGGTGGGTGAACAAATTACTGTTGGACAATTGATAGAAGATCAAATAATCATGACGATATCCGAGGCGATGATCATTATATAGGCATCACGTCCAAGATAAGTAGACTGACTCCTGCCTGCATATACCACTATTACTCCACACATCGACCGCTATCCAGCATGCATCTAGTGTATTAAGTTCATGGAAAAATGGAGTAATGTAATAAGAAAGATGACATGATGTAGACAAGATCTATTCATGTAGGAATAGACCCCATCTTGTTATCCTTAATGGCAACGATACATGCGTGCCTTGCTGCCCCTTCTGTCACTGGGAAAGGACACCGCAAGATCAAACCCATCACAAAGCACCTCTTCCCATGGCAAGAAAAATCGATCTAGTTTGCCTAACTAAACCAAAGATTCGAAGAATAAATATGAGGCTATAAGTAATCATGCATATAAGTGATCAAAGAAGACTCAAATAATATTCATGGATAGAAACTGATCATGAACTCAAAATTCATCGGATCCCAACAAACACACCGCAAAAGTTTACATCAAATAGATCTCCAAGAGACCATTGTATTGAGAATCAAAAGAGAGAGAGAGAGAGAGAGAGAGAGAGAGATAGAGAGAGAGGATGCCATCTAGATACTGCCTACGGACCCGTAGGTCTATGGTGGACTACTCACGCATCATTGGAGAGGCACCTATGAAGAAGATGAACCCCTCTGTGATGGTGTTTAGATTGGGTCTCGAGGTTCTGGAACTTGCGGCGGCTGGAATTGTGTTTTGCCGACTCCCCTAGGATTTTCTGAATATTTGGGAATTTATAGGCGTCAGAGGCGGTGGAGGGGGCCCCCGTGGAGGGCACAACCCATCAGGGCGCACCGGGGGGCCCCCTGGCGCGCCCTGGTGGGTTGTGGCCTCCACAGCCCACCTCTCTGGCACTTGTTTGGCCCATTGGGTGTCTTCTGGTCCAGAAAAAGTCTCCAAAAAGTTTCGTCGCGGTTGGACTCTGTTTGGTACTGATATTCTGTGAAGTAAAAAACAAGCAAAAATAGCAACTGGCACTTTGGCACTATGTCAATAGGTTAGTCCCAAAAAATGATATAAAGTTGATGTAAAGTGATTGTAAAACATCCAAGAATGATAATATAATAGCATGGAACAAGCAAAAATTATAGATACGTTGGAGACGTATCATCAAGCGAGTGCGAACAGTGACAGGTCTAATCATTTCAGCAAAGCGCTCAAAATCCTCCTCGTCCTTACTCTTGGAATGCTTACGGGTTTTTGAACCCATGGTTCTCTTTCTTTACCATGTTTCCTAGCTACAAAGTCTTTCTTTTCATCACGCTTATTTTTGGGATGTGGGTTATCAAGATCTTCAGCAAGTTCTATTTCCACATCATTATCTTGGTCTTTATTGTCTGGCTGAGCATCTACGTGAGTCTCATCATTATTATTATCATCATTTTCATTATCACTAGATGCGTGTTCACTACCAGATTCTGTCTCAGCATCAGAAATAGAAAAATCATTATGTTTTTCAGCAGGTTTTTCCATAATAGGTTCACGAGAAGCTTGCAAAGTCTTATCCTTTTTCTTTTTCTTTTTCAGCAGATCTTTTGGCTTCTTGCATATCTTCAGGACCGAGCAATAGAATACCTCTTTTCTTTTGAATAGGTTCCGGCGGTGGTTCAAGAAGTGTCCAATCATCGCCATTTTGCAATATGTTATTCAATAGTTCTTTAGCTTGTCCAACAGTTCTTTCTCTAAAAACACAACCAACACAACTATCTAGGAAATCCCTAGAAGCATCGGTTAGTCCATTATAGAAGATAGAAAGTATTTCATTTTTCTTGAGATGATGATCAGGCAAAGCTCTAATTAACTGGAGAAGCCTCCCCCAAGCTTGAGGGAGATTCTCTTCTTCAATTTGCACAACATTAAATATTTCCTGTAAAGCAGCTTGTTTCTTATGAGAAGGGAAATATTTTTCAGAGAAGTAATAAAGCATATCCTGAGGGCTACGCACACAACCAGGAGCAAGAGAAAGGAACCAATCTTTAGCCTCCCCTTTTAGCGACAAAGGAAAACACTTAAGGATTGATAAGTCCCCGTCGTATCTACTTTTCCTAACACTTTTGCTCTTGTTTTGGACTCTAATTTGCATGTTTTGCATGAAACAAACCCGGACTGACGTTGTTTTTAGCAGAACTATCATGGTGTTGTTTTTGTGCACAAATAAAAGTTCTCGGAACTGAATGAAACTTTTCGAAGAATTATTTTGCAATAAATAAAAAATACTAGAGCCAAGAACCACCGGAGGGGGTGCCCTGGTTGGGCACGATACACTAGGGCATACCACCCCCTCCAGGCGCGCCCTGGTGGGTTGTGCCCACCTTGTGGCCCCACTGACCCTAATTCCAGCACTATAAATTCCTATTTTCGGAGAAAAAAATAGGCGAGAAAGTTTCATCGTGTTTTACGATACGGAGCTGCCGCCACCTCCTGTTCTTCATCGGGAGGCCAGATCTGGAGCCCGTTTGGGGCTCAGGAGAGGGGAATCTTCGGTCTTCATCATCATCAACCCTTCTCCATCGCCAATTCCATGATGCTCTGGTCGGTGAGGAGTTGGATGAGATTCACCATGCAATCGAGTTAGTTTTGTTAGGGCTTGATCCCTAGTATCCACTATGTTCTGAGATTGATGTTGCTATGACTTTGCCATGCTTAATGCTTGTCACTAGGACCCGAGTGCCATGATTTCAGATCTGAACTGTTTATGTTATCACTATTATATCTATGTTCTTAATCCGATCTTGCTAGTCATATGCACCTGCTATGTGTTATGATCCGTAAACCCCGGAGAGACAATAGTCGGGATACTTTCCGGTGATGACTGTAGTTTGAGGAGTTCATGTATTCACTATGTTTTAATGCTTTGTTCCGGTTCTCTATTAAAAGGAGGCTTTAATATTTCTTAGTTTCCTTATGGACCCTGCTGCCATGGGAGGGTAGGACAAAAGATGTCATGTAAGTTCTTTTCCATAAGCACGTATGACTATCTACGGAATACATGCCTACATTACATTTATGAACTGGAGCTAGTTCTGTGTCGCCCTAGGTTATGACTGTTATATAATGAATATTATCCAACGAGTACACCGATCCAATGCCTACGAGTTTTCCACATATTGTTCTTGCTAAGATACTATTGCTACTACTAGTGTTACACTTGCTACAAAACCATTGCTATCGCTGTTACCGTTACTGTTACTGTTACTACTACTATCAAAACTATCATACTACTTTGCTACTGATCACTTTGCTGCAGATATTTAATCTCCAGGTGTCGTTGAATTGACAACTCAACTGCTAATACTTGCAAATATTCTTTGGCTCTCCTTGTGTCGAATCTATAAATTTGGGTTGAATACTCTACCCTCGAAAACTGTTGCGATCCCCTATACTTGTGGGTTATCAAGACCTTTTTCTAGCACCGTTGCAGGGGAGCAAAGCTATATTTGTTGAGTCACTTGCGATTTATATCAATTGATCACTATTAAGAATCTGAAGGATACAAGAACCAAGATTTTTCCCTCTAAGATGAGGGGAGGTAAGGAATTGCCATCTATCTCTGTACTTGATTCACCTTCGGTTATGAGTAAACTTGCAACACCACCACATGCTATTAATCCTGATATGTCGCAAGTTATTGATGATGCTACTTCTGCTATGAATGATGCTTATGATGATGCTAGTACCATGCTTGATGATAATGTGCCACTAGGTGAATTTCTTGATGAAAAAATTGCTAGAGCTAAAGCGAATGAAATTATTGAAACTGGTGAGATTACTGAAACTGATGAAGTATTTGAAACTAAGAACTATGAAACACCTATTAGACCTAGCTCTCTTAGATTTGAAATGCCTAAGATACCTGAAGGTTATGTTATGGATGAGGAGATAGCTAGAGAAATCCTTGCTTGTAAGTTTAGAGATGATCTTAAGAAATTATTATGCAAGTATAAAGAAAAGACTTTGAATGCCAGAATGAAATGTGATCCTAAGTTTGCTACTTCACCTATCTTTGTTACCGATAAGGATTATGAATTCTCTGTCGACCCAGAGTTAATTACTTTGGTTGAATCTGATCCTTTCCATGGCTATGAAACTAAAACTGTAGTGGCACATCTTACTAAGTTGAATGATATAGCCACCCTCTTTGCTCATGATGAGAAGATTCACTATTACTATATTCTCAAATTATATCCGTTCTCATTAAAGGGTGATGCTAAGATATGGTACAATACTCTTGGTCCTGGTTGTGTGCGTAGTCCCCAGGATATGATTTACTACTTCTCTGAAAAATATTCCTGCTCATAAGAAACAAGCTGCCTTACAGGAAATATTTAACTTCATGCAAATTGAAGAAGAGAGCCTCCCACAAGCTTGGGGGAGGCTTCTCCAGTTGCTTAATGCTTTGCCTGATCATCCCCTTAAGAAAAATGAAATACTTGATATCTTCTATAATGGACTAACTGATGCTTCTAGGGACTTCCTAGACAGTTGTTTTGGTTGTGTTTTCAGGGAACAAACTGTTGAACAAGATGAGGAACTATTGAATAATATATTGAAGAATTATGATGATTGGACTCTCCCTGAACCACCGCCTAAACCTACTCCGAAGAAGAGGGGTATCTTATTTCTCAGTCCTGAAGATATGCAAGAGGCAAAGAAATGTATGAAGGAAAAATGTATTAAAGATGAGGATGTTAAGAATTTACCACCTATTGAAGAAATACATGGCCTTGACACACCACCACCTCAACAGGTTGCAGAGGTCAATTCTTTATTAAAGTTTGATGAAAGTGATATCCCTTACAATAGACATCCTAGTCAATGCTTATATGAGTTTGATAAGTACATTAGGAAACAAGATCACCTCAATGCAAATGTTCTGAAACAACTGAAATATAATTCTGATATGATTGCTCGCTTGAGTGACTTGTTATTTGGGATCAGTAATGATGTTAGAGGTGTAGGAAAACATGCCTCTATGGTTCAAACCCAGTTAGAACAAGTTGCTAAATCTCAAAGAGAATTGCTTAATGAAATGAATAATAATATGAATGATCATGCTATTAGAGTAGTGACTAGAGGAGGTAGAATGACCCAAGAACCTCTTTATCCGGAAGGTCATCCTAAAAGAATTGAACAAGACTCTCAGAGAATTAATACTGATGCACCTAGTCCTTCTAAAAAAAAAAAGAAAAAGAAAAATGATAGGACTTTGCATACCTCTAGTGAACATGAGATAGAAAAACCTCCTACAGATAATGATGTCTCTATTTCCGATGCTGAAACTCAATCTAGTAATGAACATTCACCTAGTGATAATGAAAATAATAATGATAATGTTCATGAAGATAGTCAACTGAACAATGATAAAGAACCAGATAATGATGTTGAAATAGAACCTACTATTGATCTTGATAACCCAGAAACTAAAAATAGACGATATGATAAGAGAGACTTTGTGGCTAGAAAACATGGTAAAGAAAGAGAGCCATGGGTTCAGAATCCAATGCCTTTTCCACCTAAACCATCTAATAAAAAGGATGATGAAGAATTTCAACGCTTTGCTGAAATGATTAGGCCAGTCTTTTTGCACACCCGCTTAACTGATATCTTAAAGATGGCCCCTAATGCAAAATACATGAAAGACATCATCACTAATAAAAGAAAGATACCTGAAGCTGAAATCTCTACCATGCTTGCTAATTATTCTTTTAAGGATGGAGTACCTAAAAAACTTGTTGATTCTGGAATACCAACTATACCTTGCTCCATTAAAAGAAATTATGTCAAAACTGCTTTGTGTGATTTGGGAGCTGGTTTTAGTGTTATGCCTTTATCTTTGTATAAAAGACTTGATTTGAATAAACTCACACCTACTGAAATATCATTGCAAATGGCTGACAAATCAACTGCCATACCTATCGGTATTTGCGAGGATGTGCCCGTTGTTGTTGCAAACGTTACTATCTTAACAAACTTTGTTATTCTTGAGTTGCCCGAGGACGACAACATGTCGATTATCCTTGGTAGACCCTTTTTTAATACTGCAGGGACTGTTATTGATTGCAATAAAAGCAAAGTCACTTTTCATATCAATGATAATGAGCATACGGTGCACTTTCCGAAGAAACAATTCCAAGTGAATGGTATAAATGTTATTGAAGATTCTTTGACACTCACTATTGGAAGTTTTCAACTACCTCTACCTACTGCCAAAAAGAGATATGACATACTTATTGTTGGGGATATGCATATCCCCATTGAGGGAACTTAGTATTTTACGAAAGTTCTTCGGTTTCATGCTAATCGGAAGTGACTGTTAATAAGACTTGATCAACCTTATTAATGGATCATTTGTGAGAGGTATGAAGTTGATGAATCTAGTAGACACAACCTTTTGCTCCCACCTTTTGTTTTTATTTTTCTTAGTCTAATTAAATAAAACGCCATGTTTATCCTATTTTTTGATTTCTCCGTGCAATAATAAAAAAATGACCCAAAAATAAAAGTTCTCAGAATGTCCTGAAAATTTAACATGATTTGTTTCTGAATATTGCTGAATTTCTGGTGGAAATAACATCAGAGGGGGGGTGCACCTGGTGTCCACAAGACAACAGGGCGTGCCAGCTGCCCCAAGCGCGCCCTGATGGGTTGTGGTCACCACGTGGGTCCCCTCACTTATCCCTTTAGCCAATGTCATCTCCTACCTCCAGAAAAAAATCACCATAGCTCTCACTCTCGTGTTCTTGCTCTTAAACCCGCGGATTTCGATCTCTTTGCTTGAAGCTCCGTTTCCGAAACTGTTTTGGGGGATTGCTGCTTGGTATGTGACTCCTCCCTTGCTCCAAGTCGTTTTTGATTTAGTGGATTATTTTTAGAATAATTAGCTACTCTTGGTGCTACTGTAGATGGGCTTGCATGTTGAATTCTTAGAGTTCTGAGTAGTTTAAATGCTTAATATGACCTCTATGCATCCTTAGAAGTAGTTGTTATCAATCTTATGAAGTTTTGTTGACAAAATTTTTGTAGACTAATTTTTTTTAGAAATTTATTTATAGGAATAAG
The DNA here is from genome assembly GCA_039707655.1 of Elymus sibiricus. Taxonomy (NCBI): domain Eukaryota; kingdom Viridiplantae; phylum Streptophyta; class Magnoliopsida; order Poales; family Poaceae; genus Elymus; species Elymus sibiricus. The sequence continues at coordinate 245,117,428 of CM077667.1, read as the reverse complement.
ATGGATTTCTTTAGGAAGTTTTCCTCCAAGAAGAATGCTAAAGGAGTCATTGGGGAATCATCGGACAATGACCTCCACACTCCGAGAACGGCGGAGGTGCGACCGTGCGAATGGCCGCATAATGCCTTCATGGAGGAGGTCGGGTTCCATCAAGAGTTTGCTCAATTCATTGCAAATGCTGGGCTGACTGACTTCCTCGCAGCTGAGTGTGACCAACACCACCTCCTTACAAATTCCTTTGTGCAAGGTTTTCATTTTCTGAGTAGGAATAATCCTCCTGAGGTGTAGTTTAATTTATATGCTGAAACCCGTAAGATACCGCTCACTGACTTTTGTGACATATGTTTGATCCCTTCTGATGGGGAATTAAGAGAGCCTAGACCGACGGAGTTTGAGGAGTTTCTCCTCACTTTAACAGTGGGTGATGAAAGAGGCGTGTCAAATGCCACTGCCACCAGTTTGCAGTTTCCCTCTGTGCATTACTTTGCTTTATTCATCACGAAGTGTTTAATCGCTAGGGAGAAGGTTGGTGCACACAGTGCCCCCGACTTCGCCATTTTACGCCGCGTACTTCACAATGATCACACCTTTAGCATGGGGGCTATTATTGCATGTCGCCTACACCTTAACAGGACTAAGGGAAAGATACATGGTAGTATTTATGCTACTCGCTTAGCGAGACACTTTAATGTTCAAATTCGCCCACATGATTATCCCTTGTCCCAAGTTTATCTAGATCACAAGGCATTGCAGGATCATCAATTTATTGATGCAGCTGATTCTTTTCATAACATTCGCTACAACTTAGTATTGAACATGGTTACCCGTGATGTTATCCCATTGCCTGCACCTGATTTGTTTGATTCTACTGCCAGGAACAGACACAGGACCATGCCAGAGGACATCACAGCCTACCGGAACAACCTGGCAGCGGCTGAGGAGGAGCCCGAGGAGTGGGACGCTCAGGTGCCGTCGCCACCGCACTTCAACTTAGGACCGGATGGCTATTACGGATGGTTACCAAGCTAGGCCCAAAGCCTAAGCTTGGGGGAGTACGTATTTCCACCGACATTATATTCATGTTTACACATTTCATTCCATTTGTCGGTGTCCACACATTTTCATTGTATTATCCATTCTAGATTCATTTTATCGCTTTCTTCTTGCGTGTTTGAAAAACTTTGAGAAAATCCAAAAATATTTCCTGCTTCTTTTTGGTTTTTCTTTCTAGTTTAAATTAATTGTAGTATCAAAAGAAAACCAAAAAAGATTTCTCGTTTCTTCTTTTACTTGTTGGGAGCTTTCCCGTGTAAATAGTTTTTCTCATTTTTGTTTTTCCCTCTTTAATTTGCTTTCTTCAAGAAAAACCAACAACTCTAAAAAATATTTCAGTGTGTTTCTCTAAAATTCTTTTCCTTTTATTTGAGTTGTACGAAGGAGAAGACCACAATGAAACGGTTGAGTGGCTCTCGTATGCATTATTGTTAATCTAACAAAGAGCCCATGTTACTTTGTCTTTTCCTCTTGAATAAACTATTTGCAGATTCCAGCTTAGTCCATGACACTCTTGCAATATTATTATTGTCATATCATTCGGTCGTGCAAGTGAAAGGCAATAATGACGATATTTGATGAAGTGATTGTGGCAAAGAGAAGCGGGTATGAACTCAACTTGTTTTTTTGTAAATCTGTTTAACCTAGTATGCATGATTCAGCATATTATGATCAAACATGTTCGCAATAACAATTATAGATTATAGTTGCTCATGCCATGCTTAAGTAGTTAGGAGTGGATAATGATTTATCTTGGATGTCAACATGCATTAAAATGATTGTGATGTAGTATGATGATATGGTATCCTCCTCCGATTGCTTCACGCATGTAGTTGAATCAAAACCAACATAGCCTTCATGATTTTTATTTTCATGGTGTCCATATCCTACTCATGCTAATATTCAATGTTTATTATTCATAATGCATGTTCATGACCGTTTTCGCTCTCTAGCTGGCCGCTTCTCAATCTATTTGCTAGCCTTCGCCTGTACTAAGCGGAAATAATGCTTGTGCGTCAAAATCCTTGAACCAAAGTTATTCTAGATGAGTCCACAATATCTACCTATATGCGGTATTACCCTGCCGTTCCAAGTAAATTTGCATGTGCCACCTCTAAAATTTCAAATGAACATCTGTTTTGTGTGCCTGGACCACTCATGCCACTTCCATGTTAAGCGGGTTATTCTCATGATGAGTGTTTATTCACTCGTCCTTGCACGAGGGGGGCTGTAATAGGGATTCCCAGTCCCGAAATCAAAAATTGCAAATAATTAAACAAAACTCCCCCAGGAATGTTGTTGGTATGGACGGTACCCATGGATTCGGCTAGCCGTGGAGTGTGTTTGTTGGTGGAGGGGGAGTAAACCTTTACTTTTACCGCTTGGGAACCGCCGCTAATGCGTTTAGCATGGAAGAGTTATTGCTGACATTGTTAGTCATAATCTTTGCTGAAAACCTGGGGGCTACTTAAGCATATATATGTAAACAAGAACAAAAGAGTTCGTAAAAGTTTTTCTTTATCACTTTCAGTTTGTCAACTGAATTGCTTGAGGACAAGCAATAGGTTAAGCTTGGGGAAGTTGATACGTCTCCGTCGTATCTACTTTCCCTAACGCTTTTGCTCTTGTTTTGGACTCTAATTTGCATGATTTGAATGAAACTAACCCGGACTGACGTTGTTTTCGGCGGAACTATCACGGTGTTGTTTTTGTGCAGAAATAAAAGTTCTCGGAACTGGAAAACACTTTTCGGAGAATTATTTTGCAATAAATAAAAAATACTGGGAGCCAAGAACCACCGGAGGGGGTGCCCTGGTTGGGCACGATACACCAGGGCACGCCACCCCTCCAGGCGTGCCTGTTGGGTTGTGCCCACCTCGTGGCCCCACTGACCCTAATTCCAGCACTATAAATTCCTATTTTCGGAGAAAAAAATAGGAGAGAAAGTTTCATCATGTTTTACGATACGGAGCCGTTGCCACCTCCTGTTCTTCATCGGGAGGCCAGATCTGGAGCCCGTTTGGGGCTCCGGAGAGGGGAATCTTCGGTCTTCGTCATCATCAACCCTTCTCCATCGCCAATTCCATGATGCTCCCCACTGGAGTAATTCCTTCATAGGTTGCTGGTCGGTGAGGAGTTGGATGAGATTCATCATGTAATCGAGTTAGTTTTGTTAGGGCTTGATCCCTAGTATCCAATATGTTCTGAGATTGATGTTGCTATGACTTTTCCATGCTTAATGCTTCTCACTAGGGCCTGAGTGCCATGATTTCAGATCTAAACCGTTTATGTTATCACCATTATATCTATGTTCTTGATCCTATCTTGCTAGTCATATGCACCTGCTATGTGTTATGATCCGTAAACCCCGGAGTGACAATAGTCGGGATACTTTCCAGTGATGACCGTAGTTTGAGGAGTTCATGTATTCACTATGTGTTAATGCTTTGTTTCGGTTCTCTATTAAAAGGAGGCCTTAATATCCCTTAGTTTCCTTATAGACCCTGCTGCCACGGGAGGGGAGGACAAAAGATGTCATGCAAGTTCTTTTCCATAAGCACATATGACTATTTACGGAATAGATGCCTACATTACATTTATGATCTGGAGCTAGTTCTGTGTCGCCCTAGGTTATGACTATTATATGATGAATATTATCCAATGAGTTCACCGATCCAGTGCCTACGAGTTTTCCACATATTGCTATTGCTACTGCTACTGTTACACATATTGCTAAGTTACTATTGCTACTGCTACTGTTACACTTGCTACAAAACCACTGCTATCGCTGTTACCGTTACTGTTACTGTTACTACTGCTATCGAAACTATCGTACTAGTTTGCTACTGAGCACTTTGCTCCAGATATTTAATCTCCAGGTGTGGTTGAATTGACAACTCAACTGCTAATCTTTGCAAATATTCTTTGGCTCCCCTTGTGTCGAATCTATAAATTTTGGTTGAATACTCTACCCTCGAAAACGGTTGTGATCCCCTATACTTGTGGGTTATCAAGGATATGGTAGTAGCGTACCTTTTCCTCATTAGTAAACAAAGCAGCAATATCATTCAATTTGGTTAGGTGTCCGATAACAGTTTCATTTTCATAACCATGGAAAGGTTCAGATTCAAATATAGGGATTAACTCATGGTCTACAGAGAATTCATAATCCTTATTAGTAACAAATATAGTAGAAGTAGCAAATTTAGGATCATGTTTCATTTTCTCCATCATAGATTTTTCTTTTAGTTTGGATACTAGCTTCCTCAAGTCGTCTCTATTCTCACAAGCAAGAAGGTCCCTAGATATTTCCTCATCCACAACATAAGCTTCAGTTACATAAGGCAATTCATAACTATTGTGAGAGAGAGGTGTTGTAGGTGATTCAAAATCTTCATCAGTTTCAACATTTTCAAGTTCTCTAGCTTTAGAAATAGGAGTATCAAGTAATTCATTCAGTGGCACAGTTTTAGTTTCATCAAATGTAGCAGTAGTAGTATCATTAATTTCAGAGGTAGCATCATCAAGTTCATGTGACATATCAGGACGATCAACAGGTGGTGGTGTAACAAGCTGATTTAAAACAGTAGGCGAATCAAAAGCATAGCTAGATGGCAGTTCCTTACCTCCTCTCGTGCGAGAGGGGACGATTTTAGTTTGAGTATCTTTCAGATTCTTCATAGTGGCAATTGGATATCATCAAGTTAACAAAATAAATATTGCTATGCTCCCCGGCAACGGTGCCAGAAAAAGGTCTTGATAACCCACAAGTATAGGGGATCGAGACAGTCTTCACGGGTAGTATATCGCCCTAATTTATTGATTCGACAAAAGTGGAGCCAAAGAGTATTTATTGGCCTTAACAGTTGAGTTGTCAATTCAACTACACCTGGGATATCTCTCTGCATCAAAGATTTAGTAGCACGGCAAATAGTAGTAGCAATAGTAACAGTGACAGCGGTAGCGACAATTTTATAACAGTTGTAACAGTAGCAACGACAGTAGTTACTTAGCAAGATTCAATATGAGAAAAGCGTAGGCACGTGGATCGGTGATGGATAATGATTTGGATGACATTGATCATGTAACAGCTACGCAATAGGGCGACACAAAATTAGCTCCAATTCATCAATGTAATGTAGGCATGTATTCCGTATATAGTCATACGTGCTTGCGATAAGAACTTGCATGACATCTTTTGTCCTACCCTCCCGTGGCAGCGGGGTCCTATTGGAAACTAAGGGCTATCAAACTTAACTCGATTACATGATCAATCTCATCCAATCCCACCACCGTCCAGCAAGCCTACAAGGGAATTACTCACTCACGTCGGTGAGCATCATGGAATTGGCAATGGAGAAGGATTGGTGATGACGACGACGACGAATCCCATTCTTCGGAGCCCCAAACGGACTCCAGATCAGCCCTCCAGAGGAAGAACAGGAGGTGGTGGCGGCTCCGTCTCATAAAACGCAATGAAATCTTCTCTCTGATTTTTTCTCCAAAAATGTGAATTTATAGAACTGGAATTAGGGTCGGGGGAGCTGCGTGGGACCCACGAGCCAATAGGGCGCGGCCTGGGCCTAAGCCGTGCTCTCCTTTCTCGTGGCCCCACGGCTGCCCTTCTCTGTAGTTCTTCGCTCCAAAATTCATTATATATTCGAGAAAAATTCACAAAAAAGTTTCGTCCAATTATGAGAACTTTTATTTCTGCACAAAAATAACACCAAGGTAGTTCTGCTGAAAACAGAGTCAGTCCGGGTTAGTTTCATTCAAATAATGCAAGTTAGAGTCCAAAACAAGAGCAGAAGTGTTTGGAAAAGTAGATACGTTGGAGACGTATCAATGATGTCCGAGAAGTATCAAATGTCTATGATGGGTGAACTCAAGCTCTTTCTCAGACCTCAAATTCATCAACAGGAAAATGGGATATTTATCTCCTAGGACTAGTATCTGAGAGACTGTCTGAAGAAGTTCAAAATGCAAGACTGCAATCACCAAGACTACAAAACTCCTATGGCATGAATGGTCAACTTGATGCAGATGTGTTTGGTAAAGATTACAACCAGCAAGCTTATCATTCGATGATTCGTTATCTACTTTATCTATGTGCATCAAGACCTGACATTATGTTGATTGTTTGTATGTGTGCCTGATTCCAAGCTGCACCAAAAGAATCAAACTATCAAGCGGGCAAGCGTATTCTGAGATATTTGGCTCACACCCCCACCTTAGGTTTATGGTGTCCTATGGGAGCACAATTTGAACTCATCGACTATCACGACTGAGATTATGCAGGTGACTGTGTTGATAGGAATCCTACTTCGGGGACATGTCATTTCCTTGGTAGATCTTTTGTTTGTTGGTCATCAAGGAAGCATAATTGTGTCTCATTATTTACGGCTGAGGCCAAATATATTACTGTTGGCGCTTGTTGCACTCAGTACTGTGGATGAAGCAAATAATATATGATTATGGCATCAAGGTCAAGAAGATTCCATTATTGTGCGATAATGAGAGTGCAATCAAAATTGCACACAATCTAGTGCAACGCTCTCACACCAAGCACATACAAACCAGACATCATTTCCTTCGCGATCATGTTGCTCGAGAGGATATTTCCATCATTTTCACCAAGACCCGTGACAATCTCGCAGACATTTTCACCAAGCATCTCGATGAGAAAAGATTATGTGCGTTCGGTGTGAGCTAAATATCCCGGATTCCATGAGCATGCAGTAAGCTGGACTCGACACCCCTGCCAACACTTCCACATCTTCAAAGGAATGGGTGCATAACACTCGAAGAGTCTAAAAATTTCAAAAAAGTGAATTTTTCTTTCTCAGTGTGAAATTATTAATGAAGAACTTACTTGCCAAGTGCCACGATAATTGTGCGCCACTTTGGGTCATATAGTTCTTATACGATGGGTCGCGCCACCATCATTTTCTTCGTTTATCTGATCTGTACGAATGTTTTGATTTTGTCTGCAGCATTTCACTCATTGTTTTCATTCGATAGTTTTATATTTCTTGCCTGAGTGAAATGACTAGGACCCCTGGTTTTCCCTCTTATCTATCTCTCCAAATCTATGTTGATCCGTTACGAATGCATTATTTTATCAGGTTTCGAAGTCTATGTGGAGTCCTTGTCCATGATAAAATCTCGAACCGAATATTATCCACTTTGGCGAAAGCCCTACAAAATTTGGGGTTTCCCGCCCAAGTGAGGACCACGTCTTTCATGATGGTTACCACGTGCTCACCGCAACTGCCTCGTAATCTGAGTTATTGAATTGCAAAAGGCATCATCTGGTGACCGTCCGATCTTCTTCAATCTGTGCGGTTATTTCCTCTCGCATATATATACTGCACCCTCGAATCAGTTTTCCCATTTTCCTCACCGCATAGTCACCTTCTTACTCCCGCAACCCTCGAAAGGCTCCACCTCGAGCACGACGACGCCGTCCTCTTTGCTGCTTGATTGCTGGTACCTGTAGACAAAAAAGGTTGTGTAGCACTTTCGTAGAAGTATCTCAATGAGTAATCATCCCAACAAAGAGCAGAAGAGAGTATTTATGGAGGCGTTTCTGTCATATACAAGTGTCACAAATCTTGTGTGAAGTACTGCTTGAGCTTCTGCAAATACTATTAGTGTCCTGGGTAAACGATAAACTAAAGATGCTAATAAAAGGAGGGTTTAAAGGTGTCTACTAAATATTGAATGAAAGTAAATAACAAGATCTTAAAATGTAAATGGTGTTTCCTGCAATGAAGGAATTAGGTGCGGAGAGATATCAGTTCATGGTAAGAATATATGAATTGTGCCAGTGTGACGATAATACCTTTTAACTTGTATTGTACTCATAGTATTTGATATCAACTTTCTATAGGCGGTTCTCCATAGATTCATGCGACTCCTCCACTAGGGGTTACATTTCATTCTATGGTCCTGCTTCTCTGTTGCCATAGAGTGGTCATTTCCACAATTAAGGTCATAAGACCGGAACCAAGCATTAAGTTCAATGGATCATTGTTATCTCATCTTGTCTTTGATTCTCATAGATACCTCCACCTGTCATGTCAGAGGTCACAGTGTTCCTAAACAATATGTGTTACCTGTGTAGGTCTTGAGATAATGCTTCCTAGGCCCTTAAATTGGAAAACACGCATATAGTTCACTACAACATAGTAAATAGATCATAGTACTACAAATTCAAATGATGACATATAGGATAGGCACATATGAATCTTACCACTTACCTACATCTCCCACACCTAGGGGAATTACCCACTCATAGTTAGAGGGGAATCAATCACAACAGAGAGAGAAACCATGAAAACATATAGATAATATTGACGGAATCCACAAGGAGATGAAATGGTGCTCAAATAGTCTTGATCTCAGATGAGATGGAGTAGAGATTACAAGTTCCAAACCATCTTACAATTGTGAATGAGGCGATGCTGATGATGGAGATGAAAGGACTAAAAACTACGATGATGCTCGTGAGTTCTTTAGATCCACCTTTCTCCTATTCTGGATGGTGTTGCGGCACTAGGGTTCTCATCTCCTCATGGTAACTTCACGAAAGTTGCTTGTATAGACGCGGAGGGGTTGTGGGAATGCCGTCTTTCACTCTGGTGCGTGATACGTCTCAGTCGTATCTATAATTTTTGATTGTTCCATACCAATATTCTACAACTTTCATATACTTTTGGCAACATTTTATATTATTTTTGGACTAACATATTGATCCATTGCCCAGTGCAAGTTCCTGTTTTTTGCAAGTATTTTGTTTCGCAGAAAATCCATATGAAATGTAGTCCAAACACGATAAAAATTTACAAAGAATTATTTTGGAATAGATGGGATTTTTAGGAAGTAGAATCAACGCAACACGGTGCCCGAGGTGGTCACAAGGCAACAGGGCGCGGCTAGTCGGTCTCAACGCGTTGGGTTGCCTTGTGTCTGCCTCTAACGTCGGTTGGGGTCATACTTTATCCACAAGAAAGATAATTTTCGGATACAATTCCCGTCAAAATTTCAGCCCAATCGGAGTTAAGGATCTTCAGGAATTTAGGAAACGGTGAAACGTCAGAAAACAGGAATGTGAGACAGAAGAGAAACAGAGAAAGAGAGAGATCCAACCTCGGAGGGGCTCCTACCCTCTGGGAGACATGGCAGCCACGGACCAGAGGGGAAACTCTCCTCCCATCTAGGGGGGGGGAGACCAAGCAAGAAGAAGGAGGGGGCTCTCTCCCCCTCCCTTCCGTGGCACCAGAACACGCCGCCAGGGCAACCATCATGATGGCGATCTACACCAACAACTTCACCGCCGTCATCACCAACTATCTCCCCCTCTGTGCAGTGATGTACCCTTTGTTTTCCCCGCTGTAATCTCTACTTGAACATGGAGCTTAATGCTATATATTATTACCCAATGATGTGTGGCTATCCTATGATGTTTGAGTAGATCCTTAATGTCCTACGGGTTAATTGTGGTATGGTGTGATTGATATGCGTTGTATGTTAATATGGTGTTGTCCTATTGTGCCCTCCGTGTTGCGCAAGCATGTGGGATTACCGCTGTAGGGTGTTGCAATACGTTCATGATTCGCTTATAGTAGGTGGTGAGAGTGGCGGAAACTTACACCCGAGTAAGGGGGTTGTTGCGTATGGGAGTAAAGAGGACTTGTTACTTAATGCTATGGTTGGGTTTTACCTTAATGATCTTTAGTGGTTGCGGATGCTTGCTAGAGTTCCAATCATAAGTGCATGTGATCCAAGTACTGAAAGCATGTTAGCGTATACCTCTCCCTCATTGCATATGATAAGTATCTATCGTGTTATATTCAATTGCCTGTGGACAATCTTTCTCTTGTGTTACAAAAGACTCTTTACTAAACTATTAATTTTTATTATCTCCCAAAGTACTCCTAGTTTTATTCTCGCAAAGTACTCCTAGTTCTATTCTCGCAAAGTATTTCTAGTTCCCATAAAATGTTTATTTCTTGTTCTAGCTAAAGTAAGCGTTAGCGTGCGTAGAGTTGTATCAGTGCTCGATAGAACTTGAGAGCATTTTAGTCCTACCTTTAGCTCCTCGTTGGGTTCGACACTCTTACTCATCGAAAAGGCTTCAAACGAGCCCCTATACTCGGGGGATTATCAAGACCATTTTCTTGCGCCGTTGTCGGGGAGCAATATCGTGGGGTTGATATTCTCGCATGTGCTTGTTTTCTTTATCTCTAAGTTATTTTACTTTCAGTTCTTGTTTTCTATCTTTAGTTATGGGTAGGGAAAGTAAAATACCAAAAAAAATTAGATGCACTTGCTACCCCAAAAGTTGAGGAACCACTAGTGTTCCGTACTACCGAAGCTTTCTACTTCGATCATTTTCGATCCCTTTGTGCTCGTGCTGAAAACCCAATTAGCTTAGTTGGGGTAAAATCATAGATGAGCATACTTATTTTGTGAGACACCGCTTGTCTCAAAAAGGGAAACTCTTATGGCATCAAATTAATTGTTTGTGTTGCTATGCTTGGAATTTATGCGAAATACATAATTTTACTTGTTGTTCTAAAGACACTAAAAAACACCTTCCCTACCAATGTGATTTTAATGATTACGAAATACTATGTTCTTATGCCAAGGATGATATTTATTATGATATTGAACAAATTGAAGAATTTGTTGCTTTTAAGAGTGCATATGAAATTGCTTCTTTATTTGAAAAGTATTATGTTATTCTTTACAAATATGACAATTTTGCCATACTTCAATATTGCTATGAAAACTATGCTTCTAATGATTATGTTAAATAATTTATTGAGAGAATTTCTGCTACCTTGGAAGAGACTAATATTTTGCAGGAACCTATGGAATAAGAAATTGCTGAAACTGTGAGCTCATTAGATGAAAAGGATGAGGAGGAGAGCGAAGAAGAAAAGCATGAAGAGTGGATTGATCACCCGTTCCCACGTTCTGATGAGAGTAAATCTTTGACTCATACATTGTTTAATTTCGCTTCGTGCTTACCGAAGGGTGAACGCTATATAATTGCTATGATCCCTTTGATTCATTTGAAATGTCCTTTTTATGGACTTGATGCTTTCTATGCTTGTGGCCATGATGCCAATATGAATTATGCTTATGGAGATGAACTTGCTATAGTTTCTTATGTTAAGCATGAAATTTTTGCTATTGCATGATAGTCCTATTATCTTTTTGAATTCTCATGACTACACTATATCGAAGAAGTTTGCGCTTATTAAGGATTATATTGATGGGTTGCATTTTACTATTACACATGATGATTTTTATGGATATAATATATGTGTTTGCTGCTCCTACTTTCAATTATTACGAGAGAGGAACCAAATCTTCACCTCTCTATGTTTCCAATACGATAGAATTGCAAGAAACTATTTATACTATGCATTAGCCTTTACGTTGTGTGCACGAATTGTTATTCTATGACATGCCTATGCATATGATGAGAGTTAGACTTCATTGTTACATGCTATCTATTGCATTGTGCTCACTACTAAATTACAAATCATTACTAATTAAAATTGGCTTTGATATACCTTGGGATCCGGGTGGATCAATTAGTTGAGCACTGTATGCCTAGCTTAATGGATTTAAAGAAAGCGCTGCCAGGGAGACAACCCGGAAGTTTTATAGAGTCATTTTATTCTATTGTGTGATTTTAAAATAATAAAAAAAAGAAAATAAAGTGGGGAACTTAAAAAGTTTTCAAAAAGAAAAGTGAAAGTGAGAAAGACGAGCACCATTGAAGTGGGGTCTAGCCTTGAACTTTCTTCATGCCCATGGAAACTTTGTGAATCTTGATTACGGAAACTTTTCAACAAAAATAATTATCCCCATGTACAAATACATTGTATTATATAAATAATGTGCCATGATTTACCTTTAGTATGTTTGAATTACGTGTTTGATGTGTGCTGTACAAAAACAGAAACTTTTTTCGTAGTGTTCGAATTTTCATATTTTACTGGAGCATGCAAAAATTCTTAAATTTTTACACAATACTTTTATAATTTTTTTATTACATCCTATTGTTTCGGAATTTTGTGAGTTACACAAGTATATGTTTCATATGTATCTTTATAGACCGTCCTGTTTTTCACAGATAGCTGTTATAGTCTCTTTGTCTGCTTATGTTTGAAATCTTGTTGATCCCCATTGACTTGGAAGCCATAGAATTGTGATTGAATATAATAGGAAATGTTTTATTATAATAATAAAATAATTGTATGGCAATACATGATGGGATTTGTTGTTATATGTTCTAACTTCTCAAATAAAAGTACTGTTAAGTTTTGTGTGGGTCAAGTGTTCGAAGATCGAGGATGTATCAATATGAGAAGAATAAGGAGAGGAAAGAGTTCAAGCTTGGGGATGCCGAAGGCACCCCAAGTAAATATTCAAGGACACTCAAGCGTCTAAGCTTGGGGATGCCCCGTAAGGCATCCCATCTTTCTTCTTCAACAATTATCAGTATGTCTCCGTTTTTGTTCTGTTCACATGATATGCGTAAATTCTTGGAGCGTCGTGTGTCTTTTCTTTTTCATTTAATAATGCACCATGCTGATATGGGATAGTACTTGGTTGATTTATAGAATGCTCTTTGCATTATACTTCCATCTTTTGGGTATGGCTTTATAAAATGCTTCGTGTGCTTCACTTATATCTTTTGAAGTTTGGACGCTCATCTTTCTACATTGTGAACACCGTTATTTGTAGAATGCTCTTTGGCTTCACTTATATTTATTAAACCATGTCCAGGTATTTTATAGATAGAATTAAACTCTCATGCTTCACTTATATCTATTTAGAGAGTTAACATGAATTGGTCATTCACATGGTTAGTCATTAAATCCTACATAAAACTTGTAGATCACTGAATATGATATGTTTGATTCCTTGCAATAGTTTTGCGACATTAAGATAGTAATATGTGGGTGCACTAGTGGATGATGATGGTTTGGTAGGAATATCGATGTTATGCTTTGTGATCTCCTGTTCATTAAAGTGTTGGTTATGGCATGACGGGATGTTGGATCACTTCTATTCCTCGTTGAAATCCTTGTGTTGTTTGAGTCGGGGGCACGCGATGGTTAACTCCTCCCAACCTCCTACCTAGGGGTGCACTGGTAGTACTTTGCTTCGATATAGCTAATAAAACTTTCACAATAAGTATATGAGTTCTTTACTCTAATGTGAGTCCATAGATTATACGCACTCCCACCTTTCACAGTTTGCTAGCCTCTTCGGTATCGTGCATTGCCATTTCTCACCTCGAGAGTCAGTGCGGACTTCGCCAATGCATCCAAACCCCGGGATATGATATGCTCTATCACACATAAGTCTCCTTATATCTTCCTCAAAACAGCCACCATACCTACCTATCATGACATTTCCATAGCCATTCCGAGATATATTGCCATGCAACTTCCACCGTTCCGTCACATGACTTATGTGTTCATTATCATATTGCTTTACATGATCATATAGTTGACATAGTATTCGTGGCAAAGCCACCGTTCATCATTATGTATATGTTGCGCTAGATCATTGCACATCCTGGTACACTGCCAGAGGGAGTCATACAGAGTCATAATTGTTCTTCATTGAGTTGTAAGTAAATAAAAATGTGATGATCATCATTATTAGAGCACTGTCCTAGTGAGGAAAGGATGATGGAGACTATGATTCCCCCATAAGTTGGTATGAGACTCCAGACAAAAAAAGAGAAATGGGGGAGGCGGAAAAAAGTTCACCATGAAAAAATGAGAGAAAAGAGAGAAGGGGCAGTGTTACTATCCATTTACCACACTTGTGCCTCAAAGTGGCACCATGTTCTTCATATAGAGAGTTTCCGAGTTGTCATTTGCATATGCTAATGGGATTTTTTTTATAGAACTTGGCTTGTATATTCTGATGACGGGCTTCCTCAAATGCCCGAGGTCTTCATGAGAAAGCAAGTTGGATGCAAGCCCACTTAGTTTCATTTGAGCTTTCATACACTTATAGCTCTAGTGCATCCGTTGCATGGCAATCCCTACTCCTAGCATCGATATTGATTGATGGGCATCTCCATAGCCCGTTGATCCGCCAAGTTGATGTGAGACTTTCCCACCTTTTGACTTATTGATCTCTACCACCGTATTATATTCCACCCGTAGTGATATATCCATGGCTCACGCTCATGTATGGAGTGCAATTGAAAATGCTGAAGTGCGTCCAAAAGTTTGAACCAAATGCCTGACTTGACGTCGGGGTGATCATGATTTGTACTTGTGTTAGGAAGACAGAGTCATGCCATGCTTACATGATTAAATGTGTAGGGATAACGTTCTTTAGCATCATTTATTTTGAAAGACATGATTGTTTGTTAGTAAACCTAAGTATGGTTGTCTTTATGTCAAATGATAGACTATTGCCTTGAATCACTTGTATCTTAATATTCATGCCATGATTAGACATTTGTTCAAGATTATGTTAGGTAGAATTCCACATCAAAAATTATCTTTTTTATCATTTACCTACCCGAGGACGAGCAGGAATTAAGCTTGGGGATGTCTCCATTGTATCTATAATTTTTGATTATTCCATACCAATATTCTACAACTTTCATATACTTTTTGGCAACATTTTATTATTTTTGGGACTAACATCTTGATCCAATGCCCAGTGCCAGTTGTTGTTTTTTTGCATGTTTTCTGTTTCGCAGAAAATCCATATCAAATGAAGTCCAAACATTCTAAAAATTTATGGAGAATTATTTTGGAATATATGTGATTTTTAGGAAGAAGAATCAACACAAGATGGTGCCTGAGGTGGTCACAACGCAACAGGGCGCGACCAGGGGGTCTGGGCATGCTGGGTTGCCTTGTGAGTCCCACGAACGTCAATTCCTGCCCTTCTTTCTCCGCAAGAACGATAATTCCGAATAAAAATCCCCTCAAAATTTCAGCCCAATCGGAGTTACGGATCTCTGGGAATTTAAGAAATGGGGAAACGTCGGAAAATGGGAAAGTGAAACAGAGAGAGATCCAATCTCGGAAGGGCTCCTGCCCTCCGGGAGCCATGGAAGCCATGGACCAGAGGGGAAACTCTCCTCCCATCTAGGGAGGGGAGACCAAGGAAGAAGAAAAAAAGGAGGGGGGTTGTCTCCCCCTCTCTTTCGGTGGCGCTTGAACGCCACCAGGGCAACCATCGTGACGGTGATCTACACCAACAACTTCGCCGCCGTCATCATTAACTCTCTCCCCCTCTATGCAGCGGTGTAACCTCTCTTTTCCCCCATTGTAATCTCTACTTGAACATGGTGCTTAATGCTATATATTATTACCCAATGATGTGCCGATATCCTATGATGTTTGAGTAGATCCTTTTTGTCCTACATGTTAATTGTGGTATGGTGTGATTGATATGAGTTGTATGTTAATATGGTGTTGCCCTATGGTGCCCTCAGTGTTCCGCAAGCATGTGGGATTACCGGTTTAGGGTGTTGCAACACGTTCATGATTGGCTTATGGTGGGTGGCGAGAGTGACGGAAACTTACACCCGAGTAAAAGGTTTGTTGCGTATGGGAGTAAAGAGGACGTGTTACTTAATGCTATGGTTGGGTTCGACCTTAATGATCTTTAGTAGTTGCGTATTCTTACCAGAGTTCAAATCATAAGTTCATGTGATCCAAGTACAGAAAGTATGTTAGCGTATGCCTCTCCCTCATTGCATATGATAAGTATCTGTCGTGTTATATTCAATTGCCTATGGACAATCTTTCTCTTGTGTTACAAAAAGCTCGTTACCAAACTATTAACTTTTATAATCTCAGAAAGTACTCTTAGTTTTATTCTCGCAAAGTACTCCTAGTTTTATTCTCGCAAAGTATTTCTAGTTTCCTTCCCGCAAAGTAGTTTATTTCTTATTCTAGGTAAAGTAAGCGTTAGCGTGCATAGAGTTGTATCGGTGGTCGATAGAACTTGAGAGAATATAAATTCTACCTTTAGCTCCTCGTTGGGTTTGACACTCTTACTTATCGAAAAAGGCTACAAACGATCCCCTATACGTGGGGGTTATCAGTGCGCCTATTGAAAATGCTCTCTTCAGGAAAGTTGCTCCAATTTGCTTGATTTGCATCAATCTCCTTTGGTTTCCTTCGAAATATGATATTTCCTGTTGTCCAAAGGACAAAGTAGATTTTCCCTCTTTTGTTGGATTAGCATTAGAAATATCTAAAGAATAACAAAAATCCAGTGAAACCAAATGGAAATCACTATGAAAAACATATCAAATTCTCGAGCTATCCACTCCCACAAGCTTAAGATTTGCTTGTCCTCGAGAAAACAAGAAATCAAGAGAGTGAAAAGCTGCTTGGTTGAGTGGAAAGAACTTTAAAGGATCAAGAAAATACATCATATCCATCCTCTCTTATGCTGCAAGATCAATCAAGAAAGTATTTACAATTCAATGGTTGCAGCTAAACTCGTTTCCTAACCACGTATAGTCTCATACCATTAGTTATAATTTCTCAAAAAAACATTCTTCGCTAACCAAGTGTTTAGGAAAGTGAGGGTGTTCATCTATTGTATGTATATTCAACTTAAGCTCACTCTTCAAAATGCATTTAGAAGGTTTGGAGATCAACGATAGCAAAGTACTCAAGTTTTTCATTAACACCCACTAATGCATCCTTGTCATATGGCTCCCAAACACTTCTCTGAGTCATTGTTCTTCGGGATTTCAACTCTTGGTGACGGAGTTATGCCAGAATTCACTATATGCAATTGGGTTTCGCCGTGGCTTAATTTCATGCACTATGGATCAAGAATGGTTTTCCCTTTTGAGCTTAGCGATCAGTGCTTTTATTTACCACTTGCACACTCCCTTGGGGAAGGTCGATCGTTTACTACACAATCCCCAAGTTCGTGACGGAGTTGCAATTACACGAATTATCTTAACATATAGCAACGAGACGTAAAGCCAGCCTAGGGCTGGAGCTCCGCGATTTATCATCCCTCTAAACATCTCCATCAATAGGTGTCATCTAGTCAATCAAAATCAGCATGTGGAGTTGAATTGCTTAAGTACTCATTCTCTTCGAAAGTTCTTGGCCTCCAAAATTTTCAGATTTTTCATGTAAAAAAACATTCTTTCCCACAAGGTTTGACATCAAAATCTGAAATTGGGAGTTATGACTAGATGTTATTCAACTAACATGCATGGGGAACTAATTCAAGTGCAGTTAGTCAACTGAAAATTCTTCCTCAAATAATATTGTGAGACAAGGGATTATGTATATGCTTTACCTTCTCAGTCTGGCTCATTCTTCCCGTTCATCAAGTCCCAATTCATTCTCTTCGTTTCCTCTTGCTAGTAGAGAACAAGCCTGTAGGCTCAAAGAAAATAAACAAAAAGAACTACAACAAGGCAAAACCAAAGTGCGCTCCTCATTTTATTATGCAAAATGAAAATAAACATGCAAAATACAAAAGAAAAATAAATATGCATGTATCGATAACAAGGGGATGAGCTCCCCCAAGCTTAGGTTCTTGGCCTACTCTCTAGTCCAGGTCCTCGTCATCGTCGCCCCCCTAGCCAAACTGTGGCCACTGGTGGGATGGGCCACTAGAGGACGAACCTCCTGCTCCAGGATCTGGCTACCTGATGACCCACAAGTATAGGGGATCAATTGTAGTCCTTTTGATAAGTAAGAGTGTCGAATCCAACAAGGAGCAGAAGGAAATGACAAGCGGTTTTCAGCAAGTGCTATAAGTAACAATGATAGATAGTTTTGTAGCAAGATATTTCGTAACAAGTAACAATTAATAAAATTAACAAAGGTGAAGTGATACGTCTCCGTCGTCTCTATAATTTTTGATTGTTACATGCCAATAATCTACAACTTTCATATACTTTTGGCAACATTCTATATTATTTTTGGGACTAACCTACCTATCCAGTGCCCAGTGTCAGTTCTTGCTTTTTGTGTGTTTTTTGTTTCATAGAATATCCATGTCAAACGAAGTCCAAATGCGATAAAAATTTACGGAGATTTTTTCGGAATATATGTGAATTTTGGGAAGAAGAATCAACGCAACACGATGCTCGAGGGCCCACAAGCCAATGGGGCGCGACCAGGGGGTGGTCGCACCCTGATAGCTTATGGCCACCCCTTAAGTCGTCTGGATCTCTTCTTTCGCCACAAGAAAGATAATTTCACGATAAAAATCCCCTCAAAATTTCAGCCCAATTGGAGTTAATCATCTCCGGATATTTAAGAAACGGTGAAGGGGTCAGAAAAGAGTCGCGAAAACAGGAGAGAAACAAAGAGCGAGAGATCCAAACTCGGAGGGGCTCCTGCCCTCCGGGAGCCATGGCGGACATGGACCCGAGGGGAAACTCTCCTCCCATATAGGGGGGGACCAATGAAGAAGAAGAAGGAGGAAGTCTCTCCCCCTCTCTCCCGGTGGCGCCGGAGTGCCGCTAGGGCAACCATCGTGACAGTGATCTACACCAACAACTTCGTTGCTGTCACCACCAACTCTCTCCCCTTATGCAGCAGTGTAAAACCTCTCTTCCCCACTGTAATCTCTACTTAAACATGGGTGCTTAATGCTATATATTATTATGCAATGACGTGTGGCTATCCTATGAAGTTTGAGTAGATTTGTTTTGTCCTATGGGTTAATTGTGGTATGATGTTATTGATATGAGTTGTATGTTGATATAATGTTGTCCTATGGTGCCTTCCGTGCCGCGCACACATGGAGGATTCCTGTTGTAGGGTGTTGAAATACGTTCATGACTCGCTTATAGTGGGTGGCGAGAGTGACAAAAGCTTACACCCGAGTAAGGGGGTTGTTGCGTATGGGAGTAAAGAGGACTTGATGTTTAATGCTATGGTTGGGTTTTACCTTAATGATATTTAGTAGTTGCGGATGCTTGCTAGAGTTCCAATCATAATTGCATATGATCCAAGTACGGAAAGTGTGTTAACATACGCCTCTCCCTCATTACATATGATAAGTATCTATCGTGTTATATTTAATTGCCTATGGACAATCTTTCTCTTGCATTACAAAAAGCTTTCTACTAAATAACTAACTTAATTAATCTTTATAAAAATGGCCCCTAACTTTTATCTACTTGTTCTTTATTTTCTTTCAAAACTATCTATTACACCTACTAAGTACTTATAGTTTTATTCCCGCAAAATAGTTTCATACTTGTTCCAGGTAAAGTAAGCGTTAGCGTGCGTAGAGTTGTATCGGTGGTCGATAGAACTTGAGAGAATATTAATTCTACCTTTAGCTCTTCGTTGCGTTCGACACTCTTACTTATCGAAAAGGCTACAAATGACCCCCTACACTTGTGGGTTGTCATGCAGCAAGGTGGCCCAATCCTTTTTGTAGTAAAGGACAAGCTTGAAAGTTCTCTTATATAAAGCAAAGCGCTCTCATGGACACATGGGAATTTCCGTCTAGTCACGTTCATCATGTTTAGTTGATTCATGTTCGTTACTTTGATAATTTGATATGTGGGTGGACCGGTGCTAAGGTGTTGTTCTTTCTTGAATGAACAACCCACTTATGATTACCCCCTCTCGCAAGCATTCTCAATTACGAATGAAGAATTAAGATTAATCTAACCATAGCATTAAACGTGTGCATCCAAATCAGCCCGTTATGGAACAACTCATAAACTAGGGTTTAAGCTTATGTCACTCTCGCCACCCATCATCTACTTATCATTACCCAATGCTTCCCTTTAGGCCCAAATAGTGTCATGTAGTCGACGTTCACATGACACCACTAAAGGAAGACCAACATAAATATCATCAAAATATCGAATGAATACCAACATCACATGATTACTTATAACAAGACTTCAACCATGTCCTCAAGAACAAAAGCAACTACTCACAAATCATGTTTACGTTCAAGACCAGGGGTGTATTGCATATCATTAAGGATCTGAACATATAATCTTCCACCAAATAAACCAACTATCATCAACTATGAGATGTAATCAACACTATTAGCAACCCACAGGTACCAATCCGAGGTTTTGAGACAAAGATTGAATACAAGAGATGCACTAGGGTTTGACATGAGATGGTGCTAGTGAAGGGGTTGATGAAGATTGATCATCACACGATGGAGGAAGTGTTGGCGATGATGATGGCTTTGATTTCCCCCTCCCGAAGGGAAGTTTCCCCGACGGAATTACTCCGCCGGAGAGCAAAAGTGCTCCTATCAAAGTTCCGCCTCGAGACGATGGTGCTTTGTCCTAAAAGTATCCACTTGATTTTTTCTAGGTCAAAACCCATAATATAGTAGGAGAGGGGCACAAGAGACCGCATATGGACCCACAAGGCATTAGGGCACGCCTAGGGGGGTGGGCGTGCCCTGTTTCCTTGTGAGCGATAGGTGGCCCCCCTCTAGTATTTCGTGTCCAGTATTTTTTATATATTCCAAAAATATTCTACGTAAAATTTCAGGTCAGTCGGAGTCCAAAACAATAGATCAACATGAGTACTTTACGTATTATCGATTGACTCAAAAGGGAAACACTTACGGGATCAAATTAAATTGTTGCATTGGTATGCTTGGAATTTATGCTTGAGATGTGATTATACTTGTTGCTCTAAGATTGAGGCTCCACACCTTCCCTCTTAATGTGAATTTAATGATAGTGAAACCTTGGCTTCTTATGGTTTTTTTGACTATGAACATTAGAGTAACACCCCACTGCAATTTTTATTAATTAATCAAAAAGGAGCAAGTATCTACATCTAGGCTTGAGGTAAGCCCACAAAGAAATAAAATAGCTAAAGGCTGAGCAACTAAGCAGGAAACAAGAAGGAAAAATAAGAGAAAATAAAAGAAATAAAGAGAAAAATATACATTAGGATCGAATCCAGCCAAGTATTATACAAGTCTGCATATTTCTTCTTCATTCTGTATCTCACCCATTCTAGTTCAACAAAGAATGTGTTCCTCCATCTCTGGAATGTTGGAGGAATGTGTTGAAAAATATAGTTGTTTCTGGTTATCCAAATACCCCATGAAGCAAGGATGATGACTTCCATAAAGAAAGGTACATTGAGCTTCTCTTTGTTATCTGCAAAAGCTTCAAGAACTGAGAGGTTGGGGTTTCTGTTAGGACACACAAAATCCCAACAGATAGCAGCAAAAGGACAGCTCCAGAAAACGTGATGAAGTGTTTCCTCCAATTGACAATTTAGTGTGGCACAAAGATATGATTCCAAGTAGAAATTCTTCCTTCTTAGCAGATTTCTTGTATTCAATCTGTCATGCACCAACATCTAGAAAAAACTTTATGTTTAGGCTGATAGGAGCTATTCCAAATCCATTGGAAATGTAGTGGGACCATTTATGATCCTATAAGGACCTTGTATGCTTTAACAGAAGAAAATGAATTATTTCCCCAAATATAAGGCCATGTATATGTGTATTCAATATCAGGAGAAGCTCTCAGAGTCTCACATATGTCCTCCATTTGAGTAAACTCTTGGAAGGCCTGTTTAGATAGTGGCATGTGAAACATATCTTCCATATATTCAAATTATAGACCAGTTGCCACAGAAATGTGCTGGTTCTTGGTGAAAGATAATAAATGTGGAAACATCTGGTGTAAACATCTATCCTGCCAAAGGTCTGTCCAGAAGAGAACACTTTTTCCATCTCCAACATGATATCTTGCCATAGCTTTGTACCAATCTACTAAACCAAGAATAGATTTTCACCAAAATGAACCTTCAGCATGAGAACTAGGAAGCTGCCCATTATTATAGTATGTCTCCCAAATCAGGTATACCCAGGGGATATTCTGCCTATTATGGAACTTATGAAGGTTTTTCAATAGAAGTGCTTTGTTTTGCACTTGAATATCCAGAACTCCCAGCCCTCCTTGCTTTTTTTGTCCTGCAAACTGTTGTCCATTTGACCATGGCAGGTCTATGATCTTCCAAGTCTGGTCCTCTCCACAGACAGCGTCTCAAATACTTATTAACTTGATTCTTGATGGTAATTGGAACATCCAAGCATGTCATGAAGAAAACAATTAGAGAGGCTAGCACAGATTTTACTAGCAATAGTCTGCAAGCCATAGACATGAAAGTGGCCAGTCTAGCCGATCTGGAGGAAACTCTATTAACCAAAGGCAGACATTGTTCCACTCTGGGTTTTACCAGTCCTAAAGGTAAACCAAGATATGTAATAGGAAATGATCCTCTGGAACAATTAAGGATACCAGTAAACAAATCCACTTTGTCTTCTACAATGTTGATTGGAATAAGATTTGACTTATTATAGTTCACTTTCAAACCAGTGGCAGAAGCAAAGGTGTTTAGCAGTGCTTTGAGACATAGCAGCTCTCTAGAATCAGCTTGTAGTACAACAAGTGTATCATCAACATATTGGACCGCAGGAAAATCTGGGCATGAGTTCACTTGCAGAGGAGGGGTGATCAGTCCTTGTGATGAGGCTTTATTTAAAATAGATTGAAGCAGGTCAGTAGCAATCACAAAAAGGAGGGATAAAAGAGGGTCACCTTGCCTGACCCCTCTCAAACAATAAAATTTCTTTCCAGGAACTCCATTGAGCAAAACAGGTGAAGGGACAGACTTAAAAAGCATTTCCATCCACATAACCCATCTATCATGAAAACCTTTTACCTTTAAGATGTCAATCATGGATTGATGTTTAATTGTGTCAAATGCCTTTTCAAAATCAAGCTTCAATAAAACAATTTCTTCTTGAGACCTTTTACATTAATGCAAGTACTCATAGGCCCAGCCCACACGGTCTTGTAAAGATCTTTCTTTTAAAAAACCATGTTGATTGATATGAACCGATTGCATAATCACCTTTTGAAGCATGTTGGCTAAAAGTTTAGTAATGATCTTGAGACAACAATTAAGTAGGGAAATGGGTCTGAAATCATTGGGAGTTGATGGGGAATTCTTTTTAGGGATCAAGGTAATGAATGAAGTGTTGATACTCTCTAGAGAAACAGATCCATCATAGAAACTGTGAATCAAGTTTGTGACATTAGGCTTAATTATGTCCTAGCAGGCCTTGAAGAACTCTTTATTAACGCCATCGGGTCTAGGAGATTTATCATTTGGTAGCAGAGTCACAACCTCCTTGATTTCTTCATCAGTAAAAGGTTTTTCCAGCCCAACAAAAATATCTGGATCATGTTCACTGTTATACAAGGAAGAAAGGTCAAAATGCATAGTGGTCTTCTCAGTTTGACCCAGTCTCCTTTTAAATGCTTCCTAGAGGATTGCTGCTTTTCCTGCATGGTCAGATATGTCAATATGATCCTCATTTTGGAGAATGGCAATGTGGTTATGTCTCTGATTCATAGAGGCCTTGGTGTGAAAAAACTTTGTATTCTCATCTCCAAACTTAACCCCTTTAATTGTGCCTCTCTGTTTCCAATAGATCCTTTGATTGTTAAGTAACACAAGGAGGTAGTCTTTAAAAATATTTTTGCAATTCTCTTCAAACTGTCCCAGGTCTCTAAATTCCTCAAGAACATCAAAGAAGGAGATTACTTCATTAATCTCAGCAATCTGGTTTTTCAAAAAAGAAAGATTTCTGGCCCACATTTTGATAGCTCTTATGAGGTTCTTAAATTTAGCATTAATTCTTTTTGCAGCATCAGCATGACCCACTGGAATATTCCAGGCAGTACTTACAATATCACTGAAGTCAGAGTGTTGTAACCAGTAGTTCTCAAACCTGAATATATTAGATTTAGGGATGGAAGTTCCAATTTCAATCATACATGGCAAGTGATCAGGAATTGGTTTAGCAAGTGGAAGCATAGTGGATTCAGGATAGACAGTCATCCAAGAAGTAGAAGTGAAGAACCAATCCAATTTCTCTAGAAGAGGGGACTCCTGCATATTACTCCAGCTATATTTTCTGCCTTTTAGAGGTAGTTCCACTAGTCCAAGATTTCTAATAGCATCATTGAATAATAACATTTCATTCACATCCCCTCCAGGTTTATATCTGTCAGAGGGTGTTCTAATAAAATTAAAATCACCCATAATGATCCAATCTATCTCAACTGGCATCTGAATATTAGAAAACCAATCCAAGAACTCAATTTTCTCTTCATGTACACATGGGCCATAAATATTTGTTAATATCCAAGACTGGCTAGACATACAACTGGTGAACTGAACAGACAGATAAAACTTATTTTGGAAAACCATCTCCCCTATAGATTTCCATTCCACACAATAAGAAGACCAACAGATGCACCCACAGAGGGTGGGTAAACAAATTTATTGAGCCCATTGGGGCAAAAGTTTTTAAGATAAGCAGAGTCAAAGTGTTCTCTCTTAGTTTCCCGAAGGCACATAATGGCACATGCACTTCCTCAATTTTGCTTTTTATAGCAACCCACTTATTTTTATCATTAAGACCTCTAATGTTCCAGTTCAGTATATTCCATTTCCTGTTGTTATTCATGGAAACTCATCTGAAGATTCCAAATTTGGCAGTGCCAACACATACCACATCTCAGAGCATTACAGGCATTTATTAGCATAATGATATCATCTAGCATCAAAGTCATAGAGAACTTGTTCCAAGACTCATAATTACATAAGGGATAGTTTAACATCATAGCAGCAGAAATGGACCAGCAAAATCTTATAAAGTCACCAACCAAAATAATATAATTCTCCTTCTCTAAGGGCCTGTTTCTAGTATCCAGACACATCATTTATCTCCTGGGATGGTAGATTTTCCTTTGGCCAAGACACCTTGGCCAGCCCTTCTGCTTCTTTCTTCTTAGGTTTCTTGGAGATCTTTCCTCCCAGCTCTTCCTTAGCTACCTTACAAAATGCAGAAGCAATATTTTTAGCCACATTTTTATGAGCTACAAGTGGGACAACATTACAAGGCAGGCATTTGTTACTAGAGCAAGAGTTTCTTTTATAGCCTGTATTTTTTTCTGACCCTATCACTTCTTCTTACCTCTGTTTCCACCAAAGGAGTTTTGCCCCCCTCCTCTTCCTAGAATTCCCAGGTCCAAAAGGAAGGAGGAGAGTCTGATCAGAGCTTAAAATCTGAGAACTGTCCTCTTCAGCAGGCTCTTTTTCCTGTTCTTGGGAGGGAGCTTCATCCATGAGGGAGGCTTTGCATTTAGGAGCCTGAGATACAGAGCAATAATCAGGTATATGAAAAGTTATAGCACCTTGAAGATCTTCCTTTTCAGTGATAATTTTCCACATAGATGATTTAAGAAGTTGTAGGGTCCATCCAAATCTATCAGGTGTCATGAACAAGTGCACAATAAAATTAAACCAACTTACATGAATATCCACAGATAGGACATTGCTTCTCCTCTCATCCTTACTTGCAAAATGTTGTGCCCAAGTTCCACACCTTCATCAGACATGATTGTATCATAATTAGCAATAGCAGTTGAGTGAAGGTTTTTCAGCTTAAGCAGATCATCATCTACAAGATTGGTGTATTCCAAGGGCTTATCCAGGACTTGCTTCCAGGCATTATCAGAATCAAAGGGAGCTCAAGTTGGCACAAAAAATATTAAAGAGGGAGATAAAGTACCTGCAATCTCATTTTGTGCATTGCTAGAAGGGATATCAAAATGAACAGTGACATGCTCCACTGCCACAGGATCAGAGCTAGGATTGGCAGAGCTATCTTTGTCTTTCTTCTCTGGAATCTAGGGAGCATTAGCAGCATTGGGACTGGTCCAAGTAGGTACAGTGGGAATTGCAGCATTGGACCGATCATCAGAGACATGTAAAGGGCTAGCAACATTAGTATTCTCAGTCTCAGCCACATTCATATCAGCAGGGACAAGAAGGTGGTCCAAATGTTCTTGGATAATAGGTTCTTGTACCACTGGAGCTTCTTCCTCATCTGATTGATATGCTTGCATGAGGTTATGCACCCCAATTCCAAAGACCCCTTCCAACTGAGGCGCTGGGTGAGCTACCTGAAAATTTGAAGTTGATTAACTTCTCCAAGTGCTAAAACTAGTGGCTTCTTATGCTAATGGTATATATGATTACTATGATGTGGAACATATATAAGAATTTGTTGCTTTTAAGGGTGCTTATGAAATTGCTCCTTTGATTGTAAAGTATGATGCTATTCTTTACAAATCAGAATTTTTTTCTATACTTAAATATTGCAATGAGAATTCTGAATACAATGCCTATATTAATGAATTAATTGAGAAAATGTATGCTGTCATGGAAGAGATTAATATTTTGCAGGAATCTATGGAAGAATAAATTGCTGAAACTGTGAGCTCATTAGATGAAAAAGATGAGGAGGAGAGCGAAGAATAAAAGGAGGAAGAGCGGATTAGCTACCCGTGCCCACCTTCAATGAGAGTAACTCTTCGCACATATCGAAGGATGATTGCTATGATAATTGATATGATACCTTGGATTCATTTGAAATATCCCTTTTTGATGAACTTGATGCTTGCTATGCTTGTGGCCATGATGCCAATATGAATTATGCTTATGGAGATGAACTTGCTATAGTTCCTTATGTTAAGCATGAAATTGTTGCTATTGCACCCACACTTGATAGTCCTATTATCTATTTGAATTCTCCCAACTACACTATATCGGAGAAGTTTGCACTTATTAGGGTGTATGTTGATGGGTTGCGTTTTAATATTACACATAATGATTTGATGAATATAATATGCATGTGCTTGCTGCTCCTACTTGCAATGATTATGAGAGAGGAACCAAATCTTCACCTCTCTATGTTTCCAATACGATAAAATTGCAAGAAACTACTTATGCTATCTATTGGCCTTTACTTAATGTGCATGAATTGTTCTTTTATGACATGCCAATGCATAGGAAGAGAGTTAGACTTTGTTGTTACATGATATATGTTCCTTTGTGCTCAATACTAAATTACAAATCATTATTAATTAAAATTGGCTTTGATATACCTTGGGATCAGGGTGGATCAATTACTTGAGCACTATATGCCTAGATTAATGACTTTAAAGAAAGCACTGCCAGGGAGACAACCCAGAAGTTTTAGAGAGTCATTTTTTTCTATTGCGTGGTTTTAAAATAATTAAAAACAACAAAATAAAGTGGGGAACCTAAAACCTTTTCAAAAAGAAAAATGAAAGTGAAAAAGACAAGCATCGTTGAAGTGGGGAACGTCCTTGAACTTTTGTTCATGCCCATGGAAACTTTGTGAATCTTGATTATAGAAACTTTTCAAAAAAAATAATTATCCCCTAGTACAAATTCATTGTATTATAAATATAATGTGCCAAGATTTACCTTTAGGATATTTAAATTGCTTGTATGATATGTGCTGTGAAAAAACAGAAACTTTTTGCTGTACTGTTTGAATTTTCATAATTTACTGGAGTGTGCAAAAATTCTGAATTTTTTAAGCATTATTTTTATGCAAATTTTTTATTGTGTACTAATTTTTCAGAATTGTTTGAGATACAAAAGTATAGGTTTCATTGCATCTTTACAGACTGTCCTGTTTTTCATAGATTGGTGTTATAGTTGCTTCGTCTGCTTATGTTTGAGTTCTTATTGAGCTCCATTAACTTGGGAGCCATAGAATTTTGATAGCATACAATATGTAATGTTAGATTATAATTATAAAATAATGTGATGGCAAGATATGATGGGATTTGATGTTATATGTACTAACCTTTCTAATAAAAGTTCCGTTAAGTTTTGTGTGGATGAAGTGTTCGAAGATCGAGGGTGTATCGATATGAGAAAAATAAGGAGAGGCAAGAGTTCAAGCTTGGGGATGCAAGGCACCCCAAGTAAATATTCAAGGAGACTCAAGCGTCTAAGCTTGGGGTTGCCCCGGAAGGCATCCCATTTTTCTTCTTCAACAATTATCAGTATGTCTCGTTTTTGTTTTATTCACATGATATGCATAAATTCTTGGAGCATTGTGTGACTTTTATTCTCCTTTT
Organism: Elymus sibiricus; assembly: GCA_039707655.1. Classification (NCBI taxonomy): domain Eukaryota; kingdom Viridiplantae; phylum Streptophyta; class Magnoliopsida; order Poales; family Poaceae; genus Elymus; species Elymus sibiricus. The sequence continues at coordinate 245,089,326 of CM077667.1, read as the reverse complement.
AGAAATGCATCATGCTGGCATGGGAAAGTCCATGGTTGATTTATAGAATGCTCTTTGCACTTCACTTATATCTTTTGAGTATGGCTTTATAGAATGCTTCATGTGCTTCACTTATATCATTTGAAGTTGGATGCCTGTTTCTCTACATAAAGCAAACCGTTATTTGCAAAATGCTCTTTTGCTTCACTTATATTTATTAGAGCTTGTCCAGGTCTTTTATAGAAAAAATTAAACTCTCATTCTTCACTTATACCTATTTAGAGAGTCAACATGAATTGGTCATTCACATGGTTAGTCATAAAATCCTACGTAAAACTTGTAGATCACTGAATATGATATGTTTGATTCCTTGCAATAGTTTTGCGAAATTAAGATAGTAATATGTGGGGGTACTAGTGGATGATTGTGGATTAGTAGGAATATCGGTATTAGAAGCATGCAAGTATAGTCTCTAGTTATGCGATGAAGTTGGAGCATAATTTATCCTTCATTGAAATCCTATGTGTTGTTGAATCGGGGGCGCGCGATGGTTAACTGCACCCAACCTCCTCCCTAGGGGCATGCGAGTAGTACTTTGCTTCGAGAGAGCTAAAAAAACCTTGCAATAAGTATGTGAGTTCTTTATGACTAATGTGAATCCATGGATGTACGCACTCTCACCTCCTCATATTTGCTAGCCTCTTCGGTACTGTGCGTTGCCCATTATTACCTCGAGGATTGGTGCAAACTTCGTCGGTGCATCCAAGCCCCGCGACATGATACGCCCTGTTGCATATAAGCCACCTTATATCTTCCTCAAAGCAGCCACCATACCTACCTATGATGGCATTTCCATAGCCATTCCGAGATATATTGCCATGCAACTTCCACCGTTCCGTCACATGACTTATGTGTTCATTATCATATTGTGTTTCAAAGTAGCACCATGTTCTTCATATAGAGAGTCTCCTGATTTATCATTTTCATATACTAGTGGGAATTTTTCATTATAGAACTTGGCTTGTATATTCTGATGATGGGCTTCCTCAAATGCCTAAGGTCTTCATGAGCAAGCAAGTTGGATGCAGACCCACTTAGTTTCATTTGAGCTTTCATACACTTATAGCTCTTTGCACCCGTTGAATGGCAATCCCTACTCCTCGCATTGATATCGATTGATGGGCATCTCCATAGCCGGTTGATCCACCTAGTTGATGCGACACTTTCTTTCCACTTTGATTCCTTTGATATCTACCACCATGCTCTATTCCACCTATATGATATGTCCATGATTCACGCTCATGTATTGAGTGAGGTATAAAAAGTTGAAGCGCGTTAAAAAGCACGATCCAGTTGCTTGGTTTGACACCGGGGTGCTCATGATTTATACTTTATGCTAGGAAGACTAAGCATGATAGGCTATATGAAATTGGAGGGATAGCATTATTTAGCATTGTTATTTTGAAAGGACATGATCATTTGTGTGTAAACCTGAGTATTGATGTCTTTATGTCAAATGGTAAACTATTGCCTTGAATCACTTGTATCTTGATATTCATGCCATGATTAGACATTTGTTAAAGATTTTGTTAGGTAGCATTCCACATCAAAAAATATCTTTTTATCATTTACCTACTCGAGGACGAACATGAATTAAGCTTGGGGATGCTGATACGTCTCCGTCATATCTACAATTTTTGATTGTTTCATGCCAACATTCTACAACTTTCATATACTTTTGGCAACATTCTATATTATTTTTGGGACTAACTTACTTATCGAGTGCCTAGTGCCAGTTCCTATTTTTGTGTGTTTTTTGTTTTGCAGAAAATCCAAATGAAGTCCAAACACGGTAAATGTTTACGGAGATTTTTTGGGGAATATATGTGAATTTTGGGAACAAGAATCAACGCAACACGATGCTTGAGGGCCCCACAAGCCAACATGGCGCGGCCAGGGGGGTGACCACACCCTGATAGCTTGTGGCCACCCCTTAAGTCGGTTGAAGCCCTCCTTTCGCCGCAATAAAGATAATTTCGTGATAAAAAACCCCTCAAAATTTCAGCCCAATCAGAGTTACGGATCTCCGAATATTTAAGAAACGCTGAAGGGGTCATAAAACAGCCGCAAAAATAGGAGAGAAACACACACACACACACACACACACACACACACACACACACACACACACACACACACAGACACACACACACACACACACACAGAGAGAGAGAGAGAGAGAGAGAGAGAGAGAGAGAGAGAGAGATCCAATCTCGGAGGGGCTCCTGCTCTCCGGGAGCCATGGCGGCCATGGAACAGAGGGGAAACTCTCCTCCCATCTAGGGGGAGACCAAGGAAGAACAAGAAGGAGGGGGGATCTCTCCCCCACTCCCCCGATGGCGCCGGAGCACTGCTGGGGCAACCATCATGATGGCGATCTACACCAACAACTTCGCCTCCGTCACCACCAACTCTCTCCCCCTCTATGCAGTGGTGTAAAACCTCTCTTCCCCGTTGTAATCTCTACTTAAACATGGTGCTTAATGCTATATATAATTATGCAATGATGTGTGGCTATCCTATGATGTTTGTGTAGATTTCTTTTGTCCTATTAGTTAATTGTGGTATGATGTTATTGATATGAGTTGTATGTTGATATGGTTCTGTCCTATGGTACCTTCCATGCCGTGCACACGTGGAGGATTCCCGCTATAGGGTGTTGCAATACGTCCATGACTCGCTTATATTGGCTGGCTAGAGTGATAGAAGCATACACCCGAGTAAGGGGGTTGTTGCGTATGGGAGTAAAGAGGACTTCATGTTTAATTCTATGGTTGGGTTTTACCTTAATGATCTTTAGTAGTTGCAGATGCTTGCTAGAGTTCCAATCATAAGTGCATATGATCCATGTACGGAAAGTGTGTTAGCGTATGCTTCTCCCTCATTACATATGATAAGTATCTATCGCGTTATATACAATTGCCTATGCACAATCTTTCCCTTGCATTACAAAAAAGCTTTCTACTAAACAAGTAACTTAACTAATCTTTATCTAAACAGCCCCTAAATTTTATTTACGTGTTCTTTATTTTCTCGCAAAACTATCTATTACACCTACTAAGTACATCTAGTTTTATTCCCGCAAAATAGTTTCATACTTGTTCTATGTAAAGTAAGCGTTAGTGTGCGTAGAGTTGTATCAGTGGTCGATAAAACTTGAGAGAATATTAATTCTACCTTTAGCTCCTCATTGGGTTCGACACTCTTACTTATCAAAAAAGGCTATAAACGACCCCCTACACTTGTGGGTCATCATGCAGCAAGGTGGCCCAATCCTTTTTGAAGCAAAGGATAAGTCTGAAAGTTCTCTTATATAAAGCAAAGCGGTCTCGAGGATACATGGGAATTTCCGTCTAGTCACGTTCATCATGTTTAGTTGATTTGTGTTTGTTACTCCGATAGTTTTATATGCGGGTAGACTGGTGCTAAGGTGTTGTTCTTACTTGAACGAAAAACCCACTAATGATTACCCCCTCTGTCGGGGAACGACAATCTATGGGCCTAGCAAGGACCCTTTTTGATTAGGCAGGTAGATCTCTAATACGCAAAGAGCATCACTGATTCCTGCGTACGCGGGGGTTTAGACAGGTTTGGGCTGCCGGAGCGTATAACCCTACGTCCTGTGTTCTTGTGGTTTATAGGTGTTCACAGTACAGGGCACAACAGACCCGACAAGAGGTGCCTCGGGAGTGCAGCTCCGCATGTAGATTGAATAGAGTGTCGACCTTTTGAAAGGTAGCCATGGGCCTCCTTTTATAGACAAGGGTTACCACAGTGGTAAAATGGTCTTTACATATGGTAAACAGTGGATACTACCCTCTGCCAGAGTGTCAGCAGAGGTGGTAGTGGTAAATACCTAACCCAGATGGACTAGGACAGGCGCATTGAATGCGCCGTGAGGTCTCAAGCTGGCGACGTTTCCCGGCAAGGATTGCATCTCCTTCTGTGCTGTCCGCCCAACTACCTTCTATTCTTTTGCCACGCCATGGGACGGGTGTCGTTAAAGCTGATGTAAATCCCCCCATCCTGCCACGCGCCCCGGCAAGTTCCACCTATCCGCCTGCCCGCTCGCCACCTGGTCGATGTAGACAACCAGCCTGGCGACGTGGGGCTAGGTCGGAGTCCTTGGTGGGCGTGGGCGTCCTTGAGCCACTGACAAGGCGTCTTGCCGGGGTCACTTGGTCTTTGCTCGTTACAGTTGGAGGAATGTTTCTGCCCGGCAAAATCTCGCCGGACTGGAGGTTCCTGCGTCTGGTGCACAAGTCAGGGTGCTAAGGACTCCGTTTCTTAGTACACCGACATGAGCCCCCGGGCCTGGGCCACACATGCGTCCGCCACGTTTGTTGGGCTAGGCCCGAAAAACAGTGCACAAGCGCACGCGGCCGCAATTCTCTGGGGTTATGATGGTTTTTACAGACCTTTCCCACGACGCGCATTGACTGCGGGTCGTGGGAGTTGCCGGCGTTCTGGGATCGGGGGTACCAGACCTGCATGCCTGCGGCCCAACGTGTGGCCCACCACGACGGCCCGGTACGGTCTGGCGACAAACCCCCCAGGACAAGACCCTCGTGACAGCCCCGGCCTCGCGAGGAGAACAACGCCCAGGCTTCCAGGGGAGCGGCCTCCCCAGGCTGCCTCCCGAGGAGTGGGGATTCCTATGCAGTGCTCGGCCTTAGGAGGCTGCGATGACGTGAGCCATGACGACCCAGGCAGGCGGGCGCCAACGAGCGTAGCAGAGACAATTTCCTCTTTGGTGCTAAGGAGGCAAGGACGAACGCGGGTTCCCAAGGAGCCCCCCCAAAGGTTTCCATTCTGGTGCAACAAGACCAAGACCATGGGCTCGGCAGGACGGGTGTCATCGCCGAGCCCACCTCTGCGTCACGCCAGGAGCTTTGCACGCGAAGACCACCTTTAGTCAGGATAAGCTGTAACTCCTGTCCCCTTTCAAATTTGGCCGTTGTGGGATCCCTTCCCACCTGTGCGATAAGGGAAGAGGACCCAAGCCTCTATAAATAGGGGCTAGCCTTCACCGTAGGGACGGACGGCAACCACCCACAACCAAGAGCTCTCGCGAGGTCGCTCACAACTGTAATTGTTCATCCCATAACCTCCTCATGAGGCCAATCCACCCAAAGTAGGAGTAGGGTTTTACACCGCAAGTGTCGGGACCCCGATCCTAAGCCATATGAATCCAACCTATAACATGTCACACCCCATTGCGGCCTCACGCACGGTAACCCACGGCTGCCACCTTACCTTGGCCTGGACCGTTTGCGCCTTTTGGCTCACGGATATGAACATGTCGCTAGCATTCACACGTCAAAGAAGCCGGGTCGACATGACTAGTTATAGACCCAAGTGGCACAACCGTACAGGGACAGGCATACGTAACCAAACAATGCAGGTGTCGGTCATCAGCGTGTGTAGACTAGTCGTAGCAAGTTACAAGGACTCCATTACACCGCGTGACATTTCCCCGTAGGGACAGACACAGAAGCAAAGAAGGATCCACGCCGGTAAATCAATGTGTCCGGAGCAGTAGCAAGCTACCAAGGCTCATGGAAGCACAAAGAGGCATTTCCCCGTAAAGAAGGCTACTAAAGGCACACAACTAGGTGTCGAATCCCACTCATACCAATGCATTTCAATCATACACGCACTATGCACGATATGCGTAGATACAACATGGCATCACAGCAAAACTCTACAACATAAAATTTATTTAGGAGGCTACGAAGAGCCAACATATTATAATGTTACAAGCAGGAGGGGTCACATGACCCAACATTCAGAGCATACAAGCAACAAGCGGAAGTTACATATCTGGGTACAGACATCTAATAAAAACGCCTGGAAGAGCCTGAAAAGATACAAAGACCCTACCATAGGAGCTAGACCTCTGTCTGGGATTTCCAAGCTAATCCGATCAACATTGAACTTCACGTCATAAAAATCACTAATGAGACTGACGTCTCCTCTGGAAAAACATAAATTAAGCAACCGTGAGTACAAGAGTACTCAGCAAGACTTACATTAGAACTATCTACATATGCATCATTGTCAACGAAGGGGGTTGTGGAGTTTATTGCAGCAAGCCAGCTTTGACTCTTGGCTAACCTATACTACGACTACAAGTAGTATCTTTCTTTAACGGGAGAAAGCACACACGAGTCCACATATTCACCAAACCAATACACCACTATGGATCCAATCCCGTCTCCCTATGAGAAGGCCATCCATAGCACTCACACTTATCTTGCGTATTTTAGAGTATCCATTTCACTTGTCTATGAACCACATAAGTTTTCCAAGTAGTCCATATCCGAGGACGCGGCTATTCGAACAGATTAAATCACCCTGCAGGGGTATACTTCTTCACACACGCTCCCGCCACTTATCGCCATGTGCACGTTAAAAGGCACCTTGGCAACCTTCAAGCGGAAGCCCAGCAAGAGAGTCGGCCACGACCGTTAACCACACAAGACTCTTGTCCAGGTTTATCGCCTATTTGAGACTGAACCCGCAACGGAAGTCCGGCCGAAGTTTCCATCATAGCCCCAAACGATGTGCGCAGGGTTCCCAAGCCCACCTCGACGGTTGGTACTACGCTTGGTACATCGGGCCACGGTGCATCTACCGTGCCATAGCCTACCCCTCCGGTTAGCGGTATGCACGGCCGCCAACACATCCTACAAACACCAGAAACTAGTTGCAACTCCTGGACAGAGATCAAGGAGATTAATAAGCCGAGAGGGTCAATTAAGGATCCCATTGTGCGGTAGTATCTTGACTTGTATAACATACACATAACTCAGTTCTTAAAGAGGGTCCCAATGAGACAACCCGCCATGTACTCCTACATGGCCTCTCATCGCTACCTTTACCAAATCGGATTCACACACTTAACTCTCACACAGTAGGACATGAACACATCATTCCGATTCATCGCCCAGATGTATCAGACCCAACACGACTCTAAGCATAGCAGGCACAAAAAGAAAGCATGGATGAGTAAGCACAACAAGGCTCAAGCAGTTGCTACTCATGCTAAGTGGTTTCAACTATTTACTGTGACAAAGACAGGTCATGCAAAGGAATGGGTTCAACTACCGAGAACATGTAACAGTTGAATCGTTGTTGTCCTAATGCATTTAGAAGAGAGCAGGAGCGAGAGAGTGGGATATTATCGGGATGCTCAAGGAGGGGTTGCTTGCCTGACAGTTCTGAAGATAGTAGTTCTCTTCATCAGTGTCAACGATCACAACATCGGAACCATCGTCTACCGAGAAGGAACATCACCGACAAGCAAGAAGGAACACATTCAATGCGATGCCACAAACATGATGTATGATATGACATGTTAAGGTACATAAGTGACCTAATGTAATAGATAGTCATATTAATTGAAGTGGAATTCAAACCTAGTTCAAATTCCAACTCCAAATGTTATTTCATATATTTTCCTAGTCATGAAATGTCCTAGTTGTTTATGTTAACTTGCTGAAACATGCATGGACATGGCATAAACAGATTCATTGGATTTTTCTGATCATTTTCCATATATAATTTATTTTCATTGGAGTTACGGTTGAATTACTATGATTTTTCAAAGTTTTGAACCTCTTCTAGAATTAATAAATCATTTCTGATTTTAATTTAATTCCAGAAAGTTATTACCGCATCAGCACTGCATCAGCAAGGCGTCAGCAAGTCAACTGGGTCAAAACTAACATGTGGGCTCCACACGTCAGTGATACGAATACAAACCGGGGTTTAACCCCGCGTTGACCCAGCTTTGACTAGCCGCGGGGCCCAGTGTCAGCGGCTGGGGGGTTAGTTAGCAGTGTCATTAGTTGCTAATGACGTTGCCACGTCAGCGCTAACCGGCGGTTAGCTGCCGCTGACCATAGCCGACGGCGGAGGAGCACCGGGGCATCCCTACGGGCATCGGTTTGGCGCGCCGATGGGTTCTACGGCGAGCTGGGATCGAGACGCGTTCGAGGGTGTCATCGGGGCGGCCGGAGGTGGGACGGAGCGATGACAGCGGCGCCGGAGGCGGCGGTCGGAGCTCGGAATAGCGCGAGCGGGGTGCTATAGCTCGAATTCTAGCAAACCAAAGCAACAACAAGCATCAACGGGGCACTACGAGCGCGATGGTCATGCAAACAAGGCTGGGAAAGCTCAACTTCGACCAATTCGCCGGTCAGGGTGGACGGCGGAGCTCGGAGCTCAGCGGCAGCAGCTAGAGGACGAGCGAGAGCAAGGACAGGGGGGAAATAGAGAGGGGCTCACTGCGCTTCGAGCAGAGTGACTGGGGAGGCCGGGGGCGCGCTGGAGCCCGCGGATCGATGGCGGCGCTTCTCGGTGGCTGACGAGGATGACGATGGTGGTGCCGGCAATGCAGCGCTTCCGACGACTCTTGGCTCGACGGTGACGTAGCAGGAGCTTAGGCGGATCTCGTGGGCATAAATACTGGGCAAGGGGGGGGGGCTCTGGCTACGGTTGCGGTGAGCGGCGAGTCGGTGATGGCTTCGGCCATGAGAGAGGGAGAGAGACAGAGTGAGGGGAAGAGAGGAGAGGGAGTCAGCACGATGCACACGGCAACTGAGGCTTATCCCGCACGTCGCGCTGGCGGGGGAGGGAGCAGGCAAGCAAGAGGCGCGGCGCGCGCGACGTCGTGCCCTGTCTCGCCTCTGCCAGTAGGCAGAGGCTGAAGACGACTAGCAAGGCCAGTTGGGCTTGGGCCGGCCAGGTAAGGTTAGGTAAGGTCCTTTTCCTATTTTTCTTTCTATTTTCTATTTCTATACTTTGTTTTGGTTTAGCTAAAATACTAAACCACTTTTATAAATCCTGAAATAATTTGTGGAACCTCTATGGATTATCCCAAAGGCCCTCAACTAATTTCAGAATTACTGGAGCATTTAAAAATATATATAGCATTTTATATCTCCAACTCAAATATTATATGCATTAATTTAAAAATCCAGGATGGCTAGGAAAATATTCATCACCTCTGGTTGTTGTTTCCAACACTATCCAAAAGTCATGAACATTTTTTATGGCCACTTTGGGTTCATTGAAAAGTTTTAAATTTGAACCTAGTTGAATTGATTATCTGCTAGGGTTTGATCAATCCCCAATTCAAATTGATTTGAATTTTAACATGATGCATGGATGCCAATGCAACTAGTACAGGCAAAAACTTAGGGATGTGATAACTCACCCCCACTAAACAAGAATCTCGTCCCGAGATTCAGGCGTAGGGTAAGAGGACAGAGGGGACACTAGCTATCCCAATCTTCATGATCCAATTGCCCTTCTCGAAGATTTTGCTTCAATACATCATGTCGATCTTGACATCTTTGCTCTCGAGATCTTCATCTGAACACAATGGCAAAGGAAATGGGAAAACCCTATAAGAATCGATCTTCTCGAAGACCGAGCGACTCACGATCAACTCACGGGCTAAGATGTAAGATCGTCTCTTGAGCTGAGACACAAAACACAATTAGAGAACAATGGAATGGGGCAGATGACGAAGGTTCAATTTGGTAGGCAACAATTCCACGCTAGAGAAGATGATGACAAGGTTCCAAAGTAGCGAGGAGTTAATTGCCCTTCTTACCATAACGGGGCACCTTAGAGAGGTGACTTGTAGATTATTTCCTTAAGTGGCAAAAAGAATTACTTTTGATCCAAAGATCATTGAAACTCTTAATATCAGGTTAAGGCAATTAATAAACGATCGTTTGAAGGAGTACAAAAGAAATGGCATACCCAGATTAGAAAAGAGCTAGAGTTATAAACAACTCGGCAAACGGAAGGCACATTCCAGTTGATACCGAGGGTATAACCCAGTGTCTGAGCGTGCTCTCAAGAACTTGAGCATTTCTATATTCATCAGGGTTTTACCAACATCCATGCCAAGGATCCTGGCAACACATCATACTACCATGATGAATAATGATGGAGGATGCAGATGCAAATGAAGACAACACTTTCCCAGATTTCACCTCAGCTATGCAAAGGGAGCGAAATCTGGATGATCGACCGAGAGACATTTAGCACTCCGCTTCTAATGTTCTCCTTGATGAAATAGCGTAACCCAATTAAAGGTAACGTGTAGGACATCAAGTAAAGGTCGGACTTTGGGATCTCAAAGGGTCCATGAGGAACAACTTCTAAAATAAGTCATATGAAATCCTTAAGGGAAATGGCTAGGGTTGCTGATACAAGATATTATAATAATAATAAATCTTCCGGCTAGGTGCGTTACCCACAACATCACCTTACCGGTTACAGAGACCAATATTATAATTCTTGGCTAACGTTCCAACCATTACATTCACCTGAGATTCAGATATGGTTGGTGTCAGGGTATTCCAGACTCAGCATGTCTGAAAGTGAAAGGTTGCAACACAAATCGAAGAGATGGCGTTGCGAGATTCTCAGAAGATGAACTGCGGGAGCCAACTCCAAAACATGAGCTGGATTGCAAGACTCGCGTGGGCACAACATGACCACATGGAATTCTTACAACAAAACACCACCGAGTTCGGGTTAGGAACCATCATTGGAGGTAGCGAAGTCCTTGCATAAGTCATATGATTAGCTCTTAGGAAGTAACTTCTTTTCGTTAACAAATCAGTTAGTGGCTTGCTGTGCTAGGGATTGCAAATGGAATGGAGATGATCAGTCTATCAAACCATAGTATACTTCGCACGGGCATGACTGACTTAGGATGATTCCAAGAAAACAAAACGACCTTTCTCAAGTTCACGGCGGCAACTTGCACCATATGCACGTGAACTAAGAGTAAGTCACTTCGTTCACCAAACATATGCTTCATGTACGAGACATGAAGATATCGCCTACAAGTTTCCAAAACTAGCGTTATGTTCATCATGAATCATGGGGAGGATAAACAATGTTGTCGATGGGCTCAACAACAGTTCCTCAAGGTTTCCATGAAGATGGAAGTCCATAACTATGTGAACAAGGTAATAGCATTGGTCAGACCAAAATACATAATGTTGCATGCTCGAGGAAGCATCCACGAGTAAAACAACATTAGGAAAATCTTTGGTTCTGATTTTGATTTGATGATAGCCCAAACTCAAATCAAAGATTGGACAAGACAATAAAGACAACAATTGATCACAAGGATCAGTCGATGAGGATATCGTCTTTCTTAAACCCCCACACACACAACACAAAAGATATCCCCTTGACATGAACTATGTTAGATCAAGCTTTTATCTTTCAACGCTCCAAGTTGTTGTTCAGCTTAACCAACTAACTCGAGGTATCCAACACAGGATCTTGGAGAAGGGGTGGTTTATAGGAAACCAACTTGATTACGAGATCAACATAACGGCCAGGGAACAACCTGGTAATACTTCCGAGAAGATATTCGGAAAATCACGAACCACCGATATGCTATTGAGCCCGAGAGCAATCTTGCTTTTCAGGGAAAGATGATATGACCAAAAGAGCGAGGTATTGATGCAATCCTAACTCATTGATCAAAGAGTGCACCATGAAAAATGGACATAGGTAGCACGGTCAATCTTTAGAATGATGATTCAATAATCAACACACCAAGAATGAAATTATTGTCCGTTAACTAACAAGCAACGGGGTTGCCAGGAGTATTGATTTCACACATCATGGTTCACTTGTCGGTGTTCCGGTTCCAATCAACACAGAGACCGAGGAATGAACAATGATGGCGGAAAGTATCACTGTAGCAAGAATTCATGAGAGGTTGTGCAATTCTCACGATACTCTTGACGTAAGAGGGTAATACTCCAAGGTAGAATAGAACAAAAGCTGGATTGGCATTTTGATCTATGGAATACAACTGCTTTGACCCAATCCAAGAAATGGATGAGGTACCGGAGTTGTTTTCTCCTAGTCATTCTAGAATAGAATGGCTTGACAGACTACAAGATTAGTATGCACCGATGAACATGGATGCACAACTACTCTTAACTATCCATTGATAGATGAAGGTCAGAATAAAACTCAGGGGGCAACTCAAGAGCACATGATTTTTCTTGAGTTGTAGGAGCATAGGTCAACATGTCGACAAGTCCAACATAATTCTTCCGGATAACCCATGCAGAAGGAAGAGTTGGCAGGGTCACAATTATAGGATGGAGAACTCATCAAGAGCACTCTTGTTGTGATCTTCAGTTCACGAGGAACTTCTGCCATGACTGGTTCATGGTATTGGAAGAATGATAAACCACGAACCTTGAAGACTATAACAAAGGTTACTAACCATCCTAAAGGAACGAGCAAACACTATCAACAGGAGTGAGTAGAATGATGCTTTGGTTCAAGAACCCAGAAATAGAATACCTACTACTATATAACATCACGAGATGTTTTTTAGAAAATGATGGCTAGAATCATCACACTGGAAACACAATCACAGCTATATATTGGGTGGTTCTCTGGGATAAGACGGTTTCCTAACACCTTCATCAGATACGTCAAGGTAATGGAGTACCTCAACACAATAGTTGGTGGGCTTTATCTGGCCCAAAGAAATTAACTTGGGATGAAAGGATTTGCAATTGCATCAGATAATTTAGAAACCTTGGATAACTCGGACAGCATAATAGCTGTACGAGCATGAAATATGAGGCAACCTGCATGAAAACTGACAGCAAAATAACTGGATTCTTATGGAGACACTGCTCCAAGAGGACATCAACTTTCCTATAAGTCTCTAGCATAGTAACTCGTCATCCTAATAGATAGATGAGAAACTAATTCTTAATCCCCGTAGAATAAAGAAGAGGGTGACTCAGAATTAGAATGACACGAGGAAAGGAGTAAAAAGAATCTTACGTTCCCTTCCACAATCAATTCCCTTATATAACTAAAGCAGTTCTAGACTCAAACATCGACCAGTTTGGCTTGGTAATCCTACAGGCAGTCAAGCTCTGATACCAATGCTGTCAGGACCCCGATCCTAAGCCATATGAATCCAGCCTGTAACATGTCACACCACTTTGCGGCCTCACGCACGGTAACCGACGGCTGCCACCTTACCTTGGTCGGGACCGTTTGCGCCTTTTGGCTCACGGATATGAACATGTCGCTAGCATTCACACGTCAAAGATCCCGGGTCGACATGACTAGTTATAGACCCAAGTGGCACAACCGTACAGGGACAGGCATACGTAACCCAACAATGCAGGTGTCGGTCATTAGCGTGTGTAGACGAGTCGTAGCAAGCTACAAGGACTCCATTACACCGCGTGACATTTCCCCGTAGGGACAGACACAACAGCAAAGAAGGATACACGCCAGTCAATCAATGTGTCCGGAGCAGTAGCAAGCTACCAAGGCTCATGGACGCACAAAGAGGCATTTCCCCGTAAAGAAGGCTACTAAAGGCACACAACTAGGTGTCGAATCCCACACATACCAATGCATTTCAATCATACACGCACTATGCACGATATGCGTAGATACAACATGGCATCACAACAAAACTCTACAACATAACATTTATTTAGGAGGCTCCAAAGAGCCAACATAGTATAATGTTACAAGCAGGAGGGGTCACATGACCCAACATTCAGAGCATACAAGCAACAAGCGGAAGTTACATGTCTGGGTACAGACATCTAATAAAAGCGGCTGGAAGAGCCTAAAAAGCTACAACGACCCTACCATAGGAGCCAGACCTCTGTCTGGGATTGCCAAGCTAATCCGATCAACATTGAACTTCACGTCGTAAAATTCACTAATGAGACTGACGTCTCCTCTGCAAAAACTTAAATTAAGCAATCGTGAGTACAAGGATACTCAGCAAGACTTACATCAAAACTATCTACATATGCATCATTGTCAACAAAGGGGGTTGTGGAGTTTATTGCAGCAAGCTAGCTTTGACTCTTGGCTAACCCGTACTACGACTACAAGTAGTATCTTTCTTTGAAGGGAGAAAGCGCACACGAGTCCACATATTCACCAAACCAATACACCACTATGGATCCAATCCCGTCTCCCTACGAGAAGGCCATCTATAGCACTCACACTTATCTTGCGTATTTTAGAGTATCCATTTCACTTGTCAATGAACAACATAAGTTTTCCAAGTAGTCCATATCCGAGGACGCGGCTATTCGAACAGATTAAATCACCCTGCAGGGGTATACTTCTTCACACACGCTCCCGCCACTTACCGCCATGTGCACGTAAAAAGGCACCTCGGCAACCTTCAAGCGGAAGCCCAGCGAGGGAGTCGGCCACGACCGTTAACCACACAAGACTCTAGTCCAGGTTTATCGCCTATTTGAGACTGAACCCGCAACGGAAGTGTGACCAAAGTTTCCATCATGGCCCCAAACGATGTGTGTAGGGTTCCCAAGCCCACCTCGACGGATGGTACTACGCTTGGTACACCAGGCCACGGTGCATCTACCGCGCCATAGCCTACCCCTCCGGTCAGCGCTATGCACGGCCGCCAGCACATCCTACAAACACCAGAAACTAGTTGCAACTCCTCGACAGAGATCAAGGCAATTAATAAGCCGAGAGGGTCAATTAAGGATCCCAATGTGCGGTAGTATCTTGTCTTGGATAACATACACATAACTCAGTTGTTAAAGATGGTCCCAATGAGACAACCCGCCATGCACTCCTATATGGCCTCTCATCGCTACCTTTACCAAATCGGATTCACACACTTAACTCTCACACAGTAGGACATGAACACACCATTCCGATTCATCGCCCAGATGGATCAGACCCGACCCAACTATATAGCAGTGGCGCACCATGGTGCGCCTTTCTAATATGGACATTAATGGCGCACCATGTATGTGGTGCGCCACTGCTATAGCTAATATGGACATTAATGGCGCACCATGTATGTGGTGCGCCACTGCTATATAGCAGTGGCGCACCAGATATGGGTGCGCCATTAATGGCCATATTACTAATGGCGCACCTGGTGTGTGGTGCGCCATTACTAGTTTTGTCCTGGCCCCACACCCTTCCCAGACTTAGCAGTGGCGCACCAGGGGAAAGTGCGCCATTACTAGTTTTAACTAGTAATGGCGCACCACACCCACGGTGCGCCACTACTAAGTTTGTCCTGGCCCCACACCCCTCCCCAGACTTAGCAGTGGCGCACCAGGGGAAAGTGCGCCATTACTAGTTTTAACTAGTAATGGCGCACCACACCCACGGTGCGCCACTACTAACAATTTTTTTTCAATTTTTTTTTTCAAAACTAGTAATGGCGCACCACACACCAGGTGCGCCATTAGTAACCCTGGTTACCAATGGCTCATTCTTAGGAGGTGCGCCATTGGTAACCTGAGAGCAGCTAGATATTTTTGACATCCACCTACCACACTCACTTTCCCCACTTCATTCTCTCCACCTCTACCAAGCTTGGTCTCGGCTGCCTCCTCCTCCTCACCTCATTTGCACCATAGATTCACCCAAATTAAGTGGTTAAATTTCCTTTTTTTGATAGGTAAGTAAGGGGAAAGCTTTCTTTATGTTCTAGATCTACTTTTTTCTCCCTCCAACGTACACACTTTTTATGGCCTAGATCTACGTATGTTTGTGGTGTTGCATATGTTTGTGTTTGCAGGTACCGGTATTTGAAATGCGATAGTTGCCAATATTTTGCCGGAATGTTGATTCATTTCCGTTTCGGCGAGAATTTGGCACTATGCATTCTTTTTGTTCCTATTTTTAGGCAAAGTCATGCCAATTTTTTTTTTGGTTCTAAAATATCGTTTTGCTCTACCCCACAGGCGACCATGGTCCGCACGATGACCGAAGGCATCGTGAATAGGTTTTTGAGCTCCGCGAAGGCCGAGATGCTTCAAAAGAACGAGACGGAGATAAGATGTCCGTGTCGAAGATGCAAGCTGAAGAGCCTTATGGACCCGGATTCCAGACAGGTGCGGGACCACCTGCTCGTGCGTGGTTTCATGGATGGCTATCGGTGGCAAGGTGATGAAGATGATTATGAAGTCGTCCATGGGGGCCGGGCAAGAAATAAGGAAGGCCAGCAAGACAATAGCGGCGAGGGCGGGCGAGAAGACGAAGAATCTCCAGGACATGATCACGAAGTAGATGCAGGACACGGTCATCATGTAGAAGATGCCGGACATGATGATGAGGAAGATCAAGACGAAGGGCATGATCATGAAGATGAAGATGCCGGAGCAGACGACGATGGACCATCGATGGGCTGGGTGCAGGACCCTCATATTCAAGAGCTGCTTCTCAAGCAGACGAGTAACGCAAGAGCTGCCGCCCGAGAGAAAGCCAAGCTGGATCAACTGGAGATAGACGCGGTTACTCCATTGTATGAAGGATGCAGGCCCGAGGATACCCGCCTGAAAGTAACGCTCATGGCTCTGGAGATGAAGGTAAAACACAAAATGACCGACGCATGCTTCGACGAGAACATGTCATTCTGGCACGAACGTCTTCCCAAGGGGAACAAGTGCCCGACCAGTTTCGAGGAGGCGAAGAAAATCGTGTGTCCTCTGGATTTACCACACGTGAAATACCATGTGTGCATGAACGATTGCATCATTTATCGGGACGAGCACGCGGAGTCTACCATATGTCCGGTGTGCGGCGTCACTCGATACAAGAAGAGGAAGAAAGCTCCTCGAAAAGTGGTGTGGTACTTTCCGATCACTCCTCGTCTGCAGCGGTATTTCGCGGACCCTAAGCAAGCAGAGCTCCTGCGTTGGCACGCGGATAGGGAGGAGAAGAAGCGAGAAGATGACGGAAATGATCCGGAGATAAATAAAAAAGACAAGATGCTGGGTCACCCTAAGGATGCGAGCCAGTGGCAAGCGTTGAACTTCGAACACCCAGAATTTGGGGACGATCCAAGGAACATCATGCTGGGCGCGAGCACCGATGGAGTCAATCCGTTTGGCAGCCAGAGAAGCACACATAGCACCTGGCCTGTGTTTGTGTGGATGTACAACCTTCCCCCCTGGATGTGGATGAAGAGGAAGTACATTCACATGAGTATGCTAATTGAAGGGCCGAAACAACCAGGGAACGACATCAATCTGTATCTGGGGCTGCTGAAAGAGGAGCTAGACACGCTGTGGAAAACGCCAGCCAATACGTGGGACGCCGCAGCGAAACAATATTTCCCTATGAGAGCCGCACTGCTCACGACGGTGCACGACTATCTCGGTTACGGATATGTCGCGGGGCAGGTGATCCACGGATTTTGTGCATGCGTCAGGTGCATGGATGACACAACGTATCGCCAGCTAGATAGAGATCCCGGGTCTTCGAAAACCGTGTTCATGGGACATCGAAGGTGGCTTCGCGACGATGACGCATGGAGAAAACACAAGGATCTGTTCGATGGTGAAACCGAACCCCGAAGACCCCCACGTACGAGGAGCGGCGAGGAAATAGACGAGCTGTTGAAAAATTGGAAAGAGTGCCCACCGCCGGGAAAGAAGCGAAAGGCGCCAGAGCCGCTGCTGAAGGTATGGAAAACGAGGTCTGTTTTCTGGGACTTGCCGTACTGGAAGATCCTTCGTGTGCCTCACAGCCTTGATGTTATGCATATCACGAAGAACGTGTGCAAGAGTCTGCTTGGTACCCTGCTCAACATGCCAGAGAGGACCAAAGATGGGCCGAAAGCAAGGGCAGACTTGCAATCAATGGGCATCAGGGAGGAGCTTCATGCAAAACGCCCTAATGATGATGATGATGATGATGATGATGATGATGATGATGAGGCGAAGGACACGGAAAGTCGTCGCAAAGGCAAAAAGGCCAAGAAGATCGAATATGACTGCCCTCCCGCGTGCTTCACTCTAAGTCAGAAGGAGATCGAGCAGTTTTTCACCTGCCTCGTAGGAGTAAAACTTCCTTACGGTTACGCGGGGAAGATAAGCAGATACCTAGACTCAGCGAAGCAGAAGTTCAGCGGGATGAAGTCTCACGACTGTCACGTGCTGATGACGCAGATACTTCCAGTTGCAATCCGTGGGATCATGGACGCGCACGTCCGTGAAACGCTATTTGGCCTATGCAACTTTTTCGACGTCATCTCTCGGAAGTCGGTTGGCGTGAGGCAACTCAGAAGGCTACAGGAAGAGATCGTGGTGATACTATGCGAGCTTGAGATGTACTTCCCGCCCGCATTCTTTGACATTATGGTGCATCTGCTGGTCCATATCGTGGAGGATATCATCCAACTCGGGCCGACGTTCCTGCACAGCATGATGCCGTTCGAAAGGATGAATGGTGTCATCAAAGGATACGTTCGCAACAGGGCACGTCCAGATGGAAGCATAGCCAAGGGCTTTCTGACCGAAGAGTGCATCTCCTTCTGCACGAATTATCTAGGCATCGAGAACCCCGTTGGTCTGCCCGTCAATAGGCACCTCGGCAGGCTCGCTGGATGGGGTCACCGCGAGGGTCGCCGCGAAATGCATGTCGACTTCAAGGGTCGACTCGCCGACTTTGAAAGAGCAAACCTAGTCGCGCTACAACACATAGACGTGGTCAATCCTTGGGTGGTAGAGCACAAAACCTTTATTGAGAAGACGTACAATGACCGAGGCCAACAGAGGACGGACGGAGATATAATCAAAGAGCACAACTCATGTTTCACGCGTTGGTTCAAGGACAAGCTTCTGTCGTACCCTTTACATGAGGATTCTTCCGCGGAAGAAAAACTCATATTCGCCTTGTCACAGGGCGCCGAGCACAACCTGATGACCTATGAGGCGTACGATATCAACGGCTACACATTCTACACGGAGGAAAAGGACATGAAGAGCGATTATCAGAACTCCGGGGTAACGATGGAATCCTACACCGGTAACGACAAGGACAGATACTACGGAAGGATCGAGGAGATCTGGGAGCTGAGCTACGCTGGAGAGAAGGTCCCGATGTTCCGTGTCAGATGGGCCAAGAGCGTCCTAAAAGAAGACCGGTATTTCACCACCATGGTTACACCTGAAGCCAAATCCAAGACCGCGGGCGCAAACGTCACCGCGAAAAATGAGCCATGGGTACTGGCTTGCCAAGTGGACCAATGCTTCTTCATTACCGACCCGTCAAAGCCCAGTCGTGTTGTCGTGAGGAGAGGCAAAAGGAACATCATCTGAATGGATGGAGTCGCCAATGAGCAAGACTTCGACAAGTACGGCGACCCGAAGATGGAAGATGACGACGACGATGAAGTACCATACACCACAAGAAGAAGCAGGACCACCCTACCTAAAGGACGTCCGTTCAAGAGAAGAATTCAAGGGGTTCCGGGGCAAAATTATTCAACCGCGAGAAAGAAGGGCAAGAAGATTGTGAAAAGATAGCTAAGATCGAATTATTACATGCAACTAAAAATCCAAAAAAATAAAAAAAAGTTAGTAATGGCGCACCAGGAGAAGGTGCGCCATTGCTATCACGGTGTTTATGGCGCACCCCTCCGAGGTGCGCCATTGCTAACCCTCCCCCCACTACGGCATTATCCTACTCCTTCCCCTTCTTTCATTCCCTCCCCTCACTCGTCTCTCCTTTGCCAGCCACCGCCGCCACCCGGCTCGTCCCGCCTCGCCGCCACCCACCTCACCGCCTCCACCTCGCCGCCACCCAGATCAAACTCCGCCAACGAGCCCAACCGCCTCCGCCTCTGTGTCCGCCTCCAGATTGACTCCGCTGTCCCCATCAGCGCCTTCATCGCGCAGCGAGGCTCACCGACGACCCCGTCATCCTCCGCCTCCAGCGCGTCCCGCCACCCCTGCTCCTCCGGTGGCGTCGGTGGCGCGCCTGGGATCCTGCATCACCCGAGGTAAACTTGCGCATGGCCTCCCTCCTTCCCGTTCCGCTGGTTGTTAGCTACCATTAGATTGGATCTTGGTTCTCTGTGTCAATGGCTGTGCAGAGTAAAATTGGCGTGATTGATCTTGCTCTATGAGGCTTCGAGGGTCAGTTAGTATGGTATACGAACTGTATCTATCTCTAATGTATTCTCAAATTGATTTCCCTGGCACTACACACTGGATATATGTAGGCCTTTTTTTGTGCAGGGACAAATAGTTACCCCTTTCTCCTGAAATGTTGATTAATTTCCGTTTCGGTTGAGAATGGGGCACTCCTAGGTCAAGAAAATTAGCAAAGGTCATGCCCAATTTTCTTGACCTAGAAGGTGCCCGATTCTCAACCGAAACAAAAATTAATCAACATTTAGAGACAATGTTATTTCTACAAAGCAAATATTTCTAAGTGGCTTTTATAGTTTTCCCTTAAGTTGAAATGCAAACTATTTTTTCTTCCATACATATGCCATGCTAACAAAAGCTCAACCATCAGGCTCTAGCAATAACTCATTTTTATTTCTTTATTTGTTTGATATATATATTGGTTGCCTTGGTTGTTTATCATGAAAAATGCTTTGTTTGTATGCTTGGTAATCAGAATGCAGGGATAGCAAGTTTTTCTAAGGACTTGTATGAATCACATGCAAAGTAAAATAAACCAAGAAAAGGAGATCTTACCTATGGGTGTGCATCAATTTGCATGTTTTATTCTCAGTTTTCCTCTAAATCTGAGAAGAATAGATACTACCCTGATCTCATCCAATAACTCTAGTAGCCTTTTTTCCTATTTAGAGCGAACATGGCCGACAACGATGAGGCCGGCGGTTCGGGCAAGCCATTCTGGGAGCTGTCCCAGGAGATGGAGGAAGAACCTCACCGCTATGAGGACGCCGCGGAAGACACCGATCCCGACTACACAACCCCTAGTGGCGTCGGGGATGACACCACTGATGGTGCCGCCGGGGATGCCACCACTGATGATGGCAGCGAACGCACAGATGGCAGCCAACCGAAGAGGCAACGGAAGGACCGGCGCCCGAACGTGCTCGGCACCATCAAGGAGGAATTTACTGAAGTGTCCTCCAGTGGGCATCCAACGGCGCCCAAAGAATTAGTCGGTGGGTACGCGGGACAACTCGGGTGCATTCTCCGGAGCACCGTCTCGATCAATACCGAGAACCTAAGGCATCGTGGCCGAGGGAATTTGCGCAACCTCCTCTTCACGAAGCTGCACGAACGATACAAGTTCCCCGGTGACTTCGCAAACACACGCCTCTCAGGGAATAAAGTGAACAGTGCCACCCTCACGAAGATGAGCACAGCCCTGGCTACTTGGAGAGCCGCGGTGAAGAGAAGGATTCTAAGAGGTGATAGTTATGAGAAGATCAAGGAGACAAATCCTTCGATCAACGAAGCTGACTACCTGGAGTTCAAGATCAAGTGCGAGAGCAACGCATCCGCGGAATCAAGTCAGTCGGGGAAAGATATGCGGGACTTGAACTTAGGGGTCCACAAACTCGGTCCCGGCTGTTACAGAGTGGCGGAACCTAAATGGGACAAGGAAGACGCGGAGCGTGCCGAGCAAGGCCTACCGCCCCTCTTCGATAAATACCATGAAAAGCAGAGCAGGAACTATGTCAGGGCCCGGTACAAGGTGGACCCGGTAACAAAGGAGCTTACCACGGATCCGAAGGTGAAGGAGCTTGAGCGTGTTCTGGTAAGGAATACACCCCCGCGTAATTAGCTCCATATGGTTGTATTCTAATTAATGAAGCCAAATTTCTAAATGGTTCACGTTCCTTCCGCAGGAAACTGAAAGCAGTAGCGCGGGGTCTCAGAGCTCCCCGTCTGCCCCTTGGGACACCACTTTAAATAGGGCGTTGAACGTAATGAAACACAAGGATAAGTTCAGTAAGCCGTCGTCAGCTGGTCGTGTGGCCGGCGAAGGCTTGTCCACGAAATGGTCGGAATACTATAAGGCTGGGCGAAAGGAGAGAAAGACCAGCTCGGAAAGCCAGGAGCGCGAGGTTAAAGAACTCAAGGCACAAGTGGCGCGGATTCCGGAGATAGTCCAAGAGCAAGTGCGAGACCAACTGGGAGCGACGATCACCGCCATTATGCCTTCCTTGCTTGAGGGGCTGCGGGGTTGGATTGCGGGCGGCCAACAGGGGCCGCCCTCGATTCCCAGCTTCATGGGCAGCAACTCGCACAACGCGCCGGCATTGGTGTCTCCGGCGGAGGCGGCATTGGTGTCTCCGGCGTCGGCGCCGGTATTGGAGCTTAATACACCCGGGTGTGGGAAGAATACGCCGGCCGGCACCTCGGCAGCAAGCGGCCCCTCCGTCACTTGCACGCCCGCCGTTGGCGGTGCCTCGACATTAGCCGAGCTCGATGCCATCACGGTAACTAAGCCTCGGCCGATGACTTCATCTCCTTGCCTTTGACTGGGCATCCTTGACGCCCTACATGTTTTCGCAGGGCGCCGCCAACGTTCCATGCACTCTCCTGCACTTTGTGGACGGCGAGTTGATCGATGTCGCCAAGGCCAAAATCGTTGAACCGGGCAACCGAGTGTTCCACGGTAATCCGATGCCACCCACCGTGTATAGGGTTCAACTGGTTCGGGTGCTGCGGGGCTGCGACGACTTCTTACCTCCGTATCGACCCCCTGGGACCGACGAAGATGATGTGATGACCCTCAGCGCCTGCTTAAACTGGTCCATGCTTTGGCGGAAGAGCCAGATTCGTTTGGGGGCGGGGGACACCACCCCACAGACAACACCGCCAGTCGTGCCGGCACCAAGCCATGGCAAGACCGCCGCAACGCTACCGCCGTCAGCTGATCCGGACATCCATATGGCACAGGATCCGGACGACGACGACGGTACATTTTCCAACGTCGATAAGTACATCAACGAACATGGGTACGGTGACGAATTCTTGGGGCCTCCTTCGCAAGAACCCAACCCTGCAAAAGACGATCGCGATCTAGCTGGTACCGCGGAGAAACCCAATTGCAACAGGCATCGTCTGTTCAGTTCTCAGGAGACGCCTCCAGCTGCCGCCTTCACCGAGACTCAAATAGCCGAGGTGCGAAATATTATCAGCCCCAACACACTCAAGAAGGTGGTCTCTGAGCAGAACTCTATCCCATTACAGCAGAAGAAGCAGAAGGGACGGAAAAGAAAAAATAACAAGGGTGCGAGCCAGCCGGCACCGAGTACGATCCGTGCTCAGGACGGGCCACCAATACCTAAGGATATCTCGAGGAGGGTGCATGTGGCGGGTAGGCCGATGCTACCGACTAATCTGCTCAATGCTGCAACCGGTGCTATGCGGAGTCTGCATGACGGTGTTCTTTCTATGGAGAAGCGGCGTCTCTCCGAGAATGATGTGGCATACCCGGTTTTCGTGGCCAAGGTGCCAGAGGGCAAGGGCTTTGTCGATAGCACCATCGGGCGTATGATCGTTCTGCGGTTTGATGACATCTTCGCTATGTTTAACCTTTATCCGCTGCACTAGACCTTCATTCGGCTATTTTTGCTCAGTATGGAGATGCGGATCATTAGAGACAAGACCCCGGACATCGTGATAGTCGACCCCTTCTACATGCGTCCCAAGATCTTGGGCAGCGCTGGGGACAGGCAAGTCGCGAGTTCATACCTCGAAGGCGTCATTCTGGCGAACCCAGATAAGGATAACTTCCTCGTGCCTTACTTTTCCGAGTAAGTCATCCCCTCACCGCCCCGTAACATATGATTTCTTAGATTTCGATCGTTCTTTTTTTTTTCTAACATTCTGTGTTTTGTGCAGTGACACACATTGCACACTCATCCTCTTAAGCCCGAAATATTCCATGGCCACGTATTTCGACTCGGACCGTCAGTCGAAGAAAGACTACACAAATATCAAGAAAGTTCTTGATGATGCTCTCCCTGGCTACGCCAAATCTGGAGGCACCTTCAGGAGGCCAATTTGTAGGTACGGCAAGCACGTGTTCACCCACGTAACGACGTTCCCCTGCATCAAGCAGCCGCCTGGCAGTCAGAAGGATGCCTACTACGCCCTCCATCACATGCGGGCGATCGTACGGAACCATCATCACCTTATGCTACCAAATAATCTCAAAGAATGGGCCGCATGCTTGTCGGCAATCCAGGACGAGGACATCAGACAAGAATTCTTTCGCATCCAGTCGGAGTTTGCGGAAATCATCTATCAAGATGTCCTTCATACCTCGGGGCAGTTCTACCTCAACTATCAACCGTCCAACAGTGAAATAGAAACAACACTACAAATGCAGGCTGACAACGACCGCACATTCATGACCATCACGAAAGACGGCGGCTTCATCCACGCTCCGGTCCCTAAGTCGAGTCGAAATTATTGATGCTATGTAGTTCTGAAATATCGATTAGCTCATGTTGTAATTAAACTTTAATGAACTTGTATGTCTCTTTAGTTTGGACAGTCGTTCAACTTATATGTAATCGATGCTATTTATTAGTAGGACCATGAATCGTGCTATTAATGTGTTGCTTTTCTCTTCCGATCCTTTTGTTGCATACTTATATATTGCTTATATATTATCTGTGAATTGCTACTAACGTTTTGTTTGTCTAGTGCATAGAGATGCCGTCGTATGTCGTGTACAAGGGTGAGGTTCCCGGAGTCTACGACGACTGGGAGGAGTGTCGGAGACAGGTTCACCGTTTCAGCGGTAACAGTTACAAAGGGTACACCACTAGGGCGGAGGCGGAAGCTAGATACGCGCGCTATCTAGCGGGAGAGAGGAGGGAGCGGAGGAGGAACCGGATGAAGATCAGTTTCATCGTGATGATGCTCATCGTGACCGCAACCCTCTTCTATGTGATGGTAGTTTAGATATCGACTTGTAATGTGAAGACAAACTCGCTACTCGCAGTCTCGAGACTTGTAATGTTCTAACTTTGTTCGGTATTTTGAATTCGGAGACTAATATGATGAATTGTATTCGGAGACTAATCTTCTATTGTATTCGATAAATCTGCTGTTTATATGTTGTGCTGTTTATATTCTGTGTTGTAATGTATTTTGTAACCTGTGCAAATATCAGAAAAGCAAAAAAAATTAATTCCTAATATTCATAGTAGTGGCGCACCATATTGCACTTTAGTGGCGCACATAGATAAACACCCCAGTGGCGCATTATCTAAAAGTGCGCCATTAGTAACCCAGAGCACAAGGTACACATGGCCCCTTGGAGTAATAGCAGTGGCGCACTTCTGGGCCTAGTAATGGCGCACTTTAGGTGCGCCATTAGTGTCTGGGATAGTAATGGCGCACCAGGTGGTGCGCCACTGTTATGTAGATTAACAGTGGCGCACCAGGCGTGCGCCATTACTATTTATTAGTAGTGGCGTGATAATAGTGGCGCACCTATAGTGCGCCATTAATAGCCAAAATAGGTGCGCCACTAACAACCTTTTTTCTAGTAGTGTTCAATGCGATGCCACGAACATGATGTATGATATGACATGTTATGGTATAGAAGTGACCTAATGTAATAGCTAGTCATATTAATTGAAGTGGAATTCAAACCTAGTTCAAATTCCAACTCCAAATGTTTTTTCATATATTGTCCTAGTCATGAAATGTCCTAGTTAGTTATGTTAACTTGCTCAAACAGGCATGAACATGGCATAAACAGATTCATTGGATTTTTCTGATCATTTTTCATATATAATTTATTTTCATTGGAGTTACGGTTGAATTACTATGATTTTTCAAAGTTTTGAACCTTTTTAGGAATTAATAAATCATTTCTGCTTTTAATTTAATTCCAAAAGGTTATTACTGCATCAGCACTGTGTCAGCAAGGCGTTAGCAAGTCAACTGGGTCAAAACTGACGTGTGGGCTCCACACGTCAGTGATACGGAGACAAACCGGGGTTTAACCCCGCGTTGACCCAGCATAGACTAGCAGCGGGGCCCAGTGTCAACGGCTGGGGGGTTAGTTAGCAGCGTCATTAGTTGCTAATGACGTTGCCACGTCAGCGCTAACCGGCGGTTAGCCGATGGTGACCATAGCCGACGGCGGAGGAGCACCGGGGCATCGCTACGTGCAGCGGTTTGGCGCGCCGATGGGTTCTACGGCGAGCTGGGATCGAGACGCGTTCGAGGGTGTCATCAGGGCGGCCGGAGGTGGGCCGGAGCGACGGCAGCGGCGCCGGAGGCGACGGCCGGAGCTCGGAATAGCGCGGGCACGGTGCTACAGCTCGAATTCCAGCAAACCAAAGAAACAGCAAGCATCAACGGGGCACAACGAGCGCGATGGTCATGCAAACGAGGCTGGGAAAGCTCGGCTTCGACCAGTTCGCCGGTCATGGCGGACGGCGGAGCTCGAAGCTCGGCGGCAACAGCTAGAGGACGAGTGAGAGCAAGGGCAGGGGGGAAACAGAGAGGGGCTCACTACGCTTCGAGCAGATTGACTGGGGAGGCCGGGGGCGCGCTGGAGCCCGCGGATCGACGGCGGCGCTTCTCGGTAGCCGACGAGGAAGATGATGGTGGTGCCGGCGATGCAGCGCTTCCGACGACTCTTGGCTCGACGGTGACGTAGCAGGAGCTGAGGCGAATCTCGTGGGCATGAATACTGGGCAAGGGGGGGCTCTGGCTACGGTTGCGGCGAGCGGCGAGTCGGCGATGGCTTCGGCCATGAGAGAGGGAGAGAGACAGAGCGAGGGGAAGAGAGGAGAGGGAGTCAGCACGATGTGGACGGCAACTAAGGCTTATCCCGCACGTCGCGCTGGCGGGGGAGGGAGCAGGCAAGCAGGAGGCGTGGCGCGCGCTGCGTCATGCCCTGTCTCGCCTGTGCCAGTAGGCAGAGGTTGAAGACGACTGGCAAGGCCAGTTGGGCTTGGGCCGGCCAGGGTAAGGTTAGGTAAGGTCATTTTCCTATTTTTCTTTCTGTTTTCTATTTCTGTACTTTGTTCTGGTTTAGCTAAAATACTAAACCACTTTTATAAATCCTGAAATAATTTGTGGAACCTCTGTGGATTATCCCAAAGGCCCTCAACTAATTTCAGAATTACTGGAGCATTTAAAAATATATATAGCATTTTATATCTCCAACTCAAATATTATATGCATTGATTTAAAAATCCAGGATGGCTAGGAAAATATTCATCACCTCTGGTTGTTGTTTCCAACATTATCCAAAAGTCATGAACATTTTTATGGCCACTTTGGGTTCATTGAAAAGTTTTAAATTTGAACCTAGTTGAAGATTATCTGCTAGGGTTTGATCAATCCCTAATTCAAATTGATTTGAATTTTAACATGATGCATGGATGCCAATGCAACTAGTACAGGCAAAAACTTCGGGATCTTCGCACATGCCCCAGAGTTCGAACCTTCTTGGGTCTGTGGAGCCCCGATTTCCGACATTTGGCGCGCCAGGTAGGGGCATGTCGGGATCCTTCCTCCAGTTCCGCTTCGTCTCCACTCCGTCGTTCCCATGGCCGACGCCCGCCGAGTTCGCGCCGAGCACCGAGCTGCCCACGTCGCCCAGCGGCGCCCGTGGGCCTCGGTGCCCCGCACCGCTCCGCCTCTCCTGCAGCTAACGCTGCCACTGGTCCGGCTGCTCAAGAGCAGCAGGACTCATCGCAGCCACCTATCGCGCAGCACGATGGCCGCACCCCTACTCCGTCCCTCGTCCCCGCCTCGGCGTCGTCCTCCCACGCCCGCTATGGACTGGCGAATGCGCAGGCCGCGCTGTGCATGGCGCGCGAGCTGCTGTGCTACCGCTCTGCCCACAATTGCTATGACGATTGGCTTGGTCGCATCACCGAGCTGGTCAGCGTTGCCGGCGAGGTCTCGGCGCCCACCCACTCGCTCCGTCCCCCGCCCTCCCAAGCGGGCGACGTGGCTCACGGCGCACCCCCTCCTCCACCTTCTCTGCGTGGCGTCGACCCCGAGCTCAGGCACGAAGCGCGCCCGCGCAACCCTCCACACGGGGCACCAGCGCAGGCACGGGATGAAGCAAGTTGCCAGGTGGTGCCGCGGCCGCAAGGTGATGCGTGTGTGCTCCCCGCACTGCCGCGCAGTCATCAGGACCGTGCGCTGCCGGAGGCTGCGGCGCATGGACGCCAAGACCCAGCTCCCCTCGTACATGTCGCGCCTGTGAGTGGGGCAGCCTGCCGCGCCTTCATCCCGGAGCTGCGCCGTGTCAACTGGCCCGACAAGTTCAAGCCAGACCTGCCACCGCGCTACGATGGCACCCCTACCCCGCGGAGTTCCTTCAGCTCTACACACTGAGCATCGAGGCGGCGAGCGGCGAGGACAAAGTCATGGCGAATTGGTTCCCCATGGCCCTCAAGGGTGGCGCTCTCTCCTGGCACCTCAACCTCCCGGAGGGATCGGTCGCCTACTGGGATTAGCTCCAGGGCACCCGCGACCACGCCCTGGGAGTGAATGACGTGCAATAGCCTGCACAAGTACATACAACGCTTCACGAACGTGCGCCTTAAGATCACGAAGGCGTCGGACGAGGCCATCATCTCGGCATTTACCGATGGTGTCAGGGACGTCAAGATGAAAGAGGAGCTCACCATCCATGATGAACTATGCACGGCCCTGGAGATGTTCAACCTGGCGAACAAGTGCGCAAGGGCCGAAGAGGGTCGCCTCTCCCTCCTCGAGCTTCCGGAGACAGACCCTGAAAACAAGAATGTTGGGAAACGTTGCATGGGAAACAAGATTTTTCCTACGCACACGCAAGATCTATCCAAGGTGATGAGCATCTACGAGAGGTTGAGTGGATCTACGTACCCTTGTAGATCGCTAAGCGGGAAGCGTTAAGAAATGCGGTTGATGTAGTCGAACGTCTTCGCGATCGAAATCGCAAGCCATCCCGCGATCCAATCACGATCTAGCGCCGAACGGATGGCACCTCCGCGTTCAGCACACGTACAGCTCGATGACGATCTCCGCCTTCTTGATCCAGCAAGAGGGGACGGAGAGGTGGATGAGATCTCCAGCAGCACGACGGCGTGGTGGTGGTGGTGGTGGAGTTATCCCGGCAGGGCTTCGCCTAAGCACTACCGGAATCTATTTGGTGGAGGAACTATAGAATAGAGAACTAGCACATGGCCGTGTGTTTTGGGGCTCTATTCCTCTAGTATATATAGGATGGAGAGGGAGGAGCAAGCCTCCCTGGGGTTTCCCCAAGGGGTCGGCCGAACGAGGGCAAGGAGGAGTCCAATCCACTTCCTACTAGGAAGTGGATTCATATTAGGAAGGAGTCCTATTCCTTCCTATCTCCACCTTTTTTTCCTCTTGGGCATATGGGCCCTTATGGGGTCGGTTCCCCAGCCCATTAGGGGCTGGTGCGTCACCTCATGGGCCCATGTGGCCCCCGGGGTGGGTGGGCTCCACCCGGTGGACCCCCGGAACCCATTCGTCACTCCCGGTACACTACCGGAAATACCCGAAACTTTTCCGGAACCCAAATACCACTTTCCTATATATAAATATTTACCTCTAGACCATTCCGTAGCTCCTCATGACGTCCAGGATCTCATTCGGGACTCCGAACAACCTTCGGTCACCAACACATATATCTCAATACTACCGAAACGTCACCGAACGTTAAGTGTGCAGACCCTGCGGGTTCGAAAACTATGTAGACATGACCGAGACACCTCTACGGTCAATAACCAATAGTGGGACCTGGATGCCCATATTGGTTCCTACATATTCTACGAAGATCTTTATCGGTTGAACCTCTATGTCAAGGATTCAGTTAATCCCGTATGCTGTTCCCTTTGTTCTTCGGTATGTTACTTACCTGAGATTCGATCGTCGGTATCTCGATACCTAGTTCAATCTCGTTACCGGCAAGTCTCTTTACTCGTTCCGTAATACAAGATCCCATGGCTAACTCTTTAGTCACTTTGCTTGCAAGGCTTGTTGTGATGTTGTATTACCGAGTGGGCCCTAAGATACCTCTCCGTCACACGGAGTAACAAATCCCAGTCTTGATCCATGCCCACTCAACACACACCCTCGAAGATACCTGTAGAGCATCTTTATAGTCACCCAGTTACGTTGCGATGTTTGATACACACAAGGTATTCCTCCGGTGTCAGTGAGCTACATGATCTCATGGTCATAGGAACAGATACTTGACATGCAGAAACTATAGCAATAAACTGACACGATCATATGCTACGTTCATAGTTTGGGTCTTGTCCATCACATCATTCTCCTAACGATGTGACCCCATTATCAAATGACATCTCATGTACATGACTAGGAAACCTTGACCATCTTTGATCACCGAGCTAGTCTACTAGAGGCATACTAGGGACACATTGTTGTCTATGTATCCACACATATATTTGTGTTTCCAATCAATACAAGTATAGCATGGATAATAAACGATTATCATGAACAAGGAAATATAATAATAATCACTTTATTATTGCCTCTAGGGCATATTTCCAACAGTCTCCCACTTGCACTAGAGTTAATAATCTAGCTCACATCACTATGTGATTTACATTGTAATGAATCTAACACCCATACAGTTCTGGTGTTGATCATTTTTAGCCCTTGGAAGAGGTTTAGTCAACGGGTCTGCGACATTCAGATCCGTGTGCACTTTGCAAATATTTATGTCCTCCTCCTTGATGTAATTGCAGATGGAATTTAAACGTTGCTTTATGTGTCTGGTCCTCTTGTGAAACCTTGGTTCCTTGGCCAGAGCAATGGCACCAGTGTTGTCACAGAACAGAGTCATTGGGTTCAATGCACTGGGCACTACTCCAAGATCTGTCATGAACTCCTTCATCCAGACACCTTCCTTCTCCACCTCTGAGGCAGCGATGTACTCCGCTTCGCATGTAGAATCAGCTACCACGCTCTGCTTGGAAATGCACCAGCTTACCGCACCCCCATTGAGAATAAATACGTATCCAGTTTGAGACTTAGAGTCATCCGGATCAGTGTCAAAGCTTGCATCGACGTAACCCTTTACGACGAGTTCTTGATCACCTCCATAAACGAGAAACATGTCCTTAGTCCTTTTCAGGTACTTAAGGATATTCTTGACCGCCGTCCAGTGTTCCATTCCTGGATCACTTTGAAACCTTCCGGCCATACTTATGGCAAGGCTAACATCGGGTCTTGTGCACATCATTGCATACATGATAGAGCCTATGACTGAAGCATAGGCGACGACACTCATATTTTCTCTATCTTCTGCAGTCACTGGGCATTGAGTCTTACTCAACTTCACACCTTGCAATACAGGCAAGAACCCCTTCTTGGACTGATCCATTTTGAACTTCCCCAAAACTTTGTCAAGGTATGTGCTCTGTGAAAGTCCTATTAAGCGTCTCGATCTATCTCTATAGATCTTGATGCCTAATATGAAAGCAGCTTCTCCCAGGTCCTTCATTGAAAAACTCTTGTTCAAATATTCCTTCACGCTTTCCAACATTTATATATTGTTTCCAATCAGCAATATGTCATCCACATATAATATTAGAAACGCTATAGAGCTCCCACTCACTTTCTTGTAAATACAAGCATCTCCGTAAACTTGTATAAACCCGAACGCTTTGATCACCTCATCAAAGCGAAGATTCCAACTCCGAGATGCTTGCACCAGTCCATAAATGGATCGCTGGAGTTTGCAAACTTTGTCAGCATTCTCTGGATCGACAAAACCTTTAAGGAAACCATTAAGGAACGCTATTTTGACATCCATCTGCCAAACATGATTCTGACGGACTTAAGCATCGCTACGGGTGAGAAGGTCTCATCGTAGTCAACTCCTTGAACTTGTGAAAAACCCTTTGCCACAAGTCGAGCTTTATAGACGGTGGCATTACCGCCCGCGTCTGTCTTCTTCTTAAAGATCCATTTGTTCTGAATGGCCTTTCGCCCTTCAGGTAATACTTCCAAAGTGCATACTTTGTTTTCATACATGGATCCCATCTCGGATTTCATGGCCTCTAACCATTTCTCAGAATCCGGGCCCATCATCGCTTCTCCATAGCTCGTAGGTTCATCATTGTCCAACAACATGACCTCTAAGACAGGGTTGCCATACCACTCAGGAGCAGTACGCGTCCTTCTCGACCTACGAGGTTTGATAGTAACTTGATCCGAAGCTTCATGATCAACATCATTAACTTCCTCTTCAACTGACGTAGGCTCCACAGAAACAACTTTCTGCGCTGCGCTACTCTCTGGTTGAAACAAAGGTTCAGCAACCTCATCAAGTTCTATCTTCCACCCACTCAATTCTTTCGAGAGAAACTCTTTCTCAAGAAATGTTCCGTTTTTAGCGACAAACACTTTGCCTTTGGATCTGAGATAGAAGGTATACCCAACTGTCTCTTTTGGGTATCCTATGAAGACGCATTTCTCCGCTTTGGGTTCCAGCTTTTTAGGCTAAAGCTTTTTGACATAAGCATCACATCCCCAAACTTTAAGAAACGACAACATTGGTTTCTTGCCAAACCAAAGTTCATACGGCGTGGTCTCAACGGATTTCGATGGTGCCCTATTTAAAGTGAATGCAGCTGTCTCTAATGCATAACCCCAAAACGATAGTGGCAAATCGGCAAGGGACATCATAGAAGCACCATATGCAATAAGGTTTGATTACGACGTTCAGACACACAATTACGCTGTGGTGTTCCAGGCGGTGTCAATTGTGAAACAATTCCAAATTGTCTTAAGTAACTGCCAAACTCATAACTCAGATATTCTCCTCCTCGATCAGATCGTAGGAATTTAATCTTCTTGTTACGATGATTCTCAACTTCACTCTGAAATTGCTTGAACTTTTCAAACGTTTCAGACTTGTGTTTCATCAAGTAAATATACCCATATCTAGTTAAGTCATCAGTGAAGGTGAGAAAATAGCGATATCCACCGCGCGCCTCAATGCTCATCGGACTGCACACATCAGTATGTATGATTTCCAACAAGTCACTTGCCCGTTCCATTATTCCAGAGAACGGGGTCTTAGTCATCTTGCCCATGAGGCATGGTTCACATGTGTCAAGTGATTCAAAATCAAGTGACTCCAAAAGTCCATCAGCATGGAGCTTCTTCATGCGTTTTACACCAATATGACCTAAGCGGCAGTGCCACAAGAAAGTGGTACTATCATTATCAACTCTACATCTTTTGGCATCAATGTTATTAAAATGTGTATCATCACTATCGAGATTCAATAAGAATAAACCCCTCACATTGGGTGCATGACCATAAAAGATATTACTCATATAAATAGAACAACCATTATTCTAGGATTTAAATGAGTAACCGTCTCGCAATAAACAAGATCCAGATATAATGTTCATGCTTAACGCAGGCACTAAATAACAATTATTCAGGTTCATCACTAATCCCGATGGTAAACGAAGAGCGAGCGTGCCGACGGTGATCACATCAACCTTGGAACCATTTCCCACGCGCATCGTCACTTCGTCCTTTGCCAGCCTCCGTCTATTCCGTAGTTCCTGTTTTGAGTGGCAAATGTGAGCAACCGAACCGGTATAAAATACCCAGGCACTACAACGAGAGTTGGTAAGGTACACATCAATAACATGTATATCATATATACCTTGTTTGGTGTTGGCCGCCTTCTTGTCAGTCAGATACTTGGGGCAGTTCCGCTTCCATTGACCAGTTCCCTTGCAATGAAAGCACTCAGTTTCTGGCTTGGGTCCAGCCTTGGGTTTCTTCACGGGAGGGGCAACTGTTTTGCCACTCTTCTTGGAGTTACCCTTCTTGCCCTTGCCATTCTTATTGAAACTAGTGGTTTTATTGACCATCAACACTTGATGCTCCTTCTGAATCTCAGACTTAGCGACTTTCAACATCGCAAACAGCTCGGCGACTGACTTGTTCATCCCTTGCATGTTATAGTTCAACACGAAGCCTTTGTAGCTAGGTGGCAGTGATTGAAGAACTCTGTCAGAGATCGCCTCTGGCGGGAGAACAATTCCCAACTCCGCCAGACGGTTGGACTACCCAGACATTCTGAGTACATGTTCACTGACAGACCCGTTCTCCTCCATCTTGCAAGCATTGAACTTATCGGAGGTCACATACCTCTCGATCCGGGCATTCTTCTCAAAGATAAACTTCAACTCCTGGAACATCTCATATGCTCCATGACGTTCAAAACGTCTCTGAAGTCCCGGTTCTAAGCCATACAACATTGCACATTGAATTATTGAGTAATCATCAGAACGTGCCTGCCAGGCGGTCGCAACGTCTGCAGACTCTACTAGAGCGGGTGGTTCCCCGAGCGGTGCATCAAGGACATAAGCCTTTTGGGAAGCCGTGAGGATAATCCTCAGATTACGGGCCCAGTCTACAAAGTTACTTCCATCATCTTTCAACTTAGCTTTCTCTAGGAACGCATTGAAATTCAGGGGTGCTACTGCGCGAGCCATTGATCTACAACATAAATTTTGCAAAGACAACTTAGATTATTGTTCAAGATAATGAGTTTTGTTAATCATATTACTTAAAAACTCCCACTCAAATTGACATCCCTCTGGTCATTCAAGTGTCACATGATCCAAATTCACCAACGCAAGTCCCATCATCACGTGAGATGAGGTGGTTTCAATGGTGAACATCTTCATGTTGATCATATCTACTATATGACTCATGTTCGACCTTTCGGTCTCTTGTGTTCCGAGGCCATGTCTGTACATGCTAGTCTCGTCAAGTTTAACCCGAGTGTTCCGCACGTGCAACACTGGCTTGCACCCGTTGTATGTGAACATAGAGTCTATCACACCCAATCATCACGTGGTGTCTCAAAACGACGAACTTTCGCAACGGTGCACACTCGGGGAGAACACAATTTTATCTTGAAATTTTAGTGAGGGATCACCTTATAATTCTACCGTCGTCCTAAGCAAAATAAGATGCATAAAAGGATTAACATCACATGCAAAACATAAGTGACATGATATGGCCATGAACTTGTGCTTTTGATCTCCATCTCCAAAGCACCGGCATGATCTCCATCATCACCGGCATGACACCATGATCTCCATCATCTTGATCTCCATCAACGTGTCGCCATGAGGTTGTCATGCCAATTATTGCTTCTACAACTATTGCTAACTCATAGCGATAAAGTAAAGCAAAACGGCGAAAATAAATTAAAGACAACCCTATGGTGCCTGCCTGTTGCCGTACTCATCGACATGCAAGTCGTGATTATCTATACATAACATGATCATCTCATACATCACATATATCTCATCATGTAATTGGCCATATCACATCACAACATAGCCTGCAAAAACAAGTTAGACGTCCTATAATTGTTGTTGCATGTTTTACGTGGCTGCTATGGGTATCTAGCAAGAACGTTTCTTACCTACGCAAAACCACAACAGTGATACACAAATTGCTATTCAACCTTCTCAAGGACCGCCTTTGTCGAATCCGATCCAACTAAAGTGGGAGAGACAGATACCCGCCAGCCATCTTTATGCAACAAAGCCACATGTCAGTTGATGGAACCGGTCTCTCGTAAGCGTACGAGTAAGGTTGGTCCGGGTCGCTTCATCCCACAATAGCACTGAATCAAGAAAAAACAAAGGGAGGAAGCAATCTGAGCATCAACGCCCACAAACTCCTTTGTGTTCTACTCGTGATCTCATCTACGCATAGACCTAGCTCATGATGCCACTGTTGGGAAACGTTGCATGGGAAACAAAAAATTTCCTACGCACACGCAAGATCTATCCATGGCGATGAGCATCTACGAGAGGGAGAGTGGATCTACGCACCCTTGTAGACCGCTAAGCGGGAAGCTTTAAGAAACGCGGTTGATGTAGTCGAACGTCTTCGCGATCCAAATCGCCAGCCGTCCCGCGATCCAATCACGATCCGTACCGATCTAGCGCCGAACGGACGGCACCTCCGCGTTCAGCACACGTACAGCTCGATGACGATCTCCGCCTTTTTGATCCAGCAAGAGGGGGCGGAGAGGTGGATGCGATCTCCAGCAGCACGACGGCGTGGTGGTGGTGGTGGTGGAGTTATCCCGGCAGGGCTTCGCCTAGGCACTACCGGAATCTATTTGGTGGAGGAACTAGAGAATAGAGAACTAGCACGTGGCCGTGTGTTTTGGGGCTCTATTCCTCTAGTATATATAGGAGGGAGAGGGAGGAGCAAGCCTCCCTAGGGTTTCCCCTAGGGGTCGGCCAAACCAGGGCAAGGAGGAGTCCAATCCACTTCCTACTAGGAAGTGGATTCATATTAGGAAGGAGTCCTATTCCTTCCTATCTCCACCTTTTTTTTTCCTCTTGGGCATATGGGCCCTTATGGGGTCGGTTCCCCAGCCCATTAGGGGCTGGTGCATCACCTCTTGGGCCCATGTGGCCCCCGGAGTGGGTGGGCCCCACCCGGTGGACCCCCGGAACCCATTTGTCACTCCCGGTACACTACCGGAAATACCCGAAACTTTTCCGGAACCCAAATACCACTTTCCTATATATAAATCTTTACCTCTGGACCATTCCGGAGCTCCTCATGACATCCGGGATCTCATCCGAGAGTCTGAACAACCTTCGGTCACCAACACATATATCTCAATACTACCGAAACGTCACCGAACGTTAAGTGTGCAGACCCTGCGGGTTCGAGAACTATGTAGACATGACCGAGACACCTCTACGGTCAATAACCAATAGCGGGACCTGGATGCCCATATTGGTTCCTACATATTCTATGAAGATATTTATCGGTTGAACCTCTATGTCAAGGATTCAGTTAATCCCGTATGCTGTTCCCTTTGTTCTTCGGTATGTTACTTACCTGAGATTCGATCGTCGGTATCTCCATACCTAGTTCAATCTCGTTACCAGCAAGTCTCTTTACTCGTTCCGTAATACAAGATCCCGTGGCTAACTCTTTAGTCATTTTGCTTGCAAGTCTTGTTGTGATGTTGTATTACCGAGTGGGCCCTGAGATACCTCTCCGTCACACGGAGTAACAAATCCCAGTCTTGATCCATGCCCACTCAACAGACACCCTCGAAGATACCTGTAGAGCATCTTTATAGTCACCTAGTTACGTTGTGACATTTGATACACACAAGGTATTCCTCCGTTGTCAGTGAGCGACATGCTCTCATGGTCATAGGAACAAATACTTGACATGCAGAAAACTATAGCAATAAACTGACACGATCATATGCTACATTCATAGTTTGGGTCTTGTCCATCACATCATTCTCCTAATGATGTGACCCCGTTATCAAATGACATCTCATGTCAATGGCTAGGAAACCTTGACCATCTTTGATCAACGAGCTAGTCTACTAGAGGTATACTAGGGACACATTGTTGTCTATGTATCCACACGTGTATTTGTGTTTCCAATCAATACAATTATAGCATGGATAATAAATGATTATCATGAACAAGGAAATATAATAATAATCACTTTATTATTGCCTCTAGGGCATATTTCCAACAAAGAAGGCCAAGGCTAAGGAGGCGAAGCGCAAGGGGCCCGCCGTGCTGGTGGCAGAGCCCGAGATGAAGCACCGTCGTGACCAAGATGAGGCACCCAAGGGCGGCCGCCCATTCTGCATCTTCCACTACACCTGCAGCCACAACACCGAAGACTGCCAGGAGCTCAGGATGCTCTGTGGCGACCGTAGCTATGGCGATGGAGGGGGCCAATGCGGAGGCCGTTGGGACAACCGCGACCCACGTCAGGTCTGGCGCGATCAGCCTCGCGAGGACCGCTAGCGCGAGGAGCCTCGCGATGGACCCCGACGCGATCAGCCTCACGAGGCACGCCCTCAGGGCAATAATGGCCTCCCTCCGCTGCCGCCACCACCAAGGAGGAACGACGATGACCGGCGATATGATGGGGCTGGGGGCTTCCAGGAGCCTAGTGTGATCGCCTGCATCCTGGGCGGTGCTCAGGCCCCTGCCTCGAACCGCATCTTCAAGCAGTTTTCTCGTGAGGTGAATGCAGCCTTCCCGAAGCTCGAGGCCACGCGTCCTCTCAGGTGGTCGAAGTATGCCATCATTTTCGACTCCAAGGATCACCTCAAGTGCTCGGCCACCACAGGCGCGTTCCCCATGCTCTGCACGCCCACCATCAGCAACGTCCTCATCACCAAGACCCTCATCGACGGTGGGGCTAGGCTCAATGTCCTCTCTGTCGAGACGCTCAAGACACTTCAGCTGCCCTATGATCAGCTCATGCCGACCAAGCCCTTCTGAGGAGTGACCGATGGCTCCACCACTCCCCTGGGCAGGTGCGCCTCCCGATCACCTTTGGCAAGCGCGATAACTACCACACTGAGCTCATCGACTTCGATGTCGCCCACATCCACCTCCCGTACAATGCCATCCTCGGATACCTTGCGCTCGCCAAGTTCATGGCGGCAACCCATCATGGCTACAACATCCCCAAGATGCCGGGGAGCGGCTGTGTCATCACGGTCGCCTGCGATGAAAAGGATGCAGTCTGCTCCCTCGAGCGTGCTTACCAGGCTGCGGCAGCCGAAAACTCTGACGACGAGGGCGACATCCTAACTCCTGAGGACACACCCAAGAAGAAGAAGCAGCTCCTCCCCAAGAGCCGTCAGGGGTCGAAGACTCCCAAGAACGGCACCTCAGGCCCCGTGTCCATTGCAGCGGCGCCTCTCCCTCCCGCATAGGAAGGCGCGCCCAGCGCTTCCCTCATGGTGGGCTCGGGGGCTTCCACCTGGAGAGCTCCCGACCTGACCGGTGCGATGAGGGAGGTGCTCGAGCACCACTTGGAGGCGCATTTCGACGAACGCCCCCACAAGCAAGGAGCACGGCGCGAGGCGCCAGGTTCAAGAGAGTTCATCACCAACGCGATCGAGGAGCTTTAGGAGGCGCTGGCCATGCGCAGCGAGCGTCGCCCCACACCACCCAGTGCAGCTGCCGCCCCCGGCGTGGGCGGCAGGCTGCGCGTCTGCGTCAACATCCCGGGCCTCAATAGGGCCGCATCCCAGGACCTCTTCTGGCCATCACGCGTCGGCCGCAACGGGGTCTACCCCTGCAACTACGTCCGTATGCCCTTTGGCCTCGTGAACGTGGGCGCCACCTACCAGCGCCTCGCGTAGGCCGCGCTCGCGTCTCATGAGGCCCGACGCCGCGCGATCCTTCAAGAGGTCCCGGACCCTCGCGAGGCCCCTGGGCCTCGCGGGCCCCTCGAGCCTCCGGAGCCCTCAGGCTCATGAAGATCAAGCTTCGACAACTACCCCAACGCTTCAGCGGCATCGTACCAGGTGATCTTTTGGTTTGTTCATTTGAGGGCGCCCCTCGGGCTGCATCATCCTCAAGCTGTTAGGGCCCGCCCTGCAGCTGTATCGTTTTGCGCATGTATCAGAACTGGTTTTGCATTTGATGAATTTCCTAAGTATTCCAAGTTGCATGTCCGGTGCTTCGCCGCCATGAATGTCGTGTGCCCTAACAACCCCGCCCTTGACCGCCTCATGATTAAGGGCTGGCACGGCGTCTGTGCTCGGGTCCTTCCCTGCAGCGTCGATATATCCAAGCGACCGAGCTCTGTGTCATGGGAAAGCCCCGTGCACGTCATCTCCCGGGGTCCTTGGTGCTTTGTCCTTGCGTGAGCTAATCGGGAGTGGGTGAGTCAGGGTGCGAGGCCCGTTTCGTAAAACCGTAGTTCGGTGTTTCGTCGTCGCGGGAGCCGCGCGCGGTGTGATTTTCCTCGGGTTGTCGCATGAGAAGACTGGGCACGACGTCTGTGCTCGGGTCTGTCCCTGCAGCGTCGATAAACCCAACGACTGAGCTCTGTCTAGCGGGCCGGCCCCGTTCACGTCACCTCCTGGGGTCGTTGGTGTTTGGCCTTCTCATGCGGTGGCCTCTGGAGATTCATTTGACGTAGGTTGTCCCCACCACACAGGTTTTGTAAGCGCGCCCCACGCCAGAAGACTCAGGCGCAACCCGCCTTGAGGTAGGGCCTCGTGAGACCCGCGTTGGCTCACGGGTGCCTAGATACACCTCCCCTAGTTCTGCCGTGCCAGCCACGCGCACGAATGAAACTGGGCTTTACACGCCCGGAGACTCTAACACGAAGATCCCTTCCCACACCCATGTGGAAGCCCCATGTTCCGCGCTGGCGGATGACATGGTCCTCCAATGACTATGCCCACGCCCAAGTGGAAGCCCCATGCTCCGTGCTAGCAGTCGACACGGTCGCTCAGCGGCTATGTCCACGCCGAGTGGAAGCCCCATGCTCCGCGCTGGTGGATAAACAACTGAGGGCGCCCTAGCGGCTGCACCAACCTCAGGATGGCCTCCTGGCCCTTCGTCGCGCAGCATTCCCCTGGGATGCACACGCTAGGGGGCTGGACGGGGGCTACGCTCAGGCCATGCCTGGCGCGTGCCACCTCACCAGGTCCCTGGCACCTGGTCTTCTCGCGTCCCTCCCAGGCAAAAGTTGGCGAGGAAAGGTATGGGAGCCGCTCGTACGTCAAGGGGGACCCCTGGGCATCGCGACCCAGGGGCCTCACTAGTCACGTAGCCCCTTGCCCCTTGGTCTCGTCCTGGTGTTCCGGACACGCCAACGGCGGTCGAGGTATTTGCGGGATTGGGCCCTACCGACGCAGAGCACTAAGGCACTCCAAATCGACTCCGTTGTCGCCATGTCTCCTTCGTGAGGGCTGCTCGCACGTCAAGGGGGACCCCTGGGCATCGCGACCCAGGGGCCTCACTAGTCACGTAGCCCCTCGCCCCTTGGTCTCGTCCTGGTAATCCGGACGCCCCAATGGCGGTCGAGGTATGCGCGGTATTGGGCCCTGCCGATGCAGAGCACAAAAGCAAGCAGGAAGGAAACAAGGCGCAAAAAGAAATCACAGAATTCAAACAAGTTATTACAAGCACATGATGTTTTGCGATTCAAACAAGTCTTACGCCTCCACGAGGCACGATAAATGTCGCAAGTCGGAATCTAGGAGGAGGAGCCGTCGTTGCCAAGGTTGCCGCCGCCGATTGCCCCGGTCACGTCGAGCTCGTCATCAACATCGCCGTCGACGCCTTCGTCGCCACTGCTCGCATCCACCACAAGGGGCTCGGTGTCGGGGACACAGCCGAACTTCTTCATCAACGCATCTACAGAATCCTTCACGGCCGCCGGCGCGGTGGCGCGGGACTCAGGGGCAACCGAGGTCATCACCGCGTTGAAATCAAAGCCGGGCTCGTGAAGGTAGAGGTGGCTGAAGACACGTGTCGCAGCCATGGAGAAAAGGCCGCGGCACTCGGCCTCCGCGATGGCGTCCACCCTGGCGACCATACCTTCGAGCACCTCAGCGAGCTTTGAGGAGAGCCTGGCGTAGCCGCCCTCAGGAGTCGCCAGTGGCTCCCCGAATCCTCCCCTGTAGATGATGCGCAGCGCCCGGTGAAGCCTAAGCTCGATGGAGGGGAAGGCATCGCGCTCCGCAGCCGCCTTTTCCTCAACAGCAGCAAGGGTCTTCTCCCTAGCATCCAGCTGGGCTGTCATGTCGGAGACATGCCGAGCATGGGACATCTGAGCCTCCACCTCCTCGTCCCTCATCTTGGCTAGACGCTCACACTCCGCGGCTTGTTCAGCAGCCGCCTGGGACAGCGCGGAGTCGCGATCGGGTAGATTCGCCTCGCGAGCCTTGAGGTCCTCCTCCCGCTGGTGCAGCCGTTGCGCGTACGCGGCTTGTTCCTCCTGAAGGGCCTTCAGTTTGGCCTCTGCCTCACCACAACGCTCCGCGGCAGCCGCTGCCTTGGCCAGCGCCGCGTCGCGGGCTGCCTCGGCTTCGGCGGCCTCTTTCTTGCTCTCCGCGGCGGCAGCCTCAGCCCGACCCCAGGCCGTCTTCATGGCTGCATCAGCCTGGAGCCACCCGGAGATAAGCTCCAGGCGTTACCTCGTGAAGGAACGCCTTTCGGCGCCTTGGAGGTCGGCCCGGATCCGGCCAAGCGCGGTATAAGCCTCGTCCAAGGCGCCGGGCCCGACCAGAGGGCCGCTGCCCGCGAGAGCGAGAGCCTGACCAGGAGGCGGCACCGGCACATCGACAGGTGCTCTGTCCAGGGGAGCGGTGGCGTGGCTGGCTTGGGGCGCTGAAGGCTCCAGTCTATCTTCGAGCATGACAAGGGCGGACGACTTCTCAGTATGATGGCCCACGGGGGTTGACTGCTCCTGAGGTCGCGCCGCTGCGTCCTCAAGAGCGGACTCCGTCAGAAGGGGGCAGGAGATCGCCCCCTTCACCGGCACTGGAGTCACCATGGCCGCGGCAAGGGGTGCCGCCTCGTGAGCCTCCGCACTCCCGGTGACAGGCCTCCCGAGCAGCGACGACATGGCATCAGGAGAAGGCGTTACGCCCGCGAGCTCGGGCGCGGTGCCGCCAGGGCACTCAAGGGTCGTGCCAAGCTGGCGTGACACGCTTCCTCGCCCGCCGCGTCCGCGACCAGAGACCGAGGGCGCCCTCCAGATAGGGGGCTCCTTCGGCTCGACACTCTCCTTCCTCCTCTTCGGCTCGACGACGACCCTGGCCATCAAGGAGAGAAGGGGCCGTGAGTATGCGCGCAATTTATAACCGGCCGAAGGCAAGGCAAGTCACTTACTCGTCGGCCGCGACCCACTACCTTTTCCTCTCCACGTCGTCGAGGGCCGGGATGCCCCCGCCCTTCTTCGGTGTGGCGCTGTCGCCCGGAGGGGTGGCGAGACCGCCCCGAGGGGGCGCGGCCGGAGAGGCCACGTCTGCCCTAGTGCCGCCCGCCCCGTCTCTCGGCTGCAGCCTGGATGGAGACGAGACCGGCGTCTCAAGCGCCCTGTTGGAGCACGGGGAGTCTACCGGAGGAGGCGCGGCCTCACGTTTCTTCGCGGTCGCCCGCCTAGATGCCGGTGCGGTCTGGGAGGCAGGCCTTGGCCTCCTGAGGGCCCTGTCGAAGCGCAAGGAGTCCGTGGACGGGGGCTCGTCAGCGTCGTCGTCTTCAAGATCGCTGAGGAGCAGGCTCTGCGATGGGGGAAGCACCTCTTCCAGGCTATCATCCTAAGTCTTCTCCGAGTCTCCCTCGTCACGGGCGTCACCGGAGGACACCGGCAATGGGGGAGTTGGGGCGCTCGGGCGGCGTGAGCCCCAGCTCGTCAAAGGCGGGCATGGCGGCAACCAGCTCCCCCCTATCATCGCGGCGGTGCAGCGGGGTGTAGCCCTCGGGGAGGTCCCCGGGATCGCTATGGAGCAGGGTACCCACGGCCCTGCCCATTTCCTCGTCTATCAGGTTGGCAGACCGAAGCCTGATGGTGTCCCTCGCACCATCGTACTCCCACATGGGCTTCGAGTGCGCCTGGAGCGGCGCAAGGCGCTGCACCAGGAACTCCTTCACTATCATCGCCCCGGTAAGATGCTTGGCATCCATGTCCAGGGAGATCCGCTCCAAGACGGGCTTCGCCCGGGGGTCGGTGAGCTTCGCGGAGCCCCACGCGAGGGTCTTCTTGGGCAGCTCCATCGAGAGGTCCAGGCGCGGGTTGAGGCCCAGAGTATCCAAGAAGACCCAGCGGTGCCTGAAGCCTTCCACCTTTTTTCCGGCCTTCAGGAGCATATTTCCGCTCTGGACTGCGACGAAGGAGGTGCACGCCAACCGCTGCGCACCATCGTGAAGCCGCAGGCTGAAGTAGAGGCGGAAGAGGGCCACTGAGGGCATCACGCCCACGAAGGCCTCACAGTAGAAGG
Organism: Elymus sibiricus; assembly: GCA_039707655.1. NCBI lineage: Eukaryota > Viridiplantae > Streptophyta > Magnoliopsida > Poales > Poaceae > Elymus > Elymus sibiricus. Next base: position 245,045,676 of record CM077667.1, on the reverse strand, counting down.
CGAAGACGGATAAGAGCAAGATGGAGTTGGGCTGAAGATGGAGGGCCTGGATCCCGTAGTGCTCGAGGATGGCGGTGAAGAACCCCGAGAAGGGCGGGACGAGCCCGGAGAAGACATTGTGGAGGAAGAAGGGGTAGACCGTCTTTGCCAAGGTGCGCTGCTCCGCAGAGCCGCACCAGATCAAGGTCCACCCCCACTCGTTGGTGCCGTCCACTGTCAGCGGGAGCGCAGGGGTGAGGTCCCCCTCGGCAATGGTGGATTCTGTAAGCGCCGGCGAGGGAGAAGAGGAGGTCGATGCATGGGCCTCAGGCTTCGACTTCCCGGCAGGCGCCATCTGAAGGATTCTGGGGATTGGAGGAGCAAGAGGAAGGACAGCGCTGCACCAAGATCTGGAGGAAGCTCTCAAAAAAGAAAGGGGATCTTTGCAAGGAAGCAAGGGTGCAAGGAAGGAGAGAAATGATGGCTCGACATCAGGCGCTAGGCTTTTGTCGGCATGGGCAGTTGCCGAGGCGACGTGGGAGCGGAGGCACCCGTGTCCTGCCACGTGACACGTGTCGAGCTTGGCCTGCAAGCAGTTGGGGCCCGCGGCATTTCAGCCTTCCTTCCTTGGCTTCGCCCCGTTGCCGGCCCGAGCGCGCCTTGGGCCCGGGGGCTACTGTCGGCGTTCTGGGATCGGGGGTACCCAGACCTGTCTACCTGCGGCCCAACGCGTGGCCCACCATGACGGCCCGGTACGGTCTGGCGACAACCCCCCCAGGACAAGACCCTCGTGAGGGCCCTGGCCTCGTAAGGAGAACAACGCCAAGGCTTCCAGGGGAGCGGCCTCCCCTGGCTGCCTCCCGAGGAGTGGAGATTCCTATGCAGTGCCCGGCCTCAGGAGGCTGCGATGACGTGAGCCATGGCGACCCAGGCAGGCGGGCGCCAGCGGGCGCAGCAGAGACAGTTTCCTCTTTGGTGCTAAGGAGGCAAGGACGAACGCGGGTTCCCAAGGAGCCCACCAAAGGTTTCCATTCTGGTGCAACAAGACCAAGACCACAGGCTCGGCAGGACGGGTGTCATCGCCAAGCCTACCTCTGCGTCACGTCAGGAGCTTTGCAAGCGAAGACCACCTTTAGTTAGGATGAGCTGTATCTCCTGTCCCCTTTCAAATTTGGCCGTTGTGGGATCCCTTCCCGCCTGTGCGATAAGGTAAGAGGACCCCGGCCTCTATAAATAGGGGCTAGCCTTCACCGTAGAGACAGACAAGAACCACCCACAACCAAGAGCCCTCGTGAGGTCGCTCACCACTGTAATTGTTCATCCCTCAACCTCCTCGTGAGGCCAATCCACCCAAAGCAGGAGTAGGCTTTTACACCGCAAGGTGGCCCGAACCTGGGTAAATCTCCGTGTCCACCTTCTTGCCCGCTTGCGTATCTTCGGCAGGGCTTGGCTGTAGGTTGGCGAGCTTGAGATTTGAGCTGGTTGAGATCTTCGCACACGCCCCAGAGTTCAAACCTTCTTGGGTCTGCGGAGCCCCGATTTCTGACAGGAGTGGTGGAGCGGGGCGGTGCCCCGAGGAGGCGCGCCCAAAAGCAGTACCATGCTAGACAAGGTGTGACGCTTCCCTCGCGCCACGTGTCCTCACGTGGGGTCATGTACGGGGAAGGGAAACGGTCACCCAGTAGCGCGCTTGGCAGTGAACAATCGACTCCCAAGTTTCCCAGTGCCGCTGGAGCGTCTCTGCCTCACCCGCCGCGTCTCGTGCGACGCGTGTCATACGCGGGGCATGGTATTGGCAGAGAGGGGCGGTCGCGGGCGCTGACTAAGGGTCAGTGCGTGTCCGGCCTAGGTCGCAAAGAGTCGGCCCCTTCCCCTTCCCCGGCTCTATAAAGAGGGGGGGACTGAGGGGAGGCGCTACTCATCCACGCCCTCTTGTTCTCAGTCCTTCGCCCACCGTCTTCTTCTTCCCTCGCCTTCCGCCACCTTCTCCGCTGCGTTACCCTCGAGATGGCAAGGGGTAACGGTCGTGCTCGTGGGTTGGGTGGCGCTGCGAGGGGCGCTCCGCAAAGCCCGATGCGGAGATGACAGCCGGGGTCGGGCCCAGCTCCCGTGGACGGTCGTCGTCCATGGGTCGTGGGCAGGCGGCTCCGTCGGCCTGCGGGGGTCGCGGTGGTCGGACAACTCTGCCGAACCGTGGCGGCTACAGTTGCACATCTCTCCCTCAACCCCACGCGGGTATACATGCGGGGGTGGAGGTGCTGGAGTTTCTCGTGGCGGTACCTCCCCGTCCCCGGAGCTGGTTGTGCCTCCCTGACCCATTTGCTCGGCCCATGGAAGACAGCCTGCCCCAGGGGTTATGGCTGTGGGCAGACGGCTGTTGCAACAGCCCCGCCTCGGTGGCCGTCGACCTCCCCGCCGGCAGTGCCATGTTCCTGATGCGAGGGTGGAAGTCATTAGCCCGCTCCCGTGGCCTTGGCCCCGGGCATCTCCTCCATTTCAAGTTCAACGGTGCCACCACCCTATTCGTGAAGATCTTCGGGGCGTCCGGCGCCCGCTTGGAGTGCTGCGCGGAGAGCTCGAGCAGCAGCGACTACGACTCCTCCAGCGACAGTGACGGCGACGGCAACACCTTTGGCATCAAGCAGGAGGAGTCCGACTAGGCACGCATGGCATCGTAGCTAGGGTTTTAAGGATCCGGGAACGATGAGCTATCCACGAGTCCTCGTTTCCGGATCAACTGCCACATCGTAGTGGCAGATCTCCTGTCGGAGGCTGACGGGGTCGTTAGAGGAAATCGTACTCCGACCTGACCCCGTTGTCGCCGACGCCGAGTTGGGTGTCCTTCCCTTCGGAGGCTGGCGGGCACGTTATAGGAAGTCGTACTCCATCCTGTCCCCGTTGTCGCTGTCGCCGGGCTTGGCGTCCTCCTTTTGTATTTAAGCAGAGCTCGGCGTTCTCCTTTTGTATTTAAATTGCACCCAATGTAACCCTGCGATGAAATGGAGGGAAATGATTGGGCAGTCTAAAAAAATGGCAACGAGTTCGCTTATGTGCCTTATAAATATCCGCTTTTCTGTCGCGAAAGAGTCTCGCGTTCGTGCGTTTTTCGGGTTCCTTCGCTCGCCAAGGGCACTTGCCAATGCGTACGCCCTCCCTTTGTGCGCTTCCAATGATAAATCCTGAGCACCCTAATAGAGATGTTGCTTCTGGCAAGGCTGCCCTGCCATCCTCACCGCCACAACCTTAAGTGTTGGGCATTCTTTCAGCACCCAAGTGCGCAACGAATCTGACAAGGGGACTTAGCTTGCAAGCTTTGCCGCACGATTAGGAAAAAGTTCAAAAAATTCTGGAAGGGGTTGTGCAACTTAGCTTTTTTTTTCCGTCGCATCTCTTGCCGCCGAATGCTTTCGTAGTTGCCTGCACCGTTACTCCCCCCTGGAAGACTTGCACGCGGGGTTCCTTCTCCTTTTGAGAAAAAGAAAGAAGAGAAAATAGTGTAGGCAAGGAACCTTGGTGGTCCAACAGTCCCCTTATGCAACATGTCATGAAAGATACACAAAATAAATATGTACTTTGAAAAAAGGTTGCGGAATACTTAGCTTTTATTAACTACGCACAGGGTCATCGCCTGGCTTTGTACAAAGGATTACATGCCCTTCCGACATAACTTGCACAAAAGTGGTTTTCGGGCAGACCCGGCAACCACGCCTCACGGGTACAACTTTCGAAGATGCTCGATATTCCATGAGTTTTGCAAAGGAGTGCCATCTTTGGTCTCCAAGCGGACTGCACCAGGCCTGGTGACTCGTACCACCCGATAAGGGCCTTCCCACTTCGGCGTCAACTTGTTTGATCTCTTCGCGGACTGAATCCATCGAACAACAAGGTCGCCTTCATCAACAATCCTGGCACGCACCTTGCAGTTATGGTAGCAGCGCAAGGCTTGCTGGTACCTAGTGGCGCGTAGAGCGGCCTTGAGACGATCTTCTTTGAGGAGCGTGTCATCGTCATGCCGTAGCAGCTCTTGCTGGTCCTCATCAAAGGCCTGAACTCTCGGTGACCCGTACGTGAGTTCCGTGGGGAGAACTGCTTCTACACCATAAACTAGGGAGAAGGGTGTCTCGTCGGTGGCTTGATTTGGCGTCGTTCTGATCGACCAAAGAACCGCTGACAGCTCATCAATCTAGCGCCTTTCGTGCTTGCGTAACTTGTCAAAAGTTCTCGTATCGAGGCCCCACAGCACTTCAGCATTTGCCCTCTCTACTTGCCCATTGCTCCTGGGTGGGCAACTGAGGTGAAGCAGACCTTGGTGTCGAAATCTTGACAGTATTGCATGAAAGTGTTGCTGGTGAACTGCCTGCCGTTATCGGTGATGATCCTGTTCGGGACCCTGAAACAGCAAACAATCCCTCTAAGAAACTGGACTGCTGCCTGCGCCATTACCTTTCTCACTGGCTCAAATTCGGTCCATTTCGTGAACTTATCGATGTCGACGAACAAGAACTCGAAGTCCCCGGTAGCACGGGGGAGGGGGCAGACGATGTCAAGCCCCAGATCGAGAATGGCCAGGAGAGCGGCGGGGTTTGAAGGGCTTGTGCTGGTTGGTGTATCGGCTTGGCGTGATATTGGCATGCTTCACATGTCGTAACAACTGCCACAGCGTCTTGAAGGGCTGTGGGCGAGTAGAAGCCTTGTCGGAATGCCTTCCCGACAAGGGCTCGTGATCCTACGTGGGAGCCACATATCCCATCGTGTATCACCACCAACAGCTGATGTCCTTCTTCCCGAGGAATGCACTTCAGCTTGACGCCGTTCGGCCTCCTGTTGTACAAGGTGTCGTCCATGAATTGGTACATGCTTGACCGCCGGGCTACTCTTTCAGCTTCTTCTTGTTCCTCGGGAAGGTCTCCTGTCTAGAGGTATTGGACGATTTGCTGTGCCCATGTTGGAGCTTGTGGCTCGACGACAAGGACCAAAGGCATTTCTTCCACCGCGGGGACACTAGCTTCTACGACCAAGACCCTCGGGTCTGTCGGAGCTTGTGGTTCCCTGACACATGGGTAGTCGCTCCCGCCAACCCTCTTGGCAGTCACTGACGGCTCTGTCGGAAGTTGGTCGCCGGAATCGACTTTCCTTTTTCCGGTCTTCCGTGTTGAAGGGTTGACTGAGGGTTGTGTCAATCGGAGGACAAAAGTGCCTGGTTCCACAGGCATCTTCTGCAACATCATTCTCGGCACGGGGGACGTGCTCCATTTGCAGACCCTCAAATCGCTCCTCCAATCTCCGCACCTCATCAACATACGCTTCCATCAAGCGGCTCTGATAATCCTTGTTTACTTGGCGAACAACAAACTGTGAGTCTCCCCGTACTATCAGCCTTCTGATGCCAAGATCCGCTGCTATCCTCAACCCGGCCAGCAGCCCTTCATACTCAGCTGTGTTGTTCCTCGACTCCTCCCTGGGAAAGTGCATCTGGACCACGTACTTGAGAGGCTCTCCAGTGGGTGCAATGAGTAGCACTCTCGCACCGGCGCCTTGCAGCGAGAAAGCTCCATCAAAGTACATGACCCATTCTTGAGACGCTTCCATGCTGGGGAGTGCTGTCTCAGGTATTTCTTCATCTGGCGCTGGCGTCCATTGTGCTATGAACTCCATACAGAAGAGCAGGGTCCGACTACGGACGAAAACAAACGATAAAATGACATCCATCCTTGCTATCCCAGGCTGCCAACTGGAACCCATCCTATGATCGAAGAAGAAGAAGAAGAAGAAGAACTCCAAGTCAAACAAGCATCGCTCTCACGTCAAAGCATCGCATTACATGTACCTGCAACTGTTGTTGTAGTAATCTGTGAGCCACGGGGACTCAGCAATCTCATTTCCAAGGGTATCAAGACAATTAAAGCTTAATGGGTGAGGTATGGTTAAGTGGTGAGGCTGCAGCAAGCACTAAGCATTTATTTGAGTGGCTAACTTACGAGTACAAGAATAAGGGGGATGATTGTCGTATAAACGGATGTGAACTAGTAATGATCTCTAAGAGATCATGAACGCCTACTTACGTTCAAACATAACCCCACCGTGTTCTCTCTCGGTTCAGAAATCACGAGAAGAGACAGTCACGGTTACGCACACGGTTGGTGTATTTTATTTGAGTTTACTTCTAGTTTGCTATGACCGGGTGTTAAACAAAGTTTCCAAGTTGCCACTTAACCGCGGACACCGCTTTTCGAAAGATTTAACCCTGCAGGGGTGCTCCAACTCATCCATCACAAACTAACCACACGCCGCGTTGGAATTCCTCAACCGCGGAATCACCCGTAGTATTTGCGGAATCCCGATGGAAAATCTCAACTTCGAGATAACACGAAGTGTTGTCAAAATCCCGTGCACAAGACGTTCGAGAAAGGTAAAACAAGACCAGCAAGACCGCCCGGCAGGCCAGATCCCAATAGGAGCCGCGCGTATCTCTTTCTCAGGGCACTACCACATGGGCAAGACGTCGGGTTGGCTGAAACCCCGGGTGTCCAGGGGGCTCTGGGCATCGCCCGGTTTGGACCAACACTCATGAGGAGCACTGGCCTAGGGGGGTTGATTAATTATCCACGGGGTATCATGCCCTATGCAAATTTTAGTTGTTATTAAGCAAATAGTACCAATGTTGGGCCTTGCCAGACAAGTTTTATCCTAAAACGAAAATCAAGGGGGTGCCCATAACAACCCCGAGCATGTTAGGAGTGCAAAATATGGAACATAACACCGGTACACAAGTAACTAGGGCGGCAAAAGTGGAACAAAACACCGAGCAAAAGGCCAAACCTTCCAGCTTTTACCAAGTATATATGTGCATTAAATTAAATAGCAATAATATTGTGATATATCAAAATATCCATGTTGCACATGGGAGAACTTGCACCTGCAACTAGCAACGCTATAAGAAGGGCTGAGCAAGCGGTAACATAGCCAAACAATGTTTGCTGGGATGTGGAGGGGTTAGAGGCTTTTCATGGCAATTTGGGAGACTTGACCTACAAGTGGTAGGTAGCGAGACAGCGATAGAAACGAGACATCTAGCATGGCAATGATAGTAATGGTATCCTGGGAAATGGTCATCTTGCCTGAGATCCCGCTTAGAAGAAGATCGAATCTGTGAAGCAGGCGATCCGTGAAGTAGACGAACGGGACGTAGTCGAACGAACCCTCACACTCCGAACGCTTTCGGAACTCTATCGAGAAGAAGCAATCCAAAACAAACAATCAACACATGATACACCACGACATATACATGACATGATGCACTTCAAATATGATGCATGTTATGCATGACATGGCAAGCACAACAATCCACTTCTACACATTAAGTGAAGCTCAATATGCAACGAGTTGCATATTGACGAAACTCCACATTCAAATTATTTAGTTCACTCCCGTTTAGGTACACAACAATATTAAATGTTGTTAAACATGGCAAGAGGTGAAGCATAAGTAAGCTAGACATCTAGGCATATTAAATGAGGCCGGAAACAACATATAGAATTTCCGAAACGACCCCATATGTTAATTTCGAAATTGGTCCAGATCTGAACTAATCATGTTTTATATTTATTAAACAGGAAAATAAAGTATACCATGCAATTCTACACGTCATTCTAGTCGATTTACATATATGGAACATCTCAAACAGAGCTACGGTCTAAAAGATATGACAATCACAAGATGCATATGCCATGAATGCAAAATGCATGCAAACACCCACAGCAAACATGTCAAATCATAGATGCAGCAAGATATTATGAAAGTACATGGAATTCTAAGCAAGTTTCATATGCAACATGTTCACAACGGAGCTACGGTTCAACCACAACACCCAACACAAGTTTTAGATGAAATCTGTCCAAAACAGCAAGATAGCGTTTTGCACACATGAAAACAACAAGCTACAAGATTCTAAAATGCACAAACTAAGCATGGGGCAGTAGCATATAACACACACTTCATTTCATCACATATCATACTCAAAAGAGTCATGGAACACATGGTAGGAAGCTCACAACATGGCAATAAAATATAGCAGATTAGGACTTAGTGAAAATAACAGTTTTTGGCAGATCAGTTTTTCACAAAGGCATATTGGCAGCAATAAAACTATATGCTACAGGTCATGTATTGGCATGAAACTTAACATCATGCTATAGGACATTGTTAGCTACAAATAACTCCATTGCACCAACCCCAAAGGGGCTGTAGATCACTAGCAAAACACATGGCAAGACAGCAACAAAATATTACAGATTCCAGACTTAGAAATATTTTGGACCCTCAAAACAGCAGTATTTTATAGCATGTTGGCAACAAAAAAATAACACCTAAACATGGATTTATATTGCAACCAAAAATACCAGGGCCTAGCACACATGTCGAAGGGCATATCTCATGTTTGCAACTATTCCAAAATATGCATGGATTAATTCACACATAATAGACAAAAGAGCATCATAGCCAAAATGACATGCACACAAAGTTGCTCAAATGACAAAACTAAATGCACAGATAAATTCCATGGATTTTTCTACCCCAAAAACATATATAATATGCGGGTTTTTTTATATTAAAAAATGGCACCACAATTATGCGAGAATAGGACATAACCCAATTTAGCAAGTTATGTATGCAAAATAAATGCAACCAACACATCAAATATTTTAGCATGCATGAAAAAGGCATATAAAAATGCTACACATTTTACATGCAAGGTTTGATTAATTCGGATGCACGATTCAATAATTATGCACAATGCAACAAACATGACATTCATGCCAAATAAAGAAAACAACATGTTAAACATGTTAAAACATGGATGAAAGTGGCATATTATGAATCTACACAAAATTCTACACATTTTATACATATAAAACATTTCGATCCGGTGCACGGTTTATTAATTATTAACGTTTTAAAACTATGTATTTTTCTGCAAAACGACAATTCCTGGATAATAGCCAAAATTCGCACAACAGAGAAAAATATACTACAGATGCCTAGTCTAAGCATAAAGGGCCAACAGAACATGGGCGCAAGATATTCGTGATGTGCACTGGGCGTCTGATAAGCAATGCGGGGGGGGGGGAGCTCACCCATGGGCTCGGCCCATCTGACGGAGACGGCCTGGCGCGGAGCTTGGCCTGCGAGCGAGGTGGGCCACGCTGGGCCCTGGGGAGGCCTGGCCCAGGCGGCTGAGGGGGCGAAGTGCTTGGGGCTTCGTCTCCTCGTGCGCCCGAGCGAAGCCAGGGCGGCGGACGAGGTCAACGGCGGTGATGAGTGGCGATGAGCGGCTCGAGGTGGCGAGGGCGGAGCGGATCTGACGCAGGGGAAGGTCGGGACGGCGATGCGGCGGCCAGATCCAACGCCAAAGGTACCCGGCGGCGCTCGGGAGGCAATGGAGGCAGCTCCTGCTCGAGGTCGCGGGAGGACGCCGGGCGCGGGGATGGCGACGGTCCGGTCGGCGCTCGGGGCGGCGAGCGGGAGTGGGAGGCGCTCCGGCGCGGCGGCGGAGGCTCCCGGCGGCACGAGGGGGGGGGGGCGACGACGGCGGGAACAACGGGGGACGGCAGCCGGCAGAGCTGCGCCATGGCAGCTGCAGGTTGGAGAGGCACGGACGGCGGATGCGGGCGCCTCGGGCCCGGATGGGCTCGGGCGGGCTCGGTTCGGGCCAGGCGGGCTCGGCGGGAGGAGGGAGACAGGGGCGATGCGGGGAGGCGACGTGGCGCCCTCCCGTTGGCAACGGGGCCGGCTGCGGCGGCGCTGGGTGGAGTTGGCGGCGACAAGTGGCGGCGGCAGGGTGGTGGGGCGCGGATTTCAATGAAGGAGGGGGGAGAAGGCCAATTCTGGACGTGGGGGTGTCCATATATAGCAGTTTTGCCTAGGGTTTGGGTCTAGGGGTGGTTTCTCGACCCTCCGATCCCGATCGGATGGTCCGGTCGGAGGGGTAGGTGTTAGGTGGGCTAGTGGGCTATGGAGAGGGGTTGTGGGATGAAGAGAGGGAGATTTGAGGCCCGTGACAGGTTTTTAAAACACCGAAACGTCCAACGATTAAACCGATACGGTGACGCTACGGCCGACCGTTTGGGTATCAAACGACCTCCGATTACGACGATATTTGGCAGGCGGTCTAGCTACACTATTTTAAGACTGCTCGCCAAATTTTGATCCAATCCGAGAATATTTTTCGCGTGCCTTTAAAAAAAAATTAAATGATGCCGCGGGCGCGTGCGAGTGTGGTTGGTCTCTAAACGTCGATGACACGAACGGAGAGAACCGGCAGCTACGAACGGATGCAAGTTTTCAAAAACGAGTGTCGATGCTATGCAGATGATGCAGATGATGTGATGATGACTGCAACAAACAAACGAATCACACGACGAGAACGGAATAAATCGGGAATCTTCTGGAGCGTCGGTCTCAGGCTGTTACAACTCTCCTCCACTTACAAGAGATCTTAGAATGAGAAGGGGAAGAGGAATGAGAAACAAAGAGGTAAAACTTAGTTGCTTCTTTGACAAACAAGTGACACCAACGAAAATTGAAGGTTGCAAAGAGATGAAGAAAGATATGAGAAACAAGCAAGAATTCAAAAGAAATTTCGGCAGCACTTCGGTAGGATAGAGGGACAAAATTGATAGTGTGGAAGGAACTTGAAAAGATGACACAACACTCCGGTTAAATGGATAAGCAAGAAAGCACAAGATCCTGATAAAACAAGATAATGGATGAAAGAGAGCAACATCACAAAGCCTCTGGAACAAAACAATAGAAACTAGATCATTGGAAAGAAAAGAACGGAGAAGAAATGACAACTCCTACCACCATTGAATTTGAAAAGCATACTAACAAGAAGAGATTGAACAGAGTTGTTGGAAATCAACAACGAAAGAAAAGACTTGTTATGGGCTTATGGAAAACATCTCTAAACAATGAGGTGACAACCGGCCACAAACAGAAACAATTGGTTTCATTGAGATCAACGAAGAGATGAAAACTTCTTTCTCCAAGAGGATACATTGAGAGATTGGATCATTGATAAACACCATGATAGCAACAATCCTTAGGAAACGTTTTAGGTGAAATCTAATCCAAGAAAACTCCAAAGAAGCGAAATGGGTTTAGATATCTCATTCTTGACAATTCCCTTCAAAACTCCTCATGACTCAAGAATGATATAGCACCATCTCAAAGGATAAGAGAGAATGAATTGCACTTGAAATACAAGATGCAGAATACTTGAGCTCCTCTAACAAAAATCTTGAAGAACACTTGAGAATGAAAGAAATCTCGATGAACCACCATGAAGAACCTCCGGAAAGAACTCCGAAATGAAAGGATGATAGAAAGAGAATTGAAGGTTGCAAAAGAACAAGCTTATGACCTTGCAAAGAATTGGATGAAGCTACGCGACGAGATACTTGAGAAAACTTTGAACTCCAGAAAAGAAAAGATGAAACACTTAAAACCAAGAATTTGATATCATGAACAACTCCGGAAGAAGGATTGAAATCACCTTAAAGATCAAGAATAAGAATTATGTTATGCTTATCCTTCATCAAGTTCAATTGATGACAAGCACGGATTATGCATACCACTTATTCTTCTTGAAAAGATTGAGGATAGATAAGAGCACAAACTTGAAGAAGTCTTGAACGAGAACACCGGTAGGAATTGCAAACGAATGAGGATACTACGAATGAATGGAGATGCATGATAACGAAGAGATCATGATCCATCAATAGAAAACTTGAATGAAGCACCGGAATAGTTGAGAGACGAACGAAGAGACAACAATTGAGAAGAATTTGAGAATGAGAGCTGAAAGTTGAGAACGAAGAATTCTTCTGAAATGATGGCCTTCGGAGGATCGAGAAATGAAAACAACACTCAAATGCTCCGGATAGATATGGATGGAATTACTCATGATCGAGAAGAATTTGATAGGATAACACGAAGCTGAAATCACGAATCTTCGAAAGAACGGATAAAGATTTAAGAGAAACTCTTCTTGGTCTTCAAGGCAAGGAATGATGGTGAGAAACACCACCAAGAATTACTGAGACACTCCGGGATAATGAATAAAGAAAGGTTGAGCCAACGATGAAAATGATTTAGAAGCGATCTTCGGGAAGGGATATGACTGATGAAATTCATTCTTACGTCATATTGAAAAGAACTTGAGGACATCTCCGGAAAGATTAAAGAGCCAGGTAAGATCCTGGGAAAAAAACATGTGGGTTATGAGCCCACTCAAAGAAAACACCGTTGAAATGACTGCTTAGAAAGATATTGCACTGGTACAAATTGAAAACTTGAAGAGGTGAGAACCTCGGAATAATTTGAAAGGAATTGAATGAAAACACGAATCTTCTGAGATATCTTGCCACTCCGGATAGAATAGAGAGAGGAATAAACAAGAGAGGTTTGCCTAAGAATTTCCAGCATGAGAGAGCATTTAGAGAATGAAAAGGATATGATGAGCACCGAAAGCTTGAATTGAATCCGCCGGACAAGAAAACAAAGATGAAGACTAAGAAATGATGAACTTGAGCACCTGAGCGTCGTCACAACGAATCACCGGATACATCATGGAAGAGAAGATAGCAGAAGCATCACATGAATAGAAAAGGCAATCAAATGAGAATTTAATTGTTGAAGAAAAAGGGAAGGAGGGCGGGGAAAAACAAAGATTACTTGATACCGATGGGATGAACTCCGGAAAGAAATACGAGGATTGATCTTGCAAATATTGGGGAGGAATGAATAATCTCGATGAGAAACACACCGGTTAGGAAAGATATGAAATCACCACTGACATCGAAGCAACTCGAATTACCATGATCCAACAAAACAAAAGATGGGGCTTGAGGATTAAGCCAGAAATAAATACATAACCCACCATGCATTTGTTGGGAGGATAATCCTAGGTAACTACTTGAATTCCCACCTAAGAATTTCCGAAGTCTTTCTTGTTTATGCGATTTGGGTTGCGGACCCAGGAACGTACCCAAGGTAATCAGCTACAACTGCACCCGCAACCTTCCACATCATAATCTAAGAAACTCCGCAAACTCGTCTTCCTCAGACACTCGTAATCACAACGATACTAACCATGGCAGTACATCCGAACTCTCTCCACCAGTACTGGGGATGCCGGAGTCCTCTCGCCACTACTAGTATTGAAGCAATTTCGAACATCCTCCGTCCTGAGATACTAAGGAAACTGAATGATAACGATGTGCTAAAATCCCTCGGAGCTCTACTCCTCGATAATAGGAGGCACCAAGACAGAATTCCTTCACATCGGCATCATATAGTTTCAAAATACCCGCGTGATCCTAAAATTTTTTTGAGCGAGAAGAGGAGTAGAATCAAAATTCCTAAGTCGAATACCTCACCAGAGCATAGAAGAGGAGTAAAAGAAACCTACTCTCCGATATATAACTCGACTCAAAATAGTATTTCACTAGACTCGACTCGGCCAAGTTCGATCAATCAAGGGGGCTCCAAGGTCAGAACTGGCTCTGATACCAAGTTGTAACGCCCAAGATGCGATCCTATCCTTATTTTGGCACGAGGGCCTCGACAGGGATAGAAGCGCATCTCGTTGTTTCTCAAGAATGGATATCATTACAAGTACATGTAAAGAATAGATGAGTATATGGAATTGGCTTACACTCGCCACAAGCTACATCAATATCACAACAATACAACAACGTATCCCAACATCATACAGAAGAGCAGGGTCCAACTACGGACAAAAACAAACGATAAAATGACATCCATCCTTGCTATCCCAGGCTGCCGCCTGGAACCCATCCTATGATCGATGAAGAAAAGAAGAAGAAGAACTCCAAGTCAAACAAGCATCACTCTCACATCAAAGCAGCGCATTACCTGTACCTGCAACTGTTGTTGTAGTAATCTGTGAGCCACGGGGACTCAACAATCTCATTTCCAAGGGTATCAAGACTATTAAAGCTTAATGGGTGAGGTATGGTTAAGTGGTGAGGCTGCAGCAAGCACTAAGCATTTATTTGAGGGGCTAACTTACGAGTACAAGAATAAGGGGGATGATTGTCGTATAAACGGACGTGAACTAGTATTGATCTCTAAGAGATCCTGAACGCCTACTTACGTTCAAACATAACCCCACCGTGTTCTCTCTCGGTTCAGAAATCACGAGAAGAGAGAGTCACGGTTACGCACACGGTTGGTGTATTATATTTGAGTTTACTTCAAGTTTGCTATGACCGGGTGTTAAACAAAGTTTCCAAGTTGCCACTTAACCGCGGGCACGGTTTTCCGAAAGATTTAACCCTGCAGGGGTGCTCCAACTCATCCATCACAAACTAACCACACACCGCGTTGGAATTCCTCAACCGCGGAATCACCCGTAGTATTCGCGGAATCCCGATGGAAAATCTCAACTTCGAGATAGCCCGAAGTGTCGTCGAAATCCCGTGCACAAGACGTTCGAGAAAGGTAAAACCAGTCTAGCAAGACCACCCGGCAGGCCAGATCCCAATAGGAGCCGTATCTCTTTCTCAGGGCACTACCAGATGGGTAACACGTCGGGTTGTCTGAAACCCCGGGTGACCAGGGGGCGCCGGACATCGCCCGGTTTGGACCAACACTCATGAGGAGCACTGGCCTAGGGGGGTTGATTAATTATCCACGGGGTGATCATGCCCTATGCAAATTTTAGTTGTTATTAAGCAAATAGTACCAATGTTGGGCCTTGCCAGACAAGTTTTATCCTAAAACGAAAATCAATGGGGTCCCCATAACAACCCCGAGCATGTTAGGAGCGCAAAATATGGAACATAACACCGGTACATAAGTAACTAGGGCGGCAAAAGTGGAACAAAACACCGAGCAAAAGGCCAAGCCTTCCACCTTTTACCAAGTATATATGTGCATTAAATTAAATAGCAATAATATTGTGATATATCAAAATATCCATGTTGCACATGGGAGAACTTGCACCTGCAACTAGCAACGCTATAAGAAGGGCTGGGATTATCATATAACACACAAGCTACAACAAGCTGCAAGATTCTAAAATGCACAAATTAAGCATGGGGCAGTATCATATAACACACACTTCATTTCATCTTCACATATCATACTCAAAAGAGTCATGGAACACATGGTAGGAAGCTCACAACATGGCACTAAAATATAGCAGATTAGGACTTAGTGAAAATAACAGCTTTTGGCAGATCAGTTTTTCACGAAGGCATATTGGCAGCAATAAAACTATATGCTACAGGTCATATATTGGCATGAAACTTAACAGCATGCTAGAGGACATTGTTAGCTACAAATAACTCCATTGCACCAACCCCAAAGGGGCTGTAGATCACTAGCAAAACACATGGCAAGACAGCAACAAAATATTACAGATTCCAGACTTAGAAATATTTTGGACCCTCAAAACAGTAGTATTTTATAGCATGTTGGCAACAAGAAAATAACACCTAAACATGGATTTCTATTGCAGCCAAAAATACCAGGGCCTAGCACACATGTCCAAGGGCATATCTCATGTCTGCAACTATTCCAAAATATGCATGGATTAATTCACACATAATAGACAAAAGAGCATCATAGCCAAAATGACATGCACACAAAGTTGCTCAAATGACAAAACTAAATGCACAGATAAATTCCATGGATTTTTCTACCCCAAAAACATATATAATATGCGGGTTTTTTTATATTAAAAAAATGGCACCACAATTATGCGAAAATAGGACATAACCCAATTTAGCAAGTTATGTATGCAAAATAAATGCAACCAACACATCAAATATTTTATCATGCATGAAAAAGGCATATAAAAATGCTACACATTTTACATGCAAGGTTTGATTAATTCGGATGCACGATTCAATAATTATGCACAATGCAACAAACATGACATTTATGCCAAATAAAGAAAACAGCATGTTAAACATGTTAAAACATGGATGAAAGTGGCATATTATGAATCTACACAAAATTCTACACATTTTATACATATAAAACATTTCGATCCGGTGCACGGTTTATTAATTATTAACGTTTTAAAACTATGCATTTTTCTGCAAAACGACAATTCCTGGATAATAGCCAAAATTTGCACGACAGAGAAAAATATACTACACGTGCCCAGTCTAAGCATAAAGGGCCAACAGAACATGGGCGCAAGATATTCGTGATGTGCACAACAGGAGGGAGATAGGGGCGATGCGGGGAGGCGACGTGGCGCCCTCCCGTTGGCTATTAGGGCGGCTGTGGCGGCGCTGGGTGGAGCTGGCGATGACAAGTGGCGGCGGCAGGGTGGTGGGGCGCGGATTTCGATGAAGGAGGGGTGAGAAGGCCAATTCTGGACGTTGGGGTGTCCATATATAGCAGTTTTGCCTAGGGTTTGGGTCTAGGGGTGGTTTCTCGACCCTCCGATCGCGATCGGACGGTCCGGTCGGAGGGGTAGGTGTTAGGTGGGCTAGTGGGCTGTGGAGAGGCGTTGTGGGATGAAGAGAGAGGGAGATTTGAGGCCCGTGACAAGTTTTTACAACACTGAAACGTCCAATGATTAAACTGATACGGTGACGCTACGGTTGACCGTTCGGGTAACAAACGACCTCCGATTACGACGAAATTTGGCAGGCGGTCTAGCTACACTATTTTAAGACCGCTCGCCAAATTTCGACCCAATCCGAGAATATTTTTCGCGTGCCTTTAAAAACATTTTTTTTTTAAAATGATGCCGCGGGCGCGTGCGAGTGTGGTTGGTCTCGAAACGTCGACGACACGAATGGAGAGAACCGGCAGCTACGAACGGATGCAAGTTTTCAAAAACGAGTGCCGATGCTATGCAGATGATGCAGATGATGCGATGATGAATGCAACAAATAAACGAATCACACGATGAGAACGGAATAAATCGGGAATCTTCTGGAGCGTCGTTCTCGGGCTGTTACAGATGCAACCTGCCAGACGGCGTACGTCCTTGATGCGCTTCGGCGCCTGTCACACCCTGTGATTTGCCTCATGACTAAGTTATCATGACTCAAAAATTAGGGCCAAGTAATTTTTTTGAGTGCATATGAATGCTTGACTTGTGTGCTGTTTGCTTGCTTGTTTGATTGTTTGCTTGTGCTCTTTACTCATAAAACATCCTCCTACCCTCAAGAACTCTTTTCCTTGATACCAAATCTTGTCCAATGATCATGCCATGTGTATAGGACATAAAGCTATTTTTATAAAATATTATCTTGGCCAAAAAGCATTTGTTCAAATTAGGTTTTCAAAAACCCTTGAATTGAGATTTGTACTACAAGTCCTCAAATTGGGTGGATTGTTTTCCCCCAAAGACTTTATTTGAAACCTACTATATATAAGACTTCCCAAAACCACAAAATATTATTTTTAAAGATTATTTTCTTATTTTATTTAAAGGCTTTTTCTTAAGGCCAGAAATGGTCTTTTATAGGGAAAAATTATTTTTATGCTTTAAAAATATTTGAGAAAATTTAGGGAAACTCAGTGGACATATATTTTCCATATATATGAGTTTCAACACATGGTCATGTTCAAAATCATGGGCAACACCCCTCAAAACCCTTTCTGCCCAAATCAAGCTTTTGAATATAGAAATATTACCAATAAATTCCAGGAAAATTCCAGCAAGTCGCACATGACATATGTGATGATCTTGCAAAGTTTCATATCTATCCCAATTGATTTGATTCACCAAAATATTCCGAAACCATTCCTGTCCAGATCCCAATTTGAACAACTCTACATTGCCAAATGTCTCCTATCGATCTCAAACTTGGTGGACATGTTCTAATACTCCAATAATGCATCCACACCAAGTGGTGAACCAAGGAGAACATATTAATTTGTCCAAATCCCCCCAAACCCATTTCTGTTGATTTCAAGAATTGGAATCTTTGCATTGTCAAGTTTCCCCATTTGGTCCCAAACTTTTTGTGCATGCTATAATCCCCAAATTATGCCACCACACTAAGTGGTGCATCAAGGAGAATAGTTTTTCTTAGCTAGATCCAAGCAACTCCATTTCTGCCCATTTCTAGGGTTTACAAAGTTTGCATTGTCAACTTCCCTAAAATGAGCTCAAACCTTGTGATAAGTCTTATTTCTACCTCCCATTATATCCTGTTAAATATCACTGCAAGTGGGAAAGTTTATGTTGCCCAAACACACATCAAACACCTTCTGGTGATTTGGTAAAAACATGTTTTGAACCCCTTTCACTATTTCCCTTCACACCAAATTTTTACCACAACTTACTAGTGTTACCTTGCACCTCCAGTGAGTTTACTCAGTCATGGCTAAATCATGGAGAAGGATAAACCCCAAGATTCCCTCCTGGACAGCACCCATTTCTCTCCCTCTCAACTTTCCTTCTCCCATAAGGCACTTCCAGAGCACCCATTGGCCTTATGTGCCTTGTTTGAGCTCCCCTGGATCCCCTGGACACGTGTGGACGCGCCCAAAGTGCCAAGAGCATGCCCCGGCACGCAGAGCTCGCGCTCTGGAGCGCGCTACAGTGCGCACCCGCACTGTAGCGGCGCCCAACCCGAGCCCCCGACAACCTCGAGGTCCTCCTGCTCGCCTCCAGACCTGCCGTGGCGTCCAAAACACTTAGAGTGGTCGGCCCCCTCCTTCCTTGCTCCCTCCTTGCCCTGCCCGCGCATGCCCGACACCGCCAAGCTCCGCTAGTCGCTTATCGTGCAAGTGTCCCACTACGGCCTCGCCCCGCTCTCCCTCTCGCACCCCCCTATCCCAGAACCGCGTCCACCAGGCCCGTAGACGCAGTCCGGAGTGCCAATTTGGCCTCTGGCGTTGCGTGCGCCGTGGCCGTGGGCGTCGTTCGGGGTACGTCGTCGCCTGGCCATAAAGGTGCACCTCTGGCCCCTCGACACTCTCTACGACCTCCTGAACCTCCCGCGAACCTACCTGGACCACCCGTTTGACCTCTCGTGCCCTCCATCGTCTCCCATGGCCAAAGCTTCCCCGCCGGCTCCTTCTCAAATTCAGCCACATCGGTCCCTCTCCCCTTCTCTAAGGCCACCAGACCATCACATCCACCGCGGGAGCTCCCCTATGTTCCGTTTCTCTCCCCAGGTGGCCGCAGCTCCATGCCCACCATGTCCGGCGGCTTCATCGGCCGCGGAGGATGCTGCACTCTGCCTCGACCTCCCCAGGGCCCTAGGACTACCCTTGCGGGTGCGGGCCTTCCCCCCGAGCTCGTCGGTATGCCGGGATTCACCGGGGGTGGACGGTGGCACCGGAGCGGTGCCGGCGCGAGATCGGCCGCGGCCTCCCCTGCGTCTCCCCTGTTTAAGCGGGAGGTGGGGGACGACCCTGCCAGCGGGCCCCGCCCGTCGGCCAGCCAGTGAGGCCGCCGGGTGGGCCTCACCCGTTAAGTGGAGGCGGGGACACGAGGATGGCGCCTTCGCCCGGGGAAGGCATAATCCCCTGGGGCGCCTCCGACGTCGCCTCTACGCAGCCCGGCCGGGCCACTGGGCCGGCCCCTGTAGGCTAACCTGTGCCCCGAGCATCATTTAGGCCTTGGGTAAAACTCCTTTTCCCTTTTTCTTTTCTTTTCTTTTCTGGTAGATTCAAAAATTCTTAAGAAATTCATATGGACTACAAATTTGATGACTCCAGTTTCTACAGACTCCTAAATTCATGACCAATCCAAATATGTGCATTGCACAATTTTTCCATATAGCATATTCTGCTCCACCAATATTTTTGTTAGAACTTGTATTATGGAACCACTTTGCAAATTCCTAGGGAATTCTTATCAACTCCAAATGGAGTGATTCAAGTTCCTAGGTGCATCTAAAATCATGTCTTAGGATGTGAACATTTTTCCTTTCTCTTATTCTGCTATGCCAAATATTGGACCATTTCTTCGTGTATGATCCACTTTGAAAATCCCTAGGAAAATCATGCCAACTCCAAATCCAGTGAAACCACTTCCCAAATGTTTCTAAATTTGTGCCCTATTTTTTGGGTGCATCCACTCATTTTTACCAAAATATTTTCTGTAGACTTCCTATAGGATCAATAATGCCTCAATTTCCACCATTCAAAAACTCCCCCTTAACCCACACCCACAAAATCCTCCTTGGTTATTTTTCTCATGACCAGAGGTGTCCAAGAAAAATAAAACTCCTATTTATAGAGCACTTTATTTCTCTGCTTGTTTTGTTGCTTATTGCGGTTGTTTCCGGCGATAGTTGACGAAGTGCTCGGAGTGGACAAGAAGCATGTCAAGACCTCGAAGACTTTGCTGAGCCAGGCAAGCAACCCTTTGACCATGACTATGAAACCCTTTTATTGCATGGCATATAGCACTTTATTCCTTGATGTTGATCATGTTGATGTGGTGACCACTACGGTGGGATGCCTCTGATACTTTCTTGTTGATACTTGCATCGTGCATGACCCTACCATTCTTATGAGGGTTGTGCAGGTGGGAGTAGTTAGGTTGCTAGTAGTTGCTACGCAAGTGGGATGGTGATATGCATGGTGATGGAAACAAAAATGATCTCAAAGACTTTTCAAAAAACCCGTCGGGTGCCACTAATGCCCGAGGGAGATGATGATGAGCTAGGTAGCCACTTGATAAAGAAGTGGTGTACCGGAGCAAGTGAGTGTGTGTGGTTTTCAAAAACGGATTGGTGTAAGTTGCGACCGTTATTCCAACCTTACATGTATAACCACGATACCCCTTATGGGACGGGGCTTTGTTGATTACCTTGGTGGGTACTAGCATAGAGCCCACATTACTAGTGGCGGGAGTGACGAGGTCACTCTCGATACGGGGTCGTGCCTGGTAGGGCGACCATGAGCTATCTTTACAGGCACCGGGCACACCGTTGCGTGCCCTCATGGATGATACGTGTGATGTATATCATGAGGGATGGCACCAATCGAGTGGACTCTTTGTTTAGTATTGCTAGGGGAAAGGCACTGTTCGGGGTGCTTACCTCGGGTATGAAATATACCGCGAGTCGTGGATGACACGGAAGTTCCCCGAGTCTTGTGGGTAAAGTGTGCAACCTCTACAGAGTGTAAAACTATTTGAATAGCCGTGTGCACGGTCAAGGACAGTTGGATGACCGCTCTTGTCCTACGTCCAGTGTTCACTAAACTTGTGTGTGTGTGGTTGTGTGTGGATGACACAGAGATGATACTTGAGTTAAGTCAGATGACTTGACGTGATGACTGAACATGAGATGTTCAACCCCTTGCTTATGATGATATCTATAACTTGTTCATATGGATATCTGCCAACTGTTGATGCATGCTTACATAAGTTAGTTGATCATGTCATTGCACTCAAACTAGCTTTCCGCAAAAATTACCTATTAGTGCTACATCATGCTCTGTTGAACCTTGTTCCAAACATGGGTTGCTTGCCAGTACATTCAAAGTACTCATTGGCTTGCCACTGGTTATTTTATTGGCCAGGCAGGAAAGAACAGGATGTAATGAAGATTACATTGGTGATGATCATGCGAGCTAGGACGCTTCCCAGTCAGAATGCATGTAGGATTAAGGCAGATGACGTGGGTTCACGCTATCATTGAAGATTTCCGCTGCAAGTTTATGAAGACTTGGCCATAAGAGCCATATTCGAGTACAAACGGTATGTAATGGATGTAAGACTCTTGTTACTCAGTTTCTGTGTGTTCAGTGAGCATTGATCTCTGGGATCATTGTGCACGTACATTCGGTGATCACGACTTATGAGTCGGGGTCCCCATAGAGCTGGTATCAGAGCCATCCTGACTGTAGGAAGCCCTTAGTTAGCATGGACGTTAGTTAGGACAAAACTGTTTTCCCAGACCCTTCAAATCACTTGCAAAGACTATTCTTACATCCTCTAAGCTTCCAAAGAAACTGAAGGATTGTGCCTTAGCACTTCCACCATTTTTCTTTTGGCTCTTCTCATCTACTTTTCAAAACCTTGCAAACGGTCGATAGTGCCCTTGAACCCCTGACCACTGGATTCCTTGAAATCCTCGTGAGTAACCTGGAAGGAAGCCACCTTGCCAGACATTCACACAAGTTTGACGACACCATGACCAGACGATACCAATAGAAGATACCCTCTCGAAGGATGAGAATATCAAGACTCAGAAGATGGTGACACCCTCGACACTGCCCCAGGATGATGCCACCTTGGCCTTCGATGACCAGGGCACAAGACATGCAATGTCACGATATGCGTCGCTAATAGAGCAACCATGTCCTTTTCGTTGTTGTGTCGGCAACCACCAGTGGATGAGGACCTTGCCATTTGGTCCGCCTCACCATAGTAAGCAGGAAAACGGTTCTCTTCATCCCCCCGCTCTCGGTGTTGATATTATCAACATGACCGACAAGTTGGAACTCTATCATGCCTTGTTGATGTCATTGCATAAAGGATTGCCCACTTGGAACTCTCGACACCTTGAAGGACAACAAGGCATTGGCACGATTACGAAGACAACAGAAGACCTGTCAACGAAAGCTGTGAAGAATCACCTTCGTCGTCAACTCACCAGACGCGAAGTTGTCAAGGACTCTTCAGGCACAACCCGAATCGTTTCGACGAACAACAACCAGAGACATAGTGACACCTGAAGAAGACCTAGAAGACTGAGCGGACTCCTCTCCAAGACACGAAGCAAGCACAACTACTGAGTCCGAGAACCCCTAGGGTAGGATAGATCGTGTAACCCCCAGGCGAAGTCGAGTCCGTGTGGTGGTTCGAATGGAACCATGATGTGTGTTGCTTGTTTCTGCTTGTTTGTGCCTTGGTGTAAGTCACACTTATGCCCTAGGCAACAAGTGCATGACTATATCACCTACCTTACCCTAATGTTGTGTTTGGCCTTTTCGACACTTGTTTGATTACACTTGCACTATACCACCCCCTTAGGCACTTCCCGCTATGCTACTTCCCCTCTCCCCCATCTCGTCAACTGAAGTCCAGCAAGACAAGATGCACCAAGGATCTACCGTGACCAACAGTTAGCACTAAAGGCTTTGACTACAACATACTCAACCAGACGCAACCCCGCAAGGTTATGCTTTTCCCTCAAGATTAGAAACCCTCCCTAGACCAGCCTAGACCTCACAAGCTCCCCAGCTCAAGCCTCCAATCACGTGTTTAATGCTCGGGTTTGCTAGAACACCTGTTGAGCTTCAATAACCCCTGCTTAGCACTGGGTTCATTACGGAACTAGTGATCATAGTGAACGGATACATTACATCCCTAAGCCAGCACTTGAACTGATGATGCCGTAGGGAAGGTTGTTTTGAGGATACATAATTAGTAGGCTAATGATTTGACGAGGATGTGATAGATAACTTGAGGAAGTAGTTGAGGCCCTCTGGTGGATTATGAGAATTTATGTTGGTAAGACGAACTTGGTGGGTCAAAGTTGATAGAGTAGCATAACTTGTTTCTCCCTTGAGTGGATTGGATTTACTGGGACAGTTATGGCCATGAGATGAAATTCTTGGTGGTATGATAATTTGATTTTGGCAAACAATGGTCATAGATTGATGGTGTTATAATAATGACTTGGAGTAACAAGTAGGAATTCTCGTTGGACATAAGATTTGGATTTAAATAGGTAATCCTAGTAGAGTGTTTGAGTTAAGTAGGTCTACATGGTTCGGAGTAAGTTGGATTTAGTCCAATGATCTTGATAATGATACCATATTTCTCGGTGGATGATAATGAGAAGAAATTGGATAAGGATAAGGATGATTTAAGAGTCTATATAAGCTTGACCTTGGAGATTAGTTGGTCATGAGATTGGAAGTTCGTGGACATACTATGATGATAGTCCTTGCATGATTTGTGGATTTTAGGAGATCTAGGAGATACCTGGAGCAATCGCTGGTATTGATTATGTAGCAGTAATGGATCAGGTGGTGTTGAATGGTATTCGTGGATCGATTAAATTGGATTCGTAGGAAGGAAACAAGATCTTGGGTTGGTATACTACGAGTTTCCTTAACATAGTAATGTAGTACCTTAGAGCTTGGAAAGGTTAGCAAATCACTTGGATTTGTAGTGTCACAATCAAGCTTAGCAGCTTGTATGCTTCCCGAGGATTTTTACATAGGGATATATATGAGTTAGTTGTAGTATACATATGAGATTCTGGTTTAGTCCTTCTCTCAAAACCTTGGAGATATGAGTAGCATGGGTGATGTTGGAGTTGACTCACATGAGATGATACCTTCGATGATATAGGATGTTTTGTTTGGAGTAATAGGTAGTACTATTGGCATCCAAGAAACTGTGCTTAAGGATAAGATGATAGACGTTCACTCACATCCTAAGCTCCTTGAAACCCCGAACACGGTCGGAATATGACCATAGGCTCTGGCTCTAAGTTAAAATACTATGGTCGATACCTCACCTCGACCCCCACCAATCATGTACCTGAGGAAGGTGGACACGAAGAACTAGATTACGATGGACTAGAAACCCCTGGACAAGTGACCATCCAGAGCAAATGCCCGCTCCTCTCACATATCCCACGAGCAATGTGCTTGTGTGATACTTGGGGAAATATGTTGTTGTCCTCACGGATGACATACTTATTTACCCAATAAGAGAAGGAACACCTTAATCCTATTTGGACCAGCCCTAGGAACACTAATTACAATGCCTCTCGAGCATAAGGGTTCACCTTGAAAAAGTTGGACTCCTTGAAGCACCCTCCCTGCAGCAGAAGACATTCTTGCCCAAGCAAGGTGAAGAACCACTACGGTCGAGAAGCCACGACAATGAAGAAGATGAAGCAAGAGAAGTCAACCACCACTCCTCTGCCAGCTACAACAGCTAGACTTTATCAAGAAGCACCGACGACCAAGCACAATGAAGCCCTTGCACATCAATAGGGTTATAGAGCCCATTATTTTAATTGATCACACATCGGTTCCTGACTAGGAAGGAGCTGAGAAGTTGACAACACCTCTCACTCCACCACCTTGACGGTGTACGATGAGCATGACGTCCCTACTCCCTTCAGATGCTTGGAACGGAGTGGAACGACTACCATGACTTTGTTACTAGCCTCTTTTTGGCCAATCAGGGACGTGATCTTGACTGGATCATGGTGAAGCACCTGATAAAGGTAGTTCACCCCACTTGCCAAGCCTCAGATCTTGGGGACTAGATGGTTGTTCTATACTTCTGGGTAGTCAGCTTATTTAAAACCCCTCAGAGACCCTCTCAGACGGAAGGGACCATTTTGCCGCCAAATCTCTAAGCTAGTCTTAAGGGCGAGGCTCAACCAAACCTTTCCCCAAATGGCTATGGAGAGACCAGTAGACCAAACACTCGAAAACCCGCCAGAGACGTGCGTCCGTGACGACGAAGACAAATGGCCAAGGATGAATGAAGAACGTATCGGAACAACTCACTCAAGCAGAAGACCTCGACGAGAAGCCTACGTCGACAAACTTCGACATCCTTATTGTTGAAGACCACGAGCACCGGAAGATCAACTGCTCCAACGAAGTCGACGATTCCCCGTCACCAGGAAATTACGCCAAGACCTTGACCCTTGTTGTCTAAGCACGAGACATATGGATGTCACTAACCAACGTGAGCAGCCCCAGGGCCAGCACGCAGACACATTACATTGCCCTGTATCCCGACTTTGGAAAACACACGCAAGCCAGAACCTTGCTCGAACCCCGTTCACTCTCAGACCAAGTCAAACGATGCACTCGAAGCCATATCACCAAGCACTTCAATACCCGGGAGGACAACCACACCATAGCATAAGCAACATGGGAACGTGAAGACTACCTCAGACCTGGATTCCCGCACCTTTTCCACGCCTAGCCTAGGAATCTCGGGGACGAGATCCTTGTAAGGGGGGTAGGTCTGTCACCCTGTGATTTGCCTCATGACTAAGTTATCATGACTCAAAAATTAGGGCCAAGTAAATTTTTTGAGTGCATATGAATGCTTGACTTGTGTGCTATTTGCTTGCTTGTTTGATTGTTTGCTTGTGCTCTTTACTCATAAAACATCCTCCTACCCTCAAGAACTCTTTTCCTTGATACCAAATCTTGTCCAATGATCATGCCATGTGTATAGGACATATAGCTATTTTTATAAAATATTATCTTGGCCAAAAAGCATTTGTTCAAATTAGGTTTTCAAAAACCCCTAAATTGAGATTTGTACTACAAGTCCTCAAATTGGGTGGATTGTTTTTCCCCAAAGACTTTATTTGAAACATACTATATATAAGACTTCCCAAAACCACAAAATATTATTTTTAAAGATTATTTTCTTATTTTATTTAAAGGCTTTTTCTTAAGGACAGAAATGGTCTTTTATAGGGAAAAAATATTTTTATGCTTTGAAAATATTTGAGAAAATTTAGGGAAACTCAGTGGACATATATTTTCAATATATGTGAGTTTCAACATATGGTCATGTTCAAAATCATGGGCAAAACCCCTCAAAACCCTTTCTGCCCAAATCAAGCTTTTGAAATATTTCTATAAGAAATATTATCAATAAATTCCAGGAAAATTCAGCAAGTCACACATGACATATGTGATGATCTTGCAAAGTTTCATATCAATCCCAATTGATTTGATTCACCAAAATATTCCAAAACCATTCCTGTCCAGATCCAAATTTGAACAACTCTACATTGCCAAATGTCTCCTATTGATCTCAAACTTGGTGGACATGTTCTAATACTCCAATAATGCATCCACACCAAGTGGTGAACCAAGGAGAATAGATTAATTTGTCCAAATCCCCCCAAACCCATTTCTGTTTATTTCAAGAATTGGAAATCTTTGCATGTCAAGTTTCCCCATTTGGTCCCAAACTTTTTGTGCATGCTCTAATCCCCAAATTATGCCACCACACTAAGTGGTGCATCAAGGAGAATAGTTTTGCTTAGCTAGATCTAAGCAACTCCATTTCTGCCCATTTCTAGGGTTTACAAAGTTTGCATTGTCAACTTTCCTAAAATGAGCTCCAACCTTGTGATAAGTCTTATTTCTACCTCCCATTATATCCTGTTAAATCTCACTGCAAGTGGGAAAGTTTATGTTGCCCAAACACACATCAAACACCTTCTGGTGATTTGGTAAAAACATGTTTTGAACCCCTTTCAATATTTCCCTTCACCCCAAATTTTTACCACAGCTTACTAGTGTTACCTTGCACCTCCAATAAGTTTACTCAGTCATGGCTCAATCATGGAGAAGGGTAAAACCCCAAGATTCCCTCCTGGACAGCACCCATTTCTCTCCTTCTCAACTTTCCTTCTCCCATAAGGCACCTCCAGAGCACCCATTGGCCTTATGTGCCTTGTTTGAGCTCCCCTGGATCCCCTGGACACGTGTGGGCGCGCCCAAAGTGCCAAGGGCATGCCCCGGCATGCAGAGCTCGCGCTCTAGAGCGCGCTACAGTGCGCACCCGCACTGTAGCGGTGCCCAACCCGAGCCCCCGATAACCTCGAGGTCCTCCCGCTCGCCTCCAGACCTGCCGTGGCGTCCAAAATAGTTAGAGTGGTCGGCCCCCTCCTTCCTCACTCCCTCCTTGCCCTGCCCGCGCATACCCGACACCGCCAAGCTCCGCTAGTCGCTGATCGTGCGGGGCGTCTCTCGATGGTCATGCGGGCGTCCTCCTTGTGCCTATCCTTCAAGACTTGGCGCTGGTCTTGGTCCCGCCGCGGGTCCGGCGAGGCGTACGAAACTTCGTCTTGTACGTCGGCCCAACAGGAGGTTAGTTGCGGAGGTGACTGGACCGTATGCGCCCCGCCAGTGTCTCGTCTGGTGGCTGGGCCTCCCGGAGCCGCTTGGCGTGCGTGCGACAGTCCTGCTTCCTCTGGCTTGTCGCGGTTTGCCAAGCTCAGCAAACTCTGTATGGTCGCCCTCCAGTCCTCCATCTTCTCCGACGTAGACGGGAATTTCACCAATAGTTGCGCCTGCGCTAGAGCTTCTTCCGCGGTTTTGGGCATGGAGCGGTGCGAGGCATGGGTGACGCTCTTACTCCTGACAGTGTCAGGAGGAGCGTTCGCCCGTGCCATCGCACGCCGCCCATCTTCCCTAGGAGATTCCTGTCGAGCTTGGCCCTGCGCGTCTTGGGAAGGGCACGTGGGGGTCTTGTCCGCGTGCCGCAACGGCTCGCTGCCTCGAGGGTGTTGGTCGCGGTCGCCCTGCGAAGGACGCGGCGGGGGTGCAGTCGCCCTCGCCGCTGCTGCAGCCGCTGTCACGGTTGCCGCTGTGTCACACCCTGTGTTGTATCACTTTGCTATGCTTGGATTTACAAAATTTGGAACCAATTAAAACTCTTGAGTGCATATGCTTGTTTGCTTGTTTGGTTGTTTGTGTATGGCACTCTTAGGTTCTACTCCTCTCCATATTTATCTTCCTTGATCCAAACTTCTTGCCCAATGATCATACCATGTGTATAGTACCCAAAACTATTTTTATCAAAATTTATTTTGGCCAAAAAGGATTTGTTCAAACTAGGTTTTAAAAAACCCCTGAATTGAGGTTTGTACTACAAGTCCTCAAATTGGGTAGATCCTTTTTCCCCAAAGGCTTTATTTGAAACCCACTATATATATATTACTTCGCAAAACCACCAAATAATAATTTTAAAGATTATTTTGCTATTTTATTTAAAGGCATTTTCTTAAGGATAGAAATGGTTTTTCATAGGGAAAAATTATTTAAATGCTTTAAAAATATTTGAGAAAATTTAGTGAAATTCAGTGGACATATATTTTCCATATATATGAGTTTCAACACATGGTCATGTTCAACATAATGGGCAAAACCCCTCAAAACCCTTTCTGCTTAAATCAAGCTTTTGAAATATTCCTATTAGAAATTTTCTCAATAAATTTTAGGAAAATTCCAGAAAGTCACACATGCCATATGTGATGATCTTGCAAAGTTTCAACTCAATCCCAATTGATTTGATTCACCAAAATATTGCAAAACCATTCCTGTCCAGAGTCAAGTTTGAACAAATTTACATGGTGAAGTTTGTCCTATTGAACCCAAACTTTGTGGGCATGCTCCAATCACTTATTAATGCTCCTACACCAAGTGGTGGATTTGGAGGAAGTGAAATGCATGCTTGGATCAACAGAAATCTGATTTTTCCCAATTCTAGGGTTTTTCAAGTTTGTATTGTCAACTTCTCTCAAACCAGCTCAAATTTGGTGGTCCACTCTATTTTTACCCATATTTCCATCCTATTAAATCTCATGGCCAGCAAACCCCATTTGCTTGCCAAAACCTCCATTAAACACCTTCTGCATGTTTGGTAAAAACATGTTTTGACCCCCTTTTACTGTTCTCCTTGGGTTCAAATTTTTACCACACCTTCTTCTGATGATCTTTTACCTCCAGCAAGAAACTCATGGTTCAACTCAATGTTTAAGTGGGGTGAAAACCCACTTTTCCTTTCTGGACAGCAGGAATCTTCTTCTCTCCCCCCTTCCCTCTTATTCTATCTACCCTCCAGGGCATCCAATGCCAGATTCGCCTAGTCTACACCCCCTTGTACCCCTAGACACTAGTGGCCACGCGCAAGACGCCGTTGGCATGCCGTGGCATGCCAAACGGGCACTCCAAAGCGCGCTACAGTGCCCGACTGCACTGTAGCCGCCGCCCACTACATGGCCCCGACAGCCTCGGACCTCCCCCTCTCGCCAGTTGGCCCCCCCTCGACGTCCACACCACGGCATCCTGTCGGCCCCCTCCTCTCTCCTCCTCCTTCTCCCTCCTCCCGCGCGTGCCGAGCGCCGCCCGGTTCGGCCAGTGAGCTGCCTCACACGCGCGCACGACCCGCTCTGGTCGTGGACCACGCCCAGGAACGCCCCTGACTCACCCCCGTCTCCTCCCGTGCCTTCTGGCCTCGTCCCCGAGCTCGCCGGCGCACCAGCGATTCGGTGGACCGTGGCTCGCCTATATAAGGACTCCCCCGAGCCTCCTCTCCCCTCTAATCTCTCTCTCTCTCTCCATTTCAATCGACCCCATCTCCCCCCTTGCTCCCTATGCTCGGGATCGATCTCGACGCCGCCGCCTCGGGCCGCAGTCGATCTCGCGGTAGGGAACCCCTCCGGCCCTCCTTTCTCTCCCTATGGCTTCCCCTGGCGCCCCTAGTCAATTTCCCCCTCTCCCCTATGCAGATTGCAGACGAAAAAGTCTGGGACCGGCACCTCCCGGAGCTCCTCTGCCGTGGGTGCTCACCGCCAGCGAGCCAGGGCACCTTCGGCTTTCCTTCAACCTCCACCTGACCGACGACTCCTCCCTGAGCCCATTCCCGCACTCGCCGCTCCTCGCCGCCACCGGTAGCCTCGCCTGTGAGCCCCTCCCCTATCGGTCCAAAGGAGAACGAAGGCCCGACAGGGGGACCCCACCTCTAGCTGGGCCGGCCCAGCTACTGGCCCCCTCTAGCCCAGGACACAGTGCCATTTTCTTTTTCTTTTTCTTTTTCTGTCCAACTTTTCAAAAATTCCACAGGAGTAAATAAAATCCCAATGTCAACAATCTTTCCACCACAAATCTTAGAATGATATGTAGAATTTAATAGTGCCATTTGTGAAAAAATTTGAAAACATTCTATGTACTGATTTTATTTAACTGCTAGTTTTGAATATTTTAGCCACTGTTAAAAATAGTTTTGAAAACCTTTTTCACCCCAAAACCTTGGGCAAATAGTTTTACTATTGCTTTTAGTAGTTATCAGAATAGAGTAACATTTTTGAAGTGGATTTTGTGCTCTGTTCTTGGTGTTGATTCTTATTTTACCGTTATTTATCGCGACGATAGATTGCGCTGTTGACGAGGTAGTTGGACCTGAAGACTTTGAAGACCCCGAAGACTTTGTTGAGCCAGGCAGCCCTTTGACCATGACAATGAAACCTCTTATTGCATGGCATATAGCAGATTATTTCTTGATGATGATCATGTTGATGTGGTATCCCCTTCGGTGGGGTGCCTCCGATACTTTTACCGTTGATACTTGCATCGTGCATGACCCAACCTCCTTATGAGGGTTGTGCGGGTGGGAGTAGTTAGGTTGCTTAGTAGATGCTACACAATGTGGGACGGGAGTGTGCATGGTGATGGAAACAAAAGTGTTTTCAAATACTTTCGAAAACCCCGTCTGGTGCCACTAATGCCCGGGGGAGATGATGTTGAGCTAGGTAACCACTTGATAAAGCAGTGGTGTACCGGAGCAAGTGAGTGTGTGTCTTTTCGAAAACGGATTAGATTTCAGATTTGTCGACCGTCCCAACCTTACATGCACAACCACGATACCCCTTATGGGACGGGGCTTTGTTGATTACCTTGGTGGGTACTAGCAGAGAGCTCGCATTACTAGTGACGAGAGTGACGAGGTCACTCTCGATACGGGGTCATGCCTGGTAGGGCGACCATGCGCTGTCTTTACAGGCACCGGGCACACCGTTGTGTTCCTTCATGGATGGTACTGTGTAGAGCAAGGCTCGTGTTTGTACATCATGAAGACAGGGACCAACGAGTGGAATCTTTGTTTAGTATCGTCAGGGGAAAGGCATTGTTCGGGTACTTACCTCGGGTATGGACAATACCGCGAGTCGTGGCTTGACACGGAAGTTTCCCGAGTCTTGTGGGCAAAGTGTGCAACCTATGCAGAGTGTAAAACTATTCGAATAGCCGTCTCCACGGTCAAGCACAGTTGGGTGGTGCTGGTTACACTATGTCCTGGGTTTCATAAACTTTGTGTGTGTGTGTGTGTGTGTGTGTGTGTGTGGATAACAAAGATGGTATACTCGAGACAAGTCGGATGACTTGGCATGATGATTGCACATGAGATGTTCAGACCTTGATTATACTGATATCGGTAACCTATTTGTGCGGATACTTGTATCCTCATGAAGCATGCTATTACTAGTTATCTTGATCATGTCATTGCACTCAAAATTAGCTTTCCGCAAAACTTACCTACTTAGTGCTATATCATGCATTGTTATTGCCTTGTTCCAAAACTTGGGTTGCTTGCGAGTACATTCAAAGTACTCATTGTCTTGCCACTGGTTATTTAATTGGCCAGGCATGGAAGAGGAGGAATATGGTGAAGAGTTCATTGGTGACGAACATGCGAACTAGGACGCTTCCCAGTCAGAATGTTTGTAGGTTTAAGGCAGATGGCATGGGTTCACGCCTCCGACCAAGACTTTCCGCCGTTTGTTATGTTTAAGTGTTTGGCCCTTGCGTCCCTATCTATGTAAGACTTGACCTTCATGGTCTTTATTTGTGTAAGACGCTAAATGTGGATGTAAGACTCTTGTTATTCAGCTTCTGTGTGTTCAGTGAGCATTGATCTCTGGAATCACTATACACGTGCATTCGGAGATCATGACTTATGAGTCGGGGTCCCCACAGAGCTGGTATCAGAGCCGTCCTGACTGTAGGAAGCCCTTAGTTAGCATGGAGGTTAGTTAGGATAAAACCCTTTTTTAATTTGTGCCTAGTTGCTAGGTGCAACAAATTCTATACCTCTCTTCCCTTCTAGTCTATTTCAAACTCTTGCTGACTCTCCTTCCTTCAAACCATGTAGATGGCCGTCGTACCCAAAGCCCTCCTAGCATCTGGCTTTTCCCTACTCCTTGGGGATAGCCTGGAGAAGTGCCAGTTTCGCCAACCACCTGTTTTCCTCTACCAAGAGCACTGGGTCGATGCCATCACGAAGGAGTATCACGTTGAAGTGTTCATGAAGGCAAACGACTCCCCGACCAGTTGGTTCTTTGAAGGACCACAGATGGAGACCCTGGCACTCGCAGTCGAGACAGCTGCACAGAAGGCACTCATCCACCTTCGAGGTATCATTCCAGAGATGGACGACGAGCCCGCTACTCGTTACCTGCCCAATAGAATGGACGACATCGGCGAAAGTCAAACACTGGTTCCATCCAAGGAGGATGGCGTGCCCCTCAGATTTCAGACCTACTTTAGCCTCTCCGCCGATAGTCTGGTTCATACCCTGATTAAGGAGTCCGTGAAGCTCCGTCAGGAATTTCACCACATTCGAGAGCTACTCTGCCAAACAACGGACATCTTGAACCAAGGACGAATAGCAACCTCTGGATTTTCGTCGCATGTTTCGGGCATGGCGAACATGGGCATCATGCCAGAAGGAGTCCCAACAAGCAACCAAGTCTTCCTTCCTCTTGGACAGGAAGCAGAGCACTCCACCACCTGAGTCCGAGAACCCCTAGGGTAGGATCAGTCATGTACCCCTCATGCGAAGTCGAGTCCGTGTAATGGTTCGTATGAAACCATGTGTGCTTGTTGTTTGCTTTTGTTGTTTGTGTTCCGATGCAAGTCGCGCTTTTGCCTTAGGCAACGTGTAAGCGACTCCATTGTCTATCTTATCTTAATATATGTATTGGTCTTTCAACCTCCGTTTTACCACACTTGCACTATATCAACCCCATTAGGCGCGCTTTCTCCATTATTGTTTTTCCTCTCGTCTATCCCAGTTGTTTGACTTGGCTGCTCCAAACAGGATGGTGACTGCAACGCGCAACAGCTTCTTCACCAACCCTGAAGCCGGCAACTGCAGCCAGCAACAGGGAGCTAGTGGGGCTGCTCATGCTGGAGATCACCCGGAGCAGCCACAAGGCGACGTCCCCCGCCTCCACCTCCGCCGAAAAACATGAGCATAGCTCAGTTTCTCCAAGTTCCCCGGGAGGAACGCCAAGCCAACACTGCTGCCATTCAACAGATGGCTCAAGTCCTTGTGAACAACCAGCAGCAAGGCAGGAATGGCAATGGCCGTTCCACTCTGTCTGAGTTCATGAGGAATTCGCCCCCAACCTTCACCGAGACTGCTGAACCTCTGGATGCCGATGAATGGATCCGCAAAATCGAGGACCTCCTTGCACTGGTCAATTGCAATGAGGATCGTGAGAAGGTGCTCTATGCCTCTCACTGCCTCGGTGGGACCGCCAGAGCTTGGTGGGATGGATTCAAGGTCATGCAAGGCGATCGTGTGATCACCTGGGATAACTTCAAGGAAGGATTCCGCACCGCACACATTCCTTCTGGGATCATGGCTATCAAGAAGAGAGAATTCCGAGCGTTGAAGCAAGGAAGTGGCTTTGTGAAGGAGTACATGCAGAAGTTCAACCTGCTATCAAGATATGCACCTGAAGATGTCAACACGGAGGCTGGTAAGATGGAACACTTCATGGAAGGACTTCAACAGACCCTGCAGTATCAGCTCATCGTATGCGACTGTCGGACCTTCTTCGACCTGGTGAACAAGGCCCTCATGCTGGAAGAAAAGCGTCGTGCCATAGATGACACTCGCAAGCGCAAGATGATCAACAAGGGTAGTTCCAACAACCAGAAGCCTCGCCCCTGGCAGCCAGCCCCAGCCAAGCCAACCTATCAGCCGCAGCAGGCTAGACCTCCTGCACCTCGTCCGAGCTACCAGCCTCAGCAATATGCCAATCCCAGGCCAGCCTACAACAACCCCAATAACAACAACGGTGGCAGGGACAACAACAACAATAAGAACTATGGTCAGGTCACTTGCTTTGGGTGTGGTCAGCCTGGACACATCTCTAAGCAGTGCCCCAACTAGAAGCCAGATGCACCGCGCCCCAATGCGCCAAACCAAGGTCAAGGTCGTGGAGCGCCACCAAGGAACCCAGCTCCCCGCAACCAGCCCAACAATGGCAAGGGTCATTTGAATCACGTCACCGCTGAGGAAGCCCAGGAAGACCCGGACGTCTTACTGGGTACGTTCCTCGTCAACTCAACCCCGGCAATTGTACTGTTTGATTGTGGAGCTTCGCATTCTTTTGTCACTCAAAAGTTTGCACTAGAGAGTGGTATGAAGCCTACACCCCTGGGTAGTCGCATGTTGATACAGACCCCGGGTTCGGTTATGAAGTCCAAAATAGGGTGTAAAGGAGTTGACATTATCATCAACGGGGTAGACTTCCTAGCAGACCTCATAGTTCTGGATTCACTAGGCTTGGACATCATCCTTGGCATGAATTGGTTAACCAAGTACCAAGGCTACTTGGACTGTGCCAAAAGGATCGTTACCATAACCAATACCAAGGAGTGGAAGTCAAGTTTGTTCCCAACCCTGCCTCCGCTCAAGCCCCTCAGGCTAACTGCCTGTCGGGAATTGAGTTGGATCAAGTGCTACTGGTATGTGAATACCCGGATGTATTTCCTGATGAGCTGCCCGGAATGCCTCCTGACCGCGACATTGAGTTCATCATTGAGCTAATGCCCGGAGCAGGACCCATCTATAAGAAGCACTATAGAATGGGATCCGATGAGTTGGCTGAATTGAAGAAGCAACTGGCGAAGCAGCTCAGGAAAGGATTCATTCGCCCTAGTGCCTCACCTTGGGGATCACCTATTCTATTTGTGTCAAAGAGGGACGGGACTATCCGACTCTGTGTCGATTACCGTTCTCTCAATGAGGTCACAATAAAGAACAAGTACTCACTCCCCAAGATTGAAGACCTGTTCGATCAACTGAATGGAGCCAAGGTGTTTTCCAAGATCGACCTCAGGTCAGGGTACTACCAACTGAAGATCAGACCCCAAGACATTCCAAAGATGGTGTTTGTTACCCGGT
Organism: Elymus sibiricus; assembly: GCA_039707655.1. Lineage (NCBI taxonomy): Eukaryota > Viridiplantae > Streptophyta > Magnoliopsida > Poales > Poaceae > Elymus > Elymus sibiricus. The sequence goes on along the minus strand of CM077667.1, from coordinate 245,009,963 downwards.
ATGGCCTGTATGAATATACGGTCATGTCATTCGGGTTGCCAATGCCCCTGCCTACTTCATGTACCTCATGAACAAGGTCTTCATGGAGTACTTGGACAAGTTTGTTGTCGTCTTCATTGACAACATACTCGTCTTTTCCAAGTCGGAAGAAGAGCACGAGCAACACTTGAGATTGGTCCAGACAAGCTTCGAGAGCACCAGCTTTATGCCAAGTTCAGCAAGTGTGAGTTCTGGCTGCATGAAGTTGGATTCTTGTGTCATGTGTTGACTGCAGAAGGATTGTGAGTGGATCCTACCAAGATCGAAGCCGTGATTGAATGGCAATCCCCAACCAATGTGAAGGAAGTTAGAAGCTTCCTCGGACTCGTGGGATATTACCGCAAGTTCGTTGAAGGATTCTTGAGCATTGCCCGACCCATGACTCAACTCTTGAAGAAGGACAAGAAGTTCGAATGGACGCCGAAGTGTGAAGAAAGCTTCCAAGAGCTCAAGAAGAGATTGACCACAACCCCAATTTTGGCCACCCCCGATATTCACAAGGAGTTTCTGATATATTGTGATGCATCGAGAACCGGGCTTGGAGGTGTTGTGATGCAAGAAGGAAGAGTCGTAGCATATCTATCCAGATAGCTACGTCCTCACGAAGAGAACTACGGTACTCATGATCTTGAGTTGGCAGCCGTAGTTCATACCTTGAAGACATGGCGACATTACCTTCTGGGGAAGCGATGTGAGATATACACAGACCACAAGAATTAGAAGTATATTTTCACTCAAAAGGAATTGAACATGAGGCAGCGAAGATGGTTGGAGTTGATCAAGGATTATGACCTCAGTGTTCAATACGACCCTGGAAAGGTTAACGTGGTAGCAGACGCCTTAAGCAGGAAGGCTTGTTCCTTGAACGCTATGATTAAGGAAAGGCTACCCGCCCTATATGAAGAGCTTGAAAGCTTCGGCTTGGAACTAGTTGCATCTGGATTCCTCACCAACCTTGAAGCGAAGCCTACCTTGATGGATGATATTAAGAAAGCTCAGAAGGGACACGAGAGCATTGAAGGCATCAAACGGAAGGTCAAGGCAGGCAAGGCCCCAGGATTCTCAGTGGATGAACAAGGAGTTGTATGGTTCGGGAATCGCATCTGCGTACCCAACAAAGAAGAGCTCAAGAATTTGATCTTGCAAGAAGCTCATGACACTCGATATTCCATCCATCCTGGAGGAACCAAGATGTACCAAGACCTCAAGGCAAGATTCTGGTGGCATGGCATGAAACGGGAGATAGGCACCTTTGTTACTAAGTGTGACATATGCCAGAGAGTCAAAGCTGAGCATCAGCGACCCGCTGGACTTTTGCAACCTCTCAAAGTGCCTGAATGGAAGTGGGACAAAGTCGGGATGGACTTCATCACCGGATTACCTAGGTCAAGCAAGGGACATGATTCCATTTGGGTCATTGTCGATCACCTGACCAAGGTAGCCAATTTCATTCCTGTCAAGACCACCTATGATGGAAGCCAGCTGGCAAACCTCTACATCAACCGCATCGTGAGTCTTCATGGAGTTCCAAAGGAGATTGTGTCAGACCGAGGGACCCAGTTCACCTCCAGATTCTGGAAGAAGTTTCAAGAAGCAATGGGAACTAAGCTCTCCTTCAGCACTGCTTTTCACCCCCAGACCGGTGGGCAGACAGAGCGAGTAAATCAGATACTCGAGGATATGCTCCATGCTTGTGTTCTGGCGTACGGAGCCAAGTGGGAGGACTGCCTGCCATTTGCTGAGTTCTCCTACAACAACAACTATCAGTCAAGTCTTCAGATTGAACCATTTGAGGTGTTGTATGGACGCAAGTGCCGTACTCCCCTCAATTGGTCAGAAACCGGAGAAGGACTAGTCTTTGGCCCAGACATTCTCCGCGAAGCAGAAGAGCAAGTTCAACTCGTCCGAGAGTGCCTCGAGACCGCCAAGACAAGACAGAAGAGCTACGCCGACTCTCACTACCGAGAAGTGAGCTTCAACAATGGAGATCATGTCTATCTTCGAGTCACACCTCTTAAGGGGACCAAGCGTTTCCATGTCAAAGGAAAGCTTGCACCAAGATACATCGGCCCCTTCAAGATCACCGCAAGATGAGGAGAAGTTGCCTATCAACTAGAGCTACCTTCCGAGCTATCAGATGTGCACAATGTCTTTCACGTGTCACAACTCCAGAAGTGTCTTCAAGTTCCCAACCGCCCCGACCTCTACAAGGACATCGATCATCAAGCCATCGACCTTCAGCCAGACCTCACATATTGTGAGAGGCCAGTCCGTATTTTGGATGATGCAGAGCGTTGCACCCGAAGCCGCACCATCAAGTACTTCAAGGTCCAATGGACCAACCACAACGAAGCAGAAGCAACCTGGGAGCGTGAAGACTATCTTAGATCTGAGTTCCCTTATCTTTTTAGCACTTAGCCCAGGAATCTCGTGGACGAGATTCTTGTAAGGGGGGTAGGTCTGTGACACCCTGTGTTGTATCACTTTGCTATGCTTGGATTTACAAAATTTGCAACCAATTAAAACTTTTGAGTGCATATGCTTGTTTGAATTATTGCTTGTTTGCTTGTTTGCTTGTTTGTGTATGGCACTCTTAGGTTCTACTCCTCTCCATATTTATCTTCCTTGATCCAAACTTCTTGCCCAATGATCATACCATGTGTATAGTACCCAAAACTATTTTTTATCAAAATTTATTTTGGCCAAAAAGGATTTGTTCAAACTAGGTTTTCAAAAACCCCTGAATTGAGGTTTCTACTACAAGTCCTCAAATTGGGTGGATCCTTTTTCCCCCAAAGGCTTTATTTGAAACCCACTATATATATTACTTCTCAAAACCACCAAATACTAATTTTAAAGATTATTTTGCTATTTTATTTAAAGGCATTTTATTAAGGCCAGAAATGTTTTTTCATAGGGAAAAATTATTTAAATGCTTTAAAAATATTTGAGAAAATTTAGGGAAACTCAGTGGACATATATTTTCCATATATATGAGTTTCAACACATGGTCATGTTCAACATAATGGGCAAAACCCCTCAAAACCCTTTCTGCTTAAATCAAGGTTTTGAAATATTCCTCTTGGAAATTTTCTCAATAAATTTCAGGAAAATTCCAGAAAGTCACACATGCCATATGTGATGATCTTGCAAAGTTTCAACTCAATCCCAATTGATTTGATTCACCAAAATATTCCAAAACCATTCCTGTCCAGAGTCAAGTTTGAACAACTTTACATGGTGAAGTTTGTCCTATTGAACCCAAACTTTGTGGGCATGCTCCAATCACTTATTAATGCTCCTACACCAAGTGGTGGATTTGGAGGAAGTGAAATGCATGCTTGGATCAACAGAAATCTGATTTTTCCCAATTCTAGGGTTTTTCAAGTTTGTATTGTCAACTTCTCTCAAACCAGCTCAAATTTGGTGGTCCACTCTATTTTACCCAGATTTCCATCCTGTTAAATCTCATGGCCAGCAAACCCCATTTCCTTGCCAAAACCTCCATCAAACACCTTCTGCATGTTTGGTAAAACCATGTTTTGACCCCCTTTTACTGTTCTCCTTGGGTTCAAAATTTTACCACACCTTCTTCTGATGATCTGTTCCTCCAGCAAGAAACTCATGGTTCAACTCAATGTTTAAGTGGGGTGAAAACCCATTGTTCCTTCCTGGACAGCAGGAATCTTCTTCTCTCTCCCCTTCCCTCTTATTCTATCTACCTTCCAGGGCATCCAACGCCAGATTCCCCTAGTCTAGACCCCTCTTGTACCCCCTAGACACTACTGGCCGCGCGCAAGACGCCGTTGGCAGCCGTGGCATGCCAAACGGGCGCTCCAGAGCATGCTACAGTGCCCGACCGCACTATAGCCACCGCCCACTGCATGGCCCCGACAGCCTCGGGCCTCCCCCTCACACCACTTGCCCCCCCCCCTCGACGTCCGAACCACGGCAACCTGTCGGCCCCCTCCTCTCTCCTCCTCCTTCTCCTTCCTCCCACGCGTGCCGAGCGCCGCCCGGTTCGGCCAGTGAGCTGCCTCACACGTGCGCACACCCCGCTCCTCCTATTGCTCCCCCTGGTCATGGACCATGCCTAGGAACACCCCTGACTCACCCCCGTCTCCTCCCGTGCCTTCTGGCCTCGGCCCCGAGCTCGCCGGCGTACCAGCGATTCGGTGGAGCGCGGCTCGCCTATATAAGGACTCCCCCGAGCCTCCTCTCCCCTCTGATCTCTCTCTCTCCATTTCAATCGACTCCCAGTAGAGCCCCATCTCCCCCTTGCTCCCTGTGCTCGGGATCAAGCTCAACGCCGCCGCCTCGGGCCGCCATCGATCTCGCGGTAGGGAACCCCTCCGGCCCTCCTTTCTCTCCCTATGGCTTCCCCTGGCGCCCCTGATCGTTTTCCCCCTCTCCCTTGTGCAGATTGCAGTCGAAAATGGCTGGGACCGGCACCTCCCAAAGCTCCTCCGCCGTGGGTTCTCACCGCCGGCGAGCCTGGGCACCTCCGGCCTTCCTTCAACCTCCACCTGACCGGCGACTCCTCCCTGAGCCCATTCCCGCAGTCGCCGCTCCTCGCCGCCGCCGGTAGCCTCGCCGGTGAGCCCCTCCCCTCTCGGTCCAGAGGAGGACGAAGGCCCGACTGGGGGACCCCACCTGTCGGCCTCTGCCTCGCCTCCCTCTTCCCCCTCTCTGTCACTGGCAGTCCGGCCCCGCGCGTCAGGTTTAAACCTAACGGCGCGCGCGGCTGGCTGGCTGGCTAGCTGGACCGGCCCAGCTACTGGCCGCCTCTAGCCCAGGACACAGTGCCATTTTCTTTTTCTTTTTCTTTTTTTTTCCAACTTTTCAAAAATTCCATAGGAGTAAATAAAATCCCAATGCGAACAATCTTTCCACCACAAATCTTAGAATGATATGTAGAATTTAATAGTGCCATTTGTGAAAAAATTTGAAAACATTTTATGTACTGATTTTATTTAAATGCTAGTTTTGAAGATTTTAGCCACTGTTAAAAATAGTTTTGAAAACCTTTTTCACCCCATAACCTTGGGCAAATAGTTTTAGTATTGCCTTTAGTAGTTATCATAATAGAGTAACATTTTTGAAGTAGATTTGTGCTCTGTTCTTGGTGTTGATTCTTATTTTACCGTTATTTATCGTGACGATAGATTGCGTTGTTGACGAGGGAGTTGGACCCGAAGACTTTGAAGACCCTGAAGACTTTGTTGAGCCAGGCAAGCAACCCTTTTACCATGACTATGAAACCTCTTATTGCATGGCATATAGCACATTATTCCTTGATGATGATCATGTTGATGTGGTATCCCCTTCGGTGGGATGCGTCAGATACTTTTACCATTGATACTTGCATCGTGCATGACCCTACCTCCTTATGAGGGATGTGCGGGTGGGAGTAGTTAGGTTGCTTAGTAGATGCTACGCAATGTGGGACGGGAGTATGCATGGTGACGGAAACAAAAGTATTTTCAAATACTTTCGAAAACCCCGTCGGGTGCCACTAATGCCCGGGGGAGATCATGTTGAGCTAGGTAACCACTTGATAAAGAAGTGGTGTACCGGAGCAAGTGAGTGTGTGTCTTTTTTGAAAACGGATTAGATTTAAGATTTGTTGACCGTCCCAACCTTACATGCACAACCACGATACCCCTTATGGGACGGGGCTTTGTTAATTACCTTGGTGGGTACTAGCAGAGAGCTCGCATTACTAGTGGTGAGAGTGATGAGGTCACTCTCGATACGGGATCGTGCCTGGTAGGGCGACCATGCGCTGTCTTTACAGGCACCGGGCACACCGTTGTGTTCCTTCATGGATGGTACTGTGTAGAGCAAGGCTCGTGTTTGTACATCATGAAGACACGGACCAACGAGTGGACTCTTTGTTTAGTATCATCAGGGGAAAGGCATTGTTCGGGTACTTACCTCAGGTATGGACAATACCGCGAGTCGTGGCTTGACACGGAAGTTTCCCGAGTCTTGTGGGTAAAGTGTGCAACCTCTGTAGAGTGTAAAACTATTCGAATAGCCGTGTCCACGGTCAAGACTGTTGGGTAGTGCTGCTTAAACTATGTCCTGGGTTTTCATAAACTTCGTGTGTGTGTGTGTGTGTGTGGATAACAAAGATGGTATACTTGAGACAAGTCGGATGACTTGGCATGATGATTGAACATGAGATGTTCAGACCTTAATTATACTGATATCGGTAACCGATTTGTGTGGATACTTGTATCCTCATGAAGCATGCTATTACTAGTTATGTTGATCATGTCATTGCACTCAAAATTAGCTTTCCGCAAAACTTACCTACTTAGTGCTTTCATGCATTGTTATTGCCTTGTTCCAAAACTTGGGTTGCTTGCGAGTACATTCAAAGTACTCATTGTCTTGCCACTGGTTATTTAATTGGCCAGGCATGGAAGAGCAGGAATATGGTGAAGAGTTCGTTGGTGACGAACATGCGAATTAGGACGCTTCCCAGTCAGAATGCCTATAGGTTTAAGGCAGATGGCATGGGTTCACGCCTCCGACCAAGACTTTCCGTTGTTTGTTATGTTTAAGTGTTTGGCCCTTGCAGCCCTATCTATGTAAGACTTGACCTTCATGGTCTTTATTTGTGTAAGACGCTAAATGTGGATGTAAGACTCTAGTTATTCAGCTTCTGTGTGTTCAGTGAGCATTGATCTCTGGGATCACTGTACACGTGCATTCGGTGATCACGACTTATGAGTCGGGGTCCCCACACGCTGCCTTAGCATCAGCCGTCGATGCCGTTGGTGCGTCCCGCGTCTCTATGACAGCGGGGTCTGGGGCGTGGCTCGCGGAGCTTCGCGTATTATTCTGACTATGCTCACCGACGTGTTGAGCATGGGGGTCGCCTGCGTCGGCGCTGCCGACGGCTACCTGAGATGGTAGCTTGGATGTGGTCGCAGTAGGTGTCGCCGCGCCCTTGGCCTTCTTGGGGGCCATAGCCGTCGATGAAGCTCCTGATGAAGGTGTGTAGAGAACAGCGAAGGTTCCCACAAGAGACCCCCCCCCCCTACCTGGCACGCCAAAGATGTCGGGTTATGACAATCTATGGGCTCGGCAAGGACCCTTTGTGATCAGGCAGGTAGGTATCTAATACGCAAAGAGCATCATTGATTACTGCATACGCGGGGGTTTAGACAGGTTCGGGCCGCCGCAGCGTAAAACCTTACGTCCTGTGTTCTTGTGGTTTATGGGTGTTCACAATACAGGGCGCAACAACCCCGGTAAGAGGTGCCTTGGGAGTGCAGGTGCACATGTAGAATGAACAGAGTGTCGACCTTTTGAAAGGCAGCCATTGGCCTCCTTTTATAGACAAGGGGTTACCACAGTGGCAAAATGGTCTTTACATCTGGTAAACAGTGGATACTACCCTCTACCAGAGTGTCCGCAGAGGTGGTAGTGAGAAATATGTAACCCTGGCAGACTAGGACAAGCACATTGAATGTGCGGTGACGTGTCAAGCTGGCGACGTTTCCCCGGCAAGGACTGCATCTCCTTCTGTGTCGTTCGCCCAGCTACCTTCTATTCTTTTGCCATGCCATGAGACAGGTGTCGTTAAAGCTGATGTAAATACCCCCACACTGCCATGCGCACCGTCAGGTTCCACCTATGCGCCTGCCCGCTCTCCACCTGGTCAATGTAGACAACAAGCCTGGCGACGTGGGGCTAGGTCTTAGCGGGCGGAGTCCTTGGCGGGCACGGGCGTCCTTGAGCCCCCGGCAAGGCGTCTTGCCGCGGTCACTTGGTCTTTGCTCGTCGTAGTTGGAGGAATGTTTATGCCCGGCAAAATCTCGCCGGACTAGAGGTTGCGGCGTCTGGTGCACAAGTCAGGGTGCTAAGTACCCCGTTTCTTAGTACACCGACACCCTCTCGCAAGCATCTGCAACTATGAATGAATAATTAAGATTAATCTAACCATAGCATTAAACGTGTGAATCCAAATCAGCCCCTTACGGTACAACTCATAAACCAGGGTTTAAGCTTCTGTCACTCTCGCAACCCATCATCTACTTATCATTACCCAATGCTTCCCTTTAGGCCCAAATATGGCGAAGTGTCATGTAGTCGATGTTCACATGACACCACTAAAGGAAGAGCAACATACATATCATCAAAATATCGAACGAATACCAACCTCACATGATTAGTTATAACAAGACTTCTCCCATGTCCTCGAGAACAAAAGCAACTACTCACAAATCATGTTCATGTTCAAGATCAGGGGTGTATTGAATATCATTAAGGATCTTAACATATATTTTTCCACCAAATAAACCAACTATCGTCAACTACGAGATGTAATCAACACTACTAGCAACCCACAGGTACCAATCTGAAGTTTTGAGACAAAGATTGAATACAAGAGATAAATTGGGTTTGAGATGAGATGGTGCTGGTGAAGGCGTTGATGAAGATTGATCATCCCATAATGGAGGAAGTGTTGGTGATGGCGATGACTTCGATTTTACCATCCCGGAGGGAAGTTTCCTCGGCGGAATAGCTCCACCGGAGAGCAAAAGAGCTCCTGTCGAAGATGCGCCTAAAGACGACAGCGCTTCGTCCTGAAAGTATCCTCTTGATTTTTTCTAGTTCAAAACCCATCATATAGCAGAAGAAGGGCACCGGAGACCGCCTGTGGACCCACAAGGCATCAGGGCACGCCTAGGGGGGTGGGCGCGCCCTGTTGCCTTGTGAGCGGCAGATGGCCCCCCTGTGGTATTTCTTGGCTCCAATATTTTTTATATATTCCAAAATTATTCTCCGTAAAATTTTAGGTCATTCGGAGTCCAGAAAAACAGGTATCTCTAATGTAGCTTTTCCACGTCTAGAATTCCAACTGTCGGTAATGTTCCTCTCCATGTAATCCTTGTAAATTCACAGAGAAATGGCACTAAAATTGTATCATAAAGTTGAATAATGACAAAAAACAATATAAATAACAATAGGAAATCATGATGCAAAATGGACGTATCAACTCCCCCAAGATTAGGCCTCGCTTGTCCTCAAGCGAAAGACGAACTCTATAATCATGACCACATGCTTAGAGAGAGAGAGAGGTGTCGATAAAAGTAAAATACGGATGTGAAAGCATACTGATCATTATCATAACAGCAACATAATATCATAAAACTTATCATGAATAAGTAATAATATATCCACATGCTCAAGTATGAATCATAAACTTTATTGAAAACTAGCAAACTATGTTCTTAGTCATTGAAACAGATACAGTCCATCATATTTTTAGAAAGAGTTTATGAAGTACAATGTTTCTATCAGAAATATAGGAAGATAGGGGTTCATAAATCATCACCATCCAACATCTTATTTCAGGGATAATGTCAACAATAATAACTCATGATCACCTATATCCAACTAGATATATTTGCCTGGATCTTTCCCCACCACATGATGCTTGCAAAGTAGAGAATAATAAGAATGGAATAGAGATTAACATTATTGACTCTTGCATAAATGGGAAGCAAAGGTTGTCATGCTCTTATTATTTGGATGTGCAAGGTTTCAATGGAAATGAACATCACTTTATATTGCCCCTTATGATAGCAACCTTTGTTATGCAGTCCAACGCTTTTATTTCTTTGCCATTACAAGATCGTACAAAGCTTATTTTCTCTTCCAATAAAAGATCATACATATTTAGGAGCATTTTTATTGCTTATTCACCGATGAAAACTTACTTGAAGGATCTTATTCAATCCATAGGTAGATATTGTCGACTCTCATGGCAATAAACTAGGTTTAAGGGTTTATGGATGCACAAGTAGTATCTCTACTTGGTGCAAATTTTTTGGCTAGCAAAGGATACGAGAAAGCACCACATGTTGGAGGATCCATGACAATATGACTTCTATGTGAATATGAGCAAACATAACTCATTACGTTGTCTTCCTTGTCAGACATCAACTAATTGATCATGCATAGAATATTTAATGGGGCTCACAATCATAAAACATGTCCAAGATAGTGTATTTATATGTGAGACCTCTCTTTCATTATTACTTTATCATAAATTGCATCAATGACTAATGTTGTGTTTGCTAACCTCCAACAAATTTTACCAAGTATACTCTTTTTATGTGAAGTCATTACTCCCCATAGGATTAGCATATGATTTTTCATTGTTTTCATTGCTATGATTGACGCAAGAACGTGAAGCAAACAAACTCAAAGTAATCTTTATTATTTCACTCAAGCACACAATTACATAGATAGATAGATCACAAAGCAAACACTCGAAACTAAATCACAATAAAACTTTATTCTTCTAAATCACGAAATAGCTAAGGATCGAACTAAGATAGATGATGATAATAAAAGTGATGGTGATACGATACCGGGCACCTCCCCCAAGCTTGGAGCATGCTAATGGAGGTGCCCATACCCATGTGCTCAAGTTTCCTTCTTAGGTGATGGTGGTGATCAAGTGGTGGGCTTGATGTTCTTGGTGATAATACGTCGTAAGGTACGGATTTCATCCTTAAGCTTGTCAACCTTCCTCCCAAGGTCGAGGTTATCCTTGCGAAGCTTGTTTGTAATGGTCAAGCCACCGTCCGTCATGGGACGAATTTTTTATGTGGAAGAGGAAGCAAGTTCCACCTGCGCACGGCGATAAGGGGTAAATCATGAACTGAAGGGGTAACCTTGTTTGGCAAGCTCGACTTTTTGAACTCCACATGCATATCTCCTGGTTGAGGCAAAGGTTCATCTTCTTCTTCCTCGCTTGAGGACTCCATCCTTGTGAGGCCGACTTCCTCCTCTTCCTTCGTAGTCTATCGATGATGATCAAGATCAGCATAAACCTTGGAGTCCGTTGTGAGGTATGACACGTCGCTCTCCCCGTCCGAATCTTGATACGACATTGTGCTTCCGAATCTGCCAGGAAAATAGCCCGAAACAAGAACAGAGGCGATACGGTGGGGAAAACATCATGGAGTATATATAATGATTTTTTCTACATGCAGGACAAGTAAATGGAAAGAAGGCACTCGTGCAGAAAAGCCTAGTGCCGGCGTTCTAAAAAGGGCCTTGCTGGAGTAGACACCCGACGGCGCCAATATGGCACAATTGTTAACAAAATACTGATGGAGTTCGTGCTGCCACACCATAGGTATTTCACATACTGGTGTCGTGACACTGTTCACTCATGCCACCACTATTTACCATAGCAATGGCGTTGATATTTATACATGTCAGTACTATTAGTAGTGACGTGAGTAAAACCAACCAACGCCACCACTATGTATTTAAGGATTTTAAAAAATAGTTATACAATTTACTCATGCAACCAAATATGTATACATTCATCCATATATTCATATATATCAGTTATATAATTCATACATTCATCCATATGGTGTACACACACTGACGAAGAACGAACGAAGGAAAATGATTTTATTTTGAGGTGGTGTACACACATCTACACCTAAATGAACATCAACATGGCAATGAGCAGAACTAAATGGTATACACACACTGCCGAAGAACGAAGGAAGGAGAGGAGCTCACCCTGGCAATTTTCTAGCAGATGTCATGCGCAGCCGCCGTCAGAGAGGAGCCATCGGGGACACCGAAGCTAAGCCGACGACGAAGGTGATGCCATGCCTGAAATCCTAGTTGCATGGAGGGGTTGGGCACGAGCACTATAGGCCGTGTGCGGTGGATCTGGCTGGAGGCAAGGACACATCGAGGCACACGAGGTCCGCGCCGAGCTACGCGCCAGCCATAGGCGTCGAGGCTCATCGGTATTGGCCGACCTTGGTGGCTGTAGCAAGGGGTTGCGAGAGAGATAGAGAAGGCTCACAAGGAGATGGTTGGGTGAGGTGCTTGGTGTGGATGGCTTGCACGGCCTGCGGTGCGGTAGGGGAGGAGAGTGGGCTGGCCGGCGGCGAGCTGTGAGAAGAATGCGTTGTGGCTAGTGATCGAGGTGGCGGCGATGATTTTGGGAGTTGGGGACAAAGAGTTCAATCAAGAGAGAGAGAGAGAGAGAGAGAGAGAGAGAGAGAGAGAGAAAGACGAGAGCGGATGAGAGAGAGAGAAAAGAAAGATGTGCTTTGTCGGCAGGGGATGGGACTCGTGGCGATTTCGGCCTTTTTCGGCTACAATTTTATTAACACTACTAAAAAAGGTTATAATTTTATTGGTGGCGTGGACAAAAATTGCATGGATTTTATTATTAGTGGCGTGGCACTATTTAGTCATGCCACCAGTAACTGGTTAAAAAATCAAAATTTAAACAGACCGGCCTGATTACTAGTGGCGTGGCACTATTCACACACGCCACCACTACTTATAGTATCAATGGCATGGCATATCTTCACACGCCACAAATAACTTGCGCCTGGTCAGACGGTTGGATCCCAAATACTAGTGGCGTGGATTATTTGTAGCACACCACCAGTAACCTATTACTGGTGATGTACCAAATATGCCAACGCCTCCACTATTTAAAAAAATAGTGGTGGCGTGGATTGAAAATGAGGCGCCACTAATTAAAGTTATGGCTAGCCATTTCTCTACTAGTGAGACGGAGTCGGGACGGCACACGAGGGGCCCACAAGGCAACCCGACACGTCTAGGGGGTGGGCGCGCCTTGTTGCCTTCTGACCTCCTCGTGGGTCCTCTCGGCTGGTCCTTATTTTTGTAATTTTTCTAATATTCCAAAACAGATAGAAATATTTTTTATGGAATTCTTGGAGTCGGTTTACTTACCTTATCACATACCAGCCCTTTGTCAGGTTTCCTGGGTGTTCTGGAAGGTCTCTTTTATGTGCTCCTCCTGTGTCATTGTTTGAATAAAATTAGTCTCCTTGTTAATGGGTGTACCTGAAATATAATGTTTAATTCTTTGCCCATTAGCCACCTTAGGATTTGTTCCTTTCACGTTATTTATCTTGATGGCTCCGGAATGATAAACCTCCTCGGTAATATAGGTTCCTTCCCATTTGGAGAGGAGTTTACCTACAAAAAATCTGAAACAAGAATTTTATAATATAACATGATCACCAACATTAAATTCTCGTTTCTGTATTCTCTTGTCATGCCATCTTTTAACCTTTTCCTTAAATAACTTGGCATTTTCACAAGCTTTTGTCCTCCGTTCAACTAGGGAGCTAATATAAAATAACCTCTTTTCACCGACTAGTTTAAAATCATAATTAAGTTCTTTACTTGCCCAATATGCTTTATGTTCTAACTCAAGAGGTAAATGACAAGCCTTTCCATAGACCATTTTATATGGAGACATACCCATGGGATTTTTATAAGCAATTCTATATGCCCACAATGCATCATCGAGTTTCTTAGACCAATTCTTTCTAGACCTATTAACGAACTTTTGCAAAATTAATTTTAGTTCTTTGTTACTCCATTCAACTTGACCACTAGATTGAGGGTGATATGGGAAGCAATCCTATGATTAACATCATAATTAGCTAGGAGTTTATGAAATGCACCATGAATAAAATGTGAACCACCATCGGTCATTGAATATCTAGGTACTCCAAACCTCGGAAAGATAACTTCTATAAGAATTTTAATAGAGTTGTTATGATCAGCACTACTCGTGGGAATAGCTTCTACCTACTTAGTGACATTATCAACAGCAACTAGAATATGAGTATATCCATTAGAGGAAGGAAAAGGTCCCATATAATCAAAGCCCCAAACATCAAATGGTTCAAGAACAAGTGAATAATTCATTGGCATTTCCTGACGTCTACCAATATTACTTATTCTTTGACATTCATTACAAGAAAGGACAAACTTACGTGCATGCTTGAAGTGAGTAGGCCAAGAAAATCAGACTGTAATACCTTGTTTGAAGTTCTGTCTCCTGCATGGTGTCCTCCATATGCCTCGGAGTGACACTTCCATAGGATTTGTTCCTGTTCATGCTCAGGTACACAACGTCTAATAATACCATCTACTCCTTTATATAGATGTGGGTCATCCCAAAAGTAATGTCTTAAATCAAAGAAAAACTTTTCTTTTGCTGGTATGTGATATTAGGTGGTATATATTTAGCAACAATGTAATTAGCATAATTTGCATACCAAGGAGTATTACGGGAAGCATTTATAACACCTAATTGCTCATCAAGAAAACTATCATCAATAGGCAGTGGTCATCAAGAACATTTTCCATTCTAGACAAACGATCTCCTACAGGATTTTCAGCTGCCTTTTTATCAATACTGTGCAAATCAAATTCTTGAAGTAAAAGAACCCACCTAATCAGCCTATATTTAGCATCTTTCTTTTCCATAAGATAATTAATAGCGGCATGATCGGTGTGAACAATAACTTTAGAAACAACAATATATGGTCTAAACTTATCACATGCAAACACAACTACTAAAAACTTTTTGGCCTAAAACAGCACCAACAACATAGTCACTAGCATTACAAAATATTTCAAAGGATAGGTTCCAATCATGTGGTTGAACAATACGTGCAGAAACTAAGGCTTGCTGTGAGAGCCTGACTTAATAGGAATGATAGACTACTCATATCAACAAGGAATTCCTTCTTTTTCGGGAGCCCATTCGAAAAGAACTCCAAAATTAAGTGTGCTTGGCTTGGAGTAATTCTAGGATGGGTGACTCACCGGGAAGTTCATCCTGGGTGCGCACGAGTGAGGACAAAGTGCGTAGAAAATACTAGTGTCGGTCTGTGGGGCTAGTCTAGAGCCCACCAGGCGTAACGGGGTGTTACAATTGGTATCAGAGCCGACCCTTGCGGTTACACGGGCATGCGCGGGTCAGGTGCACGGTCATGTGGCGCATGGCGCGTGTGGCCCATTGTGGCACACGGCATGGCACATGTGTCGGACTGGACGCGCATACGTGTGCCAAGAGGGAACGTTCCTGATGGGCCGACAAGGACGTCGGTTCCATTGAGTGGGGGTGTATGTGAGAGCCTGGTTTAATACGAATGATAGACTACTCATATCAACAAGGAATTCCTTATTTTTTGGGAGCTGTCGGGTCACGATGCACACGATCACCTATGGGGCCATGTGCCCCTTTGTGGTTCGGCGGGGGTGAGGTCACGTTGCACAAAGAGCAGAGGTAGTGAGACAGCACGATGATGGGACGCTGGTGTTTTACCCAGGTTCGGGCCGCTGAGAAGCGTAAAATCCTACTCCTGCTTTGGTGGATTGATTAGAGGAACACGAAGCACACGCAGCGCTCAAACCCGGCAAGGTCGCCTTCGGGAGAGCTGCTACGCGAATACATGTGTCCAAAGGTCCGAATCTTGAGCTAGGTTGCCTTGGGCCTCCTTTTATAGGTCAAGGGGCAACCACAGTGGCAAAACAGACATTATCTAGTGATTAGATAGCTAACAGTTCTATCATACCTAACTCTGGCACTTAGGACAAAATGCCATAAATGCTAGCCTAGGTGGCGTGCGGGGATGCATCCTTGGCAAGCTTTTACCACGGCTTGACTGACTGTTGCTTAGTATCTCAACACGCCTCTGGACGGGTGTCAAATGGGCATAACCTGTCTCCCAGCGCGTCGCCATGTGCTTAGCGAGAGCCACTTAGCCACCTGAGGGCTCGACACCGCATCGACAAGCGACCGACGTTGCGATGCGGTGGAGCGGTGGCCGATCGGCTCGCGCCTGCCGGGGGATGGCTTGCCGGGTCTTCTTGAAGGCGCGTGTGTCTTCGTCCCTGACAGGCACCGGGGACGCGACTGGCGCGGCTCGGGCCCGTTCTGGGCCATTGCATCGACCTTGCCGGCGTTGCTAGCCAGCGTAGGTTGCTTCTGCCGGGGTCTTGGTCTTGAATGCTGGCTTCATCTTCTTGATGCGCTTCTTTATCTCACGTAGAGCGGCTTCTCTGGTTTGGACTGGGTTTATGATGGGGTAGCAGTTTTCCCCGGCAGGCTTAGGCCATCGGGTCGGAGGTTTATCGTCCGTGCACCAAGTCAGGGGGAAATAAACACCCCTGTTTGTGTACCCCGACAGAAGCCCCCGGGCCTGAGCCATACATGTCGCTAGGCATCGTTGGGTTAGGCCCCAAACAGTGCATGGACACGCGTCGAAGGAATGTTACCCTCACGCACTTGGTTGTGATGACTTGTCAAACCCACGTCCACTCCGCGTAATTACCGCAGGTCATGGGGTCGTGGAACAATAGCCTTTGCCAACAAAAGAAATGGCATTTTTCCGAAAAGATAGCGAAGAGCTTGCCCCCGCATGAGTTCCTAATAAAAAAGCGTAACGCAAAGATGTTGCGGGGCACCAAAAACTCAACGTCGGCCTGCACGGCTCCATTACAGCAGCCGTGCAAGCGCAACCACATCGCGTGCGGCTTGTCGACCTCCATCACCCTGGCGAAAGGGCGAGGGAGTCGCAGACGGCTACGGGGAGGGGCACGCAGCCTGATGACTAACTCCAGTGTCGTGCCTTCAGTATGCCCCATTGCTGGAGAAGGAACCGCCGACGGAGGAGGATCGGGTGCGGCGCTCCGCTTCCCCCGGCCGCGAGCCCCGCGCCAGCCCCGGCCTCTTCCAGCGCTCCCACCGCGCGCGCTGGAAGCCCTCCCGTCACCGCGGCTAAAGCAGCGGCATGATCCCAAAGGGAAGCTCTCGTCGCCGCGGCGGAAACTGGGAGTCGTCCTCGCCCCCTTGTCATGGTGGTGACTAGTGCATCCAAAGACGGAGAAGAAGGGCAAGCAATGTGAACTTGAGATTGAGGAGGAGAAGGGAATGGATGAGCATCGCCCGTTATGACCCTTCAATTTATAGGCAAGGGCACGGGGCTGGCTCTCCTCCGCTCCAAGGCGGCCGCCCATCTCCACAAATCCCACTACCCACGATCACGGGAGAACAGGTAACCGCCCCATTGCTCCAATCCCTGGCGCTGCAGTTTCTGCCACTCCCACGCCTTTGAGCCATGCATATCCACCGCAAACTCCCCGCAATGCATGCGGCGCATGTGGCGGAAACGGCCTGAGGTAGCAAGTAAATGCTGGCTTAAAAGTCGGCAGTTAGTCCCTCATATTGCTCGCCTGTGTTGGGGAACGTTGCATGGGAAACAAAAATTTTCCTACGCACACACAAGATCTATCCATGGTGATGAGCATCTACGAGAGGGAGAGTGAATCTACATACACTTGTAGATCGCTAAGCGGAAGCGTTAAGAAACGCGGTTGATGTAGTCGAACGTCTCCGCGATCCAAATCGCAAGTCGTCCCTCGATCCGATCACGAACTAGTGCCGAACGGACGGCACCTCCGCGTTCAACACACGTACGGCTTGATGACGCCTTCACCTCCTCGATCCAGCGAGCGATGGTGAAGTAGTAGATGAGTTCCGGCAGCACGACGGCGTGGTGATGATGGTGAGGAACAATCTCTGCAGGGCTTCGCCAAGCACTACGGAGATTATGACGGGAGAACTAGAGGGTTAGGGTTGCCGACACATGGCTTGGGAAATCTTGATGTCTCCCGTGTGCTAGCCCTGCCCCTCTATTTATATGTTGAGCCTTGGGGTCTAAACTTGGAGTAAAAGCCTCCTCCAGGTCGGTTTTGCCCGCACAAGGTCGGTTTGGCCCGCAGGGAAAGAGTCCAACTCGGATCCCTGCAGTACCGCGCACAAGCGGTAGTACCGCTCACGAGCGGTAGTACCGCTTGAGCGGTAGTACCGCTTCACACAAGCGGTAGTACCGCTTATGCGGTAGTACCGCTTCACACAAGCGGTAGTACCGCTTACGCGGTAGTACTGCCTTACCAGCGGTAGTACCGCTTAAGGCAGCAGCAAAACTTCCTTTTGCACTTCCCAATACCTCGTGGGCTTTACCCCTTTGGCTCATATAAAGTGTTGCTGCACCCAAACACTTCGGTAAACATCCGGAACCCCTTCCGGTGAACATCCGGTAACTCAGATATTCTCCTCCTCGATCAGATCGTAGGAATTTAATCTTCTTGTTACGATGATTCTCAACTTCACTCTGAAATTGTTTGAACTTTTCAAATGTTTCAGACTTGTGTTTCATTAAGTAAATATACCCATATCTACTTAAGTCATCAGTGAAGGTGAGAAAGTAACGATAACCACCGCGCGCCTCAATACTCATCGGACCGCACACATCAGTATGTATGATTTCCAATAAGTTACTTGCCCGTTCCATTGTACCAGAGAACGGCATTTTAGTCATCTTGCCCATGAGGCATGGCTCACATGTGTTAAGTGATTCAAAATCAAGTGACGCCAATATGACCTAAACGGCAGTGCCACAAGAAAGTGGTATTATCATTATCAATTCTACATCTTTTGGCATCAATGTTATGAACATGTGTATCATTACTATCGAGATTCAATAAGAATAAACCCCTCACATTGGGTGCATGACCATAAAAGATATTACTCATATAAATAGAACAACCATTATTCTCTGATTTAAATGAGTAACCGTCTCGCAATAAACAAGATCCAGATATAATGTTCATGCTTAACGCAGGCACCAAATAACATTTATTCAGGTTCATCACTAATCCCGATGGTAATCGAAGAGCGAGCGTGCCGACGGCGATCACATCAACCTTGGAACCATTTCCCACGCGCATCGTCACTTCGTCCTTTGCCAGCCTCCGTCTATTCCGCAGTTCCTGTTTTGAGTTGCAAATATGAGCAACCGCACCGGTATCAAATACCCAGGCACTACAACGAGAGTTGGTAAGGTACACATCAATAACATGTATATCATATATACCTTGTTTGTTGTTGGCCGCCTTCTTGTCAGCCAAATACTTGGGGCAGTTCCGCTTCCAGTGTCCAGTTCCCTTGCAATGAAAACACACAGTTTCTGGTTTGGGTCCAGCCTTGGGTTTCTTCACGAGAGGAGCAACTGCTTTGCCACTCTTCTTGGAGTTACCCTTCTTACCCTTGCCATTTTTCTTGAAACTAGTGGTTTTATTGACCATCAACACTTGATGCTCCTTCTGAATTTCAGACTCAGCGGCTTTCAGCATCGCAAACAGCTCGGCGACTGACTTGTTCATCCCGTGCATGTTATAGTTCAACACGAAGCTCTTGTAGCTAGGTGGCAATGATTGAAGAACTCTGTCAGTGATAGCCTCTGGCGGAAGGGGCATCCCCAATTCAGCCAGACGGGTGGAGTACCCAGACATTCTGAGCACGTGATCACTGATAGACCCGTTCTCCTCCATCTTGCAAGCATAGAACTTATCGGAGATCTCATATCTCTCGATCCGGGCATTCTTCTGAAAGATAAACTTCATCTCCTGGAACATCTCATATGCTCCATGACATTCAAAACGTCTTTGAAGTCCCAGTTCTAAGCCATACAATATTGCACATTGAACTATTGAGTAATCTTCAGAACGAGCCTGCCAGGCGTTCACAACGTCTAGAGACTCAACTGGAGCGGGTGGATCACCAAGCGGTGCATCAAGGACATAAGCCTTCTGGGAAGCCGTAAGGATAATCCTTAGATTACAGGCCCAGTCCACAAAGTTACTTCCATCATCTTTCAACTTAGCTTTCTCTAGGAACGCATTAAAATTCAGGGGTGCTACTGCGTGAGCCATGATCTACAACATAAATATAGCAAAGACAACTTAGACTATTGTTCTAGATAATGAGTTTAGTTAATCATATTACTTAAAAACTCCCACTCAAATAGACATCCCTCCGGTCATTCGAGTGTAACATGATCCAAATCCACCAACTCAAGTCCGATCATCACGTGAGTTGAGGTGGTTTCAATGGTGAACATCTTTATGTTGATCATATCTACTATATGACTCATGTTCGACCTTTCGGTCTCTTGTGTTCCGAGGCCATGTTTGTACATGCTAGGCTCGTCAAGTTTAACCCGAGTGTTCCGCACGTGCAACATGGCTTACACCCGTTGTATGTGAACGTAGAGTCTATCACACCCGATCATCACGGCGTGTCTCGAAATGACGAACTTTCGCAACGGTGCACACTCGGGGAGAACACAATTTTATCTTGAAATTTAAGTGAGGGATCACCTTATAATGCTACCGTCGTCCTAAGCAAAATAAGATGCATAAAAGGATTAACATCACATGCAAATCATAAGTGACATGATATGGCCATGAACTTGTGCTTTTGATCTCCATCTCCAAAGCACCGGCATGATCTCCATCGTCACCGGCATGACACCATGATCTCCATCATCTTGATCTCCATCAACGTGTCGCCATGAGGTTGTCACGCCGACTGTTGCTTCCACGACTATTGCTAACTCATAGCGATAAAGTAAAGCAAAACGGAGAAAATAATTAAAGACAACTCTATGGCTCCTGCCAGTTGCCGTACTCATCGACACGCAAGTCGTGATATTCTATACAACACATGATCATCTCATACATCACATATATCTCATCATGTAATTGGCCATATCACATCACAACATACCCTGCAAAAACAAGTTAGACGTCCTCTAATTGTTGTTGCAAATTTTACGTGGCTGCTACGGGTTTGCAAGAACCGTTCTTACCTATGCAAAACCACAACGTGGTGTAGTGATTGCTTTTTGATCTTCTAAAAGAACCCTCTTCATTGAAATCGATTCAACTAAAGTGAGAGAGACAGACACCCGCTAGCCATCTTTATGCAACAAAGTTACATGTCAGTTGAAGGAACCTGTCTCGCGTAAGCGTACGAGTAATGTCGGTCCGGGCCGCTTCATCTCACAATACCGCTAAATCAAGTATCAACTAGTAACGGCAAGCAATATGTATACACCCATGCCCACAACTCGTTTGTGTTCTACTCGAGATCTCATCTACGCATAGACCTAGCTCTGATACCACTGTTGGGGAACGTTGCATGGGAAACAAAAAAATTCCTACGCACACACAAGATCTATCCATGGTGATGAGCATCTACGAGAGGGAGAGTGAATCTACATACCGTTGTAGATCGCTACGCGGAAGCGTTAAGAAACGCGGTTGATGTAGTCGAACGTCTCCGCGATCCAAATCGCAAGTCGTCCCTCGATCCGATCACGAACTAGTGCCAAACGGACGGCACCTCCGCGTTCAACACACGTACGGCTTGATGACGCCTTCACCTCCTCGATCCAGCGAGCGATGGTGAAGTAGTAGATGAGTTCCGGCAGCACGACGGCGTGGTGATGAAGGTGAGGAACAATCTCTGCAGGGCTTCGCCAAGCACTACGGAGATTATGACGGGAGAACTAGAGGGTTAGGGTTGCCGACACACGGCTTGGGAAATCTTGATGTCTCCCGTGTGCTAGCCCTGCCCCTCTATTTATATGTTGAGCCTTGGGGTCTAAACTTGGAGTAAAAGCCTCCTCCAGGTCGGTTTTGCCCGCACAAGGTCGGTTTGGCCCGCAGGGAAAGAGTCCAACTCGGATCCCTGCAGTACCGCGCACAAGCGGTAGTACCGCTCACGAGCGGTAGTACCGCTTCACACAAGCGGTAGTACCGCTTCTGCGGTAGTACCGCTTCACACAAGCGGTAGTACCGCTTACGCGGTAGTACTGCCTTACCAGCGGTAGTACTGCTTAAGGCAGCAGCAAAACTTCCTTTTGCACTTCCCAATACCTCGTGGGCTTTACCCCTTTGGCTCATATAAAGTGTTGCTGCACCCGAACACTTCGGTAAACATCCGGAACCCCTTCCGGTGAATTCCGGAACCCTTCCGGAGATTAAAACACTATTATCACATATATCAATCTTTACCTCCGGACTCTTCCGGAGATCCTCGTCATGTCCGGGATCTTATCCGGGACTCCGAACAACCTTCGGTCACCAACAAAATAACTCAACTATACTAATCGTCACCAAACGTTTAGTGTGTAGACCCTGCGGGTTCGAGAACTATGTAGACATGACCGAGACACCTTTACGATCAATAACCAATAGCGGGACCTGGATGCCCATATTGGCTCCTACATATTCTACGAAGATCTTTATCGGTCGAACCACTATGTCAAGGATTCAGTTAATCCCGTATACTGTTCCCTTTGTTCTTCGGTATGTTACTTGCCCGAGATTCGATCGTCGGTATCTCTATACCTAGTTCAATCTCGTTACCGGCAAGTCTCTTTACTCGTTCCGTAATACAAGATCTCGTGGCTAACACTTTAGTCACATTGCTTGCAAGGCTCATTGTGATGTTGTATTACCGAGTGGGCCCTGAGATACCTCTCCGTCACACGGAGTAACAAATCCCAGTCTTGATCCATGCCAACCCAACAGACATCCTCGGAGATACCTGTAGAGCACCTTTATAGTCACCCAGTTACGTTGCGACGTTTGATACACACAAGGTATTCCTCCGATGTCAGGGAGTTGCATGATCTCATGGTCATAGGAACAGATACTTGACATGCAGAAAACAATAGCAATAAACTGACACGATCATATGCTACGTTTATAGTTTGGGTCTTGTCCATCACATCATTCTCCTAATGATGTGATCCCGTTATGAAATGACATCTCATGTCTATGGCTAGGAAACCTTAACCATCTTTGATCAACGAGCTAGTTAACTAGAGGCTTACTACGGACACAGTGTTGTCTATGTACCCACACATGTATTTGAGTTTCCAATCAATACAATTATAGCATGGATAATAAACGATTATCATGAACAAGGAAATATAATAATAACTAATTTATTATTGCCTCTAGGGCATATTTCCAACAGCCTGTGCATAAACTTTGGGCCTGCCCCAACGGCGCTGGGCGAGCACGTTTGGGCCAGACCCGAGGGCTCCTGTCGGTGCACTAGGAATGGGGTACCCAGTGCCCCTGACTTATGCACAGGCAGTAGTAGAAGGACCCCATCAACATAAAACCAGTCCAAGCCAGAGAAGCCACTCTACGTGAGATCAAGGAGCGCATCAAGAAGACGAAACCAACATCCAAGACCAAGGCCCCGACAGAAGCAACCTACGATGGCTAGCAACGCCGGCAAGGTCGATGCAACGGCCCAGAACGGGACCGAGGCGCACACATCTTCAGGAAGACCCGGCAAGCCATCCCCCGGCAGGCGCAAGCCGATCGGCCACTGCTCCACCGCATCGCAACGCCAGTCATTTGCCGATGCGGTGGCGAGCCCTCAGGTGGCTAAGTGGCTCTCACTAAGGACGTCGCGGCTCGCTAGAGGGCAGATTATGCCCAGTTGACACCCGTCCAGAGGCCTGTCGAGATACTAAGCAACAGCCAACCAAGCGGTGGTAAAAGCTTGCCAGGGATACATCCCCGCACGACACCTAGGCTAGCATTTATGGCATATTCTCCTAAGTTCCAGAGTTAGGTATGATAGCACTGTTAGCTATCTAATCACTAGATAATGTCTTTTTTGCCACTGTGGTTGCCCCTTGACCTACAAAAGGAGGCCCGAGGCAACCTAGCTCAAGATTCGGACCTTTGGACACTTGTACTCGCGTAGCAGCTCTCCCGAAGGTACCCTTGCCGGGTCTGAGTGCTGCGTGTGCTTCGTGTTCCTCTAATCAATCCACCAAAGTAGGAGTAGGGTTTTACGCTTCTCAGCGGCCCGAACCTGGGTAAAACACCAGCGTCCCATCGTCATGCTGCCTCACTACCTCTGCTCTTTGTGCAACGTGACCTCACCCCCGCCGAACCACAAAGGGGCCCGTGGCCCCATATGTGAGCGTGTGCATCGTGACCCGACATCACACACGCATCGCTCAGACCCAGCAAGGTCGCCTTCGGGGGAGCTGCTACGCGAGTACAAGTGTCCAAAGGTTCGAATCTTGAGCTAGGTTGCCTTGGGCCTCCTTTTATAGGTCAAGGGGTAACCAAAGTGGCAAAACAGACATTATCTAGTGATTAGATAGCTAACAGTGCTATCATACCTAACTCTGACACTTAGGACAAAATGCCATAAATGCTAGCCTAGGTGGCGTGCAGGGATGCATCCTCGGCAAGCTTTTACCACCGCTTGGCTGACTATTGCTTAGTATCTCGACACGCCTCTGGACGGGTATCAAATGGGCATAACCTGTCTCCCAGCGCGTCGCCACGTGCTTAGCGAGAGCCACTTAGCCACCTGAGGGCTCGACACCGCATCGACAAGCGACCAGCGTTGCGATGCGGTGGAGTGGTGGCCGATCGGCTCACGCCTGCCGGGGGATGGCTTGCCG
Organism: Elymus sibiricus; assembly: GCA_039707655.1. Classification (NCBI taxonomy): domain Eukaryota; kingdom Viridiplantae; phylum Streptophyta; class Magnoliopsida; order Poales; family Poaceae; genus Elymus; species Elymus sibiricus. The sequence goes on along the minus strand of CM077667.1, from coordinate 244,985,721 downwards.
GGTCTTCTTGAAGGCGCGTGTGTCTTGGTCCCCGGCAGGCACCGGGGTCGCGACTGGCGCGGCTCGGGCCCTTTCTGGGCCGTTGCATCGTCCTTGCCGGCGTTGCTAGCCAGCATAGGTTGCTTCTGCCGGGGTATTGGTCTTGAATGCTAGCTTCGTATTCTTGATGCGCTTCTTGATCTCACGTAGAGCGGCTTCTATGGTTTGGACTGGGTTTATGATGGGGTAGCAGTTTCCCCAGCAGGCTTAGGCCATCTGGTCGGAGGCTTATCATCCGTGAACAAGTCAGGGGGAAATAAACACCCCTGTTTGTGTACCCCGACAGAAGCCCCCGGGCCTGATCCATACGTGTCGCTAGGCATCGTTGGGTTAGGCCCCAAACAGTGCACAGACATGCGTCGAAGGAATGCTGCCCTCACGTACTTGGTTGTGATGACTTGTCAAACCCACGTCCACTCCGCGTAATTACCGCAGGTCGTGGGGTCATGGAACAATAGCCTTTGCCAACAAAAGAAATGGCATTTTTCCAAAACGATAGCGAAGAGCCAGCCCCCGCGCGAGTTCCCAATAAAAAAGGGTAACGCGCAGGGGCGCTTCTCATTCACGTCCGTTTCTCCTTCCTCCATCTTCCTCCTCAAGCCAAGAAACCGCTTCCGCCGCCACCACCCGCCCACCAAACATTGTTAGATCCTCTCCTGCCCTTGAGAGCCCAAGAGATGGGGAAGAAGACAAGCGCCGTGAAGGGGAAGCAAATGGCCGCACTGGCGGACTCAGCGGCTGAAGAGAGGAAGAGGAAAGCAGAAGAGGTGGAGAAGCGGCGACAGAAAGATGTGGTTTTCTCCCCGTCGAACCTGGACAGCAACGCCTTGATCGCAAGGTATGCTTATATGCGGGGGAGGGAAATAAATGGGCATGGAGCGCTCGTAGTTCTCCCGGATAGCCCCAAAGAGAAGACACCATCAGATTCGTACCGCTTCTTCTGCGCGTACTTTCTTTGTGGCCTCTCCTCCCCCTTCTCTAATTTCTTCTGCGGCATGATGACGGTGTATGGATTCCATCTCTTTGATTTCACGCCCAATGCAATGGCGTGCATGGCGATCTTCGCCCATCTGTGCGAGAATTTTGTTGGAGTTGCCCCCAATGTGGATCTATTGAGGCACTTCTTCGTCCCTCGAATAGAAGACAAATCCCACCGCTCGGGGAACATAAGCTGGATTCCTCGGTGCAGGAGGGAAGACTGGGATTATCTCCCTGGCTAGCAGCACAGGAAGTGGGAAGAGTGGAGGGGTGACTGGTGCTGGATCTAGGATGAGAAAGCCCCCGAGTTCTGCTCGACGCGGACTGGATGTGTCACGCGCGGAAGCGGCTGGAGTAAGTTGGGCCTCACTGACGACAGGCTCCGCCCGATGCTGAACAGGATTACCCGTCTGAAAGCTGTCGGGCTGACCATCGAACATGTGGGGGCCTACTTCCTCTGGCACCGCATTGCGCTGCTACAGAGGAGGGACAGATTTGCATGGGAGTACAACGGCTCTACCGACAGGATGCGGCTGTACCCAGGCCCCGCCAACAACTTGATGATTTACGGCCATGGCTGGTTGTGCGAGCAGCTGTTCGGCCATCTTGGGCCGTTCCACTTGCCGGCAAGAGTTGTTCCCTTGCATCTCAATTCCGCCCGGAGCCAGATTCTGCAATGGATGCCCGACTGCAACGCCTCCGGGGTCAAGCCTGATTGGGAGCTGCCTGCCCTGGATGACGAGATAGACTGGGTCTCTTGCTTGGAAGAAAGGGCTTCCAAAGCGGAGGACAATCTGATGAAGCCAACTACCCGGGCGGAGGAGGCATTCATTGCCGCTCGGATTGCAAAGGACAAGAAGGTCAGAGCCGCCAAGAAGATGGACTCCGGGGAAGAGGAAGAGGAGGAGCCCGAAGGTGATGATTCTTCTGAAGAGGAGAGAAAAAAGCACGCCACGGAGTAGGCTACCAGGTTCGAACCTGCCGTGGACGGGACTTCCCAAACCGCGGTGACAGGAACCCAAGAGAGGGGTGAGACGAAGGAGGCGAAAGAGCCAGAGGTGGAGGAGGAAGGGCTCGAAATGGGCCCTCAAGCTCCAGATCCAGGGCGCCGCCTCCGCGAGCGCGTCAACCGAGAGTCAGCGGCCCCTGCATCTTCGTGGAGCACCCAGAAGGTGAAGAAGACAACCACCAGGGGAGGCAAGCACGACGCAGCACGCCGTCAATCTCTCCGCCTTTCTCAGGCTAAGCCTCTTCCCGCCAAGCGACGGATGGTTACGGGGGGTGGACCCCAGCCCCCCGGCAAGCCCAACTTCTCCGCCAAGTTCGACCCTGCCAGAGGTCCCGGTCCCTCCGCCAAGCCCCGCCCCTCCAACTTTGAAAAGGGGCAGATCAACTCCGCCGCCTTTGTCATACGAGTTGGTCCATGCTCATCGCCTCAGAGTGAGTTACTCAATTATGATCCTTGCCAATGTTTTCTGTCCTTGATTCCTTGACTAATCTTGTATAGTTGAATCTGACAGGGATAGGGAGACCCTTGCGCATCGAGCCAAGCGGGTCAAATCCGTGGCAGGACCGAGCCCGGCAGGAGACACGGAGGAAGATCCTGCGCCTAGCCTCCGGTCCAGCCCTCTTCATGAAACTCTAGGGCTTACTTCGACAGCTGGCGGGGATGAGGAAGGGCATCCTCCCACACCTGACAGAGAGATGGGAGAGAGCTGTCAAGGAGGGACTCGCCAGGGGGAGCCCTACTTCCAAGATCCCTCGTCTACCATCGCCCGTGGGGAGGAATCGCCGGCAAGGGCCTCCACCGAGGGGTTTGCCCGTGCTGAGGTCACCACCGAAGGGATCGCGACAGACCACACGCCGGCAACTGATGTTGCCGGGGAAGAGGATGTCCCTCCTCAGCAACCCCCATCGGGTAACCCACTTTCTTGCGTTTCCACTTCCCCTTTTCTCTCTTCTTGCGTGTCTTGTTGATTCCCGACTTTCAATTTTCCGCTTACTGTTTTTATCCGCAGCTTCGCCACTTGAAGAGCCTGAGTTGCTGGAAGGAGTGGCCGGCATCGGGAAAGATGCTGCTGAGGAGGCGATGAAGATTGCTGCCGCGGAGGGCCATGGGCAGGTTGCCGGGGACGTTCAGGAATCCTTAGGAAGAACGGAACCAGCCCCGGCGGCGCATCTGGCTCGGATACCATCATCGAGGAGAAGACTCCTCTCCAGTCCATGGGGCCCTTCACTTCGAGCTATCCTTGATACGTCTCCAACGTATCTATAATTTATGAAGTATTCATGCCATGTTTACAATAATTTTATATGATTTTGGTATGATTTTATTAGAACTAACCCGGACTAACGCTGTTTTCAGCAGAACTACCGTGGTGTTGTTTTTGTGCAGAAATGAAAGTTCTCGGAATGGGCTGAAAATTTATGGAGAATATTTTTGGAAAATATAAAAAATACTGGAGCAAAAAGCTGGGCCAGGAAGTGACCGAGGAGGCCACAAGCCTGGGGGGCGCGCCCCCCTGGCTTGTGGGCCCCTCGTGCACTCCTCTGACGTGATTCCAACGCCAAGACCTCCTATAAATCGAGAAACCTCCAGAAATAAACCTAGATCGGAAGTTCCGCTACCGCAAGTCTCCAGAGCCACGAAAGATCAATCTTGGCCCTCTCCGGCACCCTGCCGGAGGGGGTCACCATCACCGGAGACCATGGAGGAGGAAGACGGAGGGGCCATCATCGCCATGGAGGCCAAGGACCAGAGGGAGAACCTCTCCCCAACCAGGGGGGAGGCCATGGAGGAGGAAGCACAAGGGGGAGACCCTGCCCCCTCTCTCTCGGTGGCGCCGGAGTGCCACCGGGGGAACCATCGCCGCGGTGATCGTCTTCATCAACATCACCTTCTTCATCACCGTCCTCATGTCTTTTCAGTGGTCCACTCTCCCGCATCCCGCTGTAATCCCCTACTTGAACATGGTGCTTTATGCCACATATTATGATCCAATGATGTGTTGCCATCCTATGATGTTTTGAGTAAATTTCTTTTGTCCTTTGGGTTGATTGATGATATAGATTGGTTTGAGTTGTATGTTTATTTTGGTGCTGTCCTATTGTGCCTTCCGTGCCGCGCAGACGTGAAGGATTCCCGATGTAGGGTGTTGCAATACGTTCATGATTCGCTTATAGAGGGTTGCTTGAGTGACAGAAGCATAAACCCGAGTAGGTGGGTTGTTGCGTATGGGATAAAGGGGACTTGATGCTTTAATGCTATGGTTGGGTTTTACCTTAATGATCTTTAGTAGTTGCGGATGCTTGCTAGAGTTCCAATCATAAGTGCGTATGATCCAAGTAGTGAAAGTATGTTAGCTTATGCCTCTCCTTCATATAAAATTGCAATAATGATTACCGATCTTGTTAACAATTGCCTAGGACAATTCCGCACACCGACCCATAATTATTTCCACCCTCGCTGTTTGTAATACATTGTAATATATTCTAACTTTATGGTAACAGCACCTATTTTTATATTTTAGTTCTTCGATATCATGCAAAGCTATCCTCTTCATACCCACAACGTAGTTTTATTTATCGTTTCTAGTTGGAAGCAAACGTTCGGTGTACGTAGAGTCGTATCAGTGGCAGATAGGACTTGAGAGAATATTGATCTTACCTTTAGCTCCTTGTGGGTTCGACACTCCATACTTATCACTTCCACCTTTGGAAATTGCTACGATGATTCGTTGCACTTGGGGATTATCAAGCTCTTTTCTGGCGCCATTGCCGGGGAGCAATAGCGTGGGGTTGTTATTCTCGTGTGTGCTTGTTTGCTTTCTTCACTAAGTAGATTTTGTTTTCCCTTTTTGCTTGCTTTAGTTGTGGGTGAAACAAACAAAAAAATTAAATAATGAAAAATACAAATAGAATTACTTGTCTCTTGCCTAAGAAGTTTTTCAAAAAGAGAAGTGATTGGAAAGTTGTGCATTGGAGAAGTGAGGGTCGACCTTGAACACTTGTGTTCATGCTCATGGAAACAATGTAGAATTTTTCATGGAAGCTTCTCAAAAAAATAATTATCCCCTGTATATGTCCATTGTATTATAAAAATAATGTGCCAAGATTTGGTTTTAGGTTGATTAGATTGCTTGTTTACACAGTACTGCTATACAAATTGTTTAATTTGTCCTAAATTTTCAGAATTTTTTGAGTTACAGAAGTATTAGAAGTTTCCAGATTGCTTCAGACTGTCCTGTTTTTGACAGATTATGTTTTCTATGCGTTGTTCCCTTATTTTGATGAATCTATGAGTAGTACCGGGGGGTATGAACCATGGTGAAGTTGGATTACAATAGATATAATGCTAATATGAATTTGGAATGAGTTCACAACAGTACTTAAAGTAGTGTTTTGCTCTATTATACTAACGGATCTCACGAGGGTTTTGTTAAGTTTTGTGTGAATGAAGTGTTCGAAGATCGAGGAGGTATTGATATAAGAAGAATTCGGAGAAAAAAGAGTTCAAGCTTGGGGATGCCCAAGGCACTCCAAGTAAATATTTCTAGGATACTCAAGCATCTAAGCTTGGGGATGCCCCGGAAGGCATCCCATCTTTATTCTTCAACAATTATCGGTATACCTCGGTTTTTGTTTTGTTCACATGATATGCGTCTTTATTGTTTTTCTTTTCCTTTTATGCACCCTTCTAGTATGTGATACTCCTTCATTGATTTGTAGAATGCTTCATGCGCTTCACTTAAATCTTTTGAGTATGGCTTTGTAGAATGCTCTATGAACTTCACTTATATCTTTTAGAGTATGAATAAAAATTTCTATCTGAATTAGGCTTGGAAGTGTATCAATGTCATGCCTAGCTAGAAAGGCATTAAAGAAAAGCGCTTGTTGGGAGACAACCCAATATTTACCCCTACTGTTTTTGTGTTTCCACATGATTAAGCTACTGTATAATCATGTTTTATAGCTTTTGTTTCAATAAAGTGACAAGCAAAGCCTTTGGGATAGTGTGGATGATAGTAGACTTGATTCTGTGCAAAAACAGAAACTTTTGCTCTCAGTCCAGGAATTTTGTAAATTCACTGGAATGTGCTTTTGATCTTAAATTTTTACACAGTCTTGATATACAAATTGCCTAGATTGTCCTAATTTGTCATAATTTCTAGAGACAAGGAAGTATGGCTACACTACAGATCTTCACAGACTGTTCTGTTTTTGACAGATTCTGTTTTGCATGCATAGTTTGCTTGTTTTAGTGTTTTCATAACTTATATTTAGTGATATAAATTATGGGAATGATAGAATACAGTAGGTTTCATGTGGGAACAATTATGAATCTTTTCTTGACAGTACCTAAGTGAATGATCCATCTTTATTACACTAAACCTTCTCACGAAGTTCTGTTAAGTTTTGTGTGATTGAAGTTTTCAAGTTTTGGGTGAGACACCGATATGAGGAGAATAAGGAGTGAAAATAACCTAAGCTTGGGGATTCCCAAGGCACCCCAAGGTAATATTCAAGGAAGATACAAGCAACTAAGCTTGGGGATGCCCCGGAAGGCATCCCCTCTTTCGTCTTCAACATTATCGGTAATCTCACTTGGAGCTATATTTTTATTCGTCACATAATATGTGATTTGCTTGGATCGTCATTATATTTTGTTACTTTCTGTTAGGTGTTATTCATAATCTTGTTTTTCAATAGAAAGTTCCAAGAATTGCCTTAGGATGCTTGCATTGCATGTTTGATGTGTGCTGTGTAGAAAACAGAAACTTTTGCTGTAGTGTTTGAATTTTCATATTTTACTGGAACGTGGAAAGTTTCTGAAAATTTTACACAGTATTGTCATATAAATTCCTTAGCATGTACTAATTTTTCATAATTTTTTGAGTTATGGAAGTACACTGTTTTCATAAATTGCTACAGACTGTTCTGTTTGGACAGATTGCTGTCATAGTTTCGTTATCTACTTATCCTCTAGTTTCCATAGCCTATATTGATAGATATAAATTGTGGAGATGATAGTATACAGTACCTAATATTTGAAAATTATTATGCAACTTGTCTTGGAAGTACATAAAGAGTTGATTTATTATTATGTGTACTAACCTATCTCACGAGTCCTTTTTAAGTTTTGTGTGGAAGATGTTTTTCAGAATAGGTGAAACCATGATATGAGAGGATTGAACTAGATACAAAAGCTCAAGCTTGGGGATGCCCAAGGCACCCCAAGTAAATATTTCAAGAAGTCTCAAGCATTTAAGCTTGGGGATGCTACGCATCCCACCTCTCTTCATCAACAATTATCGGTTAGCCTATGTTGAGCCTAAATTTTTATTCGTTCACATGATGTGTGCTATTCTTGGAGTGCTATTTTTCTTTTGCTTGCTGTTTGAATAAAATCATTGCATCTGAAATTTTGAATAAGAGAGAGAGTCCTCACATGGCTATTTAACTAATTGACTACTCATTGATCTTCACCTATATCTTTTTGGAGTAGTTTGTCATTCACTCTCGTGCTTCACTTTTATCCTATGAGTAAATGGTTGAATGAATTGAATATCATAAATCTGAAATTAAATATGCTTCATATACTTATCCCATGGGGAGTAATGACTTCACACATAATAAGTATAGGTGGTAAATTTTATTGAAAGTTAGCAAACACCGCGTTGGTCACTTGAACAATTCATGAAAGAATATTGAAGGAAGAGATTCCACATATAAATATACTATCTTGGACATCTTTTATGATTGTGAGCTCATTAATTATTTTCAAACTTGAGAAAATTAGTTGAAGTTGGACAAGGAAGACAACTTAATGAGTTATGTTTGGGTATATTTGTATAGAAGTTATATTGTTATGGATCCTCCAACATGTGGTGCTTGCTTCCACCTCTTACTAGCCAAAACTTCCGCACCAAGTAGAAATACTACTTGTGCATCCAAACACCCTTAAACCAGTTTTGCCATGAGAAGCCACTAAACCTACCTATGGATTGAGTAAGATCCTTCAAGTAAGTTGTCATCGGTGCAAAAAGCAATAAAAAATGCTCCTAAATATATATGATCTTTTATTGTAAGGGAAAATAAGTGTTGTATGAACTTGTGATGGTAAAGAAATAAAAGCGACGGACTGCATAATAAAGGTTGCTATCACAAAGGGCAATACAACATGACGTTCCTTTGCATTAAGGTTTGCACATCCAAAAACAAAAAGCGCATGACAACCTCTGCTTCCCTCTGCGAAGGGCCTATCTTTTACTTTTCTAGTACTTACCTTTATACTATAGTCATGGTGATCTTCACCACTTCCTATATTTCGCCTTTTTCTCTTGGCAAGTGTCATGTGTTGGGGAATGATCTAGACATATATATCCACACAAATATATTTGATCATGAATAATTATTGTTGACAATTATCTATATGATAAATAAGTTGGGAGGCGAAACATTAAGCCCCTATCATTCTCTGTGTTCGATGGATGCTATTTGTTCTAAAAATATGCTTTGAGTGTCAATAATCATGGAAGACTATATGATAGTTGAGTATGTGGAATTTGCTAAATCAAAGCTCTTACATAGACCCTTCCTGAAAATAAGATGAATTGCAATTGTTAGATGACTAGGAATATGGTTTGTTAGTTTTCAAGAAACTTTCTGGTCTATACTTTAACATGTGAATAGCTTGTTACTTGATCATGAGAAGTTTTATGAGATGAGCTACTGTTTATGGTTTATATTGATGCTAGAAAAAGTGATTGGAATTATAATTGATCAAACTTGTGCACTTGCTAGCATTCACACTTCATAAATTATTTCTTTTATCATTTACCTACTCGAGGACGAGCAGGAATTAAGCTTGGGGATGCTGATACATCTCCCACGTATCTATAATTTATGAAGTATTCATGCCATGTTTACAATAATTTTATATGATTTTGGTATGATTTGATTAGAACTAACCCGGACTAACGTTGTTTTCAGCAGAACTACCGTGGTGTTGTTTTTGTGCAGAAATAAAAGTTCTCGGAATGGGCTGAAGATTTACGGAGAATATTTTTGGAAAATATAAAAAATACTGGAGCAAAAAGCTGGGCCAGGAAGTGACCGAGGAGGCCACAAGCCTGGGGGGCGCCCCCCCTAGGGCGTGCCCCCCTGGCTTGTGGGCCCCTCGAGCACTCCCCTGACGTGATTCCAATGCCAAGACCTCCTATAAATCGAGAAACCTCCAGAAATAAACCTAGATCGGAAGTTCCGCCACCGCAAGTCTCCAGAGCCACGAAAGATCAATCTTGGCCCTCTCCGGCACCCTGCCGGAGGGGGTCACCATCACCGGAGACCATGGAGGAGGAAGACGGTGGGGCCATCATCGCCATGGAGGCCAAGGACCAGAGGGAGAACCTCTCCCCAACCAGGGGGAGGCCATGGAGGAGGAAGCACAAGGGGGAGACCCTCTCCCCCTCTCTCTCGGTGGCGCCGGAGTGCCACCGGGGGAACCATCGCCGCGGTGATCGTCTTCATCAACATCACCTTCTTCATCACCGTCCTCATGTCTTTTCAGTGGTCCACTCTCCTGCATCCCGCTGTAATCCCCTACTTGAACATGGTGCTTTATGCCACATATTATGATCCAATGATGTGTTGCCATCCTATGATGTTTTGAGTAGATTTCTTTTGTCCTTTGGGTTGATTGATGATATAGATTGGTTTGAGTTGTATGTTTATTTTGGTGCTGTCCTATTGTGCCTTCCGTGCCGCGCACACGTGAAGGATTCCTGCTGTAGGGTGTTGCAATACGTTCATGATTCACTTATAGTGGGTTGCTTGAGTGACAGAAGCATAAACCCGAGTAGATGGGTTGTTGCGTATGGGATAAAGGGGACTTGATGCTTTAATGCTATGGTTGGGTTTTACCTTAATGATCTTTAGTAGTTGCGGATGCTTGCTAGAGTTCCAATCATAAGTGCATATGATCCAAGTAGAGAAAGTATGTTAGCTTATGCCTCTCCTTCATATAAAATTGCAATAATGATTACCGATCTTGTTAACAATTGCCTAGGACAATTCCGCACACCGACCCATCATTATTTCCACCCTTGCTGCTTGTAATACATTGTAATATATTCTAACTTTGTGGTAACAACACCTATTTTTATATTTTAGTTCTTCGATATCATGCAAAGCTATCCTCTTCATAGCCACAACGTAGTTTTATTTCTCGTTTCTAGTTGGAAGCAAACGTTCGGTGTACGTAGAGTCGTATCAGTGGCAGATAGGACTTGAGAGAATATTGATCTTACCTTTAGCTCCTTGTGGGTTCGACACTCCATACTTATCACTTCCACCTTTGGAAATTGCTACGATGATTCCTTGCACTTGGGGATTATCAATCCTCTGGCCTCAGCCCTACAATCTCCCCTGAACAAACTGGCGCTGGTCACTGCTCAAGTTGGTCCCACAACTCCTGGCTCATCCTTCTCAGCTGGCGCGGATTTTGATGAGGAGATCAGACAGATACTGGTGCCGCTGTCTCAGAGGGTTGAAGAAGCTGACAGTTCCGCTGATGGCGCCAAAGATTTAGCTTTCTTGGAATCCATGGCGGCAGGGCTCAAAGTTGTGCAGAACAGGTACAGCCTCAAATGGCAGGCGGTCAAGGAGCAACGCGACTCGGACGAGCTCGTGGACCAACAGCTGAGGGACAAAGAGAATGAGCTGCAAGAGTGGTACAACTGGTAGGTCCTTTCTCTTAAGAGGGAGCATGAGAGGTTGGCCATGGCCAAGGAGGACATTGTAGCCCGGGAGGCTCGACTGGTGGAGCATGAAGGGCTTCTGGACACTAGGGAGACGAATGTCTCCTCCCGGGAAGGGGTCCTCGAAGCTACTCTCCACGGCAAGGATGAGGAGATGGAGGCCCGTGTTCTGCAACGCACCAAAGAGCTGGAGGATGGCCACAAGGCCACTCTCGACGCGCTCTCTCTAGAGTCCTCAACCCAACTGAAGAAAGTGGCCGACGAGCTTGCTGCCTCATCTGCTGCCAAGACTAATCTCGAGGCCCAACTGAGCAAACTGACGGAAGACCTTGCCGGGTGCGGCAGGGAGATCGAGGCCCTCAAGAATGAAGTGCGGGAAGCGAAAACCTCTCTAGAAGAGGCGCAATCATAGCTTTCCTCCAAGAGCCAAGATCTTGACGCCGCCAACGACGCCACCTTCAGCATGAAATCCAGGCTTGCCACTTTGGAGAAAGACATTGAATCCATCGGTGTTCGCGAGAGGTTGCTACTGACAGACCTGACTAATGCAAAAACCCTCCAACAAGATGCAGAACACAAGCTGGAGAAGCAAATTTAGTAGCGCGACCTCTGGATCAAGAGCATGATTGACATCGCCGAGCGCCTCACTGCTCAGATTGCGAGTATGGACATGAAGAGCTGGGCCTTCTCCGTCGGCAAGCACGAAGTTCCAAGCATCAAGCTGACACTCTTCTTTGAAGGCTTGATCGAGGGGTTGTATATGTACGAGGACGACAGGGCCACCTATTTTGCCAACGAATCCTCGAAGCTGGCTCGCGACGCTCTCTTCCTGGTCCTGAGCAACCTCGCCTTCTTCCACCCGGAGCTCGACCTCTCCGATGGTTTCAAGAAGCTGCCACCGGGTGCCGACACCTCTGCTGCCGTGAAGAAGGCTGGTCCCCTCACTGATAGGGTCCTCTCAATCCCAAGGACCCAGGGGAGTCGTCGGGGTTAGCCTTGAGTCACCCTTGCTGCCGTGTTATCCTGTACTTGAGACACAATATGTATCCCGTATTAGGTTATGCACTATCTTTGCTTTAATGTTTGCTGAACTGATGCCTTTATGTAAACGCATGCTACCCCCCTCGCTTTCCTTCTGGCATTCGTATAGTCGTTTTCTTTTGTGCGCTCTGGTTGCCCGCTAACAACGTGCTGCCGTGATTGCTTTGAGGAACGGGTCCTTAGCATTCTGCTGGCAAGGACACACTGCCGGTGAGTTTTTCCTTGACGGTGTTTGATGCTGCCGCATGTTTTGTTGAGCGGACTCGAAACAAACCAAGGGTGCAAACAAATATGGTAAGGTTCCATCGTGCACAAGACTCGACATACGAAACCTTGGTTGCTGGGGGGATATACAAATGCGAGCTCTAATGAAACTTGATAATCATGTCAACTTAGCTTTTCGTCATGGCTCCCCTTCCGTCCTGGCGCGTATTTATTCACGCACATTGTCCCTTCCTCCATTCACGGCTGCCCCTCTTCTTCGCGTTTCCTGGTGAACACATGCGCGTGTACCTGCCTTTGTCCTGAGATAAAGGGAAAGCGAAGAGGGGCAAATGGAGAAACTTGGGAGGCCCGTTAGTTATGAGCACAACCCTTGGCACAAGCCTGCCGGGTTAATGTAAACATTCACAACTAGCGAAAAGTGGGGGAGTAAATATGAATGGCCGAGCCTTCTCTCCTTTCCTTTGCGTCCGACGGTCCCGTAGCGACCAATGCGACGGAGGCATTGGCGAACGGGACCTTGTCGTGGTTCGCTCGCCGGGGGTGCCAACCGATGGATTCGCTCTAGCATTCGGCTCGGGATTTACCCGTGACGGGATAAATGCGGGACCGAGTGTCACGTGAGCTTATCGACATTGGTGGCACCACCGTCATGCAGAACTGATCACAGGCGGGGAAGTAGAGGAAGAGGGGTATAGCCGTGTACCTTTTTTTTGCCTATCGGACCGAGCTGCGCCTCCCTGGGATTAGGCGGGCTTGCTCGATGATTGCGATAGGGACGGCGCCGCCGCTCAGTTCGCCTCCTCCTCGACTGTGGTCTACACTGCGGTTGTGTTGTCTATGTTGGACGCATCAGCCGCAGTGCCGACGCCCCTCATCCTTCTCGCCGCCATTGCTGGAGCGGCGACGTGCGATGGTATCCAGGGCAGAAGACGCCTGGGGAGCAGCGTTGCTCCTCTCCTTCGACGCTCCCGGTGGAGGAAATGATGATGAAACTCGATGCCCTGCCCATGACCTTTGGTTCGCGCAAATGACGCTCCCCCCTACCTGGCGCGCCAAAGATGTTGGGTCACGATGCACACGATCACCTATGGGGCCACGGGCCCCTTTGTGGTTCGGCGGGGGTGAGGTCATGTTGCACAAAGAGCAGAGGTAGTGAGACAGCACGACGATGGGACACTGGTGTTTTACCCAGGTTCGGGCTGCTGAGAAGCGTAAAACCCTACTCCTGCTTTGGTGGATTGATCAGAGGAACACGAAGCAAACCCAGCACTCAGACCCGGCAAGGTCGCCTTCGGGGGAGCTGCTACATGAGTACAAGTGTCCAAAGGTCCGAATCTTGAGCTCGGTTGCCTTGGGCCTCCTTTTATAGGTCAAGGAGCAACCACAGTGGCAAAACAGACATTATCTAGCGATTAGATAGCTAACAGTGCTATCATACCTAACTCTGGCACTTAGGACAAAATGCCATAAATGCTAGCCTAGGTGGCATGCAGGGATGCATCCCCGGCAAGCTTTTACGACCGCTTGGCTGACTGTTGCTTAATATCTCGACACACCTCTGGACGGGTGTCAAATGGGCATAACCTGTCTCCCAGCGCGTGGTGTCAAATGAGCCACTTAGACACCTGAGGGCTCGACACCACGTCGACAAGCGACCGGCGTTGCGATGCGGTGGAGCGGTGGCCGATCGGCTCGCGCCTGCCAGGGGATGACTTGCCGGTTCGTCTTGAAGGCGCGTGTGTCTTTGTCCCCGGCAGGCACCGGGGACACGACTGGCGCCGCTCGGTCCCGTTCTGGGCCGTTGCATCAACCTTGCCGGCATTGCTAGCCAGCGTAGGTTGCTTCTGCCGGGGTCTTGCTCTTGATTGCTGGCTTCGTCTTCTTGATGTGCTTCTTGATCTCACGTAGAGCGACTTCTTTGGTTTGGACTGGGTTTATGACGGGGTAGCGTTTTCCCCGACAGGCTTAGGCCATCAGTTCGGAGGCTTATTGTCCGTGCACAAGTCAGGGGGAAATAAACACCCCTGTTTGTGTACCCCGACAGGAGCCCATTTGAAAAGAACTCCAAAGTTAAGGATGTTTGGCTTGGAGTAATTCTAGGATGGGTGACCGACCGGGAAGTTTGTCCCGGGTGGGCACGAGTGAGGACAAAGTGCGCATAAAAGACTAGTGTTGGTCTGTGGGGCTAGTCTATATCCCACCAGGCGTAACGGGGTGTTACAATTGGTATCAGAGCCGACCCTTGCGGTTACACGGGCATGCACGGGTCAGGTGCACGATTATGTGGCACATGGCGCGTGTGGCCCGTTGTGGCACACGACATGGCACATGTGTCAGACTGGACGTGCATACGTGTGCCAAGAGGGAACGTTCCTGATGAGCTGACAAGGACGTCGGTTCCTTTGAGTGGGGCTGCATGTGAGAGCCTGGCTTAATAGGAATGATAGACTACTCATATCAACAAGGAATTCCTTCTTTTTTGGGAGCCCATTTGAAAAGAACTCCAAAGTTAAGTGTGCTTGGCTTGGAGTAATTCTAGGATGGGTGATCGACCGGGAAGTTCGTCCCGGGTGCGCACGAGGGAGGACAAAGTGCGCAGAAAAGACTAGTGTTGGTCTGTGGGTCTAGTCTAGATCCCACCAGGCGTAACGGGGTGTTACACTTCCTTTAGTATTTCAAAGGCTTCTACACAATCATCATAAAAAACAAATGGAACATCTTTTTGTAAAAGATTGGTAAGAGGCCTAGAAATCTTTGAGAAATCCTAAATAAACCGTCTATAGAAACTAGTATGACCAAGGAAACTTCTTATACCTTTAATATCTTTAGTTCTAAAAGGAAAAGTAAAATTGGTTTTCTCTTGATCTTCTTTTGACACAGGTATTTGAGGAAAAACAGAATATCCATCAAGGAAACAAAAGTGTGTATGCTTAGATAACCTTTCTAACATTTGATCACTAAAAGGTAAGGGGTAATGATCTTTTCTAGTAGCTTTGTTTAATTTCATGAAATCAATTACCATCCTATGAACAGTTACGACTCTTTGTGGAATAAGTTCATTTTTATCATTAGGAACAACGGTTATACCTCCTTTCTTAGGCACACAATAAACAGGACTTACCCATCTACTATCAGCTATGGGATAAACAATACCTGCCTCGAGAAGCTTTAATATTTCAGTTCTTACCACCTCTTTCATTTTAGGATTAAGGCGACGTTGATGATCAACGATGGGTTTAGCATCCTGCTCCATATTAATCTTGTGCTGGCATCATGTAGGGCTAATGTCGTTAAGATCATCAAGAGTATATCCAAAAGCATCTCGGTGCTTCTTCAGAGTTTTAAGTAATCTCTTTTTGTCAAGATAAGCGTACTTTAATGTATCATGTAATGTCTTTAATTCAAAAACAGGATCACCATTAGGTGGAAGAGGATCCCCTAAGGTGTCAACAGGTAGATATGTTTAAGGATAGGTGTTTGTTTGAAGAATATGTCATCTATTTCATTTCTTTCACTCATAGGCATATCATTTTCATGGTCTAGCAAATATTGTTCTAACGTATCAATAGAAGGCACAACAATAGAAGAAAGACCAATTATTTCATGTTTACTAGACAATTCTTGTTCATGTGGTTGTCTACTAAACTAAGAGAATTTAAACTCATGAGACACATCACCAAAGTTGACTCTAACGTTTTCTTTGGCACAATCAATTTCAGTACTAACGGTATTCAAGAAAGGTTTACCAAATATAATGGGACAAAAATTATCTTGTAGTGGACCAAGTACTAAGAAATCAGTGGGGTACTTGACTTTTCCACACAAGACTTCAACATCTCGAACAATCCCAAGTGGTGAAATAGTATCTCTATTTGCCAGTTTAATGACAACATCAATGTCTACAATCTCAGCAGGTCCTATATCATGCATAATTACTCGATATAAAGTAAATGGAATGGCACTCACACTAGCACCTACATCGCATAAACCATGATAGCAATGATCTCCAATCTTAACAGAAACAACAAGCATGTCAACTTCTGGTTTATTCTTATATAACAAATCTTGTTTGTATCTAACAGGTTTTGCAATTCTAGCAGTTTCATCACATAAGTAAATAACATGCCCATAAATATCATCAACCTGGAGATCCTTAACCATAACATTACTTTTAATAACCGCAGTTGTAGCTTTAGCATGTTCCTTAATCCTAACGAGAAAAAGATGGTTTCTCAATGTAAGCAATAGGCACAACTGGATCAACATTATTAAGAATTGTTTCTTCTTTAGCTATGCTAGGTTCCTTACAAGTTTCTTCAATAGGGGGATGAAATTTAAACCACTTCTCTTTAGGGAGATCAACATGAGTAGCAAATGATTCTCAAAAAGTAGCTACTATCTCAGAGTCAAGGCCATATTTTGGACTAAACTTATGAAAAGCTTCAGTTTCAATAAAAGATTTAACACAATCAAACTCAAGATTTATACCTGACCCATTACCTGTGTCGAACTCCCAATCTTTAGAGTTGCGTTTGATTTTTTCAAGAAGATCCCATTTGAATTCCATAGTTCTCGGCATAAAGGAGACAACAGAAGAAGGATCAAGCATCAAATGATTATCATGAGAATGCTGAGCATAGAAGTTTTGTAAGATTATTTTCCTTGAGAGCTCATGATTGGATCTTGTGTGCATCTTTGATTTAAGCCTCCCCAAGCTTGAGAGATACTTTCTCCTTCACGAGGCCAAAAATTATATATAATTCCAATCATGATGAACCAAATGCATAGGATAAAATTTCTGATGGAATTCCAGGTTTAATCGGTTCCAATCGCATGTACCGGTATCATCCAATAGCCTATACCAAGTCAATGCCTTTCCCTCCAAAGATAAAGGGAAAACCTTCTTCTTAACACCATCCTCGGATAAACCTACAAGCTTAAATAATCCACAAATTTCATCTGTATAGATCAAGTGCATATCAGGGTATTTTGTTCCATCTCCTGCATAAGGATTAGCAAGCAATTTCTCTAACATACCCGAAGGAATTTCATAGTAAATATTTTCAATAGGTTGAGGAGCGGATTTTTCCACTTCTAGATGAGGTGAAGATACCCCGAACAAGCCCCTCAAAGGATTAGCCTCCATAGTAACAAGCAACAATAAATTTCAGCACGTAATGAAAATGTTTCCTTACCAAAGGTGCTTTACTCCCTGGCAATGGCGCCAGAAAAGAGTCTTGATGACCCACGTGTATAGGGGATCAATCGTAGTCCTTTTGATAAGTAAGAGTGTCGAACCCAGTGAGGAGCAGAAGGAAATGACAAGCGGTTTTCAGCAAGGTATTCTCTGCAAGTGCTATAAGTAAGAGTGATAGATAGTTTTGTAGCAAGATAATTCGTAACAAGGAACAAGTAATAATAGTAACAAAGGTGCAACAAGGTGGCCCAATCCTTGTTGTAGCAAAGGATAAGCCTCAAAGTTCTCTTATATAAAGTAAAGCGCTCTCGAGGACACATGGGAATTTTCGTCTAGTCATGTTCATCATGTTTAGTTGATTCACGTTCGTTACTTTGATAATTTGATATGTGGGTAGACTGGTGCTAAGATATTGTTCTTACTTGAACGAACAACCAACTTATAATTACCCCCTCTCGCAAGCATCCTCAACTACGAATGAAGAATTAAGATTAATCTAACCATAGCATTAAACATGTGGATCCAAATTAGCCCCTTACGGAACAACTCATAAACTAGGGTTTAAGCTTCTGTCACTCTCGCAACCCATCCTCTACTTATCATTCCCCAGCGCTTCGCTTTAGGCCCAAACATGGTGAAGTGTCATGTAGTCGACGTTCACATGACACAACTAAAGGAAGGGAAACATACATATCATCAAAATATCGAACAAATACCAACATCACATGATTAATTACAACAAGACTTCTCCCATGTCCTCGAGAACAAAAGTAACTACATACAAATCATGTTCATATTGAAGACCAGGGGTGTATTGAATATCATTAAGGATCTGAACATATAATATTCCACCAAATAAACCAACTAGCATCAACTACGAGATTAATCAACGCTACTAGCAACCCACAGGTACCAATGTGAGGTTTTGAGACAAAGATTGAATACAAGAGATGAACTAGGGTTTGAGATGAGATGGTGCTGGTGAAGATGTTGATGAAGATTGATCCTCCCACGATGGAGGATGTGTTGGTGATGAGAATGGTGTAACATCCCAAATATTGGAATGTTATATTAATTAACTGAATGATTCTTTGTTTGATTGAATGATTGAATTACAAGTGAAATTTGAAACTTTTTGAAACTTTTGAATGAGAAGGAATAACAAGACTTCCCAAAACTTTCACTTTGTATTTATCCCATATATTCAAAACCATTTCAAATACAAAACCCTAGAGAGAAGATGAAATGACTTCTTCCATTTTTTGGAAAGGGAATTGAAAAGATTTGAATTCCATTTTGGAAACATTTCAATTTCAGAAACTTTATGCAACTCAAGGAGTTTCAAGAGAGGAGATAAGATGACTTCTTCAAAATCAAAAGAAAGAGAGTTGGAAGTTTCAAAGAAAATGATTTTTGGAAGCTCTTTCAAGGTTTATGAAACCCCAGGTTTCCCCTTGAAGTTATTTGAATTTTCAAATTTCAAAAAACCTCTGGAAGTTATTCATAATGAGAGCAGGACTATGATAATTCAAAATTTCAGAGGGGAATTGAAATATATTTGGCAAAGACAGAATAGGATTGGAAAAGATTTGAAATTCAAATTCAAAGCCATTCTTGAAGTGGTTTTCAAAATTATTTTTCTCCAATAATAAAATATATGGAAAATAGGGTAAAATGATTCCCTTCAATGGAACAGTAGCACTGTTTGTATTATCTGATTTTGTGAGAATTTTATTTGACCTTGAAAATATTTTCATCTTGTAGAGCACATTTTTCTGGTCAATTTGGTATACTATATGCCTATACAAAGTTTTATTTTATTGTTTTTCCATTTTACTTTCTCTGTTTTTAAATAAAAGAAAAAGGTTCTATTTTTTAAAACGGACGAAGCCAGCTGGCCGAGCAACACAACCCCACGGCTCACCAAAAACCGCGGCCTAGCCGACAGCTCCAAGCCGAATCCCTAAGGATCCGGTCGGCTGATTCTCTGCCCCCCTCTCTCTCACTTACATGTGGACCCCACCGACCGCTCCCCGCTCGCCCGCGCTCGCCTTCCTCCTCGAGCTCTCCTTCCATCTCCGACGTTGGCCAGATGTCCTCTCCGATCTCTCGACGAATCCCACTGCTCCCCTTCCTCTTTTTCGCATCCGAGCACACCTATAAATAGCCAGCCTCCTCCGTGCTCTATTTTACCCTCAGATCCCGAACCCATCGCCCGAAGCCGTTCTATCACCCTCGCCGGAGTTCTCTGCCACCACCGCAACCCCTTTCGCTCGCTCTGCTCCGTCCTGATCCCTACAACCGTCGTCATCACCATCAACCTCGCCGCCTTGGATACCGCCGGCGACCGGTGCCCTCAGCATCACCGGAGACCCACATGAGCGCCGCCCGGCACCACCTCACCGCCTCGGCCTCGCCGGAGCATCGCTGGAACTCCACCCCGCCACTGTAAGCCGCCGGCAGCTCCATCCTCCGTTGGATTTAGATCGACGGCGTGTATTAGATCCCGCGTACCCCTTCAGTTTGGTACGGTTTATTTTAACTAAACCGCCAGTTCTCTTTTTTAATTTAGTCAACCGAAGCTTTTTCTTTATATGCCGGTCGTTCTCCCGTTTAGCTCGAACGCGCACACCCCTTGGCCAACCAGAGCACGACACATAGCCCCACTGTTCGTTAGATTAGGTTTTTCTTTTTTCTGTTTTCTGTTTTAAACAGAATAGTTTCTGATTTTTTTTGCTTTATCTTTTATGTTTTGAGTTATTTTTGAGTCATTCTTTTTTGCATCAGTTTAAGAAAATTATGAAGTTTTTGTAGATACTAAATTTGATCATATTTGAAAAGGTTAGATTTGAATTCAAACAAATTTGCTTCAAACTTGTTTTGTGGATAACTTGAGTTTAAACATAGATTTTTGGGTGATTCATTTTGCTACTGGTTTATATTAGTTAGTTTTATCAGTATGTTCAATTTGGGAATTTTCAGGATATTTTAATATGTGTTCTAAGCATAACAGAATCTGTTTTAGTTCTTATTAGGTTTTTTTATGTTAATTTTTTTGTTTTAATTGTTTTTAATTTGTTTTCTTTTGTATTTGTTGAAAAGATTTGTTTTCTGTTAGTTAGCAGTAGTATTTTAATAAAGATTATTTTTATTTCATTTATTAATATTTGATTGCGTGGAATCAATTCTAGTTAAGTAATAACTTGCAAATTGATTTCATTGCTAAATTAATTTCCTATTTGAAAATACTTTATATAAATTGTTTTATAAGTTTTATTTTTCTGTTAACATTAGCTTTGATCATAAACAATTTGTATTAAAGTTGATATTGTTTCTGGTTTACTTCAAGGTTAACCTTGTTTAGGTCATAAGTAGAGTTTAACAAAAACTTTTCAATTACTTCTTTTTGCTATTAAAATTTTATGACATAGTTGTTTTATATTTTATTAGTTTAGTCTTTTCTTGCTGTTAAGTTTATTAGGACAGAAACTTATGTTGTTTAGTGTGATGTTCTTTATAGTTCTTAGTGTTCTTCAAAAGTAATTCTTTTGCTAGTAAAAGATTTACTAAAATACTTTGGTTAGATTTTCTTTTGTTGTTCATTTGTTGCTGTTGATAATAGGTTATTTATAGGAAAAACTATCCTTGGTTGCTTTGATGAAGTTTTGTTGTTTTTAACTTTTGTCTTAAGTATTTCCTTCATCACAACCCTGTTGTGTTTAGTAATTGTTTTGCTTTTGATTGATAGTATTGATTGCTAAAATTGTTTGCTTATATGAGTGCAATGTTTGATTATAGATTTTCATCGGAGAGTGACGAATAGTTCTATCAAGTTATTTTCTAAGAGCGATATTTATCTTCATCAACCTCACCAGGCAAGTTCACATTGATCATGTATTACCTATGATTTATATTGCATTAGTTCAACCTTTCTACCATTGCATGCAAAGTAGGTACTTGGAAACTTGGTTCTTGAGTAGTATCATGTGGTAGGCACCCCATAAACCCTTGTCACTTTGGCCCGGGAGATGTTATTTTATTTTTGCTATGCTTTTAGTAGACAGGGTTGGTTGAGTGTTTATCATGAGAGCCGTGAGAATTAATTTATGATCAAGACCTCAATACTTCAAGGTTTTCAAGACCTCATGATGCAATATACCTCTGGGTAGAAATTGGTTGAACGGCACCCTAGAGGACCTAGTGGTAGCCTAGGTGTTGCTGGAGAAACGCCAATATTCACGCGGAAAGTTCCACCCAGGCACGAAGAGACGGATGGATACTTCAAGACCCGAGGCTTACCTGCACAGCCACAAGCCATTATGGGCTCTGGCTTGGTTGGACATCATGGCGACTCTAGACGGACGGTGCTACGAGATGTAGAAGAACAGTAGGATTGGATGGGAACTGGCAATGGCTCAGAGGAACCCTTTGGAAGATCATGTTTCCATCATCTGGTTCTCAAACACCATGAAGTGCGAGGACTTCAACGGAGGCGATCGAATCTTGCGGGGAAAGTGTGCAAAATTCTGCAAAGTACCAAACCTAATCGATTAGCCGTGTCCCCGGTTACGGACAACTTGAGCCAAAGGAACTGAAACTATGAGGAACTATCGACACAAATAATATTAATGATGTGGGAATTATTGTTAACTTGGGTATGAGAATGGTTGATGGAACCTTCTCATGAAACGACCAACCTTGTAGTAACAGTTTTTTCTTTGACCCCTTTGATGTAGGGAAAATAAGTTTTATGCAAAAAACTTGGACTTACAGCCCCACCTGCCATACATGCATATATTATAGATGAAATTTTACCTCTCATTTGGTGACTTGCCGACATATTAAATATGCTGACCTACACGGCTGCAACGTCTTATGTTGTAGATATTTTTTCTATGACGAGTAAGAGTACGATTTAGTGTTACTGTCTACACTCAACCCCCATTGGTGTTGATGGGACTCCACTCCCAGTTTGACTGTTTCCGCTAAGACTCGTGAGGTATATATCAGTTTTACATTATTTACATGTGATTGCACTTTGATATATACATTGATGTATTGTGTGTGTCAGCGTGCTGATCCAGGGATGGCACAGTCACATAGAGGCTTGACTCGTTTTGAGTCGGGTCGCTACAGATGGCTTCGATTTTCCCCCTCTCGGAGGGAAGTTTTGTAGAATCCAAAATATGTCTAGATGGGGGGTGATTAGAATATTGGACCAAATAAAACCTAAAAATTTCCCAATTTTAATGGTTGGCAAGTTTTAAAATAATTTACCAAGTCTATCACACCCTACACATGCAAATCTACGAGTATAGCAGCGAAAAGTAAAGACATGCACATGTAAGTAAAGAGGCAGGGTAGGAAGATCAAATGCAATGGGGACTCGAAGATTTTTCCTGTGGTTCTGATAGGTGATGCTATCGTACGTCCACGTTGATGGAGACTTCAACCTATGGAGGGTAATGGTTGCGCGAGTCTCTGGAGGGCTCTACCCACGAAGGGTCCACTAAGCATCAACCTTGTCTATTCCACCATGTCTTACGTCCATGAAGGACTAACCTGACTCGGGGTAGATCTTCATGAGGTAGGCGATCTCCTTGCCCTTAGAAACTTCTTGGTTCAACTCCACGCGAATTGGAGGCTCCCAAGCGACACCTAACCAATCTAGGAGATACCACCCACCAAAAGGTCATAGATATGGTATGGATGATGAATTCTTAGCTCTAGTGGTTCAAAAGATAGTCTCCCCAACACTCAATCACTCTCTCAGAGAATTTGGCTTGGTAGAAGAGATTTATTGGGTGGAAAGCAACTTGGGGAGGCTAGAAATCAAGATTCATATGGTTGGAGTGGAAGATCTTGATCTCAACACATAAGTAGGTGGTTCTCTCTTAGAAAATGAATGGTGGGAGTGTTTGCTTGTTCTGAGTGCTCTCTCTATGAATGAGAGGGAGGTGGAGGGCTATATATAGCCATCTCCAAAAATCCAACCATTACAACATTATTGCCCAAGTTGGTTGCACCGACTAGTGCAAAATGTCCTAACTTTTGGCGTTTCGGTGAGACCAATATACAACATCGTGGTGAGTCCGATTCGGTTGACCTAGGCAGTTCCAGTGACTCGGTGGCACTGAAATGAAAAACTCGGAAATTTTGATTTTTGTCGAATAGATACTAGAGAGATGGTCACTGCTTTTCGGTTGGTTTGGCTTGGGTTCTGTCTAAGGGAAACTCGATGTGGCCGAAATGTAGAAAGTTGGTGGCACCGAATTTGACTTTAGTGTTTGGGACAGAATATTTGTGGGAGAAATGTTGAGGCTTTTGGTGGCTAATCTCTAAGCACTTTGAGCAACCAGATCATCATAGATACCTCATCCCCTTTCAATAGAATTGGCTTTCCTATGGACTCAAATGTGATTCCTCACATAAAGATAAAATGTAGAGTCTTGAAGCTTTTGCCAATTGATGTACCATGCATTTAGGGAATCTCCTCACAATCCTAGCCAATCCATTCGTTGAACTTTTCCTGAAATATACTTGATAAATTCATTAGTCCAATGAAATATATATTGTTATTAATTAGCAAAACCACCTAGGGAGAGGTTGTGCTTTCAAGTTTCCCCGAAGGAATCGCTCTACCGGAGAGCAAAAGTGCTTCCGTCCAAGTTCCGCCTCGATACGGCGACACTTCATCCCGAAAGTATCCTCTTGATTTTTGTATATATTCCAAAAAGTTCTTTGTAAAATTTCAGGTCATTCGGAGTCCATTAGAATAGGTATCATGGATGTAGCTTTTTCAGGTCCAGACTTGCTGCTACCGGTAATGTTCCTCTCCATGTGATCCTTGTAAATCCAGAGAGAGAAGGCATTATTTTTTTATCATAAAGTGGAATAATGACCAAAAACAATATAAATAACATTAGGAAATCATGATGCAAAATGGACGTATCACCGCCAGAAAGAAAAGAGGGACTTCCTGTTCCACTCAACAGGTTAATGTTGTCGTTTGCCACACGAAGGTCCATACGGATCATTCCTACCTGCTACTGGAGTTGCTGAAACTCAAAATCGGGCACAAAATCTTGAGGTTGCACATCTTGGATATGTGGGGCAGCCTGTGGTGGAAAGTTGGGTGCGTGCTGAGGGGCATTGCCCCATGCATCCCAACCGTGGGCCGGACCTGCTGCTGCAGCATCCCAGTCCGGAGCGTGTTCAGGTTGAGAAATGTTCGTGAAACCAGCCTCGTGGCGGTACTCATTGATCTCGTCAATAGAGAGTACCCACATATCAAGCATAGAAACACTAAATGCTTACCACAAGCGCAAGAAGACATCAATATTGTGTGAGTAAGGTATGGGGCATTTGTAGCAATTCTCCCCCTGCATGGGCCCAATGAAGTGAGTGTTGATCATAATCCTATGGTTGAGTGTCGTTGGACCTGGGACGTGTTGCATAGCATCAAGATCGAGGCCAAAGTGCTCAAGAAGGTGAGTCACTGCACCTCCCAAAACAATAGTCCCCCTTGGCTGCTTGTGCTGCCTACGAGATGAGGCATAAGAAAAGCTCCCAAGTTAGGCTTGTGGGTGTAGTTGCGCTGGAGCGCTGCATGGAGCACACACATGTCATAGCTCGACATGCCCCCAAGGTTCTCCCTACCAAAAATAGTGTTGGCAATGAAAATCATGAAGTAATGAATGGCGGGGTTTTGGATGCTTGAGACCTTCCTCCCAAAGAGGTCATGTTCATCGTTGACGGAGATGAGCTCCCACAAACCCAACACGTCAGCAACCGACGTGCCCCTAGTGTCGAGAACCCCTTGGTTCTCAAAATTGAAGGCACTGCAGAATGGCTCCGGCGTTATGGTGCGCTGGACACCTCTGAGCATGAATGAGCAGATAGGTGCCACCCTCGAATCATCAAGCAGAGTGTGGGAGAAGGTGGAGAGGAGCTCCACGATGATGTTAAGGTACATGAGGTAATGGAAGTTGCT
This sequence comes from Elymus sibiricus, assembly GCA_039707655.1. Classification (NCBI taxonomy): domain Eukaryota; kingdom Viridiplantae; phylum Streptophyta; class Magnoliopsida; order Poales; family Poaceae; genus Elymus; species Elymus sibiricus. The sequence continues at coordinate 244,960,490 of CM077667.1, read as the reverse complement.
GAAAACTCCCATCCCAACGTTGTTCGCAAGCATTGCGAATTCGTTGTGAAGCCCTTGGGATTCCAAGAACACGTCACACTTCCGCTTCATGGGGGTCATTCCACGGTTGTTCACACATTGGAAGTCCTTGTTCACAAGAGCACGGAGTTCACCTCCCTCGTTCCAGGCACTCTTCGAGCATGAACCCAAGACCTTAATCGTGGCAAACGCCGATCTCATCATCACACAACAAATAAAATGTAAGTTTAAGGTGGGGATCGAGTTATAATACTACCTAAGATCAATTCTAACATATTACTTTGAATCCTAACGTCCAAATCGACCAGAAATCAAAAATATTATGCATCTCATCTAGCATATGAACATTGATGAAACCACCACCAAAACCTGCAAATAAACCATGGATCGAAGGAGAAACTTACTGAGGTTGAAGATGCACGGATCAAACAAATGAAATCTTCGAAGAAACAAAGGTTTTGGAAGATTTTTGTTAGGGTTTGAGAGAGAGATGTGAGAGCTTTGGGCATTAGGAGGAAGAAGAAGAAGATCTCCTAGAGCCGGTGGCTTATTTTTATGAAAGTTCAGGCGAAACGGGCACTCATACGGGCGCGGGCGCTCGTATGGAACGCCGTCTCACATTCAAATCAGCCACTCTAGGGTTTACATACCTGAAATGAGCCCGCACGCGCTCCTTTGGAACGCCATTGTCAAACCTGCTTATTCAAAGCCCTGTCGGGTAGAGGGCGAAATAGGTGCTCGGATGGGCGCCCGCGCTCGTCTGAAAGGTCGTCTTTCTCTATGATCCCACAGACGCTCCTTGTCGAAAATTCAAACGACCTCGCAAACGGACACTCGCCCTTGTTTGGAACACTGTCTTCAATTCTGTAAGTTGTGGCTGATCTCGGCGGGAGTGTCTTCAATTCTGTTAGTTGTATGCAACACCGTAGATCTCTTTGTCTCTTCTCTGCGTTTCTCTTGAAGTTTCATGCGACCGTGCATACAGGAGGTAGTGCCCGTATGAAACGCCGCCGTTCTCCTCGGTTGCCTTCTTCCTTTGTTTTTTTCCTAATTCCTCTTTTCAACACTTCTCCTTCAATAACAAGGTCAAAAACAACTTTTGTGATGGATTTTTCATCAGTTCATTTATAAGAGCAAAATATTGACTAAAACAAAGATAAACTTTTATCGAAAAATAAAGAAAAAATGGGTTGCCTGCGATAAAGCGCTGGTTTTTAGGTTGCTTAGCTCAACCTCTTAGCTCGCTATTTTATCAAGTAGCAGGTGGTCGTGGATTTTCTCTGCTCACCGTACATAATCGTTTAGGAGGTGGCACATACTTTACCCTGGCTCCTGCCTTCTTCGGGAAGGACTTGACTATTTCTTCCTCGCGGATTCTAAAGGTTATGTTCCCTTCTAAGCAATCTAGCGATGCACCTGCAGTATTCAAAAATTGTCTACCAAGGATAATTGATAATTTTTCATTTTCGGGCATGTCAAGAATAATAAAATCAGTAGGTATAACATGCCTATCCAATCTCAATGGAACGTTCTGAGCCATTCCCACTAGCTTCTTTGTGGACTTATCTACCATATGTAGAGTTATACCTGTGGGTATGCATTCTGATAAATTCAACTTGTGATAAAGAGTTAGAGGCATCACACTTACCCCTGCTCCTACATCACAAAGAGCATAATTTATATTAAGATTTCCAATAGAACAAGCTATAGTAGGTATATTTGGGTCTCCTAGTTTCTCTGGTATCTTGTTATCAAACGGATACTCCGTTATCATGGCAACATGTTCCTTCAGAGTCGTATTCCTTTTGTTATTTACAACATCATGCATGAACTTAGCAAAAGTAGGAATCTTTAACATATCAGTCGCATGCATTGACATTTTAAGATTAGCTATGGCTTATAGAAACGAAGAGTATAATGCATCATTCGAAGGTCGTCTTACAGCCTTGGGATAAGGCATAGTACTCTTATATTTACCTTTATCTTTCTCCTTCTCCTTACCTTTCTCTTTGTTTTTGGGTGCTTGGCCACTATCCGTCTTGGTTGGATCAGGTGGTTGGTTATTTCTTTCCACCCTAGGTTCTTCCTCTTCTTCTGCTTCCAGAGTTTCTTCTTCATTGTTATTGCCATCAATTGTTTTTGCATCAGAGTTAACTTCTTTTTCAACTTCTGCTTCATCTCCCTGAGTATCTTGATCGACCTATTCTTCAAGTTCTTCTTCACCAAAGAGAAACTCTCTATTCTCTTGAGTTAGGATTTGGCACACTATTCTTCTTTGTTCCTACTCTCTTTCGTACCATTCCAGGCCCCTGGGGTCCTGCGTTCTCTTACCACTACGAGTAGATATTTCATTAGTAGAAACAGTATTTTAATACATCTACCTCTCGTGAGATTTGAATACATTGAGTCTCTATCATATGAGAGTGTTTATCAAGATTCTTTACTGCTTGGCTTCACCCATCTACCTCTCGTGAGAGATATGCTATTACCTTTTCATTATGATAGATACATCTTCGAAAGTCTTTGTTGAAGTTATCTTGATGGAACTTAAACTTGTTCATCGTATCTTGAATCTCATTTCCTGGCGATAAATACAGAATGTACCACTTCTTCATTGGTAATTTGTTTAATAGTCTTACCCTTCTCTTGACTTACCTTCTTGAATTATTCCATATCTTCAATATGGTATAACTTTCCAGCTGGTTTAATAGGTTCTTCAATATTCCATTGCTCGTGTGCAGATACAAGCTTATCAATATGTTCTCTCCCTTCTTCTAGGGTCAATGGCATAAATTGTCGACCTGCCCTTAGATCAAGAATGGATTTTGATTCATCATTAATTCCATGATAAAACATATGTAGTATAACATATTTAGCGTAACCATGGTTAGGACATAAGGTTAAAATTTTGGAGTATCTCTCCCAAGCTTTATATATAGTTTCACCGCTTCTTGGACAAATGAAGGGAGGTTTCTTCTCCATTTAGTAATCTTCGAGCTTGGAAGGAATTTAGCCATAAATTTTTCAGCACACATAATCCAACTGGTTATACTATCTTCAGGCAATCGATCATACCACTTCCCAGCATGATCCTTTAAAGAAAACCTAAAGAGTCTCAATAGCACAAATTCTCGTGAAACATCTTTTAACTTAAATGTCCCACATAAAGTGTCAAACACCATTAGATGTGCTTGGGGATCTTCCTCTTCAGTTCCTACAAAAGCATGGTTTCTTACCTCTGCAATAACATCACATTCAATCGAATACTCTTGAGCAAAATTAGTAGGATAAACTATAGGAGATCTAGAGATAAGTACTAGAGCACAGTGATCCCCAATAGTCTTCTTGGGCTTTTGATTAATCGTCATTTATGCAAACAAAGTGTTAAGATCAACTGTCTCAATATTTTTGTATTTTTCTATTAATGAAGCTTGCTGCTCCTGAGGAAAACGAGTAATGCAATCTAAAAAATATGTTCTCCCTGAAGGACTATATCCCCTGTGTGTTATAACAATAGGTATAGAAATCAAGGCTTGCTTAAGTATTTTGAAGGCTTGTACACAATTATCATCAAAAATAAATGGAACATATGTTTGCAAAAGATTGGTAACAGGTCTAGAAATTTTAGAGTAATCTTTAATGAACCTTCTATAGAAACCAGCATGACCAAGGAAACTTCAAATACATTTGATATCTTTAGGACATGGCATTTTCTCAGTTGCATCAACTATAGCTTTATCTACCTCAATGCCTCTTTCGGAGATCTTATGCCCGAGGACTATACCTCCATTCACCATAAAGTGGCACTTCTCCCAATTCAAGACAAGCTTAGTTTCTTTACATCTCTGCATAACTCGATCAAGTTTGTTCAAGCTATCATTAAAAGATGTTACGTAAAAGGAGAAATCATCCATGAATACCTCAACAATCTTTTCACAGAAGTTAGAGAATATAGTAGTCATACATCTTTGAAAGGTAGCAGGTGCATTAAATAAACCAAAAGACATACGTCTGTATGCATAGGTTCCAAAAGGACAAGTAAAGGTGTTTTTCTCTTGATCTTCTTTTGTTGCAGGTATTTGAGACAAACCAGAATATCCATCCAAGAAACAAAAGTGTGTATGCTTAGACAATCTTTCTAACATTTGATCAATAAAAGGCAAAGGGTAATGATCTTTTCTGGTAGCTTTATTTAATTTCCCGAAATCAATTACCGTCCTATAGCTAGTTACTATTCTTTGTGGGATAAGATCATTTTTATCATTAGGAGCAATGGTAATGCCTCCTTTCTTAGGGACACAATGAATAGGACTTACCCATCTACTATCAGCTGTAGGACAAATTATACCTGCCTCTAGAAGCTTTAATATTAAATTTCTTGCCACATCCTTCATTTTCGGATTAAGATGACGTTGGTGATCAATGACTAGTTTAGCATATGTTTACATATTAATCACGTGCTTACATAAAGTGGGACTAAAGCCCTTAAGATCATCCAAAGTATATCCAACTGAAGCACGATACTTCTACAGAACCTTAAGTAATCTCTTTTCTTCATGTTCTGGAAGGTTAGCATTAATAATAACATGATATATCTTATTTTCATCAAGATAAGCATATTTCAGTGTATCAGGTAATTTCTTTAGAGATGTGGAAGATAAACAGAGGGTCACTCTTAGGAGGTAGAGGGTCTCCCAAAGTTTCAACATGCAAATTATGTTTAAGGATAGGTGTTTGATTAAAGAATATATCATCTATTAGTTTCCTTTCTGCCATGTGCATATCATTTTCATGGTCTAGCAAATATTGTTCTAATGTATGAGTAAGAGGCACAACAATAGAGGCAAGACCAATTATTTCATATTTACTAGACAATTCGTTCTCATGCATATGTCTACCAAACTTGGAGAAATTAAATTCATGAGATACATCACCAAAGATAACACCGAGCGTTTCCTTAGTGCAATCGATTTTAGCATTAATGGTATGTGGGAAAGGTCTACTAAATATAAATGGACAAAAATTATCTTGTAGTGATCCAAGAACTAAGAAATCAGTAGGGTATTTGATCTTACCACACATCTCTAACAATCCCAAGTGGTGAAATAGTATGTCTGTTTGCAAGCTTAATAGTGGCATAAATATTTTATAACTCAACAGGTGCAATATCCTGCATAATTTATTGATAAAGAGTAAATGGAATAGCACTAACACTAGAACCTATATAACATAAACAATGATAACAATGATCTCCAATCTTAATAGAAACAACGCATATGCCAACAACATGTTTATGTTTATCTTTAAATCTTGTTTAGCAATGCGAGATGCTTCATCACAGAAATATATAACATGACCATCAACATTATCAACCAAAGGATCTTTAATCATTGCATCTTTAGGTTCTACTTTTATTTGTTCAAAGGGTCTATGTGGTTTGATATTACTGTTATTAACCAAAGTTGCTCAATAAAAGAAGTAGGCACAATTGGATCAACATTATAAATGATTATTTCTACTTTAGCTATAACAAGTTCCTGACAAGTTTCTTCAATAGGTGGATGAAATTTAAACCACTTATCCTTAGGGAGATCAACATGAGTAGCAACAGTAGATACTACGTCAGAGTCGAGTCCATACTTTGCACCAAACTTATGAAAAGCTTCAATTTCCATAAAAGATTTAACACAATCAAACTAAAGATTTATATCTGATTCTTTACCTTTGCCTATTTCGCAATCTTCGTAGTTGCGTTTAATTCTTTCCAAAAGATCTCATTTGAATTCAATAGTTCTCTTCATAAAGGAACTAGTAGATGAAGTATCGAGCATTGATTGATTATCATGAGAAAGCCGAGCATAAAAGTTTTGTAAGATTATTTCTCTTGAGAGCTCATTATTGGGGCATGTATGCATCATAGATTTAAGCCTCTCCCATTATTGAGAGGTACTTTTTCCTTCACAAGGCTAAAAATTATATATATAATTCTGATCATGATGAACCAAATGCATAGTATAAAATTTTGGTGGAATTCCAACTTCAATCGATTCCAATCCCATGTACTGGCATCATCCAATAGCCTATACCAAATTAATGCCTTTCCCTCCAAATATAAAGGGAAAACCTTCTTCTTAATACCATCCTCGGATAAATCTGCAAGCTTCAATAATCGACAAATTTCATCTACAAAGATCAAGTGCATATCAGGATGTATTGTTCCATCTCCTACATACGGATTAGCTAGCAGTTTCTCTAACATACCTGAATGAATTTCATAGTAAATATTTTCAGTAGGTTCAGTAAGTTGAGGAGCGGCTCTTGCCACTTCCAGACGAGGTCATACCCCAAACAAGGCCCTCAAAGGATTATCTTCCATAGTAACAAGTGGCAGTAAACTTCAGCACATAGCAGAAGTGTTTCTTTACCAAATTCCACTTACCAGAGGTGCTTCACTCCCCGACAATGGTGCTATAAAAGATTCTTGATGACCCACAAGTATAGGGGATCAATCATAGTCCTTTCGGTAAGTAAGAGTGTCAAACCAAACGAGGAGCAGAAGGAAATGACAAGTGGTTTTCAGTACGGATGTTTCTTCAAGCTCTGAAAGTTGTTGTGACTGATAGTTTTGTAGCAAAGCAATTAGTAACAAGTAACAAGTAGCAATGGTAAAAATGGTGCAGAAAGGTTTCCCAATCCTATTTGTAGCAAAGGACAAGCCAAAACATACTCTTATATGAAGTAAAGCAATCTCGACGACACATGGGAATTTTGTCTAGTCACGATTCATGATGTTTAGTTGATTCACATCTGTTAGTTTGATAATTTGATATGTGGGTGGAGTGGTGCTAGGGTGTTGTTCTTACTTGAAAAAAGAACCCACTTATGATTACCCCTCTCGCAAGCATCCTAAACTATGAAAGAAGAATGAAGATAAATCTAACCATAACATGAAACATGTGGATCCAAATCAGCCCCTTAGAAAATAACTCATAAACTAGGGTTTAAGCTTCTATCACTCTCACAACCCATCATATACTTATTAATCCCCAATGCTTTACCTTAGGTCCAAATATGGTGAAGTGTCATGTAGTCGACGTTAACACGACACCAGTAAAGGAAGAGCAACATACACATCATCAAAATATCAAATGAATACAAACATCACATGATTATTTACGACATGACTTCTCCAATGTCCTCAAGAACGAAAGTAACTACTCACAAAGAATCATCATGTTCATGATCAGAGGTGTAATGAATATGCTTAAGGATGCAAACATATAATCTTCCACCAATTAAACCAACTAGCGTTGACTACAAGATGTAATCAACACTACCAGCAACCCACATGTGCCATTCCGAGGTTTGGAGACAAAGATAGAATACACGAGATGAACAAGGGTTTGAGATGAGATGGTGCTGGTGAAGCTGTTGATGGAGATTGGTCCTCCCATGATGGAGGAAGCGTTGGTGATGACGATGGCTTCGATTTCCCCCTCCTGGAGGGAGGTTTCCCCAACGAAATCGCTCCGCTGGAGAGCAAAAAAGCTCCTGCCCAGGTTCCGCCTCGAGACGGCGGCACTTCGTCCCAAAAGTGTTCTCTTGATTTTTCTAGGGTAATCATATAGGAGAAAATGGGCACCAGAGGCCTGCCAGGGGGCCCACGAGCTAGGGGCGCGCACTTGGATGTAGGGCGCGCCCCCATGCTCGTTGCCACCTGGTGGGTCCCCTTCTATTGATTCTTTCATCAATAATTTTTATATATTACAAAATATTTGTCCATCAATTTTTAGCTCATTCGGAGTTCCAGAGAATATCCATCTCTTTAGTGGTCTTTTCAGACCAGAATTCCACCTGTCGACAATCTTCCCCTTTGTATGAAACTTGCAAAATAAGAGAGAAAAGGCATTATGATTGCATCATGAAGTGAAATAATGACTCAAAACATAATAAATGTCAAGAGAAAAACATGATGCAAAATGGACGTATCAATGGTAAATGACCATTTTGGACACGCGGTCGAGCCAATGGCCAACTGACAGTTCTCAATAGTCTGATTTTAGGAGCAACGGTAACATTACTTGAGGAACAAGTAATGCTAACTCCTTGGTCTGAGACAAACCTCTCGCAGCGAAGAAGATCACAGTCTCTTGCTGGCGAGTATTTGCTCGGACCACAAAGAGATTTCTCTCTCAACTCACGTAGTAATGGATTTAGCATTAGTGAATCGAAATCATCAAAGACTACACCCCTCTTAATAGTACGGTGGTCCTATCACTCAATGAAAGAGAATAAGAATAAGGAAAATAATGCTACGTCTTCACTTCATCTTCATCTTCTCGACTGCAGTCAAATCCTTCAGACAGACACCGAACCAATTACTTATCGTAAACATTTTTTAGGGTCACTCTTGTCAGCATAATCTTCGGTGATAAGTCTCGCTGCAACGCAGGAGTTATCTTTGGAGTTTGACCAAACTCTTCGTGACTTCAGGGACCTAGTACTCTGTGTGCACTAGCAAACACACCAGTCCCCAACTGTTTATGTCAACAATCTCCAAAACATAAGGAGAAAAATTATTGCACCAACAATCTTCCCTTTTTTGGACAATTGTTAACAAAACAGATAATCATCGATGACGAGATAGATAATTGAAAGTATTCTGAACAAGAGTGGACAAGTGTTACTTTTCTCGATGATGAAATGGACTCCCCCTAAATGTATGCATGTATATAAGAAATAGAGATATGTTACTCTGCATTTGTTAGTATGTGTGGAGAGAATTTCAATCAATCCAGAAGCTATATTTGCACTTATAAGATCAATTTCATAGAGAGAGAAGTGCAATCATTCATAACTTCTGATAATAAGTCCACCTGAAAAATAGATACTTCGAGAGAAATGGAGTAGTAGCATGAGGGGTTATTAATTATGTTAAAGAAGTTAACGAGAGTTTTGCAACTAGACATACAAAACATATAAGAGGGAATGCAAACACACAAAAACCAAGTTCAGATCAAACACCAAAAGGCAAATCTATCGAAAACTCGATGTAATTCTCCCCCTTTTTGTCAATGAGTGTCAAAAAGGTGACGAATAACATGAGTCAAAGGCTTTTTGAAGATCACTCTGAGGCGTTTCCCGAAGAACTCGCAGAAGAGACTTCTTCTTCAGAAGTGACTGGGGGCACAACAACTTTTTCGGAGTCAGCTGGAATAGATTTCAAGTTGAGCTTTGTGTTGAGCAGATGAGCCAAGCACAAGTGGATCAGCCTGAGGCGACACACGAGTGAGAGCATGTCCTTCGGATGGCTTCGTAGAAGGAGATGTGACCTCTGATTCTTCGAGAAACTTGCGAATCTTGAGATGAAGAACATCAATCGTCAGCTCACGTGCAGGCAGAGGAGGAACAATGCAATCTTGGAAATCTTTAATAGTGAAACCCTTGTCAATATAATCATATAGCTCTTGGAGATTCACATTCATCAGTTGCTTTTCGTTGAAGAACTTCTGAAGCAATTTCCAAAGCCTCTTCTTGTTTTCGTCAGCGATCAAGTGCATGACATGAGTGTGGTTGTTGATGGAAATGAGCTCAGCAGCAACATGTTCTTTCTCGCAACGATCTTCCTCAATATGGTTGATGACAAGGTTTTGCGTGCGCAAGCTAACTTTAAGTTGAGAGGGCAATGATACGTCTCCAACATATCTATAATTTTTGATTGTTCCATGCTATTATAGTATCATTCTAGGATACTTTTAGAGTACTTATTTACCGATTTATATTGTTTTTGAGCACTAACCTATTGACCCAGTTCCTAGTGCCGGTTGTTGTTTTCTGCATATTTTTGGTTTTTCATGTTTACAGTACCAAATTAAGTCCAATTGCCCCAAAACTTTTTTATGATTTTTTCTGCACCAAAATAAGACCTGGAAGCTTCAGGAGGAGACCGGAAGCCGCACGAGGGAGGCACAAGCCAACAGGGCGCGTCTAGGGGGGTCGGTGCGCCCTAATGGCTTGTCCCTCCTTAGTGGCCCTCCAACCCCCATTCTCTAGCCTATAAATGCACATATATTCCAAAAATCCTAGAGGGCATCCCTAAACACTTTTTTCACCGTCGCAAGTCTCTGTTCCGCCGTGATCCCATCTGGAGCTCCGTTTCGGCACCCTGCCGGAGGAGGTATCGATCATGGAGGGCTTCTTCATCAACCTTGCTGCCCTCATGATGATGTGTGAGTAGTTCACCATAGACCTACGGGTCCGTAGTTAGTACCTAGATGGCTATCTCTCTCTCTTTTGATCTTCAATACTGATGATCGCATCTTCGATTTGATCTATCCGATGTAATTCTTTTGTATGGTGCGTTTGTTGGGATCCGATGAATCGTGGGTTTATGTTAAGATTATTCATGAAAAGTCTTTGAGTCACCTCTGATATATATTATGATTCTTAATATCATGATCATGATAGCTTCGTAAATCTCTCTGATCTAATGAAATAGTTTGGCCAACTAGATTTATATTTCTTCAGTGAGAGGGGTGCGTTGTAGTTGGTTCAATCTGGCGGTGCTCTATATCCCAGAGACAGAAAGGGATAAGACACATCTTTGTATTGTTGCCACTAAAGATAAAACGATAGGGTTAGTTCATATTAATTGAATTCTCTTTGTCTACATCATGTCATTGTTCTCTAAGCATTACTCTGTTTTACTTAATACTCTAGATGCATGCTGGATAGTGGCCGATGGATGGAGCAATAGCAATAGGTGCAGGGAAGAGTCGGCCTATTTACTTATGGACGTGATGCCTATATATACATGATCATTGCCGGGAATATCACATAATTATGCGCTTTTCTATCAATTGCCCAACAGTAATTTGTTTACCCACCTTATGTTTCCTACATGAGAGATGCCGCTAGGGAAAACTATGGCCCCCAGGTCTATTCCCTTATATAATTGCAAAAGCTATCCATAACTTGCTGCAATTATTTATCTTTTATTTTATTTTGCAATTTACAATTATCTACTATCATCGACACACTTCGTTTGCTTGCAAATAACGAGTCCAAGGGGATTGACAACACTCTTGCCCACGTTGGGTGCAAGTGTTTGCTCTTTTGTGTGCAGTCGCTGAAGACGGTTGTTGATTGATATTCCTATTGGTTCAATAAACATTGGTTCTTAACTGAGGGAAATACTTATCATTATTGTGCTGCAATTACCCATTCCTCTTTTCGGAAAACCCAACATAGATCACAAATATCAGGAAGGATTTCTTGCGCTGTTGCCGGGGAATATAATCAACCAACTATCAAGTAACTTCGCACAAATTATCATTCACTTCCTCTTCTTTTTATTTACTGTTATATTTAGTTTGCTTCATAAAAATCAAAAATAGAAAAATATTTATCTTTGCTAGTTACTAGTTTACTTCTTTGCTTGCTAGTTTACTTGTTTGCTTGTTTCATTTGCTTGAAGTTGTTACAATGGCTGATTTTATTATTGAAAAGGATGATGGAAGTATAATCCCCAAAGAGAAAACTCCCCCATAGCGAGATGTAAAAAAATTTGGTTCGGGGAAGGGGAATATCATAGGGAAAAGCATTATCTAAGAATTCTTTAACTATATGGGTACTTTAGCTTGCAAGGATACGCCAATCCTTAAAAGAACTAAAAGTTACGCCGATGCTATTTCCGCTCTTGTACTTAAGATTGAAAGAAGATTCATGCGTACTCATCCCACTTTGCAAAGGAATTTCTATGATTTATCGGTCATAAAAGACCCTAGAGCCAAGAAGATGGCCACTCTCATTCTCATTCATGAATTTGACTATATAGTACAAGAGGCTAGGGATATCTTTGAACACTATAATATGAGTTGTGAACATCCTGTGATAGATGAAATTTATATAATGTGGACTATATGATGAGGTATGTGTTTCATGATAACCGTACTTCTGATGAAAGTACTAGGAGAGAAGTTCCTCCTATTCATATTATCCAACAAGTCCTCAATACTATCAATAAGCAATATTCTTGGATAGTAAGAGAAAATAAGGAAGGATTTAAGGAGAGTAGTATTAAGAATGCCAAGATATTACTTGATGATGTGTTTCCATTTGTCTTTGAAAAGCCTGCTCCGCAAGATGAGAATAGTAAGGATGACAACACTTGAAACTATGCATTATGTCTAGCTAGGGGCATAAAACAATAGCGCTAGTTGGGAGGCAACCCAATAGTTATCTTTATTTTTGTTTTTTTACTTTCTGTTTGTGTGTGATAAAATGATTATTTCCTCTGTAATGATTGTGTTTTTATGTTTTAATTAGTGTTTGTGCCAAGTAAAGCCTTTGGGACGACTCACAAGATGAGTAGAATTGATATGGTGCAAAAACAGAAACTTTAGCGTCCAGTGCAGAATTTCTCTGATTTCACTGGAATGTCTTTTTGATCTGAAATTTTTACACAGTATTTATATACAAATTATTCAGGTTTTCCTAAGTTTTCAGAATATTTTGAGTTACAAAAGTATCGGTTCTCTACAGATCTCTACATACTGTTCTGTTTTAGACAGATTCTGTTTTTGCTTGCATAGTTTGCTTGGTTTGATGATGCTATGGATTGTATCGGGGGGTATAAGCCATGGAGAAGTTAGAATAAAGTACCTATTATGCATTAATGAAATATTAATCAATTTATAACAGTACCTAAAGTATTTGATATGTTTCTTATACTAACGGATCTCACGAAATTTTGTTGAGTTTTGTGGGATTGAAGTTTTCAAGTTTTGGGTGTTATCACGATGGACAAAGGAATAAGGAGAGGCAAGATCCTAATCTTGGGGATGCCCAAGGCACCGTAAGGTACTATTCTAGGAAGACTCAAGCGTCTAAGGTTGGGGATGCCCCGGAAGGCATCCTGTCTTTCGTCTCAATCCATCGGTATGTCACTTGGCGCTATATTTTTATTCGTCACATGATGTGAGTTTTGCTTGGAGCGTCGTTTGCTTTTTTTTTTTTAGTTTTCCAGAATCATCATTTTCTGGACACAACTATTTGAGATAGACACACATTCATCATGATTTATTACAATACTCTATGTGCTTCACTTATATCTTTTGAGCTTAGGAGTTGCTCTAGTACTTCACTTATATCTTTTTGAGCACGGCGGCGTATAGATTTTATAGAAATAATTGCACTCTCGTTCTTCTCTTATATTTGTTTGAGAGTTAATAAATAGTGACGGTAATTTGCATGGGTCATAAGACTATTCCAAAAATAATAGGTATTCAATGAGTGATAATCAAAACCATCATGTAGCACATTAAAGAGAAATCTTGGGTTAACGATATTGATGTGGTAATGTGAAAGGGTGTGAGTGCATGGTTGTCGGTACGTAGAAGTATCAGTATTAAGAGGTGTTAATTTCCTGTTTGTCTAAATATTAGAAAAAGGCATGGTGGGGATGTGTGAGCATTTCTATTCCTCGTTGAAATCCTAGAGTTGTTTCGGGTCAGAGGCGCGCAATGGTTAACTCCTCCCAACCTCCTCTCTCGGGGCATGCGAGTAGTACTTTGATTTGTGATAAAACTAACAAAACTTTGCAATAAGTATATGAGTTCTTTGTGACTAATGTGAATCCGTGGACATACACAATCTCACCACCTCATATTTTGCTAGCCTCTTCGGTACCGTGCATTGCCCATTCTCACCTCGAGGATCGGTGCGAACTCCGCCTGTGAATCAAAACCCCATGACATGATATGCTCTATCACACATAAACCTTCTTATATCTTCCTCAAAATAGCCACCATACCTACCTATTATGAAATTTCCATAGCCATTCCGAGATATATTGCCATGCAAATTCCACCGTTACATCATATGACTAATTCATTCATCATCACATTGCTTTGCATTATCATATAGATCTGACATAGTATTTGTGGCAAAGCCACCGTTCATCATTTTTTTGATACATGTCACACTAGATCATTTCACATCCTCGTACACTGCCAGATGCATTCTTATTGAGTCATATTGTTTCATAGTTCTTCATATTGAGTTTTCATATTGTGTTGTAAGTAAATAAAAGTGTGATGATCATCATTATTAGAGCATTGTCCCAGTGAGGAAATAAAAATGAGGGAGGCCAAAAGAGCCCACCATCAAAAATGAATGAAAAAAGAGAGAAAAAGAGTGAAGGGACTTTGCTACTATACTTTACCACACTTGTGCCTCAAAGTGGCACCTTGTTCTTCATATGGAGAGTCTCATGTTATGTCATTTTCATATGCTAGTGGGAATTAATTTTTCATTCTTAAAAACTTGTCTTGTATATTCCAATGAAGGGCTTCCTCAAATGCCTGAGGTCTTCATGAGCAAGCAAGTTGGATAAACGCCCCACTTAGCTTCAGTTGAGCTTTCATACACTTATAGCTCTAGTGCATCATTTGCATGGCAATCCCTACTCCTTGCATTGATATCGATCTATGGGCATCTCCATAGCCCGTTGATACGCCTAGTTGATGCGAGACTTTCTTCTCCACTTTTTACCCCTTGATATCTACCACCATATTCTATTCCACCCTTATGATATGTCCATGGTTCACGCTCATGTATTTCGTGAAGAATAAAAAGTTGATGCACATTGAAAAAGTACGATCCAATTGCCTGACTTCGACACCATGGTCCTTGACCTTTGTATTAATGTGGTGAAGACGGAGCCATGCCTTACTAATATGATAAAATGAATGGGGGTAAACATTATTTGAGGATCGTTTATTTCGAAAGATTGATGATTATGTTGCTTGTGCTTATAAATATTACTATGTTGATGTTTGTTAATTCATTGTTTCTCACTGAGCATACATGCAAAATATTACATATTGGGTAGCATGTCCCATCAAAAATTCTGTTTTTATCATTTACCTACTCGAGGACGAGCAAGAATTAAGCTTGGGGATGCTGATACATCTCCAACGTATCTAAATTTTTTGATTGTTCCATGCTATTATATTATCATTCTAGGATACTTTTTGTGTATTTATTTACCAATTTATATTATTTTTGAGCACTAACCTATTGACCTAGTGCCCAGTGCGAGTTGTTGTTTTCTGCATGTTTTTGGTTTTTCAAGTTAATAGTACAAAACGAAGTCCAATTGCCCCGAAACTTTTTTATGATTTTTTCTGGACCAAAAGAAGACCTGGAAGCTTTGGGAGGAGACCAGAGGCCGCATGAGGGAGGCACAAGCCAAAATGGCACGCCCAGGGGTGTCGGCGTGAAATGATGGCTTGTCCCTCCCTGGTGGCCCTCCTACCCTCATCCGGCCTATAAATTCACATGTATTCTAAAAACCCTACAGGGCATCCCGAAACACTTTTTCCTCCACCACAAGTCTCTGTTCCGCCATGATCCCATCTGGAGGTCCGTTCCGGCACCCTGCCGGAG
The DNA here is from genome assembly GCA_039707655.1 of Elymus sibiricus. Lineage (NCBI taxonomy): Eukaryota > Viridiplantae > Streptophyta > Magnoliopsida > Poales > Poaceae > Elymus > Elymus sibiricus. The sequence continues at coordinate 244,945,022 of CM077667.1, read as the reverse complement.
GGGGGATCGATCACGGAGGGCTTCTTCATCAACCTTGCTGCCCTCATGATGATGTGTGAGTAGTTCACCACAGACCTACAGGTCTGTTGTTAGTACCTAGATGGCTCTTTCTCTCTCTTTTGATCTTCAATACAATGATCATCGCATCTTCGGTTTTATCTATCCGATGTAATTCTTTTGTATGGTCCGTTTGTTGGGATCCGATGAATTGTGGGTTTATGTTCAGATTATTCTTGAAAAGTATTTGAGTCACCTCTGATATATATCATGATTCTTAATAGCATGATCATTATAGCTTCGTAAATCTCTCCGATCTACTGAAATAGTTTGGGCAACTAGATTGATATTTCTTCAACTAGATCCGATGAATCTCCCAGTGACAGAAAGGGACAAGACACGTCTTTGTATTGTTGCCACTAAGGATAAAACGATGGGGTTAGTTCATATTAATTGAATTCTCTTGGCCTACATCATGTAATTGTTCTCCAAGCATTACCTGGATAACGGACGATGGGTGGAGTAATAGTAATAGGTGCAGGTAGAAGTCGGCCTATTTGCTTGTGGACGTGATGCCTATATATACATGATCATTGCCATGAATATCACATAACTATGTGCTTTTCTATCAATTGCCCAACAGTAATTTGTTTACCCGCCGTATGTTTCCTACACGAGAGATGCCGCTAGGGAAAACTATGGCCCCCGGGTCTATTCACTTATATATTTAGAAAAGCTATCAATACCTTGCTGCCATTATTTACCCTTTATTATTTTTTTGCAATTTACAATTATCTACTATCATCTACATACTTCATTTGCTTGCAAATAATGAGTCCAAGGGGATTAACAACCCTCTTGCCCGCGTTGGGTGCATGTGTTTGCTCTTTTGCGTGCAGTCACTGAAGACGGTTGTTGATTGACATTCCTATTGGTTCGATAAACCTTGGTTCTTAAGTGAGGGAAATACTTATCCGTATTGTACTGCAATTACCCGTTCCTCTTCACGGAAAACCCCACGCAAATCACAAGTATCAGGCGACAGAGGGGAAGAAATTTATTCGCGCTGAGGCAGACGAGGGCCATCAAACTTGCGATGATAATCCTGGCTTGAGACGGGAGATTTCCCCGAGGTAAAATCATCCATGACTTGAAGTGTATCGCGCATAGAACGAATGAAAAACTTGTGAGCGGCCTTGGCAAGATATACCATGTTCATTGCATGATCAATTACTTTCTTAATCCATGCGGCATACACTTTGATGCAAAGTGGGTGTGGTGTTGAATCCTTGAGAATGCGCAGGAACAAATCTTCGACATCAAAGATAAGCTTCTCTGAAATAGCATAGATGTTATTCCGAAGAACATCAGAGAAGGAATTGTTGGGATTCATGCCAGCCATGGGACACATAGTATACGAAAGCAAGTGGTAGAGCGTCTGGTTCTCAAATGATAGGTTTTCAGGACAAGGAAATCCAGAGTAGTCACGAATCTTTTCTGCATCCATTGTGCACCGAAACTCTTCATCAGAAATAACATCAATGTTATGAACCCAAATACTTTGATCTCCATGTTCGAAGTGAGGAAAATGAAAGTGTGACACGAAGTTTGTAGCTATGCACTCGATGCATTTTCCTTCAGTAATCCACTCCATAATCCATTTAGAGCTATGATATTCATCACCCATGATGTATAGGGTAGCATAGAACTGAAGAACAACTTCACGGTTCCATGGATGCTTGAAGGCAAACACCTTGGCCAGACAGATATCATCTATCTTTCGGGTTTGATAAACCACTCGAGAGTAATAAATTGCTTGTTCCTCAGTCCAGAGCGAGGAGAAGGCAAGGTGCGAGGGCCATCATAGTGACCGGTATGAAAGAATTTTGTATGCACTTTGCGATTCAAAAGCGATCTTTTGGCGCCTGCACCGAATGAGAACATACACAATTCTTCACGGGGATTGGGATGCTGCAATTCTTCTTCGGGCGTGAGAAATTAATCGCCGTAGACCATATAGTAAGGGTTTCTGATAGACATGGATTTCTTTTCGGAGGGGCCAGCCTGCTCATCTCGAGTGGTAACATCAACTGTGAGCTTTAGAGTAGGAGTGGGGACCTTTGCAGGCGAAGCTTCTGAAGAAGTTGCTTGAGGTGAAGTCGAATCTTGAGGGGGCACTAGGGACGAATTATGAACATGGGCATGTTGTTCGTGTTGTTGCGCTGAAACAAATGGAACGGGCAGCACTTCCTCTTCGGCAACAACTGGTTGAGAGGGTTGTGGCGCATCTTGATCAGTGGGATCCGAATGTGTGGAGTGAAGAATTTCACCCTCCACAGAAGCAGAAGGCTATGAAGGAATATCTGCTTATACTCGCGAAGCCGGAGGCACTGATTCATTTGGCTTTGGAGAAGAAGCATTGAGCTGGCCAGGAGGCTCCGAAGGTATGACGGGCTCAGATGTGTTTTCCTTCGGTGAAGGAGCAGGAGGAGGTTCAAGAGAATCTTTCGTGACAGCAGTGGGTGGATTCTTTGATGGTAGTTTCTTTCATTGTTTCTTCTTTTGCTGAACAACTTTATCTATGTGGCCTTTGACCACATCATTGTAGCTCGTGACTTTATATTGATGGGCTTTCAAATCTTGTGAACCATTTGATCAACACCAAAATGGAAACACAGACGATGATTCTGAAGGATTGAGATGCCACGGTTGACATCCTTGAAGGAATCTTCCAGTTCTCTAATGAAAAATTTGGAGGAAGTAGACTTCATCCTGTCAGTCAGTTCAAGAGCTTCGGCAGACAGCTGATTAAACTTGACAACGTCATTTCGCATTTCCATCACCAAGGATGTAGCTTGTTCAACAACTTCAGGAGGTATCGGAAAATATGTCACTTCTCCTTCGCTAAAAGGGTCTTCAATAAAGCGATCGAGCTTCTACATCATGAAAATGTGATCATAGTTGTGCGGAGCTGCAAAAGTGGCAACATGAGTAGGTTGCGAAGGAATCGGCTCAAGAGGCGGCTTGGAGGCCAACCACTGAGCCAGAGTTGGAGCAAACTTGGTTGCCCTTTCCTTCGGAGCAGTATTAGAGGGAGGAGCATTTTACTCGGTTTGAGAAGCCTTGAGCTGTTTCTGAGTAGGCTTTCGAATTCTTTCGCCTGGCTTGGTTGTGTAAACTGGAGCATCAGGTTCCTCAAAAAAATTGGGGGCATCCACAACCAAGTCTTTGAGATCAATGGTGGGCCAGGAGCTGTATTGACATGCCATTGCATAGTGACTGTTGTTGCAGGAGTTTTTTGAAGGTTGATTTCCTTCGGAGGTTCTGATGAAGCAACTTGATTCCGAAGATCTGACAAGATGGTTGAGGTGGTTATGTTTACTTGTTCACTGAGAGTGGCCTCAACCTCTTCCTTAGTGAGAGGGGGGTCATCCTTGGAAGAAGAGTTGTCTTCGGCCTCATCAGGCACTTTTTCTCCCTTTTTCCTGGTAGTTATTCTTCTTGAAGGTGCATGAGCATTTGGGTTTTTCCTCATCTTACAGTGACCTTCAGATGATACCCCAGCCTTTTACTTCTCAATATCTTCCTTGAGAAGATGAATATTTTGAGCTTCCTTGGTAGCCTTCTTTGCAGCTTTCTCAGTTGTCTATGGTGCATTTTTTTGCGCTTCACTAATTAATCAGGATAGGACTCGGGGGTCCGAAGAGATGACTCATGAGCATTGGGTGGAGGAGGAGGCTGTTCCAGAGGTCCTCGTGTCTTGATGAGAGAAATAGCATGGGAGTCACCCCACGGAGGATGGAATGCAAACTTCTGCGCAAAGCGAGGATGAACAAATCCATAGTTGAACCATATTTGAACCTGGTAGCGCCAAATCTTTTTATGTCTCCTTTTCTGGGCGCCACTGCTCTCCCCAGACATAGTTTATATCTATCATGAGGAATAAACTCAGCGGAGTTTGTGATCGTTTGCCTGCCTCCTCCTCACTTCTTGACAGGGGCATTTTCTTCTTGCTCACCTTCTGTTCTTTTTCGTTTGCTTGTTGATGGATTTTCTGTTGGTTTGTGCAAAGCATTTGGTGCCTTTGATTCATCTATTGTGCCCATAATTTCATTAGTGTTTTTTTCCGGCTAACTAGTTGGGCCGAATCCTCGACTGACTAGATTTTCTTGTGAATAAGAGTGATAAGAGGGGAAAGGGGGACAGGGTTACAAATGCATTTAGCAAGATTTTTTGAGCAAAATCAGTTTTGGAGAGATGGTAGATACTGAGTGTTAGCAATGTTTTCGGTGAAGGAAATGAAACTTAACAACCCGATATATTCAAAGAAAGACACTGGATAACGTGTAGTGCATTACAGTCGTGCGAGACAAAATTCGAACCCTAGATCTAAAGAGAGAGATGCGAGGAACAACTACAAACCGCATCCAACAAAGTTACCTATTCTAGTGGATCTAGGAATTGTGGTAAAAACTTCTCAGTAAATATCGTGGATGAACTCGAACGAGACGAAAGGAAGTACGAGTTCGCACTACACATACCTAACTTGGTGATGTGCAGCAACTACAGTGGCACGATGAAGGAAATGATCTGCGGCGACGATGGATGACTCCGGCGACCTCTTTCCAGCTGTTGATGGCTCGAGAATTTGCTATGTTTTTCATAGTGATTTTCATTTGGTTTCATTGGATTTTTGTTATTCTTCGGATATTTCTAAAGCTAACCCAACAAAAGAGAGGAAAATCTACTTTTGTCCTTTGGATGGCTGGAAATATCATATTTGGAAGGAAATCAAAGGAGATTGCTGCAAATAAAGCCAATTGGAGCAACTTTCCTGAAGAGAGCATTGTCAACAAGCACACCAGAGTGAAAGACGGCGGTCCATACGACCACACGCACTCGTGTGAGCGGACGTTTGGCGTACCCACAGCCTGTCCTCGTCTATACAAGCAACTTTCATGACGGGGCCATGAGGAGAAGAGAACCCTAGCCGCCGCCACACAATTTAGAACAGGAGAAGGGAGGGTCAGAAGAACTCACAAGGATCATCGTAGTTTTTAGTCCTTTCATCTCGATCATCATCATCGCCTCATTCACTATTGTAAGAGGGATTTGTACTTGTAATCTCTCCTCCATCTTATCTGAGATCAAGACTATTTGAGCACCATTTCATCTCCTTGTGGATTCCCTCAATATTACCGATACGGTTTTCATGGTTTTTCTCTCTGTTGTGGTTGATTCCCCTCTTATGATGTGTGAGTAATTCCCCTAGGTGTGGGAGATGTAGGTAAGTAGTAAGATTGATATGTGCCTATCCTATATGTCGTCATTTGAATTCGTAGTAGTATGGTCTATTTAGTATGTTGTTATGTGTAGTGAACCCTATGCGTGTTGTCCAATTTAAGGGCACATGCAACATGATCTCAAGACATACACAGGTAACACATATTGTTTAGGAACTCAGTGACCTCTGACGTGATAGGTGGAGATATCTATGAGAGCCGAAGACAATACGAGATAACAGTGATCCACTGAACGTAATGCTTGGTTCTGGTCTTATGACCTTAATTGTGGAAATGACCACTCTGTGGCAACGGAGAAGCAGGACCATAGAATGAAATGTAACCCCTAGTGGAGGAGTTTCATGACTCTAGGGAGAACCGCCTACAGAAAGTTTATATCAAATGCTATGATTACAATACAAGGTAACTGGTATTACCGTCGCCCTGGCACAATTCATATATTCTTACCATGAACTAAAATCTCTCCGCACCTAATCACTTCATTGCAGGAAACACCATTTACATTTTAATCTCTTGTTATTTACTTTCATTACTTATTTCTAGACACCTTTAAACCCTCTTTTTATTAGCATCTTTAGTTTATCGCTTTCCCAAGACAATAATAGTATTTGTAGAAGCTCAAGCAGTACTTCAAACAAGATTTGTGACACCTTGTGTGTGACAGAAATGCCTCCATAAATACTCTCCTCCGTTATTTGTTGGGATGATTACTCATTGGGATACTTCTACGAAAGTGCTACACTACCCTGTTTGGTCTGCGGGTACCAAGGCATTTTTTGGCACCGTTGTCGAGGTGCTAAGCACAAAGTATTTATTTCGTAACTTTGTTTGCATGTATTATTATTGTAGATGCTTAACCACGTGAGTGGGTCCTACCCTTTGAAATAATGTGTGATGCTAGTGATTATGTTGTTGGTGCTATCCTAGGACAAAGAGTTGATAAGAAATTGAATATAATTCATTTTGCTAGTAAAACTCTAGATACTACTCAAAACAATTATGCTACCACTGAAAAAGAATTTCTAACAATTTTGTTTGCATGTGACAAATTCAGATGTTATATTTTTGATTCTAAAGTAATAATTCACGCCGATCATGCTGCTATTAAATATCTTATGGAAAAGAAAGATGCTAAACCTAGACTAATTAGGTGGGTTCTTTTACTACAAGAGTTTGATTTGCATATTGTTGATAGGAAGGGAGCTGAAAACCCTGTAGCAGATAATTTTTCTAGGATCACTACAACAAGAACATACATACACCAACACATGTTTAGCTACGGAGAGACATCATGCGTTGTTGGGCTGTGGCCTCAACCTCTCCCACCTCTCCACGAAAAGCTAACCTCCCCCCCTTCCTCCCACTAAAAAAAAGCTAATCTCCTCCCCGACCCACCTGAAAATCTTCCTCCCTGTCTCCACAATCATCTCCTCTCCACCCTCAACAAACCATCGTCTCTTGGTTGGTTTTTTTATGAAACGCAGATCAAGTCTCCCGGCAAGCTTATCCTGGAGCAAGGTACTGATACACAGGATCAAGAAACGAACAAGAAACCAGCAGTAGCCCTCACACAAATCTTTCTTGCAAGAAATTTTGGATTTGATTTCCAAGTACCTGGTGGTGCCACCGGGGGCACAATTTGGGGCAACGGCGAGGACGTCTGGAACGCCAACCTATCCAAGTTTGGGATCCGGTCCTGGCTCGCATCTGGTACGACACCTGCAACGTTACCAGAGTTGGATGCCGCCATCACCGTCCAGTTCGATCGGTGCCTTTGAGGTATCCCTCCCTCTCCGCCACCACAGCACCATCACTATACGTACTACAATCCTCCTTTTTCTCAGTCCAACCTTTCTCAACCGTCCAAGTGCTTCCCTACATCGATCTGATCCACCAGCTTTGGTGATGGCATGACAAATGATCCATGTTTCTCTGCTATATCGTTGAGTTCTTAGTTATTTTAGTATTACAACATCTGGACTGGAATTTTTCGCTATAGGGTTGTAGAACACGGCAGCCCAATGACCCAGTTCTCCTTTGTTGACGTTTAAGTTTAGGCATGTTTCATAGCTTGTTCTCCATGTGCAGGTTGTTGCTACTTACAACTGACTGATTTAGATGTATGGAATTGTGGCTATCAGTGCTAGTTCACGCATAATATTTGCTTCCTCTTTTTTCGAACTGTTTTCATGGTGCATTATATTTTTTTGACTTTCTTGCCGCTATGTAGATGAGTACTTAATTAATATTTTCGATTGCAATTGATCATCACACTTGCTCAATTAGCTTCTTATTATCACAAATTTATCCTAGTTGTGACCATGTCATCAAAGTGGATTCTTCAAGTATCATGGTCAAAATTCTTAATGATTAATGACATTTTGAAACAAATGCCCCTATCAGTATTATTAATCTGATTAATTAATTTGACATACTTTGTACTAAAGGATTGAGTCTGATAGGAACATCTCTGCACATCTTAACTTCTTCCTCTAGGTTCTATATGTTTCTTGTCTCACGTGCCACTTCTCATGTATTTTGGTGTCCGCATCATCAGTTACGCCAATACTAACCATCTGGTTTCCCATTGAGGCCTCCACTATGATCATTTTCTTGGATTAAAAATTGGTTTAGTTGCCAACCTACAGGGGCATGAATGATGGCTCCTTGATGAGATGTACATGGAGAGGTTAGGTGTGTCTCCTTTATGGACAGAAGCAGACACACTATGCAGTGAATATAATGCAAGATGAAGTAGTGAGAAGTTATGTGGATATAAGTAGTTATACTTGCACATGTTGATTTTGGAAAAGTTAGTTGCATGTACAGTACTAGGGAAGTTAAAATGACATTAACCCCATGATGTTTTGTTTTTGCATTGCCCATCTCATTTAGCAATGTACTTTAAACTAACATAATTTTCTTTTTTGCAGCAATTTTTTGGTTTAAACAACTATACTTTATTGAAAAAGTAGCATGCCTATAAGGATAATAATAACTCACGTGAAATACTGAACATATCACTTTCTCAAGATTTCAGATTAACTCAGATTTCATATTCATTATATAGTAATTTAAAAAAATAAAAACAATTTGGCCTGGATCTGTGTATGAATAGGGATTTATTAATGACTGCAGCCGATCTATAGTGTGTTTGTTAAGGGCAAAACTTGATTTTGTTTCTCCAGTTCATGAGGTGTTATTAGCTCAAGAAGGTTACCATTTGTCGATCAAGAAAAACGAATGTCAGTATACATTGGTCTTCGAAATTACCAATCCATATGTTGAATCTACCGTTTACAAAAATTGGCTATGTCATCTATGTACAGAGCTACCATGGTGCCCCTCGATTGCAATTTTGCTAATTTAATCTGATTTTCTCTGCCATATTGTAATTTATTTGTTGTTCTAGATTATTTGTTGTTCTAGATGTCCAAGAAGTTGACGATACTTTGCTCTGATGTTGATTGCAAGCTCAAGAATGAGGCCACTATTAGATAATTAGAATGTCAATTTCAGGGAAAAGGCTTCAACCATTGTGAATGATTGCAAGGTTGACAATTAGGCTACTACTAGATATTTTCACATATTGTAATCAATTTCAGGGACAATGTTTTAGCCATTGAAGTTGATTGCAAGGCCGACAATTAGGCTACTAATAGATAGTTTCACATCACGTATAATTTGGAATGTGTCTTTATAATGAAACCCAATCAATTTAATGAATGAGACTTTCTCCTCATTATATTGTGGCTCTTATTCACTACATAATAATTTTGGATGGAATATAAAATATCATTAATTGTTCATGCTATCTAACGAAGCTTTTATTCATTGAAATGATATCTTAGTGGTACATTTTAAAATCCTTTTGTGGCCACCTTTAATAACTGTCAGGAACTTATTGATAAAGCAATTGTCCTTGAAGGGAAGCATCAAGAGGTGGAGAACTGCAAGAGGAAGCACCGCAACAGGTACAATTCAGGTGCTCACCAGAAGCCTCGTACTTCCTCAACATATGGGTACTATAATTCTACAGTGGATGTTCATAATGGTCACAATCATCATAATGGCAATGGGCATAACCATGGTGGTCATAATCACGGCAACAACAATTGAGGGAATAACAGTCACACATCCAACCCTTCGACACCTAGAAAGGATATGGGCCAGATAACCTGTTTTAATTGCAAGAAGCAAGGACATTTTGCACGAGATTGCACTGAGCCAAGGAACAAGGATAGGAACTCTGGAGAGAAGAAGCCAAATCCTTTCACCAAGAGCCATGTTACCCACATGATGGTGGGAAGAGCTAATAATGCACCAGTCTTCGGTAAGATTTTAATCAAGTTCCAATATCATGACCGTTCTATCAATATTGGTGCATCATATTTACACATGCCAAGGGAGTTTTGGATATATGCAGTGAGTAAGCCTAGAAACCTTGGAATATGGATTATATTAAGTTCCCATCTTTAACCTTTGCTAGCCAACTCTAATCTCGAGGACGAGATTCATTTTAAGGGGGGTAGATTTGTAACATCCCAAATATTTGGATTTGGAATGTTAATAGGATCATTCTTTTTCTTCATGATTTCAATGCATATTTGAAATTTTCTGAGTATTCAAAGTGTTTTCCAACTCAAGGCAAAATATTTGGAGTGGAGATAATATGACTTCTCCCCTGTTAGATATAGTTGGAAAATGCTAAGAATATTATATATAGTTCACAATATTTATTTTGAGATTTTACAAACTCAGATTTATTTTTATAGTTGGTTTTAGTGTTTTTTTATTAGCACCTATTGCATAAAAATATTTTGCAAACTTTATTCAACTTGAAAAAATGTTCACTGTATGATAAAACTGCTACTATATTTTACTATGTGTTTCTGTTTTTTCTTAGGAAGTCATAGTGTATTTTATTTTAGCCAATCGCCCCCTGTACAGTGTATTTTATTGTTAGCCAGAGTTCACTGTTCATCGGGCTATACCGGGGCAGCCCATCTCTTTTTATCGCGCAGAGCGCTGAACAACATCAGTAGGCCGGCCCAGCAGCACCGCAAGCCGCAGCCCACCCTGCATTGACCCTCTCCCTCTTTTGTTTTTATTTCCTCTCAGCTCTCTTTCGCTGACAGGGTTGGCCCACTTGTCATCTCTCTCGTTCGTCCTGGTGTCGTGTTCATCAGTCGTCGCCCGATGTCGCCTCAATCTTGCCTTACCACAAGCCTAGACCCCCATATATACGTCGCCTTTGTCCCCTCGTCTGATTTTTCGCCAAGTCGTGACTCACCGTGCCCTGGAACGGCTGCCCGATCTCGCCGGAGTCCGCCGTTGGAAGCTTCGTCCCCTGCTGATTCCGTCGCCACTTGAGGTTCCCAGCCCCTCCTATTGCCCCGATTCACTTCTCCTTGATCTCCTCACTATCCCTGACCTTACATCCCACACAGGGGAGTACTAGAACGACGTCTGCGACCCCGACCAGAAGCACATCGCCGCAGCTACTGCTCTAGTAAGACTCCACCGACGTGAAAGGAAGAAATATCCATCGAGGAGCACACCAACGAGTTCAACATAACCAAACTCAAGTCGTCCTACCTCTCCTGAGCTTCCTCGTGACCGATAGCTATCGGAATCGCTGAGTCCGAGCTGCCGCGCATCATCTTTTCCAAGCAAGTCCGGCGCCCACCTCCATTGTGTTCTCCGGTGAGCCATCCCGTCCATCCGATCGTAGATGCATGGTGTAGATTAGACCGTCTGTTTTTTTCAATATTATTATTCCCGAACCGTTTTCTGTCATATTGCGGCTGTTCATTAGTTAAGCTTCGTAGTGGACAGGTGCCAGCCACTCATGTTGCGCCATGTGGCGAATATATTTGTTAAATAGGAAAAAATGGCAGATTTGTTCCTGATTTTCAAAACTCCATATCTTTGCAACCGTTTAACCAAATTTGATGAAACCAACGCCAAATTGTTCATCATGATCCCCTCTATCCAGTAGTAACAAAATTTTAATCTTTTGAACTATTAAAATTGGAACTTGTTTAAATTTGAATTCCACCTTCCGGAGGCCATAACTTTCAAACCGTTCATCCAATTTAACCGTCTCTTTTTGTGTTGCCTACCTAGTGGCTTGTAGATGATAAATACCTCCTGATATGCTACTGTTGTTTGGATTTTAAAATTATTTCCTGCTGGTTGTTCTGCTTTGGTGTTATTTGAGTTGTGGTGATTGATTTGTTGCTTTGTTTGAAACGAATAGATTGCCCGTGGTGCGAAGCAAATTATTGTGAAGAGTGCGAATTTGAGAACCAGGAATAAGGCAAGTTACACCTTTGATCATACTTCATCTATTATTTTTCTATGCATGTAGTTCTATATTATATTATTATAATATGCATGTGTAGGAATTGTTATGTTGGTATGATATGCTAAACCCAGTTAGGATAGCCACATGTTTAGTCTGATCCTGATAATCCTTGTCACCATATTGGGTACCGTTATATTGCAGTTATTGGTTAGCGTTGCTATGGTAGACGTGGATTGGGTTTTGTGTGATACATGGAAGTTGTGAGAGAAATTTAAGTAATGAATAAAGTAACCACATGCATTTTATTGTATCCTCCGGGAGGCTATGCAATATTAATGTTAATTAATGAATCATCTGGGCGGAATGGTTTGTCGGGACCAGTGGGCAAGTATGTATCCTCCGGGAGGCTCTACATTACTCAGGAATGGTGGGGAATACCGCCCAGGTTTAAAAAGGTTGGACATGTTTCATATCAAGTAGCTTCCATGTGCGGCCACTGGCTATATGGGCTCTGGCTTAGTTGATCAGTTGTGGAAACCTTACCCGGATGTGCCAGTAGATGTAGCGGGATAGTTGGTATGGTCCTCCTTTGGGACTAGATGACTGTCTCTGAAAGACTTCGTCTCAATCTTCGGGTTGGGTCCAGTTGGTAAAGCGTACTAACCTCTGCAGAGTGTAAAAACTAATCATGATTAGCCGTGTCCCCGGTTACGGACAATTTTGAGCAACTGGACTTGAGACCTCTGGAAGATCTTATCATCGCAAAATAATTAAATATGAAGTGGGCTTAATTCTACCTATGATCCTCGGAGGCTCTCATAGGCGGGTTAAATTGGAGGCGGTCCAGTTTAACAATATAGCAACTAGAGTGTAGTAAATATTAAATGCTTGATTAGTAGGTAGAAGTAAGATAAAATCAGCTTTCTGCAAAAAAATCATAAGCCTTTCCTTTGTCAAATCCTTTGCATATAGATATGGTATGTTTGTTATAACAATTTTGGTGTGATTTTCCAATACATTCAAAGTATTGACCCTTTGTTGCTGCAACGTTTTATGTTGCAGGATTTACTACGACGAGTGAGTGATACGATGTAGGGTTACGATGTCTACACTCAGCTTTGCCAGTGGTGTTGTTGGGACTTCATAGTTATCTTTTATGCTTTCCGTTGTGTTTTATTTTGAGCTAGCCTTTGAGCTTAGCAGCTTGTAATAAATTATACTCTGGATTTGCGATGTAATACTTATGACATGTGGATTATTCTTGGTCTTTCATTTTGTACTGTGTGTGCTAGCTATTGATCCAGGGACTAGCACAGTAAGTACAGAGACATCAAATCTTATTAGGTTCGGGTTGTTACAGATGGTATCAGAGCCCATGTTGACTGTAGGTCATGACCCTAGAAAATGGAGTAGTAACAACCATAGGATTGTAAACTTATTTTGCAACTTCACTCTACTTGTTAATTTTTACTCTCGTGCTCATACCTTTTGTTTTCAAGTGTAGATGATCCCTTGTAGTTGCATTAGTATCACCTGACAAGTTTTAGTTAGCAGACCACCACTACTATATTGAGTTTTATAAATGTTTCACGTGTAGAATGATGAGATCATATCTCTTGTGGATATGACCTTACCTGTAGGTTTTGCTTGTGTGGTGTGACTTGTGTGATTTGTTTGATTTGGTGTTTGTTGCTAGCATATGGGTAGTGTTTTCCCCTTAGGCCTAATTCTGTCTATATCTCATCTATGCTTACCCACCAGATGTCGTCGAGACGTAATACTAGAGCCAATTGTCTAGGACACAACAACAATGATGTACCACCATACATGCAATAGTTTCTTCAGGGACAGGCTCAGTTGATCCAGATGGTCACTCAGAACATGGGGAACAAGAACAACAAGAATCCACCTCCACCACCACCACTGGATGCACTTACTCATTTCTTGAGGTTGAATCCTCAGAGGTTTTCCAGCAGCCCTGAACCTATTGTAGCTGAAGATTGGCTTCGCTCAGTTAATAGGAACTTTTAGACTGTTGGTTGCACTGATGCAGAGAGAGTGAGGTTTGCCTCACATTTGTTGGAGGGTCCTGCCGTAGCTTGATGGGACAACTACTTGGTCACTTACCCTATAACTACTATCACATGGGCGCAATTTCAAGAAGTTTTCCGTGCTGCCCATGTGTCTGCTGGTGCCATGAGTCTGAAAAAGAAGGAGTTTCGCAGCTTGCGTCAGGGAGGTCGTACCATGAATGAATACGTGAAGGAATTTAATAATCTTGCACGTTATGCTCCTAATGATGTCAACACTGATGCGGCTAGACAGGAGAAATTCTTGGAGGGCTTGAATGATGACTTGGATGTTCAGTTGACAGTGTCCACCTTTAATAACTGTCAGGAACTTATTGATAAAGCAATCCTTGAAGGGAAGCATCAAGAGGTGGAGAACCGCAAGAGGAAGCACAACAACAGGTACAATTCAGGTGCTCACCAGAAGCCTCGTACTTCCTCAACATCTGGGTACTATAATTCTACAATGGATGTTTATAATGGTCACAATCATCATAATGGCAATGGGCATAACCATGGTGGTCATAATCATGGCAACAACAATGGAGGGAATAACAGTCACACATCCAACCCTTCGACACCTAGAAAGGATATGAGCCAGATAACCTGGTTTAATTGCAAGAAGCAAGGAGATTTTGCACAAAATTGCACTGAGCCAAGGAACGAGGATAGGAACTCTGGAGAGAAGAAGCCAAATCCTTTCAACAAGAGCCATGTTAACCACATGATGGTGGGAAGAGCTAATAATGCACCAGTCTTCGGTAAGATATTAATCAAGTTCCAATATCATGATCGTTCTATCAATATTGGTGCATCATATTTACACATGCCAAGGGAATTTGGATATATGTAGTCAGTAAGCCTAGAAACCTTGGAATATGGATTATATCAAGTTCCCATATTTAACCTTTGCTAGCCAACTCGAATCTCGAGGATGAGATTCATTTTAAGGGGGGTAGATTTGTAACTTCCCAAATTTTTGGATTTGGAATGTTAATAGGATCATTCTTTTTCTTCATGATTTCAATGCATATTTGAAATTTTCTAAGGATTCAAAATGTTTTCCAACTCAAGGCAAAATATTGGGAGTGGAGATAATATGACTTCTCCCCTGTTATATATAGTTGGAAAATGCTAAGAATATTATATATAGTTCACAGTATTATTTTGAGATTTTACAAACTCGGATTTATTTTTATAGTTGGTTTTAGTGTTTTTTTATTAGCACCTATTGCCTAAAAATATTTTGCAAACTTTATTTGACTTGGAAAAATGTTCAATGTATGATAAAACTGCTATAATATTTTACACCGTGTTTCTATTTTTTTCTTAGGAAGTCGTAGTGTATTTTATTTTAGCCAATCGCCCCCTGTACAGTGTATTTTATTGTTAGCCAGAGTTCACTGTTCATCGGGCTATACCGGGGCAACCCATCTCTTTTTATCGCGCAGAGCGCTGAACAACAGCAGTAGGCCGGCCCAGCAGCACCGCAAGCCACAATCCACCCCGCATTGCCCCTCTCCCTCTTTTTCTTTTTATTTCCTCTCTGCTCTCTTCCGCTGACAGGGTTGGCCCGCTTGTCATCTCTCTCGTTCGTCTAGGTGTCGTGTTCATCAGGGAGAACGATCCCGATCCAAGTCGTCGCTCGATGTCGCCTCAATCTTGCTTTCCCACAAGCCTAGACCCCCATATATACGTCGCCTTTGTCCCCTCGTCTGATTTTTCGCCAAGTCGTGACTCACCATGCCCTGGAACGGCTGCCCGATCTCGCCGGAGTCCGCCATCGGGAAGCTTCTTCTGCTGCTGATTCCGTCGCCACTTGAGGTTCCCAGCCCCACCTATTGCCCCGATTCACTTCTCCTTGATCTCCTGACTCCCCTTGACCTTCCATCCCACACAGGGGAGTACTAGAATGACGTCTGCGACCCCGACCAGAAGCACATCGCCGCCGCTACTGCTCCAGTCAGACTCCACCGCCGCGAGAGGAAGAAATATCCATCGAGGAGCACACCAACGAGTTCAACGTAACCAAATTCAAGTCGTCCTACCTCTCCTGAGCTTCCTCGTGACCGATAGCTGTCGGAATCGCCGAGTCCGAGCTGCCGCGCATCATCTTTTCCAAGTCCGGTGCCCACCTCCATTGTGTTCTCCGGTGAGCCGTCCCGTCCATCCGATCGTAGATGCACGGTGTAGATTAGACCGTCTGTTTTTTTCAATATTATTATTCCCGAACCATTTTCTATTATATTGCGGTTGTTCGTCGGTTAAGCTTCGCAGTGGACAGGTGCCAGCCACTCATGTTGCGCCACGTGGCGAAGATATTTGTTAAATAGAAAAAAATGGCAGACTTGTTCCTCATTTCAAAACTCCATATCTTTGCAACCGTTTATCCAAATTTGATGAAACCAACGCCAAATTGTTCATCATGATCCCCTCTATCCAGTAGTACCAAAATTTTAATCTTTTGAACTATTCAAATTGGAACTTGTTTAAATTTGAATTCCACCTTCTGGAGGCCATAACTTTCAAACCGTTCATCCAATTTAACCGTTTCTTTTTGTGTTGCCTTCCTAGTGGCTTGTAGATGATAAATACCTCCTGATATGCTAATGTTGTTTGGATTTTAAAATGATTTCCTGCTGTTTGTTCTGCTTTGGTGTTATTTGAGTTGTGGTGATTGATTTGTTGCTTTGTTTGAAATGAATAGATTGCCCGGAGTGCGAAGCAAATTATTGTGAAGAGTGCGAATTTGAGAACCGGAATAAGGCAAGTTACACCTTTGATCATACTGCATCCTATTATTTTTCTATGCATGTAGTTCTATATCACATTATTATAATATGCATGTGTAGGAATTGTTTTGTTGGTATGATATGCTAAACCCAGTTCGGATAGCCACATGTTTAGTCTGATCCTGATAATCCTTGTCGCCATATTTGGTACCATTATATTGCAGTTATTGCTTAGCCTTGCAATGGTAGACGTGGATTGGGTTTTGTGTGATACATGGAAGTTGTGAGAGAAATTTAAGTAATGAATAAAGTAACCACATGCATTTTATTGTATCCTCTGGGAGGCTCTGCAATATTAATGTTTAATTAATGAATCATCTGGACGGAATGGTTTGTCGGGACCAGTCGGCAAGTATGTATCCTCTGGGAGGCTCTACATTACTCAGGAACGGTGGGGAATGTCGCCCAGGTTTAAAAAGGTGGGACATGTTTCATATCAAGTAGATTCCATGTGCGGCCACTGGCTATATGGGCTCTGGCTTAGTTGATCAGTTGAGGAAACCTTACCCGGATGTGCCAGCAGTTGTAGCGGGATAGTTGGTACGGTCCTCGTTTGGGACTAGGTGACTGTTTCTTAAATACTTCGTCTCAATCTTCGGGTTGGGTCCAGTGGGTAAAGCGTACTAACCTCTCCAGAATGTAAAAACTAATCATAATTAGTCGTGTCCCTAGTTATGGACAATTTTGAGCAACTGGACTTGAGGCCTTTGGAAGATCTTATCATCTCAAAATAATTAAATGTGAAGTGGGGCTAATTATAACTATGATCCTCGGAGGCTCTCATAGGCGGGTTAAATTAGAGGCGGTCCAGTTTAAGAATATAGCAACTAGAGTGTAGTAAATATTAAATGCTTGATTAGTAGGTAGAAGTAAGATAAAATCAGCTTTCTGCAAAACAAAACCATAAGCTTTTCCTTTGTCATATCCTTGCATATAGATATGGTAGGTCTGTTATAACAATTTTGGTGTGATTTGCCAATACATTCAAAGTATTGACCCTTCGTGGCTGCAACGTTTTATGTTGCAGGATTTACTACGACGAGTGAGTGATACAATGTAGGGTTGCGATGTTTACACTCAGCTTTGCCAATGGTGTTGTTGGGACTCCACAGTTAACTTTTATGCTTTCTGCTGTGTTTTATTTTGAGCTAGCCTTTGAGCTTAGCAGCTTGTAATAAATTATACTCTGGATCTGCGATGTAATACTTATGACATGTGGATTATTGTTGGTCTTTCAGTTTGTACTGTGTGTGCTAGCTATTGATCCAGGGACTAGCACAGTAAGCACAGAGACATCGAATCTTATCAGGTTCGGTTCGTTACACATATCTCCAACAGTCTCCCACTTGCACTAGAGTTAATCAAATAGACATCGAATGCCCATAGCTCTAACGTGCCCCTCATGCTTGGGTTGTGGAAGCGGCTTAGTTAACGGATCAGCAACATTTTCATCCGTATGAATCTTGCATAAATTAGTATCACCATTCTTTACGAGATTTCGTATTAGATGGTATTTTCGGTCTATATGCCTGGTCTTGTGGTGTTGTCTCGGCTCCTTGGCCTGGGCGATGGCTCCTGAATTATCGCAATACAGGTCCAACGGTTTTGCCCAGCCCGGGAACACACCAAGATCTTCCCGAAACTTCCGAATCCAAACACCTTCCTTTGCGGCTTCACAAGCCGCAATGTATTCGGCCTCTATTGTGGTGTCGGCCACCGTATCTTGCTTGGAACTCGTCCAGCTCACTGCTCCTCCATTCATGACATACACGAATCCAGTTTGCAATCGACAATCATCCCTGTCGGTTTGGAAACTAGCATCAGCGTAACCCTTTACGCAGAGCTCCTCCTCACCTCCATAAACTAGGAACATCTCTTTAGTCCTTTTCATGTACTTTAGGATAGTTTTCACCGCTGCCCAGTGACTCTCACTTGGATTGGCCTGGTATCTGCTTGTTAATCTTATTGCATCGGCAACATCAGGCCGAGTACATAGCATGGCATACATGATGGATCCTATTGCCGAAGCATATAGAATCCTACTCATCTGGTTTCGCTCATCAGAAGTCGTAGGACTCTCAGTCTTCCTTAGCCTTATACCATGTGAGATGGGCAAGAACCCTTTCTTAGCCTCACTCATGTTGAACTGCTTCAACACTTTGTCTATGTATGTGCTCTGGCTTAAGCCGAGCAGCCTCCTCGATCTATCTCTATAGATCTTGATGCCTAAAATGTACACTCCTTCTCCAAGGACTTTCATCGAAAACTTGCCATTCAATGATTCCTTGACTGAGTTTAGCATCGAAACATCATTTCTGATTAGCAGTATGTCATCCACATACATGATCAAAAATACTACCGAGCTCCGACTAAACTTCTTGTATAAACAATAGTCCTCTTCGTTCTTGATGAAACCAAGGTCAATGATGACTTCATCAAAACGAATGTTCCAACTCTTAGCTGCTTGCCTCAATCGATAAATGGATCTCTTGAGCTTGCATATTTTACCAACGTTATTTCGACCGAAAAACCTTCAGGCTGTATCATGTATACATCCTCCTTTAAATTTCCATGAAGGAAAGCCGTTTTGACATCCATCTGCCATATCTCATAATTGAAATATGCAGCTATAGCTAGTATGATCCTCACCGACTTTAGCATCACTACCGACGAGTAGGTCTCATCGTAGTCAATTCCTTGAACTTGTCCAAAACTTTTAGCGACAAGCTGAGCTTTGTGGATCTGAACATTTCCATCCACATCGGTTTTCTTCTTAAAGACCCATTTGCAACCAATGGCAATTACGCCAGGTATCGGATCAACCAAGTCCCAGACTTGATTATCATCCATGGACTTTAACTCGGATCTCATGGCCTCCAGCCATGCCTCGGAATCTGGGCTCACCATCGCTTCCGCATACGTGGCCGGCTCTTTGCTTTCTAGCAAAAACACATCGCGTACTCTACGCAATCTTTCCGACCTCCGTGGCTCCTATGTCGATTCCACTACGGGTTCCCTGACCAACTCCGGTATGATCTCATCACCAGCCGAATCGTCCTCGAGTGGCTCTCGAATTTCTTCAAGTCGCACCATTGTCGGTGTCAAAACCGGCGGATCTCGGGTAGGGGGTCCCGAGCTGTGAGACTAAGATCGATGGTAACGAGAGACGAAGGGGACAAGGTTTTACCCAGGTTCGGGCCCTCCTATGGATGTAATACCCTACGTCCTGCTTGATTATATTGATTGTATGGGGATTACAGAGTTGATCTACCACGAGATCGTATGACTAAAACCCTAGATGAGTTCTGTTGTTCTACAACCTAAAACCCTCCAGCTTATAAAGACGCCGGGGGTCCCTAGGGTTTACACATGGTCGGTTACACGTCGAAGGGATAAACATGGCTATTCACTACTCCAAACGTGGAGGACAAGCCACGATTCTCGAAGCTTCCTTCTTGGAGATGAGGTCTTCAATTCTTCCAGTATTCGGCAAGTGGCCCATACAGTCCGGCCCATAAGACATAGGCCGGCCTCCCGAGGACCCCTTAAACTAGGACTCCCTCAGTAGCCCCCGAACTAGCCTCCAACGCCAAGGGTCCAGGCTCCAGCTGCTTCGAGTGATCAGAGTCTTCGGCTTGCGAGGTGAGTTCCTTTCTCCAAACAGTGATCGGCCGGGATATAGTTCGGCCTCCGTCGACCTGTAATGTTTCCGATCATAGATCGTCCGTATACCATGAGTAGTCCGGCCTTGAAGGCCAAACGTCAGAGAACCAATAGTGTTTTCTGACAAATTTTCAGATGAAAGGCCACGGCCCACCACGACCTCTAAACCAGTCGTGAGGACTCAATTCGCGGTTCGAGGCCGTTTCCACCAGCACGATCCATTAATGCACAAATCGTGCCCCGTTTTACACGGGATATGTTTAATCATACGCATATAACGGCATGCACGCCTTGGGAAGCGGACAGATTCATGGCTTCGCGAAGGGAGGCTAACTGCAGCAAGCCTCAATAAAAGGGGAAGAAAACCCCAAGGCTTATCCGCACCCTCCCATTCGCATCCCAGCTTCCCCAATCTTCCGAGCTTACCGAGCCCAGATCTAGGTCTTCCATTCTTCCCCCTCCGAGCTTAACCATGGCCAGCTCCGGCTCCAACGGCAAGTGGGAGGCGTCCACGGTCACAGACCAGGACATCCGGGATCTCAAGGACGCCGGCTACCTCCCCGCCAAATTCTTCCACCGCGCCGCAGAGGAGGGCCAGGTGATCCCCACCCCCAAACCAGGTGAGAGGGTGGTCTTCATCCCTCACTTCATCAGAGGTTTAAGCTTCCTGCTTCACCCCTTCATGAGGGGCCTCATGTTCTTCTATGGCCTCGACTTCCACGACCTCCCGCCGAACTCTTTTATGCATATATCGGCGTTCATCATCGTCTGCGAGGCGTTCCTGCGAGTCGAGCCACACTTCAGACTGTGGCTCAAGATCTTTAACATCAAGCCGAAGTGTGTCGCCGGCGCACATGCGGATTGCGGTGGGGCAGTCATCGGCAAGCTTCCGCGCGCAGTGTGGCCATCCGGCACCTTCATCGACACCATCAAGACTTGGCAAAAAGAGTGGTTTTACATCACCGAGCCAAGGGAGGAGGGCGGAACTGTTCCTGCTGAATTCAGATCAGGCCCTCCGACTAGATTGACCTCATGGGTCTGAAAGGGCCTTGACTGGGGGTCGGACATAGAGGTGGAGGACCTGTAGAGGGGCATCGCCTCCCTAATCAGGGAGGGAGTTGTCCTGACCAATGTGGTCCAGGTTGTGCTTCGGTGGCGCATCCTCCCCTGCCAGCGCCGGAGTTCTCCTATGTGGGATTACCGGACTAACGATGACCCTACAGTTCGTCAACTCTTCCGCACCACGCGGGAGAAGCTATGGAAGGCGCTGTTCAAGGCGCAGGAGAACTGGCCGGGCAAGAAGGAGGACAAGGGCTTGAGCGCTATCAAGTCCCCACCCGGGGTATAGTATAGTTTTATCTGATCGGCTCTGTCTTCCTAAAGATAGTCTAAGCATTTTCCGATCACCTTTCACAGGAATGGTTGAGCAAAGCCACGGGCATCAAGTGTCCGGCTCCATAGCCCGAAGACCCTAAGTCTCCGCTGCTGCTGGAGATGCTCGTCGTGGCACCTTACAAGGCGCCAGAAAAGAAGGAGAAGAAGAAGCCAGGCCGAACAGGCCTGCGCATCAGGGACCAGCCGGAGGCTGCATCCGAAGAAACCCACGCCTCCTCGAATCAAGAGGAGGAGCATGAGGGTGAGGAGGGAGGCGATTCCCCCCTCGTAGGAAAGAGGGCGGCGTCATCGGACGCCCCGGAGGACTTAGATCCCCCCGCCCCGAAGAAAGCACGCCGGACACAGGTTATCTCGTCCGACGACAGCTCAGACTCGGATACTGAGTCCGAGGACTTCGAGGGGGCTCTGCGAAGGAACCTCAGGGTCAAGCCCCCACCTCGAAGGTGCAGATTCGAAGACCTTTCCGAGTTATTAGTGCTAAGTTTTGAATATGATTAATCATGTGAGCGCCTTTGTGACTTGCAGCCCACTACAAGTTCTCCCCACCGATCAGGCTTCAGATGGGGAGACCCCGCCTGCCGAGCTAGCGGAGAGCGGGACCGTGTCGCACCCCTCTCCTCCGAGCGCCGCGAAGGATGCCTCGGAGGTGTCCTCCCAACAGGCTCCTTTGGAGCCGAACACTAGAGGCGGGGGCGACGACGTTATGGCTGAGGCCAACACCTCGGCCGCCGAAGACCCGGGGGAGAGGCCCCTCCCGGATACTGAGGAGACCGGACCAGAAGTCGTCCAGTCACCTCCAAGGCGGTCTCCAGAGCGTACCATGCCTCCGGAGGCACCGACTCAATCTCCGGTCGGAGATCGGATCAACCGATCCCCACCGGCGCCACCGACCAACGGGTGGCCGGCTATGGGGGAGGCTCTATCAAGCGCCTCCATCTCCGGGGAACACCGCACTCTTATGGGTGCGGTATTACAGAGCATCCAGTCCGTTGACCACGGACTGAAGGAGGCCTTCAATGGTCTCCTGACGGGCTTCCAGGTAAGCCATGTAATGCTCTATTTTGTGAAATATTGTTTTTTAGAAGTTATGATTATATACATGGCAGCCCCCGAGCCCCAGGTGAGTTTGGAAAAAACTTACCTGGGGGTCAAATCATAGATCCTTATCCGAACTGTGTACATGACATTATATGTTTGGATCGTTCTGTCAGCCCTTAAGAGGACTGTACACAGGATCATTTTAGTGACAGTTCGGAGGTTGTAAACTCCTGTAACGTTATATGATGTTGTTTGTTACAGGCTTCGTCGACGGCAGCGGCCAATAACGCTGCCGAGCTAGAAGAGCTAAATCGGAAGCTCAAGAGCTCCGAAGACGAGCTTGACGCTCTAAACAAGAGATTCGACGAGGAGCAAGGTAAGTCGAATTAGAGTAAAAAACTCTTCGTTACCGTACTGTCAATGCAGTGTTGTTTGATATGCTTAATGCTTGCGCAGCCTTGGCGAAGGAGATTGAGAAGCTCAAGGCCGAGCTTGAGAAGGCCAAGCAGGAGGCTGCGGTGGAGAAGGCGGCTGCCAAAGAAGCAGCTACCGCGCTATCCGCCCTAAGAGCCACCAGCGACAAGCACGAGGCTAGGGTGGAGGAAATCCAGCAGGAGCTCAAAGACGCTGGGCGGAAGTGCGAGGATCTGGAGCGGAAGGGCAAGGAGCAGGCCGCCGAATTATCCACCCTGAAAACCAATCTCCAAAAGGAGCGGGTGGATAGGCGGTCATTTGAAGAGGAGCTCCGCCAAGCCAAAGCTATCCTGGATGGTAAGCCGTATTCATTGCAGTGTATCTTCGGGGACAGCAAATTCGAGTTGCTTACCCAAGTATGGCGTTCCTCAGGCGCCTGCTCGGACCTCCAGAAGGACTTAACGGACGCGAAGCAGTTCTATGCTTCGCAGGGAGAAGGAGATGAAGCTCGGCTATTCTGGGCGCAATTCGAAGCCCCCGAGCGTTCTCCTCTCCTTGTGGAGCGACTGAAGCAGCTGATGGAGCTACATCGGATGGCGGAACCGGCCATGAAGGATCTCTGTATCCGGCTATGGCCGAATGAGCCACTGCCGGGTAGCTACTTCGGCCTGGTGCAGAAGCTGAGCGACGCCACTCCTCGGATCGACGCCTTGAGGCGGTCTTCCTGCATCGAGGGGGCTAGGATGACCTTCGCGAAGGCAAAGGTGCACTGGCCGGGGCTAGATCCGATGAAGGTAGCCACAGCTCCTCCGCCTCCTGGAAAGGGTCATAGGCGCCCCGAGCTGTACTTCTTCGGAGTTATGGAGGGTGCTCGGGCCATAGAATCACAGTGTACGAGAGAGAATGAGTATGAATAGATTGCTGTACTATGTCCGAAGACTTGTTAGCGTGTATGTATTTACGATGCATGGTTTTTATCATGTCTTGTATGTTTTGCATCCTTTATAACTCCTTTGTGGCCGTTAACTCTGAAAGTTGTGAGTCGTCGGCTTCAGCCCCCGTGTAGATACTACACAAGGTGTCTCTTCCAACCGCACTATAACCCTTAGCCGAACTATCGGTACCCGAAGGCGGTAGTGTGGAGCGGACAAGGCAATCGGACCATAATGCTTTATTGCTTTCACTTAGCCATAGGGGCGCGAGAAAGGAGTGCGGGAGCTGATAACTAGCCCCCAGGTGTTTGTGATGTTCGGATGAACCGCAGCCAAGGCCTATACCACCTGGTTTGTGCTAACACCAAACCCATCGTATGACACGGAATAACCTCTGACGAGATTTAGTTAAGCTTGGATTCGCAGACCGGTTCTCGCATACCATGACAGTCAGTTTTCGGCTTTCTCCGCTGAGGCGCTTAACCAGACTAGCCGGAAGCACAATCGCAGCGGTGCTCCCTTTGCCCTTTTAGCCGAACGAGCGGAACATAAAGGGGCAAGCATAGGAGCCAGGCAACCCAACTATTGACCCAAGACACGGTTCGGAACCAATGCATATAAAGCGGAATTCCAAGACGCCGAACACTTAAAGAAATTGTGATTAGGGCGATTTTTAAGGTCGAGCCGCCGGTTTATTAGCCGGTTGCATCGTACAGTATACCAAACAGGTTCGCAAGAAGAGGGAGAAAACAGAAAGTGTTCCGAAAAAGGGACATCAAAGAGAAAATGATATATCTGTATTTTACTCAACAACTCTTATTGTTCAATTTGCCGATGCAGCTGTTTACAGGTATTTGATAAATGAAATATAAATTTTACAGGAGAGTTTGTACCAAGGGCCTTCGATAGGTGACCTGACGTCCTTGGTGTGCTCCGTTGCTTATCTGCTCCTGCAGCTCCTAAGGGGGTGTATGCCTTTATGGGCTTTATTAGTTCAGCGAACGGACCTTGAAGAAAGGGTCTTGAGAAGTCGCCGAGGTATGGATGAGCTTGACGCCTTTAGCAGGCACTTGATGGTACCTGTAGTGTGTCCGAAGACGTGTTGACGGTAATAGTTCGGTCCAGCCGAACACCTACCCTCTAATAGTATGTCCCCACCGTTGCCCATGGAATTTTGAGCACGAAGTTGTGCCTCCGTGGCACGTACCTTGCCGGTTCTAGGGCCGTGCGATGGGGGGCGAGTCCCTATTTACGGGGAGTGGAAGGTTCTGGTACCTCGGATTGAGACCGAGCTCTTTTCCCAGCCTTGGGTGCCTTGACGGCAGATGTCGGCGATTGCCAATCATCGGTGTAATGGAATTCGGCCGCCAGGGCCAACGCATGTTCCTCAGTTCAGAGGGAGCGCTCTGTGTTGCCATTGACGGTAATGACCCCCTTAGGGCCAGGCATCTTGAGCTTGAGGTATGCGTAGTGCGGAACGGCGTTAAAGTGAGCGAACGCTGTACGGCCGAGCAAGGCGTGATAGCCACTACGGAAGGGTACGATGTTGAAGATCAAGTCTTCGCTTCGAAAGTTATCGGGCGAGCCGAACACAACCTCCAGGTTTACAGAGCTTGTGCACCGGGCTTCAATGCCTGGGATCACTCCTTTGAAGGTAGTGTTGCTGGGCTTGATCCTTGACGGATCTATGCCCATCTTTTTCACCGTATATGAGTAAATCAGATTGAGGCTACTTCCACCGTCCATTAGGACTTTAGTGAGGTGGTACCCATCTATTATCGGGTCTAGGACGAGTGCGGCCGAACACCCGTGACGGATGCTGGTCGGGTGGTCGCGTCGATCGAAAGTGATCGGATATGCCGACCATGGGTTATACTTTAGGGCTACAGGCTCTATGGCATAGACATCTCGAAGGGCGCGCTTCCTCTCCTTTTTGGGTATATGAGTGGCGTAGATCATGTTTACTGTCTTTACCTCTGGAGGGAATTTCTTTTGACCGCCACCGATCGGACCACGGGGCTCATCCTCTTCCTCGCTGCGTGGGCTCTTGCCTTGGTCCTCGGATGCGAGCTTGCCGGCCTGCTTGAAGACCCAACAGTTACGGTTGGTGTGATTGGCGGGCTTCTCTTGAGTGTCGTGGATCTGGCAAGGCCTCTCTAGGATCTTGTCCAGCGGGGTGGGTCCGTCGTGTTTGCCTTTAGGAGGCTTCTTCCGCTGCCCAGGACGGGAATTGCGGAAGCCGGCATTGACAGCCGTGTCATCGGCATCACTATTATTGTGCCGGCGCTTGTTCTTGTTGCGCTTCGGTTTCCCGTTTCCATCCCGAACTTCAGAGGTTCCGGGGTCTTCGGGGTTATGGCTACGTCTAGCTAGCCAATTATCCTTGCCCGCGCAAAAGCGGGTCATGAGTGATGTGAGGGCGGACATTGTCCTGGGTTTATCCTGTCCGAGCTGTCGAGCCAGCCATTCATCCTGAATATTATGCCTGAAGGAGGCTATAGCTTCGGCGCCCGGGCAGTCTACGATCTGGTTCTTCTTGGTCAGGAAACGGTTCCAGAATAGCCGCGCGGACTCTCCGGGCTTCTGAACGACGTTACTTAGATTGGAGGAGTCCGGCGGCCGAACATAAGTGCCCTGGAAGTTAGATCGCAATGCCTCTTCTATGTCCTCCCAACACCCAATGGAGTTTTCAGGGAGGCTATTTAACCAGTGCCGAGCTGGCCCCTTGAGCTTCAGGGGTAGGTACTTGATGACGTGGAGGTCATCTCCTCGTGCCATGTGGATGTGGAGGAGAAAATCCTCGATCCATACAGTTGGGTCAGTTGTCCCATCGTATTGTTCTATGTTTACGGGTTTAAACACTTCCGGGAACTGATGCCGCATTACCTCGTCTGTGAAGCACAGTGGGTGGGCGGCGCCTCTGACCCGAGCTATGACGCGCCGGTGATCGGTGTTTATCCTGGCTCGGGCTCGTTCCCGATCTTCATTGCGGTCAAACCAGGGCCTGTACCCTTCCCGTCTATCGGGTGAGTATCCTCTGGATCCGTAGATGGATCGCGTACGGCCTGCTCTATAATCCAGGTTGTGTCGCAGGTCGAACCTGTCATCGGGCTCTAGTGGCTCCTTTCCCCGTCTACGGGGTATCGTCGGCCTATAGCCGGTATCATCAGCCGTCCTGTCGCGTCCTCGAGGGGGGCGGTCTGGCCTGTCATATGGGGTATGCTTGGGAGACGGCGTATCAGTGAGCTCGTCATCAAATTGTGGCAGCAGCCTTCTGCGTGGGTAGCTCTTAGGTTGGTCCGATAGACCAGTGCCGTATTCTTCCTCAGCGGAGAGGACTCTCGTCCATCGGTCGTTGAGGTCGTCTTGTTTGGCTTTGAGCTGCCATTCTTTTGCTTTCAGGCTGCGAGCCGTAGATAACAGCTGTTGCCTGAATAGTTCCTGATCTGCAGGATTATCGGGAATAGCGAAGTCATCGGCTTCCGCATTGTCCTCCCCCTCAATAGAGCGGAGGTAGTCGTCGTCATCAGGATCATCTGGATCATCGGGGTTGCGACGGTCTTCGGGCCTCTCTTGACCCTCTAACGGGTGTTCGGGGATTTCGGGGCCGCCGATGTCTTCCGGGGTATCTCCGTCCCCGGTGCCATCGGTAGACTTTCGCCTCTTTTTTCCTTTTGACCGTTTATGCGGCTTTCGGCGTCTTGACGGCGCTTCATCCGATTTATCACTGTTGTTTTTTGGAGTGTCCACCATGCAGACGTCGTATGTAGAGGTGGCAGTCCACTGCCCGGTCTTAGCGGGGGTGAGGGAGTGATCCTCCTCATCCATGTACTCTGCTTCCTCGGAAGCATAGTCTAGCATGTCGGTTAAATCCTCGACAGTGGCTATCAAGTGGGTGGTGGGTGGGACGAAAAATCTGTCCTGACCCGTCTAAGGCCCGATCTGAGAATAGATCGGGGTTGGGTCGTCGTTGATCTTCATCGACGAGATCCGATCTAGAACCTCGTTGAGTATCGAGAGCTCGATTGGACCGGTCTGCCCAGAGCTTCCGGAGTGAACCTCCGATGCGTCCGTGCAAGAAGAGTGTTCGGCGACAACCGATGTCCGGACGTCGGGTACTATGACCTGATCTGGACTGAAGGTCGGGTCCTCGCCGGGGTAGATCCCATGGGCGGAGCCGAAAGATGGGTCTGGGGTTAAGGCCTCAGAGTCTTTGGGCATGGCAGGTGAGACTGCGAGCCCGGTTAGTGATAGATCGCCTCGAGAGTCTACAGAGAACTCTAAGTTCCCGAATCTGACCTCTTGATCAGGGGCGAAACTTCCGATGCGGCCTAGATGGCCGGTCGGGTCAGCGTGCAGCACAATGCTGCCGAAAGCGAAGATCTGTCTGGGGACAAAATTGCCCGGATTGCGGACCTCTTCGTTGATGACTAGGCGAGCCATCGATTCCTTCTGGCGATCACAGCGGAACTCTCAATGAAAGCGCCAATGTCGGTGTCAAAACCGGCGGATCTCGGGTAGGGGGTCCCGAGCTGTGAGAATAGGATCGATGGTAACGAGAGACGAAGGGGACAAGGTTTTACCCAGGTTCGGGCCCTCCTATGGAGGTAATACCCTACGTTCTGCTTGATTATATTGATTGTATGGGGATTACAGAGTTGATCTACCACGAGATCGTATGACTAAAACCCTAGATGAGTTCTGTTGTTCTACAACCTAAAACCCTCCGGCTTATAAAGACGCCGGGGGTCCCTAGGGTTTACACATGGTCGGTTACACGTCGAAGGGATAAACATGCCTATTCACTACTCCAAACGTGGAGGACAAGCCACGATTCTCGAAGCTTCCTTCTTGGAGATGAGGTCTTCAATTCTTCCAGTATTCGGCAAGTGGCCCATACAGTCCGGCCCATAAGACATAGGCCGGCCTCCCGAGGACCCCTTAAACCAGGACTCCCTCAACCGTTCTCCCACTTGCTTCCCGATTGAGAAACTCTTCTTCTAGGAAAACACCATTCCGAGCAACAAACACTTTGTTCTCTTCTTGGTTGTAGAAGCTGTATCCCAAGGTTTTCCTCGGATATCCCATGAAGATGCATTTATCTGACTTGGGGTGTAAGCTTGTCCAACATGAGTCGTTTGACAAATGCTTCACAACCCCAAATCTTTAGAAAAGACAAACTAGGACTCTTCCCAATCCACATCTCATGTGGTGTCTTATCTACGGATTTTGATGGTACCCTGTTAAGTGTGAAAGCTGCAGTTTCTAGAGCGTATCCCCAGAATGACAAGGGTAAATCCGATTTGCTCATCATCGATCGGACCATGTCCAACAAGGTTCGATTTCTCTGTTCTGACACGCCGTTTCTCTGTGGCGTCCCCGGAGGTGTGAGCTGAGGTACTATACCTCAGCTTTTCAGATGATCATCAAACTCCTGGTTCATGTACTCACCTCCATGATCTGATCGTAGAAGCTTTATTGTCTTGCCGAGCTGATTTTCAACCTCGTTTTGAAACTCTTTTAACTTTTCAAAAGTTTCTGACTTGTGCCTCATCAAATAGATATATCCATATCTACTCAAGTCGTCGGTAAAAGTCACGAAGTAATGATAGCCACCTCTGGCCGTTGTGCTAATTGGACCACACACATCACTGTGTATAAGCTCCAACAGCTCGGACGCCCTTTCGCAACTCTTTGCAAAAGGAGACTTAGTCATCTTGCCTAGCAAGCATGATTCACATGTCTCAAACAACCCAAATTCGGACGAAGTTAGGAGTCCGTCATCATGGAGCTTCTTCATGCGTTTCAGACTAATGTGTCCAAGCCGGCAATGCCAGAAGTATATCGGATTTATCTCATTAGGCTTATGCCCTTGACATTCATGTTATAGACTGGTTCCGTTTCTAGATTCAAAATAAATAGCCCATCTACAATGGGTGCATAGCCGTGGCACATTCCATTCAAATAAAATGAACAACCATTGTCCTTTAAACTAAATTCATATCCCTGACTCAGGAAGCATGAGGCAGAAATAATGTTCCGACTAAGTGTGGGAATGTAATAAAAATTATTCAATTCCAAAATAAATCCAGAAGGAAGCTTGAGCTGCATCGTGCCGACCTCCAACACAGCAACTCTTGCTTTGTTGCCGACCCTCACGCCGAGTTCTTATCAGCCCCTGCATCGAGTTGCAAATATGAACAAATGATCCGGTATCAAATACCCAAGAGCTACTAGGTATGTCAGGAAGGTAAATGTCTATAACATATGTAACAAGTGTACCTTTGCCTGAAGAAACATTTCCGGCCTTCTTGCCATGCTCAGCAAGCCACTTGCAATAGTTCCTCTTCCAGTGACTAGTTTCCTTGCAATGAAAGCAAACGGTCTTTGAGTCCGATCCCGACTTTGGCGCAGCGGCGGAGACAACCTTCTCCATGCCCTTTGCCTTGCCCTTTTTGTTGTACCAACTCTTCTTGAACTTAGTCGATTTCTGCACCATCAACACTTGATGAGTGCCTTTCTTAATATCTTGTTCTATCACCTTGAGCATCCCATGCAATTCAGTGAGCTTCTTATCCATGCCGTGCATGTGATAGTTCGAGACGAACGTCCCATAGCTAGGTGGAAGAGAACCCAGAATTGCATCCGTGGACAGCTCGTCCCCAAGTGGGAAGCCTAACCGATCCAAATCTTGCACGTACCCGATCATCTTGATCACATGTGGGCTCAGTGGATCACCCTCTTTTAGCTTACAATCCATCAAAGATTGCCAGACGTTGAACCTTTCGGTCCTAGCCTGCACCTGGAACATGCTCTTGAGACTCTCGATCATATCTAAAGCCTCAACGTTTTCGAAATGCTATTGCAAATCGGGCTCCATACAAGCCAACATGAGGCAGCTAATCTCATTTGATTCATCAATGAGTTTCTGGTGGGCATTCTTGGTTGTGGCATTAGCATTATCGGCAGGTTCCTCTGGAAGTGGATCCTCTAGAACATGTTCCTTTTTATCGTGCTTGAGAACAAATCTCAAATTTCTATACCAGGTGGTAAAGTTTGTTCCCTTCAGTTTATCCTTTTCCAGAATTGATTTCAATGCAAAGTTGGGTTGAGCAGGTGGTGCCATTGATCTACACTAGAAAATATGCAATCACTAAGCAATGTGTTTATGTAGAGTAATTCAAACCTTAAACAGAACTACTCCCACCGAAGTCGGCATCCCTCCGCAAACTCTCAGTGATTCAGGATCCGTCTAGCGCGAGCGACTAGTGAGCTTTAGCATCATTGCTAGCCAACTTGCCTATTCGGTAAGCAACGCCTTGCTAATCGTATCTCTATACGACTCCTGTCGATCGGGTAGGTATCTCATACCCCGGCTCCCGAACTTCTTCGCCACAAGGCCCAAAACCGTTTTCATAGCCTTGTCAAGTTAACCTAATTCAATGCATGTCCGTGTCCGACACGAACCCTCCAGTTCAAGGACACCTAGTGGCACCTCAATTTTATGAGCCCACCACAAGACGTACTTGACGTGCGAAGGCGCAACATCCGGAATGGCAATGTGCTTGATATTAACGAGGGATATTTCTACCATTTTAACATGCATAGAAACAAGAAGCAATATCAATCACATATAAACATAAATATGTGAAATAGTATGGCTCCTTCATGGACATCCTTCCAGGCTGGCTCCAACTCCGATGACCAAGGCGGAACTCCATCTTGTTCGTCACACCGGGACGCCAAAGCCTCGAACTTGATCTCTGTTCTCCAACTACTACAACTAGTAATAAATTTTACAGAGAATCACAAGTCGACACGCAAGTCGTTATACAATATAATGACAGCACTTTGGCTCCTACCGGCTGACAATCATGACACGCAGGTCATGTTAAATTACACACATGCATCACATACATATGAGCCATACTATTCACATCAAACCTGCAAAACAAAGTTATGCATAGAATCACATTCCACTGGTTTGTGTGATCGTGTACAAAATACAAGGCGCTACGCACACGGCTGTACTCCGATCATGCTGAATTTTCTGATCTGACCAATCTTATCGATCATCGCGACCCGATTCGGATTTAGGTTTCACTGTTAACCCCGATGGCGGATACCGACCGGTGGGGTAGGTTGTGTCACGACCTCGTCGATTCCGATTGACAGAAAACATAGCCTCAACGATCCCCATGTGCAGTTGATCTCATCAACCGTGCACATAGCCGATCTCATGAACGGCAACAGATCTCATCTGCCGCCTCCACATATCAAATATGCATCCAATCTGAAACCAAAACCTATAGTAGAGGCTCTCATACCGCTGTTGGGTTCTACCGTAGGTGCATCGTATGCAAATTAAAATTTTGCTACGCGTAGAACAACCAAGAACATGCTACGGAGATGGATCATAGATCATTACCACTAGACGTGCAGTGCCGTGCAGCGGAATTAGAGTCAGGGCAGCGCGTCCGCGAGGTCCGTCTCCTCCTCGTACGATCTCCCTCGAAATGTCGGTCGCCGGATCCCACGTATAGGTTCGCCGGAGCGGCGCAAGTGCACCACCTCTAACGGTATCCGCGCGTGCAGGAGGAACACCGTGCGACGGACTGCTAGGTTCGATCACACAGTTCAGCGGCGAGTGGAGGTGGCTAGTTGCAACACATGCAAATCCCTAATGACGGCGCCAAAGCGATCAACTGGATGGGTGTGCCGCACCTCCACTATATATAGGCATCCGGCACGGGCTCAACTCTTGGGCCTGGCACGGATCCTAAAGTCCACGAGTTCCTTCCCTTAAGCGCGCGACCCCTTAGGTTCTCATTCACTTGGTAGCGAGTCAGATCACATCCGACTCGACTAGTCGGTAGCGGCCTCTAGCAAAGCATGCCGACTCCAAGTGTCTGATGAAGCTGGTTAGGCGAACCTGTACATCAACCTTCTATTCCCTTTGCCACACAATATATGTTGTCATGCTCAAGGCGACATGGTCATCCTTGTGCAGCACGACCTCTTTCTCGTTCCGGTGAATCCGACTAACACTTCGGATTATCTCATAATCCTCATCGCATGGCCATGCTTATCCAGGTCGGATCACCCGAGGGCCCAAGAGTATATCTCTCCTGATCGGAGGGGAAAATCCCATCTTGCTCAACCATGTCTCGCAGTAAACCTGGGCATACCCCGGGATGGGCCGGGCTTCGGGCCAGGCTTTACAAAGCCCGAACTGGAAATCCCAAGCCCGAGCCCGGCCAAAAAACCGCAAAATCAGGCCCGAGCCCGGCCCGAATGGACTTAAAAGGTGAATTCCGGGCCGGGCCGGGCCTCCGTGTAAATCGCCATTTTTGGTAAGCCCGAGCCCGACCCGAACTGCTTCCCGGGCCAATTTTCAAGCCCGAGCCCGGCCCGAACACAAAGCCCGACCCGGCCCGGCCCGGGTTTTTCGGGCCGGGCTCAGGCCGGGTCGCCGGGCCGGGCTGCCCATGCCCAGATTTATCTCGCGGCATGGGTCCGGACAAGCCCGAAACCTACCTTTATAACAACCCAGTTACGGAGTATCGTTTGGTCAACCCAAACAGGTCTATCACGATCCTGAGTACATGCGTCAGCTCATGTCTTAGGACATAGAACGTATGTTGTACTAGAGACTCACAGATGACCTATCGCTGCGTTTCATAGTTGGGTCTGTCCAACTCAGACCTTATCTCGACTCGGATCAGATTACGTCGAATCCGACCAGATCTTTCCGAGTCCATATTATCCGGTTAGCATTCAATGCTACATGGCCAGTGAGACCGGACCATCCACCGTGTCATATGCTAGTCTAACTGGCTGAGCGTCCACATAGCCTTTACGACTAGGGACCATTTAGGACAGTCATCATACAATGCATAGTCTCACAAACAAGTCACGTACTTGTTAATACACATCATTGATAATGTCCAAGGACTATCTTTATTCATAAAGACATAGGAAATATCATCATACATGATTACCACTAGGGAATATCTCCAACAACCCATGCTATGTTTGTCAACTTCCAACAAATTTTATCAATTATACTCTTTTTATGTGAAGTCATCCCTCCCCATGGGATTATCATATGATCTTTTTTATTATTTTCATTGCTAGGATGGATGCAAGAAAGTAAAGCAAACACGTCAGACTACTCTTTATTATATAACTCTCACACTCGATTACATAGATAGATATGGCTCACAAAGCAAACACATGAAACTAAATCATACTAAAACTTTATTAATCTAAATCATAGGATAACTAAGGATCAAACTAAGATAGATAATGATGGTTAAATTTATGGTGATACGATACCGGGGCACCTCCCTGAAGCTTGGAACAAGCTAAGGGTGGTTCCCATACCCGTGTACTTAAGGTTCTTTCTTCGGTGATGGTGGAGATGAAGTGGTGGGCTTGATGTTCTTGGCGATAATGCCCCTTAGAGTACAGATTTCCTCCTTGAGCTTGTCGACCTCTCACCTGAGGTCAAAGTACTCCTTGTAAAGCTTACCCATAAAAATTTAAAGCACCGTCCATCAAGGGATGGATTTTGCCTATAGAAGAGCAAGCGACATCCACCTACACACGACGATAAGGGGTAAATCGAGAACTAGAAGGTGTAACATTATTTGGCAAGCTTAGACTTTTTGAACTCCACATGCATATCTCCAGGTTGAGGCAAGGGTTCCTCTTCTTCTTCCTCGCTTGAAGATTCCATCTTTTTGAGATCGGCTTCCACTTCTTCCTCCGTTGTCCATGCATAGGGATCAAGATTTGCATAGAGCTTGGGATCTACCGTGTGGTGCGAAACGTAGCTCTCCCTGTCCGAAACTTGAGACGACATAGTGCTTCTAGATCTGACAGTAAAAAGAAAAAACAAGAACATATGGAAAACTTGTGATACAGTGGTCGAAACATCAAGGAGTATATATAATGAATTTTCCCGTACAGGATAAGTCTACGAAAGGAAAACGGAGCCGGGAAAGTCTACGAGGAACCCACGAGCTAGGCAGGCGCGCCCTGGGGTAGGGCGTCCGCCCTGGCTCGTGGCCTCCTCGTGCACTTTCCTGGTTGGTTATTATTATTGAATTTTTTTATTTATTCCAAAACGGACAAAAAATGGTTTCATGGAACTTTTGGAGTCGGTTTGCTTACCGTAACCCATACCCGCCCCTTCTCAGGATTCTGGAGTGTTCAGGAAGGTCTCTTTTATGTGCTCCTCCGGTGTCATTGTTTGGATAATGTTGGTTTCCTTGTTAATGGGTGTACGTGAAATATAATGTTTAATTCTTTTCCCATTAACCATTTTAGGATTTGTGCCTTCAGCGTTGTTGATCTTGATGGCTCTGAAGCGATTAACCTCCTCGATAATATAGGGTCCTTCCCATTTGGAGAGGAGTTTTGCTGCAAAGAATCTAAAACAAGAATTATATAATACAACATGATCACTAATGTTAAATTCTCGTTTTTGTATTCTCTTGTCATGCCATCTTTTAACTTTTTTCTTTCAACATGTTGGTATTTCCATAAGCTTGTGTCCTCCATTCGTCTAGAGAACTCATGTCAAATAACCTCTTTTCACCGGCAAGTTTGAAATCATAGTTAAGTTTTTTAATTGCCCAATATGCCTTGTGTTCTAAATCTAGAGGTAAATGACAAGCCTTTCCATAGACCATTTTATAGGGGTACATACCCACAGGATTTTAATAAGCACTTCTATATGCCCATAATGCATCATCTAGTTTCTTAGACCAATTCTTCCTAGATCTATTAACCGTCTTTTCCAAAATCAACTTTATTTCTCTATTTCTCAATTCAACTTGACCACTAGATTGATGATGATATGGAGATGCAATTCTATGATTGACATCATATTTGTCTAAGAGTTTACGAAATGCACCATGAATAAAGTGTGAACCACCATCAGTCATTAAATATCTAAGGACTCCAAACCTCGGAAAGATAACTTCTTTAAGCATTTTAATGGAGGTGTTGTGATCAGCACTACTAGCAGGAATAGCTTCCACCCACTTAGTAACATAATTGAGAAAAAAAGAGTATATCCATTAGATGAAGGAAAAGGTACCATATAATCAAATCCCCAAACATCAAATGCTTCAATAAGAACTGAATAATTCATTGGCATTTCCTAATGTCTACCAATATTACAATCCTTTGACATTCATCACAAGAAAGGACAAACATACGTGCATCCTTAAAGAGAGTAGGCCAATAAAAACCAGTTTGTAATACCTTATGTGCGGTTCTGTCTCCCGCCAGGTGTCCTCCGTAAGCTTCAGAATGACACTTCCGTATGATTTGTTCATGTTCATGCTCAGGTACACACCGTCTAATAATACCATCTACTCCTATATATGAATGTAGGTCATCCCAAAAGTAGTGTCTTAAGTCAAAGAAGAACTTTTTATTTTATTGGTATGTGAAATTAAGTGGTATATGTTTAGCAACAACGTAATTAGTATAATCTGCATACCATGGACTACTGCGAGAAGTAGAAGGATTTATAACAGCTAACTGCTCATCAGAAAAACTATCATTAATAGGCAGTGGGTCATCAAGAACATTTTCCGTCCTAGACAAATTATCTGCTATGGGGTTTTCAGCTCCCTTCCTATACATAATATGAAAATCAAACTCTTGAAGAAAGAAAACCCACCTAATCATTCTAGGTTTAGCATCTTTCTTTTCATAAGATATTTAATAGCAGCATGATCAGTGTGAACTATTACCTCAGAATCAACTATATAAGATAGGAATTTATCACATGCACACACAACTGCTAGAAATTCTTTTTCACTAGTAGCATCATTATTTTTAGCAGTGTCTAGAGTTTTATTAGCATAATGAATTACTTTCAATTTCTTATCAACTCTTTGTCCTAGAAAACACCAACAACATAGTCACTAGTATCACACATTATCTCAAAGGGTAGGTTCCAATGAGGTGGTTGAACAATAGGTGTAGAAATTAAGGCTTGCTTAAGTATTTCCAATGCTTCTACACAATCATCATCAAAAACAAATGGAACATATTTTTGCAAAATAGTGGTAAGAGGCCTAGAAATTGTAGAGAAATCTTTATTGAACCTTCTATAGAAACCAACATGATCAAGGAAACCGTGAATACCTTTGATATCTTTGGGACATGGCATTTTCTCAATTGCATCAAATTTAAATTTATCTACCTCAATACCTCTTTCAGAGATCTTATGCCCAAGGACTATAGCTTCATTCACCATAAAGTGGCAGATCTCCCGATTCAAGACAAGATTAGTTTCTTCACATCTCTGCATAACTCGATCAAGGTTGTTTAGACAATCATCAAAAGAGGTTCTGTAAACGGAGAAATCATCCATGAATACCTCAACAATCTTTTCACAAAATTCAGAGAATATAGCAGTCATACATCATTGAAAGGTAGCAGGTGCATTGCATAAACCAAAGGGCATACATCCATAAGCATAGGTTCCAAAAGGACAAGTAAAGGTGGTTTTCTCTTGATCTTCTTTTGCTTCTTGCACTCAACCCGAGGAGTTTCCGAGTCCTTTGCTTCATGCATCTCATCTTCATGTTGAGAGCCTGAGTTATATGGCAGCTGACTCATCAGTTCTGTTTCATCATAGCCGTTATTGATGTACTAGAGAGTGTCATCCACATGCATGCCATCATCCATATCTTCTTCCATGGGGGCGACGGTTGGACACACTTCCTCGCTTCGTCATCTCTCATCCAACACGACAGACAATGATAATTGCGTGGGTGGGGTGATGGTCATACCTTGCATACTGTTGTCATTGGTGTGCTCACGGCCACCTCCACACGAAGAAGATTCTTCGGCCATAGCAACGCCAATTCTTGCATTGGCCCAGCTGTGTTGGGCTCTCTTCGTCCTCTCCCCTTGTTCATAGCGGGGGAGTGAGACTCTCGTAGGTAACTTCCACACTCGCCACGGAAACCTTGAAGACTTCATGGAGCAAGCACTCCTTGGTGTTTGTTATTATACCCTTTCCCACATACACCAACTGGCCGTTGATGTGGTAGAGTAGGGTGCAAGGGTTATCGTCGGCCCACGAAGACATGTGTGCAGTGTGTCAGACATCCAAAATGCAATGGAAATGGAAGATTATAGATATGTTGATGAGGGTGCAATGCGTAATTACCTTGAGAGCATCGAGATCAGCCAATGTGGAAGCCCTGCCGAGCATGCCAGAGACGGGGGACGAGTTGCTATGAGCGGGTGCAGGAGCAGGTGCGAGTGTGATGTTCCTGAACAAGGTGGAAAGGGGGAAATCATGTGGCCTTTTGTGTGGATTTTCCTTTATCCAGGTGGAAAAAGTCGCCATCAAGGCAGAAACTAAGGATGAAAAATCCATTCTGCACGCAGCTACCGCTCCCTGGATTGCCTCTTGGACTGTTGGCTGGACTACCTTAGCTTTGGTTGCTTATTTTGTGTCAGCTATTTTTTCTCGACCGCTGCCGCCACCTTCGCATCGATATTCACTTGGATGAACTTTCTTCTCTGCCTTCTTACCTTCGGATCCTCGCCGTAGTAGCACTTCCATGTGGCGCCGACCATCGGGTGCTCCGAGAATTATGTTGATGAATCAGTTGAAAGGGGTGTTCCACTTGTACTTCGTCGACGACTGACTCGGCGAGTCACTTTCTTCGGCTACAAGCGTGTGTTTCTCTCTCCGGCTCTGTGCAAAATGAACGTGAACCGTTTATAAATTGTGATTAGAACGTAGTCGACTTGATCAAAAGCTAGTATAAGGCAGTAAATGAATAATTACCAGTATTTCCAAGAATTTCCCCATCGGCCCATCTGTGCACCATTCCTTTTTTTACTTGTCCCACTTGAACTACGCCCTGAGGAAGTCATGCTCCTGCTTGTCGATGAACTCCGCCAAGGGGTCCGGGGTCCCTAGACGTTCATGTTCCGTGTCCTACTTATCCCACACGGTCCTCTTGCTCGTGTAACCACGGCTTCCAAGGGAGTGTGTACCCATGGTCCTGGCCTGAAGCTTATTCATTTTCTCCCCCCTGTCCTTGGTTGCTTCTGTAGAGATAGTCTCCTTGTACTTTTCTAAGTCCGCTTCCGTAAGTCCCGGATTCTCTGCAATAATCCCTGCATCGGATAATTTTTCTACTTCAATCGCTTTGTTGACCCTACCCGTCCATGCGCTTAATGCACTACTGAACTTGCCAAGAGATTTTTCATTTAACTTCTTCATGGGTTTATCATCCCATGGTTCTACGTTGTCATCCCGGTCGGGGAACAAGAATCTTGCGTACAACTTTTTCATCGGTCTGTGTCGTTGAGGTTGGCGGTACACCGTAGGATGCATCCTATTTGGTTGCTGTAGCATGATGACACTTCCCGCAGTAGTGTTGGCTCGATATCGGCTTCGTGCAGCTTCGTGACCACCAGTCTTCCGATGCCGAGCTCATTTTGGCGCTGGGACCTTTCTTCCCTCCTTTAGTGTGTTGGGTACCACTTTCTGTGGTATGGTTGCCACAATCTGTGCTGGTCTAGGCGCCAGTGTCGGTGCCATTGGTGCCGGTGTCGGTGGCACTACCACCCTCCGTTAGGTGAAGGGGGCCCTGCAACCCTTCTGCTTCCTGACTAACCAGATAGTCGAGGATATCGTGTGCATTCTCGTAACAGGCATGATCAGAACCCCTGGCTTCATTGTTGTGCGCCATGTTTCCTAGGGTTCAATATGGTCTTTTAATTCTCGAACTATAATAAAATGAATAACGACATGAAAATGGCCTATATTTTTTGACTGGGAACTGTAGGGAAAACCCCCACATCATTTTACCTTTATTGAAAATAAGAGAGAATTACATGTGTTACAAGAAGTAACTAGAAAGTACAGCTAAGGACCTAAAAGAAGAAAACTAAAGTACATAATATACAAGGATATACAAGGATCCATCAAGGGGGTAAGTATGAAATCCATCTCAGAAGCTCATCCTTGAAGGCAGATTTAATCCTGTGCTGCATGAGAGAAATATCATGTACAAAGGCTGCTCTCCACCTGTTGAATCTTGGTCGTTCATGCCTGAATACTTTTGCATTTCTGATAATCCAAATATTCCACCAAGCAATGAATACTACTTTAGTTAAGAATGGCTTTGCAAACTCCCTCCTGGCATGTATGACCACTTCTCCCATGGTATCCCCCTGAGATCAGTCAATTTGAAGGTAGTTTCATACCCTTATACTGAAATTACACTGAAAGAAAAGATGGTCCCTGGTTTCTCTTGTATGGAGTGGACAGAGGACACACTGAATACCATCATCTAGGTGTCAATGCCTTCTTTCAATGATATCCTTACTATTGAGCCTATCCATGATCATCATCAATGCAAAGACCTTTATCTTCATGGTGCAACACAATCTCCATATCCATGAGAGCAATGGGTTAAAATCCAGGTTTGAGTGCATGAGTGTGTAAAATCTTCTTGGCTTGTATTCCTTAGATGAACCTTGCCACCACCAGGAATCCTTAAGATCTGCATCTCTATCACAAGCCCCTATCAAGGCTTGAATGGTCACATAATCATTGTAAGCTTTCTCAGACAATGGCAAATGAAAAAGCTCAGTCAACTCATGTACCCTGAATACTTTTTTGGCACAAATCCATGGATCTTTCACATAAGAAAAGAGACTTGGGAACCTACATTCCAGAGTGGCAACACTATCACCAAGTTTCCAATTATCTGACCAAAACAACACTGTGTTCCCTGCATTGACTTTTACCCAGGTAGAAGACCTGAACTGGGATAGGACCTTGCAAATATCCCTCCACCAAAAAGAGCCACAATCCCTTGTTGCCTGTGGGACCCTTTCATGATAGTATGTGTCCCAAATGAGAGACACCCAAGGCACCTCTTTTTTGTTCAAAAAATTATTGACATGTTTCAGTAACAATGCCACATTTTGAACCCCTAGGTTCATGATGCCAAGCCCCCCTTTAGCTTTACGTCTACAAACCAAGTCCCAAGCAGCAGGTGAGGGAGCAGGTTCATCTTTGTGCTTCCTCTATAGGCACTGTCTCTGAATTCTCTCAAGCTGTTTGAGGATGCCAGGTGGAATAGCCAAGCTACTCAGAAAGAACATGGGCATGGAAGACAAAACCGAGTTTATAAACTGCAGTCTTTCCCCTTGATTAAGGAACGCAGAACTAGCAGTCATCCTTCTTTCCATACAATCAACCAGTGGCATGAAGTCCACCATCTTTGGCCTAGTAGTCCCAACAGGTAGCCCTAGATAAGTGAAAGGCATTTTACCCACTTGACATGTGATGACCCACAAGTATAGGGGATCAATCGTAGTCCTTTCGATAAGTAAGAGTGTCGAACCCAACGAGGAGCGGAAGGAAATGACAAGCGGTTTTCAGCAAGGTAATTTCTGCAAGCACTGAAATTGTAGGTAACAGATAGTTTGATAGCAAGATAATTGGTAACGACCAAGTAACGGTAACGGTAAGTAAGGTGCAGCAAGGTAGCCAAATCCTTTTGTGGCCAAGAACGTGCCAGAACAATCTCTAATAATAGGCAAAGTGTTCTTGAGGGTACACGGGAATTTCATCTAATCACTTTTATCACGTTGGTTTGATTCATGTTCGCTACTTTGATAATTTGATATGTGGGTGGACTGGTGCATGGGTGCTGTTCTTACTTGAACAACCTCCCACTTATGATTAACCCCCTCTCAAGCATCCGCAACTACGAGAAAAGTATTAAGATAAAATCTAACCATAGCATTAAACGTTTGGATCCAAATCAGCCCCTTACGAAGTAGCGCAAAAACTAGGGTTTAAGCTTCTGTCACTCTAGCAACCCATCATCCAATAACTACTCCACAATGCATTCCCTTAGGCCCATGAATGCTGAAGTGTCATGTAGTCGACGTTCACATGACACCACTAAGGGAATCACAACATACATATCATCAAAATCTCGAACACATATCAGATTCACATGATTACTTGCAACATGACTTCTCCTCTGACCTCAAGAACAAAGGTAACTACTCACAAATAATAATCATGCTAAAGATCAGAGAGGTTGAATAGCATAATGGATCTGAACATATAATCTTCCACCAAATAAACCATATAGTAATCAACTACGCAAGGTAATCAACACTACTAGTCACCCACATGTACCAATCTGAGGTTCCGTTACAAAGATTGAACACAAGAGATGAACTAGGGTTTGAGAGGAGATGGTGCTGTTGAAGATGTTAATGACGATTGGCCTCCCAAAGATGAGAGGGGCATTGGTGATGACGACAGCTTCGATTTCCCCCTCCGGGAGGGAAGTTCCCCCGACGGAATCGCTCCGTCGGAGGGCAAAAGTGCTCCTGCCCAAGTTTCGCCTCGAGGCGGTGGCGCTTCGTCCCGAAAGTCCTCCTCTGATTTTTTTCTAGGTCAAAAGTGACTATATACTAGAAGATGGGCACCGGAGGTGGGCCGAGGAGGCCACAACCCATCAGGGCACGCCCATGGGGGTCTAGCGCGCCCTGGTGGGTTGTGCCCACCAGGTTTGCCCCCTCCGGTAGTTTTCTGCTCCAGTATTTTTTATTTATTCCAAAAATTTCAGCTTCATTGGAGTTGTTCAGAATAGGTATCTCTGATGTGCTTTTCGTGGGTCCAGAATTCCAGCTGCCGGTATTCTCCCTCTTTGAGTAAACCTTGCATATTATGAGAGAAAAGGCATTAGAATCACTCCCAAAGGCATTATTATTCAACAAAACATAATAAATAACGGTAGGAAATCATGATACAAAATGGACATATCAACTCCCCAAGCATAGACCTCACTTGTCCTCAAGCGAAAACCGATATTGAAAAGCATGTCCACATGATTTGAGAGAGGGGTGTCGATAAAAACAAAATACGGACGTATTAGCATCATGCTTATCTATTATATATAAAAAGTATTTGATGTGTTTTGATGGGTTAACCAGATAATAGAGAATTAAACTAGAAAATCCCATATAAATCAGAAACATCCGGCCATTAATATATGTGGGTCCTTTTTAATTAACAAACTGGGCCGTTAGATTTATTCTGAAAAAAAACTAGACATGTGGATTTTACTTAAAAAAAGACCTACAGATTTGTTCGCTCCTTCAATCCCTAGATTGTTTGGTTCTCTACGCATATCTTCTTGATACCCTGTCGTCTACGGCCCTCCACTCGCTGCCATGAATCCATGATCAATTTTTCGATGGCCACTCCTAGCGAGGAACAAGCTGGCGCTGCCAAGACAACTTGAGCGCACATGTACGTTTTCAAGCTGGATCGAAGGATTGGCTGCTGGCTGATGGTTTAGCCAGCAACAAGTGCACGTACATACCCTGTTGACCTAAGCAGCTTGAATGATTCCTCTAGCTACGTATAAACACAAGCAATTCATGTAACACGATTACGGCCGGCCGGAAACACATGAACACACGACACGATTTGATCTCGCAGCTGATGACTACGACAAGGGATGGCCGCTCAATTCTATCTGATGCATCTCGGCATTGTCAAGTCTCAGGTTTGCCGATCTTTTACCTAGCTTAATGAATAACATGTATTTCTTTTTTATGATGTGAAACATATGTAATGCTTACATGTCCAGACGAGGAATGCATATAACCTCAGTCGGGTTGGTTCGATTCTGAATTGATGTGCTTAGATCGATGGTTCAATGTCCCAAAATAAATAGAAATTCGAATTTGATAGAACGTGAATACACCAAATTTGTAGGGTCCTTAAACTAGATGTCTTCATCTATTCTTGCTACTCGGCAATGCTCATAATATTTTTCTTAGTTTTTATATATCCAAATTAATCTTATTTGCACAGCCACAAAATATATTTATACAGATAATATGTCAACAAAGCTGTCATCCGTTGAGAGGGGTGTAGTAGATGTACGCTAAGGTACAACTCTTTATTTTGTTTCTAGAATCATACAAGTATGCCTACATGCCCTGTAGGAGGTTCTTTTTTGTCCTGCATCCTTTCTGCCCGGGCCTTTGAATGGTAACAAGATCTCCATTGATGAGTCGTAGGACACGATAAGATACAGAACCAGCAGGGCAACAGCCGGCACACTAAGGCTGAGTTCATCTATGTTACTTCTGTAGTGCATCCATTACAACTTACAAGTGCATCTAAGACAAGAAAATTAAGCATCAAATACTTTATAGATATATAATATAATTCTGGATTAAAATCTAGGCTTGCAATGCTTCAGCTCTTGGGGTTCTCACAGTTCTGTATATTTCCTCTTGAGCACTTGGCGGATCTGAACCTTCTAGATCACCATCCGTGCGTCCACGAACTTCTCCATCAGGATGTGCTTCAAGGAAGTCCTGGGATACTCCATGCAGCCCCTGAAACCACAGTTGAATTGGATGTTCGTGGAGTCGGTGAGGTCCAATCGACAATATATTGCTGCCATGTACTTCACCTGGTGTTCTTTTGTTGATTTTTGGAGCAGACACGAGATGCAAGTTTAATTCAAAGACTGTATGTAGTA
Organism: Elymus sibiricus; assembly: GCA_039707655.1. NCBI lineage: Eukaryota > Viridiplantae > Streptophyta > Magnoliopsida > Poales > Poaceae > Elymus > Elymus sibiricus. The sequence goes on along the minus strand of CM077667.1, from coordinate 244,900,518 downwards.
TGTAGTCAAGAGAGCTAGATATTAGTATGCCACAAATTTATCGATGTTAACATTTAATTAACTTAACACACACCACATGGCATAGGCATATAGGTATCATATGTTTAGCCAATATACAGAATAATAAATTTTAGAAAGTGAGAACACGACACAAAAAGTAACTAACATCACTACAGACGCATATGGTACACAAAATTGACGGTGGTGGCAAACATGAAAAGGTATTTAGATGTTTAATCACATGTGTATCGTGTTGCATTTGTTCTATCTACTTCTTGACGAAAGAAGAACACAATCACTTGAAAACATTATATTAAAAAGCAGAAATAGGAGACACATTTCTAAATTAAAGATCCAATAAAAATGTGGATCTCCTTTTGATGTTATACAGACAAAGCATATATTTGATGGAATAATGAAATAAATTTTCCATATCACAATAGAAGCACACGAGAAGAGTCAAGTAATGCAAATTATTTCGATAAAAAATGCAAAGTGGGATGAATTTGTATGATTTCTATAAATGTGTAGGCCTTTCAGATTGAAAGCTGGGCATACATGCGGTCAAGTGGCGCATGTCAGGATATCGAAGGTTTCATACTTGGTAAAGAACAAAGGTTATGTATGTTTCATCTCATGTAGTTCTGAGTTAATGCCCAACACATGAACATATTAAATGTTATTCAGTGCCTCCTCAATTACTTCAAAGCTATATTTTGTTCGTTGTGATATGGGAGATGTACTACTATATTAGTTGATTGACAATAAATATGTATAGTGTCATCTTTTACATCAAAATTATTGGGTTGTGAAGTCACAAACCTCACTACGGAAGAGGTTTATGGTGACGTTTCACTAATTAAGCATATCAATAGATGTATCATTGGACAAAAACATGAACAAATAGGCTTGCAATAAACCAGTTGAAATGGAAGCGAGAGAAAATGACAGGAGGTGTGCAAGATGAAGATCAGAAAATTATATTGATCTAATTTTTGAACACATGCATATTAAAAGACACATGTTGGATATGAACTGTCATTATTCATTTCGAGAAACCATGGGATCTGAAAATATATAGTTGTCATACAACAAATTTTTTTACATACAAATGTGATTCCAAGTTTATGTTTTCTATCTATACTTTTGGTTATGTCTTAGGTTTTCCTGTAAAAATGGGAAAATTCGCAAAATGAATTTGTATACTTTAAATATTAAAAAATATATCATATCATATACTTCCTCTGTTCCTAAATATAAGTCTTTTTAGACATTCCACTATGGATTACATACGGATGTCTATAGACATACTTTATAGTGTAGATTCACTCATTTTGCTCTGTATGTAGTCCGTAGTGAATTCTCTAAAAGGCCATATTTTTAGGAATGGAGAGAGTATCATGTAAAGCACAATAGCTTTCACAACATTTAGTCATCGCAACATAATATCAAATACCTAATTGGCAAATTCATTATAAAACTCTTTGTAAACGAAAACATATATTGCCAAAACTATGTTTGCAAAAGGATCATATTTTGTGGATCACATTTGGTACCAAATTACTGTACACAAATCAAATGATGTTTTCTCATAAAATAAATTGTGAAATTCTAGCCCGCACATCGGGCGGGCCACTGTGCTAGTTATCATAACAGCAACAAACTCTATCATAAAACTTATTCATATACTTTCATCATATAGCTTCTCATGCACAAGTAACGATTCATCAAATCATAGAAGTATGAAGCATAAACCTTATTGAAAATCAACAAACTGTGTTCTCAGTCAACTTTGCAACTACAATTCATCATATTTTCAGGAAGGGTCTCATGCCGGAGCCTTTTGGAAGTCCACATACTCAACCATCATTTAGTCTTCTATGATTGCTAACACTCACGGCATACCCATGAACAAAAAGTTTCAACCGGACACATAGGAAGATAGGGGCTTATAATTTCGCCTCCCAACGTATTCACCTCAAGGGTGATGTCAACAATAATAACTCATGCCCACACATATCCAGCTGGATATATGTGCCTAGATCTTTCCTCACCACATGATGCTTGCAAAAAGAAAAAGTAAAAACGAATAGGGAATAATACTTTGACTCTTGCATAAAAGTAAATACATAAAAGTAAAAGATAGTCCCTTCGCAGAGGAAAGCAGAGGTTGTCATACGCTTATTGGTTTGTATGCCCAATCCCTTAATGTAAAAGAACGTCACGCTATATTGCCCACTATGATAGCAACCTTTATTATGCAATCCTTCGCTTTTATTACTTTGCCATCATAAGTTCGTATAGCGCTCAATTTTCTCTTACAATTGATCAAAACACTTTTAGAAGCAATTTTTATTGCCTTATTGCACCGATGACAACTTACTTGAAGGATCTTACTCGATCCATGGGTAGGTATGGTGGACTCTCAAAGAATGAGTTTGGTTTTGGGTTTTTGGATGCACAAGTAGTATCTCTACTTAGTGCGGAATTTTTGGCTACCAAAGATATTGAGCAAGCACCACATGTTGAAGGATGTATGACAATATAACTTCTATGTAGATATGAACAAACATAAATCATCACGTTGTCTTCCTTGTCCAACGTCAACAATTTTGACATATAATATTTAATGAGGGCTCACAATCATAAAAGATGTCCAAGATAGTGTATTTGCATGTGAATCTTCTCTTCCCTTATTAATTCTTTCATGAATTGCATCATTGATCAATGCTATGTTTGTCAATCTCCAATAAATGTTACTACTTATACTTTTCCTTATGTGATGTCATTACTCACCATAAGATTAGCATATGATTCTTTTCATTTGTTTATTTTTCCTTTATTTTGAATGCAACAAGAAAGTAGAGAGGCAAAAACTCAAACTAAACTTTATTATATATCTCTCATTGGATTACATAGATAGATAGGCCACGAAACTAACACACGAAATAGATCATACTAAACTTTTATTCAACTAAAGCAAAGGGAAACTAAGGATTGAACTAAAATAGGTAAAGGTGAATAAAAGTGATGGTGATACGATACCGGGGCACCTCCCCCAAGCTTGGCTCAAGCCAAGGGGAGTGCCCATACCCGTGTGCTCAAGTCCCCTTTGGTGGTGGTGATGAAGAAGGTGGTGGTGTAGATGTATCACACTTCAACTTCAAAAGGTGCTCCAATTTGCGGATGACTCTCCGAAGGTTATTGATGTGCTCCTCTAGCAAAATCTTGTCATGGATGAGAAATTTATTCTAAGCACGGACCGCTTTGAAAGCTCTAAAAGCTTCGATTTCAATAGGGGTGAGATGACTGTAATAAGGTCGAAGGATATCTTCTTCTTCTCCCTCCTATGTTGGCATGGATTGCTCTCCTTCAGGGAGCTAATCCACCATACCCTCCTTGCCCTTCTTCTTCCTTGTTGGCTTATTTTGGCCCCTCCCTCTTCGGCTCTATCTTCATTAGCCAGGCATCTTCTTCCACATTATCAGAAGAGGGAGAAGACATGATGCCCGACTTGACAGATCTGACAGGAAAACAACATGAAACAAAAACAGAGGATTTTTTTGCGATGCGGTTGTCAAAACAGTCGGGGGTATATATAGATAATTTTTATTCTTGGAAAACAAGCATATGGAAGGAAAACGGAGTCGGGAAGGTATCCGAGGTGGGTACAACCCACCAGGGCGTGCCCAGGGGTGCCTGGCGCGCCCTGGTGTATCGTGCTCACCTCGATCACCTTCCGGTTTATTTCTTTATTTCCAAAATTTTCTAATATTCCAAAACTGACAAAAAATATTTTTGCGGATTTTTCAGAGTCCGTTTACTTACAGTATCATGTACCTCCTATTTTTCAGAATTCTGTAGTGTTCCGGAAGGTTTCTTTTATGTGTTCTTCCGGTGTCATGGTTTGGATAACATTGCTTTCAACGTTAATAGGTGTACCTGAGATATAATGCTTAATTCTTTGTCCATTGACCACCTTCGGATTCGTGCCTTCGACATTATTAATCTTGATAGCTCCGGAACGATAAACCTCTTCGATAACATAAGTTCCTTCCCATTTGGAGAGAAGCTTCCCTGTAAAAAATCTTAAACGAGAGTTGAACAAAAGAACATAGTCTCCTATTTTGAATTCCCGCTTTTGGATTCTTTTGTCATGCCGTCTTTTTACTTTTTCTTTAAATAACTAGGCATTCTCATAGGCTTGGGTTCTCCATTCATCAAGTGAGCTAATATCAAATAGCCTCTTTTCACCGGCAATTTTGAAATCATAGTTAAGTTCTTTAATTGCCCAATATGCTTTATGTTCTAATTCTAGAGGCAAATGACAAGCTTTACCATATACCATTTTGTATGGAGACATACCCATGGGATTTTTATAAGCTGTCTTATAGGCCCAAAGTGCATCATCTAATTTCTTAGACCAATTCTTAGGAGACCTATTAACAGTTTTTTGTAATATCAATTTTATTTCTCTATTGCTAATTTCAACTTGACCACTAGATTGAGGATCATAGGGTGATGCGATTCTATGGTTAACATCATATTTAGCAAGCATCTTACGGAAAGCACCATGAATAAAGTGTGAACCATCATCGGTCATTAAATATCTAGGGACTCCAAACCTCGGGAAGATAACCTGTTTAAGCATTTTAATGGAGGTGTGGTGATCAGCACTAATAGTTGGAATAGCTTCTACCCACTTAGTGACATAATCAACAACATCCAAAATATGAGTGTACCCATTAGAGGAAGGAAAAGGTCCCATATAATCAAAGCCCCAAACATCAAATGGTTCAACAACAAGTGAATAATTCATAGGCATTTCCTAACGCTTACCGATATTACCAATTCTTTGACATTCATCACAAGACAAGACAAACTTACGGGCATCTTTGAAGAGAGTAGGCCAATAAAAACCAGATTGCAATACCTTGTGAGCAGTTCTATCTCCTGCATGATGTCCTCCATAAGCTTCGGAATGACATGTCCGTAGGATTTGTTCCTGTTCATGCTCAGGTACACAACGTCTAATAATAACATCTACTCCTTCTTTATAAATGTGTGGGTCATCCCAAAAGTAATGTCTTAAGTCATAGAAGAATCTTTTCTTTTGTTGGTATGTGAAGCTAGGTGGTATATATTTAGCGACAATGTAATTAGCATAATAAGCATACCAAGGGGTGTTTTGTGAAACACTTATTGCAGCTGACTGCTCGTCAGGGAAACTATCATCTATAGGTAGTGGGTCATCAAGAATATTTTCTAACCTAGACAAGTTATCAGCTACGGGGTTCTCAGCTCCCTTCCTCTCAACGATATGTAAGTCAAATTCTTGAAGCAAGAGAACCCACCTTATGAGTCTAGGTTTAGCATCTTTCTTTCCATAAGATATTTTATAGCAGCATGATCGGTGTGAACAATAACTTTTGAGTCAAAAATATAGGATCTAAACTTATCACAGGCAAACACAACCGCTAAAAATTCTTTTTCCGTAGTAGCATAATTTCGTTGAGCAATGTCTAGAGTTTTATTAGCATAATGGATAACATTCAATTTCTTATCAACTCTTTGTCCTAGAACAGCACCAACAGCATAATCACTAGCATCACACATAATTTCAAAAGGCAAGTTCCAATTAGGTGGTTGAATGATAGGTGGAGAGGTTAAGGCTTTCTTGAGTGTTTCAAAGGCTCCCACACAATCATCATCAAAAACAAAAGGAATATCCTTTCGCAAAAGATTAGTAAGAGGCCTAGAAATTTTAGAGAAGTCTGTAATGAACCTCCTATAGAAACCAGCATGACCAAGGAAACTGCGAATACCTTTAATATCTTTAGGACATGGCATTTTCTCAATTGCATCAACTTTAGCTTTATCCACCTCAATACCTCGCTCAGATATGTTATGCCCCAAGACAATGCCTTCATTAACCATAAAGTGGCACTTCTCCCAATTCAAGACGAGATTAGTTTGTTCATATCTCACTTCATTCATCTTAGGATCCAGTCGTCATTGGTGATCAACAACGGGTTTAGCATCTGGTTCCATATTAATCTTGTGCTGACATAGAGTGGGACTAATGCCCTTAAGATCATCAAGAGTATATCCAATAGCAGCCCGATGCTTCCTTAGAACTTTTAATAATCTTTCTTCTTCATGTACTGAAAGGTTAGCACTAATAATAATAGGATACATCTTTTTCTCATCAAGATAAGCATACTTCAAAGTGTCAGGCAATTGTTTCAATTCAAACACAGGATCAGCTTTAGGTGGAGGAGGACCTCCAAGAGTTTCAATAGGCAAATTATGTTTCAGGAGATGTTGTTGTTCAATGAAAATTTGATCTATTTCATTTCTTTCACGCAAGTGCATATCATTTTCATGGTCAAACAAATATTGTTCTAATGGATCAGTAGGAGGCACAACAATAGAAGCAAGACCAATTATTTCATCCTTACTAGATAACGCTTTATCACGAGGTTGTCTACTAAACTTGGAAAAATTAAACTCATGAGACACACCACCAAAACTGACACCGACAATTTTTTTTTCGCAATCTATCTTAGCATTGACAGTACTGAAGAAAGGTCTACCAAAGATAATGGGACAAAAGTCATCTTGTGGGGGAACCAAGAACTAGAAAATCAGTAGGGTATTTCACTTTCCCACACAAGACTTCAACATCTCTAACAATCCCAAGTGGTGTGATGGTGTCTCCATTAGCAAGTTTAATAGTAACATCAATGTCTTCTATTTCAGCAGGTGCTATTTCATCCATAATTTCTTGGTATTAGGTAAAAGGAATAGCACTCACACTAGCACCCAAATCACATAAACCATGATAGCAATGATCTCCTATTTTGACTGAGACAACAGGCATGCCTTCTATGGGTCTATGTTTATCTTTTTCATCAGGTTTAGCAATTCTAGCAGCTTCATCACAGAAGTAGATAACATGCCCATCGATATTTTCTACCAAGAGATCTTTAACCAAAGCAACACTAGGTTCTACTTTAATTTTCTCAGGGGGCTTAGATGCTTTTAGATTACTCTTACGAACCATAGTTGATACCGTAACATGTTCCTTTTATCCTAACAGGGAAAGGTGGTTTTTTAATATAAGCGGTAGGCACAACTGGATCACAATTGTAAAAGATGGTTTCTTCTTTAGCTATGACTGGTTCTTTAATTTGTTCTTTAATAGGGGGGTGATATTTAAACCACTTCTCCTTAGGGAGATCAACGTGAGTAGAAAATGCGTCACACAAAGAGGCTACTATCTCAGAGTCAAGTCCATATTTAGTGTTAAACTTGTGAAAAGTATCGGTATTCATAAAAGATTTAACACAATCAAACTCAAGCTTTATACCCGACTCATTACCTTCGTCGCGTTCCCAATATTCAGAGTTGCATTTAATTCTTTCTAAGAGATCCCAATTGAATTCAATAGTCTTCTTCATATAAGAACCAGCACAAGAAGTGTCGAGCATGGATTGATCATTATGAGAAAGTCGAGCATAAAAATTCTAAATGATAACTTCTCTCGAAATGTCATGATTGGGGCATGAATATAACATTGAATTAAGCCTCCCCCAATCTAGAGCGATACTTTCTCCTTCACGAGGCCAAAAATTATATATATAATTCCGATCACGATGAACTAGATGCATGGGATAAAACTTTTGGTGGAATTCCAATTGCAAGCGATTCCAGTTCCACGATCCAAGATCATCACATAGCGTATACCATGTCAATGCTTTTCCCTCCAAAGATAAAGGGAAAACCTTCTTATTATCTTCATCTCCGGGTAAACCTGCAAGCTTAAATAATCCACATATTTCGTTCACATATAATAGATGCATATCAGGATGTTCGGTTCCATCTCCTGCATAAGGTTTAGCAAGCAGTTTTTCTAGCATACCCAAAGGAATTTCATAAGTAACATTTTCAGTATGTGCTTCACTCCCCGGAAATGGCGCCAGAAAAAAGTCTTGATGACCCACAAGCATAGGGGATCAATCGTAGTCCTTTCGATAAGTAAGAGTGTCGAACCCAACGAGGAGCAGAAGGAAATGACAAGTGGTTTTCAGCAATGTAATTTCTGCAAGCATTGAAATTGTAGGTAACAAATAGTTTGATAGCAAGATAATTGGTAACGAGCAAGTAATGGTAATGGTAAGTAAGGTGCAGCAAGGTAGCCCAATCCTTTTGTGGCAAAGGACAGGCCAGAACAATCTCTAGTAATAGGCAAAGTGTTCTTGAGGGTACACGGGAATTTCATCTAGTCAATTTTATCATGTTGGTTTGATTTGTGTTTGCTACTTTGATAATTTGATATGTGGGTGGACCGGTGCTTGGGTGCTGTTCTTACTTGAACAACCTCCCACTTATGATTAACCCCCTCGCAAGCATCCGCAACTATGAGAAAAGTATTAAGATAAAATCTAACCATAGCATTAAACGTTTGGATCCAAATCAGCCCCTTCCGAAGTAGCGCATAAACTAGGGTTTAAGCTTTTGTTACTCTAGCAACCCATCATCCAATAACTACTCCACAATGCATTCCCTTAGGCCCATGAATGGTGAAGTGTCATGTAGTCGACGTTCATAGGACACCACTAAGGGAATCACAACATACATATCATCAAAATATCGAACACATATCAAATTCACATGATTACTTGCAACATGACTTCTCCCGTGACCTCAAGAACAAAGGTAACTACTCACAAATAATAATCATGCTCAAGATCAGAGAGGTATTGAATAGCATAATGGATCTGAACATATAATCTTCCACCAAATAAACCATATAGTAATCAACTACGCAAGGTAATCAACACTACTAGTCACCCACAGGTACCAATCTGAGGTTCCGGTACAAAGAATGAACACAAGAGATTAACTAGGGTTTGAGAGGAGATGGTGCTGTTGAAGATGTTGATGAAGATTGGTGTCGGTGCACTAGTATAGGGGTACCCAGTGCTCCTAACTTATGCACAGGCGGTAGAGCAAAGAACCCCGCCAGCAATCAAGACCAAGGCTCCAGCAAGGTCAGCGGGGCAACCCAAGCCTGGGCTATGACGCGCCAAGCGTGTCCCCGACGCTGCCGGGGACCAAGACGAATGCACCTTCCAGAAGACCCGGCAAGCCGCCCCCCCGGCAGGCACGAGGCAACTAGCCATCGCTCCACCGCATCGCTATGGCTGTCACTTATCGATGCGGTGTCGAGCCTTCAGGCGGCTAATCAGCTCTCGCTAAGCACGTGGCGACATTCCGAAAGGCAAGTTACGCCTGGTTGACACCCGCCCTGCGGCATGTCAAGATCTCAAGCAGCAACAAGCCAAGCGGTGGCAAGGGCTTGCCGGGGATGCACCCCCAAGAGCCACCTAGGCAAGTAATTATGGCATTTTGTCCTAAATGCAGAGTTAGGTATGATAGCTCTGCTTAGCTATCTAATCGATGGATAATGTCTGTTTTTCCACTGTGGTAACCCCTTGCACTATAAAAGGAGTCCGAAGGCAACCTAGCTCAAGTTTAGCAACTGGAAGCCCCGAACGCTTGTACTCGCACAGCCACTCTTCCCTCGGCAGCAGCCCTTGCCGGGGTTAGACGCCTTGCGTTCTTCGTGTTCCTCCAATTGATCCACCAAAAAGCTGGAGTAGGGTTTTATGCTTAGCAGCGTCCTGAACCTGGGTAAAATGTCTGACCCCTGATCATTGCGCCGTCTCATGATCTTCGCTCCTCGTGCAACGTGACCCCCCTTGCCGAACCATAAGGGACCTCTGGTCCCATAGGTGATCGTGAGCATCCGTGCACCGACATCTTTGGCGTGCCAGGTAGGGGGCGTGCATCATTTGCGCGAACCCAAGTTCGTGAACTGCGGATCAGTCTTCATCGTCAACTTCTTCAACAATGGCTCCAAAGAAGAAATCCAGCACGGCTGCGCATCCCTCGTCCTCGAAGGCACCCTCACACGCGGCCGCCGGCACCGTAGGCGCCGCGGCGGCTGCTGCCGAGGTGGGCGTCGTGGACCACGCGGTCGGCGTAGGCGGCACCCCTGTCCAGCCTCTCACGAGTAGGGATGGAGCGGGAGGCGCCGGAGGGGAGCAACTACAACAACAACATGGCGAGCTCGGCCTTGACACCATGGGCGGAGGGAACGCCCGTTCATCACCTCCCCACCGCATGGATGGCCGAGGCCGCCTCAGTGGCGCCCAGTCCGGTGCGAGCCGTGACCCTCTGGCCGCACCCGTAGCCCGCGAGATTGTTGTGCGTGCACCTCGAGCGGAGCGAGACGGGGCGCCCAACGGAGCCGCAGCTCCTCAGGATCGGCCCACAACTCACCAGAAAGCTCCAGCGAGTGGCGCGCGGCATCAAGGACACGGCGAAGCTTCTCTTGGTCCTACCAAGAGTCGAGCCACGTCAAGGTCCGCCTCATTCGCCATGCCTGGCACCACTGAGGAGGCCATGGCGAGAGTCCAGATGCTGCTCAACGTCATGCAAGCAGCTGATAAGATGGATGAATGGAGAGCCACCATTCAAAGCCTGATTTCCTTCGTTGAAGCCAACAAGACCCAGCATTCAGAGCCGTCGCAACGTACGCGGACAGCAGTGGCGGCCCAGGGCGGCGAGCGCGTAGAAGGGGCCACCCCAACGGTGCAGTCCCCTCCACGACAACAAGCCCAGAGGCAGCCACAACTAGCTTCACATGCTGACGACCGCGACGAGGCGTCCATAGTCTCGTCTGGTCCGCACGACCGTCAGGACCAGCGCGTGTCCTCGAAGACAGGCGGAAGGAAGACGCGCGCATCACCATCGAGCGACATCGTGAAGCACACCGTCAATCTGACAGGCGCAATGGTCTAGACGTCGGTGACCCCGCGCCCAGTGTCGGCGGGTACCTTCCTTACGAGGTTGGTTATCCTGCCTTCACTAGCGAGCTGCGACGGGTCCGCTGGCCGTCGACCCGAGCCTTCAAGCCTGAGCTACCAGAGAAATACGATGGAAAGCTAAACCCCGCGGAGTTCTTGGGCATCTACATGATAGTTGTTCAAGCTGCGGGAGGAAGAGATGAGAAGGTGCTCGCCAAATATCTCCCTTTGGCGCTCAAGCCAAATGTGAGATCATGGCTGATGCACCTGCCGGAGAATTCCATTTCCTCTTGGGCTGATCTGTGCAACGAGTTTGTTGGCGCCTTCACCGGTGGTCATCAAGAGCCAGGCCAGCCCAGCGATCTCCGAGTCCTCCCGCAAAAGGAGGGAGAAACTTTGAGAAAGTATATCCAAAGATTCAGCCGAGTACACCGCAACATCCCTGAGATCCATCCCGCGGCAGTGATTGTCGCGTTCCACTCAAACGTGCGCAACAGGAGGATGCGAGCCAAGATGAATGTCAAGCTCCGCAAGACTGTCATTGAGCTTTACACCTTGGCGGATAAGTGTGCTCGAGCTGAAGAAGGAAGGCGACTTCCCAGAGAAGAGGCGGGCGTCGAAGTGGATTCAGATGACGACGACGATGCCCCCGACCCGAAGGGAAGGAATAAGACGCGCAACAAAAAGCGCAAGGGAAAAGCAGTGCTGGCCGTCGAGAGCTCCGGAGACCTCAGTACCGGCAGAAAGGTGAAAGCGGAAACCCCCGGCAAGGGAGCTACCGCGTGCGCTGATTGCCGGGAGGCTGCTGCCACTGAGAAGGCCGGGAAATCCGACGGGCCGTACTGCAAGATTCACCGCACCAAGGGCCATGATCTCCAAGAATGCCGATAGGTCGAGCAACTTGTTGAGAAATAGAGGGCCGAGTATGAGAAACGCGACAAGGAAAAAGGCCAAGACGATGCTGCCGGGAAGGGCCGTGGCGGTAGTGGTGGTCGCCGCGGCAAAACCCTGCAGCAAAAGGAAAAACCCGCCAGAGGCCGAGGGAAGAAGGAAACAAATGATATGAGCGATGATGAGGATGATGATGAGGATTCCAGTGACAGGGAGTTCCAGAAGGCAACTGAAGCTATGTGCGTTGACGGGGGATCGTCCTTGCACTCCTCTCGCCTCCAGCTCAAATAGTGGGCATGCGAGGTCAATGCTATGGAACCAACTGCAGAATCAAGGAAACCACTCAAGTGGTCCCACACGCCTATCATCTTTGACGAAGAGGATCATCCTGACCGTACCACTACGGTTGGATGTTTGCCGTTGTTGGTTTCCCCAACAGTCCGCAACCTCAAGGTGTCTAAGATGTTAGTTGACGGTGGGGCCGGGCTGAACCTGTTCTCTCCTAGAGTGGCTGAGAAACTGCAGATCCTTGATGAAGAGCTCGAAGCCACGGGTACGTTCCAAGGAATCAACCACGGCAGGAGCCGACCCAAGGGAAAGATCACTCTGCCTGTGACATTCGGCGGAGAGTTGAACTTCCGAACAGAGAGGATAGTATTCGACATTGCCGAAATCCCGCTGCCCTACAATGGAATCCTTGGTCGCCCAGCTCTGGTAAAGTTCATGGCGGCATCCCACTATGCCTACAATACTTTGAAGATGCCACGGCCCATTAGGGTCATTTCCATCCCATCCGACAAGAAGAACGCGGTTATCTGCGTGGACCAGATGTCTCGCGATGTGGTAGCAGCTGAAGCCATAGAAATCCCAGCGCCTGCCAAGGATACAAGGAAAATGAAGAAGCCTGGCAGGAACACTGGCAAGGACTCCGGGAAGCACGCCTCTTCGGAGTGCGCGGCACCTGATGATGACCTGCTGGAAAGTTCCGCCGGCAAGAAGACCAAGGTCGCCTACCCTGAGACGAAGAAAGTCTCGGCAAGGGAGGACGGCACGGGTGGTACCTTCACCATCAGTGCTACCATTACTGACAAGTAGGAAAGCGCGCTCTTTGCCTTCCTGCGGGAGAATGTCGATGTGTTTGCCTGGCAACCGTCTGACATCCCCGGTGTTCCGAGGGAGGTAATTGAGCACCACCTTGTTATCTGCCCCCATGCCCGAACCGTCAAGCAAAATGTTAGGAAACAGGCCTTGGAGCGGCAACAGTTCATTGCCGAGGAAATCAAGAAGCATGAAGCAGCTGGTCTGGTCAGAGGAGTGTTGCATCCAACCTAGTTAGCAAACCCGATGGTGGTACGAAAGGCAAATGGGAAATGGAGGCTTTGCATCCACTTCACTGACTTGAACAAGGCCTGCCCGAAGGACCCTTTCCCCTTGCCGCGCATAGATCAAATTGTTGACTCCACCTCCGGATGTGACTTGCTTTCCTTTTTGGATGCCTACTCCGGCTACCACCAGATATTCATGAACAAGCAAGATGAGGAGAAGACCGTATTTTGAACTCTCTGCAGCACGTACTGCTTTGTACGAATGCCCTTCGGGTTAAAGAGTGCTGGTTCAACCTTCGCCAGGGCTGTTCAAATTGGTTTTAGACCACAGCTGCACAGAAATGTGGAAGCATACATGGATGACATCGTGCTCAAGACCAAGGGTGAAACCACTCTCATACAAGATCTGGAAGAAACTTTCGCAAACTTGCGCAAGATCAACGTGAAACTCAATCCTAAAAAATGTGTGTTCGGTGTCCCATCAGTCAAGCTACTTGGGTTCTTCGTGTCTCAGCGAGGAATAGAAGCCAATCCTGACAAGATCAAGGCGATCGAGCAGATACAGGCGCCCAAGACCATCAAAGATATCAGATGCCTGACCGGATGTGTTGCCGCGTTGAGCAGGTTCATCTCCAAGTCCGCTGAGCGCGCCTTGCCGTTCTTCAAAATCCTGAAGAAGGCTGGCCCGACGAAATGGACCCCGGAAGCAGACACAACACTGCAAGACCTAAAGAAATACCTATCCTCTGCTCCCACCTTAGTCGGTCCTAAACGGCAAGAGCCGTTGCTGCTATATCTAGCGGCAACGAATCAAGTGGTTAGTGCAGCGCTGGTGGCGCAACGGGGAGTGGATGAAGATTCAGCAGCAGCTGCTGATGCTGTCGGGAGCGAGAAAGAAACTTCCGCGGCAGAGCTCGACACAGGTCCAGGGGGATTTCAACAAATGGTTGACAGCGAGTCCAAGGAAGTGGTAAAGAAGAAAATGATGCAGCGGCCCGTGTACTTTGTCAGTTCCCTTCTACAGGTGGCTCGATCAAGGTACTCCAGAGTACAAAAGCTGATGTTCGGCCTCGAGGAAGCTGCGCCACTACTTCCAAGCCCATGAGATAACATTTGTCACCCGTTTCCCGTTGCAACACATACTGAGAAACCCCGAAGCCACTGGTAGGATAGTTGAGTGGGCACTGGAGTTGTCAAGCTTCGGATTAAAGTATGAAAGCACTTCCACCATTCAAAGCAGAGCCTTGGCGGAGTTTATTGCAGAATGGACACCCACGCCAGATGATGAAGCTCCGGAGACAATCCTCCCTGGCAGAGAGGCACCAAAGGATTGGATCATGTATTTGACGGTGCTTTCTCACTACAGGGCGCTTGAGCAGGCGTGCTCCTCGTCGCCCCGACCGGAGAGCACCTCAAGTACGTCGTCCAGATGCACTTTCCCCGGGAGGAAGCCACCAACAATACCGCTGAGTATGAAGGGCTCCTTGCCGGGCTCAGAATCACGGTAGAGTTGGGAATAAAGAGGATGATCGTCCGAGGAGACTCTCAACTAGTGATAAAGCAAGTCAACAAGGATTATCAGAGCCCGCTGATGGAGGCCTACGTGGAAGAAGTGAGGAAGTTGGAGGAGCACTTCGAATGGCTGCAAATAGAGCATGTGCCACGAGCAGAAAACAACATTGCTGATCACCTATCGAAGTGCGCTGCGCAGAAGCTTCCTGTGGAACCAGGAACCTTTTTTCTCCGCCTCACCCAACCATCAGTGTCCCCGTCTGCGATGTCCAAGAAGAGAAGGAAGCTGAACTCCGGCAAGCATTTCCCGGCAGAGCTTCCCGAAGCCACTGGTAGAGAGGCTGCCGGGAAAAATCCCGTTCCGGTCGACGAGCAGCTCCCTCCCGCAGGACCTCTAGGTCTAGCGGTTGAGACAAGCGCTCCCGGAGGTGTGGAGATGCCCTTGGTCCTTGTTGTCGAGCCACAGGCTCCAACTTGGGCACAACATATAGTCCATTTCCTTCAAACTGGAGAACTCCCCGAAGAGCAAGAAGAAGCCGAAAGAGTAGCCCATCGGTCAAGTATGTACCAGTTTGTCGATGACACCCTGTACAGAAGACGCCCGGACGATGTGAAATTAAGGTGTATTTGCCGGGAGGATGGACTGAAGCTGTTGGCAGAGATTCACGGAGGAGTATGTGGTTCCCACATTGGATCAAGAGCCCTTGCCGGAAAAGCTTTCCGGCAGGGTTTCTATTGGCCCACTACCCTCCAGGACACTACTGAACTGGTCACCAAGTGTGAAGCTTGCCAGTTCCACTCCAAGAACATCCATCAACCAGCGCAAGCCCTGCAAACAATCCCACTATCCTGGCCATTCTCGGTCTGGGGGCTCAACATCCTGGGCCCCTTCCCCCGTGCTGTCGGGGGCTTTGAGTTCTTGTTCGTGGCAACCGGCAAGTTCACAAAGTGGCCTGAGATGGAACCGGTGAGAAAGGTGACCGCACAAGCAGCTATCAAGTTCATGAAAGGGCTGGTGTGCTGTTTTGGAGTACCTAACAGACTGATCACCGACAATGGCACCCAGTTCACGAGCTGTGCCTTCATGCAATATATCCAAAACCTTGGAAGTAAGGTCTCCTTCGCCTCTGTTGCTCATCCAAGGAGCAACGGGCAAGTCGATAGGATGAACGCTGAAGTGCTGTGAGGACTCAAGACAAGAACTTTCGATAAGTTTTGGAAGAGCGGCAAGCGCTGGATCGATGAGCTGCCGGTGGTTCTTTGGTCCCTCAGGACGACACCAAATCGAGCTACCGGCCAGACGCCCTTCTCCCTAGTGTACGGGGCGGAAGCAGTGCTCCCCACGGAACTCATATACGGGTCGCCACGAGTGCTTGCCTACGATGAACTAGAGCAACAGAAGCTGCGGCAGGACGATGCCACGCTCCTCGAGGAAGACCATCTCTGGGCTGCTGTGCGTGCTGCACGTTACCAGCAAGCTCTGCGCCGCTATCATAGCCGCAGAGTTCAGGCCCGAAGCCTTGAGGAACGCGACCTTGTCCTTCGGCGCGTCCAGTCCGCCAAGGGTACAAACAAGTTGACACCGAAGTGGGAAGGCCCTTACCGGGTAGTACGAGTCTCTAGACCTGGCGCAGTCCGTCTGGAGACCGAAGACGGCACCAAGGTGCAGAACTCATGGAACATTGAGCATCTTCGTAAGTTCTACCCGTAAGGCGCGGCTGCCGGGCTTAGTCCCCGGCAGCCAACTTTTGTACAAGCCTTGCCGATGTTGCATGTAACCCTTTGTACAAAGCCAGGCGAAGACCCTGTGCGACAGTAATAAAGCTTGGCATTGCGTCATATCATCATCCTTACATGCTCATTACGCATTTTTATGACTGCAATGTTAGCACCTTTAAGTTATTAAGATTTGCTAGAATGCTTGATGAGACCATAATTTTTGTTACTGTCCTCACCCTACATGTTTTACAATCAAGAAAACAGGGGAAGGAAACAAGAGAACAAAGGAGGCGGCCCATCACGCTTGGAAAGGAGATACTGCCTGGAAAAGATAAGTGTATCACTATTTCCAGTTTGGTACTTCTCGTTTTCTCAAGGAAACCCTTAGTATCTTCCTTATTGTGGTATGTGGAGTCATCCACGTGGAGAAAATCCTTGTCGGGACGAGCCGTCCCCCCTGTCCTTGTTCATGGGGATGACAGTGTCGATACCGACAAGGAGCTCTGCCGGGGAACAACGCCAACCTGTTGCCAGGGGCTCGTCCCCCCCCCCCCCCCACTCCTGGCACTTGTGCTTCGATTGACGACCCGGCAAGCAGCTCCACGCGGTAGAGACAAAACATACTGATGCAGTACAAATAAGGAAGGGAAAGGGACAGTACTTGCGGAAAGAAAATAGCATTCTATTCTCATTCATTTTTGATACAAATGGGTAGAGATTACACTTAAGATTCATTAAAACTTGGCAAGCGCCTACAGTTTTTGACATAAAAAAGATAAGTGCCCCGTAATCCCTTTCTTGTCCCTCTCCTCTCAGGAACTGAGTAGGAAAGGAGCAGAGGGCAAAAGGAGCGCCTGGCCGGGATTCAACGCTTCCCAGCCAGGACCAGAGGGACGCGACCGGCGGAAGGACCCTCCCCCCAGGCAGGGCGGACGAAGCCGACGGAGCGGACAAGACCAACAAGGGGAAAGAAGGCGGAGAGCAGGTGCAGATGGTGGCGCTGCCGGAGCCCAGCTGGTGATGATGGTGCTGCCGGGGAACGCGACGCGTCGGAGACCTCATCCGTGCTCCTGATGCGTCGTAGGTCCCCAACCGCCATCGTCTTCCTCATCGCCACCGCCATCGCCCAAGCTCCGAGCGTGGCGACCCTGGGAACCCACAGAGAGCATGGTCGTCCCCGGTGGCCAAAGGCGGGGAATTCTGTCCCTCGCCTTAGAAGAACACGCGAAGATGAAGAGCTCTCTTCCGTACGCTCCATCCAGAATGCCGCGGAAGGTGAGCTTCACCGCGGTAAATGACGACGCGCGGCGGCAACCGCACACGTGCCCATGGAGACCTTGTAGGCGTTTTCTCTCCATCACCTTGAAGAAGGATTGCGGAGACCATGGATCGCTACGACCCTGCGCCTCCAGCACAGGTCCCGATGCGACAACAACCGCATGGAGCTCCGTCAAGACCAAAGAAGCGGGCAGTGCGGCGACAGGCGTACCGCTGCAGCCGTCCCCGCTGCAGCCACCACGCTGCCCGCTCCCCCATCCAAGACTTCTCCGACCGAACTTCTGTTCAGAGCCATGCACCCATGGCGGGAACCAAACAGAGTTCCGGAGGGAAAGTTCTACAAGCACGCCGCTCGCCTCCTCCCCCTGAGCATTGGGAGGGCGAGCATAGCTCAAGACGAAGAAGGAGAAGGGCGAACTCTATGGGATTGCACTCAAGGAGGAATAAAAGGCTGGATGAGCATCGCCCCTCACGACCCCCCCAATTTATAGGGAGGAATGCGGGGGCTGGCTCTCCTCCACTCCAAGGGTCGCCGCCCATCTCCACCAATTCCATCACCCACGATCACGGGCAAACAGGTAATCGCCCCATTGCTCCAATCCATGGCGCTGTGGTTTCTGCCACGATCAGGGCTTTAAGTCACGAGCGCCCGTCGCTAACTCACCGCTATGCATGCGGCGCGCGTGGCGGAAACGGCCTGAGGTGGTGGATCAGTGCTGGCCAATAAATCGGCAGTTACTCCCTCACATTGCGCGCATGTGCATGAAACTTAGGCCTGACCCAACGGCACTTGGCGAGCACGTGTGGGCCAGTCCCGGGGGCTCCTGTCGGTGCAATAGTACAAGGGTACCCAGTGCCCCGAACGTATGCACAGGCGGTAGAGAAGAGAACCCCGCCAGCAATCAAGACCAAGGCTCCAGCAAGCTCAGCGCGGCAACCCAAGCCTGGGCTATGACACGCCAAGCGTGTCCCCGATGCTGCCGGGGACTAAGACAAATGCACCTTACAAAAGACCCGGCAAGCCGCCCCCCGGCA
This sequence comes from Elymus sibiricus, assembly GCA_039707655.1. Classification (NCBI taxonomy): domain Eukaryota; kingdom Viridiplantae; phylum Streptophyta; class Magnoliopsida; order Poales; family Poaceae; genus Elymus; species Elymus sibiricus. The sequence continues at coordinate 244,881,881 of CM077667.1, read as the reverse complement.
GGCACGAGCCAACCAGCCACCGCTCCACCGCATCGCTACGGCTGTCACTTATCGATGCGGTGTCGAGCCTTCAGGCGGCTAATCAGCTCTCGCTAAGCACGTGGCGACATTCAGGAAGGCAAGTTACACCCGGTTGACACCCGCCCTATGGCGTGTCAAGATCTCAAGCAGCGACCAGCCAAGCGGTGGCAAGGGCTTGCCGGGGATGCACACCCAAGCGCCACCTAGGCAAGTAATCATGGCATTTTGTCCTAAACACCAGAGTTAGGTATGATAGCTCTGCTTAGCTATCTAATCGATGGATAATGTCTGTTTTGCCACTGTGGTAACCCCTTGCACTATAAAAGGAGGCCCAAGGCAACCTAGCTCAAGGTTAGCAACTGGAACCCCCGAACGCTTGTACTCACACAGCCACTCTTCCCCCGGCAGCAGCCCTTGCCAGGGTTAGATGCCTTGCTTTCTTCGTGTTCCTCCAATCAATCCACCAAAAAGCAGGAGTAGGGTTTTACGCTTAGCAGCGGCCCGAACCTGGGTAAAATACCTGACCCTTGATCGTTGCGCCGTCTCATGATCTTCGCTCTTCGTGCAATGTGACCCCCCTTGCCGAACCACAAGGGACCTCTGTTCCCATAGGTGATCATGAGCATCCGTCCACCGACAATTGGCCTCCCAAAGATGAGAGGGGTGTTGGTGATGACGATAGCTGCGATTTCCCCCTCCGGGAGGGAAGTTCCCCCGGCGGAATTGCTCCGCCGGAGGGCAAAAGTGCTCCTGCCCAAGTTCCGCCTCGAGGCGGCGGCGCTTCGTCCCGAAAGTCCTCCTCTGATTTTTTTTCTAGGTCAAAAGTGACTATATACCAGACGACGGGCACCGGAGGTGGGCCGAGGAGGCTACAACCCATCAGGGCGCGCCCAGGGGGGTCTGGCGCGCCCTGGTGGGTTGTGCCCACCAGGTTTGCCCCCTCCGGTAGTTTTCTGCTCTAGTATTTTTTATTTATTCCAAAAATAATCTCCGTAAAATTTCAGCTTCACTGGAGTTGTGTAGAATAGGTATCTCTGATGTGGTGTTCTTGGGTCCAGAATTCCAGCTGCCGGTATTCTCCCTGTTTGAGTAAACCTTGCATATTATGAGAGAAAAGGCATTAGAATCATTCCCCAAGGCATTATTATTCAACAAACATAATAAATAACAGTAGGAAATCATGATGCAAAATGGACGTATCAACATGCACAGGCTACAACTAATTCCTTTATAGCCTCATCATCCACATTAATGGGTATGATGAAGGACTTATGGTAATTCACATCAAGTCTAGTGGACTGAGAGAATACCTTGAGCATATCCTTGAGAGCAAGTAATTGGTCCTTGTCAGCAAGCAAAATGATTAAGGTGTCATCATCATACTGGATAATTGGATAGTCCTGATCATGGCAGGGTATTGGCAGCTGAATGATGCCTCTGGTATGCATATCATTAACTACTGACTACAGGAGATCAGCAGCAAGCACAAACAATAATGGGGAAATAGGATCTCCCTGCCTGACTCCCTTTTTTCATAAAAATTTCCTTCCAGGGACACCATTAAGTAACACTGAAGATGTACCAGTGGATAGTAGTTGTGTCATCAAGCTAATCCACTTCTCATTGAAACCCTTGCATCATAGGATTTGTACAATTGCCTCATGTTCTAGGGAGTCAAAGGCCTTTTGAAAATCCAACTTCAGGATAAGAATGGGCCTCTTGGACTGGTGGCCCTGATGTGAATACTCAAAAGTCCTACCAAAGCAGTCCTGGATTGTTTTGCTCTTGATGAATCCATATTGATTCTTATGGATGCACTGCATGATGACATTCTGAAAACAATTTGCAGCCATTTTTGAAAGAAACTTCAAGCCCATACCAGTGAGAGAGATAGGTCTATAGTCCCCTACCCCTTCAGGAGCCTGTTTCTTTGGCACCAAAGTGATGTAAGATCCATTAATGTTCTCTAGAACTGCTGTGCCATCATAAAAATCCCGAGCCAGTTCATAGAAATCCTCACAAATAAGGTGCCAAGACCTTTTAAAGAAGATCCCATTGAAACCATCAGGGCGAGGAGCCTTATCAACTGGCATATGCTTCACAATATCATCCATTTCTTTCTGCTCAAAGGGTTTAGTCAGTTCCTCAAGTCCTTTAATGGGTGATAGTAGAGATGGCAGATCAAAGCCCATGACAATGCCCCTAGACACCCCCATTCTATTTTTTAAAAATCTCCATATGATTCTATCCATTTGGGAATGCTCAGTGACCACAAATCAACAGCCAATTTCACACTGGCAATGGAGTTTCTCCTGTGTCTCTTAGTGGCCATTGCCTGGAAGAATTTGGTATTTTCACCACCTAGTTTGATGTACCTCACAATACACCTTTTCTTCTAGTACATAAATTGCAAATGCAACAGGTTTTCCACATGGAGTTTTACAATCTTTCTGAAATTAAACTCAGGCCTATACAGGGGCCTGATTTCCTCCCGATTATCCACCAACAAAATTACTTGATTGCATTTGGAAATGAGACATTTTGAGCTTGGACTCATTGATCTACCACTTTTTAAGGTCCATTCTCAGTCTCTTCAGTTTGTCAGCAATTCTGGCAGGTATATGCCCCTTTGATGACTGCTTCTTCCATGACTGCTCCACACACTGCATAAAACCATCAAATTCCAACCATTAATTTTCAAACCTAAATATATTGGATTTGGGAATTGAAGTATTAATTCTGATCATGCAAGGTACATGGTCTGATGCAGTCCTTGCTAGTGGCAACATTACAATCATTGGGTATGCAGATATCCAGTCAGAGGAGGTGAAAAACCAGTCTAGTTGCTCTAAGAGTGGAGAGTCTTGCATATTTGACCATGTGTATGATCTTCCTTTTAAAGGCAATTCCAACAAGCCCAAGTGGCCAATGATTTCATTGAAAATGAACATATAATTTAAATCTCCTCCAAGCAGGTTTCTGTTTTCTATGGACCTGATTGTCGTGGGAACGATTCCGACATTAGAGAGGGGTAGGATAACGGAGCATGATCTATCGAGATGCAAATGGGTGACACGGTGGTTTTAGCGAGTTCGGGCCTCTCACGGTGGAGATAACAGCCCTACGTCTCGTGCTCCGGAGAGGCTTTGTTTTATCTGAGTATGAATCCGGAGATTACAATGTGTGAGAGAAGGGAGAACGGATCTCCATGCCTGAGCTAAATCCTAAGACTAGTAGAGAGAGAGATAGAAGAAGGAACCCCCAAGTCTAGTGGTGGGGGGTGGCTTATATAGAGTGCGTCACCCCCTCACCTCCTATGTTACAAGATGGAACATTAGTGCCATGATGACAGCCCACTACGAAACCTCCACTATGAGTATGATGCTTCGACTGCCTTGTTGGTCTTCGCATAACCGAGTGAGATATATGGCCGAGTGGTTTACCGTCGTCCGAGTGGATGAACATACTCGTCCGAGTGACCAGTATGTATGTATTTATCCGGACCCACCTGATGTGTGGACCCCATGGTATTATGATATTTCGACCCTTCATGGGCCTACCTGTTATGAGTATCTCCGACACTAATGAAGTTGCAATCTCCTACAAAAAGCCAATGCTCTCCTAGAGGGATATGCAGGTTATAGAGACAGCTAACAAAAGAATCCCTTGCTTCCCCTTGGCAGGGTCCATAAACTGTCACAAGGGTCCATTGCTCATTGTTTTGTCTAGAGGTAAACTGTACCACTACAACATACTCGTGTGCTTCCAAAAGATTACCCACAAAGACCGAGGAATTCCATACAACCACAATACCCCCTGAAGCTCCGACAGAAGGGGAGTAGGCAAAACAATCAAACTTCTTTGGGCAAAAACTTTTAATGTTCTTACTATCAAAAGAAGAGCACTTAGTTTCCTGCAGGCATGCAATGGCCCATTGGCTCTCTTTCATTTTTTGCTTCACAACCCTTTGCCTTGCCCCAGAATTTAAGCCCCTAACATTCCAGCATAACACATTCCAATTTCTACTTGAACTATTCAAGGAAATACGAAAGCAAAAGATCATAAAACCTGCTGACATCTAATGTCACAGGCAGAAGTTGGCGTAACACATGTTCTAAAGATATTACACAAAAGAACTCTCCAGTGCAGAGTCTTAAATTATTACATTTAAAGGCATAATTAGAGGCCTGCCAAGCCCAAGTAGCTTCTTGGAGGCTAATCATCAGCAGAACTACTAATAGGATCAAGTGGGTCCGCTGTAAGCGCCTCCACTATGAGCAGTTTCTCATGAATTCCCAAATCTGCTCCAATTTCCTGAATCCTCCTGATTGGAGTCGCCGGTGGAGCAGCACCAGATGCACCAGAATTAGTTGGGCCTTCGAGTGTGGATGATGTCCTCACTCGGAGTAGTTTTTAACTTAGGCGATACAGAGTCGCAGCTAAGCCCCCGAGTGTGGATGATGTCCTCACTCGGAGTAGTTTTTAACTTAGGCGATACGGAGTCGCAGCTAAGCCCCCGAGTGTGGATGATGTCCTCCCTCGGAGTAGTTTTTAACTTAGGCGATACGGAGTCGCAGCTAAGCCCCCGAGTGTGGATGATGACCTCACTCGGAGTAGTTTTTAACTTAGGCGATACGGAGTCGCAGCTAAGCCCCCGAGTGTGGATGATGTCCTCACTCGGAGTAGTTTATAACTTAGGCGATACGGAGTCGCAGCTAAGCCCCCGAGTGTGGATGATGTCCTCACTCGGAGCAGTTTTTAACTTAGGCGATACAGAGTCGCAGCTAAGCCCCCGAGTGTGGATGATGTCCTCACTCGGAGTAGTTTTTAACTTAGGCGATACAGAGTCACAGCTAAGTCCCCGAGTGTGGATGATGTCCTCACTCGGAGTAGTTTTGAACTTAGGCGATACGGAGTCGCAGCTAAGACCCCCGAGTGTGGATGAAGTCCTCACTCGGATTAGTTTTAAACTTATGCAATACGGAGTCGCAGCTAAGCCCCCGAGTGTGGACGATGTCCTCACTCCGAGTAGTTTTTTAACTTAGGCGATACGGAGTCGCAGCTAAGCCCCCGAGTGTGGATGATGTCCTCACTCGGAGTAGTTTTTAACTTAGGCGATACGGAGTCGCAGCTAAGCCCCCGAATGTGGATGATGTCCTCACTCGGAGTAGTTTTTAACATAGGCTATACGGAGTCGCAGCTAAGCCCCCGAGTGTGGACGATGTCTTCACTCGGAGTAGTTTTTAACTTAGGCGATACGGAGTCGCAGCTAAGCCCCCTAGTGTGGATACTCGGAGTAGTTTTTAAAATAGGCTATACGGAGTCGCAGCTAAGCCCCCGAGTGTGGACGATGTCCTCACTCGGAGTAGTTTTGAACTTACGCGATACGGATTCGCAACTAAGCCCCCGAGTGTGGACGATGTCCTCACTCGGAGAAGTTTTTAACTTAGGCGATACGGAGTCGCAGCTAAGCCCCCGAGTGTGGATGATGTCCTCACTCGGAGTAGTTTTTAACTTAGGCGATACGGAGTCGCAGCTAAGCCCCCGAGTGTGGATGATGTCCTCACTCGGAGTAGTTTTTAACTTAGGCGATACGGAGTCGCAGCTAAGCCCCCGAGTGTGGATGATGTCCTCACTCGGAGTAGTTTTTTAACTTAGGCGATACGGAGTCACAGCTAAGTCCCCGAGTGTGGATGATGTCCTCACTCGGAGTAGTTTTGAACTTAGGCAATACAGAGTCGCAGCTAAGGCCCCCGAGTGTGGATGAAGTCCTCACTCGGATTAGTTTTTAACTTAGGCGATACGGAGTCGCAGCTAAGCCCCCGAGTGTGGATGATGTCCTCACTCGGAGTAGTTTTTTAACTTAGGCGATACGGAGTTGCAGCTCAGCCCCGAGTGTGGATGATGTCCTCACTTGGAGTAGTTTTTAACTTAGGCGATACGGAGTCGTAGCTAAGCCCCCGAGTGTGGACGATGTCCTCACTCGGAGTAGTTTTTAACTTAGGCGATACGGAGTCGCAGCTAAGCCCCCGAGTGTAGATGATGTCCTCACTCGGAGTAGTTTTTAACTTAAGCGAAATCAGGTTCGCGGCTAAGTCGTTCACCCACCGAGGGTTATGTTGTATATGTGTCCAGCTGAGCGATGGCGCGCAGAGCGCCCGGGTGATGAAGACGGGCCGCACGAAGTGGCGATACGCGGGGCATCCGAGTGAAGTAGACGCGTCTGGCTGAGTGGCGACGCGCGGGGCGGCCAAGTGATGTAGACGCGTACAGCACAGTTGCGATGCGCGGGGCATCCGATTGAGGTAGATATGTCTCACTGAGGGGCGACGCAAAGGGCGGTCAAGTAACGGCGCGCGGGGCGGCCTAGTCCGAGTCCAGCGTGTCGTCGAGGAGGCGTCCAAACAAGTGATAGTGCGTGGGGCGGCCGAGTCGAGCATGTCGTCGAGAATGGCGCACAGAGGCGTCCAGGTAGCCTTAGAACTTGTTTGTTTGTTGTTCGTCACTCGGACTGGTCAGGCCATACCGATTGGAGATTACTCTAGTGGGGGCACGCTGAGTGCACCCACTTGGTGTAGTCCCCGAGACCGCCGTCGACTGCGGGCAGTCGGCGGGGGTCTGAGAGAACTAAAAATCTTCTTAGCTTGTACTGATCGAACTTGAGACTCCGACTGATTGCTGGTAGTCGGTTGGAGTCTATAGAGTTTGTCGAACTTGAATGTTGTAGCCAGACCTGACCGAGCAGAATGTTTCTTTTTGATATTTCTCTTCCAGTGGGGGCACACTGAGTGCACCCACTGGGTGTAGTCCCCGAGCCTCTGTCTGACTAGATGAGTCTGGCAGAGGATTTAAGTCTTCTAGTGTGGAACTGAACTGAACACGTGAACTATCATGCGCTTGGCGTCGTAAATTTCTGCAATCTGGAGTTGAATCAGTCGGACTGATCTTTGTGCGCTGGGCACGGTAAATAAAGTTAGCCTGGAACTGGGCCAATCAGGTAAATCTTCGTGTGCTTGGCATGTTGAGTGCTTATTGAGTCTTCCTTATATGATTTCTGGATCAAGGTTAAGTCCCCGAGTGTGGATGATGTCCTCACTCGGAGTAGTTTTTAACTTAGGCGATACGGAGTCGCAGCTAAGCCCCCGAGTGTGGATGATGTCCTCACTCGGAGTAGTTTTTAACTTAGGCGATACGGAGTCGCAGCTAAGCCCCCGAGTGTGGATGATGACCTCACTCGGAGTAGTTTTTAACTTAGGCGATACGGAGTGGCAGCTAAGCCCCCGAGTGTGGATGATGTCCTCACTCGGAGTAGTTTTTAACTTAGGCGATACGGAGTCGCAGCTAAGCCCCCGAGTGTGGATGATGTCCTCACTCGGAGTAGTTTTTAACTTAGGCGATACGGAGTCGCAGCTAAGCCCCCGACTGTGGATGATGTCCTCACTCGGAGTAGTTTTTAACTTAGGCGATACGGAGTCACAGCTAAGTCCCCGAGTGTGGATGATGTCCTCACTCGGAGTTGTTTTGAACTTAGGCGATACGGAGTCGCAGCTAAGGCCCCCGAGTGTGGATGAAGTCCTGACTCGGATTAGTTTTTAACTTATGCGATACGGAGTCGTAGCTAAGCCCCCGAGTGTGGACGATGTCCTCACTCGGAGTAGTTTTTTAAGTTAGGCGATACGGAGTCGCAGCTAAGCCCCCGATTGTGAATGATGTCCTCACTCGGAGTAGTTTTTAACTTAGGCGATACGGAGTCGCAGCTAAGCCCCCGAGTGTGGATGATGTCCTCAGTCGGAGTAGTTTTTAACATAGGCTATATGGAGTCGCAGCTAAGCCCCCGAGTGTGGACGATGTCCTCACTCAGAGTAGTTTTTAACTTAGGGGATACGGAGTCGCAGCTAAGCCCCCGAGTGTGGACGATGTCCTCACTCGGAGTAGTTTTTAACTTAGGCGATACGGAGTCGCAGCTAAGCCCCCGAGTGTGGAAGATGTCCTCACTCGGAGTAGTTTTTAACTTAGGCGATACGGAGTCGCAGCTAAGCCCCCGAGTGTGGACGATGTCCACACTCGGAGTAGTTTTTAACTTAGGCGATACGGAGTCGTAGCTAAGCCCCCGAGTGTGGATGATGTCCTCACTCGGAGTAGTTTTTAACTTAGGTGATACGGAGTCGCAGCTAAGCCCCCGAGTGTGGATGATGTCCTCACTCGGAGTAGTTTTTAACTTAGGCGATACGGAGTCGCAGCTAAGCCCCCGAATGTGGATGATGTCCTCACTCGGAGTAGTTTATAACTTAGGAGATACAGAGTCGCAGCTAAGCCCCCGAGTGCGGATGATGTCCTCACTCGGAGTAGTTTTTAACTTAGGCGATACGGAGTCGCAGCTAAGCCCCCGAGTGTGGATGATGACCTCACTCGGAGTAGTTTTTAACTTAGGCGATACGGAGTCGCAGCTAAGCCCCCGAGTGTGGATGATTTCCTCACTCGGAGTAGTTTTTAACTTAGGCGATACGGAGTCGCAGCTAAGCCCCCGAGTGTGGATGATGTCCTCACTCGGAGTAGTTTATAACTTAGGCGATACGGAGTCGCAGCTAAGCCCCCGAGTGTGGATGATGTCCTCACTCGGAGCAGTTTTTAACTTAGGCGATACAGAGTCGCAGCTAAGCCCCCGAGTGTGGATGATGTCCTCACTCGGAGTAGTTTTTAACTTAGGCGATACAGAGTCACAGCTAAGTCCCCGAGTGTGGATGATGTCCTCACTCGGAGTAGTTTTGAACTTAGGCGATACGGAGTCGCAGCTAAGACCCCCGAGTGTGGATGAAGTCCTCACTCGGATTAGTTTTAAACTTATGCGATACGGAGTCGCAGCTAAGCCCCCGAGTGTGGACGATGTCCTCACTCCGAGTAGTTTTTTAACTTGGGCGATACGGAGTCGCAGCTAAGCCCCCGAGTGTGGATGATGTCCTCACTCGGAGTAGTTTTTAACTTAGGCGATACGGAGTCGCAGCTAAGCCCCCGAATGTGGATGATGTCCTCACTCGGAGTAGTTTTTAACATAGGCTATACGGAGTCGCAGCTAAGCCCCCGAGTGTGGACGATGTCTTCACTCGGAGTAGTTTTTAACTTAGGCGATACGGAGTCGCAGCTAAGCCCCCTAGTGTGGATACTCGGAGTAGTTTTTAAAATAGGCTATACGGAGTCGCAGCTAAGCCCCCGAGTGTGGACGATGTCCTCACTCGGAGTAGTTTTGAACTTACGCGATACGGATTCGCAACTAAGCCCCCGAGTGTGGACGATGTCCTCACTCGGAGAAGTTTTTAACTTAGGCGATACGGAGTCGCAGCTAAGCCCCCGAGTGTGGATGATGTCCTCACTCGGAGTAGTTTTTAACTTAGGCGATATGGAGTCGCAGCTAAGCCCCCGAGTGTGGATGATGTCCTCACTCGGAGTAGTTTTTAACTTAGGCGATACGGAGTCGCAGCTAAGCCCCCGAGTGTGGATGATGTCCTCACTCGGAGTAGTTTTTTAACTTAGGCGATACGGAGTCACAGCTAAGTCCCCGAGTGTGGATGATGTCCTCACTCGGAGTAGTTTTGAACTTAGGCAATACAGAGTCGCAGCTAAGGCCCCCGAGTGTGGATGAAGTCCTCACTCGGATTAGTTTTTAACTTAGGCGATACGGAGTCGCAGCTAAGCCCCCGAGTGTGGATGATGTCCTCACTCGGAGTAGTTTTTTAACTTAGGCGATACGGAGTTGCAGCTAAGCCCCGAGTGTGGATGATGTCCTCACTTGGAGTAGTTTTTAACTTAGGCGATACGGAGTCGTAGCTAAGCCCCCGAGTGTCGACGATGTCCTCACTCGGAGTAGTTTTTAACTTAGGCGATACGGAGTCGCAGCTAAGCCCCCGAGTGTAGATGATGTCCTCACTCGGAGTAGTTTTTAACTTAAGCGAAATCAGGTTCGCGGCTAAGTCGTTCACCCACCGAGGGTTATGTTGTATATGTTTCCAGCTGAGCGATGGCGCGCAGAGCGCCCGGGTGATGAAGACGGGCCGCACGAAGTGGCGATACGCGGGGCATCCGAGTGAAGTAGACGCGTCTGGCTGAGTGGCGACGCGCGGGGCGGGCAAGTGATGTAGACGCGTACAGCACAGTTGCGATGCGCGGGGCATCCGATTGAGATAGATATGTCTCACTGAGGGGCGACGCAAAGGGCGGTCAAGTAACGGCGCGCGGGGCGGCCTAGTCCGAGTCCAGCGTGTCGTCGAGGAGGCGTCCAAACAAGTGATAGTGCGTGGGGCGGCCGAGTCGAGCATGTCGTCGAGAATGGCGCACAGAGGCTTCCAGGTAGCCTTAGAACTTGTTTGTTTGTTGTTCGTCACTCGGACTGGTCAGGCCATACCGATTGGAGATTACTCTAGTGGGGGCACGCTGAGTGCACCCACTTGGTGTAGTCCCCGAGACCGCCGTCGACTGCGGGCAGTCGGCGGGGGTCTGAGAGAACTAAAAATCTTCTTAGCTTGTACTGATCGAACTTGAGACTCCGACTGATTGCTGGTAGTCGGTTGGAGTCTATAGAGTTTGTCGAACTTGAATGTTGTAGCCAGACCTGACCGAGCAGAATGTTTCTTTTTGATATTTCTCTTCCAGTGGGGGCACACTGAGTGCACCCACTGGGTGTAGTCCCCGAGCCTCTGTCTGACTAGATGAGTCTGGCAGAGGATTTAAGTCTTCTAGTGTGGAACTGAACTGAACACGTGAACTATCATGCGCTTGGCGTCGTAAATTTCTGCAATCTGGAGTTGAATCAGTCGGACTGATCTTTGTGCGCTGGGCACGGTAAATAAAGTTAGCCTGGAACTGGGCCAATCAGGTAAATCTTCATGTGCTTGGCATGTTGAGTGCTTATTGAGTCTTCCTTATATGATTTCTGGATCAAGGTTAAGTCCCCGAGTGTGGATGATGTCCTCACTCGGAGTAGTTTTTAACTTAGGCGATACGGAGTCGCAGCTAAGCCCCCGAGTGTGGATGATGTCCTCACTCGGAGTAGTTTTTAACTTAGGCGATACGGAGTCGCAGCTAAGCCCCCGAGTGTGGATGATGACCTCACTCGGAGTAGTTTTTAACTTAGGCGATACGGAGTCGCAGCTAAGCCCCCGAGTGTGGATGATGTCCTCACTCGGAGTAGTTTTTAACTTAGGCGATACGGAGTCGCAGCTAAGCCCCCGAGTGTGGATGATGTCCTCACTCGGAGTAGTTTTTAACTTAGGCGATACGGAGTCGCAGCTAAGCCCCCGAGTGTGGATGATGTCCTCACTCGGAGTAGTTTTTAACTTAGGCGATACGGAGTCACAGCTAAGTCCAGGCGATACGGAGTCACAGCTAAGTCCCCGAGTGTGGATGATGTCCTCACTCGGAGTTGTTTTGAACTTAGGCGATACGGAGTCGCAGCTAAGGCCCCCGAGTGTGGATGAAGTCCTGACTCGGATTAGTTTTTAACTTATGCGATACGGAGTCGTAGGTAAGCCCCCGAGTGTGGACGATGTCCTCACTCGGAGTAGTTTTTTAAGTTAGGCGATACGGAGTCGCAGCTAAGCCCCCGATTGTGGATGATGTCCTCACTCGGAGTAGTTTTTAACTTAGGCGATACGGAGTCGCAGCTAAGCCCCCGAGTGTGGATGATGTCCTCAGTCGGAGTAGTTTTTAACATAGGCTATATGGAGTCGCAGCTAAGCCCCCGAGTGTGGACGATGTCCTCACTCAGAGTAGTTTTTAACTTAGGGGATACGGAGTCGCAGCTAAGCCCCCGAGTGTGGACGATGTCCTCACTCGGAGTAGTTTTTAACTTAGGCGATACGGAGTCGCAGCTAAGCCCCCGAGTGTGGAAGATGTCCTCACTCGGAGTAGTTTTTAACTTAGGCGATACGGAGTCGCAGCTAAGCCCCCGAGTGTGGACGATGTCCACACTCGGAGTAGTTTTTAACTTAGGCGATACGGAGTCGTAGCTAAGCCCCCGAGTGTGGATGATGTCCTCACTCGGAGTAGTTTTTAACTTAGGTGATACGCAGTCGCAGCTAAGCCCCCGAGTGTGGATGATGTCCTCACTCGGAGTAGTTTTTAACTTAGGCGATACGGAGTCGCAGCTAAGCCCCCGAATGTGGATGATGTCCTCACTCGGAGTAGTTTTTAACTTAGGAGATACAGAGTCGCAGCTAAGCCCCCGAGTGCGGATGATGTCCTCACTCGGAGTAGTTTTTAACTTAGGCGATACGGAGTCGCAGCTAAGCCCCCGAATGTGGATGATGACCTCACTCGGAGTAGTTTTTACCTTAGGCGATACGGAGTCGCAGCTAAGCCCCCGAGTGTGGATGATTTCCTCACTCGGAGTAGTTTTTAACTTAGGCGATACGGAGTCGCAGCTAAGCCCCCGAGTGTGGATGATGTCCTCACTCGGAGTAGTTTTTAACTTATTCGATACGGAGTCGCAGCTAAGCCCCCGAGTGTGGATGATGTCCTCACTCGGAGTAGTTTTTAACTTAGGTGATACGGAGTCGCAGCTAAGCCCCCGAGTGTGGAGGATGTCCTCACTCGGAGTAGTTTTTAACTTAGGGGATACGGAGGCGCAGCTAAGCCCCCGAGTGTGGACGGTGTCCTCACTCGGAGTAGTTTTTAACTTAGGCGATAGGGAGCCGCAGCTAAGCCCCCGAGTGTGGACGATGTCCTCACTCGGAGTAGTTTTTAACTTAGGCGATATGGAGTCGCAGCTAAGCCCCCGAGTGTGGACGATGTCCTCACTCAGAGTAGTTTTTAACTTAGGTGATACTGAGTCGCAGCGAAGCCCCCGAGTGTGGATGATGTCCTCACTCGGAGTAGTTTTTAACTTAGGCGATACGGAGTCGCAGCTAAGCCCCCGAGTGTGGATGATGTCCTCACTCGGAGTAGTTTTTAACTTAGGCGATACGGAGTCGCAGCTAAGCCCCCAAGTGTGGATGATGTCCTCACTTGGAGTAGTTTTTAACTTAGGTGATACGGAGTCGCAGCTAAGCCCCCGAGTGTGGATGATGTCCTCACTCGGAGTAGTTTTTAACTTAGGCGATACGGAGTCGCAGCTAAGCCCCCGAGTGTGGATGATGTCCTCACTCGGAGTAGTTTTTAACTTAGGCGATACAGAGTCACAGCTAAGTCCCCGAGTGTGGATGATGTCCTCACTCGGAGTAGTTTTGAACTTAGGCGATACGGAGTCACAGCTAAGTCCCCGAGTGTGGATGATGTCCTCACTCGGAGTAGTTTTGAACTTAGGCGATACGGAGTCACAGCTAAGCCCCCGAGTGTGGACGACGTCCTCACTCGGAGTAGTTTTTTAACTTAGGCGATACGGAGTCGCAGCTAAGCCCCCGATTGTGGATGATGTCCTCACTCGGAGTAGTTTTTAACTTAGGCGATACGGAGTCGCAGCTAAGCCCCCGAGTGTGGATGAGGTCCTCAGTCGGAGTAGTTTTTAACATAGGCTATATGGAGTCGCAGCTAAGCCCCCGAGTGTGGACGATGTCCTCACTCGGAGTAGTTTTTAACTTAGGGGATACGGAGTCGCAGTTAAGCCCCCGAGTGTGGACGATGTCCTCACTCGGAGTAGTTTTAACTTAGGCGATACGGAGTCGCAGCTAAGCCCCCGAGTGTGGATGATGTCCTCACTCGGAGTAGTTTTTAACTGAGGCGATACGGAGTCGCAGCTAAGCCCCCGAGTGTGAATGATGTCCTCACTCGGAGTAGTTTTTAACTTAGGCGATACGGAGTCGTAGCTAAGCCCCCGAGTGTGGATGATGTCCTCACTCGGAGTAGTTTTTAACTTAGGGGATACGGAGTCGCAGCTAAGCCCCGAGTGTGGATGATGTCCTCACTCGGAGTAGTTTTTAACTTAGGCGATACGGAGTCGCAGCTAAGCCCCCGAGTGTGGATGATGTCCTCACTCGGAGTAGTTTTTAACTTAGGCGATACGGAGTCGCAGCTAAGCCCCCGAGTGTGGATGATGTCCTCACTCGGAGTTGTTTTTAACTTAGGCGATATGGAGTCGCCGCTAAGCCCCCGAGTGTGGATGATGACCTCACTCGGAGTAGTTTTTAACTTAGGCGATACGGAGTCGCAGCTAAGCCCCCGAGTGTGGATGATTTCCTCACTCGGAGTAGTTTTTAACTTAGGCGATACGGAGTCGCAGCTAAGCCCCCGAGTGTGGATGATGTCCTCACTCGGAGTAGTTTTTAACTTAGGCGATACGGAGTCGCAGCTAAGCCCCCGAGTGTGGATGATGTCCTCACTCGGAGTAGTTTTTAACTTAGGCGATACGGAGTCACAGCTAAGTCCCCGAGTGTGGATGATGTCCTCACTCGGAGTAGTTTTGAACTTAGGCGATACGGAGTCGCAGCTAAGACCCCCGAGTGTGGATGAAGTCCTCACTCGGATTAGTTTTTAACTTATGCGATATGGAGTCGCAGCTATGCCCCCGAGTGTGGACGATGTCCTCACTCGGAGTAGTTTTTAACTTAGGCGATACGGAGTCGCAGCTAAGCCCCCGACTGTGGAAGATGTCCTCACTCGGAGTAGTTTTTAACTTAGGCGATACGGAGTCGCAGCTAAGCCCCCGAGTTTGGACGATGTCCTCACTCGGAGTAGTTTTTAACTTAGGCGATATGGAGCCGCAGCTAAGCCCCCGAGTGTGGACGATGTCCTCACTCAGAGTAGTTTTTAACTTAGGCGATACGGAGTCGCAACTAAGCCCCCGAGTGTGGACGATGTCCTCACTGAGAGTAGTTTTTAACTTAGGCGATACTGAGTCGCAGCTAAGCCCCCGAGTGTGGACGATGTCCTCACTCGGAGTAGTTTTTAACTTAGGGGATACGGAGTCGCAGCTAAGCCCCCGAGTGTGGACGATGTCCTCACTCGGAGTAGTTTTTAACTTAGGCGATACGGAGTCGCAGCTAAGCCCCCGAGTGTGGATGATGTCCTCACTCGGAGTAGTTTTTAACTTAGGCGATACGGAGTCGCAGCTAAGCCCCCGAGTGTGGATGATGTCCTCACTCGGAGTAGTTTTTAACTTAGGCGATACGGAGTCACAGCTAAGTCCCCGAGTGTGGATGATGTCCTCACTCGGAGTAGTTTTGAACTTAGGCGATACGGAGTCACAGCTAAGTCCCCGAGTGTGGATGATGTCCTCACTCGGAGTAGTTTTGAACTTAGGCGATACGGAGTCACAGCTAAGCCCCCGAGTGTGGACGACGTCCTCACTCGGAGTAGTTTTTTAACTTAGGCGATACGGAGTCGCAGCTAAGCCCCCGATTGTGGATGATGTCCTCACTCGGAGTAGTTTTTAACTTAGGCGATACGGAATCGCAGCTAAGCCCCCGAGTGTGGATGATGACCTCACTCGGAGTAGTTTTTAACTTAGGCGATACGGTGTCGCAGTTGTGATGCGCGGGGCATCCGAGTGAGGTAGATACGTCTCACTGAGTGGCGACGCAAAGGGCGGTCAAGTAACGGCGCGCGGGGCGGCCTAGTCGAGAATGTTGTCGCGGAGGCATCCGACCAAGTGACGGCGCGCGGGGCGTCCGAGTCCAGCGTGTCATCGAGGAGGCATCCGAACAAGTGATTGTGCGCGGGGCGGCCGAGTCGAGCATGTCGTCGAGAATGGCGCACAGAGGCGTCCAGGTAGCCTTAGAACTTGTTTGTTTGTTGTTCGTCACTCGGACTGGTCAGGCCATTCCGAGTGGAGATTACTCCAGTGGGGGCACGCTGAGTGCACCCACTGGGTGTAGTCCCCGAGACCGCCGTCGACTGCGGGCAGTCGGCGGGGGTCTGAGAGAACTAAAAATCTTCTTAGCTGGTACTGATCGAACTTGAGACTCTGACTGATTGCTGGTAGTCGGTTGGAGTCTATAGAGTTTGTCGAACTTGAATGTTGTTGCCGGACCTGACCGAGCAGAATGTTTGTTTTTGATATTTCTCTTCCAGTGGGGGCACACTGAGTGCACCCACTGGGTGTAGTCCCCGAGCCTCTGTCTGACTAGATGAGTCTGGCAGAGGGTTTAAGTCTTCTAGTGTGGAACTGAACTGAACAGGTGAACTATCATGCGCTTGGCGTCGTAAATTTCTGCAATCTGGAGTTGAATCAGTCGGACTGGTCTTTGTGCGCTGGGCACGGTAAATAAAGTTGGCCTGGAACTGGGCCAATCAGGAAAATCTTCGTGTGCTTGGCATGTTGAGTGCTTATTGAGTCTTCCTTATATGATTTCTGGATCAAGGTTAAGTCCCCGAGTGTGGATGATGTCCTCACTCGGAGTAGTTTTTAACTTAGGCGATACGGAGTCGCAGCTAAGCCCCCGAGTGTGGATGATGTCCTCACTCGGCGTAGTTTTTAACTTAGGCGATACGGAGTCGCAGCTAAGCCCCCGAGTGTGGATGATGACCTCACTCGGAGTAGTTTTTAACTTAGGCGATACGGTGTCGCAGCTAAGCCCCCGAGTGTGGATGATGTCCTCACTCGGAGTAGTTTTTAACTTAGGCGATACGGAGTCGCAGCTAAGCCCCCGAGTGTGGATGATGTCCTCACTCGGAGTAGTTTTTAACTTAGGCGATACGGAGTCGCAGCTAAGCCCCCGAGTGTGGATGATGTCCTCACTCGGAGTAGTTTTTTAACTTAGGCGATACGGAGTCGCCGCTAAGCCCCCGAGTGTGGATGATGACCTCACTCGGAGTAGTTTTGAACTTAGGCGATACAGAGTCGCAGCTAAGGCCCCCGAGTGTGGATGATTTCCTCACTCGGAGTAGTTTTTAACTTAGGCGATACGGAGTCGCAGCTAAGCCCCCGAGTGTGGATGATGTCCTCACTCGGAGTAGTTTTTAACTTAGGCGATACGGAGTCGCAGCTAAGCCCCCGAGTGTGGATGATGTCCTCACTCGGAGTAGTTTTTAACTTAGGCGATACGGAGTCACAGCTAAGTCCCCGAGTGTGTATGATGTCCTCACTCGGAGTAGTTTTGAACTTAGGCGATACGGAGTCGCAGCTAAGACCCCCGAGTGTGGATGAAGTCCTCACTCGGATTAGTTTTTAACTTATGCGATATGGAGTCGCAGCTAAGCCCCCGAGTGTGGACGATGTCCTCACTCGGAGTAGTTTTTTAACTTAGGCGATACGGAGTCGCAGCTAAGCCCCCGATTGTGGATGATGTCCTCACTCGGAGTAGTTTTTAACTTAGGCAATACGGAGTCGCAGCTAAGCCCCCGATTGTGGATGATGTCCTCAGTCGGAGTAGTTTTTAACATAGGCTATATGGAGTCGCAGCTAAGCCCCCGAGTGTGGACGATGTCCTCACTCGGAGTAGTTTTTACCTTAGGGGATACGGAGTCGCAGCTAAGCCCCCGAGTCTGGACGATGTCCTCACTCGGAGTAGTTTTTAACTTAGGCGATACGGAGTCGCAGCTAAGCCCCCGAGTGTGGAGGATGTCCTCACTCGGAGTAGTTTTTAACTTAGGCGATACGGAGTCGCAGCTAAGTCCCCGAGTGTGGACGATGTCCTCACTCGGATTAGTTTTTAACTTAGGTGATACGGAGCCGCAGCTAAGCCCCCGAGTGTGGACGATGTCCTCACTCGGAGTAATTTTTAACTTAGGCGATACGGAGTCGCAGCTAAGCCCCCGAGTGTGGATGATGTCCTCACTCGGAGTAGTTTTTAACTTAGGCGATACGGAGTGGCAGCTAAGCCCCCGAGTGTGGACGATGTCCTCACTCGGAGTAGTTTTGAACTTAGGCGATACGGAGTCGCAGCTAAGCCCCCGAGTGTGGATGATGTCCTCACTCAGAGTAGTTTTTAACTTAAGCGAAATCAGGTTCGCGGCTAAGTCGTTCACCCACCGAGGGTTATGTTGTATATGTGTCCAGCTGAGCGATGGCGCGCAGAGCGCCCGGGTGATGAAGACGGGCCGCACGAAGTGGCGATACGCAGGGCATCCTTGTGAAGTAGACGCGTCTGGCTGAGTGGCGACGCGCGGGGCGGCAAAGTGATGTAGACGCGTCCAGCACAGTTGTGATGCGCGGGGCATCCGAGTGAGGTAGATACGTCTCACTGAGTGGCGACGCAAAGGGCGGTCAAGTAACGGCGCGCGGGGCGGCCTAGTCGAGAATGTTGTCGCGGAGGCATCCGACCAAGTGACGGCGCGCGGGGCGTCCGAGTCCAGCGTGTCATCGAGGAGGCGTCCGAACAAGTGATTGTGCGCGGGGCGGCCGAGTCGAGCATGTCGTCGAGAATGGCGCACAGAGGCGTCCAGGTAGCCTTAGAACTTGTTTGTTTGTTGTTCGTCACTCGGACTGGTCAGGCCATACCGAGTGGAGATTACTCCAGTGGGGGCACGCTGAGTGCACCCACTGGGTGTAGTCCCCGAGACCGCCGTCGACTGCGGGCAGTCGGCGGGGGTCTGAGAGAACTAAAAATCTTCTTAGCTGGTACTGATCGAACTTGAGACTCCGACTGATTGCTGGTAGTCGGTTGGAGTCTATAGAGTTTGTCGAACTTGAATGTTGTTGCCGGACCTGACCGAGCAGAATGTTTGTTTTTCATATTTCTCTTCCAGTGGGGGCACACTGAGTGCACCCACTGGGTGTAGTCCCCGAGCCTCTGTCTGACTAGATGAGCCTGGCAGAGGGTTTAAGTCTTCTAGTGTGGAACTGAACTGAACAGGTGAACTATCATGCGCTTGGCGTCGTAAATTTCTGCAATCTGGAGTTGAATCAGTCGGACTGGTCTTTGTGCGCTGGGCACGGTAAATAAAGTTAGCCTGGAACTGGGCCAATCAGGTAAATCTTCGTGTGCTTGGCATGTTGAGTGCTTATTGAGTCTTCCTTATATGATTTCTGGATCAAGGTTAAGTCCCCGAGTGTGGATGATGTCCTCACTCAGAGTAGTTTTTAACTTAGGCGAAACGGAGTCGCAGCTAAGCCCCCGAGTGTGGATGATGTCCTCACTCGGAGTAGTTTTTAACTTAGGCGATACGGAGTCGCAGCTAAGCCCCCGAGTGTGGATGATGACCTCACTCGGAGTAGTTTTTAACTTAGGCGATACGGTGTCGCAGCTAAGCCCCCGAGTGTGGATGATGTCCTCACTCGGAGTAGTTTTTAACTTAGGCGATACGGAGTCGCAGCTAAGCCCCCGAGTGTGGATGATGTCCTCACTCGGAGTAGTTTTTAACTTAGGCGATACGGAGTCGCAGCTAAGCCCCCGAGTGTGGATGATGTCCTCACTCGGAGTAGTTTTTTTAACTTAGGCGATACGGAGTCACAGCTAAGTCCCCGAGTGTGGATGATGTCCTCACTCGGAGTAGTTTTGAACTTAGGCGATACAGAGTCGCAGCTAAGGCCCCCGAGTGTGGATGAAGTCCTCACTCGGATTAGTTTTTAACTTAGGCGATACGGAGCCGCAGCTAAGCCCCCGAGTGTGGACGATGTCCTCACTCGGAGTAGTTTTTTAACTTAGGCGATACGGAGTTGCAGCTAAGCCCCGAGTGTGGATGATGTCCTCACTTGGAGTAGTTTTTAACTTAGGCGATACGGAGTCGCAGCTAAGCCCCCGAGTGTGGATGATGTCCTCACTCGGAGTAGTTTTTAACATAGGCTATACGGAGTCGCAGCTAAGCCCCCAAGTGTGGACGATGTGCTCACTCGGAGTAGTTTTTAACTTAGGCGATACGGAGTCGCAACTAAGCCCCCGAGTGTGGACGATGTCCTCACTCGGAGTAGTTTTTAACTTAGGCGATACGGAGTCGCAGCTAAGCCCCCGACTGTGGAAGATGTCCTCACTCGGAGTAGTTTTTAACCTAGGTGATACGGAGTCGCAGCTAAGCCCCCGAGTGTGGACGATGTCCTCACTCGGAGTAGTTTTTAACTTAGGCGATATGGAGCCGCAGCTAAGCCCCCGAGTGTGGACGATGTCCTCACTCAGAGTAGTTTTTAACTTAGGCGATACGGAGTCGCAACTAAGCCCCCGAGTGTGGACGATGTCCTCACTCAGAGTAGTTTTTAACTTAGGCGATACTGAGTCACAGCTAAGCCCCCGAGTGTGGACGATGTCCTCACTCGGAGTAGTTTTTAACTTAGGCGATACGGAGTCGCAGCTAAGCCCCCGAGTGTGGATGATGTCCTCACTCGGAGTAGTTTTTAACTTAGGAGATACAGAGTCGTAGCTAAGCCCCAGAGTGTGGATGATGTCCTCACTCGGAGTAGTTTTGAACTTAAGCGAAATCAGGTTCGCGGCTAAGTCGTTCACCCACCGAGGGTTATGTTGTATATGTGTCCAGCTGAGCAATGGCGCGCAGAGCGCCCGGGTGATGAAGACGGGCCGCACGAAGTGGCGATACGCGGGGCATCCGAGTGAAGTAGACGCGTCTGGCTGAGTGGCGACGCGCGGGGCGGCCAAGTGATGTAGACGCGTCCAGCACAGTTGTGATGCGCGGGGCATCCGAGTGAGGTAGATACGTCTCACTGAGTGGCGACGCAAAGGGCGGTCAAGGAACGGCGCGCGGGGCGGCATAGTCGAGAATGTTGTCGCGGAGGCATCCGACCAAGTGACGGCGCGCGGGGCGTCTGAGTCCAGCGTGTCGTAGAGGAGGCGTCCGAACAAGTGATGGTGCGCGGGGCGGCCGAGTCGAGTATGTCGTCGAGAATGGCGCACAGAGGCTTCCAGGTAACCTGTGTATGCAAAATAACACAAGCTAACATAAAAAATTCTCGAAGTAATTTGATGTTTGTTGAAATGATTTGTGTAAAGTACACCCCTAGACACCCACTGGGTGTGCCAGGTTCTTGCTGGTCCGGAACCAGTAAGAGTCTAAAAGAGTGAAGGATCCGACTGAACTCGTTTTGAGTATTAGACCCAAATGAAGCGGAAGTGTAGTGTTCCGACATGAAAATAAACAACCGAGCTCACAGGTACACTCGGTGGCGTGGCCTCCGAGTGGACGTCATGCGCGACTTACGTGCCACTCGATAATGCGGAAATAACTATTTAATTGAATGCAGTCTGTGAAGAATGACTTAGCTGTCTGACGACGCGTGGGGCGGTCGAGCGAAGTAGACACGTCCGGCTGAGTGGCGATGCACGGGGTGGCCAAGTGACGATGACGTGTCTCGCCGAGTGTCGATGCGCGGAGCTGCCGAGTGATGACGACACGTCCAGTAGAGTGACGGCGCGCGGGGCGGCCGAGTGAAGTAGACACGTCCGGCTGAGTGGCGATGCACGGGGTGGCCATGTGACGAAGACATGTCTCGCCGAGTGTCGATGCGCGGAGCTGCCGAGTGATGACGACGCGTCCAGTAGAGTGACGGCGCGCGGGGCGACCGAGTGACGATGGAGCGTCCGGCAGAGTGGCGATGCGCGGAGCTGCCGAGTGATGACGACGCGTCTAGTAGAGTGACGGCGCGCGGGGCGGCCGAGTGACGATGGAGCGTCCCGCTGAGTGGTGATGAACGGAGCCGCCGAGTGACGAAGACGTGTCTCGCCGAGTGGCGATGCGCGGAGCTGCCGAGTGACGAAGATGTGTCTCGCCGAGTGGCGATGCGTGGAGCTGCCGAGTGACGAAAACGTGTCTCGCTGAGTGGTGATGAGCGGAGCTGCCGAGTGATGAGGACGCGTCCAGTAGAGTGACGGCGCGCGGGGCGGCCGAGTGACGATGGAGCGTCCCGCTGAGTGGCGATGCACGGAGCTGCCGAGTGACGAAGACGTGTCTCGCCGAGTGGCGATGCGCGGAGCTGCCGAGTGATGACGACGCGTCCAGTAGAGTGACGTCGTGCGGGACTGCCGAATCAGACAAGTTGATGATGACCTGCCCAACCAAATGACGGCGCACGGAGCGGCCGGGTCGGGCAAGTGGATGAAGACAATGAGTGGCCGAACGAAGGTTCGTCGAGTGCTAGACCCCTCCGGCTGGAACCCGAATGAATGCAGTCCGAGTTGAAGAGTTCGTTCGGCTGAGCTCTAACCCCGTCCGAGTGAACCTGGACCTGCCCGAGTATATCAATGCGGCGGGGAGGAAGTGCCTTGCATGGGGACACGCTGACGTCTTTGTAGACGAGACCAGAGACGACAACGGGGCGTATGACGCCGGTGGTCGTCGCGCATGCATGCTTGACAAAGGTATCGTACGCAAGGTCGTCAACGACGACGAGCCAAGTGACCCTGCAAGTTAGCAAGTATAGGCACGAAAATCTTTCGCCATACCAGCACTTCCCTGCAAGTTAGCAAGTATAGCCAGAATAGTCACGGAGTTAACGGCATGCATGCATGCACTAATTAATTAGCGCTGAAGCAACGCACTTATGGCCGCAATACTTAGATAACTGACGTTGTAAATCCTCACCAATTTGGCCGCTTAATGAGGCGATTATACCTTGACAAAGCGGAGCCAGCGGGGTTGCCTATTGGTGGGAGTCGTCCTTCCGTTTCGTTTTTTCCCTGCATGCAGTCAATTGACCATGGAAGTGGCCACGTTATGCATGCACTTACGAGGGAGTTTACGAGGCATTGACTCTTTTGATCCCGAACGGCCATCGGTTGCAGGTTGTGGCTGTTTTGCAGGTCGTCGCTGCAGCGCGCGTCCGCCGTGGAGACCGTCGCTGGTGACTGACGCCGGAGGAAGGAGCGATGCGCGCCTGTGCCGCGTCAGGCTTGTGCCTCCACCGTGGAGGCCGAGAACACGAGGCGGAGTCGACAGCCGTGCGCGGGTGCTCAACGACAAGGTTGAAGACGACGATGAAGCGGACGACGCCGGCGGCCGTGCGTGACGACGACGAGGCGGACGGCGCCGGCGGCCATGCGAGGAGGCTCAACGACGACGTCGCAGACAAGGTGCAATTGGTTGCGTAGAGGTGCAGCCGGTTGCTTGTAAGTGCTTGGATTGATGTCTGTTTCCTTCAGCGGGAATCGATCTGCCGCCGGACCAGCGTCTTTTGTTCCTTTGATTCTTGTACATGCATGTATCGATCGACATGAGTGCACGAACGTGTGGACATGCAAAAAAGAAGCAAAAACCAAGTAGCACGTCATCGATTAATTGTTAGATCGTAAGCGGATAGTACTCAGCAGAGAGAAAACTCATGATCCATCCGTTTGTGATCCGTCGGGTGAAGACGTATCTTTTTCCCTTCTTTTGGTGATGCTTCAGTTACTCGCTGCGGAGACAAACAGTATGAACTGTAAGAACAAGAAATTAAACATAGATGAATAAATAAAAAACCATATGCATCATGGCTCGATAAACACCATGCCCCACGGTGGGTGCCAAATGTCGTGGGAACGATTCCGACATTAGAGAGGGGTAGGATAACGGAGCATGATCTATCGAGATGCAAATGGGTGACACGGTGGTTTTAGCGAGTTCGGGCCTCTCACGGTGGAGACAACAACCCTACGTCTCGTGCTCCGGAGAGGCTTTGTTTTATCTGAGTATGAATCCGGAGATTACAATGTGTGAGAGAAGGGAGAACGGATCTCCATGCCTGAGCTAAATCCTAAGACTAGTAGAGAGAGAGATAGAAGAAGGAACCCCCAAGTCTAGTGGTGGGGGGTGGCTTATATAGAGTGTGTCACCCCCTCACCTCCTATGTTACAAGATGGAGCATTAGTGCCATGATGACAGCCCATTACGAAACCTCCACTATGAGTATGATGCTTCGACTGCCTTGTTGGTCTTCGCATAACCGAGTGAGATATATGGCCGAGTGGTTTACCGTCGTCCGAGTGGATGAACATACTCGTCCGAGTGACCAGTATGTATGTATTTATCCGGACCCACCTGATGTGTGGACCCCATTGTATTATGATATTTCGACCCTTCATGGGCCTACCTGTTATGAGTATCTCCGACACTGATGAAGTTGCAATCTCCTACAAAAAGCCAGTGCTCTCCCAGAGGGATATGCAGGTTATAGAGCCAGCTAACAAAAGAATCCCTTGCTTCCCCTTGGCAGGGTCCATAAACAGTCACAAGGGTCCATTGCTCATTGTTTTGTCTAGAGGTAAACTGTACCACTACAACATACTCGTGTGCTTCCAAAAGATTACCCACAAAGACTGAGGAATTCCATACAACCACAATACCCCCTGAAGCTCCGACAGAAGGGGAGTAGGCAAAACAATCAAACTTCTTTGGGCAAAAACTTTTAATGTTCTTACTGTCAAAAGAAGAGCACTTAGTTTCCTGCAGGCATGCAATGGCCCATTGGCTCTCTTTCATTTTTTGCTTAACAACCCTTTGCCTTGCCCCAGAATTTAAGCCCCTAACATTCCAGCATAACACATTCCAATTTCTACTTGAACTATTCAAGGAAATATGAAAGCAAAAGATCATAAAACCTGCTGACATCTAATGTCACAGGCAGAAGTTGGCGTAACACATGTTCTAAAGATATTACACAAAAGAACTCTCCAGTGCAGAGTCTTAAATTATTACATTTAAAGGCATAATTAGAGGCCTGCCAAGCCCAAGTAGCTTCTTGGAGGCTAATCATCAGCAGAACTACTAATAGGATCAAGTGGGTCCGCTGTAAGCGCCTCCACTATGAGCAGTTTCTCATGAATTCCCAAATCTGCTCCAATTTCCTGAATCCTCCTGATTGGAGTCGCCGGTGGAGCAGCACCAGATGCACCAGAATTAGTTGGGCCTTCAGTTTGACGGGTCGCGAACGGCCTGGGCTTGGTCTTCTTCTTCTTGGGCTCGGGCATCAATTCATGAAAGATGGGCTTGAAACCATCTCTCAGCACAGACCCCCTCGTGCAACGCCAGACTGCTGTTTCAACCACTGGTGTTGGCGCCAAAGTCTTTCGAGGCCTACCAACCTTCTTTGGGCAGCGCAGCTATGGAAGTCCCCGGCTCCTGAGGGTCCTCTGCGGCGGGAAAGAGAGCACGAGCAACATGTGCCTTCACTGTAGGGTCATTGGCAGAAAGTTCCTGTTCCTTCCAGGTAAGCAGTGGAACATTATTTTCAAAAGCCATCTCCCAGGATCTCTTGGACAAAACTATTGGAGAGACATGCATAATAGGAACAGAGGCAGGAATTTCAAATGTGGTTTGGCATTTCATTAGATTTTCAAAGGACCTCTCGCAAATGAGCTCTGGTAATGGAGGCCCAAGGGGGACCCTGACCTCCTGAACTGCGGGAAGTTCCACAACTGGCGGCTGATGAACAACAATTGCCCAATTGTTGTTGTCATCCAGATCCTCCAGCTGTGGCATATCCTGCACAGGTTCTTCCTCCTCTTCAAGAATAATCAGAGGGACTTGTGGCGGAGCAACCTTAGAGCTTGAATTGTGGGAGACATCCAGCACCATTGATTCTTGGTCCGGCGCCTGCTCTGGCTCAGGTTCAGGCTCAGCATTCCAGTCCCCCCATCCATCTGCAGCAGCAACATTCTCTTGCACAACTGGCTCAGGCTCAGGCGGTACATCATTCCAGCCCAATGCTGGGTATGGAGGCAGGATGAATGGGGGCATGTCTGGAAACGGCACCCAGGCAGCGGGTGAGGATTGCCATTGACGGACATCCAGTCCTCATCATGTGGCATGTGTTCTGCAAATTGGCTCGTAGAATGTATAGGGGTACTGTCCAAGAGACACGCGCACCACCCCAATCCGCATAATTAGTGAAAACCACATCTCTCGGCACAAGGATTTCCTCTGGGAACGATGACAAAACCAAAGACCGCACCATGTATGGGTCCTTGCTGTTCCAATGATGAAATTTCCCAAAAGTATTAACCGCAACTCGAATATTTTCAGTGTTTCAAAGATCCAACGGAATCCCAAGGAACATAAGCAAACCCTGACGAAAACCCAGAGCCCCGCGAAAACCCTCACCTTCATCATGCTTCATGAAGCGAACAAAGCGATCGTTACCTAGTGGTTGAGGCGGCATCTGAAGAAGAACGAATCTAGAAGCCGCATCCGTGAGCTCAAAGAGACCCACGGCATTGATCCAGGGCTGGGAAGAGCGTACCACAAAACCCTGGTCCACCAGCCAATCTGCAACTTCCTCGCTGGCAAGGCCCATCTCATCTGGCTGGGGAACCGGCATGACTTCTGCAAGAATGAACTCCTCATGCCGCCTCACAATAGGGGTATATGGCGGCACAAATGTCCGCGGCAAGCGAGTAGCCCCACCATCAACAATATGGTGGCCTGCAGGCACATACTACATTCGATTCAAAGGGAAGTTCGCCATCCCAGTTGGGAGTGGAGGAGGAGTGCTCGATGGCGAAGGTGGAGTCTCCGACGGCGCGATGGATGGTGTCTTTGGAGTAGGGCTGATAGGACTAGAGGGAGAGATTAATGCGGAAGTGGAAACAGAGTCCAAGCTTGGTAAAGGATCTGTCAGAGAGATATTCTCGTGCTGAACAGTGTCCTCCTGGGAAGGCGCAGCGCCGGGCTTCAGTGGTCAAACTAGTCCCAAAGCCGTAGCAAATTTGTTACAATCCCGTCTAGTATGACCCACTCTAGAACATCCAATACATCGCAAAGGAGAGGTGAAGTTTTTTGAAAAGTGACCAGGTTTAAGGCATAGATGACACATAAATATTTTCCCCACCATCTCATCAATCAGGTGTTCAAAATCATTTTCAGCAACTGCAGCTATTGGCACTACCTCAACCAATGCTTCCGGCGTTGGTGGGCCGGGCTGGGGGGGGGGGGTACTAGGCCCAATTCTCCCTCATTTGAAGGGGCGAGATTCCCGCCCGAAGATGACGGCGTCCGATGAGTCAGCGCAACCAAATGTCCATTTTGAAAGACCGACGCATCCGCCTCCGTGGTATCAGCGACCCGATCAACCAAACCAATGTGAGTTTCCGAAACAGGACTGCTAACCCTAACCGAAGACGAAGAACCTTCCAATGAAACCCCTGAGCTGGGAAGAAGAGAACCAAAAATGATGGGTGGCCTAGCCACCGTCCAATTCAGCTTCGGAGTCACTTGAGGGCTGATGAGAACACGTTCATGAGCAGAGTACTCATAACCAGCATCCTGGGAGAGAATGTCGATCTCATCTTGTGATGCGGGCGGGATAACGATAGCCCCTACATGCTGGATAATTCTGCATAGTTTCAAAAGAAAGCTTCTTCTTAACAGAACTAGGGCCTTTGAAGGAAGATTTAACTGGTGGTTTATGCATGGCTAGCATTCCCAGAGCTGAACGACGCTTGGATGGACTAATTAAAATCCATTCGGCATCACATTCCTCCCTCCAAATTTTGAGCTCTCTAATCCAATTTGGTCCCGCATTACCCCAGAGATAAAAATAACATTTGAACTCCGAGCAGGGAAAATGGCCTATATTTTGTCGGAATTTCATTTCAATACTGTCCCAGCAAATCCAGGGAACTCGATATGTCCTACTCTCTAGCACAAGTCATGCCGAAATTCACAGGAAATTTCGGCATGACCTTTGCTACAAAGTGGACATATCGAGCGCCTGAAATTTGTCGGAACGAAAATGAATCAACATTCTGGCAAAACATAGGCCACTCGATATCACATGTCCAAAACACATGTACTCCACATATCACATATCCAAATCTCCATCATATTTGAGAAACTACAATACTAGATATACACGAGCAACCACATAGACCATGTTTACTCACTATAGACGATGGCTGTCAAGGATGCGGTGTCATCGATGATCTTTTAGGTGTCGTCAAGCGGCTCGTCGATGGCCTGCACGACATGAGCATTCACACATGAGCATTTATATAGAAAAGTTCAAACTATAGGTCATTATTAAGTTAAGTTAATGATGTTTATTTTAGAGTTAAGTTAATGATATTTATTTAAACATCCAGTTAACTTAATTCTATTTATTGCAAAATTAAGTTAACATAATTTTTATATAAAAATCTAGTTAACTTAATTCTGTTTATTTCAAAATTCAATTAACTCAATTCTATTTATTTCAAAAACAAGTTAACTTAATTTTGTTCATTTCAAAATTCAATTAACTTAATTCATATATTTCTAGGGTTCATAACCTAGTGTTCAAAATTTAAAAACTAGCTAATTCGATTTTCAAAATTAAGTTAACTTAATCCTGTTTATTTCAAAATTCAATTAACTTAATTCATATATTTCTAGGCTTCATAATCTAGGGTTCAAAACTAAAAACTAGCTAATTCTGTTTACTTAATTCAATTTACTTAATTTTGTTTATTTTAAAATTCAATTAACTTAATTCATATTTTTCTAGGGTTCAAAATTAAAAAACTAGCTATTTTTGTTTACTTAATTCATTTAACTTAATTCTATTTAGGGTTAATAATCTAGCAGTAATAACCCTAGGGTTCGTAATCTAGAACAAATTAACACAGAGGGAGAGAGCAGAGAGGTAAGAGGGGAGGGGAGAGGAGGGAAGAGGGGAGGGAGAGGAGTGGCTTACGGGGTTGGAGGCGACGATGGTAGGTCGACAGGGAGATGAAGGCAGCGACGGCGGGTCGACGAGGATGGACGGACGACGTCGATGGGGATGGAGTGACGGCGGCGCCTATAGAGAGAGAGGCAACGACGGTGGTCGGCGGGGATGGAGGAGATGACAGTGGCGCTCGAGAGAGGGAGAGGGATCGAGAGACAGGTGTGGGTGGAGGAACGACTCGAAGGGGATAGGTTAGTGGGGTGAATAACTTAGTAGTAGCGTCGGTCGGGCGGATAGCTATAGCACGTTTCTACCTAACCAACACTACTACTAGTTTTATCATTATTCTTTTGCTTTATTTTTTAATTCTGTAGATAGGTTCAGTAGGTTCAGTAGGTTGAGGAGTGGATTTTTCCACTTCCCGACGAGGTGAACATATCCCGAACAAGCCCCTCAAAGGATTAGCCTCCATAGTAACAAGCAACAATAAATTTCAGCATGTAACAAAAATGTTTCCTTACCAAATTCGACTTACCAAAGGTGTTTCACTCCCTGGCAATGGCACCAAAAAAGAGTCTTGATGACCCACAAGTATCGGGGATCAATCGTAGTCCTTTCGATAAGTAAAAGTGTCGAACCCAACGAGGAGCAGAAGGAAATGACAAGAGGTTTTCAACAAGGTATTCTCTACAAGTGCTATAAGTAAGAGTGATAGACAGTTTTGTAGCAAGATAATTCATAACAAGTAACAAGTAATAATAGTAACAAAGGTGGAACAAGGTGGCCCAATCCTTGTTGTAACAAAGGATAAGCCTAAAAGTTCTCTTATATAATGCAATGCGCTCTCGAGGACACATGGGAATTTCCGTCTAGTCATGTTCATCATGTTTAGTTGATTCGCGTTCGTTACTTTGATAATTTGATATGTGGATGGACCGGTGCTAAGGTGTTGTTCTTACTTGAACGAACAACCAACTTGTGATTACCCCCTCTTGCAAGCATCCTCAACTACGAATGAAGAATTAAGATTTATCTAACCATAGCATTAAACATGTGGATCCAAATCGGCCCCTTATGGAACAACTCATAAATTAGGGTTTAAGCTTCTGTCACTCTCGCAACCCATCATCTACTTATCATTCCCCAACGCTTCCCTTTAGGCCCAAATATGGTGAAGTGTCATGTAGTCGACGTTCACATGACACCACTAAAGGAAGGGCAACATACATATCATCAAAATATTGAACGAATACCAACATCACATGATTACTTATAACAAGACTTATCCCATGTCCTCGAGAACAAAAGTAACTACACACAAATCATGTTCATGTTGAAGATCAGGGGTGTATTGAATATCATTAAGGATCTGAACATATTCCACCAAATAAACCAGCTAGCATCAACTACAAGATGTAATCAATGCTACTAGGAACCCATAGGTACCAATCTGAGGATTTGAGACAAAGATTGAATACAAGAGATGAACTAGGGTTTGAGATGAGATGTTGATGGTGAAGTTGTTGATGAAGATTGATCCTCCCACGATGGACGAAGTGTTGGTGATGACGATGGCTTTGATTTCCCCCTCCCGGAGGGTAGTTTTATAGAATCCAATGTATGTCTAGATGGGGTGGTGATTAGACTACTGGACCAAATAAAACCTAACCTTCTCCCAATTTTAATGGTTGGAAAGTTTTAACAAATTTACAAACTCTAGCACACCCTACACATGCAAATCTACGAGTATAGCAGCGGAAAGTAAATACATGCACATGTAAGTAAAGAGTCAGGATAGGAAGATCAAACGCAATGGGGACTCGAAGATTTTCCCGTGGTTCCGATAGGTGGTGCTATCGTACGTCCACGTTGATGGAGACTTCAACCCACGAAGTGTAACGGTTGCGCGAGTCCATGGAGGGCTCTACCCACGAAGGGTCCACTAAGCAATAATCTTGTCTATTCCACCATGTCTTACGTCCACGAAGGACCAACCTAACTCGGGGTAGATCTTCACGAAGTAGGCGATCTCCTTGCCCTTACAAACTTCTTGGTTCAACTCCACACGAATTGGAGGCTCCCAAGCGACACCTAACCAATCTAGGAGACACCACTCTCCAAAAGGTAATAGATGTGGTATGGATGATGAACTCTTTGCTCTAGTGGTTCAAAAGATAGTCTCCCCAACACTCAATCACTCTCTCAGTGAATTTGGCTTTGGTAGAAGAGATTTATTGGGTGGAAAGCAACTTGGTGAGGCTCGAAATCAAGATTCATATGGTTGGAGAGGAAGATCTTGATCTCAACACATGAGTAGGTGGTTCCCTCTCATAAAATGTCTGCTAGAAGTGTTTGCTTGTTCTGAGTGCTCTCTCTATGATTGAGAGGGAGGTGGAGGGGTATATATTGTTGGAAATATGCCCTAGAGGCAATAATAAAATGGTTATTATTATATTTCCTTGTTCATGATAAATGTTTATTATCCATGCTAAATTGTATTTATTGGAAACTGAAATACATGTGTGGGTACATAGACAACAATGTGTCCCTAGTAAGCCTCTGATGGACTAGCTCGTTGATCAAAGATGGTCAAGGTTTCCTGGCCATAGACATGAGTTGTCATTTGATGATGAGATCACATCATTAGGAGAATGATGTTATGGACAAGACCCAAACTATGAACGTAGCATACGATCGTGTCAGTTTATTGCTATTGTTTTCTGCATGTCAAGTATGTGTTCCTATGACCATGAGATCATGTAACGTAGCACAACGCAGAAAGATGTTTCTGTGGAGCCTACATCAGTTGGAGAGGAAGCTAATGATTGTGATCATGAAACTTTGGATCAAGTTACTATCGAACCTCGTAGGTCGACAAGGGCATGTACTACTCCTGAATGGTACGGTAACCCTGTCTTGGAGGTCATGTTGTTGGACAACGATGAACCTACGAGCTATGGAGAAGCGATGGTGGGCCCGGATTCCGACAAATGGTTAGAGGCCATGAAATCCGATATAGGATCCATGTATGAAAACAAAGTGTGGACGTTGGAAGTATTACCTGAAGGGCGAAAGGCCATTCAGAATAAATGGATCTTTAAGAGGAAGATGGACGTGGACGGTAATGTCACCATCTATAAAGCTCGAATTGTGGCAAAGGGTTTTTCACAAGTTCAAGGAATTGACTACGATGAGACTTTCTCTCCCGTAGTTTTGCTTAACTCCGTCAGAATCATGTTAGCAATAGCTGCATTTTTCGATTATGAAATTTGGTAGATGGATGTCAAAACAGCGTTCCTTAACGGTTTCCTTGAGGAAGAGTTGTATATGATACAACCAGAAGGTTTTGTCGATCCAGAGAATGCTGACAAAGTTTGCAAGGTCCAGCGATCCATTTATGGGCTGGTGCAGGCATCTCGGAGTTGGAATAAGTGTTTTGATGAGGTGATCAAAGCGTTTGGGTTTATACAAGTTTACGGAGAAGCTTGTATTTACAAGAAAGTGAGTGGGAGCTCTATAGTGTTTCCAGTTTTATATGTAGATGACATATTGCTGATTGGAAACAATATAGAATTTTTGGAAAGCGTGAAGGAATATTTGAACAAGAGTTTTTCAATGAAGGACCTAGGAGAAGCTGCTTTCATATTAGGCATCAAGATCTATAGAGATAGATCAATACGCTTAATAGGACTTTCACAAAGCACATACCTTGATAAAGTTTTGAAGAAGTTCAAGATGGATCAGTCCAAGAAAGGGTTCTTGCCTATGTTACAAGGTGTGAAGTTGAGTAAGATTCAATGCCCAATAACTACAGAGGATGGAGAAAAGATGAGAGTCATCCCCTGTGCTTCAGCCATAGGCTCTATCATGTATGCAATGCTGTGCACAAGACCAGACGTCAGCCTTGCCATAAGTATGGCCGGAAGGTTTCAAAGTAATCCAGGAGTGGATCACTGGACGGCGGTCAAGAATATCCTAAAGTGTCGGCGTTCTGGGAACGGGGGTACCCAGACCTGCCTGCCTGCGGCCCAGGGCATGGCCCACCTCATCAACCGAGCACGGCCCGGCGCGACTCCACTCAAGACAAGGCCCTCGCGAGGACCCCAGGCTCACGAGGAAGAACAGCACCAGGGTCAGCAGGGGGTAGGCCTCCCCAGGCCCCCTCCGGAGCGGCGGAGATCTCTATGCGGAACCCAGCCTCAGGAGTCAAGGATGACGCAAGGAAGGACACGCGGGCGCCAGCGCGCCAGGTGGTGCAGTTTCCCCTTTGGTGCAAAGGGGGCAGGGACGTACGCGGGTTCCTAAAGCGCCCCCCAAAGGTTTCCATTCCGGTGCAACAAGACCACGACCACGAGCCCCGCAGGGCAGATGTCATCGCCGAGCCCACCTCTGCATCATCGACAGCTACTTTGCAGGCGAAGACCACCTTTGGACAGGCGGGGCTGTACTCCTGTGCCCCTTCAAATTTGGCCGCTGTGGGATCCCTTCCCACTATTGCGATAAGAGAAGAGGACCCAGACCACTTCTATATATAGAGGCTAGGCTGCACTGTAGAGGGGGACGAGCGACACACCAATGCAAGACAAGGCTGAGAGCCAAGAACACCACTCGAGCGCCCTCACGAGGCTCGAGACCACTGTACTAGTTCATCCACCACACCTCCCCGAGAGGCAATCCACCAAAGCAGGAGTAGGGTATTACGCTTCGCAGCGGCACGAACCTGGGTAAACCACCGTGTTCATCTTCTTCCTCGTCATCGTGCGAGTTCGCCATAGTAACCATCGTGTAGCGGGCTAAGGAGGGCGAAGCTGCAGGGGATCTTCGCACACGCCCCTGTGTTCGAACCTTGAGGGTTTTGCGGTGCCCGAAATCCGACATTTGGCGCGCCAGGTAGGGGGCGTGTCGGAGTCTTCCTCGAGCCAAGCTCTTCTCCCACCTCGCCGCTCCGATGTCTGACGCCCGCCAAGCCCGCGCCAAGCGCCGAGCTGCCCGCGTTGCCCAGACGGCACCCGTGGGCCGCGCCGGCACGCGCTGGTCCCCCTCTCTTGTGGCCAACGCCACCGCGGGCCCGGAGGCCCACGAACAACAAGACTCCTCCCAGCCTGGTCACCACGCGGCACGACGGCCACACCACCACTCCCTCGATCGTTCCAGCTACCGGGTCGTCCTCCCACGTTCGGCCCGGGCCGGCGCGCGGTTCGGGCACACTCGCCATGGCAAACGAGCTGCTCCGCTACTGCCCCGCCCCCGACCGCTACGACGACTGGCTTCGGCGCATCGCGAAGCTCGTCAGTGCTGCCGGCGACGCTTCAGCGCTCTCCTACTCGTTTCGACCCTGGCCTTCCCTGGCAGACGATGTGGCCCACGATGCACCGCCACCCCCTCCGCAACGCTACGTTGACCCCGAGCCCAGGCGTGAAGCGCGCCCGCTCGACCAGCCCCGTGAGCCGCGGGCAAGGGCAGGAGATGAAGTAAGCTGCCAGGTGGTGCCACGGCCGCGCGTCGATGCGCGTGCGCTCCCCGCGTTACCGAACCAGCGTCACGACCGGGCACCACTCGAGGCGGCCCCTCAGGAGCGTCATGACTGGGCCCCTCCCGCACACGCAGCACCAGTCGAGCCGGTGGGGTGCCTCGCCATCGCCCAGGAGCTCCATCCAACCACGTGGCCCTGTAAATTCAAGCCTGACCTACCTCCTCGCTACGACGGCACCCCAGATCCCGCCGAATTCCTACAGCTCTACTCGCTGAGCATCTGGGCGGCCGGTGGAGATGACAAGGTCATGGCATGCTGGTTCCCCATGGCGCTCAAGGGTGGCGCGCTCTCCTGGCTCCTCAACCTCCCGGAGGGGTCCATCACCTCCTGGGACGACCTGCGCAAGTGCTTTGTCGCCAACTTCCAAGGTACCCGCGACTGCGCGCTCACCGTGAACGACCTGCGGCGTGTAAAGCAGCAGGAGGGGGAGACCCTGCACAAGTTCATACATCGCTTCACGACTACACGCCTCAAGGTCCCGAAGGCGTCGGAGGAGGCTATCATCCCCGCATTCACTGACGGCGTCACGGACCTCAAGATGAAAGAGGAGCTCGCCATGAACGACGAACTGTGCTGAGCCCTGGAGATGTTCAACCTGGCGAACAAGTGCGCCAAGGCCGAAGAGGGCCGCCTGTCACTCCGTGAGCCTCCGACAGCAGAGCCAGAGGAAAAGAACACCAAAGCCAAGGAGGCGAAGCGCAAGGCCCCAGCGGTACTTGTGGCCGAGCCCGAGGAGAAGCGCGGCCGTGGAGAGGAACCACGACACCGCCGACTGCTAGGAACTCAGGCTGGTCCATGCCGAACACTTCGGCCGGCGCCCGGGACGCACTGACCGTGGCTTCGGACGCGGCGGAGGCCGCGGTGGAGGCCGTTGGGACAACCGGGAGCCGCGTCAGGGGTGGCGAGACCAGCCTCAGGAGGACCGCTGGCGCGATCAGGCTCGGGAGGACCGCTGGCACGATCAGGCTCGGGAGGACCGCTGGCGCGATGACCCTCCGGAGGGGTCACACCGTGGCCAGCCTCGTGAGGCCCGACCTCGTGAAACCGGCCTACCACCACTACCACCACCACCCAGAAGGAAGGAAGAGGACAGGCAGGACGATGGGGCTGGAGGCTTCCAGGAGGTCAGGGCGGTAGCCTGTATCCTGGGCGGCGCCCAAGCCCCAGCGTCGAACCGCGTCTTCAAGCAGTTCGCGCGGGAGGTGAACGCGGCTCTCCCAAAGCCCGAGGCCATGCGTCCCCTCAAGTGGTCCCAGACTGCGATCACCTTGGACTCGAGGGATCAGCTTCGGTGCTCGGCCATGGCCGGCAGGCTCCTCATGTTGTGCACTCCGACCATCAGCAACGTCCTCGTCACCAAGACCCTCATCGACAGTGGAGTGGGGCCCAATGTCCTCTCCATCGAGACCTTCGAGACGCTCCAAGTACCGTACGACCAGCTCATGCCGACCAAGCCCTTCTCGGGAGTCACTGATGGGTCCACCATTCCCATTGGGCAAGTACGCCTGCCCGTCAACTTCGGCGGATGCAAGAACTACCACACCGAGATCATCTTCTTCGACGTCGCCAACATCCACCTCCCGTACAACGCAATCCTTGGGTACCCGGCCCTCGCCAAGTTTATGGCGGTGACTCATCATGGCTACAATGTCCTCAAGATGCCAGGGAGAGGCGGCGTCATCACCATCGCTCGCGACGAGAAAGATGCCGTCTGCTCCCTCGAGCGCGCTTACCGCGATGCGGCGGCCGAGCGCTCGAACGACGAGGAGGATGCCCTGCCTCGTGAGGATGCACGCAAGAAGAAGAAGTAGCTCCTTCCCGCGGGGTGCCAGGGGGTGGAGCCTCCAAGGGCGGGGCCTCAGGTTCTGCACCCAGGGACGGGGCCCCACCTTCCATCGCATAGGAAAGCGCGCTCGGCGCCCCCCTTGGGTCGGGCTTGGATGCTTCCATCCGGGAGGCCCTCGGCTCGGCTGGTGAGACAAGGGAGGCACTCGGGCACAACCTGAGGGCGCGTCTTGACGCGCGACTGCCGGAGCCAGGAGCACGGCGCGAGGCGCCGAGCTGGCAAGAATCCGTCATCAGAGCGATTGAGAAGCTTCAGGAGGCACATGCCGAGCGAGGCGGGGACTGCCCTGCACCACCAATCGCAGCCGCCATCGTCGGCCCGGTCGACCAGCCGCGCGTCTGCGTCAACACGCTCGCAATCAATAGGGCCACGTCCCAGTGCCCCTTTTGGCCAACGCGCGTTGACCACGGGTGGGTCTACCCGCACAACTACGTTCGCATGCCCTTCGGCCTGGCGAACGCAGGCGTCACGTTCCAGCGCCTGGCCCGGGTCATGCTCATACCATGTCTGGCGAGGCGCGACGAGGAGTTGGAGGAGATGCCCGGGCCGAGCAGGGGTCCCGAGCCCCGGGAGACGACGGGCTCGCGAGGGCCGCACTCATGGAGGTGCAAGATCAGGCTACGACGGCAGCTTCGGCTCTTCAGCGGCATGGCCGCTAGGTGACTTTTTGTTGGTCCTTGCCAGGTAACTTTTTGGTTCACTCCGTTTGAGGGCGCCCACCGGGCCGCATTATCCTCAGGCGACCAGGGCGTACCCCTGCGGCCGCCGCATTTACTCAGATTTCAGTAGTTTCTCATGAATGTGATCGGTTTCCTAACGTTTCACTTTGCCTGCTCGGCTCTTTGCCGGCATGAATGTCGCCGTAACCGAATGGTACTACCTTCGACCGCCTCATGAGAGGGCTGGGCACGGCGTCTGTGCTCGGGTCCGTCCCTGTAGCGTCGCTAAATCCAGTGGCTGAGCTCTGACTGGCGGGCCGGCCCCGCTCACGTCACCTCCTGGGGTCACTGGTGCTTGGCCCCTTCGTGCGATGGTCCTCGGGAGCACATTCGGCGCAGGCTTCTCCAAAATTTGCAGGACGTTGGACGGCGTTATCTACGAGAAGACTCAGGCGCAAACCGCCTTAGAGGTAGGGACCTCGTGAGGCCAAAGCGCCCTCGCGAGCTCCCAGATACGCCTCCCAGTTCTACCGTGCTAGCCACGCGTACGAACTCAAGGGGCTGTACACGCCCGGAGCCCCCCGAGGACGCGGAGGGGTTCCTTCCCACGCAATGTGGAAGCCACAACTCCGTGCTGGCGGTCAACACGGCCCTCCAATGGCTATGCCCATGCAATGTGAAAGCCACAGCTCCGTGCTGGCGGTCAACACGGCCCTCCAATGGCTATGCCCATGCAATGTGGAA
Organism: Elymus sibiricus; assembly: GCA_039707655.1. Classification (NCBI taxonomy): domain Eukaryota; kingdom Viridiplantae; phylum Streptophyta; class Magnoliopsida; order Poales; family Poaceae; genus Elymus; species Elymus sibiricus. Next base: position 244,844,652 of record CM077667.1, on the reverse strand, counting down.
GCCACAGCCCCGTGCTGGCGGTCAACACGGTCCACCAATGACTATGCCCATGCAATGTGTAAGCCCTTCGCTCCGTGCTGGGGATAAACAGCTGAGGGCGCCCCAGCGGCTGCATCCAACCTCAGGAAGGCCCCTCGCGGCCCCGTCTCGCTGCATTCCCCTGGGATGTACGCGCGAGGGGGCTGCATGGGGGCTACTACCGGGCCACCCCTGGTAGACGCCACCTCCCCAGGTCTGCCAAACCTGGTCTTCATGCGCCCCTCTCAGGAGAAGCCAGCGAGGAAAGGTATGGTAGCCGCTCGAACGTCAAGAGGGACTCCTGAGCATCGCGACTCAAGAGCCTCACTGGCCACGTAGCCCCTCACCCCTTGGAACCGTCCTTGGTGATCCGGACGGCCCAACGGCGGCTGAGGTATGCGCGGGCCGGGCCCTGCGGACGCAGAGCTCAGAAGCGCTCAAACCCCTAAGGAGAACGCCGGAGCTCGTATGTCAAGGGGGACTCCTGAAGCATCGCGACTCAGGAGCCTTACTGGCCACGTAGCCCCTCACCCCTTGGAACCATCTTTGGTGATCCGGACGGCCCAACGGCGGCTGAGGTATGTGCGGGGCCGGGCCCTGCCGACGCAGAGCGCAAGGTGTTCAAATTTTTTTAAGGAGGACGCTGGAGCTCGTACGTCAAGGGGGACTCCTGAGCATCGCGACTCAGGAGCCTCACTGGCCACTTAGCCCCTCACCCCTTGGAACCGTCCTTGGTGATCCGGACGGCCCAACGGCGGCTGAGGTATGCGCGGGGCCGGGCCCTGCCGACGCAGAGCACAAGGTGTTCAGAATTTCCAAGTTAACCCTATCTTCACCATGTTCCCTTCATGAGGGCTGCTCGTACGTCAAGGGGGACTCCTGAGCATCGCGACTCAGGAGCCTCACTGGCCACGTAGCCCCTCACCCCTTGGAACCGTCCTTGGTGATCCGGACGGCCCAACGGCGGCTGAGGTATGCGCGGGGCCGGGCCCTGCCGACATAGAGCATCACAGCAAGCAAGAAGGAAACAAGGCGAAGAGAGCAATCACACAGTTCAACAGTTATTACAAGCATTAAAAGTTTCCGCAAATGCAAACAAGTTTAACGCCTCCGCGAGGCACGATGAACGTTGCAGGAAGGAAACAAGGAAGAGGAATTAGGAGGAGCCTCCGCCACCACTCGTCCGGTCCGCGGGGAACTCGTCGTCGACATCGCTGGCGTCGTCTTCTTCGCCGCTAACGCCTGCAGCTTCAGGAGGCGGAGGAATGGTGACGCGGGTGAACTTCTTCACCAGTGCCTCCACGGCGCCCTTCATGGCTGCCGCAGCGCTGCTGCGGACCTCGGGGGCAACTGGGCGGATCACGGAGTCGAAGTTAAACCCTGGCTCGCGAAGGTGAAGGTGGCTGAAGACGCGTGTCGCGGCCTCAGAAAAGAGGTCGCGGCACTCACTCTCCAAGACCCCCTCCACCTTGGCAATGGCGCCCTCCAGCGCCTCGACAAGCTTCGAAGCAAGCTCCGCGAAGCCGCTCTCCGGAGCCACCAGGGGTTCCGTAAACCCTTCCCGGCAGAGGGAGTGAAGCGCTTGGCGAAGCCTGAGCTCGATGGGGGGAAGGGCGCTGAGCTCCGCGGCCTTTTTCTCCTTGGCCTTAGTTAGGGCCTTTTCCCTGGTTTCGAGCCGGGCCTTCTCCAGGGCAACCTCCTTGTCCCGCGCGTCCAGGCGCCCTCGCGCCGCGGCAAGGTCGGCCGTCGCCTGGGACTGCTCGGAGTCCTGATCGGCAAGCTGGGCCTTGCAGGTCTTGAGGGCCTCCTCCTGCTGACGCAGCTGCTCTTCAAGCGCGGACTTCTCCTCCTGAAGAACCTTCAAGCGGGACTCCGCCTCATCACGATAGCCCTACAGCAGACGCCGCGTCGGTCAGCGCCGCCTCGCGGGCTGCCTTGGCAGACGCGGCCTCCTTCTCGCTCTTCGCCACGGCAGCCTCGGCCTGGCCCTAGACCGCCACGACGGAGGCGTCGGCCTGGAGCCACCCCGAGAGGAGCCCCAGGCGCCCACTCGCGAGGCGATCGTCGGTACCCGCGAGGGCGTCCTGAACTTGACCCAGGGCGGTGAAGGCCCCATCCAGGACGTCGTGGCCGCGTGACGAAGGCATCAAGGCCTCCTCCGGAGGAGTCGCCTGCGCGATCACAGGCGACGTCCCCCGGGAGACAGCAGCACGAGGAGCAGGAGGCTCCGGAGGCTATGCAGCGAACGGGCAGGACGGATACAGATGGATCAACGGACGGCTGGCCCTCTGGGGCTGGCCCTCCGGACAGCGGCACCGACGCGGCCTCAAGGGCAGGAGCGACCACGCCAACAGGCACTGAGGGCTCAGGGGGCTCCGCGGCGGTGACCAGGAGGGTCGCCTCGCGAGCCCCCACCCCCTCGGCGGCAGGTGCCTCGTCAGGCGACGGCGGGACGACAGGAGCGGGCGGTGGATCAGAAGACGCCTTCGGCTTGATGCCCGCCTTCTTCTTCCTCATCTTCGGCACGGCGGCGTTCCTAGTTACCAAGCAAAGGAAAATCATCAATACTCAAGCTACCGGCAGGCGACCAAGGCCAGCCGGGTTACTTACTCTTCAACGTCGACCCACTTCCTCTTCCTCTCCGCTCCGACAAAGACGGGGGCGCCCTCACCTTTCTCGGTGAGGGCACCAGCACACAGGGGAGCAGGGGCACTGTCTGCAAGGGCAGCCGCTGGAGGGATCGCCATGGCCCCGGCCTCGCCCCCCTTGCCGGCAAGCTGCGATTCGGGCAGGGGCGAGGCCGGCACCTCAACCGCCTCGCCGGCAGAGGCAGGGCGCGCCGGAGGAGACTCCGCCTCGCGCTTCCTAGGGGTCGCCAGGCAGGCGGACCGGGTGGCACGAGGAGCCGGTCCTAGCCCCCTGAGGACCTTGGCGGGGCATGGAGAACACGCAGTAGAAACTTCACCCACACCGTCATCATCCTCGAGGTCGCGCAAGAGCATGCTCGGCGACGGAGGAGACGCCCCTGCCAGGTCGTCATCCGCTGTCTTCTCCGAATCCTCCCCGCCCGTGGTGTCGCCGGAGGACACCATCACCGGGGAGCCAAGGCCCTCAGCTGGGGAGAGCCCCGGTTCGTTGAAGACAGGCATCGCGGCGACCAGATCGGCGCTGTCGTCGTGGCAGTACAGCGGGGCGTAGGCATCGGGGAGATCACCAGGGTCGTCGTTGAGCAAGGTTGCCACAGCCCTGCTCAATTCCTCGGGGGTTATGCGTGCGGACCGAAGCCTGAGGTTGTCGCCGCTGCCTTGATAGTCCCACAAGGGCCTAGAATGAGGCTGGAGGGGCGCCAGGCGCTGCGTCAAGAACACCTTCACTATCATCCCCCCAGTCAGCTTCCTGGCACTGATATCGCGAGAAATCCGCTCCAGGACGGGCCTGGCCCGAGGGTCGGAGAGCTTCGCGGAGCTCCACGCGGGGGTTTTCTCCGGCAGCCCCTTCGGTAGATCCAAGCTGGGGTTGGAGCTGTTGATATCCATGAAGACCCAGTCGTGCCTGAAGTTCTCCACCTTCTTCCCAGCCTTTAAGAGCATGTTGCCGCTCTTGACCGCGACGAAGGAGACGCACGCCGACCGCTGAGCGCCGTCGTGCACGCGCAAGCTGAAGAAGTGTTGGAAGAGGGCCATCGAAGGCTTCATGCCCACGAAAGCCTCGCAGTAGAAGGCGAAGACGGAAAAGAGCAGGATGGAGTTGAGCTGGAGATGAAGGGCTTGAATCCCATAGTGGTCGAGGATGGCGGTGAAGAACGCGGAGAAACGCGGGACGAGCCCGGCGAAGACGCTATGGAGAAAGAAAGGATAGGCCGACCTGGACGAGGGCCGCTTCTCCGAGGAGCCGCCCCATATCAAGGTCCGCCGGATCTGGAGAGGCCTCAACTAAGGCCGGGATTTGAAAGTAAGAGCAAGCACGCAGAAGCGGAAAGCAGTAATGGCTCGGCGCAGGAAGTCAGGCTTTTGTCGATTCGAGTAGTGGCCGAAGGGGCGTTGGGCGCCCGACATCGACCCCACGACGCGCGCCAGTCCTGGCCCGCAAGCGTTTGGGGCCCGCGGCGCTTCGGGTAGTCCTCAAGCCTTCGCCCGGAAGCCAGCTCGGGCGCGCCTTGGGCCCGGGGGCTACTGTCGGCATTCTGGGAACGGGGGTACCCAGACTTGCCTTCCTGTGGCCCAGGGCATGGCCCACCTCATCAGCCGAGCACGGCCCGGTGCGACTCCACTCAAGACAAGGCCCTCGCGAGGACCCCAGGATCGCGAGGAAGAACAGCACCAGGGTCAGCAGGGGGTAGGCCTCCCCAGGCCCCCTCCGGAGCGGCGGAGATCTCTATGCGGAACCCAGCCTCAGGAGTTAAGGATGACGCAAGGAAGGACAGGCGGGCGCCAGCGCGCCAGGCGGTGTAGTCTCCCCTTTGGTGCAAAGGGGGCAGGGACGTACGCGGGTTCCCAAAGCGCCCCCCAAAGGTTTCCATTCCGGTGCAACAAGACCATGACCACGAGCCCTGCAGGGCGGATGTCATCGCCGAGCCCACCTCTGCATCATCGACAGCTACTTTTGTCAGGACCGGTTTTCCAGGATATTAATTTCCTAGTAAATGGCCCTTGTGCTCACCAGCCCCAGGATTACTGTTAGCTGATGAGACACAATCTTGATACAGAAATCCCAAGCAAAAATACAAAGTCTGAAGTACAAGACCATTGTGGTCTATGAGTACAACAACAGGTTTCTAGTGGTTGATGGCGGAAGCGGTTTGCGGTTCATCAGCGTCTATGGGACTCCATTTCCCACAGGAACAGCTGACCTGGATAACTCCTATCTTCGCGAGGCTGCTATCATCGTTGCCTAGGTTCCGGGCTGTCGTCGTTGCGCTCCTCTCCAAGCAAGAAATCTGGCCAAGACAATAGCCAGGGACAAGCCAGTGAGTACTTTGAATGTACTCGCAAACATTATGAACACAAGCATAATATAACAGATGATAATCATGCACAGAAATATTCAATGATCACTTAGTTAGTCATGAAATAAAATTCATGACGCACGCAAGCAGGTTATTCATATAAAACATGAATAAGCAATCAGAGAATAGAAATAAAATAAACCGATCGGGTGTCTGAAGCGACGCCTCGAAAGGATAATAATATAAGTCATGCCTCAGTCGGGCGTCTGAGCGACACCACATAAAGGGCTTATAAGGAAAATTAATAACAAGCATGCCACAGTCGGGCGTCTGAGCGACACCACATAAAGGGCTTATAAGGAAAATAAATAACAAGCATGCCACAGTCGGGCGTCTGAGCGACACCACAAAAAGGGCTTATAAGGAAAATAAATAACAAGCATGCCACAGTCGGGCGTCTGAGCGACACCACATAAAGGGCTTATAAGGAAAATAAATAACAAGCATGCCACAGTCGGGCGTCTGAGCGACACCACATAAAGGGCTTATAAGGAAAATAAATAACAAGCATGCCACAGTCGGGCGTCTGAGCGACACCACATAAAGGGCTTATAAGGAAAATAAATAACAAGCATGCCACAGTCGGGCTTCTGAGCAACACCACATAAAGGGCTTATAAGGAAAATAAATAACAAGCATGCCACAGTCGGGCGTCTGAGCGACACCACATAAAGGGCTTATAAGGAAAATAAATAACAAGCATGCCACAGTCGGGCGTCTGAGCGACACCACATAAAGGGCTTATAAGGAAAATAATCACAACGAGTATCCAGGAGGTAGAACCGTCCCAAGGATACAAATATTAAAAATGGTTAGTCCACAATAATAATAGTCATAATCATCATTTGTCACATGTCATGATCAATGTTCCGGTTTAGAAGTTTTTCCTCCGAAGACCGACACTAAGACCGACACTTGACCCATCCCAAACTGTAGTCCTTAACCGCGGACACGGCTATTCGAATAGATATAAACTCTGCAGAGGGTGTACTCTTTACCCACAAGTAACGGATTCCTTTAGTCCACCGGGACTAATTCCGATTACAGTCTTTGAATTGAAAACACACCTGACCCGCACACACCAGCTTCACTTACCGGAGTCTGGAATCACCCACGACACCTGTTAAGCAAAACTCTAAGTGGGGAGGCTACAACCTCGACTAGCATGGGATCACAAAATTTATACCGCGCGCAAACTAGGGGAGCTACCCCTTCGGCTCCAACCGAACACCCATGCCCCCGGACCAAGTGACATGCCTACTAGGGGCCACTGGTATCTTTCACTATGGCCTCTCTGTACGGTGTGTGCCAAGAAAGGGGTTGACAACTTACTGGACCGTACCCTATCTGCGGCAGGGACAAGTGGTAGTACGGAACAAGTATGGGGGTTACTGGAACAAGACTCGATCTACGGTCGACTCAGGAGGTTTATGTGTTTCCTGCATGATTAGCATAACAAATATATTTCACTCCAACAGACAGAATCACCACTCATCCTACCTCACCATGCCTTACTGATCATTCTCGTTTTCAACGAAATATCAGTATCACGTTCCTGTCTACCCGGGACAGAGACTTCTTCGGATTCCTTCCGGTAGGCATGAAAGGCATACGAGGGTGAATACTGTCATAAGCATTTAGATTCCAACAGCAAGGAATTTCTATCATGCACTCAAGAGCATAATCACAACGTCACATAAAATAATGCATGCTTCAGTTTAACTTGGTGTTGTAGTCACATTAAACAGCACCCAACAAATATTATACCAGGGTTCAGAATGCTTGCCTTCAAGTTGTGGAGAGGTAGAGTGCATCTTAAGCCTTTCGAAAGTTTTCTCCTCTCTTTAATTCCTATTTTGAGAAATATTCAAATTAACACATAAATTGAAAACAGTACAAAAAGTTGTCTCGGAAAATTTTCAAATAAATATGAAAATAAACTAGATGAAATTGGAGAGAGGTAGGAAAAAGAATCAAATCAATCGGAGTTTTATTTTAAAAGATATAGCCAGTCAAGGTCTGGTCAAAATTCTGTTTTTAATTAAAACAGAAAAAAGGAAAACGGCTCGAGGGGGAATACGCTTTCCAGAACAGAAAACGTATCCCAAAGAAATACGCTTGCGCGAGGAGAAAATCGTTCAGAGCTAAATACGTTAGCGAGAAGGGGAGACGTACTTCTGCGATTACGCTTTCACTTAAGCCAGCGCGGGCCATCGCTGGGTCACTGACAGTGGGTCCATCGGGCCCACTGGTCAGGTTTGACCAGTCGCCCGCGCCTCCTTCCTCCTGTGGCAGAGACGGGGCGCGTCTCCGGCGATCGTCGCCGGCGAACGGCGGCTCCCCACGGGGTTCCGAGGGCGGGGATGGATCAGCGGCTCTAGGGCGATCCTCCCGGTGGTCGAGAGAGTCGCGGGGGCGAAGGGGGTCGCCGGCGGCAAGCTCTGCGGCGGACGGCGCCTTCGGGAGCAGATGGGTCTCGGCCTATGGTGGCTCCCAGTCGAAGCTGAGAGGTGGGGCGGCTCTGCAAGGTCAAGGGGAAGCGGATGGCGGCGATGGAAAGACTAGGGAGGCCCTGCTCACTATGGATTGGACCGGAGTGCGGCGGCGGCCGAAGCTACCGGAGGCGGGGAAGACGGCCTCCTCCAGTCGATTGCTTGCTATGGGGGCTCTAGAGGGATGGCATGAGGTTGTCTGAGGGTCTGCTCGAGCTCGGGGGTCCCTATTTATAGCGCAACTAGGTCGGTTTCCATGGCTGCGGATAAGAATGCCGGCGAACCGCCGTTCTGTTGCTAGCTAGGCGACGCGGCGCTGGTCGGCGCTAACCGACGAGCTTGTGGATAAGACCGCGCTGTGCAAAGGGGCAGCTGGCGAGCTGGGGTGGCCGGGGCGGCGCTGCCAAGGCTGCGGCCGTCCGCTAGTTGCCATGGCCGACCTGACGGCGGCGCTGCGGGGCTCCTGGAGGTGGCCAGGGCAGCTCTGCGACGAGAGAGGGGGTCGGGGCGCGTTGGCTGCGAGCGGGAATGGATCAGGACGAGCGCGGGGAGACGGCAGCGGGACGCGGCGACTCGGGCGCACGCATGTGCAAAACGCGCGTTCTGCTCGCGCCCAGAGCACGCACGCGAGGTGCTCGGCAAAATGCCAATGCCTGCCAGGGGACTCCTCTGCCCACGGGGCTCTACAGGGGTGGATTGTTGGCCAAGGCAAGGCTAGAGGACCAGGTGATACAGCCAGACAAGCTAGTCCCTAATGCAAAACTAGGAGAGTGTCAAAACAGTTCATGCACTCAAGCTGCTCGACAAAATGCTAAGGGCATCCAGAAAGTTTTGCTAGTAACCAAAATTTCCAGATCAAAGTCTCTTTAGATCCACCAGAAGATGGCAAGGTTATCTTGGCCAAACAGAAACTTCCTAGTGCAAGTTTTTGAGAAAACCAAATCTGGACAGAAAAGAAAGGCTATTATTGCATGTTCTTAAAATCTTCTAATGGGTCTGATCTCCTGGACTTAAGATTTTGGTAGGGTTTACTAAAAGCAGGAGAAAACTCATGGGCAATAGGGCACGATAAAATGGGGTTGCAGTAGAAACTTCCAAACTGAACCAGAATGAATATGAGGATGGTTTGCTCAAATTTTCCAAAACACAAGGCTGTTTCCTTGCATAAAAATGATTTAGGAACCTCACATGTCTTCTACAAAGTTTTGTAGAATTTTTAAGTGAAGTTACTAAATGGTTGTAGTGCAAAATGAGGCTCTAAAAATATGAGAAACCATTTTAAAGAAGTAAAGCTTAGGAAAAATAATTATAGAAATATTTCCACTGATCATATATAATGAAAATGAAATGCCCTTGAGTATATACTCAAATCCAAAAATATTTTTGAAAGGTTTCTATCAGGAGGGAAAACTCCATAACTCAGACTAAAAGAGTGATTTTGAAATCAATATCTGATCTAGAAACCAAAAAATTAGTCTCCTGCCAAAATTTTAATTAATAAAATATGGTCAATTTTTTGGGGTGTTACAACACTAACCCCTTAAGAAAAATCTCGTCCTCGAGATTTGCTAAGAACGGTTTCAAGAATATTACTCCTACTATTAAGCAATAAGAGTCTGAAAATCAAAAATCCTGTTCACATGATATGACGAAGCTACAATGAGTGGAGAGATAATTGGTGAACTATAGTGGGTACTGGTGAAGAAATCTACGGCTGGGGAAACCGAGAGATTTCTACTATTGGCTATGGTAAATTTAGAATAAATTTCCAAATTTCCATATTACGCTAGTCGTACCCGAGTGCACCGGGTTCTCTCTGGCTGAGAGGTGGACCCAGGGCCCACTGTCAGTCTCTTCTTCTACCTCTGGCTCTCCTCTTCCTTCTCTCTCTCACGCGCGTCTGCGCTTTCTCCACCTGCGGTGTCTAGCGAGTAGGGCACCTAGGGCCGTACTGCGGTAGTGCGCGGCATGCTAGCTGCCGGCGCAGCGTGCTCTCACCTCGCGGGCCAGTGCGCTGTCGGCACTGCTCGCGGATTCGCCTCCGAACACCGGCGATCGAGCGACGAGTGGCGCTGGTGGACTTCGTTCACCGTACACTGATCTCGAGCTATAAAATGACCGCGGTGCTTCCCTCTTCTCCCTCACACCTGGCCTCGTTTCTTCTTCTCCTTCCTTCCTCTCCATTTTTGCAGGAGCATCGAGACGAGGCCCTAATGGCGGAGGTGATGCCGGACTGGTACATGATCCTGATGTGCGGAGGGTTGGCGGCAATGCTGGGGTTCTCCGTGCTCTTGTGCGCGATGATCCTCGATGATCGTCGTGACGCTGCTGCTCGAGTGTTGGCTCTTCGCGGCGGCGGTGATCACGAGGATTAAGTGTCGGTGTCAAGTGCTAACTGCTACTGCTGTCAGTGTGCTGGAGGCAAGCTGCACTAGAATAATAACCCACAAATTTCTCTTTCAGAAATTGTGGTGTGTCAGTGCGGTGGTCAGCTAGGTGCAAAATGTGTATGCGGTTTTGCAATTAGTGCATGTGGTCGAGTGGTTGTGGCTGTGAGCCTGCTGTTGTGGTGCTGCGTGAATTTAAATTTATGCCACGGAGAAATGTTTGTTGCAAAAACTCAAGAGAAAACCCTCCTTGGAAATTACTGAGGGCGAAAACAGTTTGAAAAAAAAATCACAGCAGTAAAATTACTCACATTAATTGAAACCAACCAGTTTATTCATAGCACAAATTTAGGATAGAACACATAAGCTGCAACACATAAATAAATGCTAGGATAACAAACACAGAAGCGGCGTCTACAACGTAAACGAAAAATGGGTTGGGCCCTGAGAAAATGTCTCCGGCACTGGGACCCATTCTTCTTCTACCGGAGGAAGCGGATTGACCAGTCGGAGAACGCGCCTCTCCTGGTCTGGCCTCAGGGGTCTGCCAATGGCGATCTAAGGATTTAAATCAGCGAGTCTCTGGAGATAACTCATTACTCGCTGGGTCAAATGCTCTTGTGCGATGACGTACTGGGCAAGATTGGCCAGTACTGGGTCCCTCTCTATTCGTCCACCGGGAAAAGAGGCTACTTCTCCGGGTGCTGCACGACTCGGAAAGTAAATATACCCCCTTTCGCTGGCATAGGGTACTGCGAAGCGAAGACGAGCAATTGCTTCGTACGCAGCAGCTTCTATGGCCATTTGCGGAGTCGGCATAGATCTCCCCACGAAAGAGACTTCCGTGGGATCTTGGTTTGGGTTTGCGGGAGGGATGTGTACTACTGCCCAATATTTCGAGGCGGATGGGGTGATCCTCGTTTTGAGCAGCTCGTACTGGGGTGGATGGGTAGAACTCATGGTACTGCAGGTGAAATCCCACAATATCTTAACAAAACTGCGTGGAGTCGCATCTGGAGTTCTCAGATGAATACTAGGGCTCGGCATGTCAAAAGTGGCTGCGAAGGCTGTGCACAAAGTGAGGGATGCCTGGTAAGGTCACGGAGGGCCTCTTATAAAGCAGTGGAGCTGGGTTACCGATCGCGGTGTGGGGGCAACTAGTTTGTCGGTTCTGCTCTATGGGGGTCGGGGTCAATGCCACAGATATACATATCTCACAAAAGTGACGTATTACTGTGGGTATCGTTTGGGGTGGTTCTCGGTAGCTTCGCCCGGGATTTAATATGCAACCATACGCCAACTAACTTATGCGTGGCTACTATACAAACAAAGGCACACAAGCAGACTGCATTCATTCAAGGCGGTTACAAGGTCACACTGATACATGGCGTAGAATACAAAGACTCGGTACTACTCGAGTAACTTAGTCTACCTCGTTAATATCTAAACGAGCGTGCCTTGTGGACGTCGAGGCTTCTCCATGGGCCTCATCGTCGGGGTTTGCTGGATGGGGTTGAGGAGCTGCAGGGTCGGGGTAGCGATGATGACCATCGCGGGGATTGGTGGTCACAATCCCGTTGGAGCGTGTCCCTAAAATGCGACGAAGCTCCTCCGGGGATGCAAATGCATTCCGGTCGGCTGCAGGGGCAGCCCTAAAGGACTCGATCGGCTGTCCGAACAGCACGACTGGGTTGTCGGCGTCGGGCACATCTTCTCCTCTCGCCGGGGCTCGACGGACGAGTTCTCCACGAGCTGCGATCAGATCCAGAGTGACCTGATCAAACAATGCCTCTAGTGCACTTACATAGCGCACCAGATGCAGCAATGCAGGGTCCGTCTCGTGGTCTCCGTTGGCAACCTGGGGTGGCCTACTATACCCATCACGGCTGGGATAGTAGTAGAACGAGCGGCAGTTAACTCTTGGCGACAGGTGCCGGAGTTGAACTATAGCCTCTCGAGCGGCCAGCTGGATGGCTTGTGGCTCAAAGGAAGTTGTCCTTCCGACGAACCTGTAGGGGCGTTCTGGCGCCATACCCCTACCATAGATGTGCACCGTGGCCCAGAATTGACGACTCTCACCGCTCCTGAGCCCTTGGTACACCACATATTCTGGGGGCTCTTCTATTGCAAAGGCACGACGGGTGAGGTTTGCTAGCACGGTCACAAAACCTCCTAGGTTGGTTGCTGTGGTCTCATTGTGCACAATGGGGCCAGGCATCTTGGCTTGGTTCTGGGATAGAGGTTGTGCTGTGCTGGGTTGGGGCTAACGTTCCTTTTATAGAAAAAGGGAACGAAGTCTTCCGTCACACGCTTGCGAATGGGACAACAAAGGTGTCGGTCACGGGTGCGTGATCGACGGGCTAGGCTGATAGGTTGGGCACCGATTGCCAAAAGGTGTCGGGGTCACTGTGTGGCTATCGTATACGAGAAGCTTGGCTGTGGTTAGGTTAGGGCCTAATGGGTGGGTTAACCTAGGTTTATCGACCTGGCTAAGATAGGATTAGCCAATGGTCAGCCTGGCTCTGATACCAAGGTTGTCAGGACCGGTTTTCCAGGATATTAATTTCCCAGTAAATGGCCCTTGTGCTCACCAGCCCCAGGATTACTGTTAGCTGATGAGACACAATCTTGATACAGAAATCCCAAGCAAAAATACAAAGTCTGAAGTACAAGACCATTGTGGTCTATGAGTACAACAACAAGTTTCTAGTGGTTGATGGCGGAAGCGGTTTGCGGTTCATCAGCGTCTATGGGACTCCATTTCCCACAGGAACAACTGACCTGGATAACTCCTATCTTCGCGAGGCTGCTATCATCGTTGCCTAGGTTCCGGGCTGTCGTCGTTGCGCACCTCTCCAAGCAAGAAATCTGGCCAAGACAATAGCCAGGGACAAGCCAGTGAGTACTTTGAATGTACTCGCAAACATTATGAACACAAGCATAATATAACAGATGATAATCATGCACAGAAATATTCAGTGATCACTTAGTTAGTCATGAAATAAAATTCATGACGCACGCAAGCAGGTTATTCATATAAAACATGAATAAGCAATCAGAGAATAGAAATAAAATAAACCGATCGGGTGTCTGAAGCGACGCCTCGAAAGGATAATAATATAAGGCATGCCTCAGTCGGGCGTCTGAGCGACACCACATAAAGGGCTTATAAGGAAAATAAATAACAAGCATGCCACAGTCGGGCGTCTAAGCGACACCACATAAAGGGCTTATAAGGAAAATAAATAACAAGCATGCCATCGTCGGGCGTCTGAGCGACACCACATAAAGGGCTTATAAGGAAAATAAATAACAAGCATGCCACAGTCGGGCGTCTGAGCGACACCACATAAAGGGCTTATAAGGAAAATAAATAACAAGCATGCCACAGTCGGGCGTCTGAGCGACACCACATAAAGGGCTTATAAGGAAAATAAATAACAAGCATGCCACAGTCGGGCGTCTGAGCGACACCACATAAAGGGCTTATAAGGAAAATAAATAACAAGCATGCCATAGTCGGGCGTCTGAGCGACACCACATAAAGGGCTTATAAGGAAAATAAATAACAAGCATGCCACAGTCGGGCGTCTGAGCGACACCACATAAAGGGCTTATAAGGAAAATAAATAACAAGCATGCCACAGTCGGGCGTCTGAGCGACACCACATAAAGGGCTTATAAGGAAAATAATCACAACGAGTATCCAGGAGGTAGAACCGTCCCAAGGATACAAATATTAAAAATGGTGAGTCCACAATAATAATAGTCATAATCATCATTTGTCACATGTCATGATCAATGTTCCGGTTTAGAAGTTTTTCCTCCGAAGACCGACACTAAGACCGACACTTGACCCGTCCCAGACTGTAGTCCTTAACCGCGGACACGGCTATTCGAATAGATATAAACTCTGCAGAGGGTGTACTCTTTACCCACAAGTAACGGATTCCTTTAGTCCACCGGGACTAATTCCGATTACAGTCTTTGAATTGAAAACACACCTGACCCGCACACACCAGCTTCACTTACCGGAGTCTGGAATCACCCACGACACCTGTTAAGCAAAACTCTAAGTGGGGAGGCTACAACCTCGACTAGCATGGGATCACAAAATTTATACCACGCGCAAACTAGGGGAGCTACCCCTTCGGCTCCAACCGAACACCCATGCCCCCGGACCAAGTGACATGCCTACTAGGGGCCACTGGTATCTTTCACTATGGCCTCTCTGTACGGTGTGTGCCAAGAAAGGGGTTGACAACTTACTGGACCGTACCCTACCTGCGGCAGGGACAAGTGGTAGTACGGAACAAGTATGGGGGTTACTGGAACAAGACTCGATCTACGGTCGACTCATGAGGTTTATGTGTTTCCTGCATGATTAGCATAACAAATATATTTCACTCCAACAGACAGAATCACCACTCATCCTACCTCACCATGCCTTACTGATCATTCTCGTTTTCAACGAAATATCAGTATCACGTTCCTGTCTACCCGGGACAGAGACTTCTTCGGATTCCTTCCGGTAGGCATGAAAGGCATACGAGGGTGAATACTGTCATAAGCATTTAGATTGCAACAACAAGGAATTTCTATCATGCACTCAAGAGCATAATCACAACGTCACATAAAATAATGCATGCTTCAGGTTAACTTGGTGTTGTAGTCACATTAAACAACACCCAACCAATATTATACCAGGGTTCAGAATGCTTGCCTTCAAGTTGTGGAGAGGTAGAGTGCATCTTAAATCTTTCGAAAGTTTTCTCCTCTCTTTAATTCCTATTTTGAGAAATATTCAAATTAACACATAAATTGAAAACAGTACAAAAAGTTGTCTCGGAAAATTTTCAAATAAATATGAAAATAAACTAGATGAAATTGGAGAGAGGTAGGAAAAAGAATCAAATCAATCGGAGTTTTATTTTTAAAGATATAGCCAGTCAAGGTCTGGTCAAAATTCTGTTTTTAATTAAAACAGAAAAAACGAAAACGGCTCGAGGGGGAATACGCTTTCCAGAACAGGAAACGTATCCCAAAGAAATATGCTTGCGCGGGGAGAAAATGGTTCAGAGCTAAATACGTTAGCGAGAAGGGGAGACGTACTTCTGTGATTACGCTTTCACTTAAGCTAGCGCGGGCCGTCACTGGGTCACTGACAGTGGGTCCATCGGGCCCACTGGTCAGGTTTGACCAGTCGCCCGCGCCTCCTTCCTCCTGTGGCAGAGACGGGGCGCGTCTCCGGCGATCGTCGCCGGCGAACGGCGGCTCCCCACGGGGTTCCGAGGGCGGGGATGGATCAGCGGCTCTAGGGCGATCCTCCCGGTGGTCGAGAGAGTCGTGGGGGCGAAGGGGGTCGCCGGCGGCGAGCTCTGCGGCGGACGGCGCCTTCGGGAGCAGATGGGTCTCGGCCTATGGTGGCTCCCAGTCGAAGCTGAGAGGTGGGGCGGCTCTGCAAGGTCAAGGGGAAGCGGATGGCGGCGATGGAAAGACTAGGGAGGCCCTGCTCACTATGGATTGGACCGGAGTGCGGCGGCGGCCGAAGCTACCGGAGGCGGGGAAGACGGCCTCCTCCAGTCGATTGCTTGCTATGGGGGCTCTAGAGGGATGGCATGAGGTTGTCTGAGGGTCTGCTCGAGCTCGGGGGTCCCTATTTATAGCGCAACTAGGTCGGTTTCCGCGGCTGCGGATAAGAATGCCGGCGAACCGCCGTTCTGTTGCTAGCTAGGCGACGCGGCGCTGGTCAGCGCTAACCGACGAGCTTGCGGATAAGACCGCACTGTGCAAAGGGGCAGCTGGCGAGCTGGGGTGGCCGGGGCGGCGCTGCCAAGGCTGCGGCCGTCCGCTAGTTGCCATGGCCGACCTGACGGCGGCGCTGCCAAGGCTACGGCCGTCCGCTAGTTGCCATGGCCGACCTGACGGCGGCGCTGCGGGGCTCCAGGAGGTGGCCAGGGTGGCTCTGCGACGAGAGAGGGGATCGGGGCGCGTTGGCTGCGAGCGGGAATGGATCAGGACGAGCGCGGGGAGACGGCAGCGGGACGCGGCGACTCGGGCGCACGCACGTGCAAAACGCGCGTTCTGCTCGCGCCCAGAGCACGCACGCGAGGTGCTCGGCAAAATGCCAATGCCTGCCAGGGGACTCCTCTGCCCACGGGGCTCTACAGGGGTGGATTGTTGGCCAAGGCAAGGCTAGAGGACAAGGTGATACAGCCAGACAAGCTAGTCCCTAATGCAAAACTAGGAGAGTGTCAAAACAGTTCATGCACTCAAGCTGCTCGACAAAATGCTAAGGGCATCCAGAAAGTTTTGCTAGTAACCAAAATTTCCAGATCAAAGTCTCTTTAGATCCACCAGAAGATGGCAAGGTTATCTTGGCCAAAGCAGAAACTTCCTAGTGCAAGTTTTTGAGAAAACCAATTCTGGACAGAAAAGAAAGGCTATTATTGCATGTTCTTAAAATCTTCTAATGGGTCTGATCTCCTGGACTTAAGATTTTGGTAGGGTTTACTAAAAGCAGGAGAAAACTCATGGGCAATAGGGCACGATAAAATGGGGTTGCAGTAGAAACTTCCAAACTGAACCAGAATGAATATGAGGATGGTCTGCTCAAATTTTCCAAAACACAAGGCTGTTTCCTTGCATAAAAATGATGTAGGAACCTCACATGTCTTCTACAAATTTTTGTAGAATTTTTAAGTGAAGTTACTAAATGGTTGTAGTGCAAAATGAGGCTCTAAAAATATGAGAAACCATTTTAAAGAAGTAAAGCTTAGGAAAAATAATTATAGAAATATTTCCACTGATCATATATAATGAAAATGAAATGCCCTTGAGTATATACTCAAATCCAAAAATATTTTTGGAAGGTTTCTATCAGGAGGGAAAACTCCATAACTCAGACTAAAAGAGTGATTTTGAAATCAATATCTGATCTAGAAACCAAAAAATTAGTCTCCTGCCAAAATTTTAATTAATAAAATATGGTCAAATTTTTGGGGTGTTACAACTTTCCAGGCGAAGACCACCTTTGGACAGGCGGGGATGTACTCATGTCCCCCTTCAAATTTGGCCGATGTGGGATCCCTTCCCGACATTGCGATAAGGGAAGAGGATCCGGGCCACTGCTATATATAGAGGCTAGGCTGCACCGTAGAGGGGGACGAGCGACACACCAACGCAAGACAAGGCTGAGAGCCAAGAACACCACTCGAGCGCCCTCGCGAGGCTTGAGACCACTGTACTAGTTCATCCACCACACCTCCCCGAGAGGCAATCCACCAAAGCAGGAGTAGGGTATTACGTTTCGCAGCGGCCCGAACCTGGGTAAACCACCATGTTCATCTTCTTCCTCGTCATCGTGCGAGTTCGCTGTAGTAACCATCGTGTAGCGGGCTAAGGAGGGCAAAGCTGCAGGGGATCTTCGCACACGCCCATGTGTTCGAACCTTGAGGGTTTTGCGGAGCCCGAAATCTGACATAAAGTACCTGAAAAGGACAAAGGAAATGTTTCTCATTTATGGAGGTGATCAAGAGCTCGTCGTAAAGGGTTACGTCGATGCAAGCTTTGACACTGATCTGGATGACTCTAAGTCTCAAACCGTATACGTATTTATTCTCAATGGAGGAGCGGTAAGCTGGTGCAGTTCCAAGCAAAGCGTGGTAGCTGATTCTACATGCGAAGCTGAGTACATAGCTGCCTCGGAGGCGGCAAAGGAATGTGTCTGGATAAAGCAGTTCATGACGGATCTTGGAGTAGTACCTAGTGCACTAAACCCAATGACCCTGTTCTGTGACAACACTGGTGCCATTGCTCTAGCCAAGGAACCAAGGTTTCACAAGAGGACCAGACACATAAAGCGACACTTCAACTCCATCCGCGATTACATCTAGGGAGGAGACATGAGTATTTGCAAAGTACACACGGATCATAATGTTGCAGATCCGTTGGCTAAGCCTCTTCCACGAGGGAAACATGATCAACACCAGAACTGTATGGGTGTTAGATTCATTACAATGTAAATCACATAGTGATGTGAGCTAGATTATTGACTCTAGTACAAGTGGGAGACTATTGGAAATATGCCCTAGAGGCAATAATAAAATGGTTATTATTATATTTCCTTGTTCATGATAAATGTTTATTATCCATGCTAAATTGTATTGATTGGAAACTCAAATACATGTGTGGGTACATAGACAACAATGTGTCCCTAGTAAGCCTCTGATGGACTAGCTCGTTGATCAAAGATGGTCAAGGTTTCCTAGCCATAGACATGAGTTGTCATTTGATGATGAGATCACATCATTAGGAGAATGATGTGATGGACAAGACCCAAACTATGAACGTAGCATATGATCGTGTCAGTTTATTGCTATTGTTTTCTGCATGCCAAGTATATATTCCTATGACCATGAGATCATGTAACTCGCTGACACCGGAGGAGTACCTTGTGTGTATCAAACGTCACAACATAACTGGGTGACTATAAAGATGCTCTACAGGTATCTCCGAGGATGTCTATTGAGTTGGCATGGATCAAGACTGGGATTTGTTACTCTGTGTGACGGAGAGATATCTCAGGGCCCACTCGGTAATACAACATCACAATGAGCCTTGCAAGAAAAGTGACTAAGGTGTTAGCCACGGGATCTTGTATTACGGAACGAGTAAAGAGACTTTCCGGTAACGAGATTGAACTAGGTATGGAGATACCGACGATCGGATCTCGGGCAAGTAACATACCGATGAACAAAGGGAACAACGTCCGGGATTAACTGAATCCTTGCCATAGAGGTTCAACCGATAAAGATCTTCGTAGAATATGTAGGAATCAATATGGGCATCCAGGTCCCACTATTGGTTATTTACCGTAGAGGTGTCTCGGTCATGTCTACATAGTTCTCGAACCCGCAGGGTCTGCACACTTAAGGTTCGATGACGTTTCGGTATTATTGATTTATGTATGTTCGTGACCAAAGGTTGTTCGGAGTCCCGGATTTGATCCCGGACGTCACGAGGAGTTCCGGAATGGTCCGGAGGTAAAGATTTATATATGGGAAGTCATATTTTGGCGACCGGAAAAGTTTCGGGTTTTTCCGGTATTGGACCGGGAAGCTTCTAGAAGGTTCTGGAAACTTCCAGAGGAGTCCGGAAGTCCACCAAGAGTTCCACCACGTCCCAAGGGTTTGCATGGGCTGAGGGGAGGCGCCCTGGCCTTATTGGGCCTGGCGCACAAGTCCCTCAAGGCCCATGTGGCTTGGGAGAGGTGGAAAGTCCACCTGTTTATGGAAAGGGAGGGAATTGGACTAGGAGTCCAACTCCTCCCCCTTGGCTGCGCCCTAGGGCTTGGAGGTACTGATCTCCATGCCCCTCCACCTATATATAGAGGGGAGGGGTCGCCCCAAGAGCACACACGAAGCCCTTGGCACCCCTCTCTCTCCCTAGATCGTTTTCTCCTCCATTCGCGGTTTCAGTAGTGCTAGGCGTAGCCCTGCCCGGATAGCACCACCACCACCGCCACAACACCGTCGTGTTGCCGGAGAACTCATCTACCTCTCTGCTCTCCCTTGCTAGATCAAGGAGGCGGAGATCGTCATCGAACTGTACGTGTTCTGAACGTGGAGGTGCCGTCCGTTCGGCGCTAGTTTGTGATTGGATCGCGGGACGGCTTGCGATTTGGATCACGAAGACGTTCGACTACATCATCCGCGTTTCTTAATGCTTCCCGCTTAGCGATCTACAAGGGTATGCAGATCCGATCTCCCCTCTCGTAGATGCTCATCTCTATGGATAGATCTTGTATGTGCGTAGGAAATTTTTTGTTTCCCATGCAACGTTCCCCAACATATATATCCATCTCCAAAAATCCAACCGTTACAACATTATTGCCCAACTTGGTGGAACTGAAGTGTAAACTCGGTTGCACCGACTAGTGCAAAATGTCCTAACTTTTGGCGTTTCGGTGAGACCAATATACAACATCACGGTGAGTCCGATTCGGTTGACCTAGGCAGTTCCAGTGACTCGGTGGCACCGAAATGAAGAACTCGGAAATTTCAATTTTTGTCGAATATATACTATGGAGGTGGTCACTGCTTTTCGATTGGTTTGGCTTGGGTTCTGTCTAAGGGAAACTCGGTGTGGCCGAAATGTGGAAAGTTGGTGGCACCGAATTTGACTTTAGGGTTTGGGACAGAATATTTGTGGGAGAAATGTTGAGGCTTTTTGTGGCTAATCTCTAAGCACTTTGAGCAACCAGATCATCATAGATACCTCATCCCCTTTCAATAGAATTGGGTTTACTATGGACTCAAGTATGATTCCTCACATAAAGATAAAATGTAGAGTTTTGAAGCTTTTGGCAATTGATGTTCCATGCATTTAGGGAATCTCCTCACAATCCTAGCCAATCCATTCATTGAACTTTTCCTAAAATATACTTGATTAGTTCATTAGTCCAATGAAATATATGTTGTTATTAATTACCAAAACAACCTAGGGAGAAGTTGTGCTTTAAAGTTTCCCTGAAGGAATCACTCTACCGGAGAGCAAAAGTGCTCCCGTCCAAGTTCTGCCTCGATACGGCGGCACTTCGTCCCGAAAGTATCCTCTTGATTTTTTCCAGGTCAAAACCCATCATATAGCAGAAGAGGGGCACCGGGGGCACCCTGTGGGGCCCATGAGGAAACAGGGTGTGCCCGGGGTGTGGACATGCCCTTTTGCCTTGTGAGTGACAAGTGGCCCCCTCTGGTATTTCTTGGCTCCGGTATTTTTTTATATTCCAAAAAATGCTTCATAAAATTTCATGTCATTTGGAGTCCAGCAGAATATGTATATTTGATGTAGCTTTTTCAGGTCCAGAATTGCAGCTGCCGGTAATGTTCCTCTCCATGTAATCCTTGTAAATTCAGAGATAAAAGGCATTGAAATTTTATCATAAAGTGGAAAAATGACCAAAACAAATATAAATAACATTAGGAAATCAGGATGCAAAATGGACGTATCACTGCCAGAAAGAAAGGAGGGACTTCATGTTCCACTCAGCAGGTTAATGTTGTTGTTTGCCTCATGGAGGTCCGTACGGATCCATCCTACCTGCTACTGGAGCTATTGAAACTCAAAACCGGGCACAAAATCTTGAGGCTGCACATCTTGGATATGTGGGGCAGCCTGTGGTGGAAAGTTCGGTGCTTGCTGAGGGGCATTGCCCCATGCATCCCAACCGGGGGCCGAACCTGCTACTGCAGCATCCCAGTCTGGAGCGGGTTCGGGTTAAGAAATGTTCCTGAAACCAGCCTCGTGGCGGTACTCATTGATCTCGTCAATAGAGAGCACCCACATATCAAGCGTAGAAACACTAAATGCTTACCGCAAGGGCAAGCAGACATCAATAGTGTGTGAGTTAGGTATGGGGCATTTGTAGCAATTGTCCCCCTACACGGGCCCAATGAAGTGAGTGTTGATCATAATCCTACGGTTCAGTGTCGTTGGACCTGGGACGTGTTGCATAGCATCAAGATCGAGGCCAAAGTGCTCAACAAGCTGAGTCACTAGGCCTCCCAAAACAATAGTACCCCTTGGCTGCTTGTGCTGCCTACGAGGTGATGCATAAGAAAATCTCCCAAGTTAGGCTTGCGGGTGTAGTTGGGCTGGAGCGCTGCATGGAGCACACACAAGTCATAGCTTGACATGCCCCCCAATGTTCTCCCTACTAAAAACAGTGTTGGCAAAGAAAATCATGAAGTAGCGAATCGCGGGGTTTTCGATGCTTGATACCTTCCTCCCAGAGAGGTCATGTTAATCGTTGACGGAGATGAGCTCCCATGAACCCAACACGTCAGCAACCGACGTGCCCCTAGTTTCGAGAACCCCTTGTTTCTCGAAATTGAAGGCACTGCAGAACTGTTCCAGTGTCATGGTGCGCTGGACTCCTCCGAGCGTGAATAAGCAAATCGGTGCCACCCACAAATCATCGAGAGTGTGGGAGAAGGTGGAGAGGAGCTCCACGGTGATGTTAAGGTACGTGAGGTAAAAGAAGTTGCTGAAAACTCCCATCCCAACGTTGTCCGCAAGCCCTGTGAATTCGTTGTGAAGCCCTTGGGATTCCAAGAACGTGTCACACGTCCACTTCATGGGGGTCATCCCCCGGTTGTTCACACATTGGAAGTCCTTGTTCACAACAGCACGGAGTTCACCTCCGTCGTTCCGGGCACTCTTAGAGTGTGAACCCATAACCTTCTTCACCGCGACAATTGCTGATCTCATCATCACACGACAAAAAAATGTAAGTTTAACGTGGGGATCGAGTTATAATACTACCTAAGATCGATTCTAACCTATTACTTTAAATCCTAATGTCCAAATCGACCGGAAATCAAAAATATTATGCATCTCATCTAGCATATGAACATTGATGAAACCACTACAAAAACCTCCAAATAAACCATGGATCGAAGGAGAAACTCATCGAGGATGAAGATACATGGATGAAACAAATGAAATCTGCGAATAAACAAAGGTTTTGGGAGATTTTTGTTAGGGTTTGAGAGAGAGATGTGAGAGTTTGGGCGTTGGGAGGAAGAGGAAGAAGACCTCCAACGTCGGTGGCTCATTTTTATGAAAGTTCAGACGAAACGGGCACTCATACGAGCGCGGGCGCTCGTATGGAACATCGTCTCACTTTCAAATCAGCCACTCTAGGGTTTACATACCTGAAACAAGCCCGCACGCACTCGTTTGGAACGCCATCGTCAAACCCGCTTATTCGAAGCCTTGTCGGGCACAGGGCGAAATAGGTGCTCGGACGGGCGTTGGCGCTCGTCTGAAAGGCCGTCTTTCTCTCTGTTCCCGCGGACGCTCCTGGTCGAAATGTCAAACGACCGCGCAAATGGACGCTTGCCCTTGTTTGGAACACTATCGTCAATTCTGTAAGTTCTGGCTGATCTCGGCGAGAGTATCATACGACCACGCAAATGGGCGTAGGCGGTCGTATGCAACACCGTCGATCTCTCTATCTCTTCTCTACGTTTCTCTTGAAGTTTCATGCGACCGTGCATACAGGAGGTAGTGCCCGTATGAAACGCCGTCGTTCTCCTCTGTTGCCTTCTTTCTTTGTTTCTTTTCCTAGT
This sequence comes from Elymus sibiricus, assembly GCA_039707655.1. NCBI lineage: Eukaryota > Viridiplantae > Streptophyta > Magnoliopsida > Poales > Poaceae > Elymus > Elymus sibiricus. The sequence continues at coordinate 244,821,617 of CM077667.1, read as the reverse complement.
TCCTCTTTTCAACACCTCTACTTCAATAACAAGGTTAAAAACAACTTTTGTGATGGATTTTTCATCAGTTCATTTATAAGAGCGAAATGTTGACTAAACCAAAGATAATCTTTTATCAAAAAATAAAGAAATATTGGGTTGCCTTCGATAAAGCACTGGTTTTTAGGTTGCTTAGCTCAACCTCTTACCTCGCTATTTTATCAAGTATCAGGTGGTCGTGGATTTTCTCTGCTCACCGTACATAATCGTTTAGGAGGTGGCACATACTTTACCCTGGCTCCTGCCTTCTTCGAGAAGGACTTGACTATTTCTTCCACACAAATCTAAAGGTTATGTTCCCTTCTATGCAATCTAGCGATGCACCTGCAGTATTCAAAAATGGTCTACCAAGGATAATTGATAATTTTTCATTTTCGGGCATGTCAAGAATAATGAAATCAGTAGGTATAACATGCCTATCCAATCTCAATGGAACGTTCTGAGCCATTCCCACTAGCTTCTTTCTGGACTTATCTACCATCCGCAGAGTTATACCTGTGGGTATGCATTCTGATAAATTCAAATTGTGATAAAGAGTTAGAGGCATCACACTTCCCCTGCTCCTACATCACAAAGAGCATTATTTATATCAAGATTACTAATAGAACAAGATATAGTAGGTATACTTGGGTCTCCTAGTTTCTCTGGTATCTTGTTATCAAACGGATACTCCGTTATCATGGCAACATGTTCCTTCAGAGCCGTACGCCTTTTGTTATTTACAACATCATGCATGAACTTAGCAAAAGTAGGAATCTTTGACATCAGTCGCATGCATTGACATTTTAAGATCAGCTATGGCTTGCAGAAAAGAAGTGTATAATGCATCATTCGAAGGTGGTCTTACAGCCTTGGGATAAGGCATAGTTTTCTTAGATTTACCTTTATCTTTATCCTTCTCCTTACCTTTCTCTTTGTTTTTCGGTGCTTGGCCACTAACCTTGTTGGTTGGATCAGGTGGTTGTTTATTTCTTTCCACCATAGGTTCTTCCTCTTCTTCTGCTTCCAGAGTTTCTTCTTCATTGTTATTGCCATCAGTTGTTTCTGCATCAGGGTCAACTTGTTTTTCAACTTATGCTTCATCTCCCTTAGTATCTTGATGGACCTGTTCTTCAAGTTCTTATTCACCAAATAGAAACTCTCGATTCTATTGAGTTGGGCTTTGGCACACTATTCTGCTTTGTTCCTACTCTCCTTCGTACCATTCCGCGCCCCTGGGATCCTGCATTCTCTTACCACTACGAGTAGATATTTCATTAGTAGAAACAATATTATCTAATTGAGCAAGAATCAAAGCTTGAGTCTCACAGATTTGAATACATTGAGTCATTATCATATGAGACTGTTTATCAAGATTCTTTACCGCTTGGCTTAACCCATCTACCTCTCGTGAGGGATATGCTATTACCTTTTCATTATGATAGATACATCTTCGAATGTCTTTGTTGAAGTTATCTTGATGGAACTTAAACTTGTACATCGTATCTTGAAGCTCATTTTCCTAACGATAAATACATAATATATCCACTTTTTCATCGGTAATTTGTTTAATAGGCTTACCCTTCTCTTGAGTTACCTTCTTGAATTCTTCCATATCTTCAATATGGTATACCTTTCCATCTGGTTTAATAGGTTCTTCAATATTCCATTGCTCGTTTGCAGATACAATCTTATTAATATGTTATCTCCCTTCTTCTAGGTCAATTACATAAATTGTTGACCTGCCCTTAGATCAAGAATGGATTTTGATTCATCATTAATTCCATGATAAAACATATGTAGTATAACATATTTAGCGCAAGCATGGTTAGGACATAAGGTTAAAACTTTGGAGTATCTCTCCAAAGCTTTATATAGAGTTTCACCACTTCTTGGACAAATGAAGGGGGGTTTCTTCTCCATTTAGTAATCTTCGAGCTTGGAAGGAATTTAGCCATAAATTTTTTAGCACAGATAATCCAGCTGGTTATACTATCTTCAGGAAATCGATCATACCACTTCCCAGCATGATCCTTTAAAGAAAACCTGAAGAGTCTTAATAGCACAAATTCTCGGGAAACATTATTTAACTTAAATGTCTGACATAAAGTGTCAAACTTAATTAGATGTGCTTGGGGATCTTCCTCTTCAGTTCCTACAAAAGCATGGTTTCTTATCTCTACAATAAGATCACAGTCAATCGAATACTCTTGAGAAAAATTAGTAGGATAAACTATAGGAGATCTAGAGATAAGTACTGGAGCACTGTGATCCCTAATAGTCTCTTGGGCTTTTTAGTAGTCGTCATTTATGGAAAAAAGTGTTAAGATTAACTGTCTCCATAGTTTTGTATTTTTCTATTAATGAAGCTTGTTGGTACTGAGGAAAACGAGTAATGCAATCTGGTAAATACGTTCTCTCTGAAGGAGTAGATCCCCTATGTGTTATAGGAAGCTTCTACAATAACAATACATGCAAAAACAATTACGAAATAAATACTTTGTGCTTAGCTCCCCGGCAACGGCGCCAAATAAGGCCTTGGTACCCGCAGAACAAACAGGGTAGTATAGTACTTTTGTAGAAGTATCCCAATGAGTAATCGTCCCAACAAAGAGCGGAGGAGAATATTTATGGAGGTGTTTCTGTCACACACAAGGTGTCCCAAATCTTGTCTGAAGTACTGCTTGAGCTTCTCCAAGTACTATTACTGTCTTGGGAAAACAATAAACTAAAGATCCTAAAGGGTTTAAAGGTGTCTACAAAATAACTAATGAAAGTGAATAACAAGAGCTTAAAATGTAAATGGTGTTTCCTGCAATGAAGAGATTAGGTGCGGAGAGATTTCAGTTCATGGTAAAAATATATGAATTGTGCCAGTGCGACGGTAATACCAATTACCTTGTATTGTAATCATAGTATTTGATATAAACTTTCTGTAGGCGGTTCTCCCAAGAGTCATGAAACTCCTCCACTAGGGGTTACATTTCATTCTATGGTCCTGCTTCTCTGTTGCCACAGAGTGGTCATTTCTACAATTAAGGTCATAAGGCCGGAACCAAGCATTACGTTCAATGGATCACCGTTATCTCATATTGTTTTCGGCTCTCATAGATATCTCCACCTGTCATGTCAGAAGTCACTGAGTTCCTAAACAATATGCGTTACCTGTGTAGGTCTTGAGATCATGTTGCATGTGCCTTTAAATGGACAACACACATAGGGCTCACCAAAACATAACAACATACTAAATAGATCATACTACTACGAATTCAAATGATGACATATAGGATAGGCACATATCAATCTTACTACTTACCTACATCTCCCACACCTAGGGGAATTACTCACACATCATAAGAGGGGAATCAATCACAACAGAGAGAAAACCATGAAAACCATATCGATATTATTGAGGGAATCCACAAGGAGATGAAATGGTGCTCAAATAGTCTTGATCTCAGATAAGATGGAGTAGAGATTACAAGTTCAAATCCCTCTTACAATATTGAATGAGGTGATGATGTTGATTGAGATGAAAGGACTAAAACTACGATGATCCTCGTGAGTTCTTCCGACCCTCCCTTCTCTAGTCCTAGATTGTGTGGCGGCGGCTAGGGTTCTCTTCTCCTCGTGGCCTCTTAACGAAAGTTGCTTGTATAGACGAGGAGGGTCTTTGGGTACTCCAAACGACCGCTCAAACAAGTGCGTGCGGTCGTATGGAACACCGTCTTTCACTATGGTGTGCCTGTTGACAATGCTCTCTTCAGGAAAGTTGCTCCAATTGGCTTTTGCAGCAATCTCCTTTGGTTTCCTTCCAAATATGATATTTCCTGCCATCCAAAGGACAAAAGTAGATTTTCCTCTATTTTGTTGGATTAGCTTTATAAATATCCGAAGAATAACAAAAATCCAATGAAACCAAATGAAAATCACTATGAAAAACATAGAAAATTCTCGAGCCATCAACTGCCGGAAAGAGGCCGTCGGAGTCATCCATCGTCGCCACAGAGCATTTCCTTCACCGTGCCACTATAGTTGCTGCACATCACCAAGTTGGGTACGTGTAGTGCGAACTGGTACTTCATTCCGTCTCGTTCGAGTTCATCCATGATATTTACTGAGAAGTTTTTACCGCAATTCCTAGATCCACTGGAATAGGTAACTTTGTTGGATGTGATTTGTAGTTGTTCCTCGCATCTCTCTCTTCAGATCTAGGGTTCGAATTTTGTCTCGCACGAATGGAATGCGCTACACATTATCCAGTTTCGTTCTTTGAATATATCGGGTCGTTAAGTTTCATTTCCTCCACTCAAAACATTGCTAAAACTCAGTATCTACCATCTCTCCAAAACTAATTTTGCTCTAAAAATCTTGTTGAATGCATTCGTAACCCTGCCCCCATTTCCCCTCTTATCTCTCTTATTCACAAGAAAATGTAGTCAGTAGAGGATTCGGCCCAGCTAGTTAGCCGAACAAAATCCACTAATGAAATTATGGGCACAACAGATGAATCAAAGGCACCGAATGCTTTGCACAAACCAACTGAAAATCCATCAACAAGTAAACAAAAAAGAACAGAAGGTGAGCAAGAAGAAAATGCCCTTGTCAAGAAGTGAAGAGGAGGCAGGCAAACGATCACAAACTCCGTTGAGTTTATTCCTCATGATAGATATAACACTATGTCTGGGGAGAGTAGTGGCGCCCAGAAAAGGAGACATCAATAGATTGGCACTTCCGGGTTCGAAGATGGTACAACTATGTATTTGTTCATCCTCACTTTGTGTAGAAGTTTGCGTTCCATCCTCCGTTGGGTGACTCCCGTGCTATTTCTCTCATCAAGACACGGGGAACTCTGGAACGGTCTCCTCCTCCACCAAATGCTCATGAGTCATCTCTTCGGACCCCCGAGTCCTATCCTGATGAATTAGTGAAGCGCAAAAAAATGCACCATAGACAGCTGAGAAAGCTGCAAAGAAGGCTACCAAGGAAGCTCGAAATCTTTGTCTTCTCAAGGAAGATATTGAGAAGTAAAAGGCTAAAGGATCATATGAAGGTCATTCTAAGATGAGGCACGACCCAAATGCTCATGCACCTTCAAGAAGAAAAACTCCCAGGAAAAAGGGAGAAAAAGTGCCTGATGTGGCCGAAGACAACTCTTCTTCCAAGGACGACCCCCTCTCACTAATGAAGAGGTTGATGCCACTCTTAGTGAACAAGTCAACATAACCACCTCAACCATGTTTTCAGATCTTTGGAATCAGGTTGCTTCATCAGAACCTCCAAAGAAAATCAAGCTTCGAAAAACTCCTGCAACAACAGTGACTATGCAATGGCATGTCAATACAGCTCCTGGCCCAGATGCCATTGATCTCAAAGACTTGGTTGTGGATGCCCCAATTTTTTTGAAGAACCTAATGCCCCAGTTTACACAGCCAAGCCAGGCGAAAGAATTCGAAATCCTACTCAAAAACAACTCAAGGCTTCTCAAACCGAGCAAAATGCTCCTCCCTCTACTGCTGCTCCGAAGGAAAAGGCAACCAAGTTTGCTCCAACTCTTGCTCAGTAGTTGGCCTCCAAGCCACCTCTTGAGCCGATTCCTTCGCAACCTACTCATGTTGCCACTTCTGCATCTTTGCACAACTATGATCACATTTTCATCATGGAGAAGCTCGATCGCTTTATTGATGACCCTTTTAGCGAAGGAGAACTGGCATATTTGCCGATACCTCCCAAAATTGTTGAATAAGCTACATCCCTGGTGATGGAAATGTGAAATGATGTTGTCAAGTTGCATCAACTGTCTGCCAAAGCACTTGAACTGACTGATAGGATGAAGTCTACTTCCTCCAAATTTGTCATTAGAGAACTGGAAGATTCCTTCAAGGATGTCAATCGTGCCCTCTCAATCCTTCAGAATCATCGTCTACGTTTCCATTCTTTTGTTGATCAAATGGTTCGCAAGATTTGTAAAGCCGAACAAGATAAAGTCACGAGCTACAATGATCTGGTCAAAGGCCACATAGATAAAGTTGTTCAGCAGAAGAGGAAACAATGAAAGAAACTACCGTCAAAGAATCCACCCCCTACTGTCATGAAAGATTCTCTTGAATCTCCTCCTGCTCCTTCACCGAAGGAAAACACGTCTGAGTCCGTCATACCTTCGGAGCCCCCAGGCCAGCTCAATGCTTCTTCTCCCAGGCCAACTGAACCAGTTCCTCTGGCTTTGTGAGTATCAGTAGATATTCCTTCGTAGCATTCTTCTTCTATGGAGGGTGAAATTATTTGATCCACACATTCGGCTCCCTCTGATCAAGATGCGCCATAACCCTCTCAACCAGTTGTTGTCGAAGAGGAAGTGCTGCCCATTCCATTTGTTTCAGCGCAACAACACCAACAACATGCCCCTGTTCATAATTCGGCCCTAGTGCCCCCTCAAGATTCAACTTCACCTCAAGCAACTTCTTCACAAGCTTTGCCTACAAAGGTCCCCACTCCTACTCCAAAGCTCATAGTTAATGTTACCACTCGAGATGAGCAGGCTGGCCCCTCCAAAAAGAAATCCGTGTCTATCAGAAACCCTTACTCTGTGGTCTACAGTGATTAATTTCTCATGCCCAAAGAAGAATTGCCGTATCCAAATCCCCATGAAGAATTGTGTGTGCTCTCAGTCGGTGCATGCGCCAAAAGATCGCTTTTGAATCGCAAAGTGCATACAAAATTCTTTCATACCAGTCACTATGATGGCCCTCGCACCTCGCCTTCTCCTCGCTCTGGACCAAGGAACAAGCAATTTATTACTGCCGAGTGGTTTATCAAATCCGAAAGATATTCCCACATGAATACCCGAATATTGCTGCCATGAGAGAGATTCGATGTTGTGCTCAACTGCTTCAAGACCTAGATGATTTCTGTCTGACCAAGGTGTTTGCCTTCGAGCATCCATGGAACCGTGAAGTTGTTCTTCAGTTCTATGCTACCCTGTACATCATGTGTCGGGGATAAAACTTCATGGTGTAACCCACTATACTGGGCCGGGTTAAACATATCAATGACTCTGCAACCAAGATTAAGTGGGCCGTGTCCTGAGTACAAGATAAGTAAGGTGGCGGCTGACCAAGACGCCGGGCAGCCCAACACCAGAAGATGGTGGCTCAAAGCCCATGAAGCTGAGAACACTGGTTAAAGTTTCCTTAAGGTGCAAGATAAGTTAGAGATGTAGTAGATCACGGGTGATAATATGACCCAGACTCTGTTGTAAACCCTAGGGCTTGACCTGTATATAAAGGCAGGCCCCTAGGTCGAAACTCTCAAGTTACAACCTCTCGATAGCTAGGTTAGCAATTCCACACCCTTGTAATCGAGATCTATCCATCAAATACACAAAAAGCAGGACGTAGGCTATTACCTCCATAGGAGGGGCCGAACCTGGGTAAACCCGGCTCTCTCTCTCTCTCGGTTAACCCCTTCAAGTCGCCACCAAGCGGCGATGGCCTCACACCTAAGTCCTGTTACGAGGACATCTGCCGGGTTGATAAAACCACGACAGTTGGTGCCCACCGTGGGGCTCTCGCCCGATGGAGTTGAGTTCTCGAAGGGAGCCCTTCCAGGGTTCGGTAGTTACGTGATCGGTCATAAGACCAAGAGCCGCCGCGGCCAGATCTACATCGACGACTCTGGCTGGGGCCCCGACGCCGACTCAGTTGAGTATGGTTACAGGGCCCCCTTCGGCAAGATCCAAGTCTTCATCGGTAAGATCGGCATGACCGTGCCCAAGTCGGACATCTGCTCCAACATCGTTGAACCGACTCAGCATACTCAATCAGTCCGGCGTCGAACCGGCCGAAGTCACAACGCTGTCAGATCTTCTCGGCGGGTCAATCCGTTGGACGAGCTAGCCATCGAAGAAGTAATCGTCATCAGCTCGGTCTCTAAACTTGGAGTCTCGCCCGGAGCGGAGACTTGCGAGGAACGTCATGACCTCCCTCAGCAGGTCCCAGCTCATGCTATGGTAAGCGCGTCAGTACAGTCGCCACCCACATCCGGAGCCCTCGGCAACTCTAATGAAGTGCGCGGCGACTCAAAAAAGGAGCTCCAGCGGCATGATGGACAAGGTATTTTTTAGAAGAATCCGAGGCAGCTAAGTTGCGGTCAATACCACGTGTTCACCACCAATACCTGCAAGCGGGACAGCAAGGTCAAGAGCAGGGCTGTCAATATGGCTGAGCCGGCGGTTCCTAGGTACCTTAAGTGGTGCGAACACGCGATCACCTCGAGCAGAGATGATCATCCCCCCAGGTTGACAAGCCGGGCGGTTTGGCTTTGGTGGTGGCACCGCAAGTTGGAGGATACACTCTATCCAAGGTTCTCATGGATGGAGGCAGCAGCATAGACATATTGTACTACGAGACGTTCCGTCGAATGAATCTTTCGGAAAGCACGTTGCTTCCCTCGACGACAGTTTTTCATAGGATCGTCCCTGGAAAGTCGGCTCATCCGATTGGGCGGATTAAGGTCGATGTGGCCTTTGGAGATGAGTCCAACTACAGGTGCGAGTCATTGATGTTTGAAGTTGTCAAGATAAAAAGCCCTTATCATGCTCTCTTTGGGCGGCCGGCTTACGCTCGTTTCATGGCCCACCCGTGTTACATTTATCTCAAACTCAAGATGCCGGGATTCAAAGGGACCATAACCATGGATGGAAACCGGAAGGTAGCCCAGGAATGCGAGGAAGGAGACACGGCCTGCGCCGAGTCAGCTTGTGCGGTAGAGGAGTTGAAGTTCTACACTGCTAATGTTGACCCGGCTGACATGAGCCTGCTCAAGAAACCCAATACTGAGTCAGAACCCAAGCTCAAGTTCAAGCCGGCTGAGGATACAAAGCAGATCGACTTCACACCGGGCGACTCGTCCAAGCAGTTCACTATTGTGACCGGCTTGGATCTCAAATAGGAAAGCGCGCTCATCAAGTTCATCCGTGAGAATCGGGACATCTTTGCATGGAAGCCATCTGACATGCCTGGAGTTCCGAGAGAACTTGCTGAGCACCACCTTAACATAGATCCCAAGATGAAGCCAGTGCGCCAGTACCTCCGTCGTTTTAATGAGGAGAGACGCAAAGCCATTCGAGAAGAAGTGGCCCGACTCCTATTGCCGGGTTCATTGTGGAAGATTTTCATCCTGAGTGGTTGGCTAACCCAGTCCTGGTTTTGAAGAAGAACGGCACTTGGCGCATGTGTGTCGACTACATAGATCTCAACAAAGCCTGTCCCAAGGATCCTTTTTCCCTTCTATGTATTGATCAGATCATTGATTCTACGGCGGGTTGTGAGCGTTTATGCTTTTTGGATGCATACTCTGGGTATCATCAAATCAAGATGGCTATTGAGGACCAAGAGAAGACGGCTTTCATCACTCCGTTTGGGTCTTTCTGCTATGTCTCCATGCCTTTTGGGCTCAAGAGCGCCGGGGCGACTTACCAGCGATGTGCCGAGAATTGCCTTAAGCCGCAAATCGGACGTAATGTTCATGCCTATGTTGATGACATCATGGTGAAATCTCAGAAGAAAGAGACACTCTTGGATGACATCAAGGAAACCTTTGACAATCTTCGAGTATACAAGATGAAGCTTAACCCGGCGAAGTGTGTTTTTGGCATCCCTGCAGGCAAGTTGTTAGGGTTTTTGGTCTCTGAGCGAGGCATCGAGGCCAACCCGGACAAGATCAAGGCCGTGACGTCATTATCCGAGCCGGCAAATGTGAATCAGGTTCAGCGGCTCACAGGGCGCATTGCAGCTTTAAGCCGGTTCATAAGCTGCCTGGGGGAGAAGGCGACCCCTTTTTACCAGTTATTGAAGAAATCGGGCGACTTCAAGTGGACGGACGAAGCTGGCAGGGCCTTTGAAGCGCTCATGCAGCAGCTTCTTAACCCGCCCATCTTGGCTGCTCCCACGGAAAAAGAGCCTATGCTCCTGTACATTTCTGCCAATTCTAAAGTGGTAAGTGTTGCAGTCGTGGTCGAGCGGAAATAAGAGGGAAAGGAATACCCGGTCCAACACCCGGTTTATTTTGTCAGCGAAGTCTTAACCCTATCCAAGCAGCGGTACCCACATTGGCAGAAGCTAGTTTTCGGGATCTTCACTGCGAGCCAGAAGTTGAAGCACTATTTCCAGGAACACCCAATAACTGTGGTCAGTTCGGCATCTCTTGGTGATATCATAAAAAACCAAGAGGCCACGGGCAGTATAGCCAAGTGGGCCATTGAGCTTAGTGACCACCACTTGAAGTACATGCCTCGAACCGCCATCAAGTCTCAAGCATTGGTGGATTTCATCAACGATTGGACGGAGATGCAGATACCAGAGTATAGGCCAGATACCACGTACTAGACTATACACTTTGACGGGCCTAGACATCTGGAAGGCTCGGGGGCTGGGGTCGTGCTATCTTCTCCTAAAGGTGACAAATTTTGTTATGTCTTACAGCTCATGTTCGCATGTACTAAAAATGCAGCTAAGTACGAATCGCTCCTACATGGGCTTCGGATAGCCAAAGGGATGAATCTTAGCCGGGTCAGATGTCTGGGCGACTCAGATCTAGTAGCGCAACAAGTTTCAGGGACTTGGGATTCTAAGGATCCTCTTATGGCGGCTTATCAACGAGCGGTCTCTGATGTGGTGGATCATTTTCAAGGTTATCATGTCAATCATATAGATCGCCGGCTCAATGAGCCGGCTGATGCTTTGTCAAGACTTGGCTCCCGGAGAAAGCCGGTGCCGCCTAACGTCTTTCTGGACGTCCTTCACAATCCATCAGTCAAGTTACCATCGGAGGAGGACATAGCTATACCTGACCCAGAGGCACAACTAGTGGCGGCTCTGCGTGTCACCCCTGATTGGACTGTGCCATATTTGTCTTATCTGACCCGAGGAGAGCTCCCGGAAGAGGAAGTTGAGGCTCATCAAATCATCCGGTGATCAAAGTCCATGACAATTGTTAAAGGCGAGTTACATCGTCGGAGCAGTACTCGTGTGTTTCAACGGTGTGTTTCACCTGAGGAAGGCCAGGAAATTCTTAACGAAATTCATTCTGGTGACTGCGGACATCATGCCGGCTCGCGATCACTGGTCGCCAAAGCTTTCCGTCATGGATTTTATTGGCTGACGGCTCATGCCGATGCTGAGGAGATTGTGCGCAAGTGCGATGGGTGCCAAAAGTTTGGTCGACATGCTCATGTACCGGCTCAGGAGTTGCATATGATACCAATTACTTGGCCGTTCGTAGTCTGGGGACTAGATATGGTCGGTCCATTAAAGCCGTCTTCTGATAAGAAGACCCACTTATTAGTGGCGGTTGATAAGTTTACCAAATGGGTTGAGGCAGAGCCGGTCAGCAATTGCGACGTGGAGACCGCAGTCAAATTTCTAAAGAAGCTGATTTTCCGTTTTGGTTACCCTCACAGCATCATTACTGACAATGGTACCAATCTGTCCAAGGGAGCCATGGAGCAATTATGTCAACGGGAGCATATCCGGCTCGATTTAGCAGCGGTAGCGCATCCGCAGTCCAACGGGCAAGCTGAAAGATTCCAAAAGTTAGAATCCGCCTGCACATATAAAAAATATGGAATAAGTAAATGGCGAGTCAAGATAAAAACAGGGACAAGAGACAATGGAAATAGTCAATACCTAAGGCGGCGGGTTGAGAAGGTAAAACGGACCCAAGCCGGTGACGCTGCACAGCTCTTTTGAGTCAGAGAAAAACTTCTTTGTTTCCTTCGTAAGAGCATTGTCAGTCAGATTTTCACGAGAAAACCGCTGAGGATCATTTGAGGCGCTTGTATAAGTACACATCAAGCCGCCCCTCAAACTGACGGGTTGGATCCGCCACTTTAGCCAGCAACGAATCAGATCTATCCCCGTCAGGCCATGTGCGATCAGGGCTCTCAACTTGGCATGAAGAGGCGCTAAAATTGTTCTCTCTTTGTGAGTTGGCCAACCCGAAAAATCCATTTTACCACTAAGTCTGTCCAATCTCAAGTCCGGCAAGGGATTTTCCCCTTCAGGTGAAGTATCTCTGCAATAGAACCAGGTTTTGTTCCACCCTTTGGGGTGACTCACCAGCTTCGATTCTGGGAAGGCGATTTTCTTTCTCTTCTGGATGGAAATACAACCGAGCTCGCAGGAAGCATCGTTCTTTGTTTCCGTTTGACGGTTAAGGTAAAAGAACTCCCTGAACAGAGTCACGGTTGGTTCAACCTGAAGTATACTTCGCGTAACACTTGGAATTGACAAATATTTGTCATGGAATTCGGACTAATGTCTTGAGGCCTGAGCTTGAAGAAGTGCAAGAGATTTCTAAAGAATTTTGAGCCGGGAGGGCAGAAACCCCTGCGCAAGTGATCAGTAAATACTACAACCTCCCCTAGTTGTGGTTGTGGGAACGGGTCTTCTTCAGGAGCTCACCACTTTATAGTTTTTCGAGCCGGTAAGAAGCCTTGATGCACAAGGTTTTCCAAGGTGAGCTTGGACTCTTTGCTCTTTGCCCAGTTACAAACTTTGGAGTTTTTCGGAGCCATGGCAGGTTATGCAGTAGCTACAAGGGTAATGAGAAAAATAAGCCAGAGCAGATTATAAGCCGCCTATATTAAGGTATTGTTATAAGCCGGAGAAATTTGAGAAGGCCGGAAGGGTATCTTCAACACTTAGCAAAACATCGAGTCACAAATAGGTTTCTATGAAGATTCCTCTTCAGGGGGATCTAATTAAACGAAGAAAAACAGTAAGATATGTGTTCTACCTGACAAAACAAACCGAAACTGCATCGTTCCAAAAGATAACCCCCGATGGTTTGTTTTAGATCTACTTTAAGGGAAAATGGAGCGGAGGACGTTCCAAGAATACATCGCAATGAGCGGACGCTGTGTGGATCTACTGATAAAGTTTCAGATGAACACTATGAGGGCGGCAAGAACACCGCAAATACCGAAACCCTAAATGGCGGGGGTTCATACCAGATGGTGTGAGAGCAGGGGCGAAGATGATCGAGTTCACTTCGGCGGTCGCGAGAGGGCTTGACGACGCTGGCAATGGAGTCGAAAAGCCTCAAAGTTGCCCTGGGAGCTCGGATGGAGTTCAGTCGATGGAGAAGCAGGAGGAGGAAGACGATGAGGAAAGGTCACTGTGGGGTCCAGCGAGGCCTATTTATAAGAAGAAGAAAGTGAAATGGCATCGAGAAAAACGAAGCGACCATGGTGAATTTGTGGCTACAAGCGCGCCTCGATTTTAGTGCCCACCTAGATTTGGCGCAGTTTTCAAAGAGATACGTTATGATGACTTTGAAGAACAACGGTCAGCAAGAATGACGTCACAATAAATGAACGTTGGGAAAATGACAAGTGTGGGAGCAGAACAAGCCGGCGTTATGAAATCTGTAGAAGATACCAACCCAAAGGTGAGCCGCCATAGGAAGGAAAGATCTATTGACATGAATGGATTCAAATCAATTTGGGGCCTAATGTCGGGGATATAACTTCACGGTGTAACCCGCCATACTGGGCCGGGTTAAACACATCAACGACTCTGCAACCAAGATTAAGTGGGCCGTGTCCTGAGTACAAGATAGGTAAGGTGGCGGCTGACCAAGACGCCGGACTGCCCAACACCAGAAGATGGCAGCTCAAAGCCCATGAAGCTGAGAATGCCGGTTAAAGTTTCCTTAAGGTGCAAGATAAGTTAGAGAGGTAGTAGATCACAGGTCATAATATGACCCGGACTCTGTTGTAAACCCTAGGGCTTGACCTATATATAAAGGCAGGCCCCTAGGTCAAAACTCTCAAGTTACAACCTCTCAATAGCTAGGTTAGCGATTCCGCACCCTTGTAATCGAGATCTATCCATCAAATACACAAAAAGTAGGACGTAGGCTATTACCTCCATAGGATGGGCCAAACCTGGGTAAACCCGACTCTCTCTCTGTCACTTAACCCCTTCGAGTCGCCACCAAGCGGCGATGGCCACACACCTAAGTCCTGTTACGAGGACATCTGCGGGTTGATAAAAGCATGACATCATGGGTGATGAAGATTATAGCTCTAAATGGATTATGGAGTGGATGACTGAAGGAAAATGCATCAAGAGCACAGCTACAGACTTCGTGTCACACTTTCATTTTCCTCACTTCGAACATGGAGATCAAAATATTTGCGTTCATAACATTGATGTTATTTCTGGTGAAGAGTTTAAGTGCGGAATGGATGCAGAAAAGATTCGTGACTACCCTGGATTTCCTTGTCCTGAAAGCATATCATTCGAGAACCACACGTTGTACCACTTACTCCTGTATACTTTGTGTCCCATGGCTGGCATGAATCCCAACAAGTTCTTCTCTGATGTTCTTCGGAAAAACATCTATGCTATTTCAGAGAAGCTTATCTTTGATGTCGAAGATTTGTTCGTGCGCATTCTCAAGGATTCAACACCACACCCACTTTGCATCAAAGTGTATGCCGCAAGGATTAAGAAAGTAATTGATCACGCCATGAACACGGTATATCTTTCCAAGGCCGCTCACAAGTGTTTCATTCGTCCTATGAGCGATACACTTCAAGTCATGGATGATTTTACCTCGGGGAAATATCCCGCCTCAAGGCAGGATTATCATCGCAAGTTTGATGGGCCTCGTCTGCCTCAGCGCGGCCACATTTCTTCCTCTCTGTCGCCTGATACTTGTTATTTGCGTAGCGTTTTCCGTGAAGAGGAACGGGTAATTGCAGCACAATACGGATAAGTATTTTCCTCAGTTAAGAACCAAGGTTTATTGAACCAATAGGAATATCAATCAACAACCGTCTTCAGCGACGGAGGGAGTCCTGGACTAAGGGGTCCTCGGGCTGCTGGCCTGTCTCACAATAGGCCGGCTTGATGGGCCGCTCTCTGGTTGTCGTAGTAAGGGCCGGATACACCGGGACCCCATGTTCTGGAAGGAAATCCCGAAGGCGCGTCGTGCACTCCAAGTCAAGATGAGGGAATCAACATCTCCATCCCCGGCAGGAGATCTGTCATGTGTAAACCCTAGGTACCCCCCGGTGTCTATATAAGCCGGGAGGGTTTTAGATTGTAGGGCAGAGAAACTAATCTAGGGTTTTAGCTAGTCGATCTCGAGGTAGATGAACTCTGTAACCTTCATATCATCAATATAATCGAGCAGGACGTAGGGTTTTACCTCCATAGGAGGGCCCGAACCTGGGTAAAACATCGTCCCCTTGTTACCATCGATCCTAGACTCACAGCTCAGGACCCCCTACCCGAGATCCACCGGTTTTGACACTGACATTGGTGCTTTCATTGAGAGTTCCGCTGTGATCGCCAAAGGAATCGATGGCTCGCGTTGTCATTAACGAAGAAGTCCGGAACATGGACTCCTTCATCCCTGGACAGATCTTCACTTTCGGCAGCATTGTGCTGCACGCTGACCCAACCGGCCGTCTTGGCCGGGTCGGGAGTTTCGCCCCTTATCAAGAGGTCAGATTCGGGAACCTAGAGTTCTTCATAGACTCTCGGGGCGATCTTTTGCTCACCGGGCTCGCAGTCTCATCCGACGCACCCGAGGACTCCGAGGACTTAAACTCGGATGTCGCTTTCGACCCCGCCCACGGGACTAACCCCGGCGATGATCTGGCTTTTAGTCCGGATCCGGCCATAGCGCTAGATGGCCGGGTACCAGCTCCTGCCGAACACACTTCTTGTGCGGACGCATCGGAGGTTAACTCCGAAAGCGCTGAGCAAATTGACCCGATCGAGCTCTCGACCCTCAACGAAGCTCTAGATCGGATCTTATCGATGACAATTACTGATGACCCAACCCCGATCCACGTTCAGATCGGTCTTAAGGCGGGTCAAGAGGAATTTTTCATCCCACCCACCACCCACTTCGTAGCCACTGTCGAAGACTTAACCGATATGTTGGACTACGCCTCCGAGGAGGCAGAAGACATGGATGAAGAGGATCGCGCTCCCACCCCAGTCAACACCGGGCGATGGACTGCCACCTCCACCTACGACGTCTACATGGTGGATACTCCAGCCGATAATGGCGAGCGCACACCCACAAACAATGGTGATAAATCGGGTGAAGCGCCGTCAAGGCGCCGGAAACCGCACAGACTATCAAAGACAAAAAAGGGAAGGGAAGCTATTGCTAGCACTGGGCAAAATGATACCCCGGAAGACCTCGGCGATCCCGATATCCTCGAGCATCCGTTAGAGGACCAAGAAAGGCCAGAGGACCAGCGTGACCCCGAAAATCCAAACGATTTCGAGGATGACAACTACCTCCCCCTGTAGAGGACGAGGATAGCCTGGAAGCCGAAGACTTCATCGTCCCCGAAAACATTGAGGATCAGGAACGGTTTAGGCAACAGCTTATAGCCACTGCCCGAACCCTAAAGGCAAAAGAACGGCAGCTTAAGGCCGAACAAGATACCCTCAATGATAGATGGATGAGGGTCCTATCAGCCGAGGAAGGATACGGTACTGGTCTATTGGACCAACCCAAGAGCTATCCACGCCGACGGCTGATGCCACAATTTGATGACGAGCTCCCTAATACACCGTCCCCCAAGCACACTCCATACAACCAGCCGGACCGCCCTCCCCGAGGACAAGATAGGACGGCTGGTGATGCCGGTTATAGGCCGGTGATACCCTGCAGAAGGGGAAAAGAGCCAATGGAGAATGAGGATAGGTACGACCTGCGACACGACCTAGATTATAGAACAGGCCACATGAGATCCATCTACGGATCTAGAGGGTACTCCCCCGATAGACGGCACGGGTACCGGCCTTGGCTCGACCGAAACAACAGAGGTCGGGAACAAAACCTGGCCAGAACAGACGCCGACTACCGGCGTGACATAGCCCGGGTCAGAGGCGCTACCCACGCACTGTGCTTCACCGACGAGGTGATGCAGCATCAGTTCTCGGAAGGGTTTAAACCTGTGAACATAGAGCAATACGACGGAACAACCGACCCAGCAGTGTGGATCGAGGATTTCCTCCTCCACATTCACATGGCACGAGGAGATGATCTCCACGCCATCAAGTATCTACCCCTTAAACTTAAGGGGCCAGCTCGGCACTGGCTAAACAGTCTCCCCAAAAATTCTATCGGGAGGTGGGAGGATCTCGAGGATGCATTCCGATCTAACTTCCAGGGCACCTATGTATGGCCTCCGGACTCCTCCGACCTAAGCAACGTCGTCCAAAAGGCAGGAGAGTCCGCTCGACAATTCTGGAATCGGTTCTTGACCAAGAAAAACCAGATCGTCGATTGCCCAGATGCTGAGGCTATAGCCTCTTTCAGGCACAATATTCGGGACGAATGGCTGGCTCGCCAGCTCGGTCAGGATAAACCTAGGACCATGTTCGCCCTTACATCGCTCATGACAAGCTTTTGCGCGGGCGAGGATAACTGGCTAGCGAGACGAAGCCGCAACCCCGAAGACCCTGGCACCTCCGAAGCTCAGGATGGAAATGGGAAACCTCGACGCAACAAAAATAAACGCTGGCACAGCACTAGTGATGCCGACGACACGGCCGTTAACGCCGGCTTCCGCAACCCTCGATCCGGGCAGCGGAAGAAGCCTCCTAAAGCAATCGCGACGGACCCACCCTGCTGGACAAAATCATGGAGAGGCCTTGCCAGATCCATGGCACTCAAGACAAGCCTGCCAACCACACCAACCGTAACTGTTGGGTGTTCAAACAGGTCGGCAAACTCGCAGCCGAAGAGCAAGGCAAGGGCCCACGCAGCGAGGACGATGAGGAACCCCGCGGTTCAAGCAATGGAGGTCAGAAGCAGTTCCCCCCCAGAGGTAAAGACTGTGAACATGATATACGCCACTCATATACCTAAAAAGGAGAGGAAGCGCGCCCTTCGAGAAGTCTACGCTATAGAGCCTGTAGCCCCGAAGTTTAACCCATGGTCGGCCTACCTGATCACCTTTGATCGATGAGACCATCCGACCAGTATCCGTCATGGGGGTTTGGCGGCCCTCGTCTTAGACCCCATTATCGATGGGTATCACCTCACTAAAGTCCTAATGGACGGAGGAAGTAGCCTCAATCTGATTTACTCAGATATGGTGAAAAAGATGGGTATAGATCCATCAAGAATAAAGCCTAGCAACACTACCTTTAAAGGAGTGATCCCAGGTGTCGAAGCCCGGTGCACAGGCTCTGTTAGCCTGGAAGTAGTGTTCGGTTCGCCCGACAACTTCCGCAGCGAGGACTTGATCTTTGACATTGTTCCTTTTCGCAGCGGTTATCACGCTCCGAACTGAGGAACATGCATTGACCCTGGCGGCCGAATTCCATTACGACGATGGCCGGCCAACACCAAAATCTGCCGTAAAGGCACGTAAGGCTGACAAACGAGCTCGGTCTCAACCCGAGCTCCCGGAATCTTATTCCCCCCAGAAATAGGGACACATTCCTCACTGCACAGCCCTAGTGCCCGTCAAACATGTGCCAAGACGGCACAACTTTGCACTCAAGATTCCATGGGCAGCTATCAAAGGGAAAAGGCTGGACCGAACTACGGCCAGTACATGTCCTCGGACATACCACAGGTACCATCAAGGACCTGCTAAAGCGTAAAGCTAATCCATACTTCGGCGACTTCTCAAGATGTTCCTCCCAAGGTCCGCTCGCCGACAGCATCACCCTTAGAGGAATACAACTCCCTAGGAGGCATAGGAGCAGATTGGCAACAGGGCACGTCGAGGACGTCAAGCCACCAATCGAAGACCCCTGGTACAACCTCTCCTCTGTAAATTTTATATTTCATCTTCAAATACCTGTAAACAGTTGCTTCGGCAATCTGAGCTATAAGAATTATTGAGCAAATATAAGACCATTATACATGGCCACATCGCTGTATTTTATACATACTCTGTTCTTCTCTCATAAACGCTTCTTGCGAAACTGTTCGGTATACATTACGATGCAACCGGCTAACAGACCGACGGATTGAATTTCAAATATCACCCTAAGCATCACCCCGACACAATTGATCGTGTGTTCGGCATCTTGGATTTTGCTTTATATGAATCGGATCCGAACTATGTCTTGGGTCAATAGTTGGGTTGCCCGGCTCCTGTGTTTGCCCTTTTACGTTCCGCCCATTCGGCTAAAAGGGCAAAGGAAGAACCACTGCGATTGTGCTTCCAGCTCGCCTGGTCAAGCACCTCAGGGGAGAAACCTGAAAACTGACTGTCATAGTAAGCGAGAACCGGTCTGCAAATCCGAGCATAAGTGTCATACTAAAAAATCGATAGAGGTTATTCCGTGTTATACGATGGGTTTCGTACTTGTACAAACCATGTGATGCTGGCTTCGGCCCCGGTACATCCGAACATCACAAAACATTGGGGGCTGGTCATCAGCCCCCGCATTTTTTTTACGCTCCTACGGCTAAGTGAAAGCGATAAAGCATCATAGTCCGATTGCCTTGTCCCCCTCACACTAACGCCTTCGGGCACAGATACCTCGTCTAAGGGTCACAGTGCAGATACAGAGACACCTCGCGTAGTATCTACGTGGGGGCTGAAGCCGACGAGTCACAACTTTCAGATAAAACGGCCACATGGGAGTCAAAATAAATACTAAAGACTTATAAGACATGATAAACCATGCAACGTTAATTATAAAGCGTTAAAAAGTCTTCGGACATATTACAACGCGCTCATTCATACAAAACGTCTTTGGAGCATTGGGCCTCTATTGCCCGAGCACCCTCCATCACTGTGGAGAAGTATAGCTCGGGGCGCCTATGCCCCTTTCCAGGAGGCGGAGGTGCGGTGGCCATCTCGGTCGGCTTGAGCTTCGGCCAGTGCACGATGGTCTTTGCAAAGGCCATCCGAGCTCCCTCGATGCATGTAGAGCGCTTTAGCGCGTCAATCCGAGGCGCAGCATCGGATAGTTTCTGCACCAAGCCGAAGTAGCTGCTCGGCAACGGCTCTTCAGGCCACAGCCGGATGCAGAGATCCTTCATGGCCGGCTCCGCCATCCTGTGCAGCTCCATCAATTGCTTCATCTGCTTGATCAGAAGAGGAGAGCGCTCGGGGGACTCAAAGTGTGCCCAGAATAGCCGAGCCTCATCATCCTCCTCCCGCGAAGCATAGAACTTGTTCGCGTCCGCTGCACTCTTCTGGAGATCTGCACAGACACCTCAGGAACGCCACACCTAGGTGAGAAAAGCAAACCTGCTACCACCAAAGGCGCATTGTAGTGAATACGGCTTACCATCTGTGACAATCTTGACTTGGCAAACCTCCTCTTCAAAGGACCGCCTGTCCACCCGCTCCTTTTGGAGCTCGGATTTCAGCGCGGATAGCTCGGTGGCTTGCTCTTTGCCTTTCCGCTCAAGGGCCTCGCACTTCGTGCTGGCATCCTTGAGCTCCAGCTGCACCTCCTCCACCCGGTCCTCATGCTTAGCACTAGCAGCTTTCAAAGTGGAGAGTGCGGTTGCTGCTTGTTCGGCGGCCGCCTTCTCATCCGCGGCCTCTTGCTTCATCTTCTGGAGCTCGGCCTTGAGTTTTTCAACCTCCGCAGCTAAAACTGTGGGAGCAATAAATAAATAGTTACACTGGGGTACCAGTGCGGATCATTAACAATATACAGCCCGGATGTTACAATTCGGCTTACCTTGTGCCTCGTTGAACCTCTTGTTCAGGCTATCAAGCTCCTCTTCGGAGATCTTGAGCTTGCAATTTAGCTCGGTAAGCTCAGCGGCATTAAGGGCTGCCGCCGATGACGAGGCCTACAAAAAATACAAAACATACGTCCGGTCATGTGCGTTCCAACCCCCGAACTGCCAAGGATACGACCTTATGTTTTTTTGACTATAAACAATAGGGTAAAAACCCTACTGCAATTTTTAATTAATCAAAGAATCAAAAAAGAGTCTCATACAAAGTATCTGGATGCTTGAGATAAGCCAATAAAAAGAAATAAAAGAACTATAAAAAAGCTACTTGAAAAGAAGAAGAAGCAACAAAAGAAGGCCTAATACAAACTATAAAAGGAAAAGAGAAAAAACACAAACTACGATTACAGAATGCTCTCTAGCCATTGGGAAAAAATGTTTGCATATTTCTTTTTCATCCTGACCCTTAATAGTTTAAGTTCCTCCAGATAGATGGCTTTCCAACCTTGGAAGCTTGATGCTATGTTCTGAAAGATCTTGTTGTTCCTAGAAATCCAAATGGCCCAAGATTCTAGAATGATGATCTCCATGAAAAAAGGCAATCTGAGTTTATTCTTGAGGCCTTGGTAGGCTTCTAGCACTGAGAGGTTGTGTGTTCTTGAAGGGCAGATGAAGTCCCAGCATTGTGCTGCAAAAGGGCATCCCCAAAACAAATGATGTAAAGTTTCCTCCTGTTGGCAATTATTCACTGCACAATTGTATGCTTCCAGTATAAAGTTCTTCCTTCTAAATAGGTTTCTGGTATTAATTCTGTCATGAAGGAGCATCTAGAAAAAGACCTTGTGCTTGGGCTGGCATGAGCTCTTCCAGATCCAACCGAAATGTGGAAGAACTTGCTTATGTCCCAGTAGGACCTTGTATGCTTTGATGGATGAGTAGGTGGCATTACCCCAAATGTAGCTCCATGTGTCAGTTGCATCCCAGAATTCAGAGTTCTTCACCTCCATACAAATAAGTTCCATTTCCTAAAATTCCTCATATGCTTGTGTTGTTAATGGAAGGTGAAAAAGATCCTCCATATATTCAGTGGTTATTACTTGTCTGATGCTCATTTGTGAATTTCTATCAAAGGAGTATAGGTGGTTGAACTTGTGTTTGAGAATAGCTCCTTGCCATAGATCATCCCAAAATAGTGCACTCTTTCCATCCCCTAAATTACATCTGGCAATGGCTTTGTATTGATCAATCATAGCCAAATTTGCTTTCCACCAAAAGGACCCAACCATTTGTGCACCAAGTAATTGGCCATTACTGTAATAAGATTCCCAAATTATATGAACCCATGGTATATCATGTCTGTTATAGAATTTGTGCAGATTCTTCATGAGGAGTGCTTTATTTTGAGTGTGAATGTCAAAAACTCCCAAACCTCCTTGGTTTTTAGGTCTACATACTGTGTTCCATGCCACCATAGCTGGTCTTCTGTCCTCCCAATCAGGGTTTCTCCATAAGCAATGTGTTAGGTATTTGATTATTTGCTTCTTGATTGTGATGGGGATGTCCAGGCAGCACATGAAGAAGATAATGAGTGAAGATAGTATGGATTTGACCAACAGTAATCTTCCAGCCTGAGTCATATTGGCTGACAGCCCAACCATTCTTTTAGCCACTTTATTTACTAATGGTAAGCATTGTTCCACAGTTGGTTTGTATATTCCTAGTGGCAATCCCATATAAGTGAAAGGAAAATGTCCTCTTGCACATTGGAGGGTATTGGTGAAAATTGGAACTCTTTCTTCATCAATATTGATTGGGACCATAATGGATTTTGCATAATTCACCTTTAACCTAGTAGCAGAGGCAAAAGTGTTTAGCAGTGCTTTCAGGCATACAAGTTGTCTGGCATCTGCTTGTAAAATTACCAAAGTGTCATCTGCATATTGGACTATTGGGAAGTCAGGACAACTTTGAAATTGAAGTGGAGCTGTAAGAATCCCAATGCTCATTGCTTTGTTAAGGATGGATTGCAAAAGATCTCTAGCTAACACAAAGATGAGTGGAGAAAGAGGATCTCCCTGTCTTACTCCCCTTCTGCAATAAAATTTCTTTCCTGGCACTCCATTAAGCATGACTGCAGATGAAGCAGAGGAGAAAAGCATTTGCATCCAGGAAATCCATTTCTCTCCAAATCCTTTAGCTCTGAGGATGTCAATGATTGCCTCATGTTCAATTGTGTCAAAAGCCTTTTCAAAATCCAACTTGAGAACCAGCATTTCCTCCCTTGATTTATGGCATTGGTGAATATACTCATAAGCCCAACCAATGCAGTCTTGAAGCATTCTTTTTTTGAGGAATCCATATTGGTTGATGTGGACCATTTGTAAGATAACCTTTCGAAGTCTGTTTGCCAGCAATTTAGTGATGATCTTTAGAACTCCATTGAGCAGAGAAATGGGTCTAAAATCATTGGGAGTGATTGGAACTTCTTTTTTAGGGATGAGTGTAATGAAGGAAGTATTTATGCTTTCTAGGTTAACATTTCCTGCATGAAACTCCATGATCAATTGTGTTACATCATTTGCAATAATGCTCCAGCATGCTTTGAGAAATTCATTATTAAATCCATCTGGCCTAGGGGATTTGTCAGTAGGTATTTGTTTCACCACTTCATCAATTTCCTCTTGTGTAAAAGGCTTCTCCAAATCCTGGAAAATAGTTGGGTTAACTTGATGCTCATATAAACTATTGAGGTCAAAATGCATTATGTGCCCTGTGGAATGCCCCAGTCTTTTTTTGAAAGCTTCCCAAAGTATTGCAGCTTTCCCTGCATGATCAGTAATTTCAACTTGATCTTCATTTCTCATCATAGCAATCTTATTATGTCTGTGGTTGATGGAAGCTTTGGTGTGAATTTTTTTTGTGTTCTCATCTCCAAATTTGACTCCTTTAATTTTCCCTCTCTGCTTCCAATAGATATTTTGGTTCTTAAGCACAGTCAAGAGGTATTCTTTTAACATTGTTCTGCAGTTCCCTTCAAAAATACTGAGGTTTCTGTATTCTTCAATGAGGTCCCAAAGGAAAATGCATGGATTTAATTCCTCAATAATTTTTTTATGACAAGACAAACCCTTAGACCATAATTTGAGAGCCCTCCTCAAGTTTTTGAATTTGGCATTGATTAACTTAGCAGAGTCACTGTGCCCAACTGGGATGTTCCAAGCATTCTTTACTAAATCCATAAACTCATTGTGTTTTAGCCAATAGTTTTCAAATCTGAAGACTTGAGATCTTGGTATATGTTTGTTAAAAAACAGCTAGTGGAAGACATCTTACATGTAAACTGGATTGTAATGGAGAACCTATTCTGAAAAACCATTTCTCCATCAAATAGAGAATTGTTCCATGCTGTGAGTATCCCTCCAGAAGCTCCTACTGATGGTAGGAATTCAAACTTGTTGAATCTTTGTGGGCAGAATTTGTGAATGTAAGCTAGATCAAAAGTTTCTCTTTTAGTTTCCTGTAAACAAATTATGCTAGCAGCACTTTCCTCAATCTTCTGCTTAATGGCAACCCATTTGTCAGAGCTATTTATGCCCCTAATGTTCCAGTTCAGAATGTTCCAATTTCTGTTGTTATTCATGAATAACCAATCTGATATTGTGTTGTAAAATCAAGGTCCATCCCTTGATAAACTCTTTGTTTTTGCTCCTTTTAGGGTTCTTTATCATAATAAGAGACTGAGGGCCCAAATAGATATACATGAGATAATAATATTGCATTCCCTGACCACAAGCAAATAACCATATTGGTTCCATAAAGTATAGTTTTAATAAGGAAGATCCCTTATACATAGTTAAATCAAAAGCCATTGGCCTATTAACATCAACTGAAGGCCACACCTGCCTAACAAGTTCATTACAACAGGAGCTATCTTTTCCAGGTTTTGCATACAAGTAGTTGTCCCTTCTACCAAAAGCCTTTATTACTTCCCAGACCCTACTGAAGTGGTGGATTTTGATCATTAAGACTTGCTTGCTTGCTCTTTCCCTCCAGAAGCCTTGGGTACCTTGGCTACAT
Organism: Elymus sibiricus; assembly: GCA_039707655.1. Classification (NCBI taxonomy): domain Eukaryota; kingdom Viridiplantae; phylum Streptophyta; class Magnoliopsida; order Poales; family Poaceae; genus Elymus; species Elymus sibiricus. The sequence continues at coordinate 244,796,819 of CM077667.1, read as the reverse complement.
CATCATTCCCCTGTTGCTTGCTTCTTTTTGTAAGTTTTCCATGCAGCTCCTCCTCAGCCACCTTACAGAAAGATTTTGTGAGATTCTTGACCACTTTATAATGAGTGACAGGAGGGATAGCATTACATGGTAAACAAGAGGTAATATCACAAGATTTTCTTCTGAATCCATTATTGTCTTTTTGAATTCTACCACTTCTTCTTACCTCTGTTTCTACCAAAGGGCCTTTATCCCTCCTTTTCCTTGTGATCTGCTCTCCCATAGGTAGCAACACTTCTTTGTGAGGTGATTTCAGCTGGAGAGGATTCCCACTAAATCCATATATGTTTGTTAAAAACCAGCTAGTGGAAGACAACTTACATGTAAACTGGATTGTAATGGAGAACCTATTCTGAAAAACCATTTCTCCATCAAATAGAGAATTGTTCCATGCTGTGAGTATCCCTCCAGAAGCTCCTACTGATGGTAGGAATTCAAACTTGTTGAATCTTTGTGGGCAGAATTTGTGAATGTAAGCTAGATCAAAAGTTTCTCTTTTAGTATCCTGTAAACAAATTATGCTAGCAGCACTTTCCTCAATCTTCTGCTTAATGGCAACCCATTTGTCAGAGCTATTTATGCCCCTAATGTTCCAGTTCAGAATGTTCCAATTTCTGTTGTTATTCATGAATAACCAATCTGATATTGTGTTGTAAAATCAAGGTCCATCCCTTGATAAACTCTTTGTTTTTGCTCCTTTTAGGGTTCTTTATCATAATAAGAGACTGAGGGCCCAAATAGATATACATGAGATAATAATATTGCATTCCCTGACCACAAGCAAATAACCATATTGGTTCCATAAAGTATAGTTTTAATAAGGAAGATCCCTTATACATAGTTAAATCAAAAGCCATTGGCCTATTAACATCAACTGAAGGCCACACCTGCCTAACAAGTTCATTACAACAGGAGCTATCTTTTCCAGGTTTTGCATACAAGTAGTTGTCCCTTCTACCAAAAGCCTTTATTACTTCCCAGACCCTACTGAAGTGGTGGATTCTGATCATTAAGACTTGCTTGCTTGCTCTTTCCCTCCAGTAGCCTTGGGCACCTTGGCTACATCATCATTCCCCTGTTGCTTGCTTCTTTTTGTAAGTTTTCCATGCAGCTCCTCCTCAGCCACCTTACAGAAAGATTTGTGAGATTCTTGACCACTTTACTTTATAATGAGTGACAGGAGGGATAGCATTACATGGTAAACAAGAGGTAATATCACAAGATTTTCTTCTGAATCCATTATTGTCTTTTTGAATTCTACCACTTCTTCTTACCTCTGTTTCTACCAAAGGGCCTTTATCCCTCCTTTTCCTTGTGATCTGCTCTCCCATAGGTAGCAACACTTCTTTGTTAGGTGATTTCAGCTGGAGAGGATTCCCACTAAATCCATATATGTTTGTTAAAAACCAGCTAGTGGAAGACATCTTACATGTAAACTGGATAGTAATGGAGAACCTATTCTGAAAAACCATTTCTCCATCAAATAGAGAATTGTTCCATGCTGTGAGTATCCCTCCAGAAGCTCCTACTGATGGTAGGAATTCAAACTTGTTGAATCTTTGTTGGCAGAATTTGTGAATGTAAGCTAGATCAAAAGTTTCTCTTTTAGTTTCCTGTAAACAAATTATGCTAGCAGCACTTTCCTCAATCTTTTGCTTAATGGCAACCCATTTGTCAGAGCTATTTATGCCCCTAATGTTCCAGTTCAGAATGTTCCAATTTCTGTTGTTATTCATGAATAACCAATCTGATATTGTGTTGTAAAATCAAGGTCCATCCCTTGATAAACTCTTTGTTTTTGCTCCTTTTAGGGTTCTTTATCATAATAAGAGACTGAGGGCCCAAATAGATATACATGAGATAATAATATTGCATTCCCTGACCACAAGCAAATAACCATATTGGTTCCATAAAGTATAGTTTTAATAAGGAAGATCCCTTATACATAGTTAAATCAAAAGCCATTGGCCTATTAACATCAACTGAAGGCCACACCTGCCTAACAAGTTCATTACAACAGGAGCTATCTTTTCCAGGTTTTGCATACAAGTAGTTGTCCCTTCTACCAAAAGCCTTTATTACTTCCCAGACCCTACTGAAGTGGTGGATTCTGATCATTAAGACTTGCTTGCTTGCTCTTTCCCTCCAGTAGCCTTGGGCACCTTGGCTACATCATCATTCCCCTGTTGCTTGCTTCTTTTTGTAAGTTTTCCATGCAGCTCCTCCTCAGCCACCTTACAGAAAGATTTTGTGAGATTCTTGACCACTTTATAATGAGTGACAGGAGGGATAGCATTACATGGTAAACAAGAGGTAATATCACAAGATTTTCTTCTGAATCCATTATTGTCTTTTTGAATTCTACCACTTCTTCTTACCTCTGTTTCTACCAAAGGGCCTTTATCCCTCCTTTTCCTTGTGATCTGCTCTCCCATAGGTAGCAACACTTCTTTGTTAGGTTATTTCAGCTGGAGAGGATTCCCACTAAATCCATATATGTTTGTTAAAAACCAGCTAGTGGAAGACATCTTACATGTAAACTGGATTGTAATGGAGAACCTATTCTGAAAAACCATTTCTCCATCAAATAGAGAATTGTTCCATGCTGTGAGTATCCCTCCAGAAGCTCCTACTGATGGTAGGAATTCAAACTTGTTGAATCTTTGTTGGCAGAATTTGTGAATGTAAGCTAGATCAAAAGTTTCTCTTTTAGTTTCCTGTAAACAAATTATGCTAGCAGCACTTTCCTCAATCTTCTGCTTAATGGCAACCCATTTGTCAGAGCTATTTATGCCCCTAATGTTCCAGTTCAGAATGTTCCAATTTCTGTTGTTATTCATGAATAACCAATCTGATATTGTGTTGTAAAATCAAGGTCCATCCCTTGATAAACTCTTTGTTTTTGCTCCTTTTAGGGTTCTTTATCATAATAAGAGACTGAGGGCCCAAATAGATATACATGAGATAATAATATTGCATTCCCTGACCACAAGCAAATAACCATATTGGTTCCATAAAGTATAGTTTTAATAAGGAAGATCCCTTATACATAGTTAAATCAAAAGCCATTGGCCTATTAACATCAACTGAAGGCCACACCTGCCTAACAAGTTCATTACAACAGGAGCTATCTATTCCAGGTTTTGCATACAAGTAGTTGTCCCTTCTACCAAAAGCCTTTATTACTTCCCAGACCCTACTGAAGTGGTGGATTCTGATCATTAAGACTTGCTTGCTTGCTCTTTCCCTCCAGTAGCCTTGGGCACCTTGGCTACATCATCATTCCCCTGTTGCTTGCTTCTTTTTGTAAGTTTTCCATGCAGCTCCTCCTCAGCCACCTTACAGAAAGATTTGTGAGATTCTTGACCACTTTACTTTATAATGAGTGACAGGAGGGATAGCATTACATGGTAAACAAGAGGTAATATCACAAGATTTTCTTCTGAATCCATTATTGTCTTTTTGAATTCTACCACTTCTTCTTACCTCTGTTTCTACCAAAGGGCCTTTATCCCTCCTTTTCCTTGTGATCTGCTCTCCCATAGGTAGCAACACTTCTTTGTTAGGTGATTTCAGCTGGAGAGGATTCCCACTAAATCCATATATGTTTGTTAAAAACCAGCTAGTGGAAGACATCTTACATGTAAACTGGATTGTAATGGAGAACCTATTCTGAAAAACCATTTCTCCATCAAATAGAGAATTGTTCCATGCTGTGAGTATCCCTCCAGAAGCTCCTACTGATGGTAGGAATTCAAACTTGTTGAATCTTTGTGGGCAGAATTTGTGAATGTAAGCTAGATCAAAAGTTTCTCTTTTAGTTTCCTGTAAACAAATTATGCTAGCAGCACTTTCTTCAATCTTCTGCTTAATGGCAACCCATTTGTCAGAGCTATTTATGCCCCTAATGTTCCAGTTCAAAATGTTCCAATTTCTGTTGTTATTCATGAATAACCAATCTGATATTGTGTTGTAAAATCAAGGTCCATCCCTTGATAAACTCTCTGTTTTTGCTCCTTTTAGGGTTCTTTATCATAATAAGAGATTGAGGGCCCAAATAGATATACATGAGATAATAATATTGCATTCCCTGACCACAAGCAAATAACCATATTGGTTCCATAAAGTATAGTTTTAATAAGGAAGATCCCTTATACATAGTTAAATCAAAAGCCATTGGCCTATTAACATCAACTGAAGGCCACACCTGCCTAACAAGTTCATTACAACAGGAGCTATCTTTTCCAGGTTTTGCATACAAGTAGTTGTCCCTTCTACCAAAAGCCTTTATTACTTCCCAGACCCTACTGAACTTGTGGATTCTGATCATTAAGACTTGCTTGCTTGCTCTTTCCCTCCAGTAGCCTTGGGCACCTTGGCTACATCATCATTCCCCTGTTGCTTGCTTCTTTTTGTAAGTTTTCCATGCAGCTCCTCCTCAGCCACCTTACAGAAAGATTTTGTGAGATTCTTGACCACTTTATAATGAGTGACAGGAGGGATAGCATTACATGGTAAACAAGAGGTAATATCACAAGATTTTCTTCTGAATCCATTATTGTCTTTTTGAATTCTACCACTTCTTATTACCTCTGTTTCTACCAAAGGGCCTTTATCCCTCCTTTTCCTTGTGATCTGCTCTCCCATAGGTAGCAAAACTTCTTTGTTAGGTGATTTCAGCTGGAGAGGATTCCCAGGAGCCATCTGTTTGGGGGAGATGGGGCTGCCTCCAACATTTTCTTTGTTTCCTTCTGCCTCTGTAACTTTGCAGAGAGGAGCCTGTGATGCAGCACACTTGTCAGGTATGTGAAAAGTTATTGTCTCTTCAGATTCACAGTTTGATATCAATATTTTCCATAGCTCAGATTGTAACATGTGAGTGGTCCAGCAAAATTTATCTGGAGTGAGTAACAGATGTATTATGAAGTTGAACCAACTTACTGGAATATTAACTTCCAGGTTGCTGCTACTTCTTGAGCATGCGTTGGTTTTCTCTTGAAGAGGAAAGGGTGATGCAGCAAAGTAGATAAGTATTTCCCTCAGTTGTTGAGAACCAAGGTATCAATCCAGTAGGAGATACAAGCAAGTCCCCAATAGATGTACCTACACAAATAATCAAACACTTGCACCCAACACTATAAAGGGGTTGTCAATCCCTTCACGGTTATTTGCAAGGATGAGATCTGATAGAGATAGATATAATAGATTGCTAGAACGTAAAGTAAAAGAAAAGTAAAAATAATGACGCGAGATATTTTTGGTATTTTTGGTTTTAGATCTGAAAGTATAAGATGAAAAATAGACCCGGGGGCCATAGGTTTCAGTAGAGGCTTCTCTCATGAAGGAAAATAATACGGTGGGTGAACAAATTACTGTCGAGCAATTGATAGAAAAGCGAATAAATATGAAGATATCCAAGGCAATGATTATGCATATAGGCATCACGTCCGTGTCAAGTAGACCGAAATGATTCTGCATCTACTACTATTACTCCACACGTCGACCGACTCCTACCTGCATCTAGAGTATTAAGTTCATGAAGAACAGAGTAACGCATTAGGTAAGATGACATGATGTAGAGGGATAAACTCAAGCAATATGATGAAAACCCCATCTTTTTATCCTCGATGGCAACAATACAAATACGTGCCTCGCTACCCCTACTTTGTCACTGGGTGAGGACACCACAAGATTGAACCCAAAACTAAGCACTTCTCCCATTGCAAGAATTACCAATCTAGTTGGCCAAACCAAACCAATAACTCGAAGAGACTTGCAAAGATATGAAATCATGCATATAAGAATTCAGAGAAGATTCAAATAATATTCATAGATAATCTGAACATAAACCCACAATTCATCGAATCTCGACAAACACACCACAAAAGAGTATTACATCGGATAGATCTCCATGAAGATCATGAAGAACATGGTATTGAAGAACAAAAGGAGAGAAGAAGCCATCTAGCTACTAGCTATGGACCCGAAGGTCTGTGGTAAACTACTCACGCATCATCGGAGGGGCAATGGAGTTGATGTAGATGCCCTCCGTGATCGAATCCCCCCTCCGGCAGATTACCGGAAAAGGCTCCAAGATTGGATCTCACGGGAACAGAGGCTTCCGGCGGCGGAAAAGTATTTTCGTGGCTCTTTTTAGTATCCAGGGAATATTTGGGAATTTATAGGCCGAAGAATAGGGTTAGGAGGGCTGCTGTGGGGCCACAAGCCAGGGGGGCGCCCCCCCCCTAGGGCGTGCCCTGGTGGCTTGTGACGCCACGGCAGGTCCCCTGCCTTCATCTCCAAGTTTGCTGGATTTCTTCTGGTCCAAGAAAAATCATTCCAAAGATTTTATTCTGTTTGGACTCCGTTTAATATTCCTTATCTGCAATACTCAAAAACAAGGAAAAAACAGAAACTGGCACTAGGCTCTAGATTAATAGGTTAGTCCCAAAAATAGTATAAAATAGCATATTAATGCATATAAAACATCCAAACCAGATAATATAATAGCATGGAACAATCAAAAATTATAGATACATTGGAGACGTATCAGTTGCCTTCTCCATTGCTTGGCATATTGGCAAAGTGCTTCCCCCAAAGTTCCAACCCTTCTTCAGAGATCAAATGTGCCCCATCAATGACAGACATAGCATGATCTTGAACTAAAGTGTGTATTTCAGAGTTAAAATGCATTGTGGAAGAGGAAGATATATCAGTACCTGCATTTCCTGGCCCTGATTCAGCATTCTCATTATGCTTTTCCATCACATTGAGAGGAATTTTAGAGCTTTGCCCTACATTCTGTTGCTCAATCTCATCACCTTTGTTGATGGTTGCTTCATTGCCAGTGTTGCATTCCTTCTCAATAGTAAGTGCCTTTTCTACAATAGGAATCTGGCTGGAGGCAGCAAGAACAAAGTCTTCATTGATCTGTGTGCCATGATCTTTTCCAACTTGGTCCTCCTGAATGGGAACTTCTCCCTCCTCTAGAGCATTAATTTGTGAATTTCCTGCTTCCTCATTCATTTGTGCTATCTGATCTGCTGCAGCTGGAAGTTCCCGAATGGGAATCTCTCCCTCATCCACTGCATCAACCTGAATGGGAATTTCTCCCTCATCCACAACATCAACCTGGAGATTACCTTCAGCTGCCATCATCTCAACCTGTGGCACTGCATTGAGCTCTTGAAGTGGTTCAGCCTCTAGTTCCTCCTGATAAGCCATCAGAATATTCTGCAGACCAAGACCCAGTGGTGGTCCCACTTGCTGTACAATTTGATTAACTTCTTCATTAGCTTGCCCATTGTTATGTGAAAATGCCCCATCTGACAAAGAAACTGTGGTGGTGATACTACTATTAGGAGCTCCCTCATCTGCCTGGATAGGAAGATCAATCTGCATTGGCTGCATGTTTGGGGGGTTTTGAGGGAAAGCCCAATGCCCTTGTTCATCCCACTCATCCCATTCAGCATTGTTGTGTTGGTCATTTGCAGGAGGAGGTGGAATAAGCGGGATTAGTGGTGCCTTGTACAAGTTGGTCACTCCTGAGTATTTGACCCCCGGGTGCGTTTTTGCAAACCCACCCGGGGCTCGGGGGCTACTACATATATAAAGATAGCATAAACTTAATAAAATTAAAATGGTTCGGGAAAAGGGTATTGTGTGACTCACCTTGAAGCCCGTCAAGAGACCATTGAAGGCCTCCTTCAGTCCCTTATCAACGGACTGAATGCCTTGCAAAACCGCACCCATAAGAGTGCGGTGCTCCTCGGGGATGGGGGCGCTTGATAGAGCCTCCTCTATGACCGGCCACCCAGTCGTCGGTGGCACCGGTGGTGACCGGCTAGCCCGATCTCTGATCGGGGACTAAGTCGGTAGCTCTGGAGGCACAGCATGCTCCGGAGACATCCTCGGAGCGGACTGGACATCCCTCCGCCCTTCCTCCTCAGTGGCCAGGGGAGTTTTCTCCCCCTGGTCCTTAGCAGCCAGGGGAGTTTTCTCCCCTTGGTCTTCGGCGGCCGAGGCTTCAACCTCGGCGATGGCATGGTCACCCCCACCGCCTGTGTTCGGCTCCAAAGGAGCCTGGCGGGATGACACCTCCGCGGCATCCTTCGCGGCCCCTGGAGGTGTGGTGTGTGACGTAGTCCCACTCTCCGCCAGCTCGGCGAGCGAAGACTCCCCATACGATATTTGGTCAATGGGGAGAACGCGCGGTGGGCTGCAGATCAAAAGATGTTCTTGCATTTAAAACGTTAAAAACTTTGCATAAATGACCCAGGGAGTCTTCGGATTCATACCTTCGAGCTGGGGGCCTGACCCTTAGGTTCCTTTGGGGAACCTTCTCAAAGTCCTCGCACTCTGCGTCAGAGTCCGAGCTGTCGTCGGCCAGGATCAACCTCGGCCGACACGCCCTCTTCAGGGCAGGAGGAGGTACATCCTCCGCGGCGTCCGACGACGCCGCCCTCTTTCTTGTGAGGGGGGAAACGCCTTCCCCCCGTCTTCATGCTCTTCCTCATGGCTCGAGGAGGCATGGGTTTCCTCGGACACGGCGTCCGGCTGGTCCCTTATGCGGAGACCTTCTCTGGCCTTCTTCTTCTTCTCCTTCTTCTCGGGCGCCGAGTACGGCGCCACAACGAGCATCGCTGTCAACAACTCCGACCTGGGGTCTTCGGGTTGTGGTGCCGGACAGTTAACTCTCGCGGCTTTGCTCAACCATTTCTGCGAAAATGAGGGAGAAGGCGTTCAGTCCTTTTGTCAAAGAAACAGAGTCAGTGGATTAAAATTATGCCGTACCTTGGTAGGTGGGTTATCGACACTTAGGCCCGAATCCTCTTCCTTGGCCGGCCAGCTTTTCCGAGGCTTGAATAATGCCTTCCAAAACTTCTCAGAGGTAGTGCGGAAGAGTTGGCGCACGGTAGGCTCGTCCTCAAGCTGATAAGCCCACATTGGGGAGGCCCGATGCTGGCAGGGAAGAGTACGGCATTGGAGCATGACCTGGACCACATTGACCAGCTCAACCTTGTCCTCGATCACCGACGTAATGCGCTTCTGCAGCAACTTCACCTCTGCATCCGACCCCCAGTCGAGGCCCTTCCTGATCCATGAGGTCAATCTCGTAGGGGGTCCGAATCTGAACTCGGCAGGCACTTCCCAGCTCTCATCCCTTGGTTCGGTGATGTAGAACCATTCTTTCTGCCAGATCTTGATTGTGTCGATGAAGGTGCCAGTTGTCCAGTCGACGCGGGGGAGCTTGCTGATTACCGCCCCTCCGCAGTCTGCGTGCTCGCCCGCGACAGTCTTCGGCTTGACGTTGAAGACCTTGAGCCACAGGCCGTAGTGCGGCTCGACCCGCAGGAAGGCTTCGCAAAGAATGATGAAAGCCGAAATATGCATAAAGGAGTTCGGGGGAAGATCATGGAAGTCCAACCAGTAGAAGAACATCACTACTGGAATCAGGATCTTTGCCGTCTGCCATGGCTGACGGCAAAGGCATGCATTGCGGACGGCAAAGGTCTTTGCTGTCAGCCAGCAGACGGCACCACATCCGGCTGAACAAGCCACGGTAAAGGGCACTTTGCCGTCTGCGGGCAGACGGCAAAGATGCAAAGGTCTTTGCCGTCTGCCAGCAGACGGCAACGGGCATGGACGGCACACGCGGCAGCTTAGGTCCATTAAGGGGTTAACGGCGTGCTTTGCCGTCTGCTAGCAGACGGCAAAGTGGCCAAATAGGCCAGCCCAGGTCCCCCTAGATAGCTCCCACGTGGCTCGCTATGCCGTCTGCTGGCAGACGGCAAAGATGCAAAGTTCTTTGTCGTCTGCCAGCAGACGGCAAAGCAACCACATAGGCCAGCCCAGTGCCCCCCAGGTTGCACAGGTAGCTGCCACGTGGCAGCTTTGCCGTCTGCTGGCTCATGGCAAAACTCTTTGCCGTCTGCCAGCAGACGGCAAAGAGCCTGTATAGCCCCTGTTTTTTCTGTTTTTTCTTAAATTCATTCAATTTCACAGAATTTCATAGATATATATATACACATTTGAAAATACTTTCAACAAGCATACCAACACATATCCAACAACAAGTTTCCAACAACATATCCAACAACAAGTTTCCAACAACATATCCAACAACATATCCAACAACAAGTTTCCAACAACAAAGTTCATCGTACAAAATCAAAACAAAAAGGAAGCACAAGGAGAAGAGTAGACTCCATCAACGCAAGCTTCCTCATCTAAAGCAAATCTGCAAATTGGGAAAGAAGAAAGTTAGAAGAAGAAGAAGAAGAAGAAGAAGACTAGCTAGAAGAAGAACAAGAAAAAGAAGAAGAAGAAGAATAAGAAGAAGAAGAAGAATTTTTCTTCTCTTTGTTTTTCTCCTCTCCTCTTCTTTATCTTCTTCTTCTTCTAACAAAGGTAGGTAAAAATGCCATTTTTTAGCTAAGCTAGGTAAAAATGCTAAGTGTAGGTCATTTTAGAGCTAAGCTAGGTAGTTATGCCATTTTTGAGCTAACCTAGGTAGTTATGCCATTTTTGAGCTAACTAAGCATATTTATAGCTATCCTAGGTAAAGTATGTCAGTTTGGAGCTAAGTAAGGTTATTATGTCATTTTCGAGGAAAATAAGCTAAGTATAGGTCATTTTGGAGCTAAACCAAGGTTATTATGCCATTTTTTACCTAAGTGAGCTAATTATGTCATAAATGAACTAGCTAAGCTAAGTATAGATCATTATTGAGCTATCCTAGGTAGTTATGCCATTTTTTAGCTAACTAAGCATATCAAGTCATTTTGGAGGAAAAAATGCTAAGTATAGGTCATTTTATAGCCATCCTAGGTGAAATATGTCATTTTCGAGCTAAGTAAGGTTATTATGTCATTTTCGAGGAAAATAAGCTAAGTATAGGTCATTTTGGAGCTAAGTAGGTCATTTCTTAAGCTAAGTATGCATTTGTTAAGCAAAACACTTGGGAAAACTTACCATCATCATGGAGGTGAAGGACCGGTCGGGCTTGCGCCAGTGTGAGACGGAGAAGGACCGGTCGGGGTTGTGGCAGACGCAGAAGGATCGGTCGATGCTTGTCGGGAGGCATGCTGCACCAAAGATCATTTGCAATGTCTTGTTAGCATGATGCAACTCAAATGTGAATACTAGTAACTAATGACCAAAGATCATTTGCAATGTCTCGTTAGCATAATAATTGAATACCTGACATTACTAATATTAATCTTCATCGTCTATATATGCTCCGGGATCAATAAATGCATAATCATCATCACTATCATTAATGACGTGCTCATCAGCATCATCAATAAATGCATCAACATGTGGAAGGCCTCCTTTATGTAATCGGTCAAGCATTGACAGGTCATCCGCAGCAGTAACCTCTTCTTCTTCCGTCTCTTCTTGTTCCGGCTCAGGGGTGAAGTCGGATTCACTGTCGCTGTCTACCTCAATGTTCTGGGGTGAAGTAGAGCGGTTCTTGAAACGTTTTTTGGAAACACGTGTTTCTTGGAAGAATTCTCCTTCATATGTGTCTGGGTTAATGTGAGGTTCATAATCATCTTCATTGAGGGGAGGTGGTCTAAAATGTGGCGGCACATCATAAACGACATCCCAACCATTCAGATTTGGATCAGTTTGGCAGGCCCACGGTAGATAGAAAACTTGGGTCGCCTGTTGAGCCGTAATATAGACATCGGGAACATCTAAATGGGTGCTTTGTTTGATTTCGACTAGCCCTATATGTTCATGAGTCCTTCTAGTCTCCTTCGGCTGGAACCAATAACATTTGAAGACTACGACGTTTGGTGGGTTTTCACCAAAGAATGTAAGTTCATAAATTGCTTCAACTCTTCCATAATACTCGACCCATCCTTCACCGACAGCGGAGACACAACAATTTGTAGACTTTCGGTCGGCCATAGATAGCTTTGCCAAAAGTACGAAAGCGATACCCGTTGATGTCGTATTTGTCAAATGAACGTACCTTATAGTCAAAACCATTAGCGACTTGTCTCAATTCGGAGTCCATAGACTCTGCATTAGCCTACAAGTTTAATATGAAAGGATTGTTGCATTAGCCGCAAACTAGAAGAAGAAATGAAATGGTCTAATGGAAATTACCGTTTGTTTGAACCAAGAGATGAAACCGGGATAGCCGCCTCCATGCTTTGCCAGAAGCTCATACTCTTCAATGGAATCCTTTTGGATCACCGCTCCATCTGAGAATTTGGCGACGTATCGACTGTATCACATATCCGGGAATAAGAGCATTTCAAAGGAATTAGAAGTTGTGAAACAATGTACCGAGAACTTACTCGATGTACGGCCGCACTTCTGTTAGGTTGTTGAAGATATACAACGAAATGGTCCGCCATTCTTCGACATCCAACACTATTGCTTTCGAAGCACCGGTTGGTGCGACCTTCCCTTTGAATAGGCTGAGGTTGGATCAACCTTTTTCACGGTCGCCATCATTGTACCGAGGCTTCGGATTATGCAAATGACGATTCTTGGCTGTGTAGTGTGTTGTCACGAAGTTTGCCGCCTCCTTAGTAATGAATGCCTCGGCCATCGATGCTTCAATTCTATGTTTATTTTTACATTTTGCTCGAAGCGTCTTCTGCATCCTCTCAGTTGTGAAGCACCAACGATATTGCACGGGGCCCCCCAATCTTGCCTCGGTCGGGAGATGCAAAATCAAATGCTGCATTGGATTAAAGAATCCCGGTGGAAAGATCTTTTCTAACTTGCAGATCAACTCCGACGCCAACTCTTCCAGTTCGTCTAGCACGTCAGGCGATAGTTCTTTCGCACAAAGAGCACGGAAGAAATAGCTCAGCTCTGCCAGTACTAGCCATTCATCCTCAGGGATAAAGCCACGCAACATCACCGGCATTACCCGCTCAAGCCATATGTGCCAATCATGACTCTTGAGACCAAATATTTTCAATTTGTCAATACTCGCTCCCCTCTTTAGATTCGCTGCATACCCATCGGGGAACATCAACTGCATTTTCACCCACAAGATCATTTCCCTCATAGCTGGCCTTCCAAGATTGAACCATGCCTTTGGCTTCCTCCAGTTCTTCTTTCCTTTCGGTTGTCGCATGTTTTGTAACGGTCTATCACCTAGAGCCTCCTGATCGACTCTAGCCTTAGGATTATCCTTCGACTTCCCCTCGATGTCGAACAATGTACCAAAAAGGGCCTCGGCGATATTCTTTTCAGTGTGCATCACGTCGATGTTGTGTGGGCAAAGGAGGTCTTTAAAGTAAGGCAGATCCCACAAGCATATCTTGTGAGTCCAGGCGTGTTCCGAATTATACCCTTTGAAATATCCTGGACGCTCTGGATCAGGCTCGAGAGCGTTTATCTGATCTAGGGTCTGTTGGCCTGTCAATGCAGGTGGTGCAGAGTTTTTGACAACTCTACCTTTCATGAAATTTTTCTTGTCTTTTCTGAACTTATGGCCAGGATCCAGGAACTGTCTATGCAAGTCGAAGCAAGAATACTTGCGACCCGCCTGCAGCCAACGGAACTGAAGAGCTGCCTTGCATGTGGGGCACGGGAACCTTCCATGCACACACCAGCCAACGAATAGCGCATACGCCGGCAAGTCATGCGTCGAGTACATGTACCACACATGCATTTTGAAGTTTTGTTTTGTAGCGGCGTCATATGTCTTGATCCCATTATCCCAAGCTTCTTGCAATTCATCCTTAAGCGGCTGCATATACACATTCATATTCTTCCCCGGATAGTTGGGCCCTGGAATTATCAACGTCAAGAAAATGTTCTTTCTTTTCATAATCTCTTCGGGGGGGGGGGGAGATTGAGTGGAATGACAAATACAGGCCAGCAACTGTATTGGGTTGCCGTCATACCAAACACTTGGAACCCATCTGTGCTGATGGCGACTCGAGGATGCCTTGGATCTGCCGCTTTGTCCTTATGTAATGCATCGAAGTGCTTCCACGCAAAAGCGTCTGAAGTGTGTCCCAACATCGAATTCCCATCTGCATCTAGTTCAGTTCTTTTGCCCAATTTATGCCACGTCATCTGTCTGGCCGTCTCTTCGACCATGAAAAGACGTTGAAGTCTTGGTATGATTGGCATATACCGAAGAACATTAACTGGGATTTTGGTCTGACTCTTCTCACCCATACCGTTGTCTACCACAACGTACCTGGAAGACTTGCAAATGGGACAATAGTTCAAGCCCGCATACTCAAGCCTAAATAAGGCACATCCATTCTCACAGGCATCTATCTTCTCATAGGGCATCTTAATCGCACGTAGGATTTTGTCCGACTGGTACAGGTTTGCTGGCAATACATGGCCTTTGGGTAGAAAGCGTCCAAATATCGTCATCACCGCGTCGTAGCATTCTCTGCCTAGGTTGAACTGAGCCTTCAGAGCCATTACTTGCGCGATGGCATCCAGCTGACAAAGCTCAGTGTGCTTGTGGAGAGGACGTTTTGAAGACTCCAACATTTCATAGAAGGCCTTTGCAGATTCCTCCATCTCATCGTCCGAATCCCGAGAATCATCAAAGTCTTGCACCATGTCTTCGATACCGGTACCATGCTCGTCGGTGCGACGACGAACCACCTCAGCTCTGGCACGTTGGGAAGACTCACCATGAAATCTCCACACCGTATAATCAGTCGTAAAACCCCACTTCTGCAAGTGTTTACCCATTTCATCCCGTGTCCACTTTTTATGGTTGTCGCACCGGACATAGGGGCACCAGGTTATTTCCTGGCCATTTGCAAATGCGGCGCTCAGAAACCCCTTGGTTTTTGTTAACCATTCAATGGTCATTTCTTTCTGACTAGGGTGACCGGTGTACATCCAAGCACGATCACTCATCTTGCCTACCAACTAAACACACAAGAAATATATATATAATTCATCATCTATATTCATCCGTTAATCAAGTTTGTCAGTTTTATTACGTCCATGCAACCTACATGCTAATAGGTAGAGATAGGTCCTAGTCCCACCCGAGTATGTGTAGATTGGGTTCGTTTTCCCATGCTCTGCTCCGGATCCAACGCAGAATTTCGGCAGCACCTCCCCGCTGTTCTCCTGATACACGTCTCGGCAATAAGCAGAGAGGAAGTGTACCCGGAGAACAACAGGGAGGCACTGACGAAATTCCGCATCGGATCCGGAGCAGAGCATAAGGGAAAACGAACCCAATCTACACATACTCGGGCTGTCCATGGATAACATTGGACAATTCGAAAGGATGGCGGTTATAAATATGCAAAGACATGCATATTTATAGATGCCGCCCTTTCGAACGGGAGACGCATACTGGTCACGCATACTGATGATTGAAGACACCTATAGCTAGCAAGTTTCATCGGCATGAAGACCGGAACAGAGCAAATTAAGGGGGGAGGAGGAGATGTCATTTGTGCTCACCCACGAACGCAGGGGCGGAGCTCGTCGAATGCACGGGGAGGTCGTCGAACGCACGGGGAGGTCGTCAAACACCAGACCCTCGCAGCGACGAAACAACTGCACATTTAAATCTACCCGATCAACACAAATATATATGATGTTTTTCATAACAAAATCGGAAAAATATATGACCTAACTCATAATTCACTAATATATGAACCCGTCGGCCTCTGGAAGGCCGAAGAGCACCTTTTCGGTCAACAGGAGGCCGAAGAGGTGTCGGGGGTAGGGGGTGTCGGGGGTGTCGTGTCTGGGTGTTGTGGTGTCGGGGTGTCGTGGTGTCGGGGTGTCGGGGTGTCGTGTCGGGGTCGGGGTGTCGTGTCGGGGTCAGGGTGTCAGGGTGTCAGGGGTGTCGTGTCTGGGTGTCGTGGTGTCGTGGTGTCGGGGTGTGGTGTCGGGGTGTGGTGTCGGGGTGTCGGGGTGTCGTGGTGTCGGGGTGTCGTGGTGTCGGGGTGTCGTGTCGGGGTCGGGGTGTCGGGGTGTCAGGGGTGTCGTGGTGTCGTGGTGTCGGGGTGTGGTGTCGGGCTGTCGGGGTGTCGTGGTGTCGGGGTGTTGGGTCGGGGTCGGGGTGTCGTGTCGGGGTCGGGGTGTCGGGGTGTCAGGGGTGTCGTGTCTGGGTGTCGTGGTGTCGTGGTGTCGGTGTGTGGTGTCGGGCTGTCGGGGTGTCGGGGTGTCGGGTCGGGGTCGGGGTGTCGGGTCGGGGTTGGGGTGTCGGGTCGGGGTGTCGTTTTCTTCTTCTTCCTCTTCTTCTTTTTCCCCTCTTTTTTCCTTTTCTTCTTCTTCCTCTTCTTCCTCTTCTTCCTCTTCTTCCTCTTCTTCTTCTTCTTCTTCTTCTTCTTCTTCTTCTTCTTCTTCTTCTTCTTCTTCTTCTTCTCCTCCTCCTCTCCTCTTTCTTCTTCTTCTTCTTCTTCGTTTTTCTTCTCCTCCTCTTCTTTTCCTTTTTCTTCTTCTTCTTCTTCTTTTCTTCTCCTCTTCTTCTTCTTCCTTCTTTTCCTTTTTCCTCTTCTTCTTCTCCTTCTCCTTCTTCTTCTTCTTCTTCTTCTTTTCCTTTCTCCCTCTTCTTCTACTTTTTCTGTTTTTTTTCATCTTTCTTCTTACTCTTCTATTTATCTAAACCTAAACCTAAACCTAGCATTAAACCTAAAACTAAACCTAAACCTAGCACTAAACCTAGAACTAAACAGGAAATAACAGAAAAAACAGAAAAAAAAAATGGAGCTCACCTTGCTCCGGCGAGGTCGGCCGGTGGAGGCTGGTCGCGGGGAGGGGGCCGCTGGAGGAAGGCCGAGGGCTCCGGCGGCGGGGCGGGGCGGCGCAGGGGCCGTGGGGAGGGTTCCGGCGGCGGGGTGGGGTGGCCGCCGCGGCCTGGGTCCGATGGGCGGGACGGGCGGGCTGGCCGGCGGCGGGGCTGGCTCCGGGGGCGGGACGGGCGGGCTGGCCGGCGGCGGGGCTGGCTCCGGGGGCGGGACGGGCGGGCTGGCCGGCGGCGGGGCTGGCTCCGGGGGCGGGGCTGGCCGTCGGCGGCGACTGGCGGCGGCGACAAAAGGAGGAGAGGGTGCGGGAGGGAGAGAGAGAGAGAGAGGGGGGGAGACGGCCGCCCGTTAAGTGGCCCCTCTTTGCCGTCTGCTAGCAGACGGCAAAGAGGGTGACCGAGGGTGACCGTTAGGGCTCGCCCACGTCACTTCTTTGCCGTCTGCTAGCAGACGGCAAAGGAGGGACATTGCCATCTGTCCCCTCTTTGCCGTCTGCCAGCAGACGGCAAAGAAGTTGACCTAGCCACGCCGTGCCCCGTGGGGCCCACCTGGCTCTTTGCCGTCTGCCTTTGACCTTTTTGCCGTCAGCTGGCAGACGGCAAAGAACCAGCTGATGGCAAAGAGCCTCTTTGCCATGAGCTGGTTCTTTGCCGTCTGCTTTCCCCAAGCAGACGACAAAGAGCCTCTTTGCCATGAGCTGGCAGACGGCAAAGAGCTGGCAGACGGCAAAATTCCAGATTCCAGTAGTGCATGAGGCCCCTGACGTAGGGGTGGAGCGGGAAGCTCAGTCCTCGGATGAAATGGGGGACAAATACCACACTTATGCCTGGCTTGGGGGTGGGGACGACCTGGTTCGCTTCTGGAGCGCAGTGGAAGACGTTGCCAGGAAGGTAGCCGGCGAGCTTTGGCTCCCGGATATCCTTGTCGGTGACCGTGGAGGCGTCCCACTTGCCATGGAGCCCGAACCCGCCATGGCTAAGCTCGGAGGGGAAGTTGAGGAAGAACTAGATCTGGGCTCTCGGAGCTTGGGAAGATTGGGAAAGCAGAGGATGCGAATGGGAAGCGTGAGTAAGCCTTGGGTTTTTCCCCTTGTTTGAGGCGTCACGCCTATTAGCCTCCCTTGACGGCGCCGCAAGTCTCTCCGCTTCCCAAGGCGTACGTGCCGTTAAGCACGCGCAAAATAAACCTAGTGTGTTGATTATATCCCGTGTGAAACGGAGCACGATCTATACATTGATGAGTCGTGTCGATGTAAAAACGGCCTCGAACCGCCAATCGAGTTTTCATAACTGATTCAGCGGTCGTGGTAAGCCGTGACCCTTCGTCAGAAAGGTTGTCAGAAAAACATTGTTTACACTTTGACGATTGGCCTTCGGGACTGAACGACTCATAGTGTCCGGACTATCGTATGATCGGAAACCGGACAAGTATCAGCCGATCTTTAATGGGAAGAAGAACTCACCCCGCAAGCCGAAGACTCTGATCACGCGGAGCAGCGAGAGCTGAGACCCTTGGCATTGGGGGCTAGTTCGGGGGCTACGGAGGGAGTCCTGGACTAAGGGGTCCTCGGGCCGCTGGCCTGTCTCTCAATAGGCCGGCTTGATGGGCCGCTCTCTGGTTGTCGTAGGAAGGGCCGGATACACCGGGACCCCATGTTCTGGAAGGAAGTCCCGAAGGCGCGTCATGCACTCCAAGTCAAGATGAGGGAATCAACATCTCCATCCCCGGCAGGAGATCTATCATGTGTAAACCCTAGGTACCCCCCGGTGTCTATATAAACCGGGAGGGTTTTAGATTGTAGGGCAGAGAAACTCATCTAGGGTTTTAGCTAGACGAGCTCGAGGTAGATCAACTCTGTAACCTTCATATCATCAATATAATCGAGCAGGATGTAGGGTTTTACCTCCATAGGAGGGCCCAAACCTGGGTAAAACATCGTCTCCTTCGTCCCCTTGTTACCATCGATCCTAGACTCACAGCTCGGGACCCCCTACCCGAGATCTGCTAGTTTTGACACCGACAGCGACTGCACGCAAAAGAGCAAACACATGCACCCAACGTGGGCAAGAGGGTTGTCAATCCCCTTGGACTCGTTATTTGCAAGGAAATGAAGTGTGCAGATGATAGTAGATAATTATAAACTACAAATTAAATAAAAGGTAAATAATGGCAAAAAGCTATTGATAGCTTTTGTAAATATAAAGTGAATAGACCCGGGGGCCATAGTTTTCCATAGCGGCATCTCTCGTGTAGGAAACATACGGTGGGTAAGCAAATTACTATTGGGCAATTGATAGAAAAGCACATAGTTATGTGATATTCATGGAAATGATCATGTATATATAGGCATCACGTCCACAAGCAAATAGGCTGACTCCTGCCTGCACCTATTACTATTAGTCCACCCATCGACCGCTATCCAGCATGCATCTAGAGTATTAAGTAAAACAAAGTAATGATTGGAGAATAATTAAATGATGTAGACCAAGAGAATTCAATTAATATGAACTAAACCCATCGTTTTATCCTTAGTGGCAAGAATACAAAGACGTGTCTTGTCACTTTCTTTCACTGGGATATAGAGCACCGCCATATTGAACCCACTACAACGCACCCCTCTTAGTGAAGAAATATCAATCTAGTTAGCCAAACTATTTCAATAGATCAGAGAGATTTACGAAGATATAATGATCATGCTATTAAGAATCATAATATATATCAGAGGTGACTCAAATACTTTTCCTGAATAATCTGAACATAAACCCACAATTCATGGGATCCCAACAAACGCACCATACAAAAGAATTACTTCGGATAGATCAAACCGAAGATGCGATGATCATTGTATTGAAGATCAAAAGAGAGAGAGAGAGAGAGAGAGAGAGAGAGAGATCTAGGTACTAACTACAGACCCGTAGGTTTGTCGTGAACTGCTCACACATCATCATGAGGGTAGCAAGGTTGATGAAGAAGCCCTCCATGATTGATCCCCTCTCCGGCAGGGTACCGGAACGGACCTCCAGACGGGATCATGGTGGAACAGAGACTTGTGGTGGAGGAAAAAGTGTTTCGGGATGCCCTCTAGGGTTTTTGGAATATATGTGACTTTATAGGCCGGACGAGGGTCGGAGGGCCACCAGGGAGGGACAAGCCATCATTGTGCGCCGACCTCCCATGGGCGCGCCCTGTTGGCTTGTGCCTCCCTCGTGCGTCCTACGGTCTCCTCCCAAACCTTCCAGGTCTTCTTTTGGTCTAGAAAAAAATCATAAAAAAAATTCGGGGCAATTGGACTTCGTTTGGTACTATAAACCTAAAAAACCAAAAACATGCAGAAAACAACAACTGGCACTGGCCACTCGGTCAATAGGTTAGTGCTCAAAAATAATATAAATTGGTAAATAAATACTCAAAAAGTATCCTAGAATGATAATATAATAGCATGGAACGATAAAAAATTATAGATACGTTGGAGACGTAAGAGCATCCCCAAGCTTAAGTCCTGCTCATCCTCGAGTAGGTAAATGATAAAAACAGAATTTTGATGTGACATGCTACCCAATATGTAATCTTTTGCATGTGTGCTCATTGAGAAACGATGAATTAACAAACATCAACATAGTAATATTTATAAGCTCAAGCAACATAATCATCAATCTTTCAAAATATACGATCATCAAAGAATGTTTAACCCCATTCATTTTGTCATATTAGTAAGGCATGGCTCCGTCTTCACCACATTAATACAAATGTCTAGCACCACGGTGTCCAAGTCAGGCAATTGGATCGTACTTTTTCAATGTGCACGAAAATTTTATTCTTCATGCAATACATGAGCGTGAATCATGGACGTAGCATAAGGGTGGAATAGAATATGGTGGTAGATATCAAGGGGTAAAAAGTGGAGAAGAATGTCTCGCATCAACTAGGCGTATCAATGGGCTATGGAGATGCCCATCGGTAGATATCAATGCAAGGAGTAGGGATTCCCATGCAAATGATGCACTAGAGCTATAAGTGTATGAAAGCTCAACTGAAGCTAAGTGGGGTGTGCATCCAACTTGCTTGCTCAATAAGACCTCGGGCATTTGAGGAAGCCCTTCATCAGAATATAGAAGCCAAGTTTTTAAGAATGAAAAATTAAATCCCACTATGAAAATGACATAACATGAGACTCTCCATATGAAGAACAAGGTGCCACTTTGAGGCACAAGTGTGGTAAAGGATAGTTGCAAAGTCCCTTCTCTCGTTTTCTCTCATTTTCATTCATTTTTTATGGTGGGCTCATTTGGCCTCCCCCATTTTTATTTCCTCACTAGGACAATGCTCTAATAATGATGATCATCACACTTTAATTTACTTACAACTCAATATCAAAACTCGATATGAAGATATGAAGAACTATGAAACAATATGACTCAATATGAATCCCTCTGGTAGTGTACCAGGATGTGCAATGATCTAGTGTGACATGTTTCAAAAAATGATGAACGGTGGCTTTGCCACAAATACCATGTCAGCTATATATGATAATGCAAAGCAATATGATGATGAATGAACTAGTCATATGATGTAACGGTGGAATTTGCATGGCAATATATCTCAGAATGGCTATGGAAATGCCATAATAGGTAGGTATGGTGGCTATTTTGAGGAATATATAATAGGTCTTATGTGTGATAGAGTGTATCATGTCATGGGGTTTGGATGCACCGCCGGAGTTCGCACCGATCCTCGAGGTGAGAATGGGCAATGCACGGTACCAAAGACGCTAGCAAAATATGAGGTGGTGAGATTGCGTATGTCCATGGTTTCACATTAGTCACAAAGAACTCATATACTTATTGCAAAGTTTTATTAGTTTTATCACAAATCAAAGTACTACTCGCATGCCCCGAGGGAGCGGGTTGGGAGGAGTTAACCATCGCGCGCCTTTGACCCGAAACAACACTAGGATTTCAACGAGGAATAGAAATGCTCACACATCCCCACTATGCCTTTTTCTAATAGTTAGACAAACGGGAAATTAACACCTCTTAATACCGATACTTCTACGTACCGAAAACCATGCACTCACACCCTTTCACATTACCACATCAATATCATTAAGCCAAGATTTCTCTTTAATGTGTTACATGATGGATTTGATTATCACTCATTGAATACCTCTTATTTTTGGACTAGTCTTATGACCCATGCAAATTACCGTCACTATCTATTAACACTCCAACAAATATGAGTGGAGAACGAGAATGCAATTATTTCTATAAAATCTATGCGCCACCGTGCTCAAAAAGATATAAGTGAAGTACTAGAGCAACTGCTAAGCTCAAAAGATATAAGTGAAGCACATAGAGTATTCTAATAAATCATGATGAATGTGTGTCTCTCTCAAATAGTTGTGTCCGGCAAACGATGATTGTGGAAAACTAAAAACAAAAACGAACAAAAGCAAATGATGCTCCAAGCAAAACTCATATCATGTGACAAATAAAAATATAGCTCCAACTGACATATCGATGGATTGAGACGAAAGAGGGGATGCCTTCCGGGGCATCACCAAGCTTAGACGCTTGAGCCTTCCTAGAATATTACCTTGGGGTGCCTTGGGCATCCCCATGCTTAGGCTCTTGCCGCTCCTTATTCCTTTAACCATCGTGATAACACCCAAAACTCGAAAACTTCAATCACACAAAACTCAACAAAACTTCGTGAGATCCGTTAGTATAAGCAACATATCAAATACTTTAGGTACTGTTATAAATTGATTAATATTTAATTACTGCATAATAGTTACTGTATTCTAACTTCTCCATGGCTTATACCCCCCGATACAATCCATAGCATCATCAAAACAAGCAAACTATGCAAGCAAAAACAGGATCTGTCTGAAACAGAATAGTCTGTAAAGATTTGTAGAGAACCTATAATTCTGTAACTCCAAATATACTGAAAACTTATAAAACCTGAAGAATTTTTATAGAAATACTTTGTAAAAAATTCAGAGCAAAAAGACACTCCAGTCAAATCAGAGAAATTCTGCACTGGACGCTAAAGTTTCTGGTTTTGCACCATATCAATTCTACTCATCTTGTGAGTCATACCAAAGGCTTTACTTGACACAAACACTAATTAAAACATAAAAACAAAATCATTACAGAGACAATAATCATGTTATCAGACACAAACATAAACTAAAAAAGCAAAAATAAAGATAACTATTGGGTTACCTCCCAACTAGCGCTATTGTTTTATGCTCCTAGCTAGGCATAATGCATAGTTTCAAGTGTTGTCATCCTTAATATTCTCATCTTGCGGAGCAGGATTTTCAAAGACAATTGGAAACAAATAATCAAGTAATATATTGGCATTCTTAGTACTACTATCCTTAAAGCCTTCCTTATTTTCTCTTACTATACAAGAATATTGCTTATTGATAGTATTGAAGAATTGTTGGATAATATGAATAGGAGGAACTTCTTTACTAGTATTTTCATCAGAAGTATGGTTATCACGAAACACATACCTCATCATTAAGTCCTCATTATATAAAATTTCATCTATCACAGGATGTTCGCAACTCATATTATAGTGTTCAAAGATATCCCTAGCCTCTAGTACTATATAGTCAAATTCATGCATGAGAATGCGAGTGGCCATCTTCTTGGCTCTAGGGTCTTTTATGGCCTATAACTCATAGAAAATCCTTTGCAAAGTGGGATGAGTATACATGAATCTTATTTCAAGCTTAAGTACAAGAGCATAAATAGCATCGGCGTAACTTTTAGTTCTTTTAAGGATTGGCGTATCTTTGCAAGCTAAAGTTCCCATATAGTTAAAGAATTCTTAGATAATAGTTTTCCCTATATGTTCCCCTTCCCCACAACAAAAACTTTTACATATTGCTATGGGGGAGTTTCCTCTTTGGGGATTTTACTTCCATCATCCTTTTCAATAATAAAATCAGCCATGGTAACAACTTCAAGCAAAGGAAACAAGCAAACAAGTAAACTAGCAAGCAAAGAAGTAAACTAGTAAATAGCAAAGATAAATATTTTTGTATTTTTGATTTTCATGAAGCAAACTAAATATAACAGTAGATAAAAAGAAGATCAAGTGAATGATAATTTGTGCGGAGTTACTTGATTGTTGGTTGATGATATTCCCCGGCAACAGCGCCAGAAATCCTTCCTGATACTTGTGATCCGCATTGGGTTTTCTGTGAAGAGGAATGGGTAATTGCAGCACAATACGAATAAGTATTTCCCTCAGTTAAGAACCAAGGTTTATCGAACCAATAGGAATATCAATCAACAACCGTCTTCAAGTACTACACACAAAAGAGCAAACACTTGCACCCAACATGGGCAAGAGGGTTGTCAATCCCCTTGGACTCGTTATTTGCAAGCAAATGAAGTGTGTAGATGATAGTAGATAATTGTAAATTGAAAAAAATAAAAGATAAATATTAGCAGCAAGGCATTGATAGATTTTGTAAATATATAAGTGAATAGATCTGGGGGCCATAGTTTTCCCTCGCGGCATCTCTCGTGTAGGAAACATACGGTGGGTAAACAAATTACTACTGGGCAATTGATAAAAAAGCGCATAGTTACGTGATATTCATGACAATGATCATGTATATATAGGCATCACGTCCATAAGCAAATAGGTCGACTCTTGCCTGCACCTATTCCTATTACTCCACCCATCGGTGGCTATCCAACATGCATCTAGAGTATTAAGTAAAACAGAGTAATGCATGGAGAACAATGACATGATGTAGACAAAGAGAATTCAATTAATATGAACAAACCCCATCATTTTATCTTTAGTGGAAACAATACAAATACGTGTCTTGTCCCTTCATGTCACTGGGACATAGAGTACCGCCATATTGAACCCACTACAACGCACCCCTCTCAGTGAAGAAATATCAATCTAGTTTGCCAAACTATTTCATTAGATCGAAGTGATTTACAAAGCTATAATGATCATGCTATTAAGAATAATAATATATATTAGCGGTGACCCAAATACTTTTCACGAATAATCTTAACATAAACCCACGATTCATCGGATCCCAACAAACGCACCATACAAAAGAATTACATCGGATAGATCAAATTAAAGATGCAGTGATCAGTATTGAAGATCAAAAGAGGGAGAGATAGCCATCTAGGTACTAGCTACGGACCCGTAGGTCTATGGTGAACTACTCACACATCATCATGAGGGCAGCAAGGTTGATGAAGAAGCCCTCCATGATCGATCCCGCCTCCGGCAGGGTGCCGGAACAGAGCTCCAGATGGGATCGTGGCGGAACAGAGACTTGCGGTGGTGGAAAAGTGTTTTGGGATGCCCTCTGGGTTTTTTGGAATATACGTGAATTTATAGGCCAGAGAACGGGGGTAGGAGGGCCACCAGGGAGGGACAAGCCAACAGTGCGCACTGACCCCCCTGGACGCGCCCTATTGGCTTGTGCCTCCCTCGTGCAGCCTCCGGTCTCCTCTTCAAGCTTCTAGGTCTTCTTTTGGTCCAGAAAAAATCATAATTTTTTTGGGGGCAATTGGATTTCGTTTGGTACTTTAAAACTGAAAAACCAAAAACATGCAAAAACAACAACTGGCACCGAGAACTGAGTCAATAGGTTAGTGCTAAAAAATAATATAAATTGGTAAATAAATACTCAAAAAGTATCCTAGAATGATAATATAATAGCATGGAACAATCCAAAATTATGCATACGTTGGAGACACATCATCGCCCTCTCAACTTGAAGTTAGCTTGCGCACGCAACAACTTCTCGTCAAGCGTATTGAGGAAGATCGTCACGAGAAAGAACATCTTGTTGCTGAGCTCATTTCCATCAACAACTGCACTCGTGTCATGCACTTGATCGCTGACGAAAACAAGAAGAGGCTTTGGAAATTGCTTCAAAAGTTCTTCAATGAAAAGCAACTGATGAATGTGAATCTCCAAGAGCTATATGATTATATTGACAAGGGTTTCACTATTGAAGATTTCCAAGATTGCATTATTCCTCCTCTGCCTGCACGTGAGCCTATGACTGATGTTCTTCATCTCAAGATTCGCAAGCTGCTCAAAGAATCAGAGGTCACATCTCCTGCTGCGAAGCCATCCGAAGGAAATGCTCTCACTCGTGTGCCGCCTCAGGCTGATCCACTTGTGCCTGGCTCATCTGCTCAACACAAAGCTCAACTTGAAATCTGTTCCAGCTGACTTCGAAGAAGTTGTTGTACCCCTAGTCACTTATGAAGAAGAAGTCTCTTCTGCGAGCTCTTCGGGAAATGCCTCAGAGTGATCTTCAAAAAGCCTTCGACTCATGTTATTCATCACCTTTTTGACACTCGTTGACAAAAACGGGGAGAATTACATCGAGTTTTCGATAGATTTGCCTTTTGGTGTTTGATCTGAACTTGGTTTTTGTGTGTTTGCATTCCCTCTTATATGTTGTGTATATCCTGCTGCTACTGCATTTCTCTCGAAGTATCTATTTTGCAGGTGGACTTATTATCAAAAGTTATGAATGACTAAACTTCTCTCTCTATGAAATTTATATTATAAGTGCAAATATAGCTTCTCGATTGATTGAAATTCTCTCCACACATACTGACAAATGCAGGGTAATTTATCTCTATTTTTTATATACATGCATACATTTAGGGGGAGTCCATTTCATCATCAAGAAAAGTAAGACTTGTCCACTCTTGTTCAGAATACTTTCAATTATCTATCTCTTCATCGATGATTATCTGTTTTGTCAACAATTTTCCAAAAAGGGCAAGATTGTTGGTGCAATAATTTTCCTCCTTATGTTTTGGAGATTGTTGACATAAACAGTTGGGGACTGATGTGTTTGCTAGTGCACACAGAGTACTAGGTCCCTGGAGTCACAAGGAGTTTGGTCAAACTCCACAGATAATCTCCTGCGTTGCAGCGAGACTTATCACTGAAGATTATTTTGACAAGAGTGACCCGAAAAATTGTTTACGATAAGTAATTGGTTTGGTGTCTGTCTGAAGGATTTGACTGCAGTCGAGAAGATGAAGATGAAGTGAAGACGTAGTATTCTTTTCCTTATTCTTCTTCTCTTTCATTGAGTGATAGGACCACCGTACTATTAAGAGGGGTGTAGTGTTTGATGATTTCGATTCACTAATGCTAAATCCATTTCTACGTGAGTTGAGAGAGAAATCTCTTGGTGGTCCGAGCAAATACACGCCAACAAGTGACTGTGATCTTCTTCGCTGCGAGAGATTTGTCTCAGACTAAGGAGTTAGCATTACTTGTTCCTCAAGTAATGTTACCGTGCTCCTAAAATCTGATTGTTGAGAACTGTCAGTTGCCCATTGGCTGGACCGCGTGTCCAAAATGGTCATTTACCATTGATACGTCCATTTTGCATCATGTTTTTCCGTTGACATTTATTATGTTTTGAGTCATTATTTCACTTCATGATGCAATCATAATGCCTTTTCTCTCTTACTTTGCAAGTTTCATACAAAGATGGAGATTGTCGGCAGTTGGAAATCTGGAGTGAAAAGACCACTGAAGAGCTGGATATTCTCTAGAACTCCGAATGAGCTGAAAATTGACGGACAAATATTTTGTAATATATAAAAATTATTGGCGAAAGAATCAACAGAAGGGGACTGACCAGGTGGCAACGAGCATGGGGGGCGCGCTCTACCCCCAACTGCGTGCCCCCTAGCTCGTGGTCCCCCTCGCGGGCCTCTGGTGCCCATTTTCTCCTATATGATTACCCTAGAAAATTCAAGAGAACACTTTCAGGACGAAGCGCCGCCGTCTCGAGGCGGAACCTGGGCAGGAGCTCTTTTGCTCTCCAGCAGAGCGATTTTGTCGGGGAAACTTCCCTCCGGGAGGGGAAAATCGAAGCCATCGTCATCACCAACCCTTCCTCCGTCATGGGAGGACCAATCTCCATCAACAGCTTCACCAGCACCATCTCTTCTCAAACCCTTGTTTATCTCCTGTATTTAATCTTTGTCTCCAAAACATCAGATTGGTACCTATGGGTTGCTAGTAGTGTTGATTACATCTTGTAGTTGATGCTAGTTGGTTAAATTCGTGGATCCTTAAGCATATTCATTACACCTATGATCATGAACATGATGATGCTTTGTGAGTAGTTACTTTCGTTCGTGAGGACATTGGAGAAGTGATGTCATAAATAATCATGTGATGTTTGTATTCGTTTGGTATTGTGATGATGTGTATGTTGCTCTCCCTTTGGTGGTGTCGTGTTAACGTCGACTACATGACACTTCACCATATTTGGACCTAAGGTAAAGCATTGGGGATTAATAAGTATATGATGGGCTGTGAGAGTGATAGAAGCTTAAACCCTAGTTTATGAGTAATTTTGTAAGGGGCTGATTTGGATCCACATGTTTCATGTTATGGTTAGATTTATCTTAATTCTTCTTTCATAGTTGTGGATGCTTGCGAGAGGGGGTAATCATAAGTGGGTTGTTTTTTCAAGTAGGAACGGCACCCTAGAACCACTCCACCCACATATCAAATTATCACAGTAACGGACGCGAATCAACTAAACATGATGAATCGTGACTAGACAAAATTCCCATGTGTCGTGGAGAGTGCTTTACTTCATATTCCTTCTGCTCCTCGTTTGGTTTGACACTCTTACTTACTGAAAGTACAATGATTGATCCCTTATACTTGTGGGTCATCAAGACACTTTTATAGCGCCATTCCCGGGGAGTGAAGCACCTCTAGTAAGTGGAATTTGGTAAAGAAACACTTCTGTTACGTGCCGTAATTTACTGCCACTTGTTATTATGGAAGATAATCCTTTGAGGAGCTTTTTTGGGGTATGACCTCGTCTGGAAGTGGCAAGAGCCACTCCTCAACCTAGTGAACATACTAAAAATATTTATTATCAAATTCCTTCAGGTATGTTTGAGAAACTGCTAGCTAATCCTTATGTGGGAGATGGAACAATACATCCTGATATGCACTTGATCTTTGTAGATGAAATTTGTGGATTATTGAAGCTTGCAGGTTTATTCGAGGATGGTATTAAGAAGAAGATTTTCCCTTTAGCTTTGGAGGGAAAGGCATTGATTTGGTATAGGCTATTAGATGATGCCGGTACATGGGATTGGGATCGATTGAAGTTGGAATTCCAACAGAAATTATATCCTATGCATTTGGTTCATCATGATCGGAATTATATATATATATATAATTTTTGGCCTTGTGAAGGAAAAAGTAACTCTCAAGCTTGGGAGAGGCTTAAATCTATGATGCATACATGCCCAATCATGACCTCTCAAGGGAAATAATCTTACAAAACTTTTATGCTGGGCTTTCTCATGATAATCAATAAATGCTCCATACTTCATCGACTAGTTCATTTATGAAGAGAACTATTGAATTCAAATGAGATCTTTCGAAAAGAATTAAACGAAAGTATGAAGATTGCGAAATATACAAAGGTAAAGAATCAGATATAAATCTTGAGTTTGATTGTGTTAAATCTTTTATGGATACTGAAGCTTTTCATAAGTGTGGTGCAAAGTATCGACTGGACTCTGGGATACTAGATAATGTTGCTACTCATGTTGATCTCCCTAAGGATTTGTGGTTTAAATTTCATCCACCTATTGAAGAAACTTGTGAGGAACCTGTTATAGCTAAAGTAGAAATAATCATTTATAATGTTGATCCAGTTGTGCCTACTGCTTTTATTGAGCAAATGTGGTAGAACCTAAAGTTGATATAGTAATATCAAACCACATAATTTCATTTATAATGTTGATACAGTAATATCAAACCACATAGACCCTCTCAACCAAGAAAGGTAGAACCTAAAGTTGCAATGATTAAAGATCCTTTGTGTCGGGCGTGTGATTCATGACGATCTATGGGACCAGCGGTATCCCTTTACGGTTCGGCTGGGGCGTCGAGTGCACGAAGAGCATCAGTCGGCCATGACTACGTGCGGGGTTTATACAGGTTCGGGCCGCTTGGGAGCATAAGATCCTACGTCATGTCTTTGTGTTTGTATATCTGTGTCCAAATAAAAGGGCGCAGCCACCCGACAAATTTGGTCGAGAGGTGCAGCTATGCTTGCAAATGGACAGGGTGTCAACCTTTGTCACGGTAGCCATGGGACTCCTTTCACAGTCCAAGGAGTTTCCACAAAGGCTACAATGGTCATTTACTAGGTGTACAGTGTGCTCTTACAGCTACAGGGGTTGTCGTCAGAGTGGTAGTGGGAAATACCTAACTTTGAGGGACTAGGACATGTGCATTGAATGCGCTGTGAGGTGGCGCGCTCGCGACGTCCCCCGGCAAGGTTTGCCTCTCGTTCTGTGTCGTCCGCCCAGCTACCTCTTATTCTTCTGCAACACTGCGGGACGGGTGGTATTAAAGCTGCCACAGGCCCGCCGCTGTAGCAACGTGCCTCGGCCAGCTCCTCCTGCCCGCCTGCCCGCTCGACACCTCAGCCGATGTAGACAAGCATACCTGGTGAGGTGGAGTAGCGGCTTGCGGGTTGGAATCTTGTCGTGGACGCCCATGGGCGGGCTACTCCGCTTGGTGAAGGGCTTGGTCGCCTCGCTTCGGTCTTGGCTTCGGTTTGCCTCAGAGGCTGGTGCGAGCCCGGCAAGAAGTTGTCGGCCTGAGGTGGTTACCCGTGCATAAGTCTGGGTACTAGGGACCCCCAGTTCTTAGTACACCGACAGTAGCCCCCGGGCCTAGGCCATACACGCGCGCGCGTCGTTGTTGGGCTAGGCCCAAAACAATGCACGGGCATGCGCGGCCGCGTTTTCCTACAGTTATGATGACTTTTACTGACCTTTCCCACGATGCGCATTTACCGCGAGTAACGACATTGGTGGACAGGGGCGGTCTCCCAAGAAACATGCTTGACAATGAGCGGTCACGTTGATACACGGGCGGCTAGCCCCTGGCCTTCCTTGTGGTAAGCAGCGGGGGAAATGACGCGGCGCCCGCCCGACCTTCACCATTTAATTGGTGTCGTTCCTCCTTCTGCCTTGACTATGCCTTGGGTGACATGTGGCACGTGCGGCGCTCGCCATTGGCCGGGGAGGGCGGTTGCTGAAGCCGTGGGCATATGAGCATGCGCCTGTTATGCTCCGCGGAGAGTCGGCCCCTCTTCTTCCCCTTTGGCTTGGCCCCTATAAATAGGATAGGGTTGAAGAGGGTGCCACTCATCCGCGACTCTGTGCTCTTCCCTAGCTGCTTGGTGCTCCTTCCTTGTTCCTTTCGCCAGCATTTCTAGCGCGCTCCCTCTGAGATGGAGAGGGGTCGCGGTCGCGCTCGAGGTCCTAGGGGCACCGGGAGGGGCAGCCCCCAGCGCCCGATGCACATTGTGGTGACGGCGGTGGAGGTCGTATCCAGCTCCCGAGGTCGGTCGGCGTCCGCAGGTCGCGGGCTGGCGGCTCCGTCGGCTCATGGAGGCCGTGGGGGTCTCGCAGGCCCGCCGAACCGCACTGGTGGCTGCGATGGTGCACCTCTCCCTCAACCCCACGCAGGCATCCACGCGGGAGAGGAGGTGCACAAATTCATTGTGGCGGTCCCCCGCCATCCTCGGAGCTAGCTATGCCTCCCTGACCCATTTGCCCGGGTCATGGAGGACAACCCGCTCCAGGGTTTATGGCTGCGGGCAGATGGCTGCTGGTATGGTCCTGCCTGGGTGGCCGTCGACCTCTCCCTCGATAGCGCCATGTTTCTGATGCGGGGGTGGAAATCATTCGCCCACTCCTGTGGCTTAGGACCCGGGCATCTCCTTCACTTCAGGTTTGATGGCGCCGCCACGCTTTTCGTGAAGATCTTCGGGGCGTCTGGCGCCCGTTTGGAGTGCTGCGCGGAGAGCTCGAGCGGGAAAAACTACGATTCCTCCAGTGATAGAGATGATGGCGGCAGTACATTCGACGTCAAGAGGGACTAGACGCGCATGGCGTCGTAGCTGGGGTTTTAGGGATTCGGGAATGAGGCTCTATCTGTGAGGCCTCATTTCCGTATCAACTGCCACATCGTAGTGGCTGATCTCCTGTCAGCGGCCGACGAGGTCGTAGGTGAAATCGTACTCCGACCTGACACCGTCGCCGCCGCCACCAAGCTGATACGCCTTCCTCCTCGGAGGCCGGTGGGGACATTATAGGAAGTCGTACTCCGACTCGTCCCCGCCGCCGCTGTTGCTGGGTTTGACGTCCTCCTTTTGTATTTAGGTTGTACCCGACGAAGTCCTGAAAGAAAATCAAAGAAAGACGTTGGGTACTACTGATATATCAAGGATTTGCCTTGTATGTTTGTGTGCCAATCCCTGTTTTTCTTTCCCCTCTTTGCGAAAAGTGCACCGCCGCCGCTGTTTGCGGTGCCTTTATAACCTTTACGCTTGTCGGGGACCTTTGCCGATGTGGGTTGTCTTATCGAGGGGCGCTTCTAAGGATAGATCCCGAGCACTAGCGCTACTCTCGGCAAGGTTACCATATCGTCCTTGTCGCGACTATCCGAGGTGCTGGGCATGCTTCCACCCCCCAGCACGCAATGATTCCGATAAGGGTCCACCCGCGCGCAGGTCTTTCCTTAGGCTGTAGTTTGTAGCAGGGAAAGAGTTTTACTTATCTTTTCCTTCCTCTATCGCCCTTCTTGCCGCGAGGTTGTTGCTCCGAACGCGTCCGCCCTAGCCGCACCTTCTTCCCCCCGGGATGACTTGCGCGCGGGGGGAAGGAATCCTGCTTCCTTTCGGGAAAAAGAAAGAAGAGAAAATTCGGTGCGCTATGGGCTTTTAGCGATTCGATACGACCTTATGCTGGCAATGAGCTACCGCAATAACCCGCATAGTGAAACATAATGAAAATATGTATCTAGGCAAGAGAAAAGTTGCGGGATGTCTAGCTTTACTAACTGCGTACATGGTCATCACCTGGCTTTGTACAAAGGATTACACACATTGCTGCGAGACTTGTACAAAAGTGGTTGCCGGGGACCCCGACAACCGCGCCTTACGGGTAGAACTTGCGAAGATGCTCGATATTCCACGAGTTTTGCACCGGGGTACCATCTTCGGTCTCCAGGCGGACTACGCCAGGCCTGTTGACTCGTACCACCCGGTAAGGGCCTTCCCACTTCGGCATCAACTTGTTTGATCCCTTCGCGGACTGAATCCATTGAAGGACAAGGTCACCTTCCTCAACAATCCTGGCGCGCACTTTGCGGCTATGGTAGCGGCGCAAGGCCTGCTGCTACTACAACTAGCGTCGGTGGGCTCATTGGGTCCCACTTAGCAATAGCGCCGTTTATATTTCCAGCGCTACTGCTAAGGCTTCACTTATAGCGCTGCCAAAAGCCAGCGCTACTGCTAATTAGCAGCAGCGGTTGTTATTTTCCAGTGTTACTAATGATGTCCTACCTATAACGTTTTTCCTAGTAGTGTACCTAGCAGCGCGCGGTGCGGCCTGGAGACGATCTTCCTCGAGGAGCGTGGCATCGTCATGCCGTAGCCGCTCTTACTGGTCCTCATCAAAGGCCCTCACTCTCGGTAACCCGTACGTTAGTTTCGTGGGGAGAACTGCCTCCGCCCCATAGACCAGGGCAAAGGGTGTTTCGCTGGTGTCTCGATTTGGCGTCGTTCTGATCGACCAAAGAATCGCCGGCAGCTCATCAATCCAGTGCCTTCCGTGCTTGTGCGGCTTGTCGAAAGTCCTCGTCCTGAGACCCCGCAGCACTTCAGCATTCGCCCTCTCCACTTGCCCATTGCTCTTGGGGTGAGAAACCGAGGCGAAGCAGATCCGGGAGCCGATATCTTGACAGTATTTCATAAAAGTGCTACTGGTGCACTGCGTGCCGTTACCGGTGATGATCCTGTTTGGGACCCCGAAACGACAAACAATCCCCCTGAGGAACTTGACCGCTGCTTGCACCATTACTTTTCTCATTGGCTCAAGTTTGGTCCACTTCGTGAACTTGTCGATAGCGACGAACAAGAACTCGAAGCCCCTGGTAGCATGGGGGAGGGGCATGATGATGTCGAACCCCCAGACCGAGAATGGCCAGGAGAGCGGTACGGTTTGAAGGGCTTGTGCTGGTTGGTGTATTTGCTTGGCGTGGTATTGGCATGCTTCACACATCGTTACCACCGCCAAGTCATCTTGAAGGGATGTGGGCCAGTAGAAGCCTTGCCGGAACGCCTTCCCGACAAGGGCTCTTGACCCTACATGGGAGCCACAAATCCCCTCGTGTATCTCTGCTAGCAGCCGTTGTCCTTCCTCCCGAGCGATGCACCTCAATTTCAACCCGTTCGGTCTCCTCCTGTACAAGTCGTTGTCCATGAACTGATACATGATCGACTGTCGAGCTACTTTCTCGGCTTCTTCTTGCTCTTCGGGGAGGTCTCTTGTTTGGAGGTACCGGACAATCTGCTACGCCCATGTCGGAGCCTGTGGCTCGACGACAAGGACTAAAGTCTGTCCCGCCGGGGCTCGGCGCTCACCATCGAGCATTTCGTCACTCCCGGCAACCTTCTTGGCGTCCACAGGTGGCTCTGACGGGAAATAGTCGCCGGAACTGACTTTTCTCTTCTTGGTTTGCCGTCCTGATGGAGTAACTGATGGTTGAGTGAGTCGGAGCACAAAGGTGCATGGTTCCACAGGCGACTTCTGAGCTGCCCATTACGACAGGTCGTCGGCGACGTCATTCTCCGCCCTGGGGACGTGTTCCATCTGAAGACCATCAAAACATGCTTCCAAACTCCTCACTTCATCAACATATGCTTCCATGAGGGGGCTCTGGTAATCCTTATTGACTTGGCGCACAACCAACTATGAGTCTCCCCGGACTATCAACTTCCCGATTCCCAACTCTGCCGCTATCCGCAGCCCGGCAAGTAAACCCTCGTACTCAGCTATGTTGTTGGTCGACACCTCCCGAGGGAAGTGCATTTGGACCACATACATGAGGTGCTCTCCCGTGGGTGCTATGAGTTGCACACCGGCACCGGCGCCTTGTAGCGAGAAAGCCCCATCAAAGTACATGATCCATACCTGAGGTGTTTCCTTGCCGTGAAGAGCTGTCTACGAGGTTTCGTCATCTGGGGTTCGCGTCCATTCAGCAACGAACTCTGCCAGTGCCTGATTTTGATGGTCGCTAGGCGATCAAAGCTCACATAAAAACTGGCCAGTTCCAAGGCCCATTCAACAATCCTGTCGGTTGCCTCCGGGTTCCTCGGGATCCGCTGTAGCGGGAAGCGGGTGACAACTATAATGCAATGCGCTTGCAAGTAGTTGCACAGCTGCAGGAGGCCATGAGGAGGCCGAGGAGCAGCTTATGGATCCCAGAGTACCTTGACCGAGCCCCTGCAGGAGGGAGCTGACAAAGTACACCGGTCGCTGCACCACCCTTGTATTCTGCAGCGCTCGTTGTTCCTCTTCCCGTCCCGTCTTCGTGTCGACTTCTTGGCTCACCCGGGTCAGCTCAGGTTCGCTGGCTGTCAGTTTGAAGGCCATTGGTTCGCTGTCCTCGGCTTCCCTCTCAGCCACTAGCGCGGCGCTGACCACCTGGTTCGTTGCTGCCAAGTATAACAGCAATGGTTCCTCAGGCTTGGGATCAACTAGGACGGGGGCCGAGGACAGGTATTTCTTCAGGTCTTGCAATGCTGCCTCCACTTCTGGAGTCCACGTCATCAGGCCCTCCTTCTTCAGGATCTTGAAAAACGACAGGGCACGCTCTACGCATTTGTAGATGAATCTGCTGAGGGCGACGACACAGCCCGCCAGCCATCATACGTCCTTGACGTGCTTCGGTGCTTCTAGTTGCTCGATTGCTTCGATCTTGACGGGTTTGGCTTCTATCCCGTGCTGAGATATGAAGAAACCGAGGAACTTGCCAGATGGAACCCCGAACACGCACTTCTTCGGGTTGAGCTTCAAGTTGATCTTGCGCAAATTCGCGAAGGTCTCCTCTAGATCTTGGACTAGTGTGGTCTTGTCCTTGGTCTTGACTACGATGTCGTCCATGTAGGCCTCCACATTTCGGGGCAGCTCTGGTCCGAGGCCAATCTGGACGGCCCTTGCGAACGTTGAACCCGCGCTCTTCAGACCAAACGGCATACACTTGAAGCAGTATGGGCCGTAGGGAGTGATGAACGTTGTTTTCTCTTCGTCTTCTTCGGCCATGAAGATCTGATGATAACCAGAGTAGGCGTCGAGGAACGACAACAGGTTGCAGCCGGCGGTCGAGTGCACTATCTGGTCGATGCGTGGCACGGGAAAGGGGTCTTTTGGGCAGGCCCTGTTGACGTCTGTGAAGTCGATACAGAGTCTCCACTTCCCGCTTGCTTTACGCACCACCACAAGATTCGCTAGCTATGTCGGGTGAAGTACACCCTTGACTAGGCCTGCTGCTTCCAACTTTTTGATCTCTTCGTCAATAAACTCTTGCTGCTCTAGCGCTTGTTTTCAGACCTTCTCCTTGACGGGGCGTGCATGAGGACAGACAGCAAGGTGGTGCTCGATCACCTCTCTGGGAACACCGGGGATGTCAGACGGTTGCAGGCAAACACATCGACATTTGCCCGCAGAAAGGAGACGAGTGTGCTTTCCTATTTGATGTCGAGGGTGGCGTTTATAGTGAAAGTGCCGCCCTCGCCGTCCTCCCGCGTAGCCACTTGCTTCGTCTTGGGGATGGTCACTTTACCCTTCTTGCTCCTGTTGGCAGAGGTCTCTGGTAAGTGCTCGACGGGCGTGCCGCCCTCTGTTGTGCGCTTGCCGAAGTTCTTACGAGACTCTTATCCTTGTTCTTCCCCCCGGGAGCTTTGTCGGCAGGACCGAGTGCCTCATTAGCAGACGTTGCCACTTCCTCCTGGTAGAGCTTGTCGACGCAGAGGACCGCGTCTTTCTTGTCGGCATGGACGGTGATGATGCTCATTGGCCCCGGCATTTTGAGTGTGTTGTAGGCATGGTGAGATGCCGCCATGAACTTCGTCAGTGCCGGGCGGCCAAGGATCCCATTATACGACAACGACATCTTGGCGACGTAGAAGACGACCCTCTCTGTCCTGAAATTGAGTTCGCTCCCGAATGTGACCGGGAGGGTTATCTTTCCCTTTGGCTAAGATCTCCCTCCGTCCACTCCTTGGAAAGAGCCCGTCGGTTTGATGTCCGAATCGGGGATCTGCAGCCGCTTGATCACATCGGGCGACATCAGGTTCAGGCCGGCCCCACTGTCGACCAACATCTTCGTGACTCTGAGGTTGCGAATCGTTGGTGAGACCAACAATGGCACGCACCCGACCGCGGTGATGCGATTAGGGTGGTCCTCAGCGTCGAAGATGATGGGAGTGTTGGACCACTTGAGGGGCTTCCTTGCCTCTGCCGCTGGCTCTACCGCATGGACTTCGCGG
This sequence comes from Elymus sibiricus, assembly GCA_039707655.1. Taxonomy (NCBI): domain Eukaryota; kingdom Viridiplantae; phylum Streptophyta; class Magnoliopsida; order Poales; family Poaceae; genus Elymus; species Elymus sibiricus. The sequence continues at coordinate 244,759,625 of CM077667.1, read as the reverse complement.
ACCCACTGCTTGAGCTGCCTGTGGGAGGAGTGCAAAGATACGCCTCCGTCAACACACATAGCATCCATGGCCTTTTGGAAATCTTGCTTGTCAAATCCCTCTTTATCTTCATCATTGTCATCATCATCATCGGATTTGTCACCTCGGCCTCTAGCAGACTTTTCTTTCTGCTATTTGGCCTTGTCATGGCGGCCGCCTTGACCGTTGCGGTTCTTCTTGTCGGGACCACCGGCACCATCTCGGCCCTTCTCCTTGTTGCGCCTTTCTTACTCTTGCTTCTGCTTCTCAGCAAGCTGTTCTACTTGGCGGCACTCGTTGATGTCGTGGCCTTTGGTGTGGTGGATCTTGCAGTATGGCTTGCCTTACTTCTCGCCTGTCGTGGCCTCATCGTCTCCGGAGAGAACAACAGCGTCCTTGCCGGGCTCATTGGATCTGGCCTTCTTAATGGCGTTAGGCTTCTCGGAGCTCTCGACAGCAATCACCGCCTTGCCTTTGCGCTTCTTGTTGCTTTTGCGACCCTTCTTCAAGGAGGCGGGCGCGTTCTCGTCGTCGTCGGAGTTGACCTCCGCGCCAGCATCCTTCCCCGGGAGCCTCCTTCCTTCCTCAGCCCACGCGCACATGTCGGCCAGAGTGTAGAGCTCGGCGACGTCCCGCACCTTGTTGATGCTCATCTCCTCGCGCATGCGGCGATTGCGTACGTTTGTGTGGAACGCAGCGATCACCGCGGCGGGATGAATGTCCAGGATGTTGTGCTGCACGCGGCTGAATCTCTGGATGTACTTACGGAGGGTCTCGCCGTCTCGCTGGGGGAGCACGTGCAGATCGCTGGGTTGCCCCGGGAGCTTATGGCCCCTATGGTAAGCCCCAACGAACTGATTGCATAGGTCCGCAAAGGAAGAGATGGACCCCTCCGGCAAGGTCATTAGCCAACTCCTCACATTGGGCTTGAGCGCTAGCAGGAAGTAGTTGGCTAGCACCTTCTCATCTCGTCCCCCGGCAGCCTGCACCGCGATGGTGTAGATGCCTAGAAACTCCGACGGACTGACCGCGCCGTCGTATTTGCCCGGCAACTCCGGCTTGAAGGCTCTACTGGAGGGCCAGTGGACTTGCCGTAGTTCGCGGGTGAACGCCGGGCATCCGACCTCGTAAGGTAGGCTGCCGGGCGCCCCGGGCGCAAGCTCGTCAATGGCTGGATCTTTGCAACCATCGGATTGGCGATGTGCTTCCCGCCATCTTTCGATGGCGGTGCGTGCGTCTCCCTTGCGCCTGTCCTTCAAGAATTGGCATTGGTCTTGCTTCAGCCGCGGGTCCGTCGACACTTGAGACACCTCGTCTTATACGTCGGTCCAGCGGGAACTTCACTGATGTCGTGCGGGCGACTGCACCGTGTGTGCCCGCCGGCGTCGCGACCGGCGGTGGGTTCCGTGGGAACCGCGCGCCGCATGCGTGAGGAACACGCCGCATCTGGCTTGTCGTTGTTGGCGAGGCTCAGCAGGCTTTGTTTGGTCTCCCTCCACTCCTCCATTATCTCTGGTGTGGGCAGAAAGTTCAGCAGCAGCTGGGCCTGCGCCAGAGCTTCTCTCGCGGTTTTGGGGACCGGACGGGGCGAGGCGTGGGTAGCGCTCTTACTCCTGGCAATGCTAGAAGAAGCGCTGTCCCGCGCCGTCGCCCGCCGTCTGCCCTTATCGGGAGGGGTTCATGGAATTCAGTCTTGCGCTCCTTGGGAGCGGCGCACGAGGGCCCTGTCCGCTCGGGGCTCCGGTTCGCCATCTCGCGGGCGCGGGTCGTGGTCGTCTTGCGAGGGGCGTGGTGGATGTCCGGTCACAGCCCCCACAGCCGCTGCGGGCGCGGGTGCTGCCTCGGCCACTGCAGCGGCATCGCCCCCGGTCCCCGTCAGCGCGTTTTGCGCTATCACAGCGACGGGGTCCAGGTTGTGGTTCGCGGAACTCCGCGCAGTGTTATGGCTGCGCTCACCAATGGGGTGAGCACGATGTTTGCCGCCATCGGTGGCTTGGGTTGCCAACTTGGACGTGGTCGCGACGGGTGTCGCCGTGCCCTTGGCCTTCTTGGGCGCCATGGGCGTCGGCGAAGGCATGCAGAAACGCCGATGAAGATTCACGCACAGGAGGTCCCCCTACCTGGCACGCCAAAGATGTCGGGGGTGTGATTCACGATGATCTATGGGACCAGCGGGGTCCCTTTACGGTTCGGCGGGGGCGTCGAGTGCACGAAGAGCATCAGTCGGCCATGACTGTCGGATTTCGGGCTCCGCAAAACCCTCAAGGTTCGAACACAGGGGCATGTGCGAAGATCCCCTGCAGCATCGCCCTCCTTAGCTCGCTACACGATGGTTACTGCGGCGAACTCACAGGATGACGAAGAAGAAGATGAACACGGTGGTTTACCCAGGTTCGGGCCGCTGCGAAGCGTAATACCCTACTCCTGCTTTGGTGGATTGCCTCTCAGGGAGGTGTGGTGGATGAACTAGTACAGTGGTCTCGGGCCTCGCGAGGGCGCTCGAGTGGTGTTCTTGGCTCTCAGCCTTGTCTTGTGTTGGTATGTCGCTCGTCCCTCTCTACGGTGCAGCCTAGCCTCTATATATAGCAGTGGCCCGGGTCCTCTTCCCTTATCGCAATGGCTGGAGGGGATCCCACAGCGGCCAAATTTGAAGGGGGACAGGAGTACATCCCCGCCTGTCCAAAGGTGGTCTTCGCCTGCAAAGTAGCTGTCGATGATGCAGAGGTGGGCTCGGCAATGACATCCGCCCTGCGGGGCTCGTGGTCGTGGTCTTGTTGCACCAGAATGGAAACCTTTGGGAGGCGCTTTGGGAACCCACGTACGTCCCTGCTCCCTTTGCACCAAAGGGGAAACTGCACCGCCTGGCGCGCTGGCGCCCGCCTGTCCTTGCTTGCGTCATCCTTGACTCATGTGGCTGGGTTCCGCATAGAGATCTCCGCCGCTCCGGAGGGGGCCTGAGGAGGCCTACCCTCTGCTGATCCTGGTGCTGTTCTTCCTCGCGAGCCTGGGGTCCTCGTGGGGCCTTGTCTTTAGTGGAGTCGCGCCTGGCCGTGCCTGGCTGACAAGGTGGGCCATGCCCTGGGCCGCAGGCAGGCAGGTCTGGGTACCCCCATTCCCAGAACGCCGACAGTAGCCCCCGGGCCCAAGGCGCGCTCGAGCTGGCTTCCGGGCGAAGCCGTGAGGACGGCCCGAAGCGCCGCGGGCCCCAAATGCCTGCGGGCCATGCTTTACACGCGTCGAGCGCCCGGGCGGCGACGCCCCCGCTCCCCGAGGGCATCAAGAACCGTCCCAAGTCAAACTAATGCGACACTCGTCTGCAGAGCCGGCCATCATTGCCCTTCCTTGAATGCTGCTGCTGCCTCGGGCCTCTATTCCTCGGGCCCCGCGGAAGTGACCCGTCAATCGGTAGGAGAGGCGATGTGGGCGGTACTGCGCTGATCGAACCGCTCCACGGCGCCCGAGAGGCGCACGACGCCTGCTCTCCCACGACGCCTCGCGGCTGTAGTTACACCTATAAATCCGCCCCGCCCTTGGCAAGGGGGGGGGGGCATTGCAGTGTCGAGGTGTCTTCTTGCTTCCATCGCTCCGCAGAGAAAGCCCTCTCCTCTTCCCAGCTTCTCATCTCCCATGGCGTCTGGAGGAAGCGCTGCAGGCGCGGGGAAGCGCGCGGCACCGCCAGCTCCCTCGCCCTCCTCCGGAGGCAGTGGTGGGGGGCCCTCGGGGTGGGCGCAAGTTCGCCGGCGTTGGGCCATGGTCGATGAGTGAGTACTCTGCCGCTTCCCTCCTTAGTCGTTTTGCCTAGCGCTCCGAGCATGATCCTCTCCTTCTCCCAGGGTGCCTGCGGCCAAGAAACGCAGGCTTGGCGAGCTCCAAGAGGAGGCGGACGCGTTGCGGGCCCAGCTGGCGACCGCCGAGGCCGCCTTCCAAGCCGCCCTCAGGGGTGAAGTGGAGGCCAGGGCAGAGTTGGCGTCCCTCCAGGCCCAGGTTAAGGAGGCGGCCGATGCCGTGCAGGCCTCCCAGGACGAGGCGGCGCACGCCAAGATGCTAGAGTCCCAGCGCGCCAAGCAGTACCTTGGCATCGCCCGCCGCGTGACCAGCGCGGTGAGCCGGTTCGTCGGGGAAGCCCCCGCGCTGCCGTGCGCGCACGGTGACGGGGGCTATCTCGACTTCTTCCGGAGGGTGGTGGAGGTGCTGGAGGCCGGCGTCTCCCGCGTGAACGCAGACAACGAGTCCGACGCGCACGACCTCCTAGACCTCGCCCTAACGTTCGTCTTCTCCAACCTGCGCCGCCACGCTCCAAAGCTCGACCTCCAGCGTGTCGTGGAGCGGGTGCCTGACGAGCTCCAGCGCCCCCTTCAGGACGAGGTGCGCCCGCACGTGGAGTCCCTGGTGGAGCGATTCATCCAGGTGCCCGCCTCCAGCGGGGAGGACGAGTCCGACGCCGAGGCGGCCGGCGGCGATGGTGGCGACAGCGACTCCTCTCCCTGGGCATCCCCTGTTTCCCTTTCATGGTTCCTGTAATATTCTAAGGAGAACTCATCCCCGGAGGGCGTTAGCCTTTTGCATGTTACCTTTGCCCTCTTATTTTTCTTCTCTTGAATCGGCGATCTCTTGCTTGCTGCGACGTGGCTTAGTTTCTTTGCGCGGGGCTCGGCGTTGCTGCCGACGCGGCTTGGTGATGACGGCTGGCAGGGCCCTCGTGAGGCCTTCTCTCCTGAGGGGCGGCTCGCGGCCGCCGAGCCCCGGGTCGTCGGCATCGCTACCCGTCGAGGCCGAATTCCTCCCCTCGCGACGTCCCTCCTGGCGCCTGGGGCCGCACGGGCTTTCACGGTGACACACCGTAGACCGTATTACTTGCATTCTGGCGTTAGTGCGTGCAACTTCTATCCCGTATTCAGGCCGCCATTGGATCAGGAGGCTCGTGCTCGGTTCGGTAGTTTACTTAGCTTGTGGGCTGGTGTCGATCTCGTGCGCCGCGAGGCATGGCCGGGTTGTCCAGATAATCCGTGATTCCGCCTGGGGCGCTTCTTCCTTGCTTGTGGAGCAGTTCGGCTATGGCGCTTGGGAAGCCCGGGCGTCCTGGGGTTTCTTCTTCCTTACGAGTGGGGCAGGTTGGGGGCCCTTTCGGCACTCTGTGTCTGCAGGCTCCAGCCCCGCACATTGCCCTACCATCATAGTGTACGACCGGATCACCAGGACGCAACTACGATGTGAGGCCTCGACACCCTCGATGCCGACCGGATCACCAAGGACGACATCGAGGGGCGAGTGGATATATGACCGGTAAGGCTCCTGAGGCGCGTTGCTCAGGAGCCCCCTTTGACGCTCAAGCGGCTCTACGTCGGCAGGTCCCAGTCCCGCACATTTCCCTACCACCATAGTGTACGACCAGATCACCAGGACGCAACTACGAGGTGAGGCCTCGACACCCTCGATGCCGACCGGATCACCAAGGACGACATCGAGGGGCGAGTGGCTATATGACCGGTAAGGATCCTAAGGCGTGTTGCTCAGGATCCCCCTTTGACGCTCGAGCGACCCCCATTCCTCCCTGCCGGGTTCTGCCTCAGGAGGCACATGGCCTCCTGAGACTCCATGCCGTGGTCCCGCGCCACGGTCGGAGCCCTCGAGCGGGGGTCGACTGCCAAAAGTTGCAAGTCCCTGAGCGACAGGGCCTTGCTATCCTGTTCCGAGGTGCCTCGGGGGGGGGGGGGGGAGGGGCCGGAGTGCACGGCCCCTTGCAAAACACTAATCCAGAAAAAGAGAATTCAAGACCGGTAAAACGAGAGAGCAATGAGAGTAAAGTCCCCGCCCCTTTTTCTTTTAAATATAGAATTCCGAAGTCCTCAAACTTCATTCCAAAAAGCGGCAATTCGAACACAAAAAGAAGCAAGCAACTGCCGCGTCCGGCACCTAGGCTAATCTTCGTCTTCGTCTTCCCCCAGCGCTGAGCGTAGGGCATCCACGTTGCGTGGGCATAGCCATTGGTGGGCAGTGTTGTCCGCCAGCGCGGAGCATGGGGCTTCCACATTGCGTGGGAAGGAGGCCCTCCGCGTCCTCAGGGGGCTCCGGGCGTATACAGCCCACTCATTATTACGTGAGAGTGTCACGGCTATAGATAGCTGGGCAAGCCCCCAGGCGCTCAGCCTGGTTGCTCCCAACTCCATTAAGAGCTACCCCGCGCATTTCTGCTCGGTTGGGTGCCTCTATGACCCAAACCCGAATGCAGTGTTCCCCGCGTAGCCGCAGGATTGCGCTCCCGTGGCCCAAACATGAGCACAATGCATCCGGCGCAGCCATAAATGTGTTTTGTCTGTGAAGCCGCCTCGTGAGGCGTCTGGGTGCTGGCCGGACATCGCCTCGAGGGCCTCATGAGGCCCAGCCACCCAAGGCTGCGCCGGCGTTCCAGTTGCCGTGGGTGCCCGCGCTACTTGTGTCTTGCTGCTCCCCCCAGGCCATCACTCCTGAGGCCCCGGGGCTCGGCTCGGCGTTGCTTGCTCGCGAGGGTGACGGCTCACGCCGTGCCCCGCGGGCCTGGGGGCGTCCACCCTCTTTCTCCCGCTCGCGCCGTCCAGGCTCAGTGCTCCGTCAGGGGAAGCCCCCAGGCCCGGCTCGGGGAGGACGCCTGAGGCTCTCCCTATTCTTGGGGGGTGTTGGTGCCTGTGGCAGGCGCCTGATCCACCCCGCCGTCCGGAGGTACGACGTAGCATGGTACATAGGGCTCCACATAAGGGCCCGGTTCTCCTCCTGAGCCGTCCGGCGGGGCGCCGAGGACGGCCCCTTCGGGCGGCGGCGAGGCGCCGCCCTGCGCGCGCAGCCCATAGACCCTCCTGCGACGAGCCTCAGAGCGAAGTTGCTTACCTCTGCCACCGCCGTTGGGAGGGCCGTGGGCCTCCTGACGTGGGTTGCTTCCTCGGCGATCTGACGCGCCTTCGCCGTTGTTGCTTGTTTGTCCGGATGCCTGCGCCGCTTGCTCCCTACGCAGGATGGCGCGCTCCTGCCTGGTCAATCCAGGTTGTTGAAGGTCCGCCGGGTCGCGAGGGCGCATGTTGGTGCGCGCGTGGGGCGCCCTGTTGTTTCCTCCGCGCGCTCGGTCGTCGTGGCCGGGCTGTGCCCCGAAACTGGTCACCGGAATTCGAAGGAGAAGGAGCACGGCGTGAGGCGGGCCCCGCTCGGACTCGCCTAGGGCTAGAGGGGGCACACCGTCGGCGGGCTGGGGGACAGGCGCGGTGAACGAGCCCCCGGCGCCTGAAGAAGAGTGAGGAGCCACGGCCCTCCGCGCGACGGTGAACAGCTCTGCGACGTGGTCGGCCCATGCGTCGAAGCCCCCGTGCGTCGGGCGGTGCGGAGCATCACGCTCGCCAGCAGCAGTGCATCGTGTGCGTCGAGGTCCCCCACGTAGGTGCGGCGCGACGCCGGTGCTGAGGGCGCCGCCCGCCCGCCGTGTGTTTGGGCGGAGCGAGTGGCGGCGACGGCGGAGGCGATGCTGGTGGCTTGATACTGACCGCCCAGCACTACGCCGCTGGGGCGTGGGTCTCCGGCGGCAGCGGTGGGATCGATGGAAGCTGATCCGCGGCGGCCGGGGGAATCTTGTTGGGCGCCGGCCATCGGAGCGGTGGAGCGGGTGAAGAGCGAGGCTTAAAGAAGTCTCCGACACGCCCCCTACCTGGCGCGCCAAATGTCGGATTTCGGGCTCCGCAAAACCCTCAAGGTTCGAACACAGGGGCGTGTGCGAAGATCCCCTGCAGCTTCGCCCTCCTTAGCTCGCTACATGATGGTTACTACGGCGAACTCGCACGATGACGAGGAAGAAGATGAACACGGTGGTTTACCCAGGTTCGGGCCGCTGCGAAGCGTAATACCCTACTCCTGCTTTGGTGGATTGCCTCTTGGGGAGGTGTGGTGGATGAACTAGTACAGTGGTCTCGGGCCTCGTGAGGGCGCTCGAGTGGTGTTCTTGGATCTCAGGCTTGTGTTGTGTTGGTGTGTCACTCGTCCCTCTCTACGGTGCAGCCTAGCCTCTATATATAGCAGTGGCCCGGGTCCTCTTCCCTTATCGCAATGGCGGGAAGGGATCCCACAGCGGCCAAATTTGAAGGGGGACAGGAGTACATCCCCGCCTGTCCAAAGGTGGTCTTCGCATGCAAAGTAGCTGTCGATGATGCAAAGGTGGGCTCGGCGATGACATCTGCCCTGCGGGGCTCGTGGTCGTGGTCTTGTTGCACCGGACTGGAAACCTTTGGGAGGCGCTTTGGGAACCCACGTACGTCCCTGCTCTCTTTGCACCAAAGGGGAAACTGCACCGCCTGGCGCGCTGGCGCCCGCCTGTCCTTCCTTGCGTCATCCTTGACTCCTGAGGCCGGGTTCCGCATAGAGATCTCTGCCGCTCCGGAGGGGGCCTGAGGAGGCCTACCCCCTGCTGATCCTGGTGCCATTCTTCCTCGCGAGCCTGGGGTCCTCGCGAGGGCCTTGTCTTGAGTGGAGTCGCGCCTGGCCGTGCCTGGCTGACGAGGTGGGCCATGCCCTGGGCCGCAGGCAGGCAGGTATGGGTACCCCCGTTCCCAGAACACCGACAATGACTACGCATGGGGTTTATACAGGGTCGGGCCGCTCGGGAGCATAAAACCCTACGTCATGTCTGTGTTTTTGTATATCTGGGTCCAAATACAAGGGCGCAGCCACCCGACAAGGATGCTCGAGAGGTGCAGCAAAGCGTGCAAATGGACAGGGTGTCGACCTTTGTCAAGGTAGCCATGGGCCTCCTTTTATAGTCCGAGGGGTTTTCACAAAGTCTACAATGGTCATTTACTAGGTGTACAGTGTGGTCTTACAGCTATAGGGGTTGTCGTGAGAGTGGTAGTGGGAAATACCTAACTCTAACGGACTAGGACAGGCACATTGAATGCGTCGTGAGGTGGCGCGCTGGCGACGTCCCCCGGCAAGGATTGCCTCTCCTTCTGTGTCGTCTGCCCAGCTACCGCTTATTCTTCTGCCACGGCGCGGGACGGGTGGCATTAAAGCTGCCACAGGCCCGCCACTATAGCCACGTGCCCCGGCCAGCTCCGCCTGCCCGCTAGACACCTCAGCCGATGTAGACAATCGCCCCTGGTGAGGTGGAGCGACGGCTTGATGGGTTGGAATCTTGCCGCGGACGCCCGTGGGCGGGCTACTCCACTTGGTGAAGGGCATGGTCGCCTCGCTTCGGTCTTGGCTTCGGTTTGTCTTGGAGGCTGGTGCGAGCCCGGCAAGAAGTTGCCGGCCTGAGGCGGTTGCCCGTGCATAAGTCTGGGTACTAGGAACCCCCAGTTCTTAGTACACCAACACTTTGGTTGATAATGTTGATGGTCATGTTATATATTTCTGTGATGAAGCATCTCGCATTGGTAAACAAGATTCTAAAGATAAACATAAACATGTTGTTGGCATATGCGTTGTTTCTATTAAGATTGGTTTAGGTGCTAGTGTTAGTGCTATTCCATTTACTCTTTATCAATAAATTATGCATGATATTGCACCTGTTGAGTTACAAAATATTTATGCCACTAATAAGCTTGCAAACAGACAGACTATTTGACCACTTGGGATTGTTAGAGATGTGTGATAATATCAAACACCCTACTGATTTCTTAGTTCTTGGATCACTACAAGATATTTTTTGTCCATTTATATTTTGTAGACCTTTCCTGCATACCGTTAATGCTAAAATCGATTGCACTATGGAAACACTCAGTGTTTTCTTTGGTGATGTATCTCATGAATTTAATTTCTCCAAGTTTAGTAGACACATGCATGAGAACGAATTGTCTAGTAAATATGAAATAATTGGTCTTGCCTCTATCGTTGTGCCTCCTACTGATACATTAGAACAATATTTGCTAGACCATGAAAATGATATGCACATGAAAGAAAGGAAACAAATAGATGATATATTCTTTAATCAAACACCTATCCTTAAACATAATTTGCATGTGGAAACTTTGGGAGACCCTCTACCTCCTATGTGTGACCCTCTGTTTATCTTCCACATCTCTAAAGAAATTACCTGATACACTGAAATATGCTTATCTTGATGAAAAGAAGATATATCATGTTATTATTAATGCTAACCTTCCAGAACATGAAGAAAAGAGATTACTTAAGGTTCTGAAGAAGTATCATGCTGCAATTGGATATACTTTGGATGATCTTAAGGGCATTAGTCCCACTTTATGTAAGCACACAATTAATGTGTAAACATATGCTAAACTAGTCGTTGATCACCAACGTCATCTTAATCCTAAAATGAAGGATGTGGTAAGAAATTTAATATTAAAGCTTCTAGAGGCAGGTATAATTTGTGCTACAGCTGATTGTAGATGGGTAAGTCCTATTCATTGTATCTCTAAGAAAGGAGGCATTACCGTTGTTCCTAATGATAAAAATGATCTTATCCCGAAAGAATAGTAACTGGCTATAGGACGGTAATTCATTTCAGGAAATTAAATAAAGCTACTAGAAAATATCATTACCCTTTGCCTTTTATTGATCAAATGTTAGAAAGATTGTCTAAGCATACACGCTTTTATTTCTTGGATGGATATTCTGGTTTGTCTCAAATACCTGCAGCAAAAGAAGATCAAGAGAAAAACACCTTCACTTGTCCTTTTGGAACCTATGCTTATAGACGTATGCCTTTTGGTTTATTTAATGCACCTTCTACCTTTAAAATATGTATGACTACTATATTCTCTGACTTCTGTGAAAAGATTGTTGAGGTAATCATGGATGATTTCTCCTTTTATGGAACAACTTTTAATGATTGCTTGAACAAACTTGATCGAGTTATGCAGAGATGTGAAGAAACTAATCTTGTCTTGAATTGGGAGAAGTTCCACTTTATGGTGAATGGAGGTATAGTCCTCGGGCATAAGATCTCCGAAAGAGGCATTGAGGTAGATAAAGCTAAAGTTGTTGCAACTGAGAAAATACCATGTCCTAAAGATATCAAAGGTATTCGAAGTTTCCTTGGTCATGTTGGTTTCTATAGAAGGTTCAATAAAGATTGCTCTAAAATTTCTAGGCCTGTTACCAATATTTTGCAAACATATGTTCCAGTTGTTTTTGATGATGATTGTGTAGAAGCCTTCGAATTACTTAAGAAAGCCTTGATTTCTACACCTATTGTTTAACCAGCAGAGTTGTTGGCGCTGTCCTAGGACAAAGAGTTGATAAGAAATTGAATGTAATTCATTTTGCTAGTAAAACTCTACATGCCGCTCAAAACAATTATGCTACAACTGAAAAAGAATTTCTAGCAGTTGTGTTTGCATGTGACAAATTCAGATCTTATATTTTTGATTCTACAGTAATGATTCGCACTATCATGCTGCTATTAAATATCTTATGGAAAATAAAGATGCTAAACCTAGACTAATTAGGTGTGTTTTTTTACTACAAGAGTTTGATTTGCATATTGTTGATGGGAAGGGAGCTGAAAACCCTATAGCAGATAATTTTTCTAGGATCACTACAACAAGAACATACATACACCAACACATGTTTAGCTATGGAGAGACATCATGCGTTGTTGGGCTGTGGCCTGAACCTCTTCCAGCTCTCCACGAAAAGCTAACCTCCTCCCCTGTAGTAGATAATTTTTTATCTTTCTTGCTGCTATGTAGACGAGTACTTAATTAATATTTTCAATTGAAATTGATCATCAGACTTGCTCAATTAGGTTCTTATTATCACAAATTTAACCTTGTTGTGACCATGTCATCGAAGTGGATTCTTCAAGTATCATAGGTCAAAATTCTTAATAATTAATGACATTTTGATTACTTTAAGGAGAAAAAAGATGTCCCTATCAGTGTTATTAATCTCATTAATTTATTTGACACACTTTGTACTAAAGGATTGAGTCTGACAGGCACATCTCTGAACATCTTAATTTCTTCCTCTAGGTTCTGTATGTTTCTTGTCTCACGTGCCAATTCTCATATATTTTGGTGTCCGCATCATCAGTTACGCCAATACTAACCATCTGGTTTCCCATTGAGGCCTCCACTATGATCATTTTCTTGGATTAAAATTTGGTTTAGTTGCCAACCTGCAGGGGCAGGAATGATGGCTCCTTGATGGGATGTACATCGAGAGGTTATGTCATGGTTTTGTCACGACAGATGTCCTGGTGTAAGGACTTAGGGGTGAAGCCATCGCTACGGCGGTTAACTCGAAGGGGTTGATCGGGACGAAAGACACAGGTTTACTCAGGTTCGGCCCCTCTCGAAGGAGGTAATAGCCTACGTCCTGCTTTGAGTTGTATTGATTGGGTATCGATTACCAGGGAGCTGATTCGCTTGACCTAGTACTCGATCAAAGGTTTCTGGACCGCCCAGGGAACCCGCCTTTATATACACAGGTCGAGGCCCTGGGCTTACAAGAGTCCGGGCCGGGTTACATTTAGTAACCGGCCTTGTCTCTAACTACCATTGCCTTGTCTGGCAAGCCGCCACCGGCGGCTTACGCCACCGGGTTACACATTGTCTTCCGGCTCTGGGCCTCCTCCAGGCCCATCGGGCAAGTCACTGTCAAGCCCTACCCTGATCGTTCAGCCTGCTCCGATCTTACTGCTAAGCCGCCAACCTCATGACCCGGCCCCTCCTGGGCGGGTCTCACCACGGGGTTATATCCCCAACATTAGGCCCCGGATTGATTTGAACCGGTTCATGTCAATCTTCAAGTCTTCTGGTTGGCGAGTCTTGCATTCTTCTCTGACAAATCTTCATGACCCGCCATATGAAAATGGGTGACGTCATCTCTGACAAATCTTCATGACCAGCCATGTGAAAATGGGTGACATCATCTCTGACAAATCTAAAAAACTCGGATGACATCACAACGGATCTTTGCATTAATTAGTCAACCCGAGAATCGTGGCGTTTTCTTGGTCAATCATCATTTTGCCTCCTTGATTCCTGCACGAGACTGTTGCTGTTCCATCCTCCTCATAAATAGGCACGTGGGGTCCTTATCCTTTTCACTTTCCCTCGTTGCCGCCTCTCTTCTTCTTCTTCCTCCAGATGCTCGCGCAGCCGAAGCTCCGCCGCGTTGCTCAGACCTCGCCGTCGCCATCACCAGGGCCGCTGCATCACCCTGAATCTATCGAGAGTTCGCCGTCACTCGCCGGCATCTCCTGCGCATCTAAGGTTCCATCTTCTTCATCCTCTGAATCTGCATTAGTTCATCGGGCGCTCTTCGGGTCCGCCACCGTTCATCGGTATTCCTGCCGTAGATGAGGAAAGGAAATACTTTTAGGCTTCCATCCGCTTGCGAGGACCAGCGGCGCTCCATCGGATGCATCTCCCATGCTCATTGTAGATCACCCTCTCACGGGAACTTGTTTATAAATCATCTGTTCTTCGCTGTCATTTCAGGTTTAGGAGATATTTTCCTTTTCTTCTACTTCGTAGATCTTAAAACGGTAGCTGTAGTTGTTGAAACTTGTTTGTCCACACTTAGCAATTTTTCCAATACTTGCCAGCAAACTTGACCTGCCATCATGCTGCCGGCTCTCCTCGTAACGTCACAATTTGCCTCGTTATTGTAATAATCGGCGGCTCACAACTTAATAATGACCCGCCAAGCACTATCCCCATTTTAGAGTTAAAGTTGTTTTGGTCATGCCGCGTTTTTAACCCGCCATATAATCATGACTTTCCACAGTCTTTTAAACCGCCGCCATGGCTAAAGCCCCCGCTTCCTGCGATTGGGTCAGCTCTGGGGTTACCGAAGAAACACTCAATGATTTTGTAGCCATGGGAGTTTTGCCGGCTCAAGATGTTATCCACTGGCGGGTTCCTGGCAAAGAAATCACTCCCAAGCCCCAGGATGGGGAAGTTGTCGTCTTCACGGATCATCTTCTCCGGGGCTTCTCTCCGCCCGGCTCAAAAAATTTCTGGGATGCCCTGTACTTCTACAATCTGCACCCTCAAGATATTGGCCCCAACTCCGTAACCAATTTATGTCAATTCCAAATTCTCTGTGAGGCCTATCTGCAACAAGAGCCGTCTGTTGACCTCTTCAAGGAATATTTCTATATCAACCGCCAAACAGAGATGGCGGATGGACTGAGTCTTGAACTTGGAGGTGTCTCCATTAAAAGACGGAGGGATGTACTCTTTGCATCGGCGATTCTGCTGGGTCATCCCAAGGACTGGAATAAGATCTGGTTTTACTGCAAGGATACTTCCCCAGAAGGAGAGAATCCACTGCCGGGTTATCGTCCTTACCGGCTCCGTACCGACACCGAACTCCCAGACCGGATGTCTGCTGCAGAGCGCACCCAGTACGGTCCAACTTTCTCAAAGATACGGGCCCTGTTAGCCAACGGGTTAACTAGCGTCGATCTGACCCGCTGCTGGGTCTCCTGGAGAATTATGCCGTTGAGCCGCCGCAACGCCTTAATGTGCCACTATACCGGTGAGGTGGATGACCCTCAGCTCTTCAACCAGACTCCCTTGACAGACCAGGATCTTAATGCAATCGTCAAATCCTTGCTGGGAGAGCCTCAAGCAGTCTGCAACAAGACGGGGCTAAGCCCTTTCTACGCTCTTAACTCGGCTCCTGGGGTAAACTTACATTTCAATATTTGCTTTCTTCCTTTTTCGCACTTTACCTTATTTAACCTCTCTGCTAATGCACATACTATATGCAGGCCGGTTCTTCATTCTGGAACAAGAAACTAACCTCTACCTCCAAGAAGAAGAAAAGCAAAGCGTCCACAGCTCGAGCTCCGGCTCGTAAAAAGAAACAATCAACTAAGGAGCTGTTTGGGCTGGACGACTCAGAGGTAGAACTTGATTCCCTTGGTCTTCTTTTCATGCAACTTATTAACGTCGTCTCCTCTCAGGAAGAGGCGGAGGCAAGCGAAGCCGGAGCCGCAGAGGTAACTATCATCTCCTCCGACTCAGAACCTCTGCCAACAGAGAGAATCCGGCGGGTCATCTGGAAAGTTATGTTTTCACATCCTCTTGCTCAATTGGACCCCGACTTTCTTTTGAAGAAACAACAACATGACGCTAGGCGTCAGACCCGGAGCGGCGGATCTGAAGATCTGGTGGCCGGCTTACCTGACACTCCGGCTCGTCGGAAACGTCGCAACGAGGTATTTTATAACTTTGTGCTTGTACTTCTGCATATTAGTCTTGCGCTGTACTTACTCGTTCTTTTTAACTTAACTTTCAGGAATCACCTCCTTCATCCAGTGACTCAACCGCCTCCAAACTGCCTCCCCTTGTTATCAACCCGGGGTAAGCTTCTTTGCATCTTCTTTCTGCTTATTACGGGTCTGTTCTTGTATATAACTCACAATGGAAACTTTGTTTGCAGGGCCTAGGCTAAGAAGAGGAAACTGAGCGGGTCATCTCGCCGTCCGGATGTCTTAGAGCCGGTGGACCCGGGTCTTGGAACCTCTAAGATTCCAGTGGACACCTCCAGGGCTGACCAAGGCCCCCATCAAGAAATTCCTCAGCCTACTGAGCCGGCAGATGCCGATGTCATAATTTCTGAGGCCAATCCTGAGACGGATCCTAAGCCGCCCAGCCCCTCGCCGATAACCCAAGATCTGCCTTCTCAAGAAGAAGAAGTCACCATCACTGGCTCGGCTTACACCGCTCCAACTCCTTCCAACGTGCTAACCAAGCACATCAACAAGGATGAGGTGCCTTCACCTGAGAAGGAGAAAACCAAACTTGATCTGCCCAATTTGGAAAAGTTAACTGTTGATGAACTACATTCAGGGTATCTTAGCCGTCTTGCTACAAGCCGGGACATGCAGGCCAGATTAGTTGATAGGATGAAGAGAAAATATGAGGTACTACCTTTTCCACTGTGTGTATACCCTTACGTAGCCCCCAAGGGCCGGCTTATATTCTCGAAGATAAGCCGGGTCTTCAGTAATATTTAGATTTTGACAGACCAATGTGTAGCCCCCAAGGGCCGGCTTATTATGCGAATAATGAGCCGGTACTTATTGTCTTTGATAGATTGAAGAAAATGCCAAGTGTAGCCCCTAAGGGCCGGGTCATTATGCCAATAATGAGCCAGAACTTTCGTAGTTCTGATTCTAGACTTGTAGAGCAAAGTGTAGCCCCCAAGGGCCGGGTTATCTTCATGAAGATGAACCGGGTCTTATTTGCATTGCAGAAATTTGAAAAAACTGATACACATTAACCCCCAAGTGTCAAGTATATTGCTTGCAATCTTCTTGGGACTTGTAACAATTCTCTGCAGTACTTCTAAGCACCATTATGAGCCGGTCTGGCGGCTTAAGACTGATAATCTTGATGTGTTACGACTTATCTTGTGTAGGAATCTTTAAACATGGCTGAGTCTAGCGTGACAGACCTTAAGAAGAGCCTGGCATTGCAACAAGAAGCCCGAGCTAAAGCTGACACAAAGTGGCGGCTCGCCTCATCAGAGCTGGAGAAGATCAAGACGGAACTTGAGGCATATAAAAATTCCACTGAAGCCAGTCAAGCCGCCCTGACCAAACGTGCAGAAGTCACCGAAGGTCGTCTTAAACCTGCTATTGAAGAGCTGACCAGCCTGAAGCGCCATATAAGCCGGATCACCGAAGCTATCTTTGGTAAGCATTGTTGACTGTATTATGACCATGTTTCAAATGATCTTATGGAGACTCGCCCGGTGACTTACAAACTTAATCTTTTTTGCAGGCAAGCGAACTCGCCAACTTCCAGATGACAGCTTGTTGAAGCTGAAGGCTTTATACGCCTTCACTGAATAGCTGTACGCTGGAAGCCTTTTTACCATCAGGGTTGTGTTTGGCGAAAAGGGGGTGCCAAAATTGATCAAGGACGTGCTGAATTGCCTCTCCACCGTTCCAAAGCACTTTGAAGAAATGAAAAGTCAGCCGCTCGTAAGGGTGCAGTTTCTGCTTTAAGCCGGGCGTTGGCATATGCCCCAGAGCTCCACCCGGAAGAGATGATGGGAGGCTTCCCGCAACTCAAGGATGACGGGCCAGAATTTACTCAGGATGACTACGCTCGTTGCTTCCAAGAGTCTCGAGCGTTGGCCAGCCGGTTAGCCGCAGAAGCTGATCTGGCGACATACCAGGCGTCTTACGACGACAACAACACTCGAATACGGGCGCCTACCTTTGAGCCGAAGGATCTGACCCCTCAACGGCGTAAGCACATCTTTGCCCTTGACGTTGACCCGTCTCCAATCTTGAATGATGAAGCTGAATTTGAAGCTCTACTCAACTGCAACTGGGATGTGGACAACCTTCAGATCCAAGAGCCCGAAGACCCGGCGCACGGTGACCCGTCGACGAGCTTGGCGAAGAGCCGGTCTTCAAGGATGCTAACCCCGGCGAAACTGAGCCGCCGGGTTATAACTTGTGAAAAAACCTTAGCCCTACATTTTGGGTCCTCTGAGGCCTTGTAATAGCAGTAGAAAAAACTTGATTGCCTGTTCTTGTGCCTTCGTGCACTTTTTAGACATCTTCAACCCATATGCCGGCAACTTAAAACAAATGAGCATGAATGTTTTGATATAATCATCTGACTTCATCGAGTCGCACTGGCGGGTTATATTCCATGAGCAATGCTAAGCGGGGATTACCCAAAACACTTAGAATCTTATCATACAAAACGCCTGCAAAAACAAGAAAGATAATATATACTTGCATATCTCCTGCTTTGTAAGCCGACTTTAAAGGCACAACAAGAAGAGATAACTCTTTTCTGTTTTGTAAGAAAAAATGGTATTGCCTCAAAAGAAGCTAGGCATAAAAGCCTGAAGCCTCGTAATTCGGGTCTCACGTGACATAAATCCGTCATTTAAACCTGAGCACGTTCAGGGTCTTTAAAAAGATTGACGTTGCTAAGAGTACGAACGGGCCAGATAGCGGAGAGACTACAACAGACAAGGCGAGTTTATCCTAGCTCACTGTAAGCCGGCTCTCTCGTGACAAAAGCCGTCGCTTTAACCATGACAAGTCCAGGGTCTTATTGCGAGATTGACTATCAAGTTCAGGGTCTGTTTGCAAGATTGACTGTCAAGAGTTCGGCAGGTCACCTGGTGGAGAAGAAAGTTGCAAACAGGCAGGTTTAACCCGAATATGGCATATAAAGCCGGTCAAGAGGGTATGAAAGCTAAACCCAGTGGGTTGGAAGCCCCCAAGTGACCTTATTAAGAATCAATTCTTTGCACGAAACTTGGTGCAGGAAACGGCAGAGGCCCCAAATTATGAGGATGCCGACTTTATTATATTATAAAAAGTGATATATACAATGACAGAAATATGTACATTGATGAGAGCCGGCAGCTCAAGTGTAGTATGGCCGAAGATGAGCAATGTTCCACGGCCTGGCAGTCTCCTCTCCAGAAGTGCGTGACTTGTCGTTTTCCCGTATATCAATGAGATAGTAGGAACCATTATTGAGATTTCTTCTAATCACAAAAGGTCCTTCCCAGGGAGGCGACAACTTATGCATATCTGACTGGTCTTGAATCAGCCGGAGTACTAAGTCGCCTTCTTGGAACGTTCGGATCTTGACTCTGCGGCTATGATAGCGACGCAGATCTTGCTGGTAAATCGCCGACCGTGCTGCCGCTAGATCCCGTTCTTCGTCTAAGGCATCCAAAGCATCTTGACGCGCTGTCTCATTATCAGTTTCAACGTAAGCCGCCACCCTGGGCGAGTCATGACGGATATCACTGGGGAGAACAGCTTCTGCGCCATAAACCATTAAGAAAGGCGTATAGCCTGTTGACCTGTTGGGGGTGGTTCTTATGCTCGAAAGAACTGAAGGCAACTCCTCCACCCAACAACCCGGCGTGCGTTGTAAAGGAACCATAAGCCGGGGTTTTATCCCTCTCAAAATTTCCTGGTTAGCACGCTCTGCTTGACCATTAGACTGCAGATGAGCTACAGAGGAAACATCAAGGCGGATGTGTTCAGTGTCACAGAACGCTTTCATAGCTCCCTTGGACAGATTTGTACCATTATCAGTAATGATACTGTGAGGGTAACCAAACCGGAAAATCAGCTTTTGGACGAACTGAACTGCTATTGCTGCGTCACACTTACTGACCGGCTCTGCTTCTACCCACTTAGTAAACTTATCAACCGCCACCAAGAGGTGGGTCTTCTTATCTTTAGACCTCTTAAACGGCCCAAACATATCAAGCCCCCAATCCACAAACGGCCAGGTGATCGGAATCATCCGTAACTCTTGAGCCGATACATGAGCACGTCTGCCAAATTTCTGACACCCATCGCATTTACTGACCAGGTCTTCTGCATCTGCATGAGCTGTTAACCAGTAGAAACCGTGCCGAAAAGCCTTCGCCACCAAAGATTTTGACCCGGCTTGATGACCACAATTGCCGGCATGTATCTCTTGCAGGATTTCACGGCCCTCATCAGGAGAGACACAACGCTGAAAGACTCCAATCACACTACACATGTGCAACTCGCCATTGAAAATAGTCATAGACTTAGACCGCCTCATAATCTGCCGTGCCAAGGTCTCGTCTTGGTGTAACTCGCCACGGGTCAGATACGCCAGATAAGGCAGCGTCCAATCAGGGATTGCACGGAGAGCCGCCACCAATTGTCCTTCCGGGTCAGGTATAGCAAGATCCTTCTCATACGGTAATTTAATCGACGGGTGATGCAGTACGTCCAGAAACACATTAGATGGCACCGGCTTATGCTGAGACCCTAGTCTTGATAACGCGTCAGCCGCCTCATTCTTCCGCCGATCAATATGATCCACCTGATAGCCTTTAAAGTGACCAGCAATAACATCAACCGCTTGGCGATAAGCCGCCATGCGAGGGTCTTTAAAATCCCACGTGCTAGAAACTTGCTGAGCCACCAGGTCTGAGTCGCCAAGACATCTGACCCGGCTCAAATTCATCTCGTTTGCCACACGGAGCCCATGAAGCAAGGCCTCATATTCAGCTACATTGTTAGTACAAGGAAACATTAGCCTTAATACATAACAAAACTTGTCACCTCGCGAGGAAGTTAAACAACTCTAGCCCCCGAGCCTTCCAATTGCCTGGATCCATCAAAATGAATTATCGAATATGTATTATCCGGCTTCTCCTCGGGTGTTTGACACTCTGTCCAGTCATTGATAAAATACCAGGGCTTGAGATTTAACAGCCGTCTGGGGTACATATTTCAGATTGAGAGGCCCAAGCTCGATTGCCCACTTAGCAATCCTGCCGGTAGCTTCTCTGTTTTGAATGATATCCACCAGAGGAGCAGAGCTGACCACCATGATTGGATGCCCAAGGAAGTAATGCTTCAACTCGCGATTTACCATGAACACTCCAAACACCAGCTTTTGCCAATGCGGGTATCTTTGCTTGGATTCTGTCAAAACCTCACTGACATAGTAAACCGGCTGCTGGACTGGGTACTCCTTACCCGCCTCCTTGCGCTCCACAACGACTGCAGCACTGACGGCTCTATTATTAGCCGCCACGTACAGGAGCAAAGGCTCTTTTTCCACCAGAGCAGCCAAAACGGGCGGCTCAGCCAATTGCTTTTTGAGTGCCTCAAATGCTTCATTGGCAGCATCACTCCAGACAAAGTCATCTGTTTTCTTCATCCTCTGATACAAAGGAATACCTTTCTCACCCAGGCGGCTTATGAACCGGCTTAGAGCGGCAATACGACCCCCAGACGTTGGACATCATTAATGCACACCGGCTTAGACAAAGAAGTGATGGCCTTTATCTTATCTGGGTTACCCTCAATGCCCCGCTCGGAGACCAAAAATCCCAAGAGCTTGCCTGCAGGCACACCAAACACACACTTGGACGGGTTAAGCATCATCTTGTAAACCCGCAGATTATCAAAAGTTTCCTTCAAATCATCTAGCAGAGTCTCCTTCTTCCTTGACTTGATCACAATATCATCTACATAAGCATGAACATTGCGCCCAATTTGACCATGAAGACAGTTCTACACACAGCGCTGATAAGTCGCCTGAGCGCTCTTGAGTCCAAAAGGCATAGACACATAGCAGAAAGCTCCAAAAGGCGTGATGAAGGACGTCTTCTCTTGGTCTTTGACTGCCATCTTGATCTGATGATAACCCGAATAAGCGTCCAGGAAACATAAACTCTCACAACCCGCCGTTGCATCAATGATCTGGTCGATACGGGGGAGAGCAAATGGATCAACCGGACATGCTTTGTTGAGATCAGTGTAATCTACACACATGCGCCACGTGCCGTTCTTCTTAAGCACCAACACCGGGTTAGCTAACCACTCCGGGTGAAAAACTTCTACAATAAACCCTGCTGCTAGAGCCGGACTACCTCTTCCCCAATAGCCTTGCGCTCTTCATTGAAACGACAAAGGAACTGTTTGACCGGCTTAAACTTAGGAACCACATTAAGGTGGTGCTCAGCGAATTCTCTCGGTACACCCGGCATGTCAGAAGGCTTCCATGCAAAGATGTCCCGATTCTCATGGATGAATTCGATGAGCGCGCTTTCCTATTTGGGATCCATATTAGCCCCAATAGTGAATTGCTGCGATGAGTCGCTAGGAGTAAAATCCACCAATTTGGTATCTTCTCCCACAAACTTCAGGGGTGGCTCAGATTCAGTGCTAGGCTTCTTCAACGGGGTCATATCCGCCGGGTCAACATTGTCTTTATAAAATTTGACCTCCGCCTCAGCACAACTTGATTCTGCATAAGCAGCATATCCTTCCTTGCACTCAAGAGCAATCTTCCGATCACCGTGCACTGTAATTGTCCCATTCAATCCGGGCATCTTGAGCTGGAAGTAAACATAACAAGGCCTGGCCATGTACTTAGCATAAGTCTGCCTTCCAAATAAGGCGTGATACAGGCTCTTGATTTTCACCACCTCCAACCACAAGGTCTCCACCCTGTAGTTGAACTCATCACCGAAGGCCACTTCAAGGGAAATTTTCCCTACTAGATAAGCTGATTTGCCGGGCACCACGCCGTGAAAAACTGTGGACGATGGCTTGAGATCCTTGTCAACCAGGTTCATCCGGCGAATGGTGTCATAGTATAAGATGTTAATGCTGCTGCCACCATCCATAAGCACCTTAGTAAACACATAGCCTCCTACTTGGGGAGCTACCACAAGGGCTAACTGCCCCGGGTTATCCACACGCGGTGGGTGATCCTCCCTGCTACTAGTTATTGCATATTCCGACCATTTTAAGTACTGCGGAAGAGCCGGCATGGCTGCATTAACCGCCCGCCTGCGTACTTTCTGATCCCGCTTGTCAAGGCTTGTTGTAAAAACATGATACTGGCCTCCGTTAAGCTGCTTGGGGTTACTCTGATACCCTGACTGGTTGTTCTGCTGCTGACCACCATTGCCAGACTGCTGATTATGACCCCCATGGTTTCCTTGACCATGATAACCAGAACCTGAGCCGCCTGCACCAAAGCCGGACCCATGAGAGCCGGATCCTGACCCGCCAAGGGGCCCGTTGCCGTTACTTTGCTGCTGGTTCAGGCTATAATTCCGGTATTCCCGCATAACCCAACAATCCTTCCAAGCATGAGTAGATGGCTTATTGGGAAGGCTATGCTTCGGGCAGGGGTCGTTGAGCACTGCTTCCATGTTGAAAGGCTTATTTTTACCGAAAGGTGGTTTCCCGCTCCCCTTGCCGTGGTTGTTCCCAGCGTTAGTATTGGCTACCAAATCTGACCCGCCGTCTGGATGCTTCCACTTACTGCCATTGCCTTGATTGCTATTTCCTGCCCCGTTCTGCTGCTGGCCCTTGTCATTGCCATTCTTCTTGCCCTTAGCTGATTTCTCATCATCAGATCCAGGATCCTTTGTGCTGTCAGAATCTGCATATTTGGTGAGATCCGCCATAAGGTCCCCCATGTCCTGGGAAGAACACTTGAGCCGTCCAAGCTTCTGCTTAAGTGGCAAGAAGTGGCAATTCTTCTCCACAATCAGAACCGCCTGAGCCGCCGTGATATTATCAGATGAGTGGATAATGGTTGAGACCCGCCGGACCCAATGATGGGCCGACTCGTCTTCACGCTGCACGCAATGATCCAAATCCACAATTGTCATTGGCTGCTTGCACGTCCCTTGAAAATTCTTGATGAACTTCGCCTTCAACTCGGCCCAGGAATTAATGGTGTTGGGTGGCAAACCCTTCAACCATGTACGAGCTGGTCCTTCCAGCATCATGATGAAATACTTAGCACGAACTGCATCACTAACATCCAACATCTCCATGGCCAGCTCATAACTCTCGATCCAAGCTTCTGGAGGCAGATCAGCCGTATAATTAGGCACTTTGCGTGGGCCCTTGAAGTCCTTCGGCAGGCGCTCGCTACGCAGATCCGGTGCTAAACACGGCACTCCCACAGCTCTGGATGTGACTCCGGCTCCTACCGAAACAGAAGGAGCTACTGGGGGCGATTCTTGGTAAGCCGCCGCGGCCGCAGCCGCCTCACGCTGTCCTCTTGCACGATCTACCACCGTCTGAGCGTCGACAACGGGCGGGTCATCACGGTGCGGGTTCCGTCGTTGCTCACTGCTAGAGATCGCCGGTGACTCCAAACGCCGGCTGTAACTGCGGCTTGGGATAGGGGTTGAGTGCACACAACTCCGGCTGTAAGTATATTTCTCCTGTTGAGCCACTGCCGTTTGTAAGTACCCAATGGCATTCCGCGCCTCTTCCGCAAAGGGCGTTTCGTCAGTGATGGGGAGCGCATTGAGCCTAGCAGCCGTTGCTACCATGTTCTCCACCGGGTTAGAGTAATGGCCAGGTGGTGTCGGAAAACGATGCAGCGGGGCCTGGTTCCTGCGGGGCGGGTCTGACTGCCGATGCTGAGCCGCCGCCCTGCTCCCAGGCACCTCCGTCGTCCGGGTCACGGTAAGCGGCGCATTTGGCCCTGCTCCCGGGGTGTTAAAAAGATTTTTGGGCTCATACTGATCAGGCAGGCGGGTCTGATGCCTCATCTGGAACACTGCATCTGAGGCTTGCTGATCCAGATTAAGGCGAAAAGCTTCATCCCTGAGACGCTCTGACTCAGCATCCATCTGAGCCCGCAACGTGTTGATTTCCTCCTGGGCACTGGCCATCTGGTCCTTCAACCTCGCGATCTCCGTGTTACGGGCTACTTGATTTTCGGCCTTGACCTCGGTTCCCATCAGAGTCGTAAGTTCATTCATCAGATCCAGCAAAACTTGAGCTAGTGGCCTGTCTGACCCAGACTCCGTTGCGACAGCGGCCGCTGTCCCAGCCGCCATGCTACCAGAAGCGGGTGCCGATCCAGCCATGAAGACGGCGGCTCGGCTCGGCGGCTCATAGTATTCCGCGTCATGGTAGCCCTCGAAGTAGCCCCCGAGCCCGCCGTTGTGAAGCTGGTAGATTGATTCCGCCTCCCCGCTCGAGGATCCATCCTCAGAGCAGATGAGGGTTTCCTCCTGCGACATAGAGCCTTCCTCAAGTTCCATGCCTTGGGTGAAGCCGACGAAGACGTGCTTCCGACCCGGGTTGATCCGGGCGGGTTACGCGCGCCGGGCCGGCTCGACGAGGTCGGTGCAGATGTCCGGCCTGAGCTTAGATCCGCCGATCTTGCCAATGAAGACGTGAATTCCGCCAAAGGGGACCTGGTACCCGTACTCGATTGAGTCGGCCTCGGGGCCCCAGCCAGCGTCGTCGATGTAGAGCTTGCCGCGGCGACTCTTGGTCATCCTGCCAACGGCTTATCCCTCGATCCCTGGGAGAGAGCCCTTCGAGTAATCCAAACCACTGAGCATCGGCCCCATGGTGGGCGCCAACTGTCGTGGTTTTGTCACGGCAGAATTCCTAGTGTAAGGACTTAGGGGTGTAGCCATCGCTATGGCGGTTAACTCGAAGGGGTTGATCGGGACGAAAGACACAGGTTTACCCAGGTTCGGCCCCTCGCGAAGGAGGTAATAGCCTATGTCCTACTTTGAGTTGTATTGATTGGGTATCGATTACCAAGGAGCTGATTCGCTTGACCTAGTACTCGATCAAAGGTTTCGTGGTCTAAGCCGCCTAGGGAACCCGCCTTTATATACACAGGTCGAGGCCCTGGGCTTACAAGAGTCCGGACCGGGTTACATTTAGTAACCGACCTTGTCTCTAACTACCCTTGCCTTGTCTGGCAAGCCGCCACCGGCGGCTTACGCCACCGGGTTACACATTGTCTTCCGGCTCTGGGCCTCCTCCAGGCACATCGGGCAAGTCACTTCCAAGCCCTACCCTGATCGTTCAGCCTGCTCCGGGCTTACTGCTAAGCCGCCAACCTCATGACCCGGCCCCTCCTGGGCGGGTCTCACCACGGGGTTATATCCCCAACAGGTTAGGTGTGTCTCCTTTATGTACAGAAGCAGACACACTATGTAGTGAATATAATGCAAGATGCAGTAGTGAGATCTTATGTGGATATAAGCAGTTATACTTGCACCTGTTGATTTTGGAAAATTAGTTGCATGTATAGTACTAGGGAAATTAAAATTACATTAACCCCATGATGTTTTGTTTTCGCATTGCCCATCTCATTTAGCAATCTACTTTAAACTAACATAGTTTTCTTTTTTGCAGCAATTTTTTTTGGTTTAAACAACTATACTTTATTGAAAATGTAGCATGCCTATTAGGATAGTAATAACTGACGTGAAATCCTGAACCATGTCCCTTGAAAAAATCTATCCATTTATTAAGTATATTTCAACGTACTAACATATCACTTTCTCAAGATTTCAGAATAACTCAGATTTCATATTCATTATATAGTAATTTAAAAGAGAGAAAAACAATTTGGCCTGGATCTGTATATGAATAGGGACTTATTAATGACTGCAGCCGATCTATAGTGTGTTTGATAAGGGCAGAACTTAATTTTGTTTCTCTAATTCACCAGGTGTTATTGGCTCAAGAAGGTTACCATTTGTCGATCAAAAAAATTAATGTCAGTATACATATATTTGGTCTTAGAAATTCCGAATCCATATGTTGAATCTACAGTTTACAAAAATTGGCTATGTAATCAATGTACAGAGCTACCATGGTGCCCCTCCATTGCAATTTTGCTGATTTAATCTGATTTTCTCTGCCATAAGTTACTCATCTAATTTATTTGTTGTTCTAGATGTCCAAGAAGTTGACGATACTTTGCTCTGATGTTGATTGCGAGGTCAAGAATGAGGCCACTATTAGATAATTAGAATGTCAATTTCAGGGACAAGGCTTCAACCATTGTAGTTGATTGCAAGGTTGACAATTAGGCTACTACTAGATAGTTTCGCATATTGTAATCAATTTCAGGGACAATGTTTTAGCCATTGAAGTTGCTTGCAAGGCCGACAATTAGGCTACTAATAGATACTTTCACATCACGTAATATTTGGAATGTGTCTTTATAATGAAACACAATCAATTTAATGAATGAGACTTTCTCCTCATTATATTGTGGCTCTTATTCACTACATAATAATTCTGGATGGAATATAAAATATCATTAATTGTTCATGCTATCTAATGAAGCTTTTATTCATTGAAATGATATCTTAGTGGTACATTTGAAAATCCTTTTGTGGATGGTAGACACCAACACATATGAACTGTTGTTAAGCTCTAACTCCATGTGTTGCTACTTACAACGCTTCTACACGCCGTTTACCAATGCATGTATATACGTTGTTGTAAACCCTTGCAACTCCACCAATGGCAACACATACTAATTCGTAGGTATAGACCTTAGCAAGAAATATGTGGACATACAACAACGTATCGAAGCGTTGCTGAAGGGGGTTCCTGTTGTAGTGGATGGAAAATGTTCTTGATGACCCACTGCCTATTGATGATTGTTTTCCTGATGAGCAATTAGGTGTTATAAGTCCTTCTACTTCTCACAATAGTCCATGGTTGATGACCCACATGTATAAGGGATCAATCGTAGTCCTTTCGATAAGTAAAAGTGTCGAACTCTACGAGGAGCAGAAGGAAATGACAAGTGGATTTTAGTACGGATGTTTCTGCAAGCACTAAAAGTAGATGTGATAGATAGTTTTATAGGAAGGCAATTCATAACAAGTAACAAGTAACAATAGTAACAATGGTGCAACAAGGTGGCCCAATCCTTTTTGTAGCAAAGGACAAACCAAAACATACACTTATAAGAAGCAAAGCGCTCTTGAGGATAGATGAGAATTTCGTCTAGTAATGGTTCATCATATTTAGTTGACTCGCATTCGATACTTTGATAATTTGATATGTGGGTGGACTGGTGCTAGGGTGTTGGTCTTACATGAGCAAACAACCCACTTATGATTGCCCCCTCGCAAGAATCCGCAACTACGAACGAAGAACTATGATAAATCTAACCATATCATTAAACATGTGGATCCAAATAAGCCCCTTACAAAACAACTCATTAACTAGGGTTTAAGCTTCTTTCACTCTCGCAACCCATCATCTACTTATTTCCCCAATGCTTTCCCTTAGGCCCAAATATGGTGAAGTGTCATGTAGTCGACGTTCCCATGCTTATTTATGACAAGACTTCCCCGATGTCCTCAAGAACAAAAGTAACTACTCACAAAGTATCATCATGTTCAAGATCAGAGGTGTAATGAATATGCATAAGGACCTGAACATATAATCTTCCACGAATTAAACGAACTAGCATCAAGTGCAAAATGTAATCAACACTACTAGCAACCCACAGGTACCAATCTGAGGTTTGGAGAAAAAGATTGAATACAAGAGATTAACTAGAGTATGAGATGAGATGCTGCTGGTGAAGATTTGATGAAGACTGGTCCTCCCACGATGGAGGAAGTGTTGGTCATGATGATGACTTCGATTTTCCCCCTCCCAGAGGGAAGTTTCTGTTGGAGAACGTTGCATGGGAAACAAAAAATTTCCTATGCACGTACAAGATCAATCCATGGAGATGAGCTTCTACGAGAGGGGAGATCGGATCCACATACCCTTGTAGATCGCTAAGCCGAAGCGTTAAGAAACGCGGTTGATGTAGTCAAACGTCTCTGCGATCCAAATCGCAAGTCGTCCCACGAACTCACGATCAAGTGCCGAACGGATGGCACCTCCGCGTTCAACACACGTACGGCTTGATGACGCCTTCACCTCCTCGATCCAGCGAGCAATGATGAAGTAGTAACTGGAGCCCTCCGGCAGCACGACGGCGTGGTGAGGTGGTGGTGGTGACAGCTCAGCAGGGCGTCGCCGCGCGATATCAGGAGGAGAAGAACTACGAGGGAGACAGGGGGGCAGCGCCGTAGCACGATCTGGTGTGGCTGCCCCTCTCTCTACCTCTCTATATATAGGGGGAAGGGAGGAGGAGGGGCGCCCTAGGGTTTCTCCCTAGGGGCCGGCGGTTAGGGGTGGTGCGGCCTGGGTTTGGGTGCCCCCCTAGGCGCCCTGCCTCCCAAGGCAGGGATGGCCGGCGGCGCTAGGGGGTGGGGTCCTCCTCCCAGCCGAGTGGGCTGAGGTGGGGCGTGGCGCCGAGCCCCTTGTGGGATGGTGTGCCCCTCTCCTTGGCCCACGGGGGCCCCCAACACTTGCCGGGAGCCCCCGAAGCCCCTTTCGGCACTCCGTCGGTTCCCCGGTATGCTCGGGAACACTTCCGGATTCCGATTCCCTTCATCCTATATATCAAGCTTCACCTACGGACCATTCCGGAGTTCCTCGTCATGTCCGAGATCTCATCCGGGACTCCAAACAACCTTCAGTCACCAACATAATAGCTTGACTATACTTATATCGTCACCAAACGTTAAGTGTGTAGACCCTGCGGGTTCGAGAACTATGTAGACATGACCGAGACACCTCTACGGTCAATAACCAATAGCGGGACCTGGATGCCCATATTAGTTCCTACATATTCTACGAAGATCTTTATCGGTTGAACCTCTATGTCAAGGATTCAGTTAATCCCGTACGTTGTTCCCTTTGTTTATCGGTATGTTACTTGCCCGAGATTCGATCGTCGGTATCTCTATACCTAGTTCAATCTCGTTACCGGCAAGTCTCTTTACTCGTTCCGTAATACAAGATCCCGTGGCTAACACTTTAGTCACTTTGCTTGCAAGGCTTATTGTGATGTTGTATTACCGAGTGGGCACTAAGATACCTCTCCGTCACACAGAGTAACAAATCCCAGTCTTGATCCATATTAACTCAACAGACACCTTCGGAGATACCTGTAGAGCATCCTTATAGTCACCCAGTTACGTTGTGACGTATGATACACACAAGGTACTCCTCCGGTGTTAGTGAGTTACATGATCTCATGGTCATAGGAACACATACTTGACATGCAGAAAACAATAGCAACAAACTGACACGATCATATACTACGTTCATAGTTTGGGTCTTGTCCATCACATCATTCTCCTAATGATGTGATCCCATCATCAAATGACAACTCTTGTCCATGGCTAGGAAACCATAGCCATCTTTGATTAACGAGCTAGTCCATTAGAGGCTTACTAGGGACACATTGTTGTCTATGTACCAACACATGTATTTGAGTTTCCAATCAATACAATTATAGCATGGATAATAAACATTTGTCATGAACAAGGAAATACAATAATAACCATTTTATTATTGCCTCTAGGGCATATTTCCAACAGTCTCCCACTTGCAATAGAGTCAATAATCTAGCTCACATCACTATGTGATTTTAAATTTTAATGTATCTAACACCCATACAGTTCTGGTGTTGAACATGTTTCCCTCGTGGAAGAGGCTTAGTCAACGGATCTGCAACATTCTGATCCGTGTGTACTTTGCAAATATTTATGTCTCCTCCCTCGATGTAATCGCGGATGGATTTGAAGCATCGCTTTATGTGTCTGGTCCTCTTGTGAAACCTTGGTTCCTTGGCTAGAGCAATGGCACCAGTGTTGTCACAGAACAGAGTCATTGGGTTGAGTGCACTGGGCACAACTCCAAGATCCGTCATGAACTGCTTCATCCAGACACCTTCCTTCGCCGCCTCCGAGGCAGCTATGTACTCCGCTTTGCATGTAGAATCAGCTACCATGCTTTGCTTGGAACTGCACCAGCTTACCGCTCCTCCATTTAGAATAAATACGTATCCGGTTTGAGACTTAGAGTCATCCGGATCAGTGTCAGAGCTTGCATCGACGTAACCCTTTACGGCGAGCTCTTGATCACCTCCATAAACGAGAAACATTTCCTTAGTCCTTTTCAGGTACTTTAGGATATTCTTGACCGCCGTCCAGTGATCCACTCCTTGATTACTTTGAAACCTTCTGGCCATACTTATGGCAAGGCTGAAGTTTGGACTTGTGCACAACATTGCATACATGATAGAGCCTATCGCAGAAGCATAGGGGATGACACTCATCTTTTCTCTATCCTCTACAGTCACTGGGCATTGAGTCTTACTCAACTTCCCACCTTGCAACACAGGCAAGAACCCTTTCTTGGACTGATCCATTTTGAACTTCTTCAAAACTTTATCAAGGTATGTGCTCTATGAAAGTCCTATCAAGCGTCTCGATCTATCTCTATAGATCTTGATGCCTAATATGAAAGCAGCTTCTCCTAGGTCCTTCATTGAAAAACTCTTGTTCAAATATTCCTTCACGCTTTCCAAAAATTCTATATTGTTACCAATCAGCAATATGTCATCCAGATATAATATTAGAAACACTATAGAGCTCCCACTCACTTTCTTGTAAATACAAGCTTCTCCGTAAACTTGTATAAACCCAAACGCTTTGATCACCTCATCAAAGCGCTTATTCCAACTCCAAGATGCCTGCACCAGTCCATAAATGGATCGCTGGAGCTTGCACTCTTTGTTAGCATTCTCTGGATCGACAAAACCTTCTCGAGGCATCATATACAACTCTTCCTCAAGGAAACCGTTGAGGAACACTATTTTGACATCGATCTGCCAAATTTCATAATCGAAAAATGCAGCTATTGCTAACATGATTTTGACGGACTTAAGCATCACTATGTGAGAGAAAGTCTCATCGTAGTCAATTCCTTGAACTTGTGAAAAACCCTTTGCCAAAAGTCGAGCATTATAGACGGTACCATTACCGTCCGCGTCCGTCTTCCTCTTAAAGATCCATTCATTCTGAATGGCCTTTCGCCCTTCAGGTAATACTTCCAAAGTCCACACTTTGTTTTCATACATGGATCCTATCTCGGATTTCATGGCCTCTAACCATTTGTCAGAATCCGGACCCACCATCGCTTCTCCATAGCTCGTAGGTTCATCGTTGTCCAACAACATGACCTCCAAGATAGGGTTACCGTACCACTCAGGAGTAGTATGTGCCCTTGTCGACCTACGAGGTTCAATAGTAACTTGATCCGAAGCTTCATGATCACTATCATTAGCTTCCTCTTCAACTGATGTAGGCTCCATAGAAATATCTTTCCGCGCTGCGCTACTCTCTGGTTGAAGTGAAGGTTCAACAACCTCATCAAGTTCTATATTCCTCCCACTCAATTCTTTCAAGAGAAACTCTTTCTCGAGAAATGACCCGTTCTTAGCGACAAACACTTTGCCTTCTAATCTGAGATAGAAGGTGTACCCAACTGTCTCTTTTGGGTATCCTATGAAGACGCATTTCTTCGCTTTGGGTTCCAGTTTTTCAGGCTGAAGCTTTTTGACATAAGCATCGCATCCCCAAACTTTAAGAAACGACAACTTTGGTTTCTTGCCAAACCATAGTTCATACAGCGTCATCTCAATGGATTTAGATGGTGCCCTATTTAAAGTGAATGCAGTTGTCTCTAATGCATAACCCCAAAACGATAGTGGCAAATTGGCAAGAGACATCATAGACCGCACCATATCCAATAAGGTTCGATTACGACGTTCGGACACACCATTAGCTGTGGTGTTCCAGGTGGGGTCAACTGTGAAACAATTCCACATTGTCTTAAGTGATTGCCAAACTCGTAACTCAGATATTCTCCTCCTCGATCAGATCGTAGGAATTTAATCTTGTTGTTACGATGATTCTCAACTTCACTCTGAAATTGCTTGAACTTTTCAAACGTTTCAGACTTATGTTTCATTAAGTAAATATACCCATATCTACTTAAGTCATCGGTGAAGGTGACAAAATAACGATATCCACCGCGCGCCTCAATGCTCATCGGACCGCACACATCAGTATGTATGATCTCCAACAAGTCACTTGCCCGTTCCATTGTTCCAGAGGGTCTTAGTCATCTTGCCCATGAGGCATGGTTCACATGTGTCAAGTGATTCAAAATCAAGTGACTCCAAAAGTACATCAGCCTGGAGTTTCTTCATGCGTTTTACACCAATATGACCTAAGCGACAGTGCCACAAGAAAGTGGTATTATCATTATCAACTCTACATCTTTTGGCATCAATGTATTGAACATGTGTATCATCACTATCGAGATTCAATAAGAATAAACCCCTCACAATGGGTGCATGACCATAAAAGATATTACTCATATAAATAGAACAACCATTATTCTCTGACTTAAATGATTAACCGTCTCGCAATAAACAAGATCCAGATATAATGTTCATGCTTAACACAGGCACTAAATAACAATTATTCAGGTTCATCACTAATCCCGATGGTAATCGAAGAGCGAGCGTGCTGACGGCGATCACATCAACCTTGGAACCATTTCCCACGTGCATCGTCACTTCGTCCTTTGCTACCCTCCGTCTATTCCGCAGTTCCTATTTTGAGTTGCAAATGTGAGCAACCGAACCGGTATCAAATACCCAGGCACCACAACGAGAGTTGGTAAGGTACACATCAATAACATGTATATCATATATACCTTGTTTGGTGTTGGCTGCCTTCTTGTCGGCCAGATACTTGGGGCAGTTCCGCTTCCAGTGGCCAGTACCGTTGCAATGAAAGCACTCATTTTCTGGTTTGGGTCCATCCTTGGGTTTCTTCACGGGAGGGGCAAATGCTTTGCCACTCTTCTTGGAGTTACCCTTCTTGACCTTGCCATTCTTCTTGTAACTAGTGGTTTTATTGACCATCAACACTTGATGCTCCTTCTGGATTTCAGACTCAGCGACTTTCAGCATCGCAAAAGCTCAGCGACTGACTTGTTCATCCCTTGCATGTTATAGTTCAACACAAAGCTCTTGTAGCTAGGTGGCAGTGATTGAAGAACTCTGTTAGTGATCGCCTCCGGCGGGAGGGCAATTCCCAACTCAGCCAGATGGTTGGAATACCCAGACATTCTGAGTATGTGCTCACTAACAGACCCGTTCTCCTCCATCTTGCAAGCATAGAACTTATCGGGGGTCTCATACCTCTCGATCCGGGCATTCTTTTCAAAGATAAACTTCAACTCCTGGAACATCTCATATGCTCCATGACGTTCAAAATGCCTTTGAAGTCCCGACTCTAAGCCATACAACATAACACACTGAACTATTGAGTAATCATCCGAACGCGACTGCCAGGTGTTCGCAACATCTGGAGATGACACTGGAGCGGGTGGCTCACCGAGCGGTGCATCAAGGACATAAGCCTTTTGGGAAGCCATGAGGATAATCCTCAGATTACGGGCCCAGTCTACAAAGTTACTTCCATCATCTTTCAGCTTAGCTTTCTCTAGGAACGCATTGAAATTCAGGGGAACTACTGTGCGAGACATTGATCTACAACATAAAATTTGCAAAGACAACTTAGACTATTGTTCAAGATAATGAGTTTAGTTAATCATATTACTTAAAAACTACCACTCAAATTGACATCCCTCCGGTCATCCGAGTGCTACATGATCCAAATTCACCAACCCAAGTCGGATCATCACGTGAGATGAGGTGGTTTCAATGGTGAACATCTTCATGTTGATCATATCTACTATATGACTCATGTTCAACCTTTCGGTCTCTTGTGTTCCGAGGCCATATCTGTACATGCTAGGCTCGTCAAGTTTAACCCGAGTGTTCCGCACGTGCAACACTGGCTTGCACCCGTTGTATGCGAACGTAGAGTCTATAACACCCGATCATCACATGGTGTCTCGAAATGACGAACTTTCGCAATGGTGCACACTTGGGGAGAACACAATTTTATCTTGAAATTTTAGTGAGGGATCACCTTATAATGCTACCGTCGTCCTAAGCAAAACAAGGTGTATAGAAGGATTAACATCACATGCAAATCATAAGTGTCATGATATGGCCATGAACTTGTGCTTTTGATCTCCATCTCCAAAGCACCGGCATGATCTCCATCGTCACCGGCATGAAACCATGATCTCCAATATCTTGATCTCCATCAACATGTCGCCATCGGGGTTGTTGCGCCAACCATGCTTCTACTACTATTGCTACCGCTTAGAGATAAAGTAAAGCATTACATAGCGCTCAATGAGTAACACACAGGCCACATAATTAATTAAAGACAACCCTATGGCTCCTGCCGGTTGCCATACTGAATGACATGCAAGTCGTGATAATCTATACAAAACATGATCATCTCATACATCACATATATCCATCATGTTTTTGGCCATATCATATCACATCATACCCTACAAAAACAAGTTAGACGTCCTCTAATTTGTTGTTGCATGTTTTACGTGGCTGCTATGGGTGTAGCAAGAATGATTCTTACCTACGCAAAACCACAACGGTGATATACAAGTTGCTATTTCACCTTCTATAAGGACCGCCTTTGTCGAATCCGATTCAACTAAAGTGGGAGAGACAGACACCCGCCAGCCATCTTATGCAACAAAGTTACATGTCAGTTGATGGAACCGGTCTCTCGTACGTGGACGAATAAGGTTGGTCTGAGCCGCTTCATCCCACAATACCGCTGAATCAAGAAAAGACTAAGGAGGGAAGCAATCTGAATATCAACGCCCACAAACTCCTTTGTGTTCTACTCGAGATCTCATCTACGCATAGACCTAGCTCATGATGCCACTTTGGGAGAACGTTGCATGGGAAACAAAAGTTTTCCTACGCACATACAAGATCTATCCATGGAGACGAGCATCTATGAGAGGGGAGATCGGATCCACATACCCTTGTAGATCGCTAAGCGCAAGCGTTAAGAAATGCGGTTGATGTAGTCGAACGTCTCCGCGATCCAAATCGCAAGCCATCCCACGAACTCACGATCAAGTGCCGAATGGACGGCACCTCCGCGTTCAACACACGTACGGCTTGATGACGCCTTAACCTCCTCGATCCAGCAAGCAATGGTGAAGTAGTAACTCGAGCCCTCCGGCAGCACGACGGCGTGGTGAGGTGGTGGTGGTGACAGCTCAGTAGGGCTTCGCCACGCGATATGAGGAGGAGAAGAACTATGAGGGAGAGAGGGGGCAGCGCCGTAGCACGATCTGGTGTGGCTGCCCCTGTCTCTACCTCTCTATATATAGGGGGAATGGTGGAGGAGGGGCGCCCTAGGGTTTCCCCCCTAGGGGCCGGCGGCTAGGGGTGGTGCGGCCAGGGTTTGGGTGCCCCCCCCCTAGGCGCCTTGCCTCCCAAGGCAGGGGTGGCCGGCGGGGCTAGGGGGTGGGGTCCACCTCCCAGCCGAGTGGGCTGAGCTGGGGCGCGGCGCCCAGCCCCTTGTGGGCTGGTGTGCCCCTCTCCTTGACCCATGGGGCCCCCAACACTTGCCGGGACCCACCGAAACCCCTTTCGGCACTCCGTTGGTTCCCCGGTATGCCCCGCAACACTTCCAGACTCCGATTCCCTTCATCCTATATATCAATCTTCACCTCCGGACCATTCCGGAGTTGCTCGTCACGTCATAGATCTCATCCGGGAATCCGAACAACCTTTGGTCACCAACATAATAGCTCGACTATACTTATATCGTCACCAAATGTTAAGTGTGTAGACCCTGCGGGTTCGAGAACTATGTAGACATGACCGAGACACCTCTATGGTCAATAACCAATAGCGGGACCTGGATGCCCATATTGGTTCCTACATATTCTACGAAGATCTTTATCGGTTGAACCTCTATGTCAAGGATTCAGTTAATCCCGTACGTTGTTCCCTTCGTTTAGCGGTATGTTACTTGCCCGAGCTTCGATCGTCGGTATCCCTATACCTAGTTCAATCTCGTTACCGGCAAGTCTCTTTACTCGTTCCGTAATACAAGATCCCGTGGATAACACTTTGGTCACTTTGCTTGCAAGGCTTATTGTGATGTTGTATTACCGAGTGGGCACTGAGATACCTCTCCGTCACACGGAGTAAGAAATCCCAGTCTTGATCCATGTCAACTCAACAGACACCTTCGGAGATACCTGTAGAGCATATTTATAGTCACCCAGTTACGTTGTGACGTTTGATACACACAAGGTACTCCTCCGGTGTTAGTGAGTTACATGATCTCCTGATCATAGGAACACATACTTGACATGTAGAAAACAATAGCAATAAACTGACATGATCATATGCTATGTTCATAGTTTGGGTCTTGTCCATCACATCATTCTCCTAATGATGTGATCCCATCATCAAATGACAACTCTTGTCCATGGCTAGGAAACCATAGCCATATTTGGGTAACCAGCTAGTCCATTAGAGGCTTACTAGGGACACATTGTTGTCTATGTACCCACACATGTATTTGAGTTTCCAATCAATACGATTATAATATGGATAATAAACATTTATCATGAACAAGTTAATATAATAATAACCATTTTATTATTCATCTAGGGCATATTTCCAACACTTTCCCCGCGAAATCGCTCCATCGGAGAGCCAAAAGTCCCCCTGCCCAGGTTTCGCCTCGAGACAACGGCGCTTCTTCCCAAAACTCTTCTTGTGATTTTTTCTAGGGTAAATGACATCATATAGGAGAAGATGGGCATGGGAGGCCTGCCATGGGGCCCACAAGCTAGGGTGGCATGCCTTAGGGGATAGAGCGCGCCCCCTGGCTCGTGGCCACATTGTCCGTCCCCTTCTGTTCATTCTTTCGCCAATAATTTTTATATATTACAAAATAATTATCCGTCAATTTTCAGCTCATTTTGAGTTCTGGAGAATATCCAGATCTTCGGTGGTCTTTTTCGGTCCAGTATTGCAGTTGCCAGCAA
This sequence comes from Elymus sibiricus, assembly GCA_039707655.1. NCBI lineage: Eukaryota > Viridiplantae > Streptophyta > Magnoliopsida > Poales > Poaceae > Elymus > Elymus sibiricus. The sequence goes on along the minus strand of CM077667.1, from coordinate 244,722,487 downwards.
TCTCCCTCTTTGTATGAAACTTGCAAAATAAGAGAGAAAAGGCATTAGGATTGCATCATAAAGTGTAATAATTACTCAAAACATAATAAATATCAACGGAAAAACATGATGCAAAATGGACGAATCAACTCCCCCAAGGTTAGTCCTAGCTTGTCCTCAAGAGAAAGAAAAACTCGATAATCTTGACCACATGCTTAGAGAGAGAGAGGTGTCGATAAAATAAAATACGAACATGAAAGCATCATGATCATTATAAGAGCAACAACATAATATCATAAAAAATCTCATGAACAAGTGATAATACATCCACACGCTAAAATATGAATCATAAACCTTATTGAAAACTAACAAACTATGTTCTTAGTCAATGAAACAATTGCAATCCATCATATTTTTTGAAAGAGTCTATGTCAGAGATTTGTTTAGCAAGTTCACATACTCAACTATCATTTAGTCTTCTATGATTGCTGACACTCACGACATATTTGTGAAGCAAAAAGTTTCTATCAGACACTTAGGAAGATAGGGGTTTATAATTATTCACCACCCAATAGCTTATCTCAGGGATATATAATGTCAACAATAATAATTCATGATCACCTACATCCTACTTGATATATGTGTCTAGATCTTTCCCCCCACATGATGCTTGCCAAGTAGAGAATAATAAGAACGGAAGAGGGATTAACATTATTGACTCTTGCATACAAGTAAATAAAGAAACGTAAAAGATAGGCCCTTCGCAGAGGGAATCACCAGTTGTCATGCACTTTTTATTTCAATGATAGCAAAATTTATTATGGAGTCTGTCGCTTTTATTGCTTTGCCATCACAAGTTCGTACACAGCTTAGTTTTCCCTTATAATAAAAGATCATACATATTTGGGAGCAATTTCTATTGCTTTTGTACTGATGACAACTTACTTGAAGGATCTTATTCAATCCATAGGTAGATATGGCGGACACTTATGGCAAGTAACTGGGTTTAATGGTTTTTGGATGCACAATTCGTATATCTACTTGGTGCGATGTTTTGGTAGCAAAAGGTTAGGAGAAATCACCACATGTTAGAGGATCCATGACAATATAACTTCTATGTGAATATAAGCAAACATAACTCATTACGTTGTCTTCCTTGTCCAACGTCAACTAGTTGATCATGCATAGAATATTTAATGGGGGCTAACAATTATAAAAGATGTCCAAGATAGTATGTTTATATGTGAGACCTCTCATTCATTATTACTTTTTCATGAATTGCATCAATGACCAATGCTATGTTTGCCAACTTCCAACAAATTTTATCAATTATACTCTTTGCATGTGAAGTAATCACTCCCAATGGGATTAGCATATGATCTTTTTTATTATTTTTCATCGCTAGGATTGATGCAAGAATGTAAAGCAAACACGTGAGACTAATCTTTATTATATAACTCTCACACTCGATTACATAGATAGATATGGCTCACAATGCAAACACTCGAAACTAAATCATACTAAAACTTTATTCATCTAAATCATAGGATAACTAATGATCGAACTAAGATAGATAATGATTGTAAAAGTTATGGTGATACGATACCGGGGCACCTCCCCGAAGCTTGGAACAAGCTAAGGGTGGTTCCCATACCCGTGTACTTAAGTTTCTTTCTCCGGTGATGGTGGAGATGAAGTGGTGGGCTTGATGTTCTTAGCGACAATGCCCCTTAGAGTACGCATTTCCTCCTTGAGCTTGTCTACCTCTCGCCTGAGGTCAAATTACTCCTTGTGAAGCTTACTTGTAACAATTAAGGCATCGTCCATCAAGGGATAGATTTTGCCTGTAGAACAGGAAGCGGCATCCACCTACGCACGACGATAACGGGTAAATCGAGAACTAGAAGGTGTAACCTTATTTGGCAAGCTTAGACTTTTTGAACTCCACATGCTGTCACACCCTGTGTTTGTATCACTTTGCTATGCTATGGGTTTATAAAATTTGGACCCATTTAAAACTTTTTGAGTGCAAGTGCTTGTTTGAGTTGTTTGATCTTTGTTTGTTTGGATGGTGTGTGTTCTGGCACTCAAGGATTCTTCTTCCTCTCTCAACAATTACTTCCTTAACCCAAACTCCCTGCCCAATGATCATGCCATGTGTATAGTACCTAAAACTATTTTTATCAAATATAATTTTAGCCAAAAAGCATTTATTCAAATTAGGCTTTATAAAACCCCTGAATTGAGGTTTGTACTACAAGTCCTCAAATTGGGTGGTATGTATTGCACCAAAGAGTTTATTTGGAACCCACTATATATAAGACTTCCCAAAACCACCAAATATTAATTCTAAAGATTATTTTCCTATTTTATTTAAAGGCTTTTATTCAAGGCCAGAAATGTTCTTTCCTAGGGAAAAATTATTTTTGTGCTTTCAAAATATTTGAGAAAATTTAGGGAAACTCACTGGATATATATTTTCATATATATGAGTTTCAACACATGGTCATGTTCAAAATATTGGACAAAACGTTCCAAAACCCTTTCTGTCTATTTCAAGCTTTTGAAATATTTCTATAGGAAATATGCTCAAATAAATCCAGGAAAATTCAAGTAAGTCACACATGCCATTATGTGATGATCTTGCAATGTTTCATCTGAATCCGAGTTGTTTTGCTTCACCAAAATATCCCTAAACCCTCTCTGTCCAGAATAAAATTTGAACAACTTTCAATTGTGAAGTTTCTCCTATTGCCCCCAAACTTTGTGGACATGTTCTAATCCCCAAATAATGCTACTACACCAAGTGGTGCATTTAGGAGATTAGTTTAGCATACCTAGATCTACAGAAATCTGTTTCTATTAATTTCTAGGGTTTACCAAGTTTGCATTGCCAACTTTTCTCTAATGATCTCAAACTTGGTGGTCCACTCTATTTTTACCTACCCTTTCATCCTGTGAAATATCAAGGCAAGTAGAATTCATTTACTTGCCAAAATCAACATCAAACACCTTCTGGTTGTTTAGTAAAAAACTTGTTTGACCCCCTTCCACTATTCTCCTTGACCCAAGATTTTTACCACAGTCACTTATGTGCCTTCTCTACCCCCAGTAAAAGTTTAAAGCCCAGACTGGATCATAGAGAGGGGTAAAACCTCATTTCTACCCCCTGGACAACAAGAACAACAGCAATTCTACCTCCCCCTCCTCTTACCTCTACCCTCCTTAGCTTCCCCTAGCTCCTAGAGCATCTTGAGACCTCCCATTAACTAGTGGACAAGCCAGGACACCCCAGAGCACGCGGGCAACAGCCTTGCCGGCCATTTGCATGCTCTGGAGCGCGCTACAGTGTGCTCCCGCACTGTAGCCGCCCCCATTCCAAGGCCCCCGACAGCCTCGGGCTCCCCCTCTCGCCAGATGGTCAGCCTCGACGTCCGCAACGCGCCAAACCCCTGACCCCCTCCTCCTTCTCCCCCCAGTCGCCCCTCCTCGCACGCGCACTGGCCGCCCGAGAGCTCCAATGGCTGAGCTCACACGCGCGGCGCCCCGAGCCCCTCTGCTTGTCCTCGACCCCTCCAAGGCATCCCCTGTGGTCATCTAGCCGCGCCCATGCCCTCACGTCTGACCGCCTAAGTCCAACGGCTCGCGCCCGAGCTCTCCCGCGCGCGCCACGCCCTGCCTCCACCCCGCGCCCATAAATAGGCCTCCCCGACCTCACTACGGGTTTCCCCCTCGCCTCCTACTTCCCCTAAACGACCTCCCGAAACCCCCACGCAAGCCCAGAAGCTCCAGCGCTCGGAATCGAGCCGGGTGTCGCCGCCACTGGTCACCGGCGTCCACACGGTGAGAGGCCTTCTCTGGCCCGTTTCTCGCTCGATCTGGAACGATACCATCCCCCTGACCCTTTTCCCTCCTTCTCCCGTGCATTTTGTAGCCGGAGGTGTCGACTCCGACCACCTCCCGAGCCCCTCCGCCGCGGCCACCTCGTCGCCGGTGAATCTCCGAGCCCCGGGGACCAACTCCACCTCCCCCGAGATGGCGGCGGTCTCCCGGTTCCATTCTCGTCACTAGACCGCCTCGCCGTGGCCTCTGCCATCGCCGGTGATCCCCTGACCCCCTCTGGTCGCAGGGTTAGGGATGACAGGTGGGGGCCACCTGTCATGCCCACCTCTCTCTCGCCTCCCCTCTCTCTATGGCCAATGGGGCCGACATGTCGGTTTTAAAACCCCGACCGCCGCGCGCGTGCCCCCTCTCCTGGACTGGATCCCTTCTAGGTCGGCTCAGCTGCGGCTGTTTCGGCCCAAATGCATAGTAGCTCTTTCTTTTTCTATTTTTCCAGAAACTTGTAAGATTTCCCTCGAAATAAATATAGTTCCAAATCCCAATATTTAAATTTGTAAAATCTTGTAATAATATGTAGTATTTATTGATGTCATGTGAGATTTTTTTTGAAAATGTTTTATGTGCTGGTTTTATTTAAAGCATGATTTTGAATATTTCAAACCACTTTTAAAATAGTTTTCAAAACCTTTTTCACTTTAAAACCAGATACAAATATTTTTAGGTGTTAGTATAGTATTTTACAGAGTGATGTAACATTTTAGAAGTGGATTATGTGCTCCGTTTTTGCTATGTTCTTATTTTTTCCCGTTAAAATTTGCGATGATAGATTGCGTTGTTGACGAGGGAGTTGGACCAGAAGAGTTTGAAGACCCCGAGAACTTTGTTGAGCCAGGCAAGCAGGCCCTTGACCAACTCTAAGAAACTTTTTCATGCATGTCATGTAGCACTTATGTTCCGATGAATTGATCATGATGATATGGTTACCACTTCGATGGGTTGCCTCTGATACTTTTACCGTTGATACTTGCATCGTGCATGACCCTACCTCCTTATGAGGGTAATGCGGATGGGAGAAGTTAGGTTGCTAAGTAGTTGCTACGCAAAGTGGGACGGGCTTATGCATGGTGTTGGAAACAAAGTGTTTTCAAAAGACATTTCGAAAACCCCGTCGGATGCCACCAATACTCGAGGGAGATTATGTGAGGTAGGTAACCACTCGATAAAGAAGTGGTGTACCAGAGCAGGTGAGTGTGTGGTTTTCGAAAACGGATTGGCGTAAGTTGCGACCATTATTCAAACCTTACATGTACAACCACGATACCCCTTATGGGACGGGGCTTTGTTTATTACTTTGGTGGGTACTAGAAGAGAGCCCGCATTACCAGTGGCGGGAGTGGCGTGGTCACTCTCGATACGGGGTCGTAACAGAATGGATGATCATGGGCTCTTTTCACAGACACCGGGCACAACGTTGCGTGCCCTCATGGATGATACGTGTGATGTATATCATGAGGGATGTCACCAACGAGTGGACTCTTTGTTTAGTATCGCCAGCGAAAAGGCATTGTTCGGGTGCTTACCTCGGGTATGCAATATACTGCGAGTCGTGGATGACACGGAAGTTCCCCGAGTCTTGTGTGTAAAGTGTGCAACCTCTGCAGAGTGTAAAACTATTCAAATAGCGGTGTCCACGGTCAAGGACAGTTGGATGAACGCTCTTGCGCTACGTCCATTGTTTACAAAAACTTGGTGTGTGTGTGTGTGTGTGTGTGTGTGTGTGTGTGTGTGTGTGTGTGTGGCAAAGATGGGATACTTGAGTTAAGTCGGACAACTTGACCTAATGGATGAACATGGGATGTTTAGACCTTGATTATATTGATATCTGTAACCTGTTCATACAGATTCTTGTATCCATTTGATGCATGCTTACAAGTTGATAGGACATGTCATTGCACTTACAATTATCTTTCTGCAAAACTTACCTACTTAGTGCTATATCATGCATTGTTATACCTTGTTCCAAAACATGGGTTGCTTGCGAGTACATTCAAAGTAGTCATTGGCTTGCCACTGGTTATTTAATTGGCTAGGCATGGAAGAGCAGGAATATGGTGAAGAATTCGTTGGTGACGAACATGCGAATTAGGACGCTTCCCAGTCAGAATGCTTGTAGGGTTATGGCAGATGGCATGGGTCTACGCTATCTTACAAGATTTCCGCTGCGAGTTTATGTTTGCTATTTGGCCTTCATGGCCCTATCTATGTAAGACTTGACCTTGAGGGTCTTTATTTGTCTATGACGGTATGTATGGATGTAAGACTCTTGTTATTCTACTTCTGTGTGTTCAGTGAGCATTGATCTCTGGTATCACTGTACACGTGCATTCGTTGATCATGACTTATGAGTCGGGGTCCCCACAGAGCTGGCATCAGAGCCATCCTGACTGTAGGAAGCCTTAGTTAGCATGGACGTTACATAGGATAAAAACCTTTTCAAAAACTATGCCTAGTTACTAAGTGCAATAGATTCTATGCTTCTCTCCTCTTCTAGTCTATTTCAAACCCTTACTGACTCTCCTCCCTTCAAACCTTGTAGATGAACAACGTACCCAAAGCCCTCCTAGCATCCGGCTTTCCCCTACTCCTTGAGGATAGCCTGGAGAAGTGCCAGTTTCGTCGACCACCCGTTTTCCTCTACCACGAGCACTAGGTTGATGCCGTCACGAAGGAGTACCACGTTGATGTGGTCGTGAAGTAAAATGACTCATCGGCTAGTTGGTTCTTTGAAGGACCACAGAAGGAGACCCTAGCAATTGCAGTCGAGACGGCAGCACGCAAGGCACTTATTCACCTTCGAGGCATCATCCCAGAGATGACTGAAGAGCCAGCTACTAGCTATCTACCCTTCAGGAGGGATGATACTGGCGAGAGTTGGACGTTTGTTCCATCCAAGGAGGATGGGACACCACTCAGATTCCAGACCTACTTCAGCCTCTCCGCCAGCAATCTAGCTCACAACTTGATTAAGGAGTCCGTGAAGCTTCGCAAGGAACTTCACCACACCCGAGAGCTACTTCGTCAAGCCAATGCGAAGCCAGACAAGATCAAGAAGGATGGAGCCCCCGAGGGATGACCAGCTGTCACTTACAGAGGAGGAGTACCCCCGGCTAGAGATGCACCCACATGTCGTCGTCGCATGAGTGCGAAGGAGTACCGTGCGCTCTTCACCGGCCCACCGACGAAGCGTTGTCGGGATGGACCTCCTCGTTCTCCGACGCCCACGACCGGAGACGATGCCCGTACGGATGACAATACGGAGGAAGACCCACGGGAGCGCGACTATGAGACCGAGCACTCCACCACTTGAGTCCGAGAACCCCTAGGGTAGGATCAGTCATGTACCCCTCATGCGAAGTCGAGTCCGTGTAATGGTTCATATGAAACCATGTGTGCTTGTTGTTTGCTTTTGTTGTTTGTGTTTTGATGCAAGTCACACTTTTGCCTTAGGCAACATGTAAGCGACTCCATCATCTATCTTATCTTAATATATGTGTTTCGTCTTTTGACCTCTGTTTGATCACACCTGCACTATACCAACCCCCTTAGGCACGCTTTTCTCTATTGCTGCTTTTCCCTCCCTTTTTGTCCAAGTTGTTTGACATGGCTGCTCGAAACAGGATGTTGACTGCAACCCGCAACAGCTCCTTCACCAACCCTGAAGCCGGCAACTCGAGACAGCAAGAGGGAGATGGTAGGGCTGCTCATGCTGGAGATCACCCAGAGCAGCCACATAGCGACATTCCCCCGCGACCACCTCCACCGGAGAACATGACCATAGCTCGGTTTCTCCAAGTTGTCCGGGAGGAACGCCAAGCCAGTAATGCCGCTATCCAGCAGATGGCTCAAGTCCTTGTGAACAACCAGCAGCAAGGCAGGAACGGCAATGGCCGCTCCACTCTGTCTGAATTCATGAGGAATTTGCCCCCAACCTTCACTGAGACTGCTGAACCTCTGGATGCCGATGATTGGATCCGCACCATCGAGGACCTCCTTGCACTGGTCAACTGCAACAAGGATCATGAGAAGGTGCTTTATGCCTCTCACTGCCTAGGAGGTACCGCCAGAGCTTGGTGGGATGGGTTCAAGGTCATGCAAGGCGACCGCGTGATCACCTAGGCTAACTTCAAAGAAGAATTCCGCACCGCGCACATTCCCTCTGGGATCATGGCTATCAAGAAGCGAGAATTCTGAGCGCTGAAGCAAGCAAGTGGCTCTATCAAGGAGTATATGCAGAAGTTTAACCTCCTGTAGAGGTATGCCCCCGAAGATGTCAGCACTGAGGCCGCTAAGATGGAACGCTTCATGGAAAGACTCCAGCAAGCCCTGCAGTATCAACTCATTGTCTGCGACTTCCGGACCTTCTTCGACCTGGTGAACAAGGCTCTCATGCTCGAAGACAAGCGTCATGCCGTGGAAGACACTCGCAAGCGCAAGATGATCAGCAAGGGTAGTTCCAGCAACCAGAAGCCTCGACCCTGGCAGCCAAACCCAGCCAAGCCAACCTATCAGCCTCAGGAAGCTAGACCCCCTGCACCTTGTCCGAGCTACCAGCCTCAGCAGTATGCCAATCCCAGGCCAGCTTACAACAACCCCAACAACAACAATAGCGGTAGGAACAACAACAACTCTGGTCAAATCACGTGCTTTGGGTGTGGTCAGCCTGGACACATCTCTAAGCAGTGCCCCAACAAGAAGCTAGATGCACAGCGCCCCAATGCGCCAAACCAAGGTCAGGGCCGTGGAGCGCCACCAAGGAACCAAGGTCCCCGCAACCAGCCCAACAATGGAAAGGGTCGTGTGAATCACGTCACCGCTGAGGAAGCACAGGAAGACCCGGACGTCATACTGGGTACGTTCCTCATCAACTCAACTCTAGCAACCGTACTATTTGATTGTGGAGCTTCGCATTCTTTTGTTACCCAAAAGTTTGCACTAGAGCGTGGTATGAAGCCTACACCCCTGGGTAAGCATATGCTGGTACAAACCCCGGGATCGGTTATGAGAACCAAGATAGGATGTAAACGAGTTGGGATTGTCATCAATGGAGTAGGATTCCTAGCAGACCTTATCACTTTGAAGTCGCAAGGCTTGGACGTGATCCTAGGCATGGACTGGTTAACCAATCACCAAGGCTTGTTAGACTATGCCAAGAGGACTGTTACCATGACCAATAGCCAAGGAGTTGAAGTCAAGTATGTTTCCAACCCTACCTCCGCTCAAGCTCCTCAGGCTAATTGTCTATCGGGAATTGAGTTGGATCAAGTGCCTGTGGTATGTGAATACCCGGATGTTTTTCCTGATGAGCTGCCCGGAATACCTCCTGATCGTGACATTGAGTTCATCATTGAGTTAATGCCCGGAGCAGGACCCATCTATAAGAAGCCATATAGGATGGGATCCGATGAGTTGGCTGAATTGAAGAAGCAACTAGCAGAGCAGCTCGGGAAAGGACTTATTCGCCCTAGTGCCTCTCCTTGGGGATCACCTGTTCTATTTGTGTCCAAGAGGGACGGAACTATCCGACTCTGTGTCGATTACCGTTCTCTCAATGAGGTCACAATAAAGAACAAGTACCCACTTCCCAAGATTGAAGACCTGTTCGATCAGCTAAATGGCGCCAAGGTGTTTTCCAAGATCGATCTCAGGTCCGGGTACTACCAGTTGAAGATCAGACCCCAAGACATCCCGAAGACGGCATTCGTGACCCAGTATGGCCTGTATGAATACACGGTCATGTCGTTTGGGTTGACCAATGCCCCAGCTTAATTCATGTACCTCATGAACAAAGTCTTCATGGAGTATTTGGACAAGTTTGTTGTTGTCTTCATCGATGACATTCTCGTCTTCTCCAAGTTTGAAGAAGAGCATGTGGAACACTTGAGATTGGTCCTAGATAAGCTTCGAGAGCACCAGCGTTATGCAAAAATTCAGCAAGTGCGAATTCTGGCTGCATGAAGTTGGATTCTTGGGTCATGTGTTGACTGCAGAGGGATTGTCAGTGGATCCTGCCAAGATCGAAGCCTTGACTGAATGGCAATCCCCAAGCAATGGGAAGGAAGTCAGAAGCTTCCTCGGGATCACGGGATATTACCGCAAGTTCGTCGAAGGATTCTCGAGCATTGCCAGACCCATGACTCAGCTCTTGAAGAAGGACAAGAAGTTCCACTAGACACCGAAGTGCGAAGAAAGCTACCAAGAGCTCAAGAGGAGATTGACAATAGCCCCAGTTTTGGCCACCCCCGATATTCACAAGGAGTTTGTGATATATTGTGATGCATCAAGAACCGGGCTTGGTGGTGTTCTGATGCAAGAAGGAAGATTCATAGCATATCTATCCAGACAGCTACGTCCTCATGAAGAGAACTACGCCACTCATGATCTTGAGCTGGTTGCTATAGTTCATGCCTTGAAGACATGGTGACATTACCTTCTAGGGAAGCGGTGTGAGATATACACAGACCACAAGAGTTTGAAGTATATTTTCACTCAAAGGGAGTTGAACATGAGGCAATGAAGATGGTTGGAATTGATCAAAGACTATGACCTCGGTGTTCAATACCACCCGAGAAAGGCTAATGTGGTAGCAGACGCCTTAAGCAGAAAGGCTTGTTCCTTGAATGCTATGATTAAGGAAAGGCTACCCGCCTTGTATGAAGAGCTTGAAAGCTTTGGCTTGGAACTAGTTGCGCCTGGTTTCCTAGCCAACCTTGAAGCAAGGCCTACCTTGATGGATGATATTAAGGAATCTCAGAAGGGGCACGACAGCATTGAAGGCATCAAGAGGAAGATTAAGAAGGGCAAGGCCCCAGGATTCTCAGTGGACGAGCAATGAATAGTATGGTTTGGGACTCGCATTTGCGTGCCCAACAAAGTTGAGCTCAAGAATCTGATCTTACAAGAAGCTCATGACCCTCCGTATTCAATCCACCCTGGAGGAACCAAGATGTACCAAGACATCAAAGCACGATTCTGGTGGCCTGGCATGAAAAGGGAGATAGCCACTTTCGTCGCTAAGGGTGACATATGCCAGAGAGTTAAAGCTAAGCATCAGCGACCCGCTGGATTGTTACAACCTCTCAAAGTGCCTGAATGGAAGTGGGACAAAGTCGGGATGGACTTAATCATCGGATTGCCCAGGTCAAGCAAGGGACATGATTCCATTTGGGTCATTGTCGACCACCTGACCAAGGTAGCCCACTTCATTTCCGTCAAGACCACCTACAACGGGAACCAGCTAGCCAACCTCTACATTAACCGGATCATGAGCCTCCATGGAGTTCCTAAGGAGATCGTGTCAGACCGAGGCACCCAGTTTACCTCGAGATTCTAGAATAGATTCCAAGAGGCTATGGGAACCAAGTTATCCATCAGCACTTCTTTTCACCCTTAGAGCGGAGGCCAGACGGAACGAGTAAATCAGATACTCAAAGATATGCTTTCTGCTTGTGTTCTGGCATACGGAGCGAAGTGGGAAGATTGCTTACCTTTCGCTGAGTTCTCCTACAACAATAGCTACCAGTCCAGTTTGTAGATGGCACCATTTGAGGTGCTATATGGACGCAAGTGCCGCACTCCCCTCAACTGGTCAGAAACCGGAGAAGGATTAGTCTTTGGACTGGATATTCTCCGCGAAGCAGAAGAGGAAGTTCAACTCGTCAGAGAGCGTTTAGATACCGCCAAGTCAAGACAAAAGAGCTACGCTGACTCACACCGCCGAGACATGAGCTTCCGCGTTAGGGACTATGTTTATCTCCGAGTCACGCCTCTCAAAGGAACCAAGCGTTTCCACGTCAAGGGAAAGCTTGCACCAAGATACATCGGCCCCTTCAAGATCACTAATAGACGAGGAGAAGTTTCCTACCAACTGAGCTACTTTTCGAGCTGTCCGATGTGCACAACGTTTTCCACGTGTCCCAACTCCGGAAGTGTCTCCAAGTTCCCAACCGCCCCGACCTCTACAAGGACATCGACCATCAAGCCATCGACCTTCAGCTAGACCTCACTTATCGTGAGAGGCCAGTTCGCATTTTGGATGAAGTTGAACATTGCACCCGAAGCCGCACCATCAAGTACTTCAATGTCCAAAGGAGCAACCACACTGAAGCAGAAGCGACCTGGGAGCGCGAAGACTATCTTAGATCCGAGTTCCCTTATCTTTTTAGCGCATAGCCTAGGAATCTCGGGGACGAGATTCTTGTAAGGGGGGTAGGTCTGTCACAGCCTGTGTTTGTATCACTTTGCTATGCTATGGATTTATAAAAGTTGGACCCATTTAAAACTTTTTGAGTGCAAGTGCTTGTTTGAGTTGTTTGATGTTTGTTTGTTTAGATGATGTGTTCTGGCACTCAAAGATTCTTCTTCCTCTCTCAACACTCACTTCCTTGACCCAAACTCCCTGCCTAATGATCATGCTATGTGTATAGTACCAAAAACTATTTTTATCAAATATAATTTTGGCCAAAAAGCATTTATGCAAATTAGGTTTATAAAACCCCTGAATTGAGGTTTGTACTACAAGTCCTCAAATTGGGTGGTATATTTTGCACCAAAGAGTTTATTTGCAACCCACTATATATAAGACTTCCCAAAACCACCAAATATTAATTCTAAAGATTATTTTCCTATTTTATTTAAAGGCTTTTATTTAAGGCCATAAATGGTCTTTCCTAGGGAAAAATTAGTTTTATGCTTTCAAAATATTTGAGAAAATTTAGGGAAACTCAGTGGATATATATTTTCCATATATATGAATTTCAACACATGGTCATGTTCAGAATATTGGACAAAACCGTCCAAAACCCTTTCTATCTATTTCAAGCTTTTGAAATATTTCTATAGGAAATATTCTCAAATAAATCCAGGAAAATTCAAGCAAGTCACACATGCCATTATGTGATGATCTTGCGAAGTTTCATATGAATCCCAGTTGTTTTGCTTCACCAAAATATCCCAAAACCCTCTCTATCCAGAATCAAATTTGGAAAACTTTACATTGTGAAGTTTCTCCAATTGCCCTAAAACTTTGTGGACATGTTCTAATCCCCAAATAATGCAACTACACCAAGTGGTGCATTTAGGAGATTAGTTTAGCATACCTAGATCTACAGAAATCTGTTTGTGTTAATTTCTAGGGTTTACCAAGTTTGCATTGCCAACTTTTCTCTAATGATCTCAAACTTGGTGGTCCACTCTATTTTTACCTACACTTTCATCCTGTTAAATATCAAGGCAAGTAGAATTCATTTACTTGCCAAAATCAACATCAAACACCTTCTGGTTGTTTAGTAAAAACCTTGTTTGACCCCCTTCCACTATTCTCCTTGACCCAAGTTTTTTACCACAGTCACTCATGTGCCATCTCTACCCCCAGGAAAAGTTTCAAGCCCAGGCTCAATCATAGAGTGGGGTAAAACCCCATTTCTACCCCCTGGACAGAAGGACAACAGCAATTCTACCTCCCCCTCCTCTTACCTCTATCATCCTTAGCTTCCCGTAGCTCCTAGAGCATCTTCAGACCTCCCATTAACTAGTGGACAAGCCAGGACACCCTTGAGCGCGCGGGAAACGGCCATGCCGGCCATTTGCATGCTCTGGAGCGCGCTACAGTGCGCTCCCACATTGTAGCCGCCCCCATTCCAAGGCCCCTGACAGCCTCGCGCTCCCCCCTCTCGCCAGCTAGTCGGCCTCGACGTCCGCAACGCGCCAAACCGCTGTCCCCCTCCTACTTCTCCCTCCTGTCGCCCCTCCTTGCAAACGCACCGGCCGCCCGAGAGCTCCAATGGCTGAGCTCACATGCGCAGCACCCCGAGCCCCTTTGCTTGTCCTCGACCCCTCCAAGGCATCCCCTGTGGTCCCATAGCCTCGCCCATGCCCTCACCTCTGACCGCCTCGGTCCAATGGCTCGTGCCCGAGCTCTCCCGCGCGCGCCACGCCCTGCCTCCGCCCGGCGCCTATAAATAGGCCTCCCCGACCTCACTGCTGGCTTCCCCTCGCCTCCTACTTCCCCTAATCGACCTGCCGAAACCCCCATGCAAGCCCCAGAAGCTCCAGTGCTCGGAATCGAGCTGGGTGTCGCCGCCACTGGTCACCGGCGTCCACATGGTGAGAGGCCTCCTCCGGCCCGTTTCTCGCTCGATCTGGAACCACACCATCCCCCTGACCCTTTTCCCTCCTTCTCCCGTGCATTTTGTAGCCAGTGGTGTCGACTCCGACCACCTCCCGAGCCCCTCCGCCGCGACCACCTCGTCGCCGGTGAATCTCCGAGCCCCGACGACCAACTCCACCACCTCCGAGACGGCGGCGGTTCCCCGGTTCCATTCCCGTCACTAGATCACCTCGCCGTGGCCTCTGCCGTCGCCGGTGAGCCCCTGACCCGCTCTGGTCGCAGGGTTAGGGAAGACAGGTGGGGGCCACCTATCATCCCCACCTCTCTTTCGCCTCCCCTCTCCCTCTCTGGCCGATGGGGCCGGCCTGTCGGGTATAAAACATCGACCACCGCGCGCGTGCCCCCTCGCCTGGGCTGGATCCCTTCTGGGTCGGCTCAGCTGCGGCTGTTTCGGCCCAAGTGCACAGTAGCTCTTTCTTTTTCTATTTTTCCAAAAACTTGTAAGATTTCCATAGAAATAAATATAGTTCCAAATCCCATTATTCAAATTTGTAAAATCTTGTAATAATATGTAGTATTTATTGATGTCACTTGAGAGTTTTTTTTGAAAATGTTTTATGTGCTGGTTTTATTTAAAACTTGGTTTTGAATATTTTAAACCACTGTTAAAATAGTTTTCAAAACCTTTTTCACTTCAAAACCAGAGACAAATATTTTTAGGTGTTAGTATATTATTTTAAAGAGTGATGTAACATTTTAGAAGTGGATTACGTGCTCTGTTTTTGCTATGTTCTTATTTTTGCCTGTTAAAATTTGCGATGGTAGATTGCATTGTTGACGAGGTAGTTGGACCAGAAGCCTTTGAAAACCCCGAGAACTTTGTTGAGCCAGGCAAGCAGCACCTTGACCAAGTCTAAGAAACTTTTTCATGCATGTCATGTACCACTTATGTTCCGATGAATTGATCATGATGATATGGTGACCACTTCGATGGGTTGCCTCCGATACTTTTACCGTTGATACTTGCATCGTGCATAACCTTATGAGGGTTATGCAGGTGGTAGTAGTTAGGTTGCTAAGTAGTTGCTATGCAAAGTGGGACGAGCTTATGCATGGTGTTGGAAACAAAGTGTTTTCAAAAGACTTTTCGAAAACCCCGTCAAGTGCCACTAATGCATGAGGGAGATTATGTGAGCTAGGTAACCACTTGATAAAGAAGTGGTGTACCGGAGTAGGTGAGTGTGTGGTTTTCGCAAACGGATTGGTGTAAGTTGCGACCGTTATTCCAACCTTACATGTACAACCACGATACCCCTTATGGGACAGGGCTTTGTTTATTACTTTGGTGGGTACTAGCAGAGAGCCCGCATTACTAGTGGCGGGAGTGGCGTGGTCACTCTCGATACGGGGTCCTATCGGAATGGACGATCATGGGCTGTTTTCATAGACACCGGGCACACCGTTGCGTGCCCTCATGGATGATACGTGTGATGTATATCATGAGGGATGTCACCAACGAGTGGACTCTTTGTTTAGTTTCGCCAGGGAAAAGGCATTGTTCGGGTGCTTACCTCGGGTATGCAATATACCGCGAGTCATGGATGACACAGAAGTTCCCCGAGTCTTGTGGGTAAAGTGTGCAACCTCTGCAGAGTGTAAAACTATTTTAATAGCCGTGTCCACGGACAAGGACAGTTGGATGACCGCTCTTGGGCTACGTCCATTTTTTTTCAAAACTTGGTGTGTGTGTGTGTGTGTGTGTGTGGCAAAGATGGGATACTTGAGTTAAGTCGGATGACTTGACCTGATGGATGAACATGGGATGTTCAGACCTTGATTATATTGATATCTGTAACCTGTTCTTACGGATTCTTGTATCCATTTGATGCATGCTTACAAGTTGATAGGACATGTCATTGCACTTAAAATTAGCTTTCTGCAAAACTTACCTACTTAGTGCTATATATGCATTGTTATACCTTGTTCCAAATCATGGGTTGTTTGCGAGTACATTCAAAGTACTCATTGGCTTGCCACTGGTTATTTAATTGGCCAGGCATGGAAGAGCAGGAATATGGTGAAGAATTTGTTGGTGACAAACATGCGAATTAGGACGCTTCCCAGTCAGAATGCCTGTAGGGCTAAGGCAAATGGCATGGGTCTATGCTATCTTTCAAGATTTTGGCTGGGAGTTTATGTTTGCTATTTGGCCTTCATGGCCCTATCTATGTAAGACTTGACCTTGAGGGTCTTCATTTTTTTAATAACGTATGTATGGATGTAAGACTCTTGTTATTCAGCTTCTATGTGTTCAGTGAGCATTGATCTCTGGGATGACTGTACATGTGCATTCGGTGATCACGACTTATGAGTCGGGGTCCCCGCATATGCATATCTCCAGGTTGAGGCAAGGGTTCCTCTTCTTCTTCCTCGCTTCAAGACTCCAACCTTTTGAGATGGGCCTCCTCTTCTTCCTCCGTTGTCCATGCTTAGGGATCAAGATTTGCATAGACCTTGGGATCTACCATGTGGTGCGAAACGTAGCTCTCCCTGTCCGAATCTTGATACGACATAGTGCTTCTAGATCTGACAAAAAACAAGAAAAAAAACAAGAACATAAGGAAAACTTGCGATACGGTGGTCGAAACATCAAGGAGTATATATAATGAATTTTTCCCGTACAGGACAAGTCTACGACAGGAAAACAGAGTTGGGAAAGTCCACGAGGGACCCATGACCTAGGCAGGCGCACCCTAGGGGTAGGGCGTGCCCCCTGACTCGTGGCCACCTCGTGCACTTTCCTGGTTGGTTATTATTTTTGTAATTTTTTATTTATTCCGAAACGAACAAAAATTGCTTTTATGGAACTTTTGGAGTCTGGAGAGTTCTGGAAGGTCTCTTTTATGTGCTCCTCCGGTCTCATTGTTTGGAAAATGTTGGTTTCCTTGTTAATGGGTGTACGTTTAATATAATGTTTAATTATTTTCCCATTAACTACTTTAGGATTTGTGCCTTCAACGTTGTTGATCTTGATGGCTCTGAAGCGATAAACCTCCTCGATAATATAGGGTCCTTCCCATTTGGAGAGGAGTTTTCCTACAAAGAATCTAAAACAAGAATTGTATAATATAACATGATCACCAATGTTAAATTATCGTTTTTGTATTCTCTTGTCATGCCATCTTTTATCTTTTTTCTGTCAACATCTTGGCATTTCCATAAGCTTGTGTCCTCCATTCATCTAGAGAACTCATGTAAAATAACCTCTTTTCACCGGCAAGTTTGAAATCATAGTTATGTTTTTTAATTGCCCAATATGCCTTGTGTTCTAACTCTAGAGGTAAATGACAAGCCTTTCCATAGACCATTTTATAGGGGGGCATACCCACAGGATTTTTATAAGCACCTCTATATGGCCACAATGCATCATCTAGTTTCTTAGACCAATTCTTCCTAGATCAATTAACCGTCTTTTGCGAAATTAACTTTATTTCTCTATTTCTCAATTCAACTTGACCAGTAGATTGAGGATGATATGTAGAGGAATTCTATGATTGACATCATATTGGCTAAGAGTTTATGAAATGCACCATGAATAAAGTGTGAACCACCATCACTCATTAAATATCTAGGGACTCCAAACCTCGAAAAGATAACTTCTTTAAGCATTTTAATGGAGGTGTTGTGATCAGCACTACTAGTAGGAATAGCATCTACCCACTTAGTAACAGAATCATAAACAACAAAAAATGAGTATATCCATTAGATGAAGGAAAAGGTCCCATATAATAAAATCCCCAAACATCAAATGGTTCAATAACAACTGAATAATTCATTGGCATTTCCTAATGTCTACTAATATTACAATTCTTTGACATTCATCACAAGAAAGGACAAACTTACGTGCATCCTTAAAGAGAGTAGGCCAATAAAAACCAGTTTGTAATACCTTATGTGCGGTTCTGTCTCCCGCCACGTGTGCTCCGTAAGTTTTAGAATGACACTTCCGTATGATTCGTTCCTGTTCATGCTCAGGTACACACCATCTAATAATACCATCTACTCCTATATATGAATGTAGGTCATCCCAATAGTATTGTCTTAAGTGAAAGAAGAACTTTTTCTTTTGTTGGTATGTGAAATTAGGTGGTATATGTTTAGCAACAACGTAATTAGTATAATATGCATACCATGGACTACTGCGAGAAGTAGAAGGATTTATAACAGTTAACTGCTCATCAGAAAAACTATCATTAATAGACAGCGGGTCATCAAGAACATTTTCCGTCCTAGACAAATTATCCGCTACAGGGTTTTCAGTTACCTTCCTATACATAATATGAAAATCAAACTCTTGAAGAAAGAAAACCCACCTAATCATTCTAGGTTTAGCACCTTTCTTTTCATAAGATATTTAATAGCAACATGATCAGTGTGAACTATTACCTTAGAATCAACTATATAAGATATGAATTTATCACATGCAGACACAACTACTAGAAATTGTTTTTCACTAGTAGCATCATTCTTTTTAGCGTTGTCTAGAGTTTTATTAGGATAATGAATAACATTCAATTTCTTATCAACTCTTTGTCCTAGAACAACACCAAAAACATAGTCACTAGTATCACACATTGTCTCAAAAGGTAGGTTCCAGTCAGGTGGTTGAACAATAGGTCCAGAAATGAAGGCTTGCTTAAGTATTTCCAATGCTTCTACACAATCATCATCAAAAAAATGGAACATATTTTTGCAAAATAGTGGTAAGAGGCCTAGAAATTGTAGATAAATCCTTAATGAACCTTCTATAGAAACCAACATGATCAAGGAAACTTCGAATACCTTTGATATCTTTGGGACATGGCATTTTCTCAATTGCATCAACTTTAACTTTATCTACCTAAATAACTCTTTCAGAGATCTTATGCCCAAGGACTATAGCTTCATTCACAATAAAGTGGCACATCTCCCGATTCAAGACAAGATCAGTTTCTTCACATCTCTGCATAACTCTATCAAGGTTGTTTAGACAATCATCAAAAGAGGTTCCGTAAACGGAGAAATCATCCATGCATACCTCAACAATCTTTTCACAAAAGTCAGAGAATATAGCAGTCATACATCATTGAAAGGTAGCAGGTGCATTGCATAAAGCTAAAGGGCATACATCTATAAACATAAGTTCCAAAAGGACAAGTAAAGGTGGTTTTCCCTTGATCTTCTTTTGCTTCTTGCACTCAACCCAAGGAGTTTCCGAGTCCTGTGCTTCATGCATCTCATGTTCATGTTGAGAGCCTGAGTCATATGGCAGCTGACTCATCAGTTTTGCGTCGTCATAGCCGCTATTGATGTACTTGAGAGTATCATCCGCATCCATGCCATCAGTTCTGCGATGATTGGACATGCTTCCTCGCTTCGTCATGTCTCACCAACATGAGAGACGACGATAATTGCGTGGGTGGGGTGATGGTCATACCTTGCATACTGTTGTCATTGGTGTGCTCACGGCCACCTCCACACGAAGAAGATTCTTCAGCCACAACAATGGCCAATTCTTGCATTGGCCCAGCTGTGTCAGGCTCTCTTCTTCCTCTCCCCTGGTTCATAGTGGAGGAGTGAGACTCTCGTAGGTAACTTCAACACTCGCCACAGAAATCCTGAAGACGTCGTAGAGCAAGCACTCCTTGGGCTTCATTAGTGTGCCCTTTCCCACATCCACCAACTGGTCATTGATGTGGTAGAGTAGGGTGCATGGGTGTCGGGGGGATAACCCCGGGATAGGCTCAAGCAAACCAATACCACTTCGAAAAAACATCTGCGGTGTGGGCGATGCCCCTCGAAGGCCGGCTCCCCAAATGCCGGCTCGCCGCGGCCGGCTCCACATGGACCAGCTCCGAGGCGACCCACCAGCCGGTGGGTCAGTGCCTTTCCCGTCGATCCATACGACAAGACGATGGCGCATCATCAGGGCGTGACAATAGTGCCCCAGGAACCGCTGACCGGGGCACGCATGGCTATAGTAGAGTCAGCCGTACCGCTGACCGCAGCCGACTGCGACCGGGCGAGGCGACACAGTGGTTGCACGCCTCCAACCACTCCATGACCTGGCCACGAATGGCTACAGGGGAGCCGGTCTTACAGCCTTCTGCGGCTGACTGTGACTAGGTGACGCGACACAGTGTGGCCCGTGCTGCAGCGTGACAAGCACGCACCAATAGCGACGGCAGGCCAGCGGGCGCCTACTTCCGACGGGACCCTGCAGCCGGCGGCCCCCACGTGTGACAGGACTTCCCAGCCGGTGGGCCCCTTGGCCGAGTAGAGAGACCGCCAGCCGGGTCCCACCCGCACTACATATGCATATTGTAAGCCAGGGGTTGGCCTATAAAACCCACCGGCGCCCCCCCCCATGCAGGGAAGAAGGGCGAGCTCTCACCTTCTTCCTCATCTAGCCAAACAACTCTAGGATCACTCTTGTAAACCCCCCCATTCGTCAACTAGACATGCAGGACTAGGGGTGTTACCTCCCACGGAGGGCACCGAACCTGGGTACATCGTGTGTCCCACACCGCTTGTCCCTGATCCCGTCTCTAGATCCCATCGACGTCCATTCGGCCCCAACCACGTTCGATAAGCCACCTCATGGCATCTGTTGTGAGAAAACTACGACCGTTGGTGCCCATCGTGTGGCCGATTGTGGCGTCGGCTTGAGCCACGCTCCGGGCGGGACCCTTCGCCGACTCCACCGAGCGCATCGCGCCCGGGCCACCTAGCACTCCTAAGGTTTCCGCCTGCGTGGAAGATGTCATGGCCCTTGGCCCTGACCCCACCTGCCTCACAGGCGGCGCCATCGCCATCGCCAGTAAGCCGTGCCACGACGGCGACCACGCTGATGTCGACGGCCTCTGCAAGCACTTCGGCAAGCTACTTCTCAGCGACACGCTGGCCCTCGACAAGTACCTCAGTGAGGTGCTCATCGTCGCCGGCCCGCCGCCTTCGTCTGAAGGTGCGACCCCTGGCGACGTAGATGACCTCTGCGCGCTCTTCGCGGAGCTCCTCATCTCCGATGCGCCCTCCGTCGACAAGTACCCCAGCGAGGCACTCGACGTTTCCGGCCCACCATCGTTCGTTGACTGCAATGCCCCAGATGGCGCTGACGGTGCCAACGTTTGCCCTGAGGTGATGGTAACGGGCTCTTCAAAGAGCTCTGCGTGCCTGAGGGACGAGGCGGAGGCGGCCGCGCCTCAGGCTGGGCAGTCCAACCCTCTGCTTTCCGCCCTGCAGGGCCTGCGCACTCCCATCGCGCCTTCGGCTGATCCGACTGCTGCAAGGACTGAGCTGGAGGTAGCCCAGAAGTAGCTGTTCGTGGAGGCCACCGTGCTCACCACCGCGTGCCGTCGGATGGAGTAGGCCCAGAGCGAGTACAACTCCGCCTACGCCCTCACCCCGGCTGGCACCGAGCCCAGCCGGCGCGGTGACATGCACAATCGCGGTCGCGTGGTCATAGCCATCCTCAGCGGGAACCTACCCACCTACAACACTCCCACCGCGAACATGAGGGCCGCCCAGGCGGCCATGGCTGACCTGGCTAGCCTGCAGGGCGAGGAGCGTGAGCTAAAGGAGCATCACATCCAAGAGCTCATCACTGTTGCCAACGTGCAACAGATCCAGCTCGACCCCGCCTACGCTGGCTCCGAATCTCCTCGTCCCGAGGGAGACGACCGGCACGCCGCCGATGGTCGTCGACAGACTCAGCAATAATCATCTGCCCCTGACACTGGCTGCCGAGCCAGCCGGAGCCGCGATGGTCGGTCCCGGCGCCAGGGTGAGCAACCGGCTGTCACAAGCCAGTGGGCTGACGGCCAGGACCTGGTTGGCCGCCTTCGGGCGGACCCCCACGCCCCGCCCTCGCGGCGGGACCAGGTGCCTTCCCCCGAGCCGGCGGTTCGTCTAGAGCTCGTCGCTCGGCTCGGACCTCGTGTCCCCCACAGCGACAATGATGCCCACCGCCGTCTCGACCGGCTGGCGCAATCCCTTCTTCTGGAGGAGGAGGGCCCTATCGGTCCGGCATGTTTCGGCCCACGCATCCGCAACGAGCCGTTCCCGGCCGGCTTCACACTGCCCCACGACACGCCCAAGTATAACAGGTCCGCCAAGCTAGAGGGCTGGCTCATCGACTACACCACCGCAGTCGGCATCGCCCCGTGCAACAAGCGCGAAGCGGTGTGCTACTTCCCCCTCATGCTACTTGGTTGGGCCCGGACATGTCTTAACAGCCTCCCGGCCGGCAGCATCAACACATGTGTGGACTTTGAAGAGGCATTCGTGCACAACTTCGTCGACACTTACAAACGGCCGGGCCGTCCTCGCGAGATGGCCATGGGCATTCAGGGGCCAGACGAGTCCCTCCGCGACTACCTCACGTGCTGGACCGAGCTACGCAACTCCTGCGAGGGGGTGCACAAGGTACATGCGATTTAGTACTTCTCCGAGGGATGCCGAGCCGGCCAACCTGGCGGAGCTCATGCCCAAGTTGGGCAAGTACGCCATGGCCGACTCCGCGATGTGTATCAAGGTCAACGCGGTCGGGAAGGCCATCCCGCCGCTGCCCGCCGCTTCGCGGCCGACTGGCGACATGCAGCAACAGAACAACAAGCGAAAAGCCGACCAGCCTGATCCTCGCTATGGGACCAAGACGGTCGCCACCATCGAGGAAGAGCAGTCGGCTGCGCAGGCCGGCAACCAACGGCAGCGGACCGGCAAGGCCGCCTGGCTGCCCAAGCTCACCTTCGAGCAGCTGCTTGACGCACCATGCAAGATGCACACCGGGGCGAAGCCGGCAACTAACAAGCTCTGGCAGTGCAGCTTCTCTCAGCAGCTGGCCTGGGGCAAGGGCCTCCCAGCTCCTCCTCCACCGGCTCCGCGTGTCCCGGCTCCCGCGCCAGCTACGGCTCCGCCACCGGCACCGGCGCCAAACAACGGCCGCCTCCACGACCAGTTCCCCGACCAATATGGGGCGTACATCGTTTTCACCAGCGAAGCCGACGACAAGCATAGTCAATCCGGCGTCGGCACGAGGTGAATGCCACGGTTCACTCGATGCCCCAGTACATGCACTGGTCCGAAAAGCCAATCACCTAGAGCTGGGTGGACCACCCGGCGGTGATGCTGAACCCGGGCAGCTACGCCCTCGTCCTCGACTCCACCATTGTTTCTGAAAGGCCCACCTGCCATTTCTCGCGGGTACTGATCGATGGCAACAACGGCATCAACATTCTCTACCGCGACACGCTGCTCAAGCTAGGGCTCAAGGAGAAAGACCTGCAGCCGACCCGGACGGTTTTCCACGGCATCATGCCAGGGAAATCATTCTCCCCAATCGGCAAGATCCGGCTCGACGTCCTCTTCAGCAACAAGAGCCATTTCCGCCGCGAGCCGGTGTGGTTCGAGGTGGTGGACCTAAACAGTCCCTACCACGTGCTGCTGGGCAGACCGACACTCGCCAAGTTCATGGTGATCCCCCACTACGCGTACCTCAAGCTGAAGATGCCGGGTCTTAAGGGCATCATCACCATCGATCGAGACTACAAGATGTCTATCGAGTGCATGCGCGACAGCAGCCGGCTGGCCGAGTCCCTGGTCAACCCAAAGGAGAGGCACCAACTCGACCGCCTCGTGGCCCAGGCTGCGGAGCAGTCAGCCGTGCCGGCTCCCCCCTCCTAGTCGGCTTGCGAGGTGGCGTTCTAGCCGTCCAAGGACACGAATCAAGTCCCGCTGAACCCGGCCAACCCCAAGCAGTGTGTCACAATCGGCGCCAACCTCAATAGCAAATAGGAAGGCGAGCTCGTTGACTTCCTCCTAAGAATCGAGACATTTTTGCATGGTCTCCCAAAGACATGCCAGGTGTCCCGAGGAAGTACGCTCAGCACAAACTCCATGTGCGGCCGGATGCGAAGCTGTTCAAGCAACCACTGCGCCGTTTCTCCGAGGAGAAGCGGCGTACCATAGGTGAAGAGATCGCCCGGCTGCTTGCAGCCGGCTTCATCAAGGAAGTTTTCCACCCGGACTGGCTGGCGAACCCAGTCCTGGTGATGAAGAAGAACAAGACTTGGCGCATGTGTATCGACTACCCTAGCCTGAACAAGGCGTGCCCCAAGGATCCTTTCGCCCTACCGCGGATCGACCAGGTGATCGACTCCACCGCCGGCTGCGACCTGCTGTCCTTCTTGGACGCCTACTCCGGCTACCACCAGATTAAGCTGGACCCGGCCGACTGGCTGAAAACCTCCTTCATCACCCCCTTTGGGGCTTACTGCTACATCACCATGTCATTCGGCCTCAAGAATGCCAGAGCCACATTCCAGCGCTACATGCAAAAGTGCCTCCTGCCCAAGATCGGCAGGAACGTGCACGTCTATGCCCAACTACAAACCGGCTCCCGGCTGTCCGGCTAGCGAGAGCTCAGGGGCCATAGCCCCCCCCTCTTTGCCCAGCTACACACCGGCTGCCGGCTATCCGGCTGGCGGGAACTCGGGGGCTATAGCCACCCTAACACGAACAAACTCCTACGGAGGAAAAACTGGCTCGCAAGAAAAGTCGCCAACCGGCCTCTGTCACATTCATACTAGCCTAAGTCCTATGGCCCAAGTACCATGCCGCCTCCCCTACAGAAGACGCCCGGTCCCAGCCACAGACCGGCTCCCGGCTGTATGGCTGGCGGGGCCGAAATGGTAGGGGAGGGGGAGGCTCAGGAAAGGAGGGAACCAAGGGGCAAGGGCAATGGACGAAGGGACATGCACAAGTTTTTTCGGCAAAACAGCGGCATGCATTTGTTCATAATAAAAGATAAAGGCCCATGGCCACAAGTTCATTACATGAATTTACACCCCTAGTGGGTGGAACTGCAAACTAACTTAACGAGGTAGGAAAGCAGAAAGGAACCCTAGCTAGTGGAGGCACCATCCTGGGTCCCCATGGCGCCCGTGTCCACCTCCGCCCCGGCGCCAACGTACGCATCAGCGCTGGAGCCGGTGCCCTCGTCCTCCGACTCGATGACGCTACCCTCCAGAATGTCAAAGGCCAGCGTGTACTGGTCCTCCGAGATCACCGCACCGTTTGTGGTCCGCTCCGAGACGTACTCATCCTAGGGACCAAAAGACGCAAGGTCACTGGCCCGCGTGGCCAACGAGTCGGCAACCGCGGCCAGGTGCACATCCGTGCCGGCACGCTGTGTGGCCAGAAGCCCCAAATCCAGGTCCGAGTGTTAGGACTTCACGATACGGAGCGCCATCCCTAAGCCGCCTCGCGCGACTGAAACCCTCCAGGCATCGACCCGCTCCGGCCGGCCTCCAGCCACCGCGCCCGCTGGCTCACGGTGCGTGGTTGCACTGCCGCTGGCCGAAGGGCCCGGACGAGTACCAGGACGGCCTTCTGGAGCCGCTGCATGGCCTGTAGCACCAAGTTCAAATGATCCTCGGTTGCGATATTCATCTCCGCTACCATACAGGCGGCGAGCATCCTAATGTGCATGCCCTGCACGCGCTCCTCCTCTCGGCTGGCCTCCACAGCCGCTTCCGCGGCCTCCTGCATCTCACGGAAGAGCCCTGGGGAGGGGGACGGAAGAAGAAAAATGTGAATAAGACAAGAAGACGATGAAGTCCGAAAGCAGCACGAGAAAGGACCGGGCAAGAAGCTGGTTGACCACCTGCGCCTCCACCTGCATTTTCTGGTCCTTCACCAACCAGTCATAGGCGCGGTGGTCGTACTCCTCCTTCACGAGACGCGCCTCCTCAACTGACCTCTCCAATAGGTCATCCTTGGCCTTCAGCGCCTCACGGTGGCTCGCCGCCTGGCGGTCCACCTCCTCGTGGTGGGCTGCCTCCAGCCCGTTCTTCTCCGCCAGCAGGCGGCTCGTGTCCTCATGGTGCCGATCACACTCAATGAACAAAAGGTCACGCTGGTGACCGGCTCGAGCCAGCCGGCACCGGGCATCAGCCGACTCGCCAGCAGAAGCTTTGCAAATATGAAGGCATGATCCGTCAAGAAACTATGACTAAAAGTATCCAGAACGAAAGGATTCGACCCGCCTGCAGCATGGCCGGCCCGAATCCCGGGGGCTACAGCCAGTGGGTGCGCTGGTGCGCCCCCCTGAAAAACCAAAGACACACATACCTCGCTCCTGCCGCAGGTCCGCCTCTGTGGCAGCCAGCCGGCTCTCGGCGTCTCGGTACCGACCTAGAAGAACGTTGTACGCAATCACCCGGCGGTCATGGAGAGCCTGCAGACAAAAGAAGATAAGAGTGCAGCAGTTAGACTCGACCCGGCTGTCTCACAGCCGGCCCGAGTCTCGGGGCTACACCTAGTGGGTGCACTGGCGTGCCCCCATTGGAAAACTGTAGCACCCCAAAAATTTAATCATGTTTTATTAATTAAATTTTGCCAGGAATTTAAATTTTTATTTTTCTGGATCATCGATTGACTTCAGAACCACTCCTTTCTTTTGAAATATGAAATTTTCCCTCCAAAGTAGAAACTTTTCAAAAATATGGTTGGGCTTGAGTGTCTACTCAAGAGCATTTCATTTTTATTTGATATGATCAGTGAAAACATTTTTTTAATATTATTTTGCCAAGCTTTATTCCCTTTAAAATGGCTTTTTCATACTTTTAAGAGCCTCTTTTGCACTGCAACCATTTGATAACTTCATCTATAAATCCCACAAAAATTTGTAGGAGTCATGTGATGCCCCTACATCATTTTTATGGAAAAACCCAACCTTGTGTTTTGGAAAAATTGAGCATACTCCTTTTTCATTCTGGACCAGTTTGAGGTTTTGTACTACAACCCATCTTTATTTTTCCCTAATTCCCTTGGGATTTTTCCTACTATTAGTGAGCCCTACCAAACCCTTAATTCCAGGAGATCAGCCACATTAGTGTGATTTAAACACATGCAATAATGGCCTATATTTTCTGCCTAGAGTTGAAGTTTTGTAAAACTTGCACTAGGGAGTTTTTGCTTTTGACAAACTAACCTTGCCACCATCACCTACACCAAAAGAGACCCCAAACTGGAGATTTTAGCCATCAGAAGAGTTGCCTTGATGCCAATGGCATTCTGTCGAGCACCTTGTGTGCCTGAACAGAATTGGCATGAGAATTTATTTGTATTATGGACTTGCCCCAGTGGCCAAACCAGCATGTCACATAGCTCTGCCTTGGACTAAAACCCAACCCTGCTAAACCCCATATGCATTGGAGCCTCATGCTGCCTCTGGTGGGCATGCACTGGGCGCGCCCAGAGCGCGTCTATTGCAGACAAGCGCAACCGAACCGCCGCGCCCCACCAACCGCGCCCCTGGTCCTTACCCTCTTGCAAGAGCCACTCCACCGACCCCTCCATTGCCGCAGAGCCACCCCGTCCGCCCCCTACCGCCTCGCAGTGCCGCCGTCAGAGCCTCCTTGGCTGCACACCGGTGGCCGCAGCCGGCCCCTACCGCGGCAGCGCCATCCAAGCAGCCTCCGCTCGCCAGCTCGCCCAGTGAACAGCCCGAGCTCATCCTCGAGCTCGTCCGCTAGCGCCAGACGCCGCCACATCGCCCTGCAACCCCAGGAACGGTCGGCCGCCGTTCTTATCCCGGCCGGCGCCGAACCGCCATTGCCACGCTAGAAATAGCACCCCCGACCGCGCCTAAGCTCGTCAGCAGCCTCATTCCAGTGGTAGGAAGCCTCCCATTTCCCCAATTTGATCAGACGCCGTCATCTTCCCCACCTCCGGCAAGTTCGGCCGCTGCCGCGCTCCGGTAAAATACTCCGCAGCCAGAGCCCTGCTAGCCCCCGCTCGCTGTCCCTAGTCTTGTATTGACCTCGCAAAGCCTCCCCACCACTCTAAATCAGTCGGAAACCACCGTAGGCCAAGACCCATTTGTTCCCGAAGACGCCGTCCGCCTCAGAGCTCGCCGCCGGCGACCCCCTCCGCCCCCGAGACCCTTTCGACCACCGGGAAGATTGCCCCGGAGCGGTGGATCCATTCTCGCCCACGGAAGGCTCCTAGGAGCCGTCGTCCGCCGGCGAGGATCGCCGGAGCTCCGCCTCCGCTCGGCCACGAGAGGAAGGAGACAGGGGAAGACCGGTCAAACCTGACTGGTGGACCCGTAGGCCCACCGTCAGTGACCCATGGTCCCGCCGAGTCGCTTAAGTGGAAGCGTAAAGCCCCGGAGTGCGTTTCCCCCTGCTCGAAAGCGTATTATTTTTGAATCGTTTTCTTTTTCTGATATTTTATTTAAAAATAGATTTTGACCAAATATTTGACTAGCTCTAACTTTTAAAATAAAAGTCCAATTGAATTGATTCTTTTTCCTACCTCTTTCAAATATCACCTAGTTTATTTTAGAATTTATTTGAAAAATATTTAAGACAACTTTTTGTACTGTTTTTGAATTGCGTGTTGATTCAAATATTTTCAAAATAGGAAATGGAGAGAGAAGAAAACTTTCAAAAGTTTTGTGATGCACCCTACCTCTCCACAACTTGAAGGCAAGCATTCTGAACCTTGGTATAATATATGTTTTGTGTTGTTTGATGTGACAAATAAAACTTCATTCCATGTTGACATGAAGTAAGTATTATTTCATGTGAAGATATGGTCATGCTCATGAGTGCATGATGAAGATTCCTTGCTGTTGGAATTGATATGCATGTGACAGTATTCACCCTCGTATGCCTTTCATGCCTACCGGAAGGAATCCGGAGAAGTCTCTGTCTTGGGTAGACATGAGCTTGATACTGATATTTCGTTGGGACGAGTATGATCAGTAAGGCATGGTGAGGTATAATGAGTGGTGATTCTGCCTATTGGTGTGGAATATATTTGTTATGCTAATCATGCAGGAAACACTTTAACCTCCTGAGTCGACCATAGATCGAGTCTTGTGCCAGTAACCCGCATACTTGTTTCGTGCTACCACTTGTCCCTGCTGCAGGTAGGCTACGGTTCAGTAAGTTGTCAACCCCTTTCTTAGCACACACCGTACAGAGAGGCCATAGTGAAAGATACAGTGTCCCTGGTAGGCATGTCACTTGGTCCGGCGGCATGGGTGTTCCGGTGAGTCCGAGGGGGTAGCTCCCCTGTTTTTTTGCACGATATAAATTTTGTGATCCCATGCTAATCGAGGTCGGAGCCTCCCCACTTAGAGTTTTGCTTAACGAGTGTCGTGGGTGATTCCAGGCACCGGTAAGTTAAGCTGGTGTGTGCGGGTCAGGTGTGTTTTCAATTAAAAGACCGTAAGCAGAATTAGTCCCGGTGGACTAAAGGAATCCGTTACTTGTGGGTAAAGAGTACACCCTCTGCAGAGTTTATATCTATTCGAATAGCCGTGTCCGCGGTTAAGGACTACAGTCTGGGATGGGTCAAGTGTCGGTCTTAGTGTCGGTCTTCGGAGGAAAAATTTCTAAACCAGAATATTGATCATGATGTGTGAGGAATGATGATTATGATTATTATTATTGTGGACTAGCCAATTATATTGTTTGGATTATTGAGTATCCCTGGGATGGTTCTACCTCCTGGATACTCATGTTATTATTTTCCATATAAGCCCTTTATGTGGCGTCGCACAGACGCCCGACTGTGGCATGCTTGTTATTTACCTTCTTTATAAGCCCTTTATGTGGCGTCGCACAGACGCCCGACTGTGGCATGCTTGTTATTTACCTTCTTTATAAGCCCTTTATGTGGTGTCGCTCAGACGCCCGACTGTTGCATGCTTGTATTTATTTTCTTTATGAGCCCTTTATGTGGCATCGCTCAGACGCCCGACTGCGGCATGTATGTTATTTAATTTCCTTATAAGCCCTTTATGTGGCGTCGCTCAGACGCCCGACTGCGGCATGTATGCTTTTTATTTTTCTTCTAAGCCCTTTATGTGGCATCGCTCAGACGCCCGACTGTGGCATGCATATTATTTATTTTTCTTCTAAGCCCTTTAAGTGGCGTCGCTCAGACGCCCGACTGAGGCATGCTATATATTATTATCCTTTCGAGGCATCGCTTCAGACACCCGATCGGTTTATTTTTATCCTTTGATTGCTTATTAACGCTTAATATGAATGACCTGCTTGCGTGCATCATGAATTTTATTTTGTGACTGATACGTGATCGTGGATTATTTCAGTGCATGATTATCACCTGCTTTGTTATACCTGTTTTCATAATGTTTGCGAGTACATTCAAAGTACTCACTGGCTTGTCCCTGGCTATTGTCTTGGCCAGATTGTACATGTGGAGAGGAGCATTATGACGGCAACCTCGGAACCTAGGCATCGAAGATCGCAGCCACGCGAAGATAGGAGTTATCCAGGTCAGCTGTTCCTGTGGGAAATGGAGTCCCATAGACGCTGATGATCCGCAAACCGCTTCCGCCATCAACCACTAGAAATTTTTGTTGTACTCAGAGACCACTTTGGTCGTGTACTTCAAATATTGTATTTTTGCTTGGAATTTCTGTATCAAGAATGTGCCTCATCAGCTAACAGTAATCCTGCGGCTGGTGAGCACAAGGACCATTTGCTAGGAAATTAATATCCTGGAAAACCGGTCCTGACAACCTTGGTATCAGAGCCAGGCTGACCGTTGGCTAATCCTTTCTTAGCCAGGTCGGTGAACCTAGGTTAACCCACCCACCAGACCTTAACCTAACCACAGCCAAGCTTATCCTATACAATAGCCACACAGTGTCCCCGACACCTTTTGGCAGTCGGTGCCCAACCTATCAGCCTAGCCCGTCGATCACGCGCCAGTGACCGACACCTAATTTGTCTCATTCGCAAGCGTGCGAAGGAAGACTCCGGTTTCTTTCTATGATGGGAACGTTAGCCCCAACCCTGCACAGCACAGCTTCTACCCCAAAACCAAGCCAAGATGCCTGGCCCCATTGTTCACAATGAGACCACAACAACCAACCTTGGGGGTTTTGTAACCGTGCTAGCAAACCTCACTCGTCGTGCCTTTGCATTAGAAGAGCCCCCAGAATATGTTGTGTACCAAGGGCACACAAGTGATGAGAATCGTCAATTCTAGGCCACGATGCACGTCTATGGTAGGAGTATAGCGCCAGAACGCCCCTACAGGTTCACCGGAAGGACAACTTCCTTTGAGCCACAAGCCATCCAGCTAGCAGCTCGAGAGGCTATAGTTCAACTCCGGCACCTGTCGCCAAGAGTTAACTGCCGCTCGTTCTACTACTACCCCAGCCGTGACGGGTATAGTAGGCCACCCCAGGTTGCCAACGGAGACCACGAGACGGACCCTGCATTGCTGCATCGGGTGCGCTATGTAAGTGCACTAGAGACATTGTTCGATCAGGTCACTCTTGATCTGATCGCAGCTCGTGGAGAACTTGCCCGTCGAGCCCCGGCAAGAAGAGAAGATGTGCCCGACGCCGACAACCCAGTTGTGATGTTTGGACAACTAATCGAGTCCTTGAGGCCTGCCCCTGCAACCAACCAGAATGCATTTGTATCCCCGGAAGAGCTTCGTCGCCTTTTGGGGACACGCTCCAACGGGATTGTGACCACCAACCCCCGTGATGGTCATCATCGCTACCCCGACCCTGCACAACCCCATCCTAATCCAGCAAACCCTGACGGTGAAGCCCAAGGAGAAGCCTTGATGTCCACAAGGCACGCTCGACTAGATATTAACGAGGTAGACTAAGTCACTCGAGTAGTACCGAGTCTTAGTATTCTACGCCATGTAATAGTGTGACCTTGTAATCGCCATGAATAAAATGCAGACTGCTTGTATGCCATTGTTTTGAATAGTAGCCACTCATAAGTATGTTGGCGTTCGGTTGCATATTAAATTCCGGGCGTAGCTACCAAAAACCACCCCCAGACGACACCCACAGTAATATGTCACTTTTGTGAGATATGTATATCTGTGGCATTGACCCCGACCCCCATAGAGCAGAATCGTCAACCTAGATTGCCCCCACACCGCAATAGGTAACCCAGCCCTGATGCAATATAAGAGGCCACTCCGTGCCCTTACCAAGCATCCCTCACTTTGTGCACAACTCTCACAGCCATTTTTGCCATGTCGAGCCCTAGTACTCATCTGAGAAATCCAGATGCGACCCCAGGTAGTTTTGTTAAAATATTGTGGGACATTACCCGCAGTACCATGAGTTCTACCCATCCACCCCAATACGAGCTGCTCAAAACGAGAATCACCCCATTCGCCTCGAAAAATTGGGCAGTAGTGCACATCCCTCCCGCAAACCCAAACCAAGATCCAACGGAAGTCTCCTTCGTGGGGAAATCTATGCCGACTCCGCAAATGGCCATGGAAGTTGCTGCGTACGAAGCGATTACTCGCCTTCGATTCGCAGTACCCTATGCCAACGAAAGAGGGTATTATTACTTCCCGAGCCGTGCAGCACCCGGAGAAGAAGCATCTTTTCCCGGGGGTCGAATAGAGAGGGACCCAGTACTGGCCAACCTTGCCCAGTACGTTATCGCTCAAGAGCGTTTGACCCAGCGAGTAATGGATTATCTCCAGAACCTCGCTGTTCTGAATCCTCAGATCGCCATTGGCAGACCACTGAGGCCAGACCAGGAAAGGTGCGTTCTTCGACTAGTTAATCCGCTTCCCCCGGAAGAAGAAGAAGAATGTGCCCCAGTGCCGGAGGCATTTTCTCAGGACCCAGCATATTTTACGTTTGCGCCGTAGACGCCACTATTATGTTTGTTAGCCTAGCATTTATTTATGTGTTGTAGCTTATGGGTTGTATCCTAAGTTTGTGCTATAAATAAATTGTTTGGTTTCAATTGAATGTGAGTAATTTTTAATGCTGTGATTTTTGATCAACTGTTTTCGTTCTTAGTAAATCCCGAGGTGGGATTTTCCTTGAGCTATTGCAACAAACATTTTTCCGTGACATAGATTTAAATTCACGCAGCACCACGACATCAGGCACACAGCCACAACCACTCGACCACATGCACTAATTGCAAAACCACGTACACATTTTGCACCTAACTGATCACCTCACTAACACACCACAGTTTCTGAAAGAGAAATTTGTGGGCAATTATTCTAGTACAGATTGCCTCCAGCACACTGACAACAGTTAGTAGCCGACACCGACACCTAATCCTCGTGATCACCGCCGTCGTGAAGAGCCAACACTCGAGCAGCAGCATCACGATGATCATCGTGGATCATCACGCACAAGAGCACGGAGAACCCCAGCAATGCCGCCAACCCTCCACACATCAGGATCGTGTACCAATCCGGCATCACCTCCGCCATTAGAGCCTCGTCTCGAGCTCCTACAAACAGAAATGGAGGAGAAGGAAGAAGAAGAAGAAACGATGCCAGGTGTGAGGAAGAAGAGAGAAGTACCGCGGTCATTTTATAGCTCGAGATCGGTGTACGGTGAGCGATGTCGACCAGCGCCGCTCGTCGCTCGATTGCCGGTGTTCGGAGGCGAATCCGTGAGCAGTGATGATAGCGCACTGGCCCGCGAGGTGAGTGCACGCTACACCGGCAGCTAGCACGCCGCGCACTACCACAGTATGGCCTAGATGCCCTACGCGCTAGACGTCGCCGGTGGAGAAAGCGCGGGAAAGCGCGTGAGAGAGAGGAAGAGATGAGAGCCAGAGGTAGAAGAAGATACTGACAGTGGGCCCCGGGTCCACCTGTCAGCCAGAGAGAGCACTGTGCACTCGGGTACGACCAGCGTAATTTGAAAATTTAGAATTTTATTAATTCTAAATTTACCATAGCCATAAGTAGAAATCTCTCGGTTTCCCCAACCGTAGACTTTTCCATGCAGCGCCAGTACCCCACTGTAGTTGCACCAATTTTCGGCACTCTCACTGTAGCCACGTCAAATCGCGTGAGCGGGATATTTAATTTTCGAGTTATTATTGCGTGGTAGTAGGAGTAATATTTTTACCGTCCTTAGCAAATCTCGAGGACGAGATTTTTCTTAAGGGGGGAAGTGTTGTAACACCCCAAAAATTTAATCATGTTTGATTAATTAAAATTTTGCCAGGAATTTAAATTTTTATTTTTCTGGATCATCGATTGACTTCAGAACCACTCCTTTCTTTTGAAATATGAAATTTTCCCTCCAAAGTAGAAACTTTTCAAAAATATGGTTGGGCTTGAGTGTCTACTCAAGAGCATTTCTTTTTTATTTGATATGATCAGTGAAAACATTTTTTTTATATTATTTTGCCAAGCTTTATTCCCTTTAAAATGGCTTTTTCATACTTTTAAGAGCCTCTTTTGCACTGCAACCATTTGATAACTTCATCTATAAATCCCACAAAAAATTTTAGGAGTCATGTGATGCCCCTACATCATTTTTATGGAAAAACCCAACCTTGTGTTTTGGAAAAATTGAGCATAACATCCCCTTTTTCATTCTGGACCAGTTTGAGGTTCTGTACTGCAACCCATCTTTATTTTTCCCTAATTCCCTTGGGATTTTTCCTACTATTAGTGAGCCCTACCAAACCCTTAATTCCAGGAGATCAGCCACATTAGGGTGATTTAAACACATGCAATAATGGCCTATATTTTCTGCCGAGAGTTGAAGTTTTGTAAAACTTGCACTAGGGCGTTTTTGCTTTTGACAAACTAACCTTGCCACCATCACCTACACCTAAAGAGACCACCAACTGGAGATTTTAGCCATCAGAAGAGTTGCCTTGATGCCAATGGCATTCTGTCGAGCACCTTGTGTGCCTGAACAGAATTGGCATGAGAATTTATTTGTATTATGGACTTGCCCCAGTGGCCAAACCAGCATGTCACATAGCTCTGCCTTGGACTAAAACCCAACCCTGCTAAACCCCATATGCATTGGAGCCTCATGCCGCCTCTGGTGGGCGTGCACTGGGCGCGCCCAGAGCGCGTCTATTGCAGACAAGCGCAACCGAGCCGCCGCGCCCCACCAACCGCGCCCCTGGTCCTTCCCCTCTTGGAAGCACCACTCCACCGACCCCTCCATCGCCGCAGAGCCACCCCGTCCGCCCCCTGCCACCTCGCAGCGCCGCCGTCAGAGCCTCCTTCGCTGCACACCGGTGGCCGCAGCCGGCCCCTACCGCGGCAGTGCCATCCAACCAGCCTCCGCTCGCCAGCTCGCCCAGTGAACAGCCCGAGCTCATCCTCGAGCTCATCCGCTAGCGCCAGACGCCGCCACGTCGCCCTGCAACCCCAGGAACGGTCGGCCGCCGTTCTTCTCCCGGTCGGCGCCGAACCGCCATTGCCATGCTATAAATAGCACCCCCGACCGCGCCTAAGCTCGTCAGCAGCCTCATTCCAGTGGTAGGAAGCCTCCCATTTCCCCAATTTGATCAGACGCCGTCATCTTCCCCACCTCCGGCAAGTTCGGCCGCCGCCGCGCTCCGGTAAAATACTCCGCAGCCAGAGCCCTGCTAGCCCCCGCTCACTGTCCCTAGTCTTGTCTTGACCTCGCAAAGCCTCCCCACCACTCTAAATCAGTCGGAAACCACCATAGGCCAAGACCCATTTGTTCCCGAAGATGCCGTCCGCCTCAGAGCTCGCCGCCGATGACCCCCTCCGCCCCCGAGACCCTTTCGACCACCGGGAGGATCGCCCTGGAGCGGTGGATCCATTCCCACCCGCGGAAGGCTCCTAGGAGCCGTCGTCCGCCGGCGAGGATCGCCGGAGCTCCGCCTCCGCTCGGCCATGGGAGGAAGGAGACAGGGGAAGACCGGTCAAACCTGACTGGTGGACCCGCAGGCCCACCGTCAGTGACCCATGGTCCCGCCGAGTCGCTTAAGTGGAAGCGTAAAGCCCCGGAGTACGTTTCCCCCTGCTCGAAAGCGTATTATTTCTGAATCGTTTTCTTTTTCAGATATTTTATTTAAAAACAGATTTTGACCAAATATTTGACTGGCTCTAACTTTTAAAATAAAAGTCCAATTGAATTGATTCTTTTTCCTACCTCTCTAAAATTCCACCTAGTATATTTTAGAATTTATTTGAAAAATATTTAAGACAACTTTTTGTACTGTTTTTGAATTGCGTGTTGATTCAAATATTTTCAAAATAGGAAATGGAGAGAGAAGAAAACTTTCAAAAGTTTTGTGACGCACCCTACCTCTCCACAACTTGAAGGCAAGCATTCTGAACCTTGGTATAATATATGTTGTGTGTTGTTTGATGTGACAAATAAAACTTCATTCCATGTTGACATGAAGTAAGTATTATTTCATGTGAAGATATGGTCATGCTCATGAGTGCATGATGAAGATTCCTTGCTGTTGGAATTGATATGCATCTGACAGTATTCACCCTCGTATGCCTTTCATGCCTACCGGAAGGAATCCGGAGAAGTCTCTGTCTTGGGTAGACATGAGCTTGATACTGATATTTCGTTGGGACGAGTATGATCAGTAAGGCATGGTGAGGTATAATGAGTGGTGATTCTGCCTATTGGTGTGGAATATATTTGTTATGCTAATCATGCAGGAAACACTTTAACCTCCTGAGTCGACCATAGATCGAGTCTTGTGCCAGTAATCCCCAAACTTGTTTCGTGCTACCACTTGTCCCTGCTGTAGGTAGGGTACGGTTCAGTAAGTTGTCAACACCTTTCTTAGCACACACCGTATAGAGAGGCCATAGTGAAAGATACCAGTGGCCCCTGGTAGGCATGTCACTTGGTCCGGGGGCATGGGTGTTCCGGTGAGTCCGAGGGGGTAGCTCCCCTGTTTTTTTGCGCGATATAAATTTTGTGATCCCATGCTAATCGAGGTCGGAGCCTCCCCACTTAGAGTTTTGCTTAACGAGTGTCGTGGGTGATTCCAGGCACCGGTAAGTTAAGCTGGTGTGTGCGGGTCAGGTGTGTTTTCAATTAAAAGACCGTAAGAGGAATTAGTCCCGATGGACTAAAGGAATCCATTACTTGTGGGTAAAGAGTACACCCTCTGCAGAGTTTATATCTATTCGAATAGCCGTGTCCGCGGTTAAGGACTACAGTCTGGGATGGGTCAAGTGTCGCTCTTCGGAGGAAAAATTTCTAAACCAGAATATTGATCATGATGTGTGAGGAATGATGATTATGATTATTATTATTGTGGACTAACCAATTATATTATTTGGATTTTTGAGTATCCCTGGGATGGTTCTACCTCCTGGATACTCATGTTATTATTTTCCATATAAGCCCTTTATGTGGCGTCGTACAGACGCCCGACTGTGGCATGCTTGTTATTTACCTTCTTTATAAGCCCTTTATGTGGCGTCGCACAGACGCCCGACTGTGGTATGCTTGTTATTTACCTTCTTTATAAGCCCTTTACGTGGTGTCGCTCAGACGCCCGACTATGGCATGCTTGTATTTATTTTCTTTATGAGCCCTTTATGTGGTGTAACTCAGACGCCCGACTGTGGCATGTATGTTATTTAATTTCCTTATAAGCCCTTTATGTGGCGTCGCTCAGACGCCTGACTGCGGCATGTATGCTTTTTATTTTTCTTCTAAGCCCTTTATGTGGCATCGCTTAGACGCCCGACTGTGGCATGCATATTATTTATTTTTCTTCTAAGCCCTTTAAGTGGCGTCGCTCAGACGCCTGACTGAGGCATGCTTTATATTATTATCCTTTCGAGGCATCGCTTCAGACACCCGATCGGTTTATTTTTATCCTTTGATTGCTTATTCACGCTTAATATGAATGACCTGCTTGCGTGCATCATGAATTTTATTTTGTGACTGACTACGTGATCGTGGATTATTTCAGTGCATGATTATCACCTGCTTTGTTATACCTGTTTTCATAATGTTTGCGAGTACATTCAAAGTACTCACTGGTTTGTCCCTGGCTATTGTCTTGGCCAGATTGTACATGTGGAGAGGAGCATTATGACGGCAACCTCAGAACCTAGGCATCGAAGATCGCAGCCACGCGAAGATAGGAGTTATCCAGGTCAGCTGTTCCTGTGGGAAATGGAGTCCCATAGACGCTGATGATCCGCAAACCGCTTCCGCCATCAACCACTAGAAATTTTTGTTGTACTCAGAGACCACTTTGGTCGTGTACTTCAAATATTGTATTTTTGCTTGGAATTTCTGTATCAAGAATGTGCCTCATCAGCTAACAGTAATCCTGGGGCTGGTGAGCACAAGGACCATTTGCTGGGAAATTAATATCCTAGAAAACCGGTCCTGACAAAAACCTCAAGCAAAGGGGAAAAAGAAAGAAAAAATAACGAAAGAGGAAACGCTTACCGCCACGGACTGCTCAAGGCGGATCTGCCGGCTGTCAGACTCCTGGGTAGCCAGCTGCGCCTTCTCTTGACAGTCGACGAATTCAGCTCGGACCGCGTTCACCGCGGCCTCGAGAAGGCTGGGGGTGCAACTGTTGGTGGCGTCGCTGGCCACTCCCAGGTCTCCTGCGGCTGGGGCCTGGAGCCAGAGGTAGCGCCTGCTGCAGCCGGACCTCGCGTGGACACCATAAGGGGACCGACTCCGGTCCTGGACCCGACGGCGTTGGGCCTAGCGGGCTTAGCCGTCGGGTCAGTCGCAAGAGGCCCCTTCGGGGCAGCATCTTCATCTTCTGGCGCGCCGCTGTCTCCCGCTACACCCACAGCGGCCCCTTCATCAACCTCTCCGACCGCATCACCCCCTCCCGCCTCAGGAGCCTCTGGCTCTGGCGGCACGTCATCGGCTTCTGGCGCCAAGTCATCAGCGGCCGCCTTCGCGCTTGTGGCCGCACGCGCCTCCTCTTCGGCTCGTGCATCCGCCTCCGCTCGTCGAGCGGGGTCATGCACTTGCTACGACCCCCTCTTCGGACGCGGCAGCGGGGGGCGGCCGCTTGTCTCCCCACGACGACCAGCTAGTCGCTTCGGCGGCGGCACGAGTCGCCGCAGCCATCTTCTCCTTGGAGCCGTCTTCCCACCATCGACGCTCCTCCATAGTCAGCGCATGTTCGGCCGCATTCAAATCGTGCCACCCGACACGCTCCCTCTCCACGGCGCCCACCCTCTCCTCCGGCGCCGTCGCGCCTCCGCCCGCGGGCTCGTCCGCCGCAGTCGCCTTGCCCAAGGCACGCGCGGTCCTGCGTCGCATGGAGATAATGAGGAAATGCCAGGAAGGGCGGGACGACTAAAAACAAATCAAATCAGATAAAGGACCAGAGGCCACTTACCCGACAATCGTAGGAACCGCCCGTCGGGCGGTGCCCGTAGGGCCCCGCGCTTAATGGCCGGCCGCGAGCTCGCCGGCCGCTTGCCCTGCGCGCGCTCGTGTGCATCCGGCTCTCTTTTCTCCGGGTTTCGTCCGGCTCGCCGGAGTTGTTTCCTCGGCGCGGTGGCGTCGTCTTCTGGGTCCTCCTGGTCCCGCAAGTCCACTGCATCGCTCGCCCCTCCAAGATCAGCATCGTCGTCGTTCGTCCAGTCGCGCAAAGAATGCGTAGAAGGGAACTCACCAACCGACTCGGACTCCCCGACCTCTGACCCTTCGGCTCCCAACCCGCTAGATCGTGCGGCCTCCTCCGGCTCCACGTCATCGACGTCCATCACCTCCTCGGTGTCGGACTCCGCCACATTGTTCGCAGGCTCCCCGTATACCTACAGCAGGGGAAACAACTGCAGCCGGGACTGGCCAGCGGTTAGCCAAGGACGAAAGCCACGAAGGGCCACGAGGCAGGGTGGCACTTACCATCGGAGCCGGCTCCGCCCGGCTATAAGGGGTCTTGCCCCACTACCACCCCTCCTCCGGCACCTTGTCCTTGATGACTAGATTCACCTATATCGCAACGGCAATCGGCTTGAGCCTCTTCATGGAGAGCCGGCACGGGTCGTGTCGCCCGCCCATCGGACAGATGAGGTGCGGGCGGCATTGCAGTGGCTGCACCCGATGCTCTACCATAGTGATGATGAGGTCAACGGCTTTGAGCTCCTCCGGACCGGGTAGCTCGATGAGCCGACTGAAGATCTGGTTCACAATCTGAACCGACTGCCGCGGGTTCGTTCCCCAATTTAGCTGTTCGCGAGGCTGCCGGTTCACGAAGGGTGGCAGCTTTATGAAATCCAGCTGCGCCGTCGTGTTCTTCACGTAGAAGAACCCCTTCTGCCAGTTCTTCACCGAGTCCTGCAGCGGGAGCTTGGGGAAGCCGGCTCCCTTCCGGTGATAGACGAGGGCCGCCCCGCAGGCGCTCATGCTCCTATCCCCCATACTCTCATCCTCGTGCGTCTATTGCTTGAGGTAGAAGAGTCGGCACCAGAGATCTAGGCGTGGCGGGATCCTGATGTACCCCTCGCACAGGGCGACGAAGGCGCCAACTGCAGGATCGCGTTAGCACCAAGATGATGCGGTTGCAAACCAAAGTGGGTCAGGAACCGGCGGAAGAAGGTGCTCGCCGGTAGCGCAAATCCGCGGACAAAATGCTCGGCGAAGATCACCACTTCGCTGGCTCGAGGGGCCGGGACGCACTCCGCCCCGGCGAGGCGCGCCTCCACGATTCCCGCCGGCGGCAACTTCCGGCGTTAGCGGAGGTGCTCGATGTAGCCCTCGTCGACGTCGCTTCTGCCCCAAGCACCCTTGCTCCCCATCGTCAGGCTCGGTGCGGGCACGGTCTCGGCGGCAGGATGAATGACGCGGGAGAAGAGGCCACCCAGCGGGGCGGTGGAGGTCGCCGGTGGCGCGCGACCGCACGGCGTGCTCGCGACTCTCAAGCTCTCTCGCTCTTTCTCCGGACAGGAAGGGCAGCGGACAAGGCAAGGGGTGGGGGCATCAGAGCGAATGATCCGCACCGCGCCCCTTCCTCTCCATTTAAACCCCGTGCGGGGTAGTGGGGGAGCGGATCAGTTGCACACGATACCCACTACCCACGCCCCGTGCGGGGATGCATTAACGCATGGGGTAAACCCAACTGACAGCCCAGGCCATAGAAGATCCGGCGTGTGGGCCGAGGCCACGGCCGGCCGGGCCCCGCCCCTCAGTCTAGTCTTGTCACCCGTGTAGCCCAGCGGGCCCCATCCCACGGCAAGCGACGTGTGGCACCCCCGGTCGACGTATTGGGGAAGCCGAAGAACCCTAAGCCACGCCTTTCCGCAGGCCCTCGCGGGCTGCGAGGGCGGAAGGCAAACCGGCGAGGTCTACCGTTTCGAAGCCAACAGTCCTCGTCGGCTTCGGGGACTACTATTGGTAGGATAACCCCGGGGTACGCTCAAGCAAACTACTACAACTTCGAAAAAACATCTATGGGGCGGGCAAAGCCCCCCGATGGCCGGCTCCCCTAAGGCCGGCTCCCCGTGGACCGGCTCCGAGGCGACCCACCAGCCAGCGTGTCAGCACCTTTCCCATCGATCCGTACGACAAGACGGCAGCGCATCATCAGGGCGTGACAATAGTGCCCTGGGTACCGCTGACCAGGGCACGTGTGGCTACAGTAGAGCCAGCCGTACCGCTGACCGCGGCCGACTGCGACCGGGCGAGGCAGCACAGTGGTTGCATGCCTCCAACCACTCCATGAACTGGCCACGCATGGCTACAGTGGAGCCGGCCGTACAGCTGACCACGACCGAGTGTGACCAAGCGACGAGGCACAGTGTGGTCTGAGCTGCGGCGTGACAGGTACGCACCAATAGTGACGGCAGGCCGGCGGGCCCCTACTTCCAATGGGACCTTGCAGCCGGCGGGCCCCGCGTGCGACGAGGCTTCCCAGCTGGTGGGCCCCCTGGCCGGCTAGAGAGAGTGCGAACCGGGTTCCACCCGCACTACATATGCATATTGTAAGCGAGGGGGTTGGCCTATAAAAAAACACCGGCGCCCCCCCCCCCCCATGAAGGGGCGGCCAGTTCTCTCCTCATTTCCCACACTCTTAAGGGAAAGGGCGAGCTCTCACCTTCTTCCTCATCTAGACAAACAGCTCTAGGAGCACTCTTGTAAACCCCCCCATTCGTCAACTAGACAAGCAGGACTAAGGGTGTTACCTCCCATGGAGGGCCCCGAACCTGGGTATATCGTGTGTCCCGCACTGCTTGTCCCCGATCCCGTCTCCGGTGCCCATCGACGTTAATTCGGCCCCAAGCACGTTCGATAAGACACCCCATGCCATCTGTTGTGAGAAAACGAAGACAAAGGGTTATCGTCTACCTGCAAAGACATGTGTGCGGTGTGTCAGACATCCAAAAGGCAATTAAAATGGAAGATTATAGATATGTTGATGAGGCTACAATGCGTAATTACCTTGAGGGCATCGAGCTCAGCCAATGTGGAAGCCCTGCCGAGCATGCCAGAGACGGGGGACGAGTTGCTATTAGTGGGTGAAGGAGCAGGTGCGGGTGTGACGTTCCTGTAGAAAGTGGAAACGGGGAAATCATGTGCCTTTTGTGTGGATTTTCCTTTATCCAGGTGGCAAAAGTCGGCATCAAGGCAGAAACTAAGGATGAAAAATCCATTCTGTAGGCAGCTGACGCTGCCTGGATTGCCTCATGGACTACCTCAGCTTTGGTTGCTTCTTTTGTCTCAGC
Organism: Elymus sibiricus; assembly: GCA_039707655.1. Lineage (NCBI taxonomy): Eukaryota > Viridiplantae > Streptophyta > Magnoliopsida > Poales > Poaceae > Elymus > Elymus sibiricus. The sequence continues at coordinate 244,679,985 of CM077667.1, read as the reverse complement.
TGTTTTTTTCTCGACCGCCGCCGCCACCTTCGCGTCGATATTCACTTGGCTGAACTTTCTTCTCTGCGTTCTTACCTCCGGATCCTCGTCGTAGTAGTACTTCCACGTGGGGCCGACCACCGGGTGCTCCAGCATTATGTTGATGAATCGGTTGAAAGTGGTGTCCCACTTGTACTTCGTCGACGACTGACTCGGCGTTCTTCGGCTGCAAGCCCGTGTTGCTCTCTCTGGCTCTCTGCAAAATGAACGTGCACCATTTATAAATTGTGACTAGAACGTAGTCGACTTGATCAAAAGCTACTATAAGGCAGTAAATCAATAATTACCAGTATTTCCATGAATTTCCTCATCGGCCCATCCGTGCACCATTCCTGTTTTTTACTTGTCCCACTTGAACCGGGCCCTGAGGAAGTCATGCTCCTGCTTGTCGATGAACTCCGCCAAGGGGTCCGGGATCCCCAGACGTTCATGTTATGTGTCCTCCTTATCCCACACGGGCCTCTTGCCCGTCTAACCATGGCTTCCAATGCAGTGTGTACCCATGGTCCTGGCCTGAAGCTTATTCATTTTCTCCGCCTTGGCCTTGGTTGCTTCTGTAGCGATAGTATCCTTGTATTTTCTAAGTCTGCTTCCGTAAGTCCCAGATTCTCTGCAATAATCTCGGCATCGGATAATTTTTCTACTTCAATCGCTTTGTTGACCCTACCTTTCCATGTACTTAATGCACGACTGAACTTGCCAAGGGATTTGTCATTTAACTTCTTCATGGGTTTATCATCCCACGGTTCTATGTTGTCATCCCGGTCGGGGAACAAGAATCTTGCGTACAACTTTTTCATTGGTCTGTATCGTTGAGCTTGGTGGTACACCGTAGGATGCATCCTATTTGGTTGTCGTAGCACGATGACACTTCCCGCAGCAGTGTTGTCTCGATATCGGCTTCGCGCACCTTCGTGACCACCGGTCTTCCGATGTCGAGCTCGTTTCATCACCGGGACCTCTTCTTCCCTCCTTTAGTGTGTTGGGTACCACTTTCTGTGGTATGGTTGCCACTATATGTGCCGGTCTAGGCACTGGCGTCGGTGTCGATGTCGGTGGCACTACCACCGTCCGTTAGGTGAAGGGGGCCCTGCAACCCTTCTGCTTCCCGACTAACCAGATAGTCGAGGATGTCGTGTGCATTCTTGTAGCAGGCGTGATCAGACCCCCTGGATTCATCGTTGTGCGCCATGTTTCCTAGTGTTCAATATGGTCTTTTAATTCTCGAACTATAATAAAAATGAATAACGACATAAAAATGGCCTATACTTTGCCGGAATGTCGTTTCAATCCCGTCCGGGCAAATCCGGGGCACTCGATATGTCCTACTCTCTAGCACAAGTCATGGCGAAATTCACAAGAAATTTCGGCATGACCTTTGCTAAAAAGTGGACATATCGAGCCCCTGAAGTTTGTGAGAATGAAAATGACATTATGGCAAAACATAGGCCACTCGGTATCACATGTCCAAAACGCATGTACTCCACATATCACATATCCAAATCTCCATCATATTTGTGAAACTACCACACTAGATATACACGAGCAACCACATAGACCATGTTTACTCACTATAGATGATGGTTGTCAAGGATGCGGTGTCATCGATGATCTTTTAGGCATCATCGAGCGGCTCGTCGATGGCCTGCGCCACATGAGCATTCACACATGAGCATTTATATAGAAAAGTTCAAACTATAGGTCAAAATTAAGTTAAGTTAATGATGTTTATTTTAGAGCTAAGTTAATGATGTTTATTTAATCATTCAGTTAACTTAATTCTATTTATTTCAAAGTTAAGTTAACTTAATTCTGTTTATATCAAAATCTAGTTAACTTAATTCCATTTATTTCAAAATTCAATTAACTTATTTATGTTTATTTTAAAAACCAGAAAATTTAATTTTGTTCATTTCAAATTTAATTAACCCAATTCATATATTTCTAGGGTTCATAATCTAGTGTTCAAAATTTAAAAACTAGCTAATTTGATTTTCAAAATTTAGTTAACTTAATTCTGTTTATTTCAAAATTCAATTAAATTAATTAATATATTTCTAGGCTTCATAATCTAGGATTCAAAACTAAAAACTAGCTAATTATTTTTACTTAATTCAATTAACTTAATTTTTTTATTTTAAAATGCAATTAACTTAATTCATATATTTCTAGGGATCAAAATTAGAAAAACTAGCTATTTTCGTTTACTTAATTCATTTAACTTAATACTATTTAGGGTTCATAATCTCGCAGTAATAACCCTAGGGTTCATAATCTAGAACGAATTAACACAGAGGGAGAGAGCAGAGAGAGAAGAGGGGAGCGGAGAGTGGGAAGAAGGGAGGGGAGAGGAGTGGCTTACGGAGATGGAGGCGACGGTGGGAGGTCGACAAGGAGATCAAGGCGGCGACGGCAGGTCGACGAGGATGGACGGACGACGTTCATGGGGCTGGAGTGACGGTGGCGCCGATAGAGAGAGGGAGGCGATGGTGGTGGTCGGCGGGGATGGAGGAGACGACAATGGCACTCAGAGAGGGAGAGGGATTGAGAGACAGGTGTGGGTGGAGGAACGACTCGAAGGGGACATGTTAGTGGGGGTGAATAACTTAGTAGTAGCGTCAGTCGGGCGGAAACATGCTATAGCTAAGATAGCTATAGCACGTTTCTACCTAACCAACGCTACTATTAGTTTTTCCATTATTCTTTTGTTTTATTTTTTAGTTCGGTAGATAGGTTAGTTGTAGCACTGTTGTGCTTAACCGACGCTACTACCTTGTTTTCCATTATTCAATTTTTCCTTTTTTCTTTCTCTTTTTTTTAACACAATACAATTTTCTTTTATTTTCTTTTCTTTCTCAATTTTTCTTTCCTTTTTATTTTTTGTTTAAAGTTGTCGCGCGGGTTTAACAACCCGAGACCGACGCTATAGATGACATCGATATATCCCGTTATCGCTATGTGATTTATTTGTTTGTCGGATTCATCATCGCAACATCCGCATTGCGTCGACACTTTGTTTCCATCATTCTTCCAAAACATGCATCCGTTCGTGGTTGTCGTTTCTCCCATTGTATTCGTCGACCGTTTCGAGTTCAAACACAGTTGCACGCGCCCGCGACATTGTTTAAAATTATTTTTATATGTGAGAATAAAATGTTCTCGGAATGGGTTGAAAGTTGGCATGCGGTCTCAATATATCGTAGGTAGACCGCCTGCCAAATTTCGTCGCATTTGGAGCTCGTTTGATAGACCAACCGTTAAAACTATAGCGTCACTATTGCTTATCAAACCACAAATGTTTTCGGTTTTAAAACTTGTGTTAGGCCACTCAAACTTCCCTCTCATCCCCACTAAGCCCATCTACATAGCCCACTAAACCCGCCTACACAAACCCTTCAACCGGAGGTGTCCGATTGCGACCGAACAGGTCGAAACGGGCAAAAATCCCTAACCCTATACCCCCTGCTATAAAAGGAAACCCTCCCATGCCTATTATGGACTAAACCCTAGACTTCTCTCGAAATCCATGCCATCCAGCATCCACAGCACCTCTTCTTCCCTCCCAGCGCCGTCGGCCTGATCAGGCCCGCGCGGGGCCCGCCCGATACCATGTGGGCGCGAGGCGCCCGCAGCCGCCGCCGCTACCCGAGCTCTCCCTGCTGCTTCGTCGCCGCACTTCCGCCTTCGTGCCGACCATCGTCATCCCTGCCGCCTCGTCGCCGCGCCGCCGCCGACGGTCCGCCGGAGCAGGCCAGCGCCGCCACGCCTCTTCCTCTCCTTCCTTCCCCAAGCTCTCTCTGTCTCTTCCCTAACCCCCCTCTCTCTCTCTCTTCCATGGCCCATGCCTTTTCATGCCATAAAAACTTCGTGTAGCTTATTTAAAAGCAGCCCTCAACATGTCATTCCAATGTTTCTGCTTGCATAAAACTGTGACATTCACTAAGTCCTTAATCTAGACACAAGCTTTGCATCTTGTGAAAATCATATCTATTTCATACATCATGCCTATGAAAATGATCTTTATATGAATTGTGAAGAATTTTAAGTGTACTACAGAATCATGTCATTTATTTTCTTGTTAGCATCCTATAGCATCATGTTTTAGTGCTCCAAAGTAGGAATCTCACTAATTTTAGCAGATTCTAACTAAAACTTGCGTTGTTGCATCTTGTGAACGGTGGCTCCGGTTTCATCATGCCATACATGAAACTTGTTTAGAATTGTATGTAGTTTCGTAATATCATGTTGCATTCATGATTAAAATGTTAGTGGTTGTTGTTTGCATGCATCTTGCATTCATTTCATGTTAATCTTGTGTTGGTCATATCTTTTAGGCCATAGCTCCATTTTAAATGATCTATATATGTAAATCGCTTAGAATGACGTGTAGAATCACATGGTGCATTTTGTTTTCTTGTTTAATAAATATAAAAATGTGTCTAGGATAGATCTGTACCAATTTTAAAATTTGCATATGGGGTCGTTTTGGAAATGCTATATGTTTTTCCGTGCTCATTTAAAATGCCTAGATATATAGTTTAATTATGCTTCACCTCTTGCCATGTTAATAACATTTAAACTTGTTTGGTACCTAAACAAGAGTGAAATAAATAATTCAAATGTGGAGTTTTGTCAATATGCAACTCGTTGCATATTGAGCTTCACTTAAGGTGTAGTATTTCACTGTTGCCATGACATGCCTATTTAAACCAGACATGCATCATACTTGATTGTGCATCATGCCATGAATACGTTGTGGTGTTTACCGTGCCATTTGTTTGTTTCCGGATTGCTTCTTCTCAATAGAGTTCTGAAACTGTTTCGGAGTGTGAGGATTCGTTCGACTACACTTGCTCAACTACTTCACGGATTCATTCTTCTTTCAAGCGGGATTACAGGAAAAATGATCATTACCCTGGATACCACTACTATCATTGCTATGCTAGTTTCTCGATTCTACTACTATGTTTCACAACCTACCACTTGTTTGTCAAGCCTCCCAAAATGCCTTGATAAGCCTCTAACCCTCCACATCCTAGCAAACCATTGTTTGGATAAGTTACCGCTCGCTCAACCCCTCTTATAGCGTTGCTAGTTGCAGGTGTAGGTTTTTCCATGTGAAAACATGGATATCTTGGGATATCACATTATTCATGCTATATAATTAATGCATCTATACACTTGGTAAAGGGTGGAATGCTTGACCTTTTGCCTGATGTTTTGTTCCACTCTTGTCGCCCTAGTTCCGATTACCGGTATTATGTTCCATATTGAGCGCTCCTAACATGCTTAGAGTTGTTATGGGGACCCCCACTACTGGAATTCAGTTATTTGCCATCTGCCAGATCTTTGCTATCGGCTGGCAGATGGCAAAGAGAGTCTTTGCCGTCAGCTGCCATAAAGCAAACGGCAAAGAGTTGGCAGATGGCATAGAGGGTCTTTGCCGTCAGTCAGCTCTTTGCCGTCAGCTCGCAGACGGCAAAGAGCCGCACAGCAGACGGCAAAGCGATAGCTGGGCCCCACCTGACCGCGGGGTGGGTAGGTTAAATTTGGCGTCTTCTTTGTCGTCTGATAGCGGACGGCAAAGAGTCCTAAAGCAGACGGCAAAGAGGCTAGCTTCTTTGCCGTCTGCCAGCAAACGGCAAAGAGGCTAGCCTCTTTGCCGTCTGCCAGCAAACGGCAATGCACTAACGGGTACTAACGGCCGTCCCGCCCCCACCCCGGCCCCTCTCTCTCACTCACACACTCCCACTCCCACTCCCCTCTCTCCCCGATGCCCACCGCCGCCACCCCCGCGGCCACCGCCGTCGTCGCCCCACTGGCCCCGTCGCGCCGCCGCCCCACCGCCCCCGTCGCGCCGCCGCCCACCGCCCGCATCGTGCCGCCGCCCCACCGCCCTCGTCGCGCCCGTCCTCCCTGCCGCCCCGGCGCGTCGCCGCCTCGGCGCCCCGCCGCCCCCAACGCGCCCACCGCCCCCGTCGCACCGCCGCACCACCGCCCCCGTCGCGCCCGTCCTCCCTGCCGCCCCGTCGTCCCCGCCGCCCACGACACCCCAGCCGCCCCCGCCGGTGAGTCCCCCCCCCCCACCGGCCGCCCCTGTTTTTATTTTGTTTTTCCTGTTTTTTTTATTTCTGTTAAATTAGTTAGGTTAGTTTTTTAGTTTATTAGGTTAGTTAGTTAGCTTGGTTTATTAGGTTAGTCAGTTAGGTTAGAAGAGAAAAAAGAAGAAAAGAAGAATAAGTAGAAGAAGAGGATAAAGAAAAATAGAAAGAAGAGGAAGAAGAAGAAGAAGAAGAAAAAGAAGAAAAATAAGAAAAGAGGAGAAGAGGAGAAGAAGAAGAAGAGGAAAAGAATAGGAAAAAGGAAAAGAAGGAAGAAGAAGAAGAAGAAGAAGAAGAGGAGGAGGAGGAAGAAGAAGAAGAAGAAGAAGAAGAAGAAGAAGAAGAAAAAGAGGAGAAGAGGAGAAGAAGAAGAGGAAAAATAGAAGAGGAGGAGAAAGAAGAAGAAAAAGAGGAGAAGAAGAAGAGGAGAAGAAGAAGAAGAAGAAGAAGAAGAAGAAGAAGAAGAAGAAGAAATACAGGAGAAAAATAATAAAATAGAAGTGCAAAAGTAGTTACATATAGAGAGATTTTTCTATCGGGATTGAATATTTGTGTTGATCGGGTGGATTTCAATGTGCAGTTGTTTCGTCGCTGCGAGGGTCTGTTATTCGACGACCTCCCCGTGCGTTTGACGAGCTTCCCGGCGCGTTCGTGGGTGAGCACAAATGACATCTCCTCCCCCCCTTAATTTGCTCTGTTCCGGTCTTCGTGCCGATGAAACTTGCTAGCTATAGATGTCTTCAATCATCAGTATGCGTGACCAGTATGCATCTCCCGTTCGAAAGGGAGGCATCTATAAATATGCATGTCTTTGCATATTTATAACCGCCATCCTTTCGAATTGTTCAACGTTATCCATGGACAGCCCGAGTATGTGTAGATTGGGTTCGTTTTCCCTTATGCTCTGCTCCAGATCCGATGCGGAATTTCGTCCATGAACCGCTCTACTTCACCCCAGAACATTGAAGTAGACAGCGACAGTGAATCCGACTTCACCCCTGAGCCGGAACAAGAAGAGACGGAAGAAGAAGAGGTTACTGCTGCGGATGACCTCACAATGCTTGACCGATTACATAAAGGAGGCCTTCCACATGTTGTTCCCGATAGTGATGATGATGATGCATTTATTGATGATAGTGATGATGACGATGCATTTATTGATCCCTGAGCATATATAGACGATGAAGATTATTATTAGTTCATGTCAGGTATTATTCAATTTTTATTATATACATGATGATGATACACTCAAATTATATATATACATATTATTATTCATGTCGGTATTCAATTTTTTTTATGTTGTACTAATTTCGTTTACTCTTTGTCATGGCAGGTGTTGAAAGATGGTGGGCGCGGGTCGAGAGCGATCCGAGGCTCCTTCGTCGGCGCGTGGTGGGAGGGGTACTTCCATTCCACCCCAAACTCTCCGGAGAGCGTTGTACGACAGTATTGGGACACCCGAGGGCGCTTCTTCGTCGGCGAAGTTGCCGACCGGGAGAGGAGGTCGGGGGAGAGGTAAGAAGGCTCCTAAAGTTACACGTGGTGGCCGCAGGAGAGGTAGGAAGGCTGCTACGCCTTCCTCGCCGCCACCCCCAGCTGATTCACCCGAGCACAGGACTGCTACGGTGGACCCGTCTGAGGTGGAGGCTACAAGGACTCCTGACCATTAGCCTCGGGTCGACGATCCTTCTGTCTCAGACGCGGCCACCCGCGAGACTCCGGTGCCAGACGCTTCATCATACGAGACTCCACACGCTTCGACCGGATGGGATACCGGGCCGGATCTGCATCAGCCGGAGCCGAGTGGCCATGCTGATGGTGGCGGGGATCTGCTTCCAGATAGCGGGGACGAGGTGGCTGAGGGGGCCACCTTCTACCAGCGTGGGTATACACGGCTCCCGCCCGTGCCGGCGACCCGCGAGCAGAGGTGGCCGATTAGGCCTGAGTCGCTGAAGTAAGTGCATTTACTCTTTTTAAACCTTTTGCCTTCATGTTTCTTCACATATCTAATGCGTTGTCATACTGCAGGGGTTGGATTCACGCCAAGGATGTCCGCAGGCCCAACTCCATCCTTGGTGTGCTTTTACGGCATAACTTCCCGGGGTTTGTCACGTTGCCCGGCGAGGGTCAGCTTCCAGAGTTAGGATTGAAATGGGAGCACTACTTGGCTGCCCCGGCCCAGCCGGAGGAGATGATCGACGATGTGTTGTGCCACACGAGGGCCGACATGGTGATCAGAAAGTTCTGGGTAATTTCTCCTTTACACAATTAAAAATCAATAATAGCTATTTATTGTACTAATCAGTGTTGTCTCGTTTGATTGCAGACCTTCTACAGGTGTGAGGAGGGATACGAGGAGGCCGCAGCAAAGCTTATCGATTACGAGTGCAGGCGCCTACTACAGAACTTATGGCACGAGGCTCGGGTACAGGATGTTCGAGACTACTACGCCTTGCGGCATATTACAAAGGACAAGTCGTCGTCCCGCCTAAAGTTTCTGGACAAGGAGCAGTACATGAAGGTAATTATCTATTCTTAAGGCCTTGTACTTAGTTTCCTTGCTTTGATTCGTAGGCGTAGCTCTCAAATTTCTCTTTACTAACTTAGGTGCCCCCGAGATGGTGTGCGGATAAGATGGATTGTTGGGAGGCGTTGGTGAATGAGTGGTGCTTTGACGAATGGCGAGCCATCCACAACGATGCCAAGGAATGGCGTGCCCAAATGGAAGGTGTGCCACACCATCAAGGCAGCGCCAACTTATTTCAGTTCGGGCGGAACTGGGTACGTGGTTTGCTTCATGATTCCTGCAATTCATTTTTTGATGCTAGCTTAACCCCTTTATTAATAGTTTGTTCCTCTCTTGTAGGCGCAATACAATAAGACGGAGGTGCCACAGGTGTATGACCTCTATGCCATGGCCCATACTTCCTCGTACAAGAAGGCCAAGGCATTCTCTGAGTCTGACCTCGATAATCCCCAGAACTTCACGAACATCTCCTCCCACAACAAGCTCGTGAGGTACAGAGATGTGGGGAAGGCGGTGAATGGGGAGGACTTCAACCCGAGCCAGCATCCTATTGATCCAGACCTGGTGATGATAGCTGGCGACGGGAGGCCCCATGGCCATATAGCCATTGGAGATGGACTTATACGGTCTTCGCGCACTCTCCGGCAGATCAAGGCGCGCCAAACGAGCTCCTGCCCTAAGATGACGCCTCGTCCACGGCCAGTCCAGCTCGCCATCGAGGTTAGTCATACGGACTCAGATAGCTTTCCTCCATTACATTGTGTGTGCAAACAAAGATGATTACAATGCTAACGAGGAGTTGTGTTGCAGGCTGCTCTGCAGAAAGAGAGAGAGACAACCCAGGCGCTTCTGGCGGAACAGGCCCGGCAGGCGGCGGAGGAGAAGAGGGATTTGGAGGAGAGGACGGCTAGGTTGTTGGAGGAGGAGAGGGCACAGAACGATGCGTCTAACCGGGCCATGTACGAGCTCATCGTGGTAAGTTTCTTCTTCATATTAGCCAAATCATGCACTACATGTTCTTTGCATTAATAACCAATATGATTGACTTGTCAAAACCAAATGTGCAGACTTTGTGCGAGAAGACCAGCCAGACCCCTCCGCCGATGCCAGTCATTACCACGGCTGGAACGGTGAGTTTCATTTCAATGTTCATTAGTTACTAGTCTTAACGTTTCAGCGTCATCATTCTAACGCAAATGATCTTTGGTGCAGCATAACTCCCGAGCCGCATCGCACGATCCTTCTCCAGGGCCAAGTAGTGCTCGAGCTGACACCGGCCCGAGCAACCCCGGTGCTTCACCTCCGTGATGACGAGGACGGTAAGCCGTAATATGCCACTTACTTGGCTCATTTTCTCAAACAAAGACAAACTTAGCACTTAGACAAACTTAGCACAAAGACAAACTTAGCACTTAGACAAATGTCATATTTTACCTAAGTTAGCTTTGTTTCCTATAAAAAGACATAGTAAGCTTACTTACCTCCAAAATGACATATTGCACCTAAGTTAACTCTAAAATGACCTATACTTAGCATTGTTTCCTCCACAATGACATAATAAGCTTAGTTAACTCAAAAATGGCATAATAGACTTGGTAACCTCATAGAAGCCATAGACTTAGCTTATTTTCTTGCAAAATGACACAATAAGCTTAGTTAGGTCAAAAATGTGATAATTACCTAGGTTAGCTCTAAAATGACACAAATAAGCAATAAGAAGAAGAAAAACAAGAGGAGAGAGAGAGAGAGAGAAGAAAAATGCTTCTTCATCATCTTCTACTTCTTCTAGTATTCTTATTCTAACTTTCTTATTTCCAATTTTGCAGATTTGATTGAGTTCACGGCAGCTTGCTTTGATGTAGTGCTAGTGTTTACTTTCTGTTTTCATTTTGTGTCGATGAACTTACATGAAACTTTCTTCCTATGTATGAGACTATGTATGTATGGATGAAACTAATGTAATATGGTGAACAATGTGACATTTGATACTTTTAATTTGGTATAATTGTTGGTTGATCATATCCATATGACAGGGATATTGTTGCTGTGAAATATATATATATTGTTGCTGTAAAATTGTTGAATATAACAAAAACAAACAAAAAAGAGGCAATACAGCCTCTTTGCCGTCTGCCCCGGACGGCAAAGACCGCTTTGCCGATGGCCGCCATCGGCATAGATGACACGTCGCAGCCAACTGTCAAACCTGGGAGCGGCAGGCCGCAGGCCATTTGGCTTCTTTGCCGACGGCCACCGTCGGCATAGCGGGGGTGGACGGCAAAGGGTTGCTTCTTTGCTGACGGTGGCCGTCGGCATAGCGGGGGCCGACGGCAAAGCATTGGGTGGGGCGGACGCAAGGGGCCGGGCGAGGCCGTCCGGGGCAGATGGCAAAGGCTTTGGTGGGGCCGGCCATGGCAGACGGCAAAGGCTTTGGTGGGGCCGGCCATGGCAGACGGCAAAGTCTTTGGTGGGACCGGCCATGGCAGACGGCAAAGGCTTTGGTGATGGCCCGTTAGCCACCTAACGGTGCTAACGTCAAACTTCGCCGTCCACGCTCGTTGCCGTCTGCAGGCCGATGGCAAAAAGTCTTTGTCGTCCGCTGTGCGATGGCAGACGACAAAGGAACTCTTTGCCGAGCTTTATTCGTCCAAAAAATTTGCCGTCCGCTGGCAGACGGCAAAGTTCTTTGCCGTCCGTGGTTGCTCCTTTGCCGTCTGTCATGGCGGGCCCCTTGATTTTCGTTTTGGGATAAAACTTTTCTGGCAAGGCCCAACATTGGTGCTCTATTTGCCCAACATAATAATACTGAACACCTTTATTAATGCATAGGTAGTTAGTGCTACCCGTGGATTTAATCTACATAATATATGGGGCCAGTCCTGATGGTGATGTTCCAAACTAGAGCCACTTGCGGGGCCAGCCCGGGGCAAGTTGGTTGTTTAATTTGGACACCGTACGTACTGCTCATCTAGTAGTGCCCTGTGAACGAGATATGTCAGCTCCTATAAGGATCTGGCCTGCTGGGCGGTCTTGTTGGATTTGTTTGACCTTAAACGAACGTCTTGTGCACCGGGATTCCATGGATATTACGGGTTATCCCGTGGTTTATGTTTTCCACCACAACTTGTGGTTAGTTTGTGATGGATGAGTTGGAGCACCCCTGCAGGGTTATATCTTTCTGAAAGACGCGCCCATGGTTTCGTGGCAACTTGGAAATGTATAATACCCACTTCTAGAAAACTTGAAGTAAACTCAACTAAAATAACCAACTGTGTGCATAACCGTGACCGACTCTTTTCAAGGGAGTTCAGGAAGAGAACACGGTGCGGTTATGTTTGACTCGTAAGTAGGTGTTCAGGATCACTACTTGATCACTACTAGATCACGTCCGGTTATGCATATATCACTCTTCTTATTCTTGTACCTGTAAGTTAGCCAGATAAAAATTCTTAGTGCTACTGCAAGCTCACCACTTAACCATACCTCACCCATTAAGCTTTGCTAGTCTTGATACCCTTTGTATTGAGAATGTTGAGTCCCCGTTGCTCACAAAGATTCCTACAACAACAGATGCAGGTACAAGTAATGTAGTGATTTGATGTGAGCACGATGATTGTTCTATTTAGAGTTCGAGGTCGGCAGCCTGGGATTAGCAGGGTGGATATCGTCTTCTTTTTTGTTTGATTTCATATGTAGTCAGATCCTGCTCTTCTGTATGATGACTGTGATGTATTGATGTATTGAGATATTTATGTTGTAGCATGAGGCGAGTGTAAGTCCATATACTCGTCTCTTCTTTACATGTATTGTGACCATTTCCATTCTTGCGAGGCGACCCGAAATGCGCTTCTATCCTTATAGAGGCCCTTGAGCCATCGTGAGGATAGTATTGCATTTTGGGTGCGGGTTACGGTTAGGGTTGTTTATGGAGTAATTAATAAATGAGAGGACTCTAACTAGAAGACAGGGGTAGATAACTAGCTAGATGATGTACTATAGTTGATGTTTTCATGGCAATGCAACAATGTAGAGTTACCTAATGTTGTAATTTTCTACGTCTACTTCTTTCATGTAAGCCTTTCGTACTGTAACTGAGCACATTTGGCATATATTTTGTGAACTAAATGGTTGTGAGATTTGACTTGAGCTATTCATGTTATTGTTTTACCATATTTTGTTACACTTGGATGAGGTAGATTTTTTTAGAGTGTGCACACCCTTCATTTTATTCCTGGGATGGGCAAAGAAGAGAGAGGGAGGAGGGAGGGCATTAATGGAGTTTGTGTAGGGGCAAATAAGAGAGAGGGAGGAGGTGGAGAATTGAAGAAAGAAAGACCATAGTAGTAGCGTTGGGTACCTAAAAGCGCTAATGTTAAATGTAGTAGCTTTAGCGCTTGTTTTACACTCACCGTTGCTGCGAAAGTGGGCCCACCAACTGACCCATGGAAAAATAGCAATAGCTCTTATCATTCGAGCATCACTATAACTATTAATTTAGTTGTAGTGCGGAGTGCTTCCCCGGCACTGCTACTATGTCCTAACCAAGGGGTATGGTGCGGCCCACTTATCAGTAGCGTTGTTTTTCCTACTCAGCGTTGCTGCTAAGTTTTACTAGTAGCGCTTGTTCTGACACAGCGCTACTGGTACTTAATAGTAGCGTTGGGCCCTTATCCAGCTCTACTGGTAAGATTCTACCTATAAGCTATTTCCTAGTAGTGAGGATCTACATGTTCATAGCAGTAGCTATCTCTCTCTCTCTGTCTCTCTCTCATTTGATCTTCAATACAATGATCTCTTCGGAGACCTATTCAATGTAATCTTTGAGGCGTGTTTGTTGGGATCCGACGAATTGTGGGTTTATGATCTAATTATTCATTGAAAGTAATTGAGTCTTTTATGAGAATTATTATTTGTGATTTTATAGCTATGTATTTCTTTCCGATCTATGAGTTTACTTTGTCCAAGTTGATGAGTAGATCTTTAGTGGAAGTGGTGCATAGTATTATGTTCAGTCTTGTGGTGTCCTCACTCTGTGACAGGAGGAGTAGAAAGGCACATATTTGTATTGTTGCTACTAAGGATAAAACGACGGGGTTCGAACATATTATTTGGTGTTACTTTATCTACATTATGTCATCATGCTCAAATCAATACTCTGTTTGTTATGAACTTAATACAATAGATGCATGCTGGATAGCGGTCGATTGGTGGACTAATAATATTAGATGCAGAATCATTTTCGTCTACTTGTCTCGGACGTAAGGCCTATATATTGATCATGCCATGAATATGTTCATAATTATTCGCTTTTCTATCAATTGCCAAACAATAATTTGTTCACCTACCGTTGCTTTGTTCATGAGAGATATTCCTCTAGTGAAAGCTATGGCCCCAGAGTCCATTCACCTATTATATTTACTAAATCCCAAGAAGTATCCTTGCTGTAATTTATTTACTTTTATTTAGTTTTGCAATTTATAAACCTACTACTATCAGAATTAATGCTTGCAATTAACGAGTACATGGGGATTAACAACCCTCTTGCCCGTGTTGGGTGCAAGTATTTATTTGTGTGTGTGCAGGTACTGTCGACCGTTTGCTAGGTGATCTCATATTGGTTCAATAAACCTTGGTTCTTAACTGAGGGAAATAATTTTCGCTACTTTACTACATTACCCATCCTCTTTGGAGAAAATCCCAACGCCATCACAAGTAGCAGAAGAATTTCTGGCACCGTTGCTGGGGAGATTATCAAGCAAATGCAAGGTCCCTTCATACAAATAAATATTTACTTGTTCTATGTTTTACTTGCTTTTATTTCCAGTTATAAAAAAAATCAAAAATACCAAGAATATCTTGTGCGCTATCTTGCTTGAATCACCATTTGTCTACTAAAGAAATCACTAAGTTGTGTGATTTCTCGAATACTAATAACAATGATTTTTATTTTTACTCCAATTCCTCCCGCCACTAGTGTAGAGTCATACGTGTTAGGGAACGTTGCATGGGAAACATAAATTTTCCTACGCACACACAAGATCTATCCATGGTGATGAGCATCTACGAGAGGGAGAGTGAATCTACATACCCTTGTAGATCGCTAAGCGGAAGCGTTAAGAAACGCGGTTGATGTAGTCGAACGTCTCCGCGATCCAAATCGCAAGTCGTCCCTCGATCCGATCACGAACTAGTGCCGAACGGACGGCACCTCCGCGTTCAACACACGTACGGCTTGATGATCCCTTCACCTCCTCGATCCAGCGAGCGATGATGAAGTAGTAGATGAGTTCCGGCAGCACGACGGCGTGGTGATGGTGGTGAGGAACAATCTCTGCAGGGCTTCGCCAAGCACTACGGAGATTATGACGGGAGAACTAGAGGGTTAGGGTTGCCGACACACGGCTTGGGAAATCTTAATGTGTCCCGTGTGCTAGCCCTGCCCCTCTATTTATATGTTGAGCCTTGGGGTCTAAACTTGGAGTAAAAGCCTCCTCCAGGTCGGTTTTGCCCGCACAAGGTCGGTTTGGCCCGCAGGGAAAGAGTCCAACTCGGATCCCTGTAGTACCGCGCACAAGCGGTAGTACCGCTCACGAGCGGTAGTACCGCTTGAGCGGTAGTACCGCTTCACACAAGCGGTAGTACCGCTTGGGCGGTAGTACCGCTTCATACAAGCGGTAGTACCGCTTACGCGGTAGTACTGCCTTACCAGCGGTAGTACCGCTTAAGGCAGTAGCAAAACTTCCTTTTGCACTTTCCAATACCTCGTGGGTTTTACCCCTTTGGTCCGTATAGAGTGTTGTTGCACCCGAACACTTCGGTAAACATCCGGAACTCCTTCCGGTGAATTCCGGAACCCTTCCGGAGATCAAAACACTATTATCACATATATCAATCTTTACCTCCGGACTCTTCCGGAGATCCTCGTCATGTCCGGGATCTTATCCGGGACTCCGAACAACCTTCGGTCACCAACACAATAACTCAACTATACTAATTGTCACCAAACGTTAAGTGTGTAGACCCTGCGGGTTCGAGAACTATGTAGACATGACCGAGACACCTCTTCGATCAATAACCAATAGCGGGACCTGGATGCCCATATTGGCTCCTACATATTCTACGAAGATCTTTATCGGTCGAACCTCTATGTCAAGGATTCAGTTAATCCCGTATGCTGTTCCCTTTGTTCTTCGGTATGTTACTTGCCCGAGATTCGATCGTCGGTATCTCTATACCTAGTTCAATCTCGTTACCGGCAAGTCTCTTTACTCGTTCCGTAATACAAGATCTCATGGCTAACACTTTAGTCACATTGCTTGCAAGGCTCATTGTGATGTTGTATTACCGAGTGGGCCCTGAGATACCTCTCCGTCATACGGAGTAACAAATCCCAGTCTTGATCCATGCCAACCCAACAGACACCCTCGAAGATACCTGTAGAGCACCTTTATAGTCACCCAGTTACGTTGTGACGTTTGATACACACAAGGTACTCCTCCGATGTCAGGGAGTTGCATGATCTCATGGTCATAGGAACAGATACTTGACATGCAGAAAACAATAGCAATAAACTGACACGATCATATGCTACGTTTATAGTTTGGGTCTTGTCCATCACATCATTCTCCTAATGATGTGATCCCGTTATCAAATGACATCTCATGTCAATGGCTAGGAAACCGTAACCATCTTTGATCAACGAGCTAGTCAACTAGAGGCTTACTAGGGACACAGTGTTGTCTATGTACCCACACATGTATTTGAGTTTCCAATCAATACAATTATAGCATGGACAATAAACGATTATCATGAACAAGGAAATATAATAATAACCAATTTATTATTGCCTCTAGGGCATATTTCCAATCAATACAATTTATTAAAGACAACTCTATGGCTCCTGCCAGTTGCCGTACTCGTCGACATGCAAGTCGTGATATTCTATACAACACATGATCATCTCATACATCACATATATCACATCATGTAATTGGTCATATCACATCACAACATACCCTGCAAAAATAAGTTAGACGTCCTCTAATTGTTGTTGCAAATTTTACGTGGCTGCTACGGGTTTGCAAGAACCGTTCTTACCTACGCAAAACCACAACGTGGTGTAGTGATTGCTTTTTGATCTTCTAAAAGAACCCTCTTCATTGAAATCGATTCAACTAAAGTGAGAGAGACAGACACCCGCTAGCCATCTTTATGCAACGAAGTTACATGTCAGTTGAAGGAACCTGTCTCGCGTAAGCGTACGCGTAATGTCGGTCCGGGCCGCTTCATCTCACAATGCCGCCGAATCAAGTATCAACTAGTAACGGCAAGCAATATGTATACACCCACGCCCACAACTCGTTTGTGTTCTACTCGAGATCTCATCTACGCATAGACCTGGCTCAGATGCCACTGTTGGGAACGTTGCATGGGAAACAAAAATTTTCCTACGCACACACAAGATCTATCCATGGTGATGAGCATCTACGAGAGGGAGAGTGAATCTACATACCCTTGTAGATCGCTAAGCGGAAGCGTTAAGAAACGCGGTTGATGTAGTCGAACGTCTCCGCGATCCAAATCGCAAGTCGTCCCTCGATCCGATCACGAACTAGTGCCGAACGGACGGCACCTCCGCGTTCAACACACGTACGGCTTGATGACGCCTTCACCTCCTCGATCCAGCGAGCGATGATGAAGTAGTAGATGAGTTCCGGCAGCACGACGGCGTGGTGATGGTGGTGAGGAACAATCTCTGCAGGGCTTCGCCAAGCACTACGGAGATTATGACGGGAGAACTAGAGGGTTAGGGTTGCCGACACACGGCTTGGGAAATCTTGATGTATCCCGTGTGCTAGCCCTGCCCCTCTATTTATATGTTGAGCCTTGGGGTCTAAACTTGGAGTAAAAGCCTCCTCCAGGTCGGTTTTGCCCGCACAAGGTCGGTTTGGCCCGCAGGGAAAGAGTCCAACTCGGATCCCTGCAGTATCGCGTACAAGCGGTAGTACCGCTTACGATAAGCGGTAGTACCGCCCGTAGCGGTAGTACCGCTTACGATAAGCGGTAGTACCGCCCGTAGCGGTAGTACCGCTTACGATAAGCGGTAGTACCGCCCCAGACGCCAGCAAAACTTCCTTTCGCACCTTGCCTAAGCCTCGTGGGCTTTACCCCTTGGCCCAAATAAAGTGTTTTCGTATCCGAACATTTCGGGAAACATCCGGAACCTCTTCCGGTGAATTCCGGAACCCTTCCGGAAACCAAAACACTATTATCACATATATCAATCTTTACCTCCGGACTATTCCGGAGATCCTCGTCATATCCGGGATCTTATCCGGGACTCCGAACAACCTTCGGTCACCAACAAAATAACTCAACTATACTAATCGTCACCAAACGTTAAGTGTGTAGACCCTGCGGGTTCGAGAACTATGTAGACATGACCGAGACACCTCTACGATCAATAACCAATAGCGGGACCTGGACGCCCATATTGGCTCCTACATATTCTACGAAGATCTTTATCGGTCGAACCTCTATGTCAAGGATTCAGTTAATCCCGTATACTGTTCCCTTTGTTCTTCGGTATGTTACTTGCCCGAGATTCGATCGTCGGTATCTCTATACCTAGTTCAATCTCGTTACCGGCAAGTCTCTTTACTCGTTCCGTAATACAAGATCTCGTGGCTAACACTTTAGTCACATTGCTTGCAAGGCTCATTGTGATGTTGTATTACCGAGTGGGCCCTGAGATACCTCTCCGTCACACGGAGTAACAAATCCCAGTCTTGATCCATGCCAACCCAACAGACACCCTCGGAGATACCTGTAGAGCACCTTTATAGTCACCCAGTTACGTTGCGACGTTTGATACACACAAGGTATTCCTCCGATGTCAGGGAGTTGCATGATCTCATGGTCAAAGGAAAAGATACTTGACATGCAGAAAACAATAGCAATAAACTGACACGATCATATGCTACGTTCGTAGTTTGGGTCTTGTCCATCACATCATTCTCCTAATGATGTGATCCCGTTATCAAATGACATCTCATGTCAATGGCTAGGAAACCTTAACCATCTTTGATCAACGAGCTAGTCAACTAGAGGCTTACTAGGGACACAGTGTTGTCTATGTACCCACACATGTATTTGAGTTTCCAATCAATACAATTATAGCATGGATAATAAACGATTATCATGAACAAGGAAATATAATAATAACCAATTTATTATTGCCTCTAGGGCATATTTCCAACAGTCTCCCACTTGCACTAGAGTCAATAATCTAGTTCACATCACTATGTGATTTACATTGTAATGAATCGAACACCCATGCAGTTCTGGTGTTGTTCATGTTTAGCCCTTGGAAGAGGTTTAGTCATCGGATCTGCAACATTCAGATCCGTGTGTACTTTGCAAATATTTATGTCGTCCTCCTTGATGTAATCGCGGATGGAATTGAAACGTCGCTTTATGTGTCTGGTCCTCTTGTGAAATCTTGGTTCCTTGGCTAGAGCAATGGCACCAGTATTATCACAAAACAGAGTCATTGGGTTAAGCGCACTAGGCACTACTCCAAGATCTGTCATGAACTCCTTCATCCAGACACCTTCCTTCGCCGCCTCCGAGGCAGCGATGTACTCCGCTTCGCATGTAGAATCAGCTACCACGCTTTGCTTGGAACTGCACCAGCTAACCGCACCCCCATTAAGAATAAATACGTATCCGGTTTGCGACTTGGAGTCATCCGGATCAGTGTCAAAGCTTGCATCGACGTAACCTTTTACGACGAGCTCTTGATCACCTCCATAAACAAGAAACATGTCCTTAGTCCTTTTCAGGTACTTCAGGATATTCTTGACCGCCGTCCAGTGTTCCATTCCTGGATCACTTTGAAACCTTCCGACCATACTTATGGCAAGGCTGACATCGGGTCTTGTGCACAGCATCACATACATGATAGAGCCTATGGCTGAAGCATAGGGGATGACACTCATCTTTTCTCTATCTTCTGCAGTCACTGGGCATTGAGTCTTACTCAACTTCACACCTTGCAAAACAGGCAAGAACCCCTTCTTGGACTGATCCATTTTGAACTTCTTCAAAATTTTATCAAGGTATGTGCTTTGTGAAAGTCCTATTAAACGTCTTGATCTATCTCTATAGATCTTGATGCCTAATATGAAAGCAGCTTCTCCTAGGTCCTTCATTGAAAAACTCTTGTTCAAATATTCCTTCACGCTTTCCAACATTTCTATATTGTTTCCAATCAGTAATATGTCATCCACATATAATATTAGAAACGCTATAGAGCTCCCACTCACTTTCTTGTAAATACAAGCTTCTCCGTAAACTTGTATAAACTCGAATGCTTTGATCACCTCATCAAAGCGAAGATTCCAACTCCGAGATGCTTGCACCAGTCCATAAATGGATCGCTGGAGTTTGCAAACTTTGTCAGCATTCTCTGGATCGACAAAACCTTCTGGTTGCATCATATACAACTCTTCCTTAAGGAAACCGTTAAGGAACGCTATTTTGACATCCATCTGCCAAATTTCATAATCGAAAAGGCAGCTATTGCTAACATGATTCTGACGGACTTAAGCATCGCTACGGGTGAGAAGGTCTCATCGTAGTCAACTCCTTGAACTTGTGAAAAACCCTTTGCCACAAGTCGAGCTTTATAGACGGTGACATTACCGTCCGCGTCCGTCTTCCTCTTAAAGATCCATTTATTCTGAATGGCCTTACGCCCTTCAGGTAATACTTCCAAAGTCCATACTTTGTTTTCATACATGGATCCCATCTCGGATTTCATGGCCTCTAACCACTTCTCGGAATCCGTGCCCATCATCGCTTCTCCATAGCTCGTAGGTTCATCGTTGTCCAACAACATGACCTCTAAGACAGGGTTGCCGTACCACTGAGGAGCAGTACGCGTCCTTGTCGACCTACGAGGTTCGATAGTAACTTGATCCAAAGCTTCATGATCGTCATCATTAACTTCCTCTTCAGCTGATGTAGGCTCTACAGAAACATTTTTCTGCGATGCGCTACTTTCAGGTTGAAGTAAAGGTTCAACAACCTCATCAAGTTCTATCTTCCTCCCACTCAATTCTTTCGAGAGAAACTCTTTCTCAAGAAACGTTCCATTTTTTGCGACAAACACTTTGCCTTCGGATTTGAGGTAGAAGGTATACCCAACTGTCTCTTTTGGGTACCCTATGAAGACGCATTTCTCCGCTTTGGGTTCCAGCTTTTCAGGCTGAAGCTTTTTGACATAAGCATCACATCCCCAAACTTTAAGAAATGACAGCTTTGGCTTCTTGCCAAACCAAAGTCCATATGGCGTCGTCTCAACGGATTTCGATGGTGCCCTATTTAAAGTGAATGCAGCTGTCTCTAATGCATAACCCCAAAACGATAGTGGCAAATCGGCAAGAGACATCATAGATCGTACCATATCCAATAAGGTTCGATTACGACGTTCGGACACACCATTACGCTGTGGTGTTCCAGGCGGTGTCAGTTGTGAAACAATTCCACATTGTCTTAAGTGACTGCCAAACTCATAACTCAGATATTCTCCTCCTCGATCAGATCGTAGGAATTTAATCTTCTTGTTACGATGATTCTCAACTTCACTCTGAAATTGTTTGAACTTTTCAAATGTTTCAGACTTGTGTTTCATTAAGTAAATATACCCATATCTACTTAAGTCATCAGTGAAGGTGAGAAAGTAACGATAACCACCGCGCGCCTCAATGCTCATCGGACCGCACACATCAGTATGTATGATTTCCAATAAGTCACTTGCCCGTTCCATTGTACTAGAGAACGGCGTTTTAGTCATCTTGCCCATGAGGCATGGCTCACATGTGTCAAGTGATTCAAAATCAAGTGACTCCAAAAGTCCATCAGCATGGAGCTTCCTCATGCGTTTTACGCCAATATGACCTAAACGGCAGTGCCACAAGAAAGTGGTATTATCATTATCAATTCTACATCTTTTGGCATCAATGTTATGAACATGTGTATCATTACTATCGAGATTCAATAAGAATAAACCCCTCACATCGGGTGCATGACCATAAAAGATATTACTCATATAAATAGAACAACCATTATTCTCTGATTTAAATGAGTAACCGTCTCGCAATAAACAAGATCCAGATATAATGTTCATGCTTAACGCAGGCACTAAATAACAATTATTCAGGTTCATCACTAATCCCGATGGTAATCGAAGAGCGAGCGTGCCGATGGCGATCACATCAACCTTGGAACCATTTCCCACGCGCATCGTCACTTCGTCCTTTGCCAGCCTCCGTCTATTCCGCAGTTCCTGTTTTGAGTTGCAAATATGAGCAACCGCACCGGTATCGAATACCCAGGCACTACAACGAGAGTTGGTAAGGTACACATCAATAACATGTATATCATATATACCTTGTTTGTTGTTGGCCGCCTTCTTGTCAGCCAAATACTTGGGGCAGTTCCGCTTCCAGTGTCCAGTTCCCTTGCAATGAAAACACACAGTTTCTGGTTTGGGTCCAGCCTTGGGTTTCTTCACGAGAGGAGCAACTGCTTTGCCACTCTTCTTGGAGTTACCCTTCTTACCCTTGCCATTTTTCTTGAAACTAGTGGTTTTATTGACCATCAACACTTGATGCTCCTTCTGAATTTCAGACTCAGCGGCTTTCAGCATCGCAAACAGCTCGGCGACTGACTTGTTCATCCCGTGCATGTTATAGTTCAACACGAAGCTCTTGTAGCTAGGTGGAAATGATTGAAGAACTTTGTCAGTGATAGCCTCTGGCGGAAGGGGCATCCCCAATTCTGCCAGACGGGTGGAGTACCCAGACATTCTGAGTACGTGATCACTGATAGACCCGTTCTCCTCCATCTTGCAAGCATAGAACTTATCGGAGATCTCATATCTCTCGATCCGGGCATTCTTCTGAAAGATAAACTTTAACTCCTGGAACATCTCATATGCTCCATGACGTTCAAAACGTCTTTGAAGTCCCGGTTCTAAGCCATACAATATTGCACATTGAACTATTGAGTAATCTTCAGAACGAGCCTGCCAGGCGTTCACAACGTCTAGAGACTCAACTGGAGCGGGTGGATCACCAAGCGGTGCATCAAGGACATAAGCCTTCTGGGAAGCCGTAAGGATAATCCTTAGATTACGGGCCCAGTCCACAAAGTTACTTCCATCATCTTTCAACTTAGCTTTCTCTAGGAACGCATTAAAATTCAGGGGTGCTATTGCGCGAGCCATGATCTACAACATAAATATAGCAAAGACAAGTTAGACTATTGTTCTAGATAATGAGTTTAGTTAATCATATTACTTAAAAACTCCCACTCAAATTGACATCCCTCCGGTCATTCGAGTGTAACATGATCCAAATCCACCAACTCAAGTCCGATCATCACGTGAGTTGAGGTGGTTTCAATGGTGAACATCTTCATGTTGATCATATCTACTATATGACTCATGTTCGACCTTTCGGTCTCTTGTGTTCCGAGGCCATGTCTGTACATGCTAGGCTCGTCAAGTTTAACCCGAGTGTTCCGCACGTGCAACATGGCTTACACCCGTTGTATGTGAACGTAGAGTCTATCACACCCGATCATCACGGCGTGTCTCGAAACGATGAACTTTCGCAACGGTGCACACTCGGGGAGAACACAATTTTATCTTGAAATTTAAGTGAGGGATCACCTTATAATGCTACCGTCGTCCTAAGCAAAATAAGATGCATAAAAGGATTAACATCACATGCAAATCATAAGTGACATGATATGGCCATGAACTTGTGCTTTTGATCTCCATCTCCAAAGCACCGGCATGATCTCCATCGTCACCGGCATGACACCATGATCTCCATCATCTTGATCTCCATCAACGTGTCGCCATGAGGTTGTCGCGCCGACTGTTGCTTCCACGACTATTGCTAACTCGTAGCGATAAAGTAAAGCAAAAACGGCGAAAATAATTAAAGACAACTCTATGGCTCCTGCCAGTTGCCGTACTCATCGACATGCAAGTCGTGATATTCTATACAACACATGATCATCTCATACATCACATATATCTCATCATGTAATTGGCCATATCACATCACAACATACCCTGGAAAAACAAGTTAGACGTCCTCTAATTGTTGTTGCAAATTTTACGTGGCTGCTACGGGTTAGCAAGAACCGTTCTTACCTACGCAAAACCACAACGTGGTGTAGTGATTGCTTTTTGATCTTCTAAAAGAACCCTCTTCATTGAAATCGATTCAACTAAAGTGAGAGAGACAGACACCCGCTAGCCATCTTTATGCAACGAAGTTACATGACAGTTGAAGGAACCTGTCTCGCGTAAGCGTACGCGTAATGTCGGTCCGGGCCGCTTCATCTCACAATACCGCCGAATCAAGTATCAACTAGTAACGGCAAGCAATATGTATACACCCACGCCCGCAACTCGTTTGTGTTCTACTCGAGATCTCATCTACGCATAGACCTAGCTCAGATGCCACTGTTAGGGAACGTTGCATGGGAAACAAAAAAATTTCTACGCACACACAAGATCTATCCATGGTGATGAGCATCTACGAGAGGGAGAGTGAATCTACATACCCTTGTAGATCGCTAAGCGGAAGCGTTAAGAAACGCGGTTGATGTAGTCGAACGTCTCCGCGATCCAAATCGCAAGTCGTCCCTCGATCCGATCACGAACTAGTGCCGAACAGACGGCACCTCCGCGTTCAACACATGTACGGCTTGATGATCCCTTCACCTCCTCGATCCAGCGAGCGATGATGAAGTAGTAGACGAGTTCCGGCAGCACGACGGCGTGGTGATGGTGGTGAGGAACAATCTCTGCAGGGCTTCGCCAAGCACTACGGAGATTATGACGGGAGAACTAGAGGGTTAGGGTTGCCGACACACGGCTTGGGAAATCTTAATGCGTCCCGTGTGCTAGCCCTGCACCTCTATTTATATGTTGAGCCTTGGGGTCTAAACTTGGAGTAAAAGCCTCCTCCAGGTCGGTTTTGCCCGCACAAGGTCGGTTTGGCCCGCAGGGAAAGAGTCCAACTCGGATCCCTGTAGTACCGCGCACAAGCGGAAGTACCGCTCACGAGCGGTAGTACCGCTTGAGCGGTAGTACCGCTTCACACAAGCGGTAGTACCGCTTGGGCGGTAGTACCGCTTCATACAAGCGGTAGTACCGCTTACGCGGTAGTACTGCCTTACCAGCGGTAGTACCGCTTAAGGCAGTAGCAAAACTTCCTTTTGCACTTTCCAATACCTCATGGGTTTTACCCCTTTGGTCCGTATAGAGTGTTGTTGCACCCGAACACTTCGGTAAACATCCGGAACTCCTTCCGGTGAATTCCGGAACCCTTCCGGAGATCAAAACACTATTATCACATATATCAATCTTTACCTCCGGACTCTTCCGGAGATCCTCGTCATGTTCGGGATCTTATCCGGGACTCCGAACAACCTTCGGTCACCAACACAATAACTCAACTATACTAATCGTCACCAAACGTTAAGTGTGTAGACCCTGCGGGTTCGAGAACTATGTAGACATGACCGAGACACCTCTTCGATCAATAACCAATAGCGGGACCTGGATGCCCATATTGGCTCCTACATATTCTACGAAGATCTTTATCGGTCGAACCTCTATGTCAAGGATTCAGTTAATCCCGTATGCTGTTCCCTTTGTTCTTCGGTATGTTACTTGCCCGAGATTCGATCATCGGTATCTCTATACCTAGTTCAATCTCGTTACCGGCAAGTCTCTTTACTCGTTCCGTAATACAAGATCTTGTGGCTAACACTTTAGTCACATTGCTTGCAAGGCTCATTGTGATGTTGTATTACCGAGTGGGCCCTGAGATACCTCTCCGTCATACGGAGTAACAAATCCCAGTCTTGATCCATGCCAACCCAACAGACACCCTCGGAGATACCTGTAGAGCACCTTTATAGTCACCCAGTTACGTTGTGACGTTTGATACACACAAGGTACTCCTCCGATGTCAGGGAGTTGCATGATCTCATGGTCATAGGAACAGATACTTGACATGCAGAAAACAATAGCAATAAACTGACACGATCATATGCTACGTTTATAGTTTGGGTCTTGTCCATCACATCATTCTCCTAATGATGTGATCCCGTTATCAAATGACATCTCATGTCAATGGCTAGGAAACCTTAACCATCTTTGATCAACGAGCTAGTCAACTAGAGGCTTACTAGGGACACAGTGTTGTCTATGTACCCACACATGTATTTGAGTTTCCAATCAATAAAATTATAGCATGGACAATAAACGATTATCATGAACATGAAAATATAATAATAACTAATTTATTATTGCCTCTAGGGCATATTTCCAACAATACGGTATAATGCTGCATTATTAAACCTTGTTATGAAAGAACAATTTTCTGGAAATCGTAATGATGACGTTGCATCCCATCTAAATACCTTTGAATTATTTGATGTGCAAAAAGAAAAAATATGTGGATAATGATATTGTGAAGTTGAAACTATTTCCATCCAAATACCTCACTACTTCAGGAAGGTCCTGAGACAAAACATTTATCACAGATCCTTCGATGAAACTGGTTGCGATGTACATCAAAGCCCGTGCGATGTAACATCCCAAGAAAGCGTGTGTGATGTTGTAATATCACGCACATTTCGAAAACATAATCGTGTGTGATGTCGCGCAAACAGTTTTTGCAAAAACTCTGTGTGTATTGTTTCCAATTATTGCACATGGTTTTTAAAAACGTAAACATGTGTGATTCTTTGCACACGGTTTCTACAAATGATGTGTGTGTGTGTGATGTAGTCAAACATTGCACGCAGTTACCATAATGCAACCATGTGTGATGCCATGCACACAGTTTTTGCAAAAAAGTCTGTGTGCAATGTAGAATATCATTGCACACGGTGTTAAGTACACAAACGTGTGTGATGTCTTGCACACGTTTTTTACATATATTCTATGTGCGATGTAGTCTGTCATCTCACACACTTTCATAAATGGAACCGTGCGTGATGCCTGAAATAATTATTGTCCCAGGAATAATGGTTTTCGCGATATGTTTGAAGGCAGACTGACATTTTCCTTCGTCGTTTGACTTTGTATTTTTTTCCTACACTTAACATGCACCATAGCATCCTCCATGTTAAAATTTGGCGCTTTTCAGAGCTCATTTGCAATATTTGAGTCATTAGTTGCATTTCTAGTCATTTAATGGATATAATTCAAATTTGAACTATGAGTGCATGAAACAATACACAAAAATGAATTGAAAAATGATATTTAGGGTATTGAGTACATTTTTATGCCTCATACAAGAAATGATTTAAATTTATAAGAAATATGTGGCAAGAATCAACAGCAAACATGGGGTTTATCATTATCTAAATTATGAAAATTATAAATGAAGTCTGAAAATATGAAACTTGGCATAATGTCATGATATGACCCTAGTATGATGTGGTAAAAAAATTCAGGAGGTTTCACTATTTTTATGTACATCTTTAGAAATCGGACAACCTCCGAGGAACGATTACGGATTCGAGAGTGAATGCATCAAGTTGGCGGCAAATTAATATTTCCCTTTGTCATTTGACCTTGATTTTTTTGTGTAATTAAGATACACCATAGAAGCCTCCGGATTAAAATTTGGCAGTTTTTGGAGCACATTTTCTACATTAGAGTCATTAACTACATTTGTAGTCATTTAACGGATACATTCAAATTTAAACTACGAGTAAAAAAAAACAATATACAAAAATGATTTGAAAAATCATATTTTGGGCATTGAGTATATGTGTATGCCTCATACAAGAACTAAATGTAAAATTTTAAAATCTATGTGGCAAGAATCAACTGTGAACATCAAGTTTATTGGTATGTTTATTCTGGAAAATGCAAATGATGTCTAATAAATAAAATTTTTGGCATGGTGTCAAGCTATGACCTCAGTATGCTGTAGTAAAAATTTGAGAAGGTTTTCACAATATTTTTGGTGTGTAAGGGCAAAACTCAAATGGCAAAAAGCACACATATGTGTATTGATTTCTTATTATTGAAGAGATTGAAGCCTTGGATCGATGACATGGAATGAATCCATCCGTCCACACTCCACAACTAGGAAAAATATCTAGCCTTATCTCATCCTTATCTCTTCACCACGTAATCTACCACATCCACACATATATCTAGGTAGCATCAATCCAACCTCTTGTAGAACCATGAACATGAAGAACACTTCTTCGAAGCCATGGCTGGCTGGGCGGACGACGCCTGCTCCAGGCTCGGACTGGGAGCAGAATGTGGCGGGGCAAGAAGCGTTGGGCACCGGGCGGCCATTCGTGAAGCTGGTGTCCAAGATGCCATGAGGCTCGTCATCGGGCATAGACGCGAGCACCAGCACGAAGCGGTCGTCCAGCTCCGGGAACTCTGTCCGGCCGCACAACTGCTTCAACAGGTTCTACAACCCGGGAGGCAGCGTGATGGAGGCACAGTTCGTGGCCACATAAGCTAGCTTCCCGTGCTTCTCTTTCTATGAATCGATTCACCAAGCTGACTACTAGCTTGCTTGCCGGATAGTACTAATCTAGTCTTCTTTTTGTATGTCTAAGTATGATGTCTCTAGCCGTCTAAGCTATTCTTAATTCTCCCCATTCATCGAGATTCCCTAAGACATCAAACTAATCGCAAAATTCACTCTTGTGAAGTTGTGATCTTTCTCTTCCAATACTTGTTGAGAAAAAAATATAAATAACTAGTGTAAGAACCAATTTCAAGTAGGATAATTTAGTATGTAAGATAAAAAAATCATAACAAACACAAAAATCAAAAAAATCCATTTTTTGCATGGTAGATAATTTAGTGCTTGAGGTGCGCTCCAAATTTCAGACCATTTGGACGTATGAGTAGATCTCAACAAAAAAGACAAATTGAGTCAAAATAATACATAAACAGTAAACTTCTTTACAGACCCAAAATTTGTCTTTTTTGTCGAGAGCCACTCAAATGTTCAAATGAACTGAAATTTGGAACATACCTCAAGTATCAAATTTTCTACCACGCAAAAAATGAATTTTTTTGAGTTTTTCTAGTATTTGCTTTGAATTTTTCTTCTTCGCAGGTGTGAATGAGTTTGGGCACCGAATCGCTACTCTGTGTAGTCATGCAGTTATTTTGACCTTGTCACCATTTTCTTTTGGTTTTTCAGGATGACATAGAAAAAGAAATATTAGAAGGTTTGGCGGTTGATGTCATCGATGAACAAGAGACTGATGAAGCTTTATGAAGTAATTAGATGTGATTGCTAGCTGTATGTGTTGGTCGTTGTGTTATGTGAGATAGTATGTATGCCCTTGTGTATGTTGCATGACACAGCTTGAAACATGTCGATGTTAGCAACCTGTTGAAAACAAACCATATGGTGGATATTGAATGTGCATGTTTTGTCTAATGTTTGTTCTGAAAAGGTGATGATAGTAAATTTATTACTGTCTAACTGATTTTAGGACAAGTTAACGCATCGTTAAGATCACACATTGCACACAGTTTGTGTAGTACAAATGTGAGCAATGACCCCCCCCACACTGCACACAATTTTCTGGATCCAATTGTGTGTGATGGCATTTACATCACAAACAGTTTTTTTTAGTCGTGTGCAATGACAGTTTTTGTGTAAATTGTGTGGGATGTACCCTCCAATTACAAATAGTTCTGGTAGTGTGTGCGATGGACCCCCCTATCGGACACACATGCAAGGTGACGGTTTGAAACGACGTCACTGAAAGGGGGTAATGTCGGAATCGGGACTCCGCAAAACCCACTGAGGTTCAAACACTGGGGTGTGCTCGCCCTCCAATCCCGCTCAACCTCTCAACTTCTCAGTGTTTCTATGGCGATGCTCGTATAAGGAAACAGATGGGAGGCACGCAATCT
Source organism: Elymus sibiricus (assembly GCA_039707655.1). Taxonomy (NCBI): domain Eukaryota; kingdom Viridiplantae; phylum Streptophyta; class Magnoliopsida; order Poales; family Poaceae; genus Elymus; species Elymus sibiricus. Next base: position 244,650,302 of record CM077667.1, on the reverse strand, counting down.
TTACCCAGGTTCAGGCCACCTTGCGGTGTAATACCCTACTCCTGCTTTGTGATAGATTAACCTCTTGAGGAGGCTGTGGATGAACTAGTACAGTGGTTGGGTGGCCTCACGAGGGCTCTTGTTGGTGATGAACTCGACCTGGTTCCCCCCTGCCCCCTACGATGGGAGCTCGTGCCTATTTATAGGGGCCACGGTCCTCTTCCCTCGTCGCATCGGCGGGAAGGGATCCCACAACGGCCAAATTTGAAACGGGACAAGTAGTACACCCTATCATGACTAAAGGTGGTCTTCGCCTGCAAAGCTTCTGGGTGTGACGCAGCGGTGGGCTCGGCGATGACATCCGTCCTGCCGAGCTCGTGGTCTTGGTCCTGTTGCACTGGGAAGGAAACCTTTGGGGGGTTCCTTTGGAACCCGCATACGTCCTTGTCCCCTTTGAACCAAAAAGGAAACTGTCCTCCTTCTGCGCCCGCTGGCGCCCGCCTGGCTTGGTTTTCAGAACCCACGTCTTCCCGGCCTCACGAGGCCGGGTATTTGCATTGGAATCTCCGCTCCTCGGGAGGTGGCCTGAAGGGGAGCCTCTCCTCTGGAGGCCTTGGCGTTGTACTCCTCGCGAGGCGGGGGCTCTCGCGAGGGTCTTGACTTGGGGGGCTCGTGGCAGGGCACTACCGGGCCTTCGCTGTGGGCCACGCGCTGCGCCGCAGGCAGGCAGGTCTGGGTACCCCCGTTCCCAGAACGCCGACAGTAGCCCCCAGGCCCAAGGCATGCCGACCTTGGATTCGAGGCGAAGGCAAGGAGGAAAGGGTGAAGCGCCGCGGCCCCCAATAGCCCGTGGGCCATGCTCGATAAGTGGCGCATGACAGGACGCGGACGGCCCCACTTCCTCACGTCGCCTCGATACCTTTACCCATTGTGCTTCTTTCTTTTATGTTAGGTGATTATCACCTTAATTGCATGATTCCACTGCCATTTTCTGAGATTTATTCCATAAACCAATATTCGACAATATTTAAGTAAAACGACAAAAAGAAGTGCGCAAACGCGATAATATTACTATAGGATCGCAAGTATGTCTAGAGGGGGGATTAGACTACTTGACCAATTAAAAGTTCTACCTTTTCCCAATTTTAATTGTAGGCAGATTTTAGCAATGATAGAAAGTTAAGCACACCCTACACATGCATGTCTAAGAGTATAGCAGCGGAAACTAAAGACAAGCACATGTATTACAGGTAAGGGTTAGAAGATCAAACACAATTGTAGACATGAAGATTTTTCCCGTGGTTCCGATAGGTGGCGCTACCGTACATCCATGTTTATGGAGTCTTCAACCCACGGAGGGTAAGGGTCACGAGAGTCCACGGAGAGCTCCACCCATAAGGGTCCACGAAGTAGCAACCTTGACCATTCCATAACGGCTTCCGTCCACGAAGGACTAGCCTCACTATGGGTAGATCTTCACGAAGTAGGCGATCTTCTTGCCCATACAAGATTCTTGGTTCAACTCCACAACACGAAGTAGGAGGCTCCCAAGCAACACCTAACCAATCTAGGAGGTACCACCCTCCAAAAGGTAATAGGCTTGATAATGATGATGAACTCCTTGCTCTTGTGCTTCAAGATGATAGACTCCTCAACACTCAATCACTCTCTCATAGATTTGGCTTGGTAGAAGAGATTGATTGGGTGGAAAGCAACTTGGGGAGGCTAGAAATCAAGATCCATATGGTTGGAGTGGATGATCTTGATCTCAACACAAGGGTAGGTGGTTCTCTCTCAGAAAACTGGATGGGGCAAGTATGGAATAGTTCTGAGTGCTTCTCTTTTGAGTGGGATGTGGTGGAGGGGTATATATAGGCATCTCCAAAAATCCAACCTTTACAACATTATTGCCCAACTCGGTGAAACCGATGCAAAACTCGGTTGTACCGATCTGTTCAAAATGTGGCAACTTTCGGAATCTCGGTGAGACCGATATAGGAATCTCGATGGTACCGAAGTCAGTGGCCGAGGCAGTTTCCAAGACTCGAATGTATGGAGCATATCCACATGACCTCTTCTGGCCAGCAGCTGTCCTCTTCACAGTCTCTAATATCAAGTCCATGACTCTGAATCTGGTGTGAAGGTCAATGTGACGCAGCATGTTTATGGAGTATCCTCTGATCATCTTCTCATCTCCTGACTTGGGCATCAAGGTGTACCTCAGAATGGTGTTGGTGGTTTGCAAACCTGCCTGCAGATAGTACACTGAGCCAAACTTATGTGAATGCACATAGTCCTCAGGTATCTCCTTGTACATATTAGCCATGGAGTTGTGATTTGCTTTGGACTCAGAGTACACATCCAAATCACCATCCTGTACTTGTGGAGCTCCTAAGATGGTAGCCCACTCTTCCACTGAAGATTCATATCTGGTGCCCTCAGTCATCCACACTATCCTGCCATCTGGATAGAAGTGTGCAGTGGAATAGAACTGCATGATCATCTCATCATTCTAGGGGGTCATCTTCTTGCCAACAAAAACATCAATACCAACAGCCTTGAAGTTATCTAGCACATGGGGGAAGTAATCCTCATTTTCCTTAATGAAGCCCCAATCTACATATCTCATGTCACTGACAACAGGGCTCTTATCAAACAAAACTGTCTCACAGAAATCCTGCTGCTCCTTAGTGTAGAATCTGTAATCAATAGCTGTCTTTCTCCTATGAGAATAAGAATCTATGGCTCTCCATGCTCTCAGCCCTGAATCCTTCCTCTTCTTCATGTCCTCGGTGAGTGGATGGTTGTCACTGTGTTGTGGGAGGTGAGGTCTAAGCTTCCTCAAAACTGACATATCTTCATCTTCAGCAGCAGCTCTAGAGGAGGTTCCCTTGTTCTTGACTGCAGCTGGAATGTCTCTGGTTGTCCTCTTGGGTTTAGGAGTTGTGGGCTTCTAGGGAGGAGGAGCTGCCTTGCTTTTGGATGGGGCCTGAGAAGTCATGGCATCAGCAAGCAGCTTCATCTTCTTCTTAGGAGGAGCCTGGGCAGCTGGCTCTTCCTCTTCTTCAGCTGCTTCTGGATCTAAGTACTCTAGAGTAGAAGGAAGAACTTTAGTTCTGACATATCTTGTTCTTTCCCTCTTTTTCTCAGCTGGCTTCTTGGGCATAGAGCTGCTGGCTGGCTCTATAGACATGGAAGCCCTAGCACTCTTTGGTGCTCTCATATCCTCTGTGCTGGCATACTCCTTCCTGATAGGTCTTCTAGAAGAGGTGGCCTCAGATGCAGCCTTCGTAGCAGCTTTGTCTGCTTTGTCCTGCCTTTGCTTGGCAAGGACCTCATCTGGCACAAAATCAGAGTCCTCTTCATCTGAGTTCAACTTCCTCCTGGCTCTAGTTGCAGCCATGGGCAAACCATGGCAGCTAGGAGTGCCTGGATCTTCTGAGGAAGAAGAGCTTGGGTCAGGACTAGTGCCTGGATCAGCATCAATGCTAGGCTCTCTGGAATCATTCTGAATATCACCTAAAGCTGACATATTGTCCCTGTGAATGGAGTACAGAAGAGCAGAAAAGTTGAGTACCACAAAAACACAGAAATTTTCAAAAACAAACTTAGAAACTTTGGGTATGAACTACTGCAAGATAGATTTCGGTAGCACCGGGTTGTTGTTTTTGGAGTCACAGAGACTGATCACTGCCCTAACAGAAACTTGGCAGCCATTTTCGGTGGAATCGAAAAAGACTGCTCGGTCTCTCCGAAGTGGTTCTCAGTAACCCTAAACACAGAATCGGTGGAACCGATTCTTACAACTCGGTGTCACCGAGATGTATTCTGTGGGAGATCAGATCCAAAATTTCATTGTTTTCTAATCTATGTATTGTTTTTGTTGGATAGGAAGTTTGCACATGGTGGAACAAGACGAAATCATCTCAATGCGTTAGAAACGGAAGGGGAACGCATGAAGAAATTTGGAGCCATACCCTAACTTGGCGGTAGTCCGACTACGACGGCGACGGCGGAGAAGATTCCCGTCGACGGCGTGATTCCCAACTGTGGAGGCGCTCAGGGAGACGAAGGCGATGACCGGGGGGGTCTGGTTTTGGCAGCTTAGGGTTGGGGGCGCGACGTTTGAAGATAGAAATTCAAAGTGTCGGGTCTGTCGGCATAAGTACCCTTCACTGTCGCTGTCACCGAGAATAGAATTTCGGTGTCACCGAGTTCCTCCACTGTCGGTTGACAGGGAAACTCAGTGCAACCGAGATTATGGTATCAGTGGTACTGAGGTGCAAAAACAGATCAACCCTAGGCATTCGGTGGAACTGAGATTTTCTGGTTCGTCACACCGAGTTGCACTTTAGGGAGGTTTTGGAGGTCAGCCTGGACAAAACTGTACTCCGAGTGCTCCTCACGCAAACGGTTCGTCAAGTGCTTGTTCAAGTTTTTGTGATATAGCATGAATAGAACTTTAGGTGAGAAAGCATAGATAGCTAGAGAAGGGTCCTAGGCATTCTTGTATATCCAATTGGCAAAAAGAAAATAAAAACCAAATAGCTACAATTGGATATCCTCTAACGAGTAAAGATATGCAGACCAACATGCTCACACAATAAGATATCAAATGGAATCATGGCAAACATGCACAAACATTCTAGCATCTATCAAGCACTTTGGTGATGACGTAGTCATCTATATATGAGTATATTGACTTAGGAGTCAAGTAAGAATACTTGATCACATGTCATACTCATCGTTTAAGCACAAGTGGGGGTACCACTTTTACATAAAGCATTTAATGTTGTCACATTCTCAGAGATACTTTGACTCAAGTCTTAGAGTAAAGCCCCCCCTTGATGTGACATCCCCCCTAAGAGGGATAAACTAACCTTGGGTTTTTTCGGGGAAGACTTCATGTGGGTGATGTAGTAGTGGATGCTCATAGTTGATGAAGATCATGTTGAGTTGGGAGCAATCCTTTGTGTTTCTTACTCTCCTCACCTACATGGGTTAGTCAAAAGCACAAGAGACAAATACAAGGATATCTATGGACATGGAGTGCGAAGCATACATGATGATGTCCATTGATTCATTTATTACCTTGTCCCTTGCTTACCTTTGAGGGAATGTGTGACTCTTTGAACTATTGCATAATGTTGATGTTGATTGCAATTAGTTCTTGCCAATAATGAATATGAGTGAATTTCATTGGCGGAGTCACCCCTCAAGAACTTCTCTAGTTCTTCTTCTTGGGGACCCACATCAAGTTGATGGGAATCCTTGGTGTTGAAGTGGCACTTGTAGAAGTTTAGCTTGTAGTAGCTTTGGGAACTCACTTGACCAAAGCTTGGGATTCATCGTCATATGAGTCAATCTCCTCTTGAAGCTTGTCCTTGCCCTTGAGCTTGTGATCTTGTGGTGGAAGGTCATCTTGATCTTTCGTTCCCTTGGGAAGTGTACGTTCATACTTCTCCCTTTGAGGAACAAACTTGGGCTTGGGGTATTGACCTTCTTCCCATTCAACTCCATTATTCACATATACCCTAGAAACACCAAAAGCGCTCCCGAAACACTTTTTCCGCCGCCGCAAGTCTCTGTTCCGACGGGAGGCCATCTACACCCCCGTTCCGGCACCCTCAGGGAGGGGAGATCGATCACGGAGGGTCTCTTCATCAAGCTTGCTGCCCTCACCATGATGTGTGAGTTGTTCACCACAGACCTACGGGTCCGTAGGTAGTACATAGATGGCAATCTCTCTCTCTCTTGATCTTCAATACAATGTTCATCGCATCTTTGCCTTGATCTATCTGATGTAATCCCTTTGTATGGTGTGTTTGTTGGGATCCGATGAATTGAGAGTTTATGTTCAGATTATTCATGAAAAGTATTTGAGTCAAACCTGATTACTATGATTCTTATTTGTATGATCATCATAGCTTCGTAATGCTCTCCGATCTATTGAGATAGTTTGGCCAACAAGATTGATATCTCTTCAGTGGGTGTGGTGCATTGTAGTAGGTTCAACCTAACGAGTTTCTATATCTCAGTGATAGAAGGGGAGAAGTTGCGTATTTGTGTTGTTGCTACTAAGGATAAAACGATGGGGTTTATTCATATTTGTTGAGTATACTTTGTCTACATCAAGTCATCGTTCTCCAAGCATTACTCCGTTTGTCATGAACTTAATACATAGAGAGGCAAGCATAGAAGCACTCTTGAAGTGGAGTAATAGTAGTAGGTGTAGGCAGGAGTCGGCCTATTTGCTTATGGACGTGATGCCTATATACACATGATCATTGCCGTGAAGATCGCATAATTATTTGCTTTTCTATCAATTGCCCAACAGTAATTTGTTTACCCACCGTATGCTTTGCTTATGAGAGATGACACTAGAGAACTCTAAGGCCCCCGGGTCTATTCACTTATATATTCACAAACGCTATCATTACCTTCCTGTTATTTATTACCTTTTATTTTATTTTGCACTTTACTATCATCTACAATGATCTACACAACTCACTTGTTTGCAAATAACGAGATGAAGGGGATTGACGACCCTCTTGCCGGCGTTGGGTGCAAGTTGTTTGTTCTTTTGGGTGCAGCCGCTGAAGACGGTTGAGGATTGGTATTCCTATTGGTTCGATAAACCTTGGTTTCATAACTGAGGGAAATACTTACCCACTTTGTGCTGCGATTACCCGTTCCTCTTCATGGAAAACCCAACGTAGATCATGAGTATCACGCAATGCCTGTCGGTGAGCAGCAAGCTCCGACAGGGCCTGAGGCCCTTGCCTTTGAAGCAAGTGCTCCCGCGATAGAAGAAATGCCTTTTGTTCTTGCCGTCGAGCCGCAAGCTCCGGCATGGGCACATCAGATTGTTCAAGTCCTTCAAATAGGGGAACTTCCCGAAGGGCAAGAAGAGGAAGAGGAAGTAGCCTGTCAGTGAGCTATGTATCTCTTTGGGGACAACATTCTACATAGGAAGAGACCAAATGGGGTGAAATTGAAGTGCATTTGCCGGGAAGTTGGACATAAGTTGTTGGCGGAGATACATGAAGGGGTGTGCGGTTGCCACATCAGGTACCGCGCTCTTGTCGGCAAGGCATTCCGAAAAGGATTCTATTGGCAGACAACCCTTCAAGACATAGTGGTTGTGGTAATAAGATGTGAACCATGTCAGTTCCACGCCAAGAAGATACATCAACCGACTCAAGACCTCCAAACAATACCTCTCTCCTCGCCCTTCTCAGTCTGGGGGCTCGACATAGTCGGCCCCTCCCCCCGTGCTACTGGGGCTTCGAGTTCTTGTACGTCGCAATCGACAAGTTCATGAAGTGGCCAGAAATTGAGCCAGTGAGGAAGGTAACAACACAGTCAGTCAAGTTCTTCAAGGGAATAGTTTGCCGTTTTTGTCTACCCAACAGGATCACCAATGACAACGGCACGCAGTTCACGGGTCACACCTTCATGCAATATTGCGTGACCATTGGAAGCAAGATTTGTTTTGCCTCTTTCGCTCACCCAAGAAGAAACGACCATGTGGAGAGAGCCAATATTGAAGTGCTGTGTGGGCTTAAGACAAGAATCTTTGACAAGCTACACAAGTGTGGGAGGCACTAGATCGATGAGTTGCCGGCAGTCCTTTGGTCACTAAGGACGACACCAAATCGAGCTACCGGCAAGACACCCTTCTCCTTAGTCTATGGTACACAAGCGGTGATCTCCACAGAACTCATATATGGGTCACCTCGAGTGCAAGTTTTTGACAAAGTTGAGCAAGAGCAGTTGCGGCAAGATGACACAATGCTCCTCGAGGATTATCATCTTCGGGTTGCTGTTCATGCCGCAGCCTACCAGCAAGCTATGCGCCGCTATCATAGCCGCAAGGTTCATGCCCGAAGTGTTGGTGAAGGCGACCTTGTTCTTCATTGGATCCAGTCCGCAAAGGGAAGCAACAAGTTGACGCCAAGGTGGGAAGGCCCTTACCCAGTGGTACGAGTCACCAGGCCTGGCCCAGTCCACATGGAGACCTAAGATGGCACTCCGTTGCAAAATTCATGGAATATTGAACATCTTCGCAAGTTCTATCCATAAGGCACGCTTGTCGGGCATCCTGGCAAGCGCCTTTTGTACGAGTCTGTCGGCAAGGCATGTAAACCTTTGTACAAAGCCCGACAAAGACCCTGTGCATAGTCTGTAAAGCTAAGTGTTCTGCAACTTTTTATCAAAGTACATATTTACTTATGTATATTGTATGAAATATTGTGTTCATTGATGACTTATGAGAAATTATTATTGAACAATCAAGTTCCTAGCCTCCTTTTTTCTCTTCTTTCTTTTTCTCAAAAGACATAAGGGGCCCTCGCATGCAAGTTTCCCGGGGGGGGGAGTAATGGTATGGACACACAAATGACATTCAAGTTATCATTTTTCGACAAGAAGTACAACAAAAAAAAGCTAAGTTGAAAAACTCTAAGTTCTTTGTTGTAGTTGCCGTTTTCCTTGAACGACTTTAGCATTTGTATGGAAAAACATGCACGCGAAGGACCCTTGTCGGAATCTATCGCGCTCTTAGGTTGTATCGAGTCTGCTCAGCAACCTATGGAGCTGTGCTGAGACCGCCAAGGTGACCTTGCCGGGAGCGTCACTTCCGATAGGCTGCTAAGGACCTATTCCTAAAGGCGCTCACGGCAAGAGTGAGCGCACTGGCACATTTATGGCAAGCATAGGGATCGAAAGCATACAAGTGTGAAATCAAATAGAGGGAACGATAGCCATTCATTCAAGCACACAAAACATATTAGATCCAAAAGAAAGGTATGACGCTAACTTAAGATAATTGTATTATGTACAAGCGTGGCACTAGCGACAAGGATGACACGGGAAGGAGTTAATTCTTGAGGCGGCCTTCCGTCTTGGTGATGGAGCAAACCTTCTCGGCGATTGGGGCGACAAGCGCTTCGGTTGCGTTGGTGTTGGCGCTTTTCGGCAGCTTTGCGAAGGCTCTCGAAAGGTCAATTCCAGGGTTGCGATGGAAGACCTTCACAAGCACTTTTTGGAGTACATTGCGGCAAAGCTCGCGAGATTCCTTGGTGAAGAGGATTGCCCGCTCAACCTGGTAATTCTCCAGCGCGCCAATGAGCCCCTCGAAGAAAATGGACAGCCTGACGCTTGCAACGTCCCTGTCATCGCTAGAGAATCCCCATTTCTCCATGCCCATGGCCACTAGTTGGTTGGAGATCCTGTCGGCAAGGTTAACAAGCTCATCCGTCCACAGCCCCATTTCTTCAGTTCGTTGATGGAGTGGGCGGCGGAAGCAAGTAGTTCTTTCTCCTTTTGGAGCTCCTCCCCCAAGATCTTCGCCATGCTTTTGGCGTTCTCAAGGTGCTCCTCCAGGTGCTCAACTTCAGCTTAAGGTTAGCATTGGAGTCAGCGGCAGTAAAAAGCTCTTTAGCCTTGTCGGAGACCTCCATCTGCAGCTCCCAAGAGAGTGAGCTGCCTTCTGTGCATCCTCCATCAGTGACAGAACTCCCTTGCTGTTGGTGGCAAGATCTGCCTCCAACTACTTCACTCTGCCCTCCAGTTCAACCTTGGTGGCCTCGGCTGTTTCGGTAGCCTTAACAGCCTCCTGGAGTTTGCCAGCGTGCTCTAGGTCCTAAGCCTCGATGGCATCCTTGTGCCTGTGCTCCAACTCTTGGATCTGCCGTGCAAACTATGTTTCGAGCTTTGCGGCAAGCGCTTCCTCACAAGCAGCAAGGTCCTCTTCGTCAGAGTTAAGCTCATCCTTGCACTTGATGAGCTCAGTGTCAGCAGCGGCAATCCTCTAGGTGGCCTTTTCCTGCATCGCCTTCGCCTCGGCCTTTCCAAAATAAACTCCTGGAGAGCTTCGTTGAGCTGGGTTTCAAGGTCGGTGAGGTCTTCACGACTATTGGTATACCAAGTATGTGCCTCGCCAAGTCGCCTCTGGAAATCGGCCTCTGCTTCGGCAATGAGGGCCTCTCGGCGGTCCAGCTTATCCGCACGACTGCTGTAATGGGCCTGTAGCTGTTTGAAGCTATTGTTGATAGACAAAAGAATATTATGCTCCTTGGCTCATCTTTGCTGCCGCGCAGATCAACAATGACTGCGCCTCCAGCAGTGGCGATTGCGTCGTCAAGGACTTCCTCCCCAGTGAAGGCTTCAAAGACTGTCTTGCTAGGGACGCTGATGAACTACATTTCACCAACTTTGAGATATATCCTGGGCGGAGGCGCTTCAGATGTCGAGGGGGTGGAGTCAACGGTGATGGCACACCTGCCGACTGCTCCTGACTCGATGAGCATGCCCTCGTTTGGTGCTCCTAGGGCAGAAGTGTCCATAGTGTCCATGGCTTCCTTCGGGACCACCTCTTCAGCGATCTCCCTATTGGTCTATGTTGTGGCCTCCCTCACAGACTCTTCATCAGCCGTAATATGGCTGGCCTCATTGGTCGCCTCCTTGGCGATCTCCGCAACATTGATGTCAACATCCATCTCATCAGTTGGGGCCAGATCTACAAGAATGGGGAAGGAAGAGAAGAAAATCAAACTTTAAATGAAGTTCAAGAAGACAAAAAAGAAGAAGAAGATACAAGGGAAGAAAAGTGCTCAGCGGTAAGAATCTCGCTTGTGGTGACTTGTTGAGAAGGGACTTACCCTTCTCCAACAACTTCAGGTTCCATTGCATGGCTGCCGGCAGCTTCGCCTGCCGGCACGTCCTCAATGTGGACGGTCTCATCGGTGGAGGCCCTTGGCGGAGAGCCTCCCTCTGAAGCGGAGGTTATCAGAGTCGTCTCAGGAAGAGTTGCCTCTGGGCGCTCCTCCTCTTGGGGCTGCACCCCCGTCTGCAGAGGAATGGAGGAAGCGATGGCGTCCGTGCCAGCGCTTGCCAACGGGTACTGAACATTACTTCCCCGCTGGGGGCTGCGCCAGGGGCTATCGACGACGACGTCCACCTTCGGCACTATGTTGTGGTCGCCTTCATCGCAGTCGCATGTTTTTCCCTCTTGGCCGCCCGATGCGCCAGCGTCTCTTCTTCCTTGCAGAGTCGACAAAATTAGAAAAAATAAAGCTAACAAAAATTCAAGATTTACCGGAGATAGGCAAAGATGCTCACTCCTTCTCGTCCTCTGAGCTGCTGACAGACTATAGGTCCCAGACGGCCCCTTGGCCGGCAACAGGAGCAGGCGACGGAGTTGGAGTCTGAACACGCTTTCCTGTTGGAGCTGCGATAGACAGCAGGGATTCTGTCGTCTCGACAGTAGGAGCGGCCGGACGTTCCAGGAGGCGTGCCGCGTTTGCCGCAATGGAGGCTGTAGCCGAGCCCTCCGCAGGTGGGCGACTTTGGTAGACGAGTCTTCCTTGGCTTCTTCGTCAACCTGTGATGGTGGGTGGACCGGCTCTCTGATGGTCTCCCTCCGAAGAATGTGTGACCTCTTCTTTGGAGCGACGGGAGCTGGGGGCTTTTCAACCTCCTCCTCGATGGTGTCATCGCCCCGTCCTTCGACAGGCTTTTCTGAAAGATTTTTTGCCGTCGCGATCTCGCCTTTATCCTCTTACTCCTTGATAGCACCTTCCTCATCTTCAGGCGTAGTAGGCCCAAAGCCACTGGCAGCCTTCGCCAATCTGGCCTCCGCGGTCCTGGCGGCGATCTAAATGAGCTCGGTGTCGGTGGTCTCGCGGATGAGCTGGCTCTCCTCCCGGATGTCCCTCTCCATCCAGGTGTCAAACCAATCCCTCACCACCTCCTGTGCCGGCACCTGCCAAGTAGGGTCCACCCCCTGCGTGTTGCACGCCAGCATCATCACCAAGATTGAATCCTTGGCGGAGTTGTTGTAGAGAGGGATTATGCTTGTGGGCAGCTTGAACGTGTCGTCAACTCGGAAGAGCTGGTGGCAAAGACAAGTGTGGTGCATCACCGTCAGATTGGAGCCCAGTTTGGTTTGCAGCCGCATGACGTCTGCACCATTGTTGAACTCCCAAGCAAAGTGTTGCTGATCTTGCAAGGGGGCGATGCGGCGAGAGAGGAAGTCCGAGCCCATCATCTCAATGGTGAGGCCGGCAGCTTTTAAGCGAATGATCTGGTTCATGGCGATTGTGAGCTTCTTATCATTCTCGTCAAGATAGATCCAATTCTTACCATGGCCTGGCATCCTCTCCTGGGGTCTGCAGAAGTCCGGGAACTCCTTCTCATTCATCCAGCACCACGCCCCGTGCCATTGACGTGGCTTGAGACTGCGTCAGTATTTCCCCAAAGAGGAAGGGATGATGCAGCATAGCGACGGTAAGTATTTCCCTCAGTTATGAAACCAAGGTTATCGAACCAGTAGGAGGACCACCACCACCCAATAAGCAGCACCTGCACACAAATAACAAATACTTGCAACCTGACGCGAAAGAGGGGTTGTCAATCTCTCTACGGTAAAAAGATAGATTAGGTAATGATAGATAGGAGAGATAGATCTCTCAAGAACACAAAATAAGAAGAGCAAATAAAAAGTGCAGCAATATGTTTTTGGGTTTTTGGTTTTGTAGATCTGAAAACAAAGAGGCAAAAAGATAGATCGGAAAGCAATATGTTGGAAAAGTAGACCCGGGGGGCATAGGTTTCACTAGTGGCTTCTCTCATGAGTATAGCACACGGTGGGTGAACAAATTACTGTTGGGCAATTGATAGAAGATCAAATAATCATGACGATATCCAAGGCGATGATCATTATATAGGCATCACGTCCAACAAAAGTAGACCGACTCCTGCCTGCATCTACCACTATTACTCCACACATCGACCGCTATGCAGCATGCATCTAGTGTATTAAGTTCATGGAAAAATGGAGTAATGCAATAAGAACGATGACATGATGTAGACAAGATCTATTCATGTAGGAATAGACCCCATCTTGTTATCCTTAATGGCAACGATACATGCGTGCCTTGCTGCCTTTTTTGTCACTGGGAAAGGACACCGCAAGATCGAACCCATAAAAAATCGATCTAGTTACATGGCAAAAAAAATCGATCTAGTTGGCCTAACTAAACCAAAGATTCGAAGAAGAAATATGAGGCTATAAGTAATCATGCATATAAGAGATAAAAGAAGACTCAAATAATATTAATCGATAGAAACTGATCATGAACTCAAAATTCATCGGATCCCAACAAACACACTGCAAACGTTTACATCAAATAGATCTCCAAGAGACCATTGTATTGAGAATCATAAGAGAGAGAGAGGAAGCCATCTAGCTACTACCTACGGACCCGTAGGTCTATGGTGGACTACTCACACATCATCGAAGAGGCACCTATGAAGAAGATGAACCCCTCCGTGAAGGTGTTTAGATTAGATCTCGAGGTTCTGGAACTTGCGGCAGCTGGAATTGTGTTTCGTCGACCCCCCCCCTAGGGTTTTTGGAATTTTGGGAATTTATTGGCATCAGAGGCGGTGGAGAGGGTCCCCGTGGAGGGCACAACCCATCAGGGCGCGCCGGGGGCCCCTGGCGCGCCTTGGTGGGTTGTCGTCTCCACGGCCTACCTCTCTGGCACTTCTTTGGCCCACTGGGTGTCTTATGGTCCAAAACAAATCTCCAAAAAGGTTCGTCGCGATTGGACTCCGTTTGGTATTGATATTCTGTGAAGTAAAAAACAAGCAAAAACAGCAACTGGCACTTTGGCACTATGTCAATAGGTTAGTCCCAAAAAATGATATAAAGTTGTTATAAAATGATTGTAAAACATCCAAGAATGATAATATAACTGGATGGAACAAGCAAAAATTATAGATACGTTGGAGACGTATCAGCATCCCCAAGCTTAATTCCTACTCATCCTCGAGTAGGTAAATGATAAAAATTGAATTTTTGATGTGGAATGCTGCCTAACATGTTCATCATATTGTTTTCTTTTGTATAACATGGACATTTGGACTTATAGATGATTCAAAGCAATAGCCTAGTTGTAACGTAATGACATCAATACTAAAGCATGCCAACAAGCAACCATGTCTTTCAAAATTTCAACACTAAAGAAAGTTATCCCTAGCCCATCATGATCAATCATTGATCCATTCATGAAACACACTCAAAGATTAGCTATACCCAATGCTGAAGTACGATCATAGTGCCCCCTAGTTGGTGCTTTATAAGAGAAGATGGAGACTCAAAATAAAAAATAAAAATTGCATAAAGTAAATAGATAGGCCCTTCGCAGAGGGAAGTAGGGATTTGTAGAGGTGCCAGATGTCACAGCCCTAGCTTAGCCTCTGCTTGTCATTGCATATTCATGCATGCATTTTAATTTTACAAATGAATTTGAATTGGGGAAGAGTCAAGCCTCAGAAATAATTTTGGAAAACAAGCAAGATAAAAATTGCTTCAAATCAGTGCAAGGAAATGTTCCTAATATTCTGTGAAAATATTGGAAAGAGTTAAAATGCAAACCAATATTTTTGAAATCACATAAACATTTTACTTTGGGCATTTGAGTTAATCCAATAATGTTTTGACTTGGATATGTATTTATTATATACTAAGTTTATATCCAATAATTCTGGAAATTGTTGTGTGGCACTGGATAAATCCATATAGCTCACATGCCAATTCCCAAGATTTATCAAAGTGGTTTGATATTTTTCCAAACCAGAACAAATGACAGAAAAATTATAAAACATAAAGAAATAGGAAAGCGAAGGAACCTTACCTAGCTTACCTGGCAGCCCAGCAGGCCCATCTGGCCCGTGCCAGTCATCCTCAAGCTCTGCCTATTGGCAGAGGCGAGGCAGGGCACGGCGCCCGCGGGTGCACGCCCGTCGCTCCACGCAGCTGCATGCCTGGCCACCGCAGGCCAGCGTGATGGCAGGGACAGAGCGCCCTCGCTGCCGTCTGGATCAGCCTGAGCTCCCCTACCTCGCCGCTCCTCGCTCTGTATCTCTTTCCCCCTCCTGACCGAAACCGCCATGGCCATGCCGCCCTAGAGCTCACAGCCACCGGCCCTTTTCCTACCAGACAGCGTGCTCCGGAGGACCGCCTGGACGCCGCACCTCGAACCACCGAAGGACGAGAGCTCGGAGAGCCGGAATCTTCGCCATCGTTCTCGTCTTCCATCTTGGACCCGCCGGCAACCGCCGTCAAATTCGTTGCCTCCGGGTCGTCATCGAGCACGCTGCGCGTCCCGAACACCTCGCCGTGAGCCCCCGATTCGTTCCCCTCCAATAATTTCCCCGAAAGCATGCTCTAGCCACCGTCGTCATGAGCACCGCCGCCGGTCATGATGTCGCCGCCGTTCTAGCAAGCACACGTCGCATCCGAGATCACAAACGAGCTCCTGGGATTCCAAGAAGCTGTAGAGCCCTCACCTCACGTCGCCGTGACCTGTAGCCGCGCCACCCTCGAGGCCGAGCTCCGGCTGCCTCCAAAGTCACCGCTGCCGTCAGCTCCGGCCACCCCGTGCCCAGCTGCCTGCCCTCCCGCCCGTGGCCTGTCGTGAGGACTCTGCCGTGTGGTTTGGTCGCCGGCGTTGAGCCTCGCCGGTGAGCCACTGGCCGGTGGGGCCACCTCGTCTGGTGATTAGGTTAAGGCTAATCACCAACTGGTTAACCCTTCGTGTCACCGACGTATGGGCCCAGCCTTGTTAATTTCTTTAGTTAGGTTAATTCTGAACCTATTAACTAAGTGAGTCAGTGACAGGTGGGGCCCCGCCACCAGGTTGGACCTGGACTGGAGCCTTTGACCAGATGACATCATGCTGATGTATAGCTGATGCAGTAAATGGATTTTCTGATATTAAAGTATTCAGGAAGTTACAGAAAATGTTATAAACTTTGAAAAATCATAGAAATTCAACTGTAACTCAGATGAAAATAATTTATATATGAAAAATGATCAGAAAAATCCAATGAATCTGTCTATGCCATGTTCATGCATGTTTGAGCAAGTTAACATCACCAACTAGGACATTTCATGATTATGACAAATTCGATAAATAGTTTAGAGTTGGAATTTGATGCCTATTTGAATTCCACTTCAATTAATATGTTTATCTATTGCACTAGGTCAATTCAATGCTTTAAGATGCCATATCATACATCATGTTTGTTGCATTGCATTGAATGTGTTCCTTCTTGTTTGCCGGTGGTTGTTCTTCCTTAGTAGACGTTGTCCCGACGTTGAGATCGTTGTCACCGATGAAGACTCATTGTTATCTTCAGAAGTGTCAGGCAAGCAAACCCCCTTGAGCATACTGATATAAACCCACTCTCTCGCTCCTGCTCTCTTTTACTGCATTAGGACAATAACGATTCAACTGTTACCTGTTCTCGGTAGTTGAACCCATTCCTTTGCTTGACCTGTCTTTGTCACAGTAAATAGTTGAAACCACTTAGCATGAGTAGCAACTGTTTGAGCCTTGATGTGCCTACTCATATATGCTTGCTTACTTACTGTGCCTGCTATGCTTAGAGTCGTGTCGTGTCGGGTCTGATCCATCTGGGCGATGAATCGGAATGGATGTGTTCATGTCCTACTGTGTGAGAGCTAAGTGTGTGAACACGATTTGGTAAAGGTAGCGATGAGAGGCCATGTACGAGTACATGGCGGATTGTCTCATTGGGACCGTCCTTAAGAACCTAGTTCTGTGTTTGTGATCCAAGACAGTTACTACCACACGGTGGGCCCTGAAATATGACCCCGCTAGACTTATTAATTGCCTAGATCTCTGTCCAGGAGTTGCAACTAGTTTCAGGTGTTTGTAGAAAAAGTGTTGGCGGCCGTGCATAGCGCTGCCCGACGGGGTGGGTTTTGATGCGGTATAGACACAGTGGCACGGTGTACCAAGTGGCACCCGAACGGTGGGCTTGGGAACCCTGCGCACATCGTTTGAGGCCGTAGCGGAAACTTCGGCCGGACTTCCGTGCGGGTTCAGTCTCAAATAGGCGATCAACCTGGACTAGGGTCTTGTGTGATTGATGGTCATGGCCGACTCCCTCGCTGGGCTTCCGCTTGAAGGTTGCCGAGGTGCCCTTTTTACGTGCACATGGCGATAAGTGGCGAGAGCATGTGTGAAGAAGTACTCCCCTGCAGGGTTATGAATCTGTTCGAATAGCCGCGTCCTCGGATATGGACTACTTGGAGAACTTATGTGGTTCATAGACAAGTGAAATGGATACATTAAAATGCGCAAGATAAGTGTGAGTGCTATGGATGGCCTTCCGTAGGAAGACGGGAGTGGATCCATAGTGGTGTATTGGTATGATGAATATGTGGACTCGTGTGCGCTATCCCACCTCAAAGAAAGTACTTGTAGTCGTAGTACAGGTTAGCCAAGGGTCAAAGCTGGCTTGCTGCAATAAATTCCACAACCCCCTTTGTTGACAATGATGCATATGTAGATAGTTCTGATGTAAGTCTTGCTGAGTACCTTTGTACTCACGTTTGCTTATCTATGTTTTTGCAGATGAGACCTCAGTATCATTAGTGATTCTTACGACGTGAAGTTCGATGTTGACTGGATTAGCTTGGGAATCCCAGACAGAGGTCTGGTTCCTTTGGTAGGGTCGTTGTAGCTTTTTAGGCTTCTCCAGCCACTTTTAGTAGATGTCTGTACCCAGACATGTCTTGCTTCTGCTTATTGATTGTATGACTTGAGTGTTGGGTCATGTGACCCCTGTTTGTAATATCACACTATGTTGGCTCTTATGAGTCATTAATGAATACTTGAGTCATAGAGTTATGTTGTGATGCCATGTTGTATCTACGCATATCGTGCATATTCCATGTATGTTTGAAATGCATTGATATGTGTGGGATTCGACACCTAGTTGTGTGCCTTTAGTAGTACTCTTTACGGGGAAATGCCTCTTTGTGCTTCCACCGAGCCTTGGTAGCTTGCTACTGCTCCGGATACATTGATTGATCGGCGTGTATCCTTCTTTGCTGCCGTGTCTGTCCCTTCGGGGAAATATCTCGCAGTGTAATGGAGTCCATGTAGCCTGCTATGACTCGTCTATGCGCAGTTGATGACATTTATGTCCCACGGCGTAATGGAGTCCCTATAGCTTGCTATGACTCGTCTACACACGCTGAGACCGACACCTGCATTGTTGGTTTACGTATGCCTGTCCCTGTACGGATGTGCCACTTGGGTTCTACGACTAGTCATGTCGACCCGGGTTCTTTGACGTGTGAATGCTAGCGACATGTTCATATCCGTGAGCCAAAAGACGCAAACGGTCCCGGCCAAGGTAAGGTGGCAGCCGTGGGTTACCGTGCGTGAGGCTGCAAAGTGGTGTGACATGTTACAGGCTGGATTCATATGGCTTAGGATCGGGGTCCTGACAGCATTGGTATCAGAGCTTGACTGCCTGTAGGATTACCAAGCCAAACTGGTCGATGTTGAGTCTAGAACTGCTTTAGTTATATAAGGGAATTGATTGTGGAAGGGAACGTAAGATTCTTTTTACTCCTTTCCTCGTGTCATTCTATTTCTGAGTCACCCTCTTCTCTATGCTATGGGGTTTAAGAATTAAGCTTCTCATCTACCTATCAGGATGACGAGTTACTATGCCGCAGACTTATAGGATAGTTGATGTCTTCCTGGATCGATGTTTCCATAAGAATTCAATGTTATGTTGTCAGTTTTCTTGTGCAGGTTACCTCATATTTCATACCCTTACAGCCGTTATGCTGTCCGAGTTATCCAAGGTTTCTAAATGATCTGATGCGTTTGTAAATCCTTTCCTCCAGAGTTATTGTCTTTTGGCCAGACAAAGCACACCAATTATCGTGTTGAGGTACTCCATTACCTTGACATATTGTTGAGGTGTTTAGGAAACCATGTTATTCAAGTGAACCACCCAACAGTCTAGTTGTGTCTTTTGTTTCCAGTGTGATAATTCTGGCCATCGTTATCGAAAGCATGCTGTGATGCTACTTAGTCAGTAGGTATTCTATTTCTGGGTTCTTGAACCCAAGCTTCATTCTACTCACTCCTGTTGATAGTATTTGCCTGTTCCTTTAGGATGATTAGTAACCTTGTTTTAGTCTTCAAGGTTCGTGGTCTATCATTCTTCCAATACCATGAACCAGTCATGGCAGAAGTTCCTCGTGAACTGAAGGTCACCACAAGAGTGCTCTTGATGAGTTCTCCATTCCAGAGTTGTGACCTTGCCAATCCTACCTTTCCGCATGGGTTATCCGGAAGAATTTTGTTGAACTCGTTCGACATGCTGACCTCTGCATCCACAACTCAGGTAAATTATGTGCTCTTGAGTTGCCCTTTTCAATTGATTTCTGACCTTCATCTATCAATGGATAGTCAAGAGTATGTCATGCATTTGTGTTATCGATGTCGACTATTCTTATGGTCTGCCAAGCCATTCTATTTCAGAATGACTAGGAGAAACAAACTCCGGTACCTCATCCATTTCTTGGATTGGGTCAAAGCAGTTGTATTCCACAGATCAAAATGCCAATCCAGCTTTTACTCTGTTCTACCTTGAAGTGTTACCCTCTTCATGTCAAGAATGTCATGAGAATTGCACAACATCTTATGGACTCTTGATGCAGTGGTACTTCTCGCCATCATTGTTCATTCCTTGGTCTCCGTGCTGGTTGCAGCCGGAACGCTGACAAGTGAATCGTGACGTGTGAAATCAATACTCCTAGCAACTTTGTTGCTTGGTAGTTAATGGACAATAATCTCATTCTTAGCGTATTGGTTATTGAATCACCATTCTAATATTGATCGTGCTACCTAGTACATCTTTCATGGTGCACTCTTTGATCAATGAGTTAGGATTGTATCAATCCCTCGCTCTTTTGATCATATCATCTTGCCCTGAAAAGCAAGATTGTTCTTGAGCTCAATAACATATCGGTGGTTCGTGATTTTCCGAATATGTTTTCGGAAGTATTACCAGGTTGTTTCTGACCGCTATGTTGAGTTCGTGATCAAATTGGTTTCCCTATAAACCACTCCTTCTCCAAGAATCTATGTTAGATACTCCTGAGCTAGTTGGTTAAGCTAAACAACAACTTGGAGAGTTGGTAAATGCTTCGCCTGACTTAGTTCATTCCAAGGAGATATCTTCTTTTGTGGTTGTGTGTGTTGAAGAAAGGCGATATCTTCATCGATTGATCCTTGTGATCAATTGTTGCATCTATCGTCATGCCCAATCTTTGATTTGAGTGTGGGCTATCATCAAATCTAAATCAGAACCAATGACTATCGTAATGTTATTTTACTCGTGGATGTATCCTCGAGCAGATACCATTATATCCTTGAGTCTGACCGATGCTATCACCTTGTTCACATAGTTATGGACTTCCATTTTCATGGAAACCTTGAGGTACTGTTGTTGAGCCCATCGACAACAATTTTTATACTCTCCATGGTTCATGATGAACATAAAGCTAGCATTGGAAATTTATAGGCAATATCTTCGTGTCCGGTACATGAAGTATATCTTAGGTGTAAGAAGTGACTTCCTCTTGGTTCACGTGCATTCGGTGCAAGTTGCCGCCATGAATTGAGAAAAGTTGTTTTGCCTCCTTCGGAATCATCTCAATTCAGTCACGCATGTGCGAAGTATGCTATGGTTTGATAGCTTTGCAACCTCCATTCCATATGTATCACCTAGCACACCAAGCCACTGATAGACTTGTTCAAGGAAAAGAAGTTAAGTGCTACTCCTGAAGGTACCAGACGGACTTGCACCCGGCTTTGTTATCCGTAATGATGGTTCCCGCCCAGAACTCAGTGGTGTTTTGTTGTAAGATCTCTATGTGGTCCCAATTGTGTTGGACAGTGAGTTCACATGTATCTTGCAATTCAGCTCATGTTTTGGAGTTGGCGTCCGTAGTTCATTTCCTTTGAATCTCGCAACGTCATATCATCGACTTGTGTTGCAAACCATCTCCTTCAGACATGCTGAGTCTGGAATATCCTGGCACCAACCATATCTGAATCTCAGGCAGATAAAATGGTTGGGACGATTCCCAAGAATTATAATATCGGTCTCTTTATAACCCGGTAAAATGATGTTGTGGCTAACGCACCTAGCCGGAAGACCTATTGTTATAATATCTTGTATCAGCAACTTAGCCACTTCCCCATAAGGATTTCATATGACTTATTTAGGAGTGATTCCTCATGGACCCTTGGAACCCCGAAGTCCGACCTATACCTGATGTGCTAGATATCAAGCATTATCTATAATCAAGTTATGCTAGTACATCAAGGAGAACATTAGAAGCGGAGTGCTAAATGTCTCTCGGTCGATCATCCAGATTTCGTTTCCTTTGCATAGCTAAGGTGAAATCTGAGAAAGTGTTGTCTTCCATTGCATCTGCATCCTCCATCGTTATTCATCATGGTAGTATGATGAGTCACCAAGATCTTGGCATAGATGTTGGTAAAACCTTGATGAATATGGAAATGCTCAAGTTCTTGAGAGCACGCTCAGACACTGGGTTATACCTTTGGTATCAATTGGAATGTGCCTTCCGTTGCCTAGTTGTTTTATAACTCTAGTTTCCTTTCTGTTCTGACTATGCCATTCTTTTGAATTCCTTCAAACGATCGTTTGTAAATTGCCTTATGCTGGTATGAAGAGTTTCAATGATCTCTATATCAAAAGTAATTCTTTTTGACACTTAAGGGATAATCCTACGAGTCACCTTCCCTAAGGTGCCCGTTATGGTATGAAGGGCAACTAACTTCTCGCTACTTTGAAACCCATGCTCCATCCTAGCTAAGCGTGGAATTGTTGCCTACCAATTGATATCTCCGTCATATGCCTCATTCCATCGATCTCGATGTGCTTGGTGTCTCAGCTCAAGAGACGTTCTTATGTTTCATTCCATGAGTTGATCATGAGTTGCTCGATCTTCGAGAAGATCGATTCTTGTAGAGTTCTCCTGTTCCCTTTGTCGTTGTGTTTAGATGAAGATCTCAAGAGAAAAATGTCAAGATCAACATGATGCAGTGAATCAACATCTTCGAGAAGGGAAATAGGATCATGAAGATTGTGTGAGTTTGTGTCCCCTATGCCCTCTTACCCTACGCCTGAATCTTGGGACGAGATTCTTGTTTAGTGGGGGTGAGTTGTCATAGCCCTAGCTTAGCCTCTGCTTGTCATGGCATATTCATGCATGCATTTTAATTTTTCAAATGAATTTGAATTGGGGAACTGTCAAGCCTCAGAAATAATTTTGCAAAACAAGCAAGATAAAAATTGCTTCAAATCAGTGCAAGGAAATGTTCCTAATATTCTGTGAAAATATTGGCAAGAGTTAAAATGCAAACCAATATTTTTGAAATCACATAAACATTTTACTTTGGGCATTTGAGTTAATCCAATAATCTTTTGACTTGGATATGTATTTATTATATACTAAGTTTATATCCAATAATTCTGGAAATTGTTGTGTGGCACAGGATAAATCCATATAGCTCACATGCCAATTCCCAAGACTTATCAAAGTGGTTTGATATTTTTCCAAACTAGAACAAATGACAGAAAAATTATAAAACAGAAAGAAATAGGAAAGGGAAGGAACCTTACCTAGCTTACCTGGCAGTCCAGCCGGCCCATCTGGCCCGTGCCAGTCATCCTCAACCTCTGCCTATTGGCAGAGGCAAGGCAGGGCACGGCGCCCGCGCATGCACGCCTGTCGCTCCACGCAGCTGCCTGCATGGCCACCGCAGGCCAGCGCGACGGCAGAGACAAAGCCCCCTCGCTGCCGTCTGGATCAGCCTCAGCTCCCCTACCTCGCCCCTCCTCGCTCTATCTCTCTTTCCCCCTCCTGACCGAAACCGCCATGGCCATGCCGCCCTAGAGCTCGCAGCCACCGGCACTTTTCCGACCAGACACCGTGCTCCGGTGGACCGCCAGGACGCCGCACCTCGAACCACCGAAGGACGAGAGCTCGGAGGGCCGGAATCTTCTCCATCGTCTTCGTCTTCCATCTCAGACCCGCCGGCAACCGCCATCAAATTCGTCGCCTCTGGGTCGTCATCGAGTACGTTGAGCGTCCCGAACACCTCGCCGTGAGCCCCCGATTCGTTCCCATCCCCTAATTTCCCCGAAAGCGTGCTCTAGCCACCATCGTCGTGAGCACCGAGAACCCCTCGCCGCCGGCCATGACGTCGCCGTCGTTCTAGCTAGCACACGTCGCGTCCGAGATCACAAACGAGCTCCTGGGGATTCCTGGAAGATGTAGAGCCCTGACCTCTCGTCGTCGTGACCTGTAGCCGCGCCACCCTCGAGGCCGAGCTCCGGCCGCCGCCAAAGTCGCCGCTGCCGTCAGCTCCGGCCACCCCACGCCCAGCTGCCTGCCCTTTCGGATGCAGGCGAGCTCGGGCAACGCCCTAGTAGACTCGGCCCTCGCGCCCGTGGCCTGCCGTGAGGACTCCGCCGTGCGGTTTGGTCGTCGGCGTTGAGCCTCGCCGGTGAGCCACTGGCCGGTGGGGCCACGTCGTCAGGTGATTAGCTCAAGGCTAATCACCAGCTGGTTAACCCTTCATGTCACTGATGTATGGGCCCGGCCCTGTTAATTTCTTTAGTTAGGTTAATTCTGAACCTATTAACTAAGTGAGTCTGTGACAGGTGGGGCGCAGCCACCAGGTTTGACCTAGACTGGAGCCTTTGACCGGATGACGTCATGCTGATTTATAGCTGACGTAGTAAATCGATTTTCTGATATTAAAGTATTCAGAAATTACAGAAAATGTTATAAGCTTTGAAACATCATAGAAATTCAACCGTAACTCAAATGAAAATAATTTATATATGAAATATGATTAGAAAAATCCAATGAATCTGTCTATGCCATGTTCATGCATGTTTGAGCAAGTTAACATCACCAACTAGGACATTTCATGATTATGACAAATTCGATAAATAGTTTAGAGTTGGAATTTGATGCCTATTTGAAGTCCACTTCAATTAATATGTTTATCTATTGCACTAGGTCAATTCAATGCTTTAAGATGCCATATCATACATCATGTTTGTTGCATTGCATTGAATGTGTTCCTTCTTGTTTGCCGGTGGTTGTTCTTCCTAAGTAGACGTTGTCCCGACGTTGAGATCGTTGCTACCGATGAAGACTCATTGTTATCTTCAGAAGTGTCAGGCAAGCAAACCCCCTTGAGCATACTGATATAAACCCACTCTCTCGCTCCTGCTCTCTTTTACTGCATTAGGACAATAACGATTCAACTGTTACCTGTTCTCGGTAGTTGAACCCATTCCTTTGCATGACCTGTCTTTGTCACAGTAAATAGTTGAAACCACTTAGCATGAGTAGCAGCTGTTTGAGCCTTGATGTGCCTACTCATCCATGCTTGCTTACTTACTGTGCCTGCTATGCTTAGAGTCGTGTCGTGTCGGGTCTGATCAATCTGGGCGATGAATCGGAATGGATGTGTTCATGTCCTACTGTGTGAGAGCTAAGTGTGTGAACACGATTTGGTAAAGCTAGCGATGAGAGGCCATGTAGGAGTACATGGCGGATTGTCTCATTGGGACCGTCCTTAAGAACTGAGTTCTGTGTTTGTGATCCAGGACAGTTACTACCACACATTGGGCCCTGAAATATGACCCTGCTCGACTTATTAATTTCCTAGATCTCTGTCCAGGAGTTGCAACTAGTTTCTGGTGTTTGTAGGAAAAGTGTTGGCGGCCGTGCATAGCGCTGCCTGACGGGGTGGGGCTTTGATGCGGTATAGACACAATGGCACGGTGTACCAAGTGGCACCCGAACGGTGGGCTTGGGAACCCTGCGCACATCGTTTGAGGCCGTAGCGGAAACTTCGGCCGGACTTCCGTGCGGGTTCAGTCTCAAATAGGCGATAAACCTAGACTAGGGTCTTGTGTGATTGACGGTCGTGGCCGACTCCCTCGCTGGGCTTCCGCTTGAAGGTTGCCGAGGTGCCCTTTTTACGTGCACATGGCGATAAGTCGTGAGAGCATTTGTGAAGAAGTACAACCCTGCAGGGTTATGAATCTGTTCGAATAGCCACGTCCTCGGATATGGACTACTTGGAGAACTTATGTGGTTCATAGACAAGTGAAATGGATACATTAAAATGCGCAAGATAAGTGTGAGTGCTATGGATGGCCTTCCGTAGGAAGACGGGAGTGGATCCATAGTGGTGTATTGGTATGGTGAATATGTGGACTCGTGTGCGCTATCCCACCTCAAAGAAAGTACTTGTAGTCGTAGTACAGGTTAGCCAAGGGTCAAAGCTGGCTTGCTGCAATAAATTCCACAACCCCCTTTGTTGACAATGATGCATATGTAGATAGTTCTGATGTAAGTCTTGCTGAGTACCTTTGTACTCACGTTTGCTTATCTATGTTTTTGCAGATGAGACCTCAGTATCATTAGTGATTCTTACGACGTGAAGTTCGATGTTGACCGGATTAGCTTGGGAATCCCAGACAGAGGTCTGGTTCCTTTGGTAGGGTCGTTGTAGCTTTTTAGGCTCCTCTAGCCACTTTTAGTATATGTCTGTACCCAGAAATGTCTTGCTTCCGCTTGTTGATTGTATGACTTGAGTGTTGGGTCATGTGACCCCTGTTTGTAATATCACACTATGTTGGCTCTTATGAGTCATTAATGAATACTTGAGTCATAGAGTTATGTTGTGATGCCATGTTGTATCTACGCATATCGTGCATATTGCGTGTATGTTTGAAATGCATTGATATGTGTGGGATTCGACACCTAGTTGTGTGCCTTTAGTAGTACTCTTTACGGGGAAATGCCTCTTTGTTCTTGTACCGAGCCTTAGTAGCTTGCTACTGCTCCAGACACATTGATGGATCGGCGTGTATCCTTCTTTGCTGCCGTGTTTGTCCCTTCGGGGAAATGTCTCGCAGTGTAATGGAGTCCATGTAGCCTGCTATGACTCGTCTATGCGCAGTTGATGACATTTATGTCCCACGGCGTAATGGAGTCCCTTTAGCTTGCTATGACTCGTCTACACACGCTGAGACCGACACCTGCATTGTTGGTTTACGTATGCCTGTCCCTGTACGGATGTGCCACTTGGGTTCTATGACTAGTCATGTCGACCCGGGTTCTTTGACGTGTGAATGCTAGCGACATGTTCATATCCGTGAGCCAAAAGGCGCAAACGGTCCCGGCCAAGGTAAGGTGGTAGCCGTGGGTTACCGTGTGTGAGGCCGCAAAGTGGTGTGACATGTTACAGGCTGGATTCATATGGCTTAGGATCGGGGTCCTGACACCAGAGCTTAAGATTTTAAATTGAGAGAGAAAAAATTTGGGTGGCATGCTTTTCCTGTCAACGAAAACGACAAAGTAGCTCACAATACTTTCCATGCTAGATATATCATAGGCGGTTCCCAAACAGAAAATAAAGTTTATTCCTTTTTCCACCAAACTTTCACTTTCCATGGCGGGTCGTATCCACGGTTTCCTTCCATACCAACACTTTCCAAGGAATTTATTATTTGACAACATTAAGTAAATATTTTTTTCTTTTTAATTTCGGGAATGGGCATCCCTATTACCGCCGAACTCTCGTGCAATGACAAGTGAATAAACACTCATCTTGAGAATAACACATCTAGCATGGAAAAATATTGGACACTCCCCACCATCTCATGGGCGGTACGAGCACACAAAAGAGAAAATTTATTTTGAAAATTTAGAGATGGCGCATACAAATTTGCTTGGAATGGCATGGAAATACCGCATATAGGTAGGTATGGTGGACTCATAAGGCAAAACTTGGTTTAAGGAGTTTGGATGCACAAGTAGTATTTCTACTTAGTACAAATGGAGGCTAGCAAATAGATTGAGAAGCAACCAAACCAAGAAACGAAAATTCACATAAGTGAGCATTGAGAATAACTAACACCGAATAATGCACCACAAGTAGGATGTAATCTCATTGCATAACTATTGATTTTCGTACTTGCATAGGGAATCACAAACCTTAACACCAATATTCCTACTCAAGCATAATTACTCACTAACATGACTCACATATTACTATCATCATGTTTCAAAACTATTACAAGGAATCAAGTTTAATTTGCCCAATGATCTTCATGAAAGTTTTTATTATATCCTCCTTGGATATCTATCACTTTGGGACTAGTTTCATATATTGCCATTGCTTTTTTGACAAGCTCAAACAAATCTAAGTGAAGCCCATGAGCATAAAGATTTCATCTCTCAAAAAGGTATAAGTGAAGCATGAGGGGATTTCTTAAAAATTTACTAACTCTCAAATTAATCTAAGTGAAGCATGAGAGTATTTCTACAAAAATTTCTAAGCACACCGTGCTCAAAAAGATATAAGTGAAGCACTAGAGCAATTATATGGCTCAAAAAGTTTAAGTGAAGCATAGAGAGCGATTCTAAAAAATCATAGCATAATTTTAGCTCTCCCAAATAGGTGTGTACAGCAAGGAAACAAATGAAAAACTAACAAGCAAAGAAAGCAAAGATACAAGACGCTCCAAGAAAAACTCATGATATGTGACGAATAAAAATATAGCTCCAAGTAAAATACCGATGGTCGTTAGAAGAAAGAGGGGAGGCCACTCGGGGGCATCCCCAAGCTTAGTTGCTTGTTACTCTTTGAATATATCTTGGGGGTGAGGTAGCATCCCCAAGCTTAGGCTCTTATCACTCCTTATTCCTTCATCCGTCGTGATCTCACCCAAAACTTGAAAACTTCAATCACACAAAACTCAATAAAATCTTCATGAGATCCGTTAGTATAATAAAGCAAATCACTACTTTAGGTGCAGTTGCAAACCCATTCATATTTTATTGTTGCATTATACCTACTATATTTTAACTTTACCATGGCTCATACCCTTCAATATAACCCATAGATTCATCAAAACAAGCACACAATGCAACGAAAACAGAATCTGTCTTAAACAGAACAGTATGTAGTAATCTGTACTCTAACCATACTTCTGTAACTCTAACAATTCTGAAAAGTTAGGACAACGTAAATAATTTGTATAGCAACACTGTGTTAAAATTTCAGCTCAAGATCACGTTCCAGCAAAAAATGAAAATTCAAATACTGGACGCAAAGTTTCTGTTTCAGATTCAGCATTGCTTCTACTCATCTTATCAATCATCCTAAAGGCTCTACTTGGCACAAACACTAAATAAACCATAAAAACACAATCGTAACAGAGGCATAATTGGGTCAACACTCAAAAACATAAAGTAAAAAAAAAGGGCAGCCCGGTGCATGTAGCTCCCGCTTGTGCAGGGTCCGGGGAAGGGTCCGACCACTTTGGGTCTATTGTACGCAGCCTTTCCCTACATTTCTGTAAAAGGCTGTTTCCAGGACTTGAACCCGTGACCTCATGGTCACAAGGCAGCAGCTTTTACCACTGCGCCATAAATTTATTCATTGGGTTGCCTCCCAACAAGCGCTATCGTTTTACGCCCCTAGCTAGGCATAATGCATAGATTCAAGTATTGTCATCTTTGGTTTTGGCCACTTTTGTGAGGGCCTTCTCGAATCCGGGGGGTCTTTATGCTTCCCCAAATTTTCAGGAGAAGAAACCATCTTGAGGTCCAAAATATCCAAATGCTTATTGCAAAGGGTAATCAAAGTATTCAAGCGATTGAGGTTCCCACTAATATGTTTGAGGGGTTCGTGATATTTTTGTAACTCGACCAAGTGCTTATGCAAGTCACCCAATTTGTCAAGAATTTGAACCCCCTCTTGTGTAAAAGCAAGCCCCTTTTTGGATGGAGGAACCCCCAAAATCCCTTCCAAAACTTTGTAAGCGGTGTTTGCATCAAGCTTAATAAAATTCGCTTCAGAGGCAAAATCCAAAAGTTCTCTATGATGCAAAGCCAATCCAATGTAAAAATTTCTAAGAATTTTTTTTGCTTCTCCTTTTAGATTGAAGATACGATAGGATTCCATTATCCTATACCAGGCATCTTTCAAATTTTCCCCTTGTTTTTGTTTGATGTATAGCACTTCAAAATCTGGTGACAACGGGGGAGTAGTGGTGCTAGCCATAAGAACAAGGCAAGAAATCTGGCGAGAAAAAGGCAAACGAAAAAGAGGGGGAATAAAACGGCAAATTGGTGAAGTGGGGGAGAGGAAAAAGAGAGGCAAATGGCAAATAATGTAGTTGCAAGGAGATGAGATTTGTGATTAGGAACCAGGTAGATGATGATGGAGTCTCCTTGGCGCCTGAGATAGGCACGTAGAAGAGACCGCTTCCTCCCCGGCAACGGCGCTAGAAATTCCTTTGACGTCGCTTGAGACTGCGTCAGTATTTCCCTAAAGAGGAAGGGATGATGCATCACATGGACGGTAAGTATTTCCCTCAGTTATGAAACCAAGGTTATCGAACCAGTAGGAGGATCACCACCAGCCAATAAGCATCACCTGCAGACAAATAACAATTACTTGCAACCCGACGCGAAAGAGAGGTTGTCAATCTCTCTACGGTAAAAATATAGATTAGGTAATGATAGATAAGAGAGATAGATCCCTCAAGAACACAAAATAAGAAGAGCAAATAAAAAGTGCAGCAATATGTTTTTGGGTTTTTGGTTTTGTAGATCTGAAAACAAAGAGGCAAAAAGATAGATCGGAAAGCAATATGTTGGAAAAGTAGACCCGGGGGTCGTAGGTTTCACTAGTGGCTTCTCTCATGAGTATAGCACACGGTGGGTGAACAAATTACTGTTGGGCAATTGATAGAAGATCAAATAATCATGGCGATATCCAAGGCGATGATCATTATATAGGCATCACGTCCAAGAAAAGTAGACCGACTCATGCCTGCATCTACCACTATTACTTCACACATCGACCGCTATCCAGCATGCATCTAGTGTATTAAGTTCATGGAAAAACGGAGTAATGCAATAAGAACGATGACATGATGTAGACAAGATCTATTCATGTAAGAAGAGACCCCATCTTGTTATCCTTAATGGTAATGATACATGCGTGCCTTGCTGCCCCTTCTGTCACTGGGAAAGGACACCGCAAGATCAAACCCATCACAAAGCACCTCTTCCCATGGCAAGAAAAATCGATCTAGTTGGCCTAACTAAACCAAAGATTCGAAGAAGAAATACGAGGCTATAAGTAATCATGCATATAAGAGATCAAAGAAGACTCAAATAATATCCATGCATAGAAACTGGTCATGAACTCAAAATTCATTGTATCCCAACAGACACACCGCAAAAGTTTACATCAAATAGATCTCCAAGAGACCATTGTATTGAGAGAGGAAGCCATCTAGCTACTGCCTACGGACCCGTAGGTCTATGGTGGACTACTCACGCATCATCGGAGAGGCACCTGTGAAGAAGATGAACCCCTCCGTGATGGTGTTTAGATTGGTCTCGAGGTTCTGGAACTTGCGGCGGCTGGAATTGTGTTTCGTCGACTCCCCTAGGGTTTTTTGAATATTTGGGAATTTATAGGCATCAGAGGCGGTGGAGAGGGGCCCCGTGGAGGGCACAACCCATCAGGGCGCGCTAGGGGCCCCCTGGCGCACCCCGGTGGGTTGTGGTCTCCACGGCCCACCTCTCTGGCACTTCTTTGGCCCACTGGGTGTCTTCTGGTCCAAAAAAAATCTCCAAAAAGTTTCGTCGCGATCGGACTCCGTTTGGTATTGATATTCTGCGAAGTAAAAACAAGGAAAAACAGCAACTGGCACTTTGGCATTATGTCAATAGTTTAGTCCCAAAAAATGATATAAAGTTGTTATAAAATGATTGGAAAACATCCAAGAATGATAATATAATAGCATGGAACAAGCAAAAATTATAGATACGTTGGAGACGTATCAACCACTCATTCCACTTTAGGTGCAGCAGGCCCGGAGGGTACACCTCCTTGGTGTTGGTCCTGGGGATCCAGGTGATGCTGCCGGAGAGCATCTCATTCTATGTATAGGTAGAAGATGTGACGGAACAGGGCGACGTTGGGAACCACGCCGATGATTTTTTCACATAGATGGGCGAAAACCGACAAAGTGGTGACGGCATTCGGAGTAAAATCCTGGAGCTTAAAGCCATACGTCAGCATCATCTCGGTGAAGAAAGCAGAAAAAGGTGGGACTAACCCGCAATAGAAGTATGCCAAGAAGAACGGATACTTCTCTGGGCCGGGCTCGATGTCACAGGAGAGCACGACTGGACGGTGTGCGCCTTTGTGACCTTCCTGTACATATAGGTGTACCGCGTGACGAAGTCGTTGGTGGTCAGCACAGACGGCGCGAAGACGACGCAAGATCTCCACGCCAGCGCGGCTGCCTCCTTCCTTGCTTCCGCCTTGGGGTTGACAGATTTCTTGGCCTTCTTATCTACCGCTGGGGTGACGGGTTGCTTGCCCTTTTTCGGTGCCATAGCGAGCTCGGAAGGATGGGGGTGAAAGCGTGGAAAAAGTGTGGCATGGTGGTGGTACTCTGATCTGTGAGATGATGAATACATTAGCGGTGGTAAGAGGGGAATGGTGAACGGCAGATGAGAAACGTCCCCTGAAGATGCCATTTTATGGAGAAGGCGCGGGGGCTGGCTCTCTCCGTCCGACATGGATGCACTTTTTCAGGCGCATTACCCCAAGCGTCGTTTCACTCTACCTCACCTATGTTCCGCATTTAATGCGCGTTGTGGGTGGGTAGTAAAAATCATCATTACCTGCAGTTACTCCCCGCCACGTGTGCTTGTGCATTGTTTTGGGCCTAGCCCAACAGCGCTACTAACGCGTGTGTGGCCCAGGCCCGGGGCTCCTGTCGGTGTACTAAAGAACGGGTCCTTTAGCACCCTGACTTGTACACATGCACCTGCAGCCCTCCACCGGCAAGGCTTGCCGGAGGACAACTGCGCTCAAGATACAAGCAACAGAAGACCAAGTTGCCGGCAAGCCACCTTTTCGGCAAGGAATACCCGGCAAGCTCCATGCCGATAGGATCCCACTACGTGGCCACTTCTCCACCTCATCGACCAGCTAGTCGCTTGTCAAGGAGGTGTCGAGCAGGCAGGTAGTTAGGTGGAGCCTGTCGGGGCATGTGTCAGCTCCAGCCAAGTAATGAACCTTTATTGACACCCGTCCTGATGGTGTGGCAAAGGAATAAGAGGTAGTTGGGCGAACGACACACAAGGAGATGCGATCCTTGCGGGAATATGGTTGTCGGTGTACTAAAGAACGAGTCCTTTAGTACCCTGACTTGTGCAGACACGGCAGCAGCCTCTGGCCCGGCAAGCTTTGCTGGGAGGACACCACGCTCAAGACAACTCCTAGAGAAGACTTGGAGCACCGGCAAGCCACCTTGCTGGCAAGTAATGACCCGGCAGCTCTGTGCCTGCAAGACCACACTATCCAACCACCGCTCCACCTCATCAGGTAGATTGTCGCCATCAATGCGGTGTCTTCATTGTTGTGACATCCAAGAACCCCGCTGTTGTGACATCCAAGGATGCACCAACGGTATCCAAGGACAACGCCACGACGTCGGCGACAACAGTTGTGGCCGTGAGGCACCCGCGGCGTCCCTCGCAAGACAACCGCGACAGGCACCCGAGGAACGGCGACGATCCCGGGTGCCGTGCCGACAAGACCCCTGTGCATCGCTCTCGAGGTGTGCAAGGCCAAGAAAATCGCCAATCCTTTGGTGGAAACGACCATCGCGCGAGGAAACGGGATTGTGCTCCTTCTGCTTCTATCATCAGAAGTAAGAGCACCACCCACGCTTCCGGACGTGTCATGCCGAAGACCACGGAGGAAGCATTGGCGCAGGCCCAGTTGTTGCTGGACTTCCCACCTACGTCGGAGAAGATGGAGGACTGGAGGACCACCATCCAGAGTTTGCTGAGATTCGCCAACCACGACAAGCCGCAAGCGATGGGGCCCTCGCAAAAACGCAACGCGGTGCCAACGAGGCGTACTGTTGTGCGCAATGCTGCTGGAGCACCCACGGTGCAGTCACCCCCTCAATAGCAGCAGCAACAAACCCGCCGGACCGAGGCCCAAGATGAAGTGTATTTCGCATCGTCGGACCCGTGGCATAGTCAAGATGAAAGCGAAGTTATGAAGGACAAGCGTAAGGAGGACACCCACACCATAACCGAGCGGCGGTGGGAAGCACGATGTCAGTCAAATGACCGTGCTGGACCCGATGTTGACGAGTTTGAGCCCTGGGTGCTCGGTAGTCTACCTTACGGGATGGGTTGCCTCACATTTTCCCGTGATCTACGGCAATGATGTTGGCCCTCCTCCAGGACATTCAATCTTGATTTGTCGGATAAGTACGATGGCAAGATCAGCCGGTCAGAGTTCCTCGGCATATTGTCGGGCGTACGACGATCAACGGGACCTACGGGGCCCCTTTGCGGTTCGACTGTGGGGATTCTCGGGCACAAAGAGCATCACCGATTCATGCATACTCAAAGGTTTTGACAGGTTCGGTCCGCTCGAGAGCGTAAAACCCTACGTCCTGTGTTTGGTGGATTATATGAGTTCACAGTACAGGAGCGCTACAACCTGGCAAGGAATGCTCAAGGAGTGCGGCTACATGGGCAAATGAACAAAGTGTCGACCTTTTAAAAGGTAGCCATGGGCCTCCTTTCATAGGCTAAGGGGATACCACAGTGGCTAAAATGGTCATTATATGGGTAAATACTATATACTATAGCTGCCAAAACTACTGGCAAGAGCTATAGTGAGAAATACCTAACTCTGATGGACTAGGACAAGCGCATTGAATATGCCATGAGGTGTCACGCTGGCGATGTCTCCCGGCAAGGTTGGCCTCTCCTTCTGTGCCATTCGCCCAGCTACCTCTTATTCCTTTGCCACACTGTGGGACGGGTGTCATTAAAGCTGCTGTAAATTCACCGAGCTGCCACGCGCCTCGACCAGATCTACCTAATCGCCTGCCCGCTCGACACCTAGCTGATGTAGACAGTCAGCCTGGCGACGTGGAGCGATGGCTTGGCGGGTGGAGACCTTGGCGGGAGCGCTCGCAGTCAGGTATTCTCCACCGGCAAGGGGGCTTGCCAGTTGCTTTGGCCCTTGCTTGATGCTGCTTGGAGGTTGGCGTTTGCCCAACAAGGTCTTACCGGTCCGGAGGCCACAATCGTCTGTGTACAAGTCCGGGTACTAAGGGCCACGTTCTTTAGTACCCCGACAGGAGCCTTCGGGCCTGGGCCACACTCAAGTCCATGACACCGTTGGGCCATGGATAAAAACAGTGCCTTGACACCCGCGGCCGCATTTCCCTGCGGTTATGTTGATGATTTTTATTGCCTTTCCCAAGATGTGCATTGAACGCGGGTCGTGGGAGTGGTGAAAGTGAGACGATGTTCGATGGGACATGCCTAAAAAGTCGCGCCGCGTTGGACTGGTAGAGGTTCCTCCTGCGACGCGTGTTCTCACACGAGGCGCGGTATTGGTGGATAGGGGCGGTCGCCCAAGCAGCACTCTTGGCAGCGAACGGTCGCCTCGGACAGGGAACAACTAGCCCTCGTGTCTTCCCTATGGAGAGAGAAAATCCGGTGGGCGTTTGTAACACCCTGAGTTTTGCCTCATGTGTCTTAGTAAACATAGCTCAAAAATTAGGACCAATTAAAACTTTTTGTGTGCTTGTGATGTTTGACTTGATTGCTGATTGTTTGATTGCTTGCTTGTGCACTATATTCATAAAACTTCTTCCTACCCTCAAGAACTCTTTTCCTTGATCCAAACTCTTGTACAATGATCATACCATGTGTATAGGACCTAAAACTATTTTTTATCAAATATTATTTTGCAATTTAGGTTTTCAAAAAACCCTGAATTGAGGTTTGTACTACAAGTCCTCAAATTAGGGTGGATATTTTTCCCCACATACTTTATTTGGATCCTATCATATATAAGACTTCCCAAAACCACCAAATATTATTTTTAAAGATTATTTTTATATTTTATTTAAAGGCTTTTTCTTAAGGCCAGAAATGGTCTTTTATAGGGAAAAATTATTTTTATACTTTCAAAATATTTGAGAAAATTTAGGGACACTCAGTGGACATATATTGTCCATATATAAGAGTTTCAACACATTGTCATGTTCAAAATATTGGACAAAACCCTCCAAAACCATTTCTACTAAAATCAAGCATTTGAAATATTTCGATAAGAAATATTCTCAAATAAATCCAAGAAAATTCCAGCAAGTCAAGCATACCATATGTGATGATCTTGCAAAGTTTCATCTAAATCCCAATTGATTTGATTCACCAAAATATTCCAAAACCATTCCTGTCCAGAATCAAATTTGAACAACTTTACATAGTGAAGTTTATCCTAATGATCTCAAACTTTGTGGGAATGTTCTAACCCTCTAATGATGCATCCAAACCAAGTGGTGCATCAAGGAGAGCAGATCCACTTGTCCAAATCCCCCCGAACCCATTTCTGCTGATTTCAAGAATTTGGTAATGTTGCATTGCCAAGTTTCCCCATTGGGCCCCAAACTTTTTGTGCATGTTATAATCCCTAAATTATGCCACCACATCAAGTGGTGCATCAAGAAAATTAGTTTAGCCTAACTGGATCTACAGAAAGCTGATTCTGTTGATTTCTAGGGCTCATAAAGTTTGCATTATCAACTTTGCTCAATTGAGCTCAAACCTTGTTACCCATCTCATTTTTACCCACCATTTGATCCTATTAAATATCATGGCAAGTAGACTCCATCTAATAGCCCAAACATAGCACAAACACCTTCTGGTCATTTCCAAAAGTTATTGTTTTCACCACTTTTACTATTCCTCTTGCTCTCAAATTTTTACCACAGTCACTCACCGACCACTTCTACCTCCAGTAAGAATCCTACACCTTCAGCTAAATTATTAGTGGGGTAAAACCTCACATTTCTTCTCTGGACCGCAGGGTTACCAGCTCTTTTTACCTCTCCCCCTTCTCACCTCTACTTCCCCTAGCCCCCTAGCCTCTAGAGATCTTCAGAAACCCCAAATGCCAGACAAGCTTGGCCGCGCCCAAAGTGCCCAATACATGCCCTGGCATGCAAAGCTCGCGCCCATCCCGAGGCTCCGACTACCTAGGGCGCCGGGGAAGATGTCCCCCGTGACTATCTTGGCGTCCAAAACAAGCTTGTCGGTCGGGCCCCTCCTCCCTCGCCCTCCTCTGGCCCTGGCAGAGCTCGCCCGAGCCTCGTCCGTGAGCTCTGTCCACGGTGGACCTCGACCCACCATATATAGTGTCCCGAAGCCACTCACCCACGGATATAACCCCCCTCTCTCTTGTGAACCTCCCGGACAAGCCCGCTTGCTCTCCTCGGACCTCCATCGTTGTCCATGGCCGAAGCCGTCGGCAGCCTCTCCTCGAAATCCAACCACGTCGAGTTCCCCCTCGTCCCTGCCCACTCTGGTGTTCCCTTCTCGCCGTCGCAAGCCCCTCCCCTTGTCTTTGTTCCTTCTCGGAGTGTCGTCCGCCCGAGGCCAGTGGGGGGCAACGGCATCCTCCGTGGCCCTCTGTGCCGGTGCCGCTGTGGCCCTCCCCTGCGAGAACGCAGCACCAGGACCGATGCGACGCGGCCTCGCAAGCTCGCCGGCGTGCGCAGCAGCTCCAAAGGTGGCAGGTGCCGCCGGGGGCAAGCGTCGATGCCGGTCGGCTCCCCCTCCGCTGCTCCCTCTATGTTCGAGCGGGAGGAGGAAGGAAGACCTTCCAGGTGGGCCCTATGTGTCAGCGAGCCAGGCACCGGGCCCAACCAGTTAAGTGGGCACGGCTCCCCCCCGTCTGGGTTTTTCTACGGTGGAAGCGCCCTGCGCAAAGACGCCTTCGACGTCACCGCGGCGTCCCGCGTGGCCAGGCTGATGGGCCGGCCCGTCTTCTTATCCTGCGCCATGTGCGCTAAATAGCGCACGGGTATAAACCTTTTCCATTTTGTTTTATTTGTTTCTTTAGAACTTGTAAAATCCATATTAAATTCATTTTAGCTCCAAACTTGATGATTCAAATTTCTATATTCTCCTTATAATGCCGCCTATTATGTGGTGCAACTTCCATATTTTTTCACCGCAAGTTTTTGTACTATTCAAGTTCAAATTCAAATTTGAACTATAGGAACCCGTCTTTGCAAAATCCCTAGGGCATCCAAATCAACTCCAAATGGAGTGAATCAAATTCCTAGGTGTATCTAAATTCATGCTCTAATTGATGAGAATTTTTTCTTGCACACCCTCTGCAATCTATATTATTGAGCTGTTTCTTCATATAGGGACCACTTGATAAATCTCTAGAATATTCATACTAACTCGAAATCCAATGAAACCACTTCCTAAGATCTTCTAAAATAATTCCCTATTTGTTGGGTCCATCCACTCATTTTTTTTACAAAAATATTTTCTGTGAACTTCTATTAGGGTCACCATTTCCTTCCTTCCCATCCTATCGGCCTTTCCAAAGATCCCTATTGATGCAACTCAAGTAGATCCTCCTTAGGTATTCATCTTGGGACCCGGGGTGTCCAAGATAAATAAAACTCCTATTTATAGAGCACTTTTATTTTTTTGCTTGATGTGTTGCTTATTGCGGTTGTTTCCGGCGATAGTTGACGAAGTAGAACGAAGTGCTCGGAGTTGGTTGAGAAGCGTATGAAGACTCGAAGACTTTGCTGAGCCAGGCAAGCAGCCCTTTGACCATGTTAAGAAACCATTTTCATGTATGTCATATAGCACTTTATTTCGTTGTATTGATCATGATGATGTGGTGACCACTTCGGTGGGATGCCAACGACACTTTTACCGTTGATACTTGCATCGTGCATGACCCTACCTCCTTATGAGGGTTGTGCGGGTGGGAGTAGATAGGATGCTTAGTAGATGCTACGCAAATGGGATGGGAATATGCATGGTGATGGAAACAAAAGTTTTTTCAAAGTCTTTTCGAAAACCCTGTCGGGTGCCACTAATGCCCGAGGGAGATGTTGTTGAGCTTGGTAACCACTTGATAAAGAAATGGTGTTCCGGAGCAAGTGAGTGTGTGTGGTTTTCAAAAACGGATTGGTGTAAGTTGCGACCGTTATTCCAACCTTACATGTACAACCACTCTACCCCTATATGAGAAGGGGCCTTGTTGATTACTTTGGTCGATGCTAGCAGAGGGCCCGCAATACTAGTGGAGGGAGTGACGTGGTCACTCTCGATACGGGGTCGTGCCTGGTAGGGCGACCATGCGCTGTCTTCACAGGCACCGGGCACACTGTTGGTCCCTTCATGGATGGTACGATATGGAGCGAGGCTCGTATGATGTACATCATGAGGGCTGTGTACCAATCGAGTGGACTCTTTGTTTAGTGCCGTCAAGGGAAATGCATTGTTCGGATGCTTACCTCGGGTATGTAATATACCGCGAGTCGTGGATGACACGGAAGTTCCCCGAGTCTTGTGGGTAAAGTGTGCAACCTCTGTAGAGTGTAAAACTATTCGAATAGTTGTGCCCATGGTCAAGGACTGTTGGATGACCGCTCTTGTGCTACGTCCAGTGTTTTCACAAACTAGTGTGTGTGTTGGTGACAAAGATGATACTTGAGTTAAGTCGGATGACTTGACATGATGACTGAACATGAGATGTTCAACCCCTGCTTATGATGATATTTGTAACTTGTTCATATGGATATCCACCAACTGTTGATGCATGCTTACATAAGTTATTTGATCATATCACTGCACTCAAAATTAGCTTTCCGCAAAACTTACCTACTTAGTGCTATATCATGCATTGTTATACCTTGCTCCAAAACATGGGTTGCTTGCGAGTACATTCAAAGTACTCATTGGCTTGCCACTGGTTATTTTATTGGCCAGGCATGAAAGAACAGGATATGATGAAGAGTACCTTGGTGAAGATCATGCGAGCTAGGATGCTTCCCAGTCAAAATGCCTGTAGGGTTAAGGAAGATGGCATGGGTTCACGCTATCGTTGAAGATTTCCGCTGCAAGCATATGAAGACTAGGCCTTAAAGGCCATATTTGAGTAAAACTCTTGTTATTCAGTTTCTGTGTGTTCAGTGAGCATTGATCTCTGGGATCACTGTGCACGTACATTCGGTGACCACGACTTATGAGTCGGGGTCCCCACAGAGCTGGTATCAGAGTCATCCTGACTGTAGGAAGCCCTTAGTTAGCATGGACGTTAGTTAGGACAAAACTATTTTTCTAGACCCTTCAAAAACACCTACAAAACCTGTATATTTCTGACCTCTCCTAAATTTTCAAAGGAAGTGAAGGTTTTTGCCTTAGCACTCCTACCCTTATTCTCTTGACTCTCCTCATCTGGTTTTTCAAAACTATACAACGGCCGTTAGTATCCTTATGTCCCTAACCACTAGATTCCTTGAAATCCTCATGGGTAGCCCGGAAGGAAGCCACCTTGCCAGACATTCACACAAGTTTGACAACACCACGACAAGACGATACCAACAGAAGATAGCTTCCCGATGAATGAGGATATCAAGACTCAGAAGATGGTGACACCCTCAACACTGCCCCGGGATGATGCCACCTTGGCCTTCGATGACCAGGGCACAAGACACGCAATGTCATGATAGGCATCGCTAATAGAGCAACCCTGTCCTTTTCATTGTTGTGTCGGCAACCGCACGTGGATGAGAACCTCACCATTTGGTCCGCCTCACTATAGTGAGCAGGAAAACGGTTCTCATCATCCCCCATTCTTGGTGTCGATATTATCGTCAACATAACCGGCAGGTTATAACTCTACCATGCCTTGGTAATATGATTGCATAAAGCATTGCCCACTTGGAACTCTCGACACCTTGAAGGACAAGAAGGCATTGCCACGATTACGAAGACAACAGAAGACCTGTCAATGATGGCCATGAGGAACCACCTTCGTCATCAACTCACCAGACGCGAAATTGTCAAGGACTCTTCAGGAACAACCCGAACCGTTTCAACGAACAACAACCAGAGACATAGCGACACCTGAAGAAGACCCAGAAGACTGAGCGGACTCCTCTCCAAGACACGAAGCAAGCACGACTACTGAGTCCGAGAACCCCTAGGGTAGGATGAGTCGTGTATTCCCCATGCGAAGTCGAGTCCGTGCGATGGTTCGAATGGAACCATGATGTGTGTTGCTTGATTTATCTGTTGGTGTTTTGATATGAGTCGCACTTTGCCCTAGGCAACAGGTATGCGACTATATCACCTACCTTATCCTACTGGTTGTGCTTGGGCCTCTCGACACTTGTTTGATTGCACTTGCACTATACCACACCCTTAGGCACTCCCCTCTATGCTACTTTCCCCTCTCGCCTTTCTCGTCAACTGAAGACCAGCAAGAAAAGACGCATCAAGGGTCC
The DNA here is from genome assembly GCA_039707655.1 of Elymus sibiricus. NCBI lineage: Eukaryota > Viridiplantae > Streptophyta > Magnoliopsida > Poales > Poaceae > Elymus > Elymus sibiricus. The sequence continues at coordinate 244,609,943 of CM077667.1, read as the reverse complement.
ACCTCGACAAACGACTACTGTTGAAGACTTTTGAGGACAACCTATTCAACCAGACGCAACCCCGTAGAGTTATGCTCTTCCCCTCAAGATTGGGAAGCCCTCCCTAGCCCAACCTAGACCTCACAAGCTCCCCAGCTCAAACCTCTGATCACATGCTTAATATACGGATTCGCCAGAGTACCAGTTGAGCCTCAGTAAACTCTGCTTAGCACTGGGTTCATTATGAGACAAGTGATCATAGTGAACAACCACCTTTTATCCCTAAGACAGCACTTGAACTGATGATGCCATAGGGTAGATTGTTTTGAGGATGCATAATTAGTAGGCTAAAGATTTGACGAGGTTGTAATAGATATCGTGAGGAAGCAGTTGAGACCCTTTGGTGGATCATAAGACCCTTATATTGGTAAACGGAATTGATGGATCAAAGTTGATAGGGTAGCATCACTACTAGAAAAAGGGCTATAGCTAATATAGACATTAGTGGCGCACTATGTATGTGGTGCGCCACTGCTAAATAGCAGTGGCGCACCACACATGGGTGTGCCACTAATGTTTATATTACTAATGGCGCACCTGGTGTGTGGTGCGCCACTGCTAAGTTTCTCCTGGGCACACCCCCCTCCCCAGACTTACCCGTGGCGCACCGGCGTGTGGTGCGCCATTACTAGTTTTAACTAGTAATGGCTCACCTCACCCACGGTGCGCCACTACTAACATTTTTTTTTCAATTTTTTTTTCAAAACTAGTAATGGCGCACCACACACCAGGTGCGCCATTAGTAACCCTGGTTACTAGTGGCGCATTCTTAGGAGGTGCGCCATTGGTAACCTGAGAGCAGCTAGATATTTTTGACAGCCACCTACCACACTCACTTTCCCCACTTCATTCTCTCCACCTCTACCAAGCTTGGTCTCGACTGCCTCCTCCTCCTCACCTCATTTGCACCATAGATTCACCCAAATTAAGTGGTTAAATTTCCTTTTTTTATAGGTAAGTAAGGGGAAAGCTTTCTTTATATTCTAGATCTACTTTTTTCTCCCTCCAACGTACACACTTTTTATGGCCTAGATCTACACTTTTCTCATTGAGCTAGATCTACGTATGTTTGTGGTGTTGCATATGTTTGTGTTTGCAGGTACCGGTATTTGAAATGCGATAGTTGCCAATATTTTGCCAGAATGTTGATTCATTTCCGTTTCGGTGAGAATTTGGCACTATGCATTCTTTTTGGTCCTATTTTTAGGCAAAGTCATGCCAAATTTTTTTTTGGTTCTAAAATATCGTTTTGCTCTACCCCGCAGGCGACCATGGTCCGCACGATGACCGAAGGCATCATGAATAGGTTTTTGAGCTCCGCGAAGGCTGAGATGCTTCAAAAGAACGAGACGGAGATAAGATGTCCGTGTCGAAGATGCAAGCTGAAGAGCCTTATGGACCCGGATTCCAGACTGGTGCGGGACCACCTGCTCGTGCGTGGTTTCATGGATGGCTATCAGTGGCAAGGTGATGAAGATGATTATGAAGTCGTCCATGGTGGCCGGGCAAGAAATAAGGAAGGGCAGCAAGACAATAGCGGCGAGGGCGGGCGAGAAGACGAAGAATCTCCAGGACATGATCACGAAGTAGATGCAGGACACAGTCATCATGTAGAAGATGCCGGACATGATGATGATGAAGATCAAGACGAAGGGCATGATCATGAAGATGAAGATGCCGGAGCAGATGACGATGGACCATCGATGGGCTGGGTGCAGGACCCTCATATTCAAGAGCTGCTTCTCAAGCAGACGGGTAACGCAAGAGCTGCCGCCCGAGAGAAAGCCAAGCTGGATCAACTGGAGATAGACGCGGTTACTCCATTGTATGAAGGATGCAGGCCCGAGGATACCTGCCTGAAAGTAACGCTCATGGCTCTGGAGATGAAGGTAAAACACAAAATGACCGACGCATGCTTTGACGAGAACATGTCATTCTGGCACGAACGTCTTCCCAAGGGGAACAAGTGCCCGACCAGTTTCGAGGAGGCGAAGAAAATCGTGTGTCCTCTGGATTTACCGCACGTGAAATACCATGTGTGCATGAACGATTGCATCATTTATCGGGACGAGCACGCGGAGTCTACCATATGTCCGGTGTGCGGCGTCACTCGATACAAGAAGAGGAAGAAAGCTCCTCGAAAAGTGGTGTGGTACTTTCCGATCACTCCTCGTCTGCAGCGGTATTTTGCGGACCCTAAGCAAGCAGAGCTCCTGCGTTGGCACGCGGATAGGAAGGGGAAGAAGCGAGAAGATGACGGAAATGATCCGGAGATAAATAAAAAAGACAAGATGCTGAGTCACCCTAAGGATGCGAGCCAGTGGCAAGCGTTGAACTTCGAACACCTAGACTCAACGAAGCAGAAGTTCAGCGGGATGAAGTCTCACGACTGTCACGTGCTGATGACGCAGATACTTCCAGTTGCAATCCGTGGGATCATGGACGTGCACGTCCGTGAAACGCTATTTGGCCTATGCAACTTTTTCGACGTCATCTCTCGGAAGTCGGTTGGCGTGAGGCAACTCAGAAGGCTACAGGAAGAGATCGTGGTGATACTATGCGAGCTTGAGATGTACTTCCCGCCTGCATTCTTCGACGTTATGGTGCATCTGCTGGTCCATATCGTGGAGGATATCATCCAACTCGGGCTGACGTTCCTGCACAGCATGATGCCGTTCGAAAGGATGAATGGTGTCATCAAAGGATACGTTCGCAACAGGGCACGTCCAGATGGAAGCATAGCCAAGGGCTTTCTGACCGAAGAGTGCATCTCCTTCTGCACGAATTATCTAGGCATCGAGAACCCCATTGGTCTGCCCGTCAACAGGCACCTCGGCAGGCTCGCTGGATGGGGTCACCGCGAGGGTCGCCGCGAAATGCATGTCGACTTCAATTGTCGACTCGCCGACTTTGAAAGAGCAAACCTAGTCACGCTACAACACATAGACGTGGTCGATCCTTGGGTGGTAGAGCACAAAACCCAAGTGGACCAATGCTTCTTCATTACCGACCCGTCAAAGCCCAGTCGTGTTGTCGTGAGGACAGGCAAAAGGAACATCATCGGAATGGATGGAGTCGCCAATGAGCAAGACTTCGACAAGTACGGCGACCCGAAGATGGAAGATGACGACGACGATGAAGTACCATACACCACAAGAAGAAGCAGGACCACCCTACCTAAAGGACGTCCGTTCAAGAGAAGAATTCAAGGGGTTCCGGGGCTAAATTATTCAACCGCGAGAAAGAAGGGCAAGAAGATTGTGAAAAGATAGCTAAGATCGAATCACGACGTGTCGGCCACGTGTGTGTGTCAGTGGCAAGCTCAATCTTTGATGACTGTTATTTCATGTCACTTGATTTCAACCATGTCATCTAATTCTAAATCTTTGCACAATGGTCTTATCACTCCATTTGCATTTTCCTTTTCTTTTATCTCAAATCTTAAATTATTACATGCAACTAAAAATTCAAAAAGAAAAAAAAAAGTTAGTAATGGCGCACCAGGAGAAGGTGCGCCATTGCCAGCACGGTGTTTATGGCGCACCCCTAAATGGTGCGCCATTGATGTACCAATTTTTATGGCGCACCCCTAAAAGGTGCGCCATTGCTATCCTTGTTTATGGCGCACCTCGCAATAGTGCGCCATTGCTATCCTTGTTTATGGCGCACCCCGCCTAGTGCGCCATTGCTAACTCTTCCTCTCGATCTATACATAGGAAACGCACGCAAACACCTCATCCCCTCTCTGCTCGCTCACGCATCAGGAGGAGAGCCCCCGCATCAGCTAGGGTTGGCAGCCGCCGCAGCCCGCCACCGGCGCCCGCTCCGGCGACCCCGCCCCGCCCCGCCACGCCGAAGGACGGCGGCCCCCTCGCCATCCGACCCCGCTCCGTCGCCGGTCGCCGCTCGACCCCGCCCGGACGCCCCCTCCCGGCTGCGCCGCCAGACGACGCAACATCGCCGCCGCACGCCGCCCGACCCCGGCCCGCCTCGCCGCAGGACGGCGGCCACCTCGCCGCCTGACCTCGCTCCGTCGCCGCCCCGACCCCGCCCGTCCCCCGGACGGCCCCTCCTGGTCGCCGGTGAGCTCTCTGTCTCCTCTCTTTCCCTCTCTGTATCCTCTGTCGTATGTGAATGGATGGATGGATTGCTGGATAATTTTTTTGCTAGTGTGGATGGTTGGATGTTGGATAGATGGATGAGCGCTCTAGATGGATGGATGGATTGATGCATAAATACTGCTCACCTTATAGGTGTATGTATACTTCGCAACAAAGCTAGCTGGTATTTGCCTCAAATCTTATAGTTGCAACAAAACTGATTGATATGAAGATGCATATGAACTGTTGCTGGCAGATTATTCATGTTTATAGTTGCTGGCAGTTGCTATTTGAGCAGGGATTTGTGCCCGTTATCGCCGAAATGTTGATTCATTTCCGTTTCGGCGAAAAACGGGCACTTCTAGGTCCATGCTTTGGCCGAAGAGCCAGATTCGTTTGGGGGCGGGGGACACCACCCCACAGACAACACCGCCAGTCGTGCCGGCGCCAAGCCATGGCAAGACCGCCGCAACGCTACCGCCGTCAGCTGATCCGGACATGCATATGGCACAAGATCCGGACGACGACGACGATACATTTTCCAACGTCGATAAGTACATCAACGAACAAGGGTACGATGACGAATTCTTGGGGCCTCCTTCTCAAGAACCCAACCCTGCAAAAGACGATCGCGATCTAGCTGGTACCGCGGAGAAACCCAATTGCAACAGGCGTCGTCTGTTCAGTTCTCAGGAGACGCCTCCAGCTGCCGCCTTCACCGAGACTCAAACAGCCGAGGTGCGAAATATTATCAGCCCCAACACACTCAAGAAGGTGGTCACTGAGCAGAACTCAATCCCATTACAGCAGCAGAAGCCGAAGGGACGGAAAATAAAAACTAACAAGGGTGCGAGCCAGCCGGCACCGAGTACGATCCGTGCTCAGGACGGGCCACCAATACCTAAGGATATCATGAGGAGGTTGCATGTGGCGGGTAGGCCAATGCTACCGACTAATCTGCTCAATGCTGCAACCGGTGCTATGCGGAGTCTGCATGACGGTGTTCTTTGTATGGAGAAGCGGCGTCTCTCCGAGAATGATCTGGCATACCCGGTTTTCATGGCCAAGCTGCCAGAGGGCAAGGGCTTTGTCGATAGCCCCATCAGGCGTATGATCGTCCTGTGGTTTGATGACATCTTCGCTATGTTTAACCTTTATCCGCTGCACTACACCTTCATTCGGCTATTTTCGCTCAGTATGGAGATGCGGATCATTAGAGACAAGACCCCGGACATCGTGATAGTCGACCCCTTCTACATGCGTGCCAAGATCTTGGGCAGCGCTGGGGACCGGCAAGTCGCGAGTTCATACCTCGAAGGCGTCATTCTGGCGCACAAGGATAAGGATAACTTCCTCGTGCCTTACTTTTCCGAGTAAGTCATCCCCTCACCGCCCCGTAACATATGATTTCTTAGATTTCGATCGTTCTATTTTTTTTCTAACATTCCGTGTTTTGTGCAGTGACACACAGTGCACACTCATCTCCTTAAGCCCGAAATATTCCATGGCCACGTATTTCGACTCGGACCGTCAGTCGAACAAAGACTACACAAATATCAAGAAAGTTCTTGATGATGCTCTCCCCGGCTACGCCAAATCTGGAGGCACCTTCAGGAGGCCAATTTGTAGGTACGGCAAGCACGTGTTCACCCACGTAACGACGTTCCCCTGCGTCAAGCAGCCGCCGGGCAGTCAGAAGGATGCCTACTACGCCCTCCATCACATGCGGGCGTTCGTACGGGACCAGCATCAGCTTATGCTACCAAATAATCTCAAAGAATGGGCCGCACGCTTGTCGGCAATCCAGGACACCGACATCAGACAAGAATTCTTTCGCATCCAGTCGGAGTTTGCGGAAATCATCTATCAAGATGTCCTTCGTACCTCGGGGCAGTTCTACCTCAACTATCAACTGTCCAACAGTGAAATAGAAACAACGCTAAAAATGCAGGCTGACAACGACCGCACATTCATGACCATCACGAAAGACGGCGGCTTCATCCACGCTCCGGTCCCTAAGTCGAGTCGAAAGTATTGATGCTATGTAGTTCTGAAATATCGATTAGCTCATGTTGTAATTAAACTTTAATGAACTTGTATGTCTCTTTAGTTTGGACAGTCGTTCAACTTATATGTAATCGATGCTATTTATTAGTAGGACCATGAATCGTGCTATTAATGTGTTGCTTTTCTCTACCAATCCTTTTGTTGCATACTTATATATTGCTTATATATTATCTGTGAATTGCTACTAACGTTTTGTTTGTCTAGTGCATAGAGATGCCGTCGTATGTCGTGTACAAGGGTAAGGTTCCCGGAGTCTACGACGACTGGGAGGAGTGTCGGAGACAGGTTCACCGTTTCAGCGGTAACAGTTACAAAGGGTGCACCACTAGGGCGGAGGCGGAAGCTAGATACGCGCGCTATCTAGCGGGAGAGAGGAGGGAGCGGAGGAGGAACCGGATGAAGACCAGTTTCATCGCGATGATGCTCATCGTGACAGCAGCTCTCTTCTATGTGATGGTAGTTTAGATGATCAATATCGACTTTGTAATGTGACGACAAACTCGGCTAATATGATGAACTTTGCTAATGTCTCGAGACCTAAACTTGGCTAATGTTTGAACTTTGTTCGCTATTTCGAATTTGGAGACTAATATGATGAATTCTATTGTGTGATGTTTATATTCTGTGCTGTAACGTATTTTGTAACCTGTGCAAATACCAGAAAAGCAAAAAATAATAATTCCTAATATTCATAGTAGTGGCGCACCATATTGAGCATTAGTGGCGCACCAAGATAAATACCAGTGGCGCATTATCGGGCATAGTAATGGCGCACTTGGGGCATAGGTGAAGGCAAATATGGCCCCCAGTAGTGGCGTACCATATTGAGCATTAGTGGCACACCAAGGCTAAATACCAGTGGCGCATTATGGGGCATAGTAATGGCGCACTTGGGGGCATAGGTGAAGGTAAATATGGCCCCCTAGGAGGCATAGTAATGGCGCACTGTTGGACATAGTAATGGCGCACTATGTGGTGCGCCACTATTATCTGGGATATTAATGGCGCACCAGAGGTGCGCCATTACTATTTGTTACTAGTGGCGTGTTAATAGTGGCGCACCTATAGTGCGCCATTAATAGCAAAAACTGGTGCACCACTAACAGCTTTTTTTCTAGTAGTGCATAACTTGTTTCTCCCTTGAGTAACTTGGATTTAGTAGGACAAATACGATCACAAGCTGAAATTCTTGGTGGATTGATGACTTGACTTTGGCAAGTAATATTGATAGTGGATTGATGGTGATATGATAGTGACTGGAGTAACTAGTAGGGAATTCTTACTAGATGTAAACCTTGGATTTAAACTGGTGATTCTAATAGGTGCTCAGGATCAATCAAACTACATGGTTTGGAGTAATTTGTATTTAGTCTGCTGATCTTGATACCATGTTTCTCGGTGGAAGAAAAACCAGGAATATTGGATGGTTGTCAGAATTGATTCAAGGATGCATATGCACCTAACATCAGAGTTTACTAAGTAATCATGATGGGAATTGCTGGTTATACTGCGATGAGATAGTTCTTTCTGAAATTTGGGGATTTAGGAAATCTGGAGATATATGGAACGTCACCGGTATTGGATTTGTAGCAGTAATAGGTCATGTAATAGTGGTTGGTATTCGAGGATCGATTAACTGGATTCGTAGGAAGGAAACGAGATTTTTTGATTGGTATATTACGTGTTTCCTTAACATAGAGGTGCAACACCATAGGCCATGATATAATAGTTGAACAGTTGGATTTGTAGTGTCACAACCAAGTTAGCAGCTTGTATGCTTTCCCAAGGATTTTTACATAGGGATATATATGAGTTAGCTGTAGTATACATATGAGATTTTGGTTTAGTCCTCCTCTCAAAACCTTGAAGAAATGAGTAGCATGAGTGATGTGGGAGTTGACTTATATGAGATAATACCTTCGATGATATAGGGTGATTTTGTCTGGAGAAATAGGTAGGACTATTGGCATCTAAGAACTGTGTTCAAGGATAAAATGATAGACGTTCACTATCACCTTATGATCCTTGAAACCCCTAAGCTTTATCGAGCCACAAGATAGTCAGATCACGACCATAGTCTTTGGCTCTAAGTCGAAAGACTATAGCCAGTACTCCACCTTGACCACCACCCACCCTCTCCATAAGTAAGGTGGACACGAAGAACTAGATTACGATGGACCACAAACCCCTGGACAAGTGACCATCCGGAGCAAATGCCCGCTGCTCTCACATATTCCACGAGCAATGTGCTTGTGTGATACTTGGGGAAATATGTTGTTGTCCTCACGGATGACATACTTATCTACCCAATGAGAGGAAGGAACACCTTAGTCCTATTTGGATAAGCCCCAGAAACATCGATTGCCATGCCTCATAAGTATAAGGCTTTACCTTAAAGCAGTTGGACTCCTTGAAGCACCCTCCCTACAGAAGAAGGCATTCCTGCCCAAGCAAGATGAAGAACCACTGCGGTTGCGAAGCCACGACGACGAAGAAGAAGAAGCAAAATAAGTCAACCACCACTCCTTTGCCGACTACGTCGACTAGACTATATCAAGAAGCACCGACAATCAAGAAAAATGAAGACCTTGCACATCGAGAGAAATTATAGAGCCCCTTGTTATAAGTTGTCACCTATCAGTTCCTGACTAGTATAGAACTGAGAAGTTGATAACACCCCTCACTCCACCACTTTGACGGTGTACGATGAACATGACGTCCCTACTCTCTCCGGATACCTGGAACGGAGAGGAACGAGTGTCATGACCCCGTTACTAGCCCCTTTCTGGTCCAATCTAGGGCGTAAACCCTGACTCGATCATGGTAAACCACCTGTCAAAGGTAGTTCACCCTGCTTGCCAAGCCTCAGACCTTGGGGACTAGATGGCTGTTCTATACTTCTGGATAGTCAGCTTATTTGGAACCCCTCAGAAACCTTCCCAGATGGTATAGAACCCGTTTTGGCACCAAGTCTGTAAGCTTAGTCTTAGGGACGAGACTCAACCAAACCTTCCCACAAATGTCTATGGAGAGACCAGTAGACCAAGCACTCGAAGACCCGCCAGAAACATGCGTCCGAGCCGACAAATACAAATGGCCGAAGATGAATGAAGAATATACCTGGGCAACTTATTCAAACAGAAGTTCTCGATGAGAAGCCTACGATGACGCGCTTCAGCACTCTCAAGGATGAAGACCACCTACGACTGAAGATGTCCTGCTTTAAGGAAGATAAGCGCTTCCCCATCGACGAGAAGCTACGACAAAAACCTTGACCCCTTTTTATTCTAACGCGAGACATCTAGATGTCGCTAATCAGCGTGAGCAACCCCAGGACCAGCCCTCTGACACACTATTTTGCCACATATTCCAACTTTGGGATACACACGCAAACCAGGCCCTTGCAAGAATCTCGTTCACCCATAGATGAAGTCAAACAATGCACTTGGAGCTGTATCGTCAATCACCTCAAGCACCAATGGGGCAACCACACCAGAGCAAGAGCGACATGGGAACGTGAAGACTACCTCACTTCTGGATTTCTCGCATCCTTTTTACGCCTAGTCTAGGAATCTCGGGGACGAGATTCTTGTAAGGGGGGTAGGTCTGTCACACCCTGAGTTTTGCCTCTTCTGTCTTAGTAAATGTAGCTAAAAAATTAGGACCAATTAGAACTTTTTGTGTGATTGTGATGTTTGACTTGATTGCTGATTGCTGATTGTTTGATTGCTTGCTTGTGCTCTATATTCATAAAACTTCCTCCTACCCTCAACAACTCTTTTCCTTGATCTAAACTCTTGTACAATGATCATACCATGTGTATAGGACCTAAAACTATTTTTATCAAATATTATTTTGGCCAAAAAGTATTTATTCGATTTAGGTTTTCAAAAACCCCTGAATTGAGGTTTGTACTACACGTTCTCAAATTAGGGTGGATATTTTTCCCCATGTACTTGATTTGGATCCTATCATATATAAGACTTCCCAAAACCACCAAATATTATTTTTAAAGATTATTTTCAGATTTTATTAAAAGGCTTTTTCTTAAGGCCAGAAATGGTCTTTTATAGGGAAAAAATATTTTTAAACTTTCAAAATATTTGAGAAAATTTAGGGACACTCAGTGGACATATATTGTCCATATATAAGAGTTTCAACACATGGTCATGTTCAAAATGTTGGACAAAACCCTCCAAAACCCTTTCTACTTAAATCAATCATTTGAAATATTTCTATAAGAAACATTCTCAAATAAATCCAGGAAAATTCCAGCAAGTCAAGCATGACATATGTGATGATCTTGCAAAGTTTCATCTCAATCTTAATTGATTTGATTCACCAAAATATTCCAAAACCATTCCTGTCCAGAATCAAATTTGAACAACTTTACATAGTGAAGTTTATCCTAATGATCTCAAACTTTGTGGGAATGTTCTAACCCTCTAATGATGCATCCAAACCAAGTGGTGTATCAAGGAGAGCAGATCTACTTGTCCAAATCCCCCCAAACCCATTTCTGCTGATTTCAATAATTTGGTAATATTGGATTGCCAAGTTTCCCCATTGGGCCCCAAACTTTTTGTGCATGTTATAATCCCTAAATTATGCCACCACAACAAGTGGTGCATCAAGAAAATTAGTTTAGCCTAACTGGATCTACACAAAGCTGATTCTGTTGATTTCTAGGGCTCTCAAAGTTTGCATTATCAACTTTGCTCAATTGAGCTCAAACCTTGTTACCCATCTCATTTTTAACCACCATTTGATCCTGTTAAATATCATGGCAAGTAGACACCATCTACTAGCCCAAACACATCACAAACACATTCTGGTCATTTCCAAAAGTTACTGTTTTCACCACTTTTACTATTCCTCTTGCTCTCAAATTTTTACCACAGTCACTCACCTACCACTTCTACCTCCAGTGAAAATCCTGCACCTTCAGCTCAATTATTAGTGGGGTAAATCCTCACATTTCCTCTCTAGACAGCAGGGTTACCAGCTCTTTTTACCTCTCCCCCTTCTCACCTCTACTTCCCCTAGCCCATAGCCTCTAGAGCATCTTCAGAAACCCCAAATGCCAGTGGACAAACTTGGCCGCGCCCAAAGTGCCCAATACATGCCTTGGCATGCAGAGCTCGCGCTCTGGAGCGCGCTACAGTGCTCTGGTGCACTGTAGCCGCCCCCATCCCAAGGCTCCGACCACCTAGGACGCCAGAGAAGATGTCCCCCGTGACTATCTTGGCGTCCAAAACAAGCTTGTCAGTCGGGTCCCTCCTCCCTCGCCCTCCTCTAGACCCGGCAGAGCTTGCCCGAGCCTCGTCCGTGAGATCTGTCCACGGTGGACCTCGACCCGACTATATATAGTGTCCCGAAGCCACTCTCGCGCGGATATAGCCCCCCTCTGTCCTATGAACCTCCCGGACAAGCCCGCTTACTCTCCCCGAACCTACATCATCGTCCATGGCCGAAGCCGCCGACGGCCTCTCCTCGAAATCCAACCACACCAAGTTCCCCCTTGTCCCTGCCCACTCCGATGTTCCCTCCTCGCCGTCGCAAGCCCCTCCCCTTGTCTCTGTTCCTTCCCGGAGTGTCGTCCGCCCGAGGCCAACGGGGGCCGATGGCATCCTCTGCGGCCCTCTGTGCCGACGCCGCTGTGGCCCTCCTCTGTGGCAGCGCAACACCAGGACCGATGCGGCGCGGCCTCGCAAGCTCGCCGGCATGCGCATCAGCTCCAAAGGTGGCCGGTGCCGCCGGGGGCAAGCGCCGGTGCAGGTCGGCTCCCCCTCCCCTACTCCCTCTACGTTCGAGCGGGAGGAGGAAGGAAGACCTTCCAGGCGGGCCCTGTGTGTCAGGGAGCCAGGCACCGGGCCCAGCCGGTTAAGTGGACACGACTCCCGCCCGTCTGCGTTTTTCTGTGGTGCAAGGGCCCTGCGCAAAGATGCCTTTGACGTCACCGCAGCGTCACGCGCGTCCAAGCTGATGGGCCGGCCCGTCTGCTTATCCTGCACCATGTGCGCTAAATAGCGCACGGGTATAAACCTTTTCCATTTTGTTTTATTTGTTTCTGTAGAACTTGTAAAATCCATATTAAATTCATTTTAGCTCCAAACTTGATGATTCAAATTTCTATATTCTCCTTATAATGCCACCTATTATGTGGTGCAACTTCCATATTTTTTCACCGCAAGTTTTTGTACTATTCAAGTTCAAATTCAAATTTGAACTATAAGAACCCGTCTTTGCAAAATCCCTAGGGCATCCAAATCAACTCCAAATGGAGTGAATCAAATTACTAGGTGGATCTAAATTCATCCTCTAAGTGATGAGCATTTTTTCATGCACACCCTCTGCAATCTATATTATTGAGCTATTTCTTCATATAGGGACCACTTGATAAATCTCTAGAATATTCATACTAACTCCAAATCCAGTGAAACCACTTCCTAAGATCTTCTAAAATCATTCCCTATTTGTTGGGTTCATCCACTCATTTTTTTTACAAAAATATTTTCTGTGAACTTCTATTAGGGTCACCATTTCCTTCCTTCCCATCCTATCGGCCTTTCCAAAGATCCCTATTATGGCAACTCAAGTAGATCCTCCTTAGGTATTCTTCTTAAGACCAGGGGTGTCCAAGATAAATGAAACTCCTATTTATAGAGCACTTTTATTTTTCTGCTTGATGTGTTGCTTATTGCGGTTGTTTCCGGTGATAGTTGACGATGTAGAACGAAGTGCTCGGAGTTGGACGAGAAGCGTATGAAGACTCGAAGACTTTGCTGAGCCAGGCAAGCAGCCCTTTGACCATGTTAAGAAACCATTTTCATGCATGCCATATAGCACTTTATTTCGTTGTATCGATCATGATGATGTGGTGACCACTTCGGTGGGATGCCTCCGACACTTTTACCGTTGATACTTGCATCGTGCATGAACCTAGCTCCTTATGAGGGTTGTGCGGGTGGGAGTAGATAGGATGCTTAGTGGATGCTACACAAATGGGACGGGAATATGCATGGTGATGGAAACAAAAGTGTTTTCAAAGTTTTTTCTAAAACCCCGTCGGGTGCCACTAATGCCCGAGGGAGATGTTGTTGAGCTCGGTAATCACTTGATAAAGAAGTGGTGTACCGGAGCAAGTGAGTGTGTGTGGTTTTCAAAAACGGATTGGTGTAAGTTGCGACCGTTATTCCAACCTTACATGTACAACCACTCTACCCCTATATGGGAAGGGGCCTTGTTGATTACTTTGGTCGATGCTAGCAGAGGGCCCGCATTACTAGTGGCGGGAGTGACGTGGTCACTCTCGATACGGGGTCGTGCCTGGTAGGGCGACCATGCGCTGTCTTCACAGGCACCGGGCACACCGTTGGTCCCTTCATGGATGGTACGATCTGGAGCAAGGCTCGTATGGTGTACATCATGAGGGTTGTGTACCAATCGAGTGGACTCTTTGTTTAGTGTCGTCAAGGGAAAGGCATTGTTCGGGTGCTTACCTCGGGTATGTAATATACCGCGTGTCGTGGATGACACGGAAGTTCCCTGAGTCTTGTGGGTAAAGTGTGCAACCTCTACAGAGTGTATAACTATTCGAATAGCCGTGTCCACGGTCAAGGACAGTTGGATGACCGCTCTTGTGCTACGTCCAGTGTTTTCACAAACTAGTGTGTGTGTGTTGGTGACAAAGATGATACTTGAGTTAAGTCGGATGACTTGACATGATGACTGAACATGAGATGTTCAACCCCTGCTTATGATGATATCTATAATTTATTCATATGGATATCCACCAACTGTTGATGCATGCTTACATAAGTTATTTGATCATATCACTGCACTCAAAATTAGCTTTCCGCAAAACTTACCTTCTTAGTGTTATATCATGCATTGTTATACCTTGCTCCAAAACATGGGTTGCTTGCGAGTACATTCAAAGTACTCATTGGCTTGCCACTTGTTATTTTATTGGCCAATCATGAAAGAACAGGATATGATGAAGAGTACCTTGGTGAAGATCATGCGAGCTAGGACGCTTCCCAGTCAGAATGCCTGTAGGGTTAAGACAGATGGCATGGGTTCACGCTATCGTTGAAGATTTACGGTGCAAGTATATGAAGACTAGGCCTTAAAGGCCATATTTGAGTAAAACGATACGTAATGGATGTAAGACTCTTGTTATTCAGTTTCTGTGTGTTCAGTGAGCATTGATCTCTGGGATCACTGTGCACGTACATTCGGTGACCACGACTTATGAGTCGGGGTCCCCACAGCGTTGCTCACCTGCCTCTTGTCATTCCATGTCATTAAGCACCGTCGCCCTCCCCCTTCGTCTTCCTCCTTTACTGCAACCCGCATGATGCGTGTCACATGCGAGGCTTGGTGTTGGCCGAAAAGGGCGGTCACGGGCGTAGTGCATTTGCTAGTGCGTGTTTGCCCTGGGTCGTGAGGAGCCAGCCCCCCGTTGCCTCATCCCTATAAATACGGGGGTCGGGAAGGGCGTTGCTCGCTCACATATCCCCGCTCCAGCCTGCTAGTCAGCACCACCTTCTTCTTCCTTCCGCCACCTCCTCCAGTGCGCCATTCCCAGGATGGCGAGGGGTTGTGGCTGTGCTTGAGGGTACGCCGCCGCTGCGACGGTCGCTCCCTGGATCCCGATGTGCATCATCGTGACGTCGGTGGAGGTCGCCTCCAGCTCCCTTGGAAGGGCGGTGTCCGAGGGCCGCGGGAGGACGGGTCCCTCGAACCACGGTGGTCGTGGCGGTGTTCCCCTCCCTCCGCCCCGAGTAGGGACTCATACGGGGGAGGCGGCGCACGACTTCGTCGTGGTGTTGCCCCACTGCCCCCGAAGGTGGCTGTGTCTTCCCGACCCCTTTGCGAGGGCCATGGAAGGCAGCAGACCTTCGGGCATGTGGCTCCGCGCGGATGGCTCCTGCAACGGGCCTGTTTGGGTGGCGGTCGACCTCTCCACCGGAAGTGCCATGTTCTTGACGCGAGGGTGGAAGTCGTTCGCCCGCTCTCGCGGCCTGGGGTCAGGGCATCTCCTCCAGTTCAAGGTTGATGGGGCCGCCACTCTCTCCACGAAGTTCTGCGGGACTTCCGGCCTCTGCCTGGAGTGCTGTGCGAAGAGCTCGAGCGGGAACAACTTTAACTCCTGTAGCGACAGCGACGACGATGACAGCCCCCTTGGCATCAAGCACGAGGACTCTGACTAGGCGTGTGTAGTGCTTTAGCTAGGTCTTGGTGATGGGTCGACTTATGCGGGCACGAGGCTCCATCCACGGGACCTCATTTCCGGATCAATCGCCACATCATAGAGGTAGATCTCCTTTTGTGTTTAGATTGTACCCAATGTAACCCTGCAAGGACACAAAGAAAAACTGCTGGGTACTGTCGGGGCACGGATGCTCACGATCACCTATGGGACCAGAGGTCCCTTGTGGTTCGGCAAGGGGGGTCACATTGCGCGAAGAGCGGAGAGCATGAGATGGCGCAACGATCAGGGCTCAGGCATTTTACCCAGGTTCGGGCCGCTGCTAAGCGTAAAACCCTACTCCTGCTTTTTGGTGGATTGATTAGAGGAACACGAAGAACGCAGGGCGCCTAACCCCGGCAAGGACTGCTGTCGGGGAAAGAGCGGTTGTGCGAGTACAATCGTTCGGGGGATCGAGTTGCCAACCTTGAGCTAGGTTTTCTTGGGCCTCCTTTTATAGTGCAAGGGGTTACCATAATGGCAAAACAGACATTATCTACCAATTAGATAGCTAAGCAGAGCTATCATACCTAACTCTGGCATTTAGGACAAAATGCCATGATTACCTGCCTAGGTGCCGCTTGGGGGTGCATCTCCGGCAAGCTCTTACCACCGCTTGGCCGGTTGTTGCTTAAGATCTTGACACGCTGCAGGGCGGGTGTCAACCGGGCGTAACTTGCCTGCCAATGTGTCACCACGTGCTTAGCGAGAGCTGATTAGCTGCCTGAGGGCTCGACACCGCATCGATAAGTGACAGGCGTAGCGATGCGGTGGAGCGGTGGCTGGATGGCTCACGCCTGCCGGGGAGTGGCTTGCCGGGTCTTTAGGGAGGTGTGCACGTCTTGGTCCCCGGCAGGCATTGGGGACGTGCTTGGCGCGTCGCAGTCCAGGCTTGGGCTGCCGTGTTGAGCTTGCTGGAGTCTTGGTCTTGATTGTTGGCCAGGTTTTTGCTTCTACCGCCTGTGCATAAGTAAGGGGCACTGGGTACCCCTATACTAGTGCACCGACATGTACTTTCCCCCAAAGATTTATGTACTCGCCATGTTTAATGAATGGCCATTTTCTCTTAACGCAGTTTCGCACATGCGTGTTTTTTGATCCCTACGCTTACCGGAAACTCTTGTCGGTGCGCACATCCTTACTGCGAGCGCTTTTAGGAACGGATCCTTAGCAGCCTGCCGGTGATGCCACTGCCGGCAAGGCCACCTTGCTATCCTTGCCACGGCTACTTAGGATGTTGAGCGGGCTCGAAGCAACCAATAGCGCAGACAATTTCGACAAGGGTCCTTCGCGTGCTGGTTTTCTCACACAAGCGTCAACTTTGTTCAAGGAAAAGGCTCGAATTTTTAAGAAGTTTTTGCGACTTAGCTTTGTTTTTCCGTATTCCCAGCTGCAAGGTGATTGTCCTTGAACATATTTCTAGGTGTCCATACCGTCGCTCCCCTCGGGAAGACCTTCATGCGGGGGCCCCTTCGTCGCTTTGAGGAAAAGAAAGAAAAGAAAATAGAGGAGGCTAGGAACCTTAGCGGTTCAATAGTCACCTTACGCAAGTAGAAAGTGATCACAACATTTCATGTAAGATACATAATATAGATATGTACTTTGACAAGAGGTTGTAGAACACTTAGCTTTATTGACTACGCACAGGGTCATCGCCTGGCTTTGTACAAAGGATTACACGCCTTGCCGACAGACTTGTACAAAAGAGGTTGTCGGGCGGCCCAGCAACCGCGCCTCATGGGTAGAACTTGCGAAGATGCTTGATTTTCCACGAGTTTTGCACCTGGGTGTCGTCTTCGGTCTCCAGGCGGACTGCGTCAGGCTTGGTGACTTGTATTACCCGGTACGGGCCTTCCCATTTTGGCGTCAGCTTGTTTGATCCCTTCCCGGACTGAATCCGTCGAAGAACTAGGTCGCCTTCCTCAACGCTCCTAGCATGCACCTTGCGGTAGTGATAGAGGCGCAAGGCTTGCTGGTACCAGGCGGCACATAGTGCGGCCTGGAGACGATCTTCCTCGAGGAGTGTGGCATCATCTTGCCGCAGTTGCTCTTGCTAGTCCTTGTCAAAGGCCTACACTCTTGGCGATCCGTAGGTGAGTTCCTTGGGGAGCACCGCTTCTACACCATATATTAGGGAGAAGGGCATCTTGCCGGTTGGTCGATTGGGTGTCGTCCTGATCGACCAAAGAACCACTGACAGTTCATCAATCCAGCACCTTCCGTGCTTGTGGAGCTTGTCAAAAGTTCTCACCTTGAGGCCCCGCAACACTTCAACATTTTCCCTTTCCACTTGGCCGTTGCTCCTAGGGTGAGCGATTGACGCAAAGCAGATCTTGGCACCGATGTCTTGGCAGTATTGCATGAAGCTGTTGCTGGTGGATTGCGTGCCGTTGTTGGTGATGATCCTGTTAGGGACACCGAAGCGACAAACTATCCCTCTAAGAAACTTGACTGCTGCTTGCGTCGTTACCTTTCTCACTGGGTCCACCTCAGTCCACTTCGTGAATTTGTCGATTGCGACAAACAAGAACTTGAAGCGCCGGGTAGCACAGGGGAAGGGCTCGACAATGTCGAGCCCCCAGACTGAGAACAGCCACGAGAGCGATATGGTCTGAAGGGCTTGTGCTGGCTGATGTATCGGCTTGGCGTGGTACTGGCATGCTTCACACGTCGTTACCAACGCCAACGCATCTTGTAGGGTTATCGGCCAATAGAAGCCTTGCCGGAATGCCTTTCTGACAAGGGCTCGTGATCCAATGTGTGAGTCACAGATCCCTTCGTGTATTCTGCCAACAACTGCCATCCTTCCTCTCGAGGAATGCACTTCAATTTCACACCATTGGGTGTTCTCCTGTACAGAGTGTTGTCCACGAACTATTACATGCTCGACTGTCTAGCTACCTTTTTAGCTTCCTCTTGTTCCTCGGGGAGATCTCCTGTCTAGAGGTATTGGACGATCTGTTGTGCCCATGCCGGAGCTTGTGGCTCGACGACAAGGACTAAAGGCGTCTCTTCTGCTACGGGCGCGCTAGCCTCCACGGCAAGGACCGTTGGGTCTGCCTGAGCTTGTTGCTCAGCAGCAGACGTCTTGTCGCCCCAAGCAACTTTCTTGGCAGCCACTGATGGCTCTGCGGGAAATAATCACCGGAGTTGACCTTCCTCTTCTTGGCTTGACGATCTGATGGTGTAACGGATGGTTGAGTGAGTCAAAGTACAAAAGTGTCTGGTTCCACAGGCGACTTTTGAACAGCTTGTTTTGACAGGTCATCGACAATGTTGTTCGCTACATGGGGGACGTGCTCCATCTGTAGACCGTCAAATTGCTCCTCTAACTTCCTCACTTCATCTACGTATGCTTCCATCAGGGGACTTTGGTATTCCTTGTTCACTTGTCGTATAACAAGCTGTGAGTCTCTTTGGACTATCAATTTCCTGATACCAAGGTCAGTTACTATCCTCAGTCTGGCAAGCAACCCTTCATACTCAGCCGTGTGATTAGTTGATGTCTCCCGGGGAAAATGCATTTGGTTCACATACTTGAGGTGCTCTCTGGTGGGTGCGACAAGCAGCACTCCGGCACCGGCGCCTTGCAACGAAAAAGCTCTGTCAAAGTACATAACCCATTCTTGAGTTGTTTCCTTGCCATGGTGGACTGTTTCTGGAATTTCTTCGTCTTGCGTTGGTGTCCATTCCATAATGAACTCTGCCAGGGCTCTGCCCTGTATGGTTGTTGTGCTTTCAAAGCTCAGGTCAAAGCTAGCCAGCTCCAACGCCCACTCGATAATCCTGATGGTTGCCTCTGGATTCCTCATGATGCGTTGCAACGGAAAGCGAGTGATGACAGTGACATGATGTGCTTGGAAGTAGTGGCACAGCTTCCGGGAGGCCATGAGAAGGCCGAAAAGCAAATTCTACACCCCAGAGTACCTTAACCTAGCCCCCTGCAGGAGAGCTCTGACAAAGTATACTGGACACTGCACCATCTTATTCTTTTACACAACGTGTTGCCCTGCCTCTTGGTCGTGCTTGTGTTGTCGGCTTCCTGGCTTGTCTGGGCTAACTCTGGTTTGCCAGTTGCCGGCTCAGGGGTTGCTGCCTCATCCTCCTCAGCTTCCCTCTCTACCACTAGCGCAGCACTAACCACTTGGTTTGTTGCCGCCAAATATAGCAACAATGGTTCTTCTAGTTTACGTGCGACTAGGATCGGCGTTGAGGATAAGTATTTCTTCAAATCTTGCAGCGTTGCCTCTGCTCCTAGAGTCCATGTCATTGGGCCAGCCTTCTTCAGGATTTTGAAAAAACGGCAGGGCGTGCTCTACCGATTTGGAAATGTACCTACTGAGGGCGGCAATGCAGCCCGCCAAGCGGCATACGTCCTTGACACGCTTCGGTGCCTCCACCGACTCGATTGCCTCAATCTTGGCGGGGTTGGCTTCTATCCTATGCTGTGACACAAAGAACCCTAGGAGCTTGTCGGATGGGACTCCAAACACGCATTTATCGGGGTTGAGCTTCAAGTTGATCTTGTGCAAGTTTTCAAAGGTTTCTTCTAGGTGTTGAATTAGTGTGGCCTTGTTCTTGGTCTTGACTACAATGTCATCCATGTACACCTCCACATTTTTGTGTAACTGCGGCCCAAAACCAATTAGGTTGGCCCTTGCAAATGTTGAACCAGCACACTTCAGCCCAAATGGCATGCGCTTAAAGAAGTACATGCTGCAAGGAGTAATGAATGTTGTTTTCTCTTCATCTTCCTTGGCCATGAAGATCTGGTGGTAACCAGAGTAGGCGTCAAGGAAAGAAAACAGGTCGCAGCCGGCAGTTGAGTACACTATCTGATCAATGCGCGAAAAGGGGAAAGGGTCCTTTGGGCAAGCCTTATTGACATCAGTGAAGTTGATGCAAAGTCTCCACTTCCCGTTCGCCTTGCGCACCACCACATGGATGGCCAACCAGGTTGGGTGGATCACACCTCTGATCAGGCCTGTGCATGAGGACAAATGGCAAGGTGGTGCTCGATCATGTCCCTGGGAACACCGGGGATGTCAGATGGTTGCAAGGCAAACACATCGACATTCGCCCGCACGAAGCAGACGAGCGCGCTTTCCTATTTACTATTGAGGGTGGCACTTATGGTGAAAGTGCCGCCCTTGTCGAACTCGTGCGCAGCCACTTGCTTCGTCTTGGGAATGGTCACCTAGTTTTTCTTGCTCCTGGTGGCAGAGATCTCTAGTAAGTCACCGGCGAGCGTGTCGCACTCTGATGTGCGCTTCCAGGAGTCCTTACGAGAGTTTCCGGAACTCTTTTTATTATCCTCCCCCCCGGGAGCTTTGTCAGCAGGTGCGTGTGCCTTGTCGGCAGACGCTACCACTACCTCACGGAAGATCTTGTCGACGCAGAGGACTGCGTCCTTGTTGTCAGCGTAGACGATGATGACACTCATCAGCCTTGGCATCTTGAGTGTGTTGTAGGCTTGTGGGATGCCGCATGAACTTCGCCAGTGCCGGTCGGCCTAAAATTCCATTGTATGGAAGCGACATCTTCGCGACATCCAAGACGCCACTCTCTGTCCTGAAGTTGAGCTCGCTACCAAATGTGACTAATGAGGATGCCTACTATGGGTAGGGTCACAGGCCTAGCATCTAGGGCCCACCTGTGGTCCCTCAATGTCATTAAAGCCCCTGGGCTAGAGATGCATTCGGATGCATATGGCGATTCACTCGGATCGCTTAAGCCACTCGGACTACTCGGTGCCACTCGGTCAGATAGGAGCTCAGGTGACTCAGAGGACGTAGCGTCCGTGGAACTCGAATAGTCACTCGTTATGAAGTTAACTCTCCGTTACTAGTAACGCCTAGTTAATTAGCCGTTGCTGTAACGCGGCTCTCATTAGCATTTATTGCCCTAATGATGGCGCTCGGCCGGTGGTGTCACACTTTATATAAGCCACCCCCGGGCACCAGTGCAAGGGTTCCGACCCTGTGTAATCTTCTACCACCTAAAGCAAACACCAAAGCCCCCGGGCACGAGACGTAGGGCTTTTATCACTTCCGAGTGAGGCCTGAACTCGTACACATCCGAGTGCACACTTGCGCCATAGCTAGACTTCGCCCCTCCTTTCGTACCCCTAGTACTATTGTCATGTTCATTCCCACGACAGTTGGCGCCCACCGTGGGGCTGCGCGTCTAGCAAATTCCGGTGCTGGTGGAATTTCCACTTTTTCGATCATCATGATCACATTCGGCGGCGAGATCCTCTTCGGATCCCTCAGCTTCACCGTTGAAGATTCAGCGTGGCTGCAGGAGGCACCGCTGGATGCTGAGGCACTGCCCACCCGAGGCGCGACGCATTTCAGCGTGACGACATTCAGAGTCCTCCTCCGACAACCGTCTACACCTTATCGACCGACTTCTCCGACTCACCTTGCGGCTTGTCGTAGGCGCTCCGGACGCTCACAGCTGCAGCATTGGATCAAGCACGTTGTGGCGGCTCAAGCCGCAGTCCAGCAAGTGGCCGCACTCGATGCCGACGAGTCCGTCCACTGCCTCTTCCCGTCGTCGGATGACGAGTCTTCCGGTACAGCCAAGCGCGAGAGCAGCAAAGACATAGCGGAGGTCCTGTTGGCCGGCCCAGCCCGAGGTGCTGCTCCACCTGGGCACTCTGCAGGGATACCCGCGATAGGGACGGCGACCGCAACAATGCTAGCTCCGACGGCTATGTTCCCCGACCCCTCACTCGGAAGCAGCGGGAGGAAATCAGGCGCAGGAACGATCAGGTCCTTCTGACGCCCATTGCGGGAAATACCCCGGATGAGATAGCCCTGGAGGCTGCGCGCCAAGCCACCCTGGCTGAGCGCGAGCGGCTCGAGCGGCTCCAACGATCACTCGACGAGCGCGCGGCAAGAGAGCTTCCGAGCTCCAGCCGTACCCGCCGTCAGCTATTCACAAAGGATCGGCCATACACCATCCCGGTGGTGCGCACTCCCTTGTTGAATCTAGCCGCGGCCACTCGGATTGCGGATTCAATCCAACCGTCTGACTCGGCAGCCGGTGAGGGCATTCGGCAAATCCAGGCTTTGCTGAAGACCGCCTTGCAACAAAATTCAGAGGTATCACAGTCTCACCAATGCATTCGCAATGAGTCCACTCGGGCAGACACCGTCCAGTCGGCTCACAGTCCCCTCGCGCCAAGGAAGGACCCGCGAACTCCTCCTCTTCCGAGAGGTCCGCACGGATGGCGCGGTGGCGACGACCGCGGCTTTAGTCGGACCCCCCCCCCTCCGAGGGGCGGCATGCATGGCTAACGTCCGTATGACGGAGGCTACCCACTCGGGAGGGACCATGAGCGGAGCCCTGTTCAGCACAGAGGCTACGATGCCCGGTCTGACATCACTCAGCGAGTGGTTGATCAGAATAGATATGACAGAGATCGAGCGAGCGGCTGGGGTGTCACCGGTCTCGGGTGTTTCAGCAGATACATCCGAGAGGCTGAGATACCCCCCAATTATCGGTTGGCGACCAGAATTGGGAAATTCAACGGCGAATCCAAGCCGGAGACCTGGCTCGAGGATTATCGAGTTGCCGTACAGATCGGTGGCGGCAACGACTTTGTTGTGATGAAGCACCTTCCACTCATGTTGGAATGGTCCGCGCGGGCGTGGCAGAATCAGTTGCCTGCCAATTGCATTTATTTTTGGGAAGATTTGGCCCGAGTGTTCATCAAGACATTCAAGGGCACGTACAAGCGCCCGGGTGGATTGACTGAGTTATAGCACTGCGTCGAAAAGAGCAATGAGACTCTCCGCGAGTACATTCAGCGCTGGACCACATTGCACAATGCCGTGGAAAATGTGACTGAACATCAGGCCGTGTGCGCCTTCAAGGCAGGCACTCGGTATCGAGAGTTGATCTTGAAGTTTGGCTGAGCTAAGGATCTGTCCCTCAGTCGGGCCATGGAGATTGCGAACAAGTACGCCAATGGCAAGGAAGAAGACCGCCTCCGTAGCGGCAAAGCTCGAACTGGCAACGCCCCTCTATCGGGAGGCAATGCTGGGAAGAATCAGAAGCGGAAGGCTGACGCGTCCAGCAAGGTAGAGGTGGCGGCCGTGCAAGCACAAGGCCAAGGCAAGCCGAAACAGAAGAAAATGAAGAAAGAGTGGACTCCCAAGAAGAAGTCCGACTACAAATCCGACATTCTCGACCAACCGTGCCAAATTCATACCAAGACGGATGAAGAAGGCAACGTTGTGCTCCCTGAAGCACACCACTTGGGAATGTCGCCTGCTAGAGCAGGAGATGGGCACTGAGCCCTCGAGTGAAAAAGTCGATGTCGAGGATGATGAAGGTACTCCCGAGTACCCACAAGTTGATAAAGTCCTCATGACCTTCGCTGACGTCGAAAGTAAGAGGCAGTTGAAGGTTGTCAATCGGGAGGTCAACATGGCAGTTCCGACTGCCACCAAATACCTCAACTGGACGAAGACACCTGTTACTTTTGACCAGTCTGACCATCCGCCTCACATAGCCACCCCTGGGTGGCAGACGTTGGTCGTTGACCCAGCTGTGGGTGGCGTCCGACTGCGTAAGGTCCTGATGGATGGAGGCAGCGGACTCAATATAATTTATGCTGACACGCTCAAAGAAATGGGCGTCCCGATGTCTCAATTGAGCAAGAGCAACATGCATTTCCACGGGATTGTCCCTGGGAAGAAGGCTGAGTCACTCGGCCAAATCGCTCTGGACGTCGTATTCGGGAGCGAAAGAATTTCCGAAAGGAAAGGTTGACCTTCAAGGTGGTAGACTTCCGAGCGCTTAGCACGCCATCCTGGGAAGGCCCGCCTACGCACGTTTCATGGCCAGACCATGTTATGTGTATCTCAAACTCAAGATCGCCGAAGAGTGCCTCCAGCAGGGCTCCAAAATCGCCAACGAGCAGGTGCTTGCAGTTGAGCTCGAAGGGTACAAGAAAGAAGTGGACACAGCCGATCTGCTCAGGTCAAAGCGGCCAGCTTCGGAATCGGCTTTTCAGTTGGCCGGCGAGACCAAGCATATCCATGTTCATCCGAGTGATCCAAGTGCTGTTCCGACAAACATCTCCACATCACTCGGAGAGAAATTGGAAGCCGAGCTCATCCAGTTCCTCCGTGAGAAATGGGAAATCCTCGCATGGAAGCCGTCTGAAATAACTGGTGTTCCCAGGGGACTAGCTGAGCACCGCCTCCGAACCGATCCCAAGGCCAAGCCAGTCAAAGAGTACTTGTGTCGATCTTCCGTCGAGAAGCGCAAGGCGATCGGAGATAGCTCGGCTCCTTGCCGCCGAGTTCATTCGCGAGGTTTACCACTCTGAGTGTCTCGCGAATGTCATTCTGGTGCCGAAGAAGGACACATCACTCCGTATGTGTATTGACTTCAAACACCTCAATCGGACCTGCCCGAAGGATCATTTCCCTTTACCCCGTATAGATCAAATAGTGGACTCTACTGCCGATGTGAACGTCTGTCCTTCGATCCGTACTCCGGGTACCACCAGATCCGAATGTACGGGCCCGACGAAATAAAGACGTCCTTCATCACCCCATTCGGGTGTTTTTGCTATGTCACCATGCCATTCGGCTTGAAGAATGCTGGGGCTACTTTCTAGCGCATGATCCAGAAATGCTTGCAAAAGCAGATCAGTCGGAACGTGGAGGCTTATATGGACGATATCGTGGTCAAGTCTAGGAAAGGTTCCGACCTCCTGGCTGACCTTGCTGAGACCTTTGCGAATCTACGGCGCTTCGGAATAAAGCTGAATCCAGCTAAGTGTACATTCGGAGTGCCAGCCGGAAAGTTACTCAGTTTTCTCGTTTCCGAATGAGGGATCGACGCTAATCCGGATAAAATCGGCACCACAGTCTGAATGAAGCAACCAGAGCGCTTCCACGACATGCAAAGGCTGACAGGTTGCCTTGCGGCCCTGAGCCGATTCATCTCAAGAGTCGGTGAGAAGGCGCTCCCTCTCTACCGATTGATGAAAAAGTCTGATAAGTTCGAGTGGACTCTTGAAGCGCAAGCCGCGTTCGAAGAACTCAAGGCATTGCTTTCCACACAGCCGGTGTTAGCTACTCCGGGCAGTCAGGAACCCTTACTCCTGTACATCTTGGCGACCAGCCAAGTGGTGAGCACCGTCCTTGCCGTAGAGCGCGAAGAGTCAGAAAAAACATTCAAGGTCCAAAGACCCATATATTATATTTCAGAAGTGTTGACCCCTTCCAAGCAAAGGTACCTGCACTATCAAAAGTTGGTCTATGGTATTTACCTGACTGCTAAAAAGGTGGTTCACTACTTCCAAGATCACTCGGTCATGGTCATTAGCAACGCTCCCCTGTCGAAGATTTTGCATAACAGAGACGCTGCTGGCCGAGTGGAAAAATGGGCAATTGAGCTCCCTCCGTTGGAGATCAAGTTTGAAGCCAAGAAAGCTATCAAGTCCCACGCGTTAGTTGATTTCATGGCCGAATGGATAGAGGAAGAGCAGCCAATTCCGAGTGTCCCCGAGCACTGGACTATGTTCTTTGACGGATCCAAGATGCTCAATGGCTCGAGGGCTG
Organism: Elymus sibiricus; assembly: GCA_039707655.1. NCBI lineage: Eukaryota > Viridiplantae > Streptophyta > Magnoliopsida > Poales > Poaceae > Elymus > Elymus sibiricus. The sequence continues at coordinate 244,583,892 of CM077667.1, read as the reverse complement.
GCGTGGTTCTTGTTTCTCCCAAAGGAGACCGGCTGAACTATGTCCTCCAAATCCATTTCGATTCATCAAACAATGAGGCCGAATACGAAGCCCTCCTGTATGGGCTCCGCATGGCCATATCACTCGCAATCCGTCGTTTGATGGTTTACGGCGATTCGGACCTCGTTGTCATCCAAGTGATGAAAGAGTGGGACATTCGGAGCCCGGCTATGACCGGTTACTATAACGCGGTCAGAAAGCTGGAGAAGAATTTTGAAGGTTTGGAGCTGCATCACATTCCTCGCGCAAAGAATCAGGCAGCAGACGGCCTGGCAAAGATTGGATCCACTCGGCGAGCAGTCCCTAAGGACATATTCCTTGAACATCTACGTGCCCCAACGATTGCAGAAGATACTTTCACAGAGGAGCCCCCACAAGTAGTCGGTCCATCTAATCCGACTAAGGTTGATGTCCCGGCCGTAGTTGATCTAGTCCATGAGATGCTAGTAATCACTCCCGAGTGGACTCAACCCTATTTGGCATACTTGATCCGGCAAGAACTCCACGAAGATGAAGAAGAAGCTTGCCGAATCGTCCGTCGATCCAAGTCATTCGAAGTTTTGGGGGACCAGTTGTACAAGAAAAGCACTATAGGAGTCACCCAAAAATGCATTTCCCCAGAGGAAGGGCTGCAGATCTTACCCGAGATCCACTCGGGAACATGCGGCCATCACGTGTCTCTCGTGCATTGGTTGCTAAGGCTTTCCGAGCGGGTTTCTATTGGCCCCGAGCAAATGATGCAGCAAGAGATTTGGTCGACCTGTGCATCGGATGTCAGTTCTACAAAAATAAGTCCCACAAGCCCACGTCCGCGCTGAAGACTATCCCGCTCACCTGGCCGTTCGCACTATGGGGCCTCGATATGGTCGGTCCTCTTTGGACTGGGACGAGTGGATTCACCCACCTGCTTGTGGCGGTTGACAAGTTCACCAAATGGGTTGAAGCGAAGCCCATCAAGAGCTTGGATTCGGGTATGGCCGTCAGTTTCATTCGGTAGATCATCTTCAGATTTGGCGTGCCGCATGACATTATCACAGATAATGGGAAGAACTTCGACTCGCACAAGTTCCGTGAGTTTTGCTTCTCTAAAGGCACTCGGGTTAATTATGCCTCAGTGGCTCACCCGTAGTCAAATGGGCAGGCAGAACGAGCAAATGGAATGATCCTCCAAGGTCTGAAGCCCCGATTGATGAGAGACCTGAAATATGCTGCAGGGGCTTGGGTTGAAGAGCTGACATCCGTCTTATGGGGCATTCAGACAACCCCGAACCGCTCTACAAAACGCACTCCTTTCTTCATGGTGTACGGATCAGAAGCCGTGCTGCCGAGTGATCTTCAGCACAATTCCCCCCAAGTGGAACAATATGACGAAGCTGAAGCTGAAGCAGCACGACAAGATGGTCTTGACCTCTTGGAGGAAGAGAGAGAGAGCTGGCCCTCATCAGATCGACGCTCTATCAGCAGGATCTGAGGCGTTACCATGACAGACAGGTCAAGGGCCGAGCTTTTCAGGAAGGAGATCTTGTTCTCCGACTGGACCAACAAACACCCCACAAGCTTGCGCCTCCGTGGCAGGGGCCGTATGGAATCTCTAAAGTCTTGCACAATGGAGCCTACCGGCTCTACAACATCAAAGATGGCGTAGAAGAGCCCCAAACTTGGAACGCGGATCTACTTCGCAAGTTCTACACATAGAATGCGACTACTTTAGTTTGCTATTCCAATAATGAATCCGAGTGATCTCGATGAATAAAGTTTCGTTTCTTTATGTTTTGTCAAAATTTAACTCTTATCACTCCAGTGAATCAATCTCCTTTATCACCCCCAGTGGGTGTAAAATGCTTAGCTGTGACCCCGCATCGCCTAAGTTAAAAACCGTTTCGAGTGAGACATCCTCTACACTCGGACATTAAGATTGACATGACCATCATTACTGAGATGGACAGGACCATCATTGTTCTCTTGAACAATTCCGAGTGCGGGCCTCGCCCACACTCGGGGGCTTAGCCGCGATCCTGCATCGCCTAAGTTAAAAACCGTTTCGAGTGAGACATCCTCTACACTCGGACACTAAGATGGACAGGACCATCATTACTAAGATGGATAGGACCATCATTGTTCTCATGAACAATTCCGAGTGCGGGCCTCGCCCACACTCGGGGGCTTAGCCGCGATCCCGCATCGCCTTTGTTAAAAACCGTTTCGAGTGAGACATCCTCTACACTCGGACACTAAGATGGACAGGACAATCATTACTAAGATGGACAGGACCATCATTGTTCTCTTGAACAATTCCGAGTGCGGGCCTCGCCCACACTCGGGGGCTTAGCCGCGATCCCGCATCGCCTAAGTTAAAAACCATTTCGAGTGAGACATCCTCTACACTCGGACACTAAGATGGACAGGACCATCATTACTAAGATGGACAAGACCATCATTGTTCTCATGAACAATTCCGAGTGCGGGTCTCGCCCACACTCGGGGGCTTAGCCGCGATCCCACATCACCTAAGTTAAAAACCGTTTCGAGTGAGACATCCTCTAGACTCGGACACTAAGATGGACAGAACCATCATTGTTCTCATGAACAATTCCGAGTGCGGGCCTCGCCCACACTCGGGGACTTAGTTGTGGTACCGCATCGCCTAAGTATAAACATTCAGAAATCAAAGATCAAATAAAACCAAGGCAAATAAAAACTGCGTCACTCGAAATGAGAGTACGGATAAAGGTTCTGACGACTGGAGCCTCAGGCTCATTCAAAGTCTTACGGTTACAACTACCACTCGGCATTCCGAGGCAAAAGCTTAAAGAGTTTTAAACACGACAATCACTCGGGTGAGGCGGGACCACTGCATCAACGAAGGTGTCCAGGTCGATGCTATCTACGATCTGAGTGGCAGCTTCCATGAACATCTCCATGAAGTCTTCGACATTGGCATGCTTCCTGTTAGCGACCTCCAGGGACTTCAGCTTCTTCTCGTCCACTCACTTGCAGTGGACGTGAACGAGTGAGTGGGCAATGTCAGCTCCGGCTCGAGCCGCGGATTTTTTCCAAGCCTTAACTCGGCTCGAAACATCTCTCACTCGGGTGAGAGCAGATTCCAGATCCTTCGAAGGCTCTTTGTGCGAAAAGACATCCCGATCGATGTCCGATATGGTAGTGCTGAGCCTCTTCATGTACGATGTCACTTGGTCGACACGCTCTTCCAAACGAAGAATTGCCATGGCAGCGCTATCTTTGAGTAGCTCTCGGGACGGGTCCAACTCCTTATTGATCTTGTCAGTCTCCTCAGCAACAACATCACAGAAATCTGGATTTCATTGAATAAAGAAAGGAGTCAGAAGTCGGAACAATTCATTCGGCCAGACACAGTTGCACAGAGATCAATCGGGAACGTTTACCTTTGAGCTTTTCGCTCACGGGGTCGCCATATTCTTCAACAAACTGCTCTAGCTTGTTTTTCTTCACTGAGATGTGCTTGAGCTTGGTCTCCCACTCGGCGTATGACTTCTTCAGCTCGGCGAACTCCTCCTTGGACTTCCTCCCGGCAACCTCCAGAGCTTTCTTCTCTTTTCTATCTTCCCGACTGCTTTCAGATTCTCCTCGGCCTCCTTGGTCTTGCGGCAGCCTCCTTCTGGGCAGCCACTAGATCTGTGTCTTTCTTCTCGGGGGCTGTCTTCACAGTTTCTAAAGAAATAAAATTCTTCAGCCTCTCGACAGGTTTACAATTTTCTCCATGAAGATCTGATGAAGTAGACTCAGTCGGACAGGGAGAGAAGATAGTTATTGCAGCAGTCGGACAAGGTGGATATACCTTCGATTACCTTTTTCTCGTGCTCCAGTCGGGCGTTCTTGGTTTTCTCGGCTTCAAGGTTGATGCGCAGGTCCTGCACCTCCTTCTCCAAAGCTTTGTAGTGGCTCCCGAGTTCACAAATAGCCTGCAAACAGGAATTAAAGGGAAAAGTATTGGTCAAAATTTTGACTCGGACTCTACGACTCCCGCCGATTGCTTCAGTCGACGGCAGTCTCGGGGACTACACCTAGTGGGTGCGCTCAGCGCACCCCCACTAGAAAATCAAATACAAGGCTTTTTCTTCAAACTTAACGAACGGATTGAACATCAAATTCATTCGGACTCTTAGACTCCCGCCGACTGTTTCAGTCGACGACAGCCTCACGGACTACACCCAGTGGGTGCGCTCAGTGCGCCCCCACTGGAACTCAAAGACACCCAACAGGTGTACTCGGATGCAAATCCTCACAAGACAGAAATAAAAATTCTGACTGAGGAAGGTACTTACGAGAGTAATTACTCGGACATTCTTCTTCAATGCCTCACTCGCATCGTACGCCGTCTTCAGTCGTTCACTCATCACCTCCAGCTGGATTAACGCCTCTTTGCTCGCTCCTACTTGATCCTTCGGGACATAGTGTAACGCAAAGATGTTGGTTGCGGAGGGAGTCAATAGGGGGGATGATGTGCCAGTTCCGAGTGCTACTTCGGCTCCCGAGCTGGTCCCTCGTGCTGGCACCAAGGCATCGGCCGGCGATGACTCCTGCATCACCACGTCCGCATTGGCAGAGGGGTTTGGCAGGTCAACCTTGTTGTCCGCATCGATGTCGATCACTTCAGGCCGAGCTGCAAGCGTTCAAGGCACTCGGAGATGAGTAATAAGTAAACACTCGGAGATGTTCAAAGGCACCGAGTGAGTCTGAAGCTTACCTTTTGAAGATGCAACATCGGCGTCGGCCCGCTCTTTCTCCAGAGTGTGGGGATCAGGTGAAGCAGTTGAAGTGTCAGCACTGCAAAGGGAACACTCGGATCATTTCATCACTCAGACAAATTTAGACAACAATTGTTGGAGTGGAGATACTTACGCTGAGGCCACGGGAATGGTCATCTTAATCTTCGGGATGGGGACTGCCTTTCGAGGTTTGGCAGTGGTGACTTTGGCCTGCTTCGCCACCTTCTCAAGTGAAGACACAAGTTCTCCACGCCCGCGCTTTGAGCTGTGGGTCGGAAGGGCAGACCCAGTCGGCTTGGCAGTCTTTGGTCCCTTGGAACCGCCACCACGGACTCCCGAGTCCTGGCGCACCTTGGAACAGACTTCAGGCACTCGGTCATCCGAGCGTGACGCTCCACCTCGTCGCTGCCCTCCGAGCCCTCTTCTTCCTCTTCATCGTCATCGTCCTCGTCTTCTTCATATTCTCCTGCCTCCGCCGAGTCCTCCGGATGATCGGTATCACTTGCTACATCAACCGGGCCTCTGTCCACAATGGGTACTTGGCTGTTCATCTGCGTGAAAGCCTGTCGAGTGAAGAACAGATCAGTCAGATTGATTGTGATAAGCACATAAACATCACTCGGAAAGTAGAACTTTGAAGATTACCTCATTCGGCGGATTATCTGATGAGAGAGGAGCCACCAGCCTGCTCCCCCTAGGGTTGTCACGTGCTAGGGTGATCGCCTTGATCTTGGCTTCCACCATGTCGGCATTGAGCTCCTCCGGATGTGTCCGTGTGGTATCACTTGGCCCAGTATACTCCCACAAGGGATGGGCCCTTGCTTGCAGCGGTTGAATCCTCCTCTGGAGAAAAACCTCCAGCAAGTCGAGTCCATTGACACCCTTCTACACCAAGGCTACCAGAGCTATCACCAAGATGTCCACTTCAGTCTTCTCCTACTTTGTCACAGTCAGCCTGGGAACTGGCCGAATGCGTTCAGATGTATACGACGGAAGTCCCGACTGGCCGTCACCAACTGGAATGTCCTGGCAGTAAAACCAGTTTTCCTGCCACCCCTTCACCGAATCTGGAAACGTCATCTGCGGGAAGCAAAGTTTTCCCCGCAGCTGGATTCCCAGACCTCCACACAACTGAGCCACATTCGTCTTATCTTTTGACCGAGTGGGATTTTTTATGGTCATCACTCGGCAAGTAAAGAGATGCTTGAACAAACCCCAATGGGGGTGACAACCCAAGAAGTTTTCGCAGAGAGAAATGAATGCGGCTAGATAAACAACGACGTTGGGAGGGATATGATGAAGCTGAGCGCCAAAGAAATCTAGAAATTTGCGAAAGAACGGATGAGGCGGAAGAGAGAAACCTCGCTCGAGGTGAGTAACCAAGAGCATGTGCTCGTCCCCCTTAGGTGAAGGCTCGTCCTCTCTCGCCCCCGGCAATCGCCAACTCCCTTCTGGCAGGAATCCTTGGCTCTCCAGCTCGAGCATCCGAGCCTTGGTGACCCGCGACGGTAGCCATTCGCCTTGGGTCCATCCAACCGGCGCTCCGGCGCTTGAGGAGGAAGCACGCGAGCTCTTCTTTGCTCGCTCGGCCTTCACCGTTCCAGTCGCGGCATGCATCCTCTCCGGCAAACTCGGAACCGATCTACGACAAGGGATGGTGGAGAGAGCGCTTGCGGGCGTCGGAGAAGAAGAAGGAGAGGGCGGAAATGAGATCTGTTCCGCCCCAAACAGTGCCTCCATCTTTTTATATCAAAAATCCGGCGAAATCTCTGGCCGTCAATCCGCAAACGGAGCGAGATCTGCGGATCTACTGTTCAGAACAGCGGGGGCACGTGGCGAAAATCTCGAGGCGGGCATCGTGGCGTCGCGCCCATTACCCAGATTCCGGCGACGTGGCCATTCCTTCGCGCGTCCACGCGCATCCTTCGCAATTTCGAACGCGCGGAAATTTCTCCGTGCCTTAAATGAGTCAAGCTCCGCACTTCGAAGGATCCATCGACTCGTTTTGCGAACCGAGTGGATGGTTCATATCAGCTAAACACTCGGACGAAATGACCGGACATTCGGATCGTTTCTTCCGAGAAACACTTCAACTTCATATGACAGTATTGCTCCATCAAGCTAGACAGTTTGGTCGAGGAAGGTTAATCCTGAATCCATCATGGTTTGAAGCCGAGTGAGAAACGACTGGAATGTTTCTTGATCACTCGACCACTAAAACCTCTTGGATTCGGGGGGTACTGATGAGGATGCCTACTATGGGTAGGGTCACAGGCCTGACATCTAGGGCCCACCTGTGGTCCCTCAATGTCATTAAAGCCCCTAGGCTAGAGACGCATTCGGATGCATATGGTGATTCACTCGGATCGCTTAAGCCACTCGGACTACTCGGCGCCACTCGGTCAGGTAGGAGCTCAGGCGACTCAGAAGACGTAGCGTCCGTGGAACTCGAATAGTCACTCGTTATTATGTTAACTCTCCGTTACTAGTAACGCCTAGTTAATTAGCCGTTCCTATAACGCGGCTTTCATTAGCATTTATTGCCCTAATAATGGCGCTCGGCCGGTGGTGGTGCACTCTATATAAGCCACCCCCGGGCGCCAGTGCAAGCGTTCCGACCCTGTGTAATCTTCTACCACCTAAAGCAAACACCAAAGCCCCCGAGATCGAGACGTAGGGCTTTTATCACTTCCGAGTGAGGCCTGAACTCGTACACATCCGAGTGCACACTTGTGCCATAGCTAGACTTTGCCCCTCCTTTCGTACCCCTAGTACTATTGTCAGGTCCATTCCCACGACAGTGACCGATAGAGTTATCTTCCCCTTAGGCTGAGATCTTCTCAGGTTGACCCCTTGGAAAGGCCCTTTTGGTTTGAGATCCAGTCGGGAATCTGCAGGCGTTTGATCACGTCAGGTGATATCAGATTCAGACCGGCCCCACTATCAACCAACATCTTCGTGACCTTGAGGTTACGGATTGTTGGTGATACCAACAATGGCACACACCCGACAGTAGTGATGGGGTTTGGGTGATCCTCAGCATCGAAAATGATGGGAGTGTTGGACCATTTGAGGGGTTTTCTTGCCTCTGTCGCTGGCTTAGCCGTGTTGATTTCACGGGCCCACCGTTTGAGCTATTGGTGGGAGGAGTGCAAAGATGCGCCTCCGTGAACGCACATAGCATCTACAACCTTCTGGAGTTCTTGGCCATCAGATCTCTCTTCATCTCCATTATCATCGTTGTCTTCGTCATCAACCTTCTTGTCTCGGCCCCTAGCAGGCTTCTTCTTCTGCTGCTTGACCTTTTTGCGGTGGCCACCACGGTTCTTCTTGCCGGAGCCACCTGCACCATCTTGGCCCTTCTCCTTGTCGCGCGTTTTGTACTCTTGCTTCTGCTTTTTTGCAAGTTGTTCTACCTGGCGGCATTCGGTGATGTCATGGCTCTTGGTGAGGTGGATCTTGAAGTATGGCCTGTCGGCCTTTTCTCCTACCGTGGCCTTCTCGTCTCTAGAGGAGGCGGCAGCCTCCTTTCCGGATCCTTCGGACTTGGTCTTCTTGTTGGTGTTGGAGTTGTTGGTCCCTTCGACGGCCATGACTGCCTTGCCCTTGCGCTTTCGGTTGCACTTCCGGCCCATTTTCTTGGAGACGGACGCATCTTCGTCATCGTCAGAGTCAACTTCTGCGCCATCATCCTCTCCGGGGAGCCTTCTCCCCTCTTTAGTGCGCGCACACTTATCTGCCAGGGCGTAAAGCTCGGCAACATCTCGTACCTTGTTGATGCCCATTTCTTCGTGCGTCTGCCGGTTGTGCATGTTCGTATGGAACGCGGCAATCACTGTGGCAGGATGGATGTCGGGGATGTTGTGCTGCACGTGGCTGAACCTTTGGATGTACTTGTGGAGGGATTCACCATCTCTTTGGGGAAGCACATGCAGATCACTGGGCTGCCCTAGGAGTTTGTGGCCCGCATGGTATGCGCCAACGAACAGGTTGCACAGATCCACCCAAGAAGAAATGGACCCCTCTGAGAAGTTCATCAGCCAACTCCTCATATTAGGCTTGAGCGCCAGAAGGAAGTAGTTGGCGAACTCTTTCTCATCGCGTTCCCCGGCGGCCTCCACGGCGATGGTGTAGATGCCAAGGAACTCATATCGGCTGATCTTGATGTCGTATTGATCGGGTAGTTTAGGCTTGAAGGCTCTGCTGGAGGGTCAGCGGACTTGCTGTAGCTCGTGGGTGAACGCCGGGCAACCTACCTGGTAAGGTAGGCTACCGGGCACCCCTGGCGCAGGCTCGTCGACAGCTGGGTCCGCACGGTTGTTCGATCGGCGACGCGTCTCCCGCCACCTCTCGATGGTGGTGCGGGCGTCCTCCTTGCGCCTGTCATTCAAGACTTGGTGTTGCTCTTGTTGTTGTCGTGGATCCGTCGACGCGTAGGATATTTCGTCCTGCACATCGGTCCAGCGGGAAGTTTGCTGCTGTTGTGGGGGCGATGCACCGTGTGTGTCCCGCAAACATCGCGTCCGGTGGTGGGCCTCGCGGAAGCCGCGTGGCGTGCATGCCAGGGACCCGCCACGCCCGACTTGTCTCGGTTTGGGAAGCTCGGCAGGCTCTGTATGGTCGCCCTCCAGTCCTCTATCTTCTCTGGAGTAGGCGGGAAGTTCAACAATAGTTGGGCCTGCGCCGGAGCTTCCTCCATGGTCTTGGGCATGGAGCGGTGCGAAGCGTGGGTGGCGCTCTTTCTCCTGATAGTGTCAGGAAGACCGCTCCCTCGTCTCGTCGCCCGACGCCCATCTTCTCCAGGAGGCTAACAATGAGCTAGGCCCTGCACATCGTGGGAGTGACGCACCGGGAACTTGTCCGCACGCTATTCGGTGTCGTCACCCTGGGGGCACTGGTCGCGGTTGTCTTGCGAGGGGTGCGGTGGAGGTCCCGTCGCCGTCGCGGTTGCGACTGCCATTGCTGCAGTGTTGTCCCTGGTTGCCGCCAGCGCGCTTCACGCTACCACGATGTCAGGGTTTGGGTCGCGGCTCCTGGAACTCCGCGCGGTGTTGTGGCTGTGCTTGCCGGTGTGGTGACCGCGGGGGTCGCTTGCGTCTTCGCCGCCGGTGATCGCCTGCGAGGGCAGCTTGGACGAAGTCTGGGTTGGCGTTGACGCCCCCTTTGCTTTTTGGGGAGCCATGGGCATCGATGAAGTTGTTGGTGATGACACGCAGAAATCGGTGAAGGTTCACGCACTGGAACTCCCTACATGGCGTGCCAAAGATGTCGGGCGTACGACGATCTATGGGACCTATGAGTCCCCTTTGCGGTTCTACTGTGGGGATTCTCGAGCACAAAGGGCATCACCGATTCATGCGTACTCAGAGGTTTAGATAGCTTTGGGTCGCTCGGGATCCTAAAACACTATGTCCTGTGTTTGGTGGATTATATGAGTTCATAGAACTGGAGCGCTACAGCCCGACAAGGAATGCTCGAGGAGTACGGCTACGCGTGCAAATGAACAAAGTATCGACCTTTTTAAAGGTAGCCATGGGCCTCCTTTTATAGGCTAAGGGGCTACCATAGTGGCTAAAATGGTCATTATATGGGTAAACAGTGTATACTATAGCTACCAAAACTACTGGCAAGAGCTATAGTGGGAAATACCTTACTCTGACGGACTAGGATAGGCACATTGAATGTGCTGTGAGTTGTCACACTGGCAATGTCTCCCGGCAAGGTTCGCCAAGCTACCTCTTAATCCTTTGCCATGGCGTGGGAAGGATGTCATTAAAGCTGATGTAAATTCACCGAGCTGCCACGCGCTGCGACCAGCTCTACCTAATCGCCTGCCCGCTCGATGATACGTCTCCAACGTATCTATAATTTTTGATTGTTCCATGCTATTATATTATCATTCTAGGATACTTATTGGGTGTTTATTTACTAATTAATATTATTTTTGAGCACTAACTTATAGACCTAGTGCCCAGTGCCAGTTGTTGTTTAGTGCATGTCTTTTGCTTTTCAGGTTTACCATACCAAACGAAGTCCAATTGCCACGAAACTTTAATATGATTTTTTCTGGACCGAAAGAAGACTTGGAAACTTTGGGAGGAGGCGAGAGGCTGCACAAGGCAGCCACAACCTAACAGGGTGCACCAGGGGGCCAGGTCGCGCCCTGATCGGTCGTGGCTCCCTCGGCCGTCCGCTCGTGCCCCTCTCTGGCCTATATATCCTCAAATATTCCAAAAACCCTAAGAGAGCTCCCGAAACAATTTTTCCGTCACCGCACGTCTCTGTTACGCTGCGTACCCATCTGGCGACCTTTTCCGGCGATCTGCCGGAGGGGGAATTGATCATGGAGGGGCTCTACATCATCCTTGCTGCCTCTGTGATGAGTTGTGAGTAGTTCACTACAGACCTACTGGTCCATAGTTAGTATCCAGATGGCTATCTCTCTCTCTCTCTTGATCTTCAATACAATGATCATCACATCTTCACTTTGATCTATTCGATGTAATCCTTTTGCGTGGTGCATTTTTTGCGATCCGATGAATTGTGGGTTTATGTTCAGATTATTAATGAAAAATCTTTGAGTCACCTCTGATTATTATGATTCTTATTTGGATGATAATATTATCTTCGTAAATCTCTCCGATATATTGAGATAGTTTGGCCAACTAGATTGATATTTCTTCAGTGAGAGGGGTGCGTTGTAGTGGGTTCAATCTGGCGGTGCTCTTTATCCCAGTGACAGAAAGGGACAAGACACGTCTTTATATTGTTGCCACTAAGGATAAAACGATGGGGTTAGTTCATATTAATTGAATTATCTTTGTCTACATCATGTCATCGTTCTCCAAGCATTACTCTATTTTATTTAATACTCTAGATGCATGCTGGATAGCGGTCGATGGGTGGAGTAATAGTAATAGGTGCAGGCAGGAGTCAGCCTATTTGCTTATGGGCATGATGCCTATATATACATGATCATTTCCGTGAATAAAGATTGCATAACTATCCGCTTTTCTATCAATAGCCCAACAGTAATTTGTTTACCCACCGTATGCTTACTATATGAGAGATGCCACTAGGGAACACTATGGCCCAGGGGTCTATCCTCTTATAAATTTACAAACACATTTAATTCCTTGATGCCTTTTATTTTGTTTTATTTTATTTTCAAATTTACAATTACCTGTTATCATCTACACATCTCATTTACTTGCAAATAACGAGACCAAGGGGATTGACAACCCTCTTGCCGCGTTGGGTGCAAGTGTGTGCTCTTTTGTGTGCAGCCGCTGAAGACGGTTGATTGCCGCTATTCTTATTGGTTCGATAAACCTTGGTTCTTAACCGAGGTAAATACTTACATGCATTGTGTCGGATCATCCGTTCCTCTTCACGGAAAACCCAACGCAGATCACAAGCATCAGGAAGGATTTCTGGCCCCGTTATCGGGGAATATCATCATCAACTATCAAGTAACTTCGCACAAATTATCACTCACTTGTTCTTCTTTTTATTTTTGATTATATTTAGTTTGCATTATAAAAATAAAAAATACAAAAATATTTATCTTTGCTTGTCACTAGTTTACTTTGTCGCTTGCTTGTTCCTTGCTTGAAACTGCCATGATGTCTAACTTCATCATTCAGAATGATGATGGAGGTAAACCCCCAAAGGAGGAAACTCCCCTGCAGCAAGATGTAAAAGTTTTAGTTGCGGGAAAGGGGAATATTATAGGGAAGAGCGTTATTCAAGAATTTTTTTTAACTGTACGGGTACTTTGGCTTGCAAGGATATTCTTATCCTTAAAAGAACTCAAAGTTATGTCGACGTTATTTCCGCTCTGGTACTTAAACTTGAAAGAAGATTTATGCACACTCATCTGACTTTCCAAAGACTTTTCTATGAGTTGCCGGCCATAAAAGACCCTAGGGCTAAGAAGATAGCCACTCTCATCCTTATGCATGAATTTGACTATATAGTACAAGGGGCTTGAGATATCTTTGAGCATTATAATATGAGTTGTAAACATCCTCTGATAGATGAAATTCTATACAATCAGGACTATATGATGAGGTATCTATTTCGTGATGACCATACCTTTGATGAAAATACTAAGAAAGAAGTTCCTCCTATTCATATTATCCAACAAGTATTCAATGCCATCAATAAACAATACTCTTGGATAGTGAGGGAGAATACGGAGGGTTTTAAGGAAAGTAGTATTGAGAATGCTAAAATATTACTTGATGATGTATTTCCTATTGTCTTTGAAAAACCTCCCCTCGGTTACACACCATTAGATTTGAGTGTCAAAGATGACAACACTTGATCATACGCGTTATGCCTAGCTAGGGGTGTAAAAGAATAGCGCTAGTTGGGAGGCCACCCAATAGTTATCTTATTTTTTCTTGTTCTACTTTATGTTTGTGTGTCATAACATGATTGTAGCCTCTGTAATGATTGTGTTTTTACGATTTAATTAGTGTTTGTGCCAAGAAAAACCTTTGGGATGACTCACATGATGAGTAGAATTGATACAGTGGAAAAACAGAAACTTTAGCGTCCACTATAGGAATTTAAATTTTTTACTGGAGCGTGGTAATGATCTGAAATTTTTACAGAGTATTTCTATACGAATTCTTGAGGTTGTACTAAGTTTTCAGAATTTTTAGAGATAGAGAAGTATAATTTCTCTACAGATCTTTTCAGACTGTTCTGTTTTAGACATATTCTGTTTTTGCTTGCATGTTTGCTTGTTTTTATGATGCCATGGATTATTTTGGGAAAAATAAATCATGGAGAATTTAGAATACAGTACCTTGTGCAATAATAAAATATGAATCAATTTACAACAGTACCTAAAGTATTTGATATGTTTATTATACTAACGGATCTCACGAGTTTTCTGTTGACTTTTGTGTGCTGAAGTTTTCAAGTTTTGGGTATTATCACGGTGGACGAAGGAATAAGGAATGGCAAGAGCCTAAGCTTGGGGATGTCCAAGGCACCCCAAGGTAATATTCTAGGAAGACTCAAGCGTCTAAGCTTGGGGATGCCCCGGAAGGCATCCCCTCTTTCGTCTCAATCCATCGGTATGTCACTTGGAACTATACTTTTATTCATCACATGATATGAGTTTTGCTTGGAGCGTCATTTCCTTTAGTTTTCTTTTTGTTTCAATTTCGCACAATCATTGTTTTCTGCACACACCCACTTGAGAGAGACACATTATCATCATAATTTAGTAGAACACTCTATGTGCTTCACTTATATCTTTTGAGCTTGGCAGTTGCTCTAGTGCTTCACTTATATCTTTTAGAGCACGGTGGCATATAGATTTTATAGAAATAATTGCACTCTCGTTCTTCACTTATATTTGTTTGAGAGTTAATAAATAGCGACGGTAATTTGCATGGGTCATAAGACTAGTCCAAAAATAATAGGTATTCAATGATTGCATAATCAAAACCACATGTAGCACATAAAAGAGAAATCATGGTTAATGATGTTAATGTGGTAATGTGAAAAAGCATGAGTGCATGATCATTGGTTAACAAAGGTATCGTGAATTAGAGGTTGTTAACTTTCTATTCATCCAAATATTTTTATAGCATGGTGATGATGTGTAAGCATACTTATTCCTCGTTGAAATCCTAGTGCAGTTTGGGTCAGGGGCGCCCGATGATTAATTCCTACCAACCTCCTCCCTAGGGGCATGTGAGTAGTGCTTTGCTTCCAGAGAGATAATAAAATCTTGTAATAAGTATGTGAGTTCTTCATGACTAACGTGAATCCATGGATATACGCACACTCACCTCCTCATATTTGCTAGCCTCTTCCGTACCGTGCATTGCCAATTCTCACCTTGAGGATCGGTGCAGCTTTCACAGGTGCATCCAAACCCCATGACATGATACGCTTTGTTGCACATAAGCCTCATTATATCTTCCTCAAAACAGCCACCATACCTACCTATCATGGCATTTCCATAGCCATTCCGAGATATATTGCCATGCAACTTCCACCGTTACATCATATGACTAGTACTTCCATTGTCATATTGCTTTGCATGATCATATAAGCTGACATAGTATTTGTGGCAAAGGCACCGTTCATCATTAATATCATACATGTTACGCTTGATCATTTCATATCCTGGTACACTGCCAGAGGCATTCATATAGAGTCATACAGTTTCTCATGTTGAGTGCTAAGTAAATAAAAGTGTGATGATCGTCATTATTAGGGCACTGTCTCAGTGAGGAAAGGATGATGGAGACAATGATTCCCCCACAAGTCGGGATGAGACTCCGGACGGAAAATAAAAGAAAAAGCAAAGGAAAGAAAAAAGAAAAAAAGAGAGATGAAGAGAAAGGGAGATAAAATGAAAAAAAGAAAAATAAATAAATGAGAGAAAAGAGAGAAGGAACAGTGCTACTACCTCTTATTCCACACTTGTGCCTCAAAGTGGCACCATGTTCTTCATATAGAGAGTCTCATGTTTATCACTTTCATATGCTAGTGGGAAATTTTCATTATAGAACTTGGCTTGTATATTCCAATGACGGGCTTCCTCAAATGCCCGAGGTCTTCAGGAGCAAGCAAGTTTGATGCACACCCACTTAGCTTCCATTGAGCTTTCATAGACTTATAGATCTAGTGCATCCTTTGCATGGCAATCCCTACTCCTCGCATTGATATCTATTGATGGGCATCTCCATAGCCCATTGATACGCCTAGTTGGTGCAAGACTTTCTTCTCCACTTTCACCCCTTTTGAAACCTACCACCATATTCTATTCCACCTTTATGTTATATCCATGGTTCACGCTAATATATTGCGCAATTAATAAAAAGCTGAAGCGCGTTAAAAAGTATGATTCAATTGCCTGACTTGACACCATGGTAATTGCCATATGTATTTATGTGGTGAAGACGGAGCCATGCTACTCATATATGATAAAATGAATAGGGGGTGAACATTCTCTTTGGATCGTATACTTTGAAACTTGATGATTATGTTTCTTATGTTTATAATATTACTATGTTGATGTTTATTAATTCATCGTTTCTCAATGAAGAAACCTGCAATAGATTACATGTTGGGTAGCATATCACATCAAAAATTCTTGTTTTTTGTCATTTACCTACTCAAGGATGAGCGGGAATTAAGCTTGGGGATGCTGATACGTCCCCAACGTATCTATAATTTTTTATTGTTCCATGCTATTATCATTCTAGGATACTTTTTGGGTGTTTATTTACCAATTAATATTATTTTTGAGCACTATCCTATTGAACTAGTGCCCAGTGCCAGTTGTTGTTTTCTGCATATTTTTTGCTTTTCAGGTTTACCATACCAAACGAACTCCAATTGCCACGAAACTTTAATATGTTTTTTTACTGGACCGAAAGAAGACCTGGAAGCTTTGGGAGGAGGCGAGAGGCTGCACAAGGCATCCATGACCCAACAGGGCGCGCCAGGGGCACAGGCCGCACCCTGATGGGTCGTGGCTCCCTCGGCCGCCCTCTCGTGCCCCTCTCTGGCCTATATATCCTCAAATATTCCAAAAACCCTAAGAGAGCTCCCGAAACACTTTTTCCACCGCCGAAGTCTCTGTTCAACCGCGTACCCATCTGGCGACCTTTTTCGGTGATCTGCCGAAGGAGGAATCGATCACGGAGGGGCTCTACATCATCCTTGCTGCCTCCGAGATGAGTTGTGAGTAGTTCACTACAGACCTACATGTCCGTAGTTAGTGTCTAGATGGCTATCTCTCTCTCTATCTTGATCTTCCATACAATGATCATCGCATCTTCGCTTTGATCTATTCGATGTAATCCTTTTGTGCGGTGCGTTTGTTGGGATCCGATGAATTGTGGGTTTATGTTCAGATTATTCATGAAATGTATTTGAGTCACCTCTGATTATTATGATTCTTATTTGCATGATCATTGTAGCTTCATAAATCTCGTCGATCTATTGAGATAGTTTGGCCACCTAGATTGATATTTCTTCAGTGAGAGGGGTGCGTTGTAGTGGGTTCAATCTGGCGGTGCTCTATATGCCAGTGACAGACAAGGACAAGACACGTCTTTGTATTATTGCCACTAAGGACAAAACGAAGGGGTTAGTTCATATTAATTGAATTATCTTTGTCTACATCATGTCATCGTTCTCCAAGCATTACTCAGTTTTACTTAATACTCTAGATGCATGCTCGATAGCGGTCGATGCGTGGAGTAATAGAAATAGGTGCAAGTAGGAGTCTGCCTATTTGCTTATGGACATGATGCGTATATATACATGATCATTGCCGTGAATAAAGATTGCATAACTATCCGCTTTTCTATCAATTGCCCAAAAGTAATTTGTTTACCCATCGTATGCTTACTATATGAGAGAGGACACTGGAGAACACTATAGCCCCCGGGTCAATCCTCTTATAAATTTGCAAACACATTTAATACCTTGCTGCCTTTTATTTTGTTTTATTTTATTTTCAAATTTACAATTATCTATTATCATCTACACATCTCATTTACTTGCAAATAACGAGACCAAGGGGATTGACAACCCTCTTGCCGCGTTGGGTGCAAGTGTGTGCTCTTTTGTGTGCAACCGTTGAAGACGGTTGATGACCAATATTCTTATTGGTTCGATAAACCTTGGTTCTTAACTAAGGGAAATACTTACCCGCATTGTGCTGCATCACCCGTTCCTCTTGACGGAAAACCCAACGCAGATCACAAGCATAACTCGACACCTAGATGATGTAGACAGTTAGCCTGGTGACATGGAGCGACGGCTTGGCGGGTGTAGACCTTGGCGTGAGTGCTCGCGGTCGGGTATCCCCGTGGCTGCCTGCCTGTGCCTCGAGCCACGTAGAGGACGGGGATAAGGCCCTAGCTGCCGTCTAGATCGGCCTGACCTCCCCATCTGTGCCCCTGCTCGCTCCTTGCTCGATTTCCGCCATGGCCGAAGTGTCCCCGTGCTTGCCGCCGACGTCCGCGTAGCCAGAGCCGCCGAAAAGGCTAGCTGCCATGACCCCTAGCTCCGCCATGACATGACAGTACTCCCCGCCAAGACCCGTTTTGCTAGAGGCCCCGCAACCCCGCCATTGGACTCGTCTTCAACCTCGGATCCACCAGACTCCATCGACGAATTCGCGCCCACCTGCGCCTCCCCGAGCAAGCCGACTGTCCCAGAAGCTCCTCTGTGAGCCTGCCTTCCCTTCCCCTCTCTTTCCATCACCGTTCCCATGTCGTAGCCGTCGCCCCATGACCACCCGAGTCCGTCGTCCGCAATGGCCGATGAACCACTTGCTCTCGAGCTCATTCCGCCGTGCGCTGTTGTCCGTCGTGCTCCGGGTGGCCTAGTCCTTCCGCCCAGACTCTTGGCTCGCTCGCTAGCCAAGCAAAGCACTAGGCCTGTGCAAACCCGAGCGTTGCCGCCGCGGAAGCTCAACGCCGTTGCCACCCCCGGCCATCCCCGTGGCACCTGAGGCCACTGTTGGATGCGCGCGAGCGAGGGATACCTCCCGGTGCCCTTTGCTCCTCCACCCGCCTCCTGCAGCGTAACTCCGGCGGGCAACCGCCGTCGGATTGGCCGCCGTCGGCCAACTCCAGCGACTGCCAACGTGGCCGCAATTAGTTAGCACTAATAAGCCCAATTTGATCAACACTAGCCAATGGCAGGTGGGCCCAGGCACCCTAATTAACCCATGTTTAATAAAATAAAATAGGATAAGCCCGTGAGGTTATGACAGGTGGGGTACTACGGTCAGGTTTGACTCTGGAGGGACCTGTTGACCTGCTGACGTCACAGTGACCTCAAGCTGACGCAATAATGCTTTTCTGGAATTAAAATAAATAATAAATGATTTATTAATTTCAGAAATGTTCAAATCTTCTAAAAATCATAGAAAATAATCTGCAACTCAGATGAAAATAATTTATATATGAAAAATGATCATAAAAATGCAAGGAATCTGTTTATGCCATGTTCATGCATGTTTGAGAAAGTTAACATCACCAACTAAGACATTTCATGATTAGGACAAATTTTATGCCTATTTGAATTCCACTTCAATTAATATTATCAAATATTGAACTAGGTGAATTCTGTACCTTAACATGACATAGCATACATCATGTTTGTTGCGTCACATTGAACGTGTTTATTTCCCTGTTTGCTGGTGTTGTTCCTTCCCGGTAGACGATGGTTCCGACGTTGAGATCGTTGTCACCGATGAAGACTCATTGTTACCTTTAGAAGTGTCAGGCAAGCAACCCCTCCTTGAGCTTCCCGATAATATCCTACTCTCTCGCTCCTGCTCTCTTTTACTGAATTAGGATAGCAACGATTCAACTATTACATGTTCTCGGTAGTTGAACCCATTCCTTTGCATGACCTGTCCTTGTCACATTAAATAGTTGAAAGCACTTAGCATGAGTAGCAACTGCTTGAGCCTTGTTGTGCTTACACATCCATGCTTGCCTACTATGCCTGCTATTCATAGAGTCGTGTCGGGTTTGATCCATCTGGGCGATGAATCGGAATGGATGTGTTCATGTCCTGCTGTGTGAGAGATAAGTGTGTGAATCCGATTTGGTAAAGGTAGCGATGAGAGGCCATGTAGGAGTACATGGTGGGTTGTCTCATTGGCGCCGTCCTTAAGAACTGAGTTCTGTGTATGTTATCCAAGACAAGATACTACCGCACATTGGGATCCTTAATTGACCCTCTCGGCTTATTAATCACCTTGATCTCTGTCCAGGAGTTGCAACTAGTTTCTGGTGTTTGTAGGATGTGCTGGCGGCCGTGCATAGCGCTGACCGGAGGGGTAGGCTATGGCGCGGTAGATGCACCGTGGCCCGGTGTACCAAGCGTAGTACCATCCGTCGAGGTGGGCTTGGGAACCCTGCACATATCGTTTGGGGTCGTGATGGAAACTTCGGCCGGACTTCCGTTGTGGGTTCAGTCTCAAATAGGCGATAAACCTGGACTAGAGTCTTGTGTGTTTAACGGTCGTGGCCGACTCCCTCGCTGGGCTTCCGCTTGAAGGTTCCCGAGGTGCCTTTTTACGTGCACATGGCGGTAAGTGGCGGGAGCGTGTGTGAAGAAGTATACCCCTGCAGGGTGAATTAATCTGTTCGAATAGCCACGTCCTCGGATATGGACTACTTGGATTGCTTATGTGGTACATAATCAAGTGAAATGGATACTCTAAAATACGCAAGATAAGTGTGAGTACTATGGATGGCTTCTCGTAGGGAGACGGGAGTGGATCCATAGTGGTGTATTGATTTGGTGAATATGTGGACTCGTGTGCACTATCCCACCTCAAAGATGATACTTGTAGTCGTAGCACAGGTTAGCCAAGAGTCAAAGCTGGTTTGCTGCAATAAACTCCACAACCCCTTTGTTGACAATGATGCATATGTAGATAGTTCTGATGTAAGTCTTGCTGAGTAGCTCTGTACTCACGGTTGCTTAATTTATGTTTTTGCAGAGGAGACGTCAGTCTCATTAGTGATTCTTATGACGTGAAGTTCGATGTTGACCGGGTTAGCTTGGGAATCCCAGACAGAGGTCTGGCTCCTTTGGTAGGGTCGTTGTAGCTTTTCAGGCTCTTCTAGCCGCTTTTAATAGATGTCTGTACCCAGACATGTATCTTCCGCTTGTTGATTGTATGCTCTGAATGATGGGTCATGTGACCCTCTGCTTGTAACATCATATTATGTAAGGCTCTTCTGAGCCTTCTAAATAAATGTTGTGTTGTTGTATGGTTATGTTGTGATGCCATAGTTGTATCTATGCATATCGTACATGTCGTGCGTACGTGTGACGTGTAACGGTATGTATGGGATTCGACACCTAGTTGTGTGCCTCTAGTAGTACTCTTTATGGGGAAATGCCTCTTTGTGCTTCCATTGAGCCTTGGTAGCTTGCTACTGCTCCGGACACATTGATTGACCAGCGTGTATCCTTCTTTGCTGCTGTGTCTGTCCCTTCGGGGAAATGTCTCGCAGTGTAATGGAGTCCATGTAGCCTGCTATGACTCGTTTACGCGCAGTTGATGACATTTATGTCCCACGGCATAATGGAGTCCATGTAGCTTGCTATGACTCGTCTACACATGCTGATGACCGACACCTGCACTGTTGGGTTACGTATGCCTGTCCCTGTACGGATGTGCCACTTGGGTTCTACGACTAGTAATGTCGACCCGGGTTTTTTGACATTTGAATGCTAGCGACATATTCACATACGTGAGCCAAAACACGCAAACAGTCCCGGCCAAGGTAAGGTGGCAGCCGTGGGGATAACCGTGCGTGTGGCCGCAATGTGATGTGATGTGTTACATGCTAGATTCTTATGGCTTAGGATCGGGGTCCCGACAGCGTTGGTATCAGAGCTTGACTGCCTGTAGGATTACCAAGCCAAACTGGTCGATGTTGAGTCTAGAACTGCTTTAGTTATATAAAGGAATTGATTGTGGAAGGGAACGTATGATTCTGTTTACTCCTTTCCTCGTGTCATTCTTATTATGAGTCACCCTCCTCTTTATTCTACGGGGTTAAGAACTAGGCCTTTTCATCTATCTATTAGGATGACGAGTTACTGTGCTAGAGACTTATAGGAAAGTTGATGTCCTCCTGGAGCAGTGTCTCCATAAGAATTCAGTTATTTTGTTGTCAGTTATCATGCAGGTTGCCTCATACTTCACACCCATACAGCCGTTATGCTGTTCGAGTTATCCAAGGTTTCTAAATGATCTGATGCGTTTGCAAATCCTTTCCTCCAGAGTTATTGTCTTTTGGCCAGACAAAGCACACCAATTACCTCAACGTGTGAGTTGAAGTGATAGGAAAACCAGGTTATTCCAGTGAACCACCCAACAGTCTAGTTGTGTTTGTGTTTCCAGTGTGATAATTCTGGCCATCATTACCGAAAGCATCCTGTGATGCCACTTAGTCAGTAGGTATTCTATTTCTGGGTTCTTGAACCCAAGCTTCATTCTACTAACTCCTGTTGGTAGTGTTTGCTCATTCCTTTAGGATGATTAGTAACCTTGTTATAGTCTTCAAGGTTCGTGGTTTATCATTCTTCCAACACCATGAACTAGTCATGGCAGAAGTTCCTTGTGAACTAAAGATGTCACGCGCAAGATGCGATCCTATCCTTATTTTGGCACGAGGGCCTCGACAGGGATAGAAGCGCATCTCGTCGTTTCGCAAGAATGGATATCATTACAAGTACATGTAAAGAAGAGATGAGTATATGGAATTGGCTTACACTCGCCACAAGCTACATCAATATCACATCAATACAACAACATATCCAAACATCATACAGAAGAGCAGGGTCCGACTACGGACGAAAGCAAACGATAAAAATGACATCCATCCTTGCTATCCCAGGCTGCCACCTGGAACCCATCCTTGATCGATGAAGAAGAAGAAGAACTCCAAATCAAACAAGCATCACGCTCACGTCAAATCATCGCATTACCTGTACCTGCAACTGTTGTTGTAGTAATCTGTGAGCCACGGGGACTCAGCAATCTCATTTCCAAGGGTATCAAGACTATTAAAGCTTAATGGGTGAGGTATGGTTAAGTGGTGAGGCTGCAGCAAGCACTAAGCATTTATTTGAGTGGCTAACTTACGAGTACAAGAATAAAGGGGGATGATTGTCAAATAAACGGACGTGAACTAGTAATGATCTCTAAGAGATCCTGAACACCTACTTACGAACAAACATAACCCCACCGTGGTCTCTCTCGGATAAGGACTCACGAGAAGAGACAGTCACGGTTACGCACATGGTTGGTGTATTTTATTTGAGTTAACTTCAAGTTCGCTATGATCGGGTGTTAAACAAAGTTTCCAAGTTGCCACATAACCGCGGGCACGGCTTTCCGAAAGATTTAACCCTGCAGGGGTGCTCCAACTCCTCTGTCACAAACTAACCACACGCCGCGGGAATAACCTCGACCACGATCCCGTGATTTCCTAGGAAATTCCATTGGAAAACCGCAACCTCGAGATAGCCCGAAGTATTCTCGGAATTCCTCGCACAAGACGTTCGAGAAAGGTAAAACAAGTCCAGCAAGACCGCCCGACGTGTCGACGAGCCCGATAGGAGCTGCGTATCTCATTCTTAGGACACGACTGGATAAGCACAACGTACAGTGGCCTGATAGACATCTCCCGAGTTGCCCCGGGTTGGCCCCACACACGACTCTAGTTTGGACCAACACTCATGAGGAGCACTGGCCCGGGTTGTTGATTAAAGATCCTCGGGTTAATTACTCCCTATGCAGGTTTATTAGTTATTAGGCAAATGTAGTACCAATGTTGGGCCTTGCCAGACAAGTTTTATCCTAAAACGAAAATCAAGGGGGTCCCCATAACAACTCCGAGCATGTTAGGAGTGCAAAATATGGAACATAACACCGGTACACAAGTAACTAGGGCGACAAGAGTGGAACAAAACACCGAGCAAAAGGCCAAGCCTTCCACCCTTTACCAAGTATATATGTGCATTAAATTAAATAGCAATAATATTGGGATATATCAAAAACATCCATGTTGGCACATGGAAACATTGCACCTGCAACTAGCAACGCTATAAGAAGGGCTGAGCAAGCAGTAACATAGCCAATCAATGTTTGTCGGGATGTGGAGGGTTAGAGGCTTATCATGGCATTTGGGAGGCTTGACAAACAAGTGGTAAGTAGCGAGACAGCGATAGAAACGAGACATCTAGCATGGCAATGATAGTAATGGTATCCAGGGAAATGATCATCTTGCCTGAGATCCCGCTTGGAAGAAGAACGAGTCCATGAAGAAGACGAACCAACGTAGTCGAACGAATCCTCACACTCCGAAGCGGTTTCGGAACTCTATTGTGAAGAAGCAATCCGGAAACAACAATCAACACACAATAAACACCACACATATGCATGACATGATGCACTACATGGATGATGCATGTCCGTTCACAAATGCATGACAAGGCAAAGCACAACAATCAATTACTACACATAAGTGAAGCTCAATATGCAACGAGTTGCATATTGATGAAACTCCACATTCGACTATTTAGTTCATTCTCATTTAGGTACACGACAATATTAAATGTTGTTAAACATGGCAAGAGGTGAAGCATAAGTAAACTACACATCTAGGCAAGTTTAAATGAGGCCGGAAACAACATATAGCATTTCCGAAACGACCCCATATGTTAATTTCGAAATTGGTCCAGATCTGAACTAATCATGTTTTATATTTATTAAACAGGAAAATAAAGTATACCATGTAATTCTACACCTCATTCTAGTCGATTTACATATATGGAACATCTCAAACGGAGCTACGGTCTAAAAGATATGACAATCACAAGATTATATGCCATGAATGCAAAATGCATGAAAATGACAACCACAAACATACCAAATCATGGATGCAGCAAGATATTATGAAACTACATGAAATTCGAAGCAAGTTTCATATATGGCATGCCCAAAACGGAGCTACGGTTCAACCACAACAACCAACACAAGTTTTAATTCAAATCTGTCCAAAATAGCAACATAGCATATTGCACACATGAGAACAACAATCTACAAGATTCTAAAATGCACAAACTAAGCATGGGGCAGTAGCATATAACACACACTTCATTTCAACTTCACATATCATACTCAAAAGAGTCATGGATCACATGGTAGGAAGCTCACAACATGGCAATAAAATATAGCAGATTAGGACTTAGTGCAAATAACAAGTTTTAGCATAGCAGATTTTCACAAAGGCATATTGGCAGCAGTAAAACTATATGCTACAAGTCATATTATGGCATAAAAATTAACAGCATGGTAGTAGACATGAATCACTACAAATCATTCCATGGTGGCAAGGTCTAATTATGCATAGAATCATGGCTAGCATCATCACAACATGGCATTATGAAGAAAACAGATTCTCAGACTTGGTGAAAATTAGACTAGACATGTGCAGCAGTTTTTTAACAGATTGACATATTGGTCAACAGGATTAATTATGATGCTAAACCTATTCATGCAAACTATTGGCACAACATGATAGGCAACAACATGCTTAACAAAAGACTCCTGGGTGGCAATCACAAAAGACTCCTAGATCAATAGCAAATCACATGGCAACATGGCAACAAAATAACAGTTTCAGACTTAGTGAAATTTAACCATCTCCCAAAACTGCAGTATTGACTAGGCATGTTGACATGGCAATAATAGTAGCATAGAAATCATTTATATGCATGTCAAGGACACTAACAGCAAGTATACATGACACACTTCAAATCATTCCATTGGCAAAATTACATAGGATGCATGGTTTTCTTAATATGATGCTCGCAAAACGGAACTCATCGTTAACAGATTTCAGTTTTAACGCGATGGCTACTTGAGAGCAAGATATGCACATGATAATGAACTTCTACCTAGCAACCATAGGTATGGCATCAAAGTAGACATCACATAGAGCAATTCTCATGAAGACACCACATGCAAAAGACCTACCAATGAGTTGCAATCATCCGCGCAACATTGAATAAAATAACAGTTTGCATGTAACGACACGATGCACTTTTGTACCACAGTTTAGTCCACTTAGATGATTCCTATAATGCATGCAAATGATGCTAACATGTAGAGCACGAAACGTAGACCAATTTTCATATCTAACACATCTCCAACCGATGAACAGGTGCAAAGATACAAGCCCCACAAAATGCTATCATGAGTAAAAAAGGACACAGATTAGGGACTTAGAGAAATTACCCACGCGGGAAATCGGGACGGGGCCGTACGGGCGCCCGTTTGGATCGGGGGTTGGGGCCAGATCGGGACGGAGCTGGACGGGGCCGTCCAGATCTGGGTGGTTGGAGGCCAGCCATGGTGGTCAACGCCGGCGACGACTGCGGGGCCTGGACGCCGGCGACGGTGCTTCTCAGGTGAGGGGAGGCCGGATCCGGGCAGCAGGGTCCTTTTCCGGCCGGATCTCGCAGGATCTGGTCGCGGGCGGCACGACGGGGAGGGCCCTGGCATGGCGGCGGCGAGCTTGGGCCGGGCGGACGGAGGAAGGAGCCTCGGCGGAGGCCACCGGCGGCGAGGACGCGAGGCGGCGGGGCAATGGCGCGGCGGGGCAGCTTCAACCGGCGGCAGCGCGCAGCTCCGGCGGGGCGAGGTGCCAGCGGAGGCAGGCGGCGGCGCACCGGCGAGGTGGAGGCGGTGAGGCGGTGCTGGAGAGGTGCGGGAGGGAGGAGCCGAGCGGGAGGAGCGGGCCGGTTCGGGCCCGGGGCGGCCCGGGACGGGCCCGGCCTGGGCTGACGCGGGCCGCTGCGGCTTGGAGCGGCCAGGGGGCACGTGGCAGCCCCTGGTTGGCTGCGGGCGGCGGCTGCGGCGGCGCTGGGTGGACTTGGCGGCGACAAGTGGCGGCGGGGCAGCGGCTTGGCACGGAAAACAATAGAGGGGCGGCGGCTGAAGGTAGGTGGAGGCTAGGGTTTGCCCAAAAATGGACGTGGGGAGGGTTTAAATAGGGAAGGGGGGCTAGGGTTAGCATATTTGGGTGTTTTTGGAGCCGTTCGATATGATCGGACGGCTCCGGTCGAGGGTGTGGTGTAGGCGGGCTAGGTGGGCTGTGGAGATGTCCATGGGCTGAGATGAGAGGAAACTTTATGGCCCGGCATCAGTTTTTGAAATACCGAAAACGCGTGATATTTAACCGATGACAGTGCTGCTATGGTCGACAGTTTGGGTATCAAACGACCTCTGATTGCGACAAAATTTGGCAGGAGGTCTACCTACGATATAACAAGACCGCATGCCAACTTTCGACCCAATCCGAGAATATTTTTCACGCACTTTTAAAAACAAGATTTTATCGATGTCGTGGGCGCGTGCGAGTGTGGTTGGTCTCGAAACAGTCAACGACAAGAACGGAGAAAACCAGCGACTATGAACGGATGCGAGTTTTCAAAAACGAGTGATGATGCTATGTAGATGATGCGATGATGAATGTGTCAACCAAACGAATCACGCGACGAGAATGGAATAAAAGGGGAATCTTCTGGAGCGTCGGCCTCGGGCTGTTACAAAAGATCACAACAAGAGTGCTCTTCATGAGTTCTCCATTCCATCGTTGTGACCCTGCCAATTCCTTCCTTCTGCGTGGGTTATCCGGAAGAATTATGTCGAACTTGTTCGACTTGCCAACCTATGCATCTACAACTCAAAAAAATCATGTGCTCTTGAGTTGCCCCTCTTCATTTGTATTCTGACCTTTATCCATTTGTGGATAGTCAAGAGTAGTTGTGCATTCATGTTCATTGATGCCTATTATTCCTGTGGTCTATCAAGCCATTCTATTCCAGAATGACTAGAAGAAACAAAATCCAGTACTTTATCCATTTCTTGAATTGGGTCAAAGCAGTTGTATTCCGCAGATCAAAATGCCAATCTAGCTTTTGCTCTGTTCTACCTTGAAGTATTACCCTCTTCATGTCGAGAATGTCATGAGAATTGCACGACCTATTATGCACTCTTGATGCAGTGATACTTCTCTCCATCATTGTTCATTCCTCGGTGTCTGAGTTGGTTGTAACCGGAATACCGACAAGTGAACTGTGGTGTGTGAAATCAATACCTCTAGAAATTCTATTGCTTGGAAGTTAATGGACAATAATTTCACTCTTAGTGTGATGGTCATTGAATTGTCATCCTAAGATTGATCGTGCTACCTAGTCCATCTTTCCTGGTGCACTCCTCGATCAACGAGTTAGGTTTGTGCCAAGCTCTTTTGATCATATCGTCTTGCCCTGAAAAGCAAGATTGTTCTCGAGCTCAATAACATATCGGTTGGTCATTATTTTCCGAATATCTTCTCGGAAGTATTACTAAGTTGTTCCCTGACTGGTATGTTGAGATCATGATCAAGTTGGTTTCCTATAAACCACCCCTTCTCCAAGACTCTGTGTTGGATACCCCTGAGCTAGTTGGTTAAGCTAAACAACAACTTGGAGAGTTGGAAGATAAAAGCTTGATCTGACTTGGTTCATTCCAAAGGGATATCTCTGTATGTGTTTGTGTGTGTCGAAGAAAGATGATACATTCATCGATTGATCCTTGTGATCAATTGTTGCATCTATTGTCTTGTCCAATCTTTGATTTGAATATGGGCTATCATCAAATCAAAATCAGAACCAGAGATCTTCCAAATGTTGTTTTACTCGTGGATGTATCCTCAAGCATTCACCGTTATATCTTTTGGTCTGACCAATGCTATCACCTTGTTCACATAGTTATGGACTTCCATCTTCATGGAAACCTTGAGTAATTGTTGATGAGCCCATCAACAACATTGTTTATACTATCCATAATTCATGATGAACATAACGCTAGTGTTGGAAACTTTCATAAGCAATATCTTCATGTTCTGTACATGAAGTATATGTTAGGTGTTAGTAGTGACCTTTCTCTAAGTTCACGAGTATTCGATGCAAGATGCCACCGTGAATTCGAGAAAATTTGTTTTGCTTCCTCTGGAATCATCTCAAGTCAGTCATGCACGTGCGAAGTATTCTGTGGGTTGATAGACTGATCATCTCCAGTCCATATGTAATTCCTAGCACACCAAGCCACTGACTGATTTGTTCAAGGAAAAGAAGTTCCTTTTTAAGAGCTAACCCGGGCTTATATAAGGACTTCGTTATCCTCCAATGATGGTTCCTAACCAGAACTCAGAAGTGTTATGATGTAAGGTTTCCATGTGACCACAATTGTCTTAGACCCTGTGTTCACATGGGTCTTGCAATCCAGCTCATGTTTTGGAGTTGGCTTCCGTAGTTCATTTCCTGAGAATCTCGCAACGTTGTCTCTTCGACTTGTGTTGCAACCTTTCTCCTTCAGACATGCTGAATCTGAAGTATCTTGTCTCCAACCATATCTAAATTTCAGGCGGATATAATGGTTGGAACATTTCCCAAGAATTATAATATTGGTCTCCATGTAACCAGTAAAGTGATGTTGTGGCTGACACACCTAGCCGGAAGATCTATTATTATGGTATCTTGTATTAGCAACATCAGCCATTTCCCCATGAGGACCTTGAATGACTTGCTCTAAAGTTATTCCTCATGGACCCTTGGAACCCCCGAAGTCCAACCTTTACTTGATGTTCTAGTCATAACACCTGACCTATAATTGGGTTACGCTAGAAGATCAAGGAGAACATTAGAAGCGGAGTGCTAAATGTCTCCCGGTCAATCATCAAGATTTCGTTCCCTTGGCATAGCTAAGGTGAAATCTGAGAAAGTGCTGTTGTCCTTTGCATATGCATCCTCCATCGTTATTCATCATGGTAGTATGAGGTGTGGCCAGAATCCTTGGCATGGATGTTGGTAAAACTATGATGAATATGGAGTTGCTCAAGTTCTTGAGAGCATGCTCAGACACTAGGTTATATCCTCGGTATCAATTGGAATGTGCCTTACGTTTGCCGAGTTGCACTATAACTCTAGCTTTCTTTCCAAACTGAGTATGCCATTCGTTCGAATTCCTTTAAATGATCATTTGTGAATTGCCTTAGCTGGTAGGAAGAGTTTCAATGATCTTTGTATCAAAAGTAATTCTTTTTGCCACTTAAGGGAATACTCTACGAGTCACCCCCTAAGGTGCCCCGTTATGGAATCATGGCAATTATTTCTTCGCTAC
The DNA here is from genome assembly GCA_039707655.1 of Elymus sibiricus. Taxonomy (NCBI): domain Eukaryota; kingdom Viridiplantae; phylum Streptophyta; class Magnoliopsida; order Poales; family Poaceae; genus Elymus; species Elymus sibiricus. The sequence goes on along the minus strand of CM077667.1, from coordinate 244,554,342 downwards.
TTTGAAACCTCGTGACCATCTTTTTTAGCGTGGAATCATTGCCAACCAATTGAACCTCCGTCATCTGCCTCATTCCGTCGCCCTTAGAGTGTGTTTTGTGTCTCAGCTCAAGAGACGTTCTTATGTCTCATTCTACGAGTTGATCATGAGTTGCTCGATCTTTGAGGAGATCGATTCTTGTATGAGTTTTCCATTTCCTCTTGTCATTATGTTTGGATGAAGATCTTGAAAGCAAGGAAGATAAAACCAAGATGATGCCAAGAATCAACCTCTTCGAGAAGGGCAATTGGATCATGAAGATTGTGACCGTTTAGTATCCCCTCTGTCCTCTTACCCTATGACTGAATCTCGGGACAAGATTCTTGTTTAGTGTGGGTGAGTTGCCACAGCCCTAGCTCTAGCTTGCTTATCATGGCATTTCATGCATGCATTTTTTTAATTCATTTGAAGTTGAATTTAGGATCTAGCAAGCCTCAGAAAAACATTTTTCCAGAAAAAATGACCAAGATAAAATTTCCTCAAATAACTCCAAGAAAATGTTCCTGTTGTTCTGTGAAAATATTGGCAAGACGAAAACCCTAAACCAATATTTTTAGAATCACAAAAATATATGTTTTGGGCATTTGAGTTAATCCAATAAATAATTCAATTGGATTTATATTGGTTATATATTAAATATAGATCAAATAATTCTGAAACTTTTTGTGGAGTTTTGGTTTACTCCATTTAGCTTACCTGCAAAATTTCAGAATTTTAGAAAATGATTTGGTAGTCAAACCAAATCAAACAAACAGCAGGAAATAAAACAGTAGCAGTAAAAACAAAAGCAGAGAGAGGAGACATACCTGGCCCATCAACTGGCCCAGCCCAACTGGCTTTGCCAGTCGTCTTCAACCTCTGCCTACTGGCAGAGGCGAGACAGGGCACGGCGCCGTGTGTGCCATGCACCAGGCTGCCTACCGGTGCCTCGAGCCACGTAGAGGACGGGGATAAGGCCCTAGCTGCCGTCTGGATCGGCCTGACCTCCCCATCTGCGCCCCCGCTCGCTCCTTGCTCGATTTCCGCCATGGCCGAAGTGTCCCCGTGCTTGCCGCCGACGTCCGCGTAGCCAGAGCCTCCGAAAAGCCTAGCCACCATGACCCCTAGCTCCGCCATGACATGCCAGTACTCCCCGCCAAGACCCGTTTCGCTGGAGACCCCGCAACCCTGCCATTGGAGTCGTCTTCAACCTCGGATCCACCGGACTCCATCGACAAATTCGCGGCCACCTGCGCCTCCCTGAGCAATTTGACTGTCCCAGAAGCTCCTCTGTGAGCCTGCCTTCCCTTCCCCTCTCTTTTCATCGCCGTTCCCATGTCGTTGTCGTCGCCCCATGAGAACCCGAGTCCGTCGTCTGCCATGGCCGATGATCCACTTGCTGCCGAGCTCATTCCGTCGTGCGCTACTAACCGTCGTGCTCCGGGTGGCCTAGTCCTTCCGCCCAGACGCTTGGCTCGCTCACTTGCCAAGCAAAGCACTGGGCCTGTGCAAACCTGAGCTTTGCCGCCGTGGGAGCTCGACGCCGTTGCCGCACCCGGCCATCCCCGTGGCACCTGAGGCCACTGTTGTCTGCGCGCAAGCGAGGGCTACCTCCCGGTGCCCTTCGCTCCTCCACCCGCCTCCTGCAGCGTAACTCCGGCGGGCAACCGTCGTCGGATTGGCCGCCGCCGGCCAACTCCGGCAACTGCCAACGTGGCCGCAATTAGTTAGCACTAATAAGCCCAATTTGGTCAACACTAGCCAATGACAGGTGGGCCCAGGCACCCTAATTAACCCCTGTTTAATTAAATAAAATAGGATTAGCCCCTAAGGGTATGACATGTGGGTCCTACGGTCAGGTTTGACTCTGGAGTGCCCTGTTGACCTGCTGACGTCACAGTGACCTCAGGCTGACGCAGTAATGCTTTTCTGGAATTAAAATAAATAAGAAATGATTTATAAATTTCAGAAATGTTCAAAACTTTTAAAAATCATAGAAAATAATGTGTAACTCAGATGAAAATAATTTATATATGAAAAATGATCAGAAAAATGCAAGGAATCTGTTTAAGCCATGTTCATGCATGTTTGAGCAAGTTAACATCACCAAATAAGACATTTCATGATTAGGACAAATTTGATAAATAGTTTGGAGTTGGAATTTGATGCCTATTTGAATTCCACTTCAATTAATATGATCAAATATTGAACTAGGTGAATTCCATACCTTAACATGACATAGCATACATCATGTTTATTGCATCACATTGAATGTGTTCATTTCCCTGTTTGCTGGTGTTGTTCCTTCCCGGTAGACGATGGTTCCGACGTTTAGATCGTTGTCACCGATGAAGACTCGTTTTTATCTTCAGAAGTGCCAGGCAAGCAACCCCTCCTTGAGCATCCCGATATTATCCTACTCTCTCGCTCCGGCTCTCTTTTACTACATTAGGACAACAACGATTCAACTGTTACATGTTCTCGGTAGTTGAACCCATTCCTTTGCATGACCTGTCCTTGTCACAGTAAATAGCTGAAACCACTTAGCATGAGTAGCAACTGCTTGAGCCTTGTTGTGCTTACTCATCCATGCTTGCTTACTGTGCCTGCTATGCTTAGAGTCGTGTCGGGTCTGATCCATATGGGCAATGAATCGGAATGGATGTGTTCATGTCCTGCTGTGTGAGAGCTAAGTGTGTGAATCCGATTTGGTAAAGGTAGCGATGAGAGGCCATGTAGGAGTACATGGTGGGTTGTCTCATTGGAACCGTCCTTACGAACTGAGTTATGTGTATGTTATCCAAGACAAAATACTACCGCACATTGGGATCATTAATTGACCCTCTCGGCTTATTAATCGCCTTGATCTCTGTCCAGAAGTTGCAACTAGTTTCTGGTGTTTGTAGGATTTGCTGGCGGCCGTGCATAGCGCTGACCGGAGGGGTAGGCTATGGCGTGGTAGATGCATCGTGGCCCGGTGTACCAAGCGTAGTACCATCCGTCGAGGTGGGCTTGGGAACCCTGCACACATCGTTTGGGGTCGTGATGGAAACTTCGGCCGGACTTCCGTTGCGGTTTCAGTCTCAAATAGGCGATAAACCTGGACTAGAGTCTTGTGTGGTTAACGGTCGTGGCCGACTCCCTCGCTGGGCTTTCGGTTGAAGGTTGCCGAGGTGCCTTTTTACGTGCACATGGTGGTAAGTGGCGGGAGCATGTGTGAAGAAGTATACCTCTGCAGGGTGAATTAATCTGTTCGAATAGTGGCGTCCTCGGATATGGACTACTTGGATTGCTTATGTGGTACATAGTCAAGTGAAATGGATACTCTAAAATACGCAAGATAAGTGTGAGTACTATGGATGGCTTCTCGTAGGGAGACGGGAGTGGATCCATAGTGGTGTATTGATTTGGTGAATATGTGGACTCGTGTGCGCTATCCCACCTCAAAGATGATACTTGTAGTCGTAGCACAGGTTAGCCAAGAGTCAAAGCTAGCTTGCTGCAATAAACTCCACAACCCCTTTGTTGACAATGATGCATATGTAGATAGTTCTGATGTAAATCTTGCTGAGTACCTATGTACTCACGGTTACTTAATTTATGTTTTTGCAGAGGAGACGTCAGTCTCATTAGTGATTCTTATGACGTGAAGTTCGATGTTTACCGGGTTAGCTTGGGAATCCCAGACAGAGGTCTGGCTCCTTTGGTAGGGTCGTTGTAGCTTTTCAGGCTCTTCTAGCCGCTTTTAATAGATGTCTGTACCCAAACATGTATCTTCCGCTTGTTGATTGTATGCTCTGAATGATGGGTCATGTGACCCTCTGCTTGTAACATCATATTATGTAAGGCTCTTCTGAGCCTTCTAAATAAATGTTGTGTTGTTGTATGGTTATGTTGTGATGCCATAGTTGTCTCTATGCATATCGGACATGTCATGTGTACGTGTGATGTGTAATGGTATGTGTGGGATTCGACACCTAGTTGTGTGCCTCTAGTAGTACTCTTTACGGGGAAATGCCTCTTTGTGCTTCCACTGAGCCTTGGTAGCTTGCTACTGCTCCGGACACATTGATTAACCGGCGTGTATCCTTCTTTGCTGCTGTGTCTGTCCCTTCGGGGAAATGTCTCGCAGTGTAATGGAGTCCATGTAGCCTGCTATGACTCGTCTACGCGCAGTTGATGACACTTATGTCCCACGGCGTAATGGAGTCCGTGTAGCTTGCTATGACTCGTCTACACACGCTGATGACCGACACTTGCACTGTTGGGTTACGTATGCCTGTCCCTGTACGGATGTGACACTTGGGTTCTACGACTAGTCATGTCGACCCGGGTTCTTTGACATTTGAATGCTAGTGACATATTCACATACGTGAGCCAAAAGACGCAAACGGTCCCGTCCAAGGTAAGGTGGCAGCCGTGGGGATAACCGTGCGTGAGGCCGCAATGTGATGTGATGTGTTACCTGCTAGATTCTTATGGCTTAGGATCAGGGTCCCGACACAGACCTCTGTCTGGGATTCCCAAGCTAATCCGGTCAACATCAAACACATCGTAGGAACCTCTAGTGAGACTGAAGTCTCATCTTCAAAAACATAATTAAGCAACCGTGAGTACAAAGGTACTTAGCAAGACTTACATCAGAACTAGCTACAAATGCATCATTGACAACAAAGGGGGTTGTCGAGTTTGTTTGCAGCAAGCCAGCTTTGACTCTTGGCTAACCTGTACTACGACTACAAGAACTTTCTCTGAGGTGGGATAGCGCACACGAGTCCACATATTCACCAAATAAATACACCACTATGGAACCACTCCCGTCTCCCTACGAGAAGGCCATCGATAGCACTCACGCTTATCTTGCGCATTTTAGAGTATCCATTTCAAGTTATCTATGAACAATATAAGCTTTCCAAGGAGTCCATATCCGAGGACGCGGCTATTCAAACATATCATTAAACCCTGCAGGAGTATACTTGTTCACTCACGCTCTCACCACTTTTTACCATATGCACGTCATGCATCTCGGCAACCTTCAAGCGGAAGCACTGGCGTGGGCGTCAGCCACAACAGTTAACCACGCAAGACTCTAGTCCAGGTTGATTACCTATCTGAGACTAAACCTACAAGGATGTCCGGCCGAAGTTTCTTCTACGACCTCAAACAATATGCACAGGGTTCCACAAGCCCACCATTCGGGTGCCACTTGGTACACCGTGACACTTTGCATCTACTACATCGAAGCCCACCCCGTCGAGCAGCGCTAAGCACGGCCGCCAGCACTTTTCCTACAAACACCAGAAACTAGTTGCAACTCTTGGACAGAGTACGAGGCGATTAGTAAGCCGAGGGGTTCCATTGGTTTCGGGCCCAATGTGTGGTAGTATCTTGTCTTGGATAACATACACAGAACTCAGTTCTTAAGGAAGGTCCCAACGAGACAACCCGCCATGTACTCCTACATGGCCTCTCATCGCTACCTTTACCAAATCGGATTCACACACTTATCTCTCACACATTAGGACATGAACACATCCATTCCGATTCATCGCCTCGATGGATCAGACCCGACACAACTCTAAGCATAGAAGGCACAGCAAGCAAGTATTTATGAGTAGGCACAACAAGGCTCAAGCAATTGTTACTCATGCTAAGTGGTTTCAACTATTTACTGTGACAAATACAGGTCATGCAAAGGAATGGGTTCAACTACCGAGAACAAGTAACAGTTGAATTGTCATTGTCCTAATGTAGTATAAGAGAGCAGGAGTGAGAGAGTAGGATATTATCGGGATGCTCAAGGGGGGTTGCTTGCCTGACAGTTCTGAAGATACTACTTCTCTTCATAAGTGTCAATGGTCATAACGTCGGAACCATTGTCTACCGAGAAGGGACAACACCGGCAAACAAGAAGAAGCAACACATTCAATGTGATGCACAACCATATTGATAATATGTCATGTTAAGGTACTTAATTTACCTAATACAACATTAGTACAAGTTAATTGAAGTGGAATTCAAACCTAGTTCAAATTCCAACTCCAAATGTTATTTCATAAATTGCCCTAGTCATGAAATGTGCTAGTTTGTGATGTTAACTTGTTCAAACATGCATGATCATGGCATAAATAGATTCATTGGATTTTTCAGATCATTTTTCATATATATATTATTTTCATCCGAGTTATAGATTATTTTCTATGAATTTTAGAAGTTTTAAACATTTTCTGGAATTAATAAATCATTTGTGATTTATTTTAATTTCCAGAAATCATTACTGCATCAACATTGCCTCAAGATGATGTCAGCAAGTCAATTGGCCCATTCCAGGTCAAACCTGACCAGTGGGTCCCACTAGTTAGTGACCAAGTTAACTAAATAGTGTTAATTATCTTAATTAACCATGATTAAGGTTAAACTAAGTGTGTCGCGTGGTTGGGCCCACGTGTCAGGGAATGGGCCCACATGTCATTGACCCAGGGGAGGTCAAACCCCTGGTCAAAAGGGTCAGGCTCACCGGCGGTTAGCCGCCGGCGACAGCAGACACGACAGAGGGCTCGGGTTTGCTCCTTCGGTGACCAATTCGACGGCGTAGACGACCTATGCGGAGCTGGGACTATCACGCATCCGATGGAGCCATCTGCTTCACCAGAGGTGGCCTCATGGGACGGCGGCGAGCACCACGGTGATGGACGGGGATCGGACCTTGACGCATTTGACGCTGCAGCGCTCTAAATGGCCGAGGCTTGGCGTCTACGGCACCTACGCAAGCTCAAGAGCATGACATACAAGTCAGCCGGAGCAGAGGGGCACCGTAGCGACGCCGGCGTGGATGTCGCACGGCAAAGCTTCGCAGTTTCGATGCAATCGGCGGCTACAACTCGAAATCGAGCTTGGGAGCTCACGGGGAACCTGTAGGGATGGTTAGCAGGCTTGGGGAAGGCCTGGAGACGATGTACGGGTGGTGGCGATCTTGGATGACCGAGCTTGAAGATGACATCGATGGCGACGCTTTGATGCGTCTGGTCTTGCGTGGCTCATCGGAGACAAAGAAGGGAACGAGGTACTCCTCTTGGACATGGCTTCAGGGCGTGGGAGGCATGGCGTCAATGCAAGCGGCGAGCGGTGGCGATGATGGCGATTGGCCATGGCGAGGGCGAGCAAGAGAGCGTGGGAAAGAGGGGATGGGGAGGTCCGATCGATCCGGACGGCATCGGAGGCTTATCCCATCGTGTCGACGTGGCTCAGGAACAAGCAGGAGGTGGCGCACTGGGCATGCGCACACGTCGGGCACACACTCGTCCTCGTGGCAAAAGGAGGAAGAAGACCCCCTGCCCATGATGGGTTGGCCAGGCTTCTTCTGGCCAGGGAAGTTGGCCCACTTAACGTTTCCTCTCTCTCTGTTTTCTATTTTATTTCTGTTTTTCTATTTTTCTTTTGTCTGTTTGATTTAGTAAAAATACCAAATCACTTTAATAATTCCTGGGAATAATTGTGGACACTTTCTGAATTATTCGAGTGGCCCTCAACAATTTCTTTTGTCTGTTTGATTTTTGATGTATATATATAGTATTTCATAGCTCCAATTCAAATACTTGTTGAGTTAAGTCAACAATAAAAAAATGACATGAGAAAATATGCATCACCACTGTTTGATGTTTCCACCTTTTTCCAGAAATGATGAACATTGTTGAAGGACATTTTGAAATCATTGAAAATTATTTTAGTTGAACCTGATTGAATTTCATTTGGTGCTAGGGTTTATCAATCCCCATTTCAATTTAATTTTAATTTGACATGATGCTTAATGCAATGCTAAGAAATGACTAGCTAGGGCTGTGTCAACTCACCCCCACTAAACAAGAATCTTGTCCCGAGATTCAAGCGTAGGGTAAGAGGAAGAGGGAGACTAGACTATTACAATCTTCACGATCCAATTGCCCTTTTCGAAGATGTTGATTCATTGCATCATGTTGAGCTCGACATCTTTGCCTTTAAAAGTTTCACCCAACACAACGATGGGGAATGGAAACTCTACGAGAGTCAATCTTCTCGAAGATCGAGCAACTCACGATCAACTCATGGAGTGAGACGTAAGAACATCTCTTGAGCTAAGACGCAGGACACACATCAAGAACGATGGAATGAGGTAGATGACAATGGTACAGCTTGGTAGGCAACAATTCCGAAGTTAGGAAGATGGTGAATGAGGTTTCAAAGTAGCGAGGAGTTAAATTGCCATGATTCCATAACGCGGCACCTTAGGGGAGGTGACTCGTAGAGTTATTTCCCTAAGTGGCAAAAAGAATTACTTTTGATTCAAAGATCATTGAAACTCTTCATTCCAGGCTAAGGCAATTCAGAAATGATCGTTTGAAGGAATTAAAAAATGGTATACTCAACTCGGAATGGAGACTAGAGTTATAGGACAACTCAGCAAACGGAAGGCACATTCCAATTGATACCAAGGATATAACTTAGTGTCTGAGCGTGCTCTCAAGAACTTGAGCATTTCCATATTCATCAAGGTTTTACCAACATCCATGCCAAGGATCCTGGCAATACATCATACTACCATGATGAATAACGATGGAGAATGCAGATGCAGATGCAAAGGAAGACAACACTTTCTCAAATTTCACCTTAGCTAGGCCAAGGGAATGAAATCTGGATGATCGACCCAGAGACATTTAGCACTCCGCTTCTAATATTCTCCTTGATGAAATAGCGTAACCCAATTATACGTAACATTTGGTATCTAGAAGCCAAGGAATCCATAAGGATAAACTTCCAGAATAAGTCATCTGAAATCCCTATGGGGAAGTGGCCAAGTTACAGAATGAGGAAACTATAATAATAGGTCTTCCGATTAGGTGTGTTGGCCACAACATCCACTTTACCGGTTCAAAAAGACCAATATAATCCTTGGGAAATGTTCTGACCATCATATCTGCCTGAGATTCAGATCTGGTTGGTGACGGGATATTTCAGATTCAGCCTGTCTGAAAAAGAAGGCTTGCAATACAAATCGACGAGATGTCGTTGCGAGATTATCGGGAAACAAACTATGGCAACAACTCCAAAACACGAGCTGGATTGCAAGGCACATGTGAACACACTGTCCAGGACGATTGTGTCCACATAGAAATCTTACAACAAAACACTACCGAGTTCTTGTTTGGAACCATCGTTGTGAATAATGAAACCGGGTGCAAGTCCGTCTGGTACCTTCGGAATAGCACATAACTTCTTTTCCTTGAGCAAGTCAATCAGTCGCTTGGTGTGCTAGGAATTACATATGAATTGGAGATGATTGGTCTATCAACCCACATAATTGTCACGCCCCCATTTTGATCGTACGCTAATCATACACGCAAATGCGTACAACCAAGATTAGGGACTCACGGGAAGATATCACAACACAACTCTAGACACAAATTAAAGTCATACAAGTTTCATATTACAACCAGGAGCCTCGAGGGCTCGAATACATAAGCTCGAATACACACAAGTCAGCGAAAGAAAATAATATCTGAGTACAGGCATAAGTGAAACAAGTTTTGCCTTAAGAAGGCTAGCACAAACACAAACTACGAATCAAAAGAGGCAATGCCTCCTTCCTGGGAACCTCCTATGCTACTGCTGGTCGGGGGCAGCCTCCACGTAGTAGTAGGCTCCAGCGGAGTTGTAGTAGTAATCTGCGGCGTACTCCATCTCCTGGGCTCCGTCATCTGGTCGCCGCAATCGAATCGAGAGGGAAAAGGGGAGCAAAGCAATGGTGAGTACTCATCCAAAGTACTCGCAAGACTTACACTACTGGAATCAGGGTCTTTGCCATCTGCCAGCTCTTTGCCGTCTGCCAGCTGATGGCAAAGAGGCTGTTTGCCGTCTGTCTTGATAAAGCAGACGACAAAGAACCAGCTGATGGCAAAGAGGGTCTTTGCCATCTGCCACTTCTTTGCCGTCTGCTGGCAGACGGCAAAGACCAAAGTGGGCCCCACGGGGCACTGCACTGGCTAGGTCACACGGGCCACTTCTTTGCCGTCTGCTGGCAGACGGCAAAGATTTCTTTGCCGTCTGCCAGCAGACGGCAACGAGGTGAGGGGGGCCACAATGTCATGGCGTCGGCTAACCCTAATGCAGACCCTCTTTGCCGTCAAAGAGGGGTAGTAAAAAATAAAAAAAGAACCCCCCCGGCTGCGCATCACACCTCTCCTCTCTCTCCCGCATCTCCTCTGCTCCCGCGAGCGCGCTAGGGTTGGCCGCCGCCGGTCCCCGCCTCCGCCAGTCCCCGTCTCCACCGGTCCCCGCTTCCGCTGGGCCTTCCTCCCATGCCCTAGTGCCGCCGCCGCCGCCGCAGGTCACCACCTCCACTGGGCCCCTCCTCCACCGCGCCCCCCACCCCTCCTCCAATGGCTCCACCTCCACCGGCCCGTCCTCCCGTGCCCTAGCGCCGCGGCCGCCGCCGGCACCACCGCCTCCGGGCACCACCTCCGCCGCGCTGGAGGCAGCCGCACCGCTGCCGGGCACCACCTCCCCCTCTGCCCTCAGCCCCCTCTGCCCACGGTGAGCACCGGCCCCTCTCTGTTCCTCTTTTTTTTATATGGATGGATGTATGGATGGATGACGGATAGATGGATGGATGGATGGATGTATGGATGATGGATAGATGGATGCTGTATAGATGTATTGATGGATAGATGGATGGATGTATGGATTTTGGAGAATTTTGATGATGTTGTATGGATGGATAGATGGATGGATGCTGTGTAGATGTATGGATGGATAGATGGATGGATGATGTATAATCAGCATGTGCTCTGCTGTTTGTGCAAAGTAGCCAACTAATTGTGCCGAACTGCCAACTGAATTTGACCGGATGCATATTTTTCTGCAAGTCTTGTACATTTCTTTCATGTTGTTTTATTTTACATGACAACATCATCTGATCCTGGTGATTCTTATTTTACATGTGTAACAGATGCGTGCTGTAGGGAGCAGGTTGTCAAAAGCAAATTATTTCTCATATTGGTAATGATGATGAAGTGCCAGTATTGGGAGGAAATCGATCTGCGAGAGAGATTATTTAATATTATGGTTGCCTGTTATTCATATGAAAGCCAGCCGAGTAATAAAAGGTATCTTTCCTCGATATACCATATTCATTGTTTGTAACTAGATGTATTATACAAAGTGATCTTTGCATATCAGGTTATTTGGGTGCTCACAGTTTGTGTCTCCTTCGCATATTATTCAGTTTTTTTATTATCCTTGTACTATGTTGTACCTTTTGATTACTATTTTACTTAGTTCCTGAAGAAAGCATCAACTTCTTTATGTGTTAGCAATCTTCTAAATGCTCCACATTTCCTGTGATAAATAAATTAGTCTATCAAACATGCACTGCTTTATGTGTTGCCTGCATTGAGAAGTATATTAAATGCTCTATTTGCAAGTTCAGAGACTACTTTGATCTGACAATTTCTCAGACTTGTGAAGTTCCACTGGATTAGCAAGCAAATTAAATAGTAGAGACTAGTTTCGCAAAATTCTAGTGGATTAGCAAGTGATAGTTTCCCCCCTTCAGAAAGGTGCCTGACTTGCCAAAACCCCCTAAACTGCAGGAAGCTTATACTACGGAATTTCAGTGAACTTTGTCCACCCCTGATGTTGTTTATTTTTCTGCTTCCATTTAATGGCGAACTTTCAAGTCAGTCTAGTTCAGTTGAAATGATTGAGTGTGGTACCAATGTATCTCAGTTTTTTCTTAGTATTTTGAGTTTCCTAAACCATTTCCATATTCCAGATTTTTCGAGACTGACTGGAATTCCTCTGGCTGCGGATGTTTTTGAACTTTCAGCTCACAAGAAACCAGTCTTATCATTTTGCTGCTTGTGGAAGGAAGCTCCATGTTACTGATGCAAAATAGATGATCAGCAAACATTTGTCCTATTTGTCTCATGCCATCTACTTAAGTTGCTACTTTCCTTATATAGTTTATTCTCCTTTATTAGAGTACATTACACTCTGGGTCACTGAACTTGCTCAAGTGTGTCAAATAGGTCACAGTTCTCTTAATTTCCATCCCCCTTCTCCCTCCAGGACGGATCTGATCTGTCCAACGAGAGGAGACCACCACCGTCTCCGTCTGGCTCTGGATCTGCGCCTGCTCGTTCGTCCAACTGCACTGCATCAAAGGTAGCCCCTAATGTCCTTTGTTTCTTTTTGTGTATTTCTCTAGTATTTTGCTGTGAATTCGTATGTTCATGCCACCACATGGATGGATTTGTATGTATGCAACCATCTTCTTGTGTTATTTGTATGCCCCTGTATGTTTACCTCTTAATTTCTTTTACCCTTTAGTTATTATGATGGCATACTTGGTTTTAGTCTTTTATGTCTACTCATAGGAAAATGTTTGCTTACCCTGCCTAGCTGTCAAACTTGCGAGTATGCGGTTTATTTCATTGTTATTAGCCTTGCCTAGTCTTTTATGTCTACTCATAGGAGTGAGCTTTGTAGGACTGGGATAGTATATCCATATGCAGTATTATAGATACACAGTTAGCTGTCGAACGGTTCTTATTTTTAGTTATCTGAAATATTACTTCCTGACTTTAAATTTACCTTCTTTCTTATCCATGTACAAGCAAAGGGATTTATAGCTGGTGAAGAGCAGGAAGGCAAGGCCATTGCCCCGGCTGTTGAGCTTGAGAAGTTCATATGGAACATGCAATTTTGTTGATTTTTTTCAGTTATGTTCTGTTGGAATTTTTTCACATTTCTTTTGTGAAAGAATGTGTCATTGTCTCATATATTTGTGAAACAAAAGTTAGTTGTATATACTAGACTGTATGGTTTCAGAAATTATGGGCAGTAATAAAGAGTGTGTTACAGGAGATTTGTTTAATTACATATATGTTCTGCTCTGAAGAGATTAGTTTAATTACATGTATGTTCTGCTTTGTGGTGTCATTCATTTGCTGCATGGAGATGTGAACTGTACTGTGCACAGTACTGTACTGTATGCAGTACAGTATGTATTTTTTTTTAAATCCTACTTGGCCTCTTTGCCGTCTGCTAGCAGACGACAAAGAGCCTGCGTTGGCCCAGCTGACGCCTGCTTCTTTGCCGTCTGCTGGCAGACGGCAAAGAGCGCCGTTAGACCCTAACGGGGCTGGTACCTTTTGTCTGCCGTCCAGGGGCTTTGCCGTCTGCTGGCAGACAGCAAAGAGCTTTGCTTCTTTGCCGTCTGCGAGCAGACGGCAAAGCGGCCTTTACCGGCTCCTGTTCAGCCGGAGTGTTTGCCGTCTGCTAGCAGACGGCAAAGGCTTTGCCGTCCGCCAGGCATGCCTTTGCCGTCTGCTATGGCAGACGGCAAAGTGCCTGATTCCTGTAGTGTTATATCAGAACTATGCTAAGTATGCATCAATATCAAAGGAATGGGGTTATATCTTTGGACTGACTGCAGAAATGCCAGAATAGGGAGAAGGCCTAGTCCTATCGAAGACTAGCATCTTCAGTGTCTTGCAGCATTAGAAGAGTGCAGATTAGCATAATTATAATGTAGCAAGTTTATTGTAGCAATTTTATTCAGTAACCACGCCCAAAGATTCTTCCTCGACTCCCTGCGAGAAAGCAATCTCAGAGCCAAACATTTCAATTTATAAGTCACAATTCTAGTTGTATTTGATCGGGGTACAACTCCAAGTCGTCCTGTTACCGTGGACACGGCTATTCGAATAGTTGAATTCATCCCTGCAGGGGTGCAACACATTTCCCAACACGCTTGATAACCTCTAGCCGGACACACTTTCCTGGGTCATGCCCGGCCTCGCGACATCAACACGTCATCGCCCTACCTAGGCTCAACAGAGAGGCTAGCCCGCCGGTCTAAATCCTAAGCGCGCAGGGGTCATGGGCCCAATCACCCTTTGCACTCTGGCACGATGTGTGGGTGGCCGAGGTCAGTCCTAGCACCTCTTATACAAGTTCAATGCTGTCGCGGACCACTCGGGCGCGCGCCGCACCATTGCTGACGTCCGAAGAGCTTCGGCTGATACAACGACACCGAGTACTCATAACTTCTCCCACGTGAAGCTTACTGCGAAAAGGTCAATCGACCAACTCAGATCAAATACCAAACCCATTAGCATTTTGTTAACTGCGGTGACGAGCGCGATGCACGATATGTGGTCCTGTCGCCCTGTCTCGAGGATGTGTGGCAAGGGCCAAGAATGCCCGGCCACGCCTCGTCATCATTACACCAACACCATCCAGGCCATCCAGACCTCAACATGTAACAGTAGTAAAGCTAAAGTAACCGTGTGTCTATAACACCAAGGGGGAAAACCGAGGAATCACCCTCGATGGATCCCACTCAATGTAACCGTCAAGGTGACCAGAGAAGAATCAGCCTTGATGGTTCACGCCTGAGGAGTTGCACGACAGAGTCGTCGTCGGAACTGGTGACGGATGAATCACCCTCGATATCCATGACCGATTAGTTACGCTACAGAGTTAGCATCATGAGTACTTTACGAGGTGTTACCCTCGGTACTCAATAGTAGCCATGTAGAGTCGTACAACTAAGGGGGTTTGCGGTGAATGTGACGGGCATGGCTTGTCGATCGGTTGATCGAGTCTTCGAGTCATCGATGATGAAGCAGGGGCAACTAAGACTAAGGGGTCACAAGGGATTCATTGATCAATCTATACTAAGCAGGTGATATAATAGTAGGTACAATAGCAGTTTAACAAAAACAGGCTATGCATCAGAATATGAGCTAACTAAATAGTAGCAAAATCTAATGCAAGCATGCGAGGGAAAGAGATGGGCGATATCAGAATGATCAAGGGGGTTCCCTTGCTTCTCTGCTGCAAAGGTCTGATCGTCAATGGCGTAGTCGTACCCAGCAGCAGCGTCAGTCTCTGTGTCTACCGGAGAGAAGAGGGGAAAGAAACAATAAATACAAGCAAGCAGATGCAACACGATGCATGGCATGGCAATATGCAGTGCTAGGCATGAGCTAACGCAGTACTACACGTCTCAGACGGAGCTGGAAAATATCTGATGATATTCACCGGGTCTCAGGCTACTGCCAGACAGATGATCCTAATGCAAAATGTCCATGTTCATCATGCTAGGAGCATGTGACAGATGAACGGACAGCGTATTCGGATTCGTGGGATTTTTCTGATCAACTTTCATGTATAAAACTTTTTCATCTGACTTACGGATTATTTTAAATTAATTTTCAAAGTTTTATTAATATTCTGAAAATATTATTTATTTCTTTTAATTCGAAAATAAAACTAAAATACTGGGTGCACCCAGACGTGCAATCGGGGTTGGCATGTGGGTCCAGGGGGGTCCCAGTTGACTGGGTCAACTGGCTAGTCAGCAGAGGCTGACTGGTGGGGCCCCCTGCTAAGTCAGCAGCTGACTGGGCCGGAACTATCCGTTGGAACAGTGGTTGAGCCCCACCTGTCAGCGTCAACAGCCTAATCTAGTGGGTTATTTAAAAACAGTGTTACTTAATGGGGTGGGGCCCGGTCGTCAGCGACTGTCAACTTTTAAGCTAAACACTGCTTAGCCCTAATCTAATTTCTGACAGCGCGGGCCCACGGGTCAGCGACCCAAAGTGCGGTGGCTGGCTTCGGCGACCACAAAGAGCGGCGGAGGGACGCCGTCGATGTCTCCAGCGACCAAAAGGACGGTCACCAGGCCCTACGTGAAGCGGCGACGAGACGGACCCGTTCCAGCTAGAGGCGCTAGCGGGGGACAGCGGGAGCGAGCGCACCGTCGTCCACGGCGGTGGCGGCCGACCGGAAGCGACGGCGGCCGCCACGGAGAGGCGATAGCGAGCGCGGGGCAGCGGCTTGAGCAGCGAGCAGAGCAGCAGCACGAGCGCGCGCACGTGTACGGGCGCCGCGGGGAGCAATAGCACGCATCAGGAGCTCCGGCGAGCTGCGGTGGTGGAGGTTGCGTGTGGCGAGGGGGGCAAAGGAGAGGGGAATTGGCCCGGGGCTCACCGGCGTTGAGGAGAGGAGGGTCGGCGAGGCTCGGGGAAGCGGCTTGTGCAGGAGGACGGGGATGGGGTTCGGCGACGGCGACACGGTGACGAGGGCGATGGCACGGCCGCGGGCACGGCGTCGCGGCGACCAGAGAAGGGGGAAGGCGTGGGGAGAGGCGAGGGAGGAGGGGAACTAGGGTTCCGGGGGCGAGGGGGGGTCCTTGTAGCCGTCCAGGGGGGCTGGATGGCCGGCGCGTGGCCTCCCTCGCCATGGATGCTCGGTCGGCGTCCACATCCCCTCCTGATGAACAGGAGGTTGGGGATGATGGGGAAGCGGGCTAGGCCGCGCTGTAGCCCACTAGAGCCGAGGGGCACAGTGCCCCCCTTGCCCTTTTCTTTTTCTTTTCTCTTTTTTTATTTAAACTTTCCGTTTTATTTTATTTTACGCACCAAGCACTTTTGTAAATATATGTGAGTTAGCCCATTAAATAATATGCAATATTCAGCTCTGCCACAAAAAGTTTGAGGCATTTTGAAAAATATTTGGAATTTACAAAATGCAAAAGGCATTTATTTAATTGAATTGTCCACTGTTATAATTATTTTGAGGCACCCAAAACACTTGATAAAATGTGGTTTCATATTTTATAATTACAACGGGATTATTTGCAACCCCAATATGATTTTTTTTCAGGTTTGCAAAACTATTTTATCCACTTATTATTTGAATTTTGAATTTCACAATGGAATTGAAATGAGACTTGATTCCCAAAGTGATCAAACTTGGATTAGCAAAATGGATTAGATTAAACCTCATGTTACTTTAGCTTAATTGCATTGATCACTGTAGCATGATTCCAAGGGTGTCACAACTCTCCCCTACTAAATGAAATTCTCGTCCCAAGAATTAAGAGGTAGAAGGAAAGAGCTCGGGCTATTCATCACGGAGGTGATCCTCGCATTCCCAAGTGGCTTCATCTTCAGAATGATTCAACCACTGCACTTTGAAGAACTTGGTAACCATTTGACGAGTCCGACGTTCAAATTGATCGAGAATGCAGACTGAGTGCTCTTTATAGGAAAGGTATTGTTGCAGCTCAAGCATATCATGATCCACTGCTCTGATAGGATCCTTGAAGCAGCGGCGAAGCTGTGACACATGGAAAATATCGTGAACCTGAGAAAGGTTTGACGGTAGTTCCAATTGATATGCCACATTTCCACGCCTTTCGAGAATAGTGAATGGACCAATATAGCGAGGAGCTAGCTTGCCCTTGATCCCTAAACGGTGTGCACCTCTCATTTGTGTGACTCGAAGATAAGCCTTTTCTCCAGGTTGATAGACCATATCTTTGTGATGACGGTCATACTGACTCTTCTGATGAGACTGAGCAGCCTTCAGATTCCCACGAATAAGGTGGACTTGATCTTCGGCATGTTGGATAATATCTGGACCGAAAAGTGAACGCTCCCTAGTTTCTGACCAATTGAGAGGAGTCCGACACTTTCGTCCAGACAACACTTCAAAGGGGGCCGTCTTTAGACTAGCTTGATAGCTATTGTTGTAGGAGAACTCGGCATACGGAGAGATTCCTCCCATTTCTTGCCGAAAGAAATGACACAAGCTCGAACATGTCTTCAAGAATCTGGTTGACTCGTTCCACTTGTCCCTAGGATTGAGGATGAAAAGCGGTGCTAAAGGACAACTGAGTTCTCATAGCCTCCTGGAAACTTGCCCAGAATCTTCAAGTGAATAAGCTGCCACGATCTGAGCTAATCACCAATTGAATACCGTGGAGTGAAACAACTCTGGACATATATAGATCTGCCAGCTGACTAGCAGTGATGGTTTCCTTGACGGCCAGAAAATGTGCAACTTTGGACAGTCGGTCAATGACGACAAGAATAACATCATTACCTTTCTGCGATCTGGGAAAACCAGTGATGATATCCATTTCTTCATGGTCCCAATTCCATTCAGGAGTAGTAATAGGTTGCAGAGTTCCAGCAGGCCTTTGCTGTTCTACTTTGATTCGACGGCAAATGTCACATTCTACAACATATCGTGCAATGTCTAGTTTCATGTTCGACCACCAAAACCTTTGAGAGGTGTCTTGGTACATCTTGTTACTACCCGGATGAATAGACAGAGGTGTATCATGAGCTTTCTTTCATCACTTTCCCAATCATATCCAGGATTTCCCTCTTACTTGGAACGAATAAACGACCCTTGAAGTACACAGTGCCATCATCAGCAATAGTGAAGCAAGAGGGTTTACCTTCCGCAAGATAGCGTTTAATCTTTTCGACATCATCATCATAGTGTTGAATAGTCTTGATGTTGCCCACGAGATCTGGTTCAACAACCAGATTATTAAGCGAACCCTGGTTAACAACACGGAGGATCATCTTGTGGAACTCTTCAGGAGGGGGAGCGAGATAACCCTGAGGAACAATATGGAGGTTCAGCTTGCGGAACTCCTTTTGAAGAAGGGGGTGAACCATATGAACCTGGAGGTGGTTGCAGTATGACTTGCGGCTTAAGGCATCAGCCATTACATTAGCCTTGCCAGGTGTATAAGAAATACCCAAGTTGTAATCTGCTATGCACTCCATCCATCTCAGTTGACGGATGTTCAGATCCGGCTGAGTAAGCAGGTACTTCAGACTTTGGTGATCGGTGTAGATCTCGAAATGATTACCAAGAAGGTCATGTCGCCACTCTTTCACTGCATGTATCACTACAACAAGTTCGAGGTCATGAACTGGGTAGTTCTCTTCATGAGGACGCAATTGACGAGAGTCATAAGCAATCACTCTGCGCTCTTGCATTAGGACACAACCTATTCCATGACGTGAAGCGTCACAATAAATGACAAAGTCCTTACGAGTATCCGGAGGAGAAAGCACTGGAGCAGATGTCAGTTTGTCCTTAACTGCCTGAAAGCTCTCCTGAATTTTTTCTGTCCACTCATATTTAACACCTTTGTGAAGCAGATTGGTGAAGGGCTTTGCAATCTTGGAGAAGTTCTCGACAAAACAACGACAATAGTTGGCGAGTCCGAGAAAACTTCTGACTTGCTTGACATTCTTCAGGGGAGTCCAGTCAAGAATAGCCTGAACTTGTTCTGGGTTGACGGCAATACCATCCATGGAGATCACATGCCCAAGGTAGGTCACTTCGTCCAACCAGAACTCACACTTGGAGTACTTTGCATAAAGTTGATGCTCCCGAAGCTTTTCCAGTACAAGACGAAGATGTTCAGCATGCTCTTCTTTATTCTTGGAGTATACTAGGATATCTTCCAGATAAACCACGACGAATTTGTCGAGGTAGTCCATGAATATATAGTTCATCAGACGAGAGAAGGTTGCTAGAACTTTGGTTAAGCCGAAGGACATGACGGTGTACTCGTATGAATCATAGCGAGTAACAAATGCAGTCTTGGAAATATCCTCTTCACAAACGCGAATCTGATGGTAACCCAACCTCAAGTCGAGTTTAGAAAACACTGATGAACCAACAAGTTGATCGTACAGATCATTTATCCAAGGAAGAGGATACTTGTTCTGAATAGTTGCTTGGTTGATGGGACGATAGTCTTGGACCAAACGATTTGTTCCATCCTTCTTCTTAACAAAGAGAGAAGGTGCTCCCCAAGCAGAGGAACTTGGATGAATGAAACCACAATAGAGAGATTTGTCGATTTGTTCCTTTAGTTCAAGGAGTTCATGTGGTGTCATCTTGTAAGGTCGTTTGGCGATAGGAATGGTGCCTGGCAGTGCCAAGATGACAAACTCAATAGCTCTCGCAGGGGGAATCCCTGGGAGTTCTTCTGGAAAGACATCTAAGAAGTCACGGACCACTGGAATGATTTCAATCCCCTCAAGAGGTAACGCATTTAATGCATTCAAGTCATATAGTCGGGCTTCAGCATCTTGAACAAGATGAGCTTGGTAGCTTACTATCTTATTAGAAGGATGCAAGAGGTGGATGGTTTTGGGGGCGCAAATGATTGATGCTGTATGAGGTTTCAACCAATCCATTCCCAGGATGAGGTCAATATTGGAGGACTTTAACATAATGGGAGAGACATGGAACTCCAACCCTTCAATTTCAACGGGGACATTGGGGCTAACCATGGAGGTTCGACATTGGCCCACGGGGGTGTTTACCACCATTGGAATGTTCATCTCTTCACATTTAATGTTATGCATGTATGCAAAATTTTCCGACATGAAAGAATGCGATGCTCCTGTATCAAACAATACAGAAGCTGGAGCTGAGTTAACAAGAAGGGTACCCATCACGTAGCAGGCTGGTCTTGAGCTTCATTCAGTTCAACGTTGTTAGCGTGACCACGACCATAAGCAGACCTTGCATTGTTGTTGCGGGGCTGGTTGGAAGGCAGTGCAAGCCGATTCTAATTCTGCCTGCAATCTCTGGCACGGTGTCCTGGACGACAACACTTGAAGCACAACCCATCCTCAGGATGGGAAGGGGGAACAAAAGCTCATGGTGGTGGAGCTGGAAGCCTCAGCTGCCTTGTTGGTGGAGGGGGTAGACGAGGTGCCGCATAGGATGGCCTTGGAGCAGCAACAGGTGCATGGTACATGTTGTAGGGAATCTAGATCTTGTGCTTCTGAGTTGATGAGCCCGAGGATGAGCCCATGTCACGATTGCGCTTGCTGTTGTCCTTGTAGTCCTGCAGACCAGTTTCAACTTGAATGGACTTGTTCACCAAGATGGTGAAGTTATCAAAGTCCTGAACAAGGAGTGCCAGCTTGATATTGGGGTGAAGGCCTTCGCAGAACTTCTCCTGTCTGCGAGCATCAGTAGCAATGTCTTCTTCAGCATAGCGGGACAAGTCCAGAAACTCCCGCCGATAAGCATCCACAGTCTTGTTGCCCTGGGTGAGGTTGCGGAACTCACACTTCTTCTTGTCCATAATTCCCCGGGGAATGTGGCGGGCACGGAATGCAGCTTGGAACTCTGTCCAGGTGATGATGGTTCCAACAGGCTGTGAGCGTCTGTGACTGTCCCACCATTGAGCAGCCGGACCCTGCTGAAAGTACGACGCAAAGGTGACGTAGCTAGCCATTGGGGCGCCTGCGGACTCCATTTCATAGGTTTCATGGAGCCAGTCAAGCGGCTGAGTGGAGCTGCGGTAGATAGGAGGGTAGAGGCACATAAAGTGCTGCAGAGTCATTGGGGCTGACTCCTGATTCATGTTCGGCCTCGGAAACTAATCCATAAGCCCTTGCATAAACTGGCGATTCAGCTCAAACTGCTGCATCATTCCAGCCATGTATTCAGGTGGTGGTGGGTATTCGGCACCACATCCATGTCTAGCTGGTCTAACCATTCTGTCAAAATCAACAGTGGTAGCTTAGCATTGAGTAATAGCAAAGACAATGAATCATTCACGAGGTAATCATGCACACAGAAGGAAGTGAAACACTACTGGAATCAGAGAATTTGCCATCAGTCCATTATTTGCCGTCTGCCAGCGGACGGCAAAGAAGTTCTTTGTCGTCAGCTTCCACAAAACTGACGGCAAAGAAGGGACTCGTGGCAATGATATTATTTGCCATCAGTACATTCTTTGCCGTCTACTGGCAGACGGCAAAGAGACCAGTTGGGCCCCACTGGACGGCCCTGATGGGTAGGTCAAATGGACGGATTGGATACCGTCCGCTAGCGCTTTGCCTTCTGCATTTAAATTCTTTGACGTCTGCTAGCAGACGGCAAAAAAGATGCCTATCTAATGGCCGTGCCACCACCCCCCTCTCACCCCCTCTCTCTCTCCCCCCACCTCACCTCCGGCCACATCTTCTCGTACCCACCCACCACCCCACACCTCCCTCCCTTCCCCACTTCCTTCCCCCACCACCACACCTTCTCCCTCCCTTCCCCCACCCCCGCAACCAGCACCATTCTCCTCCCTCCCACAACCTTTCTCCTATCGTCGGCGAGCCACCCCTGCCCCGACCACCTGCCAGCAGGAGCCCGGGCCGGATCCAGGCCGCGGCGAGCACCCCTCCCCGTGGCCCTCCTCCACCACCGCGGCGCCCCACCGCCGGAGCCAGGCCGCGGTGCTCCCCCTCCCCGCGGCCCTCCTCCATGACCGCGACGCCCCACCGCTGGAGCCAGGCCACGGCGCCCCCTCCCCGCGGCCCTCCTCCACCACCGCGGCGTCCTCCTCGCGGCCCTCCTCCACCACCGCGGCATCCTCCTCGCGGCATCCTCGACCCGCCCCGCACCGGCCTTCCTCCCTACGCCGGCCCTCCTCCACCGGCCCTCCTCCACCACCGCGGCGTCCTCCTCGATCCAAGGTGAGCCCTCCTCCCTTAAATTTGTACTAGGACAGTGCCCGTGCGTTGCTACGGGATGTAATATTCTGTGAATAAATTCTCATGATTTACCTTATATAATTCGATAAGAAGTCCGATAAGTAAATTAAGGTGAAATTGGTTAAGATAAGTGAATTAAGGTGATTTATCAGCATAAGAAAAAGGCGCGGTCAAATATAACATGGTGAATAAAAATTGGCTAGATGGAACAAATTAGTGGAGGCACGTGGTGGGAGGAGGGGAACCGTTTGACGAAGATTTATGGCGGGCAACCTCCATGGAGGTGGATAACATTTAGCTGTAGCATGTAGCATGTAGCATGTAGCTGTAGACCAAACATTCCCGGATCTTGTAATTATTAGTGGACTGGAGACGAGTGCGGTCTTATGGCGGGCAACCTCCATGGAGGTGGATATTTCTAGTTTCATGACATTTTAGAGTTTCAAAAAATTCTGAAAAAAATTCTACATATTCATATGGATGTATTCAACATGTGTATAAAATATGACAATAAAATACAATGTGGTGAGAGCTACAGAAAAAAGAGAATATCCTGCATTTCTAAAAGTGTGACATAGAGGGGAATGTCACCTCCAGGAGCTTATGTTAGCGGAGAACAAGTGCGGCATAGAGGGGAATGTCACCTCCAGGAGACAACATATATAGCCTGAAAGAACTCCTTTGTTGGCTGGAGAACAAGTGCGGCATAGAGGGGAATGTCACCTCCAGGAGCTTATCTTGGTCGTGCTGGTGCTTTTCATGTGCAAGGATCTTCTCTTCACCTCCAGGAGCACCGTCGGTCCCGTTGCCATTGCCGTCGTCGTGCGACTATCGCCTCTATGGTCTAGGGGTGAGCTCGACTGTCATCTCCCCCCCTCCCATATTTGCTCTGTTCTAGCCATCGTGAAGATGCCACTAGATTTTACTTTCATGTCAAGCCTCGTAACCTAGGCGTCTCCCGTTCGAAAGGGCGGCATCTATAAATATGCATGTCTTTGCATATTTATAACCGCCATCCTTTTGAATTGTCCATGTTATCCCACCCGGGTACGTCTAGATTGGGTTCGTTTTCCCATGCTCTGCTCCGGATCGGATGCATAATTTTGTCAGTGCCTCCCTGTTGTTCTCCGGGTACACATCCTCTTTGTTTAATGCCGAGACGTGTATCAGGGGAACAGTGGGGAGGTGCTGCCGAAATTCTGCGTCGGATCCGAAGCAGAGCATGGGAAAACAAACCCAATGTACACATACTCGGGTGGGATTAGGACCTATCTTTACCTATTAGCGTGTAGGTTGCATGGACGTAATAAAATTGACAAACTTGATTAACTAATGAATATATATATATATATATATATATATATATATATATATATATATATATATATATATATATATATATATATTTCTTGTGTGTTTAGTAGCTTGGCAAAATGAGTGATCGTGCGTGGATGTACATCCGTCACACTAGTGAGAAAGACATGACCAATGAATGGTTAACAAAAACCAAGGGGTTTGTGAAATCCGCATTTGCAAATGGCCAGAGAAAAACCTGGTGCCCTTGTAATAGGCGCGACAACTTTAAATAGAGGATAGAGGGTGAAATGGGTCAACACCTATAGAAGTGGGGTTTTACTCCTGATTATACGGTGTCGACATTTCATGGTGAGTCTGCCCAACGTACCAGAGCTGAGGTGGTTCGTCGTCGCACCGATGAGCATGATACCGGGATCGAATACATGGTGCAAGGCTTTGATGATGCTCGGGATTCGGACGATGAGATGGAGGAATCTGTAAAGGCCTTCTATGAAATGTTGGAGTCTTCAAAACGTGCTCTCCACGAGCACACTGGGCTTTGTCAGTTGGATGCCATCGTGCAAGTAATGGCTCTGAAGGCTCAATTCAACTTGGGCATAGAATGCTACGATGCGATGATGACACTATTTGGACGCTTTCTACCCAAAGGCCATGTCATGCCTGCAAACCTGTACCCGTCGGAAAAAATCCTCCGTGTACTTAAGATGCCCTATGAGAAGATAGATGCATGTGAGAACGGATGTGCCTTATTTAGGCTTGAGTATGCGGGCTTGAACAATTGTCCCATTTGCAAGTCTTCGAGGTATGTTGTGGTAGACAATGGTATGGGTGAGAAGAGGCAGACCAAAATCCTAGTTAATGTTCTTTGGTACGTGCCAATCATACCAAGGCTTCAACATCTTTTCATGGTCAAAGAGACGGCCAGACAGATGACATGGCACAAATTGGGCAAAAGAACCGAACTAGATGAAGATGGGAATCAGATGTTGGTACACACATCGGATGCTTTTGCGTGGAAGCACTTCGATGCATTACATGAGGATAAAGCAACAGATCCAAGGAATCCTCGAGTCTGCGTCGCCACGGAGGGTTCAATCCGTTTGGTATGACGGCAACCCAATACAGTTGTTGGCCTGCATTTGTCATTCCACTCAATCTCCCCCCCGGACAGATTATGCAAAGAAAAAACATTTTCCTAACGTTGCTAATTCCAGGGCCCAACTATCCGGGGAAGAATATGAATGTGTACATGTAGCCGCTTAAGGATGAATTGCAAGAAGCTTGGGATAATGGGTTCAAGGCATACGACGCCGCTAGAAAACAAAACTTCAAAATGCATGGCTGGTACATGTACTCGATGCATGACTTGCCGACGTATGTGCTATTCGCTCGCTGGAGTACGCATGGAAGGTTCCCGTGCCCCACATGCAAGGCAGCTCTTTAGTTTCATTGGCTGCAGGCGGGTCGTAAGTATTCTTGCTTCGACTTGCATAGACAGTTCCTGGATCCTCACAATGAGTTCAGAAAAGACAAGAAGAACTTCATCAAAGGCATAGTTGTCAAAAACACTGCACCACCTGCGTTGACAGGCAAATAGATCCTGAATCAGTTAAACGCTCTCGAGCCTGATCCAGAGTGTCCAGGGTATTTAAAGGGGTATAATTCGAAACACGCCTGGACTCAGAAGACATGCCTGTGGGATCTGCCTTACTTCAAAGACCTTCTTCCACACAACATCGACGTGATGCACACTGAAAAGAATATCAGAGAGGCCCTTTTTGGTAAATTGCTCGGCATAGAGGGGAAGTCAAAGGATAAACCTAAGGCAAGAGTTAATTAGCAGACTCTATGTGATAGACCGTCACAGAACATGCGACAACCGAAAGGAAAGAAGAACTGGTCGAAGCCAAAGGCCTAGTTCAATCTTGCAAGGGGAGCTATGAGGGAAATTATCTTGTGGGTGAAAATGCACTTGTTGTTCCTCGATGGGTATGCAGCGTATCTAAAGAGGGGAGCGAGTCTTGAAAAATTGGAAATATTTGGTCTCAAGAGTCATGATTGGCACATATGGCTTGAGCGGGTAATGCCGGTGATGTTGCGTGGCTTTATCCCTGAGGCTGAATGGCTAGTACTAGCAGAGCTGAGCTATTTCTTCCGTGTTGTTTGTGCGAAAGAAATATCGCCTGGCGTGCTAGATGACATGGAATAATTGCTACCGGAGTTGCTTTGCAAGTTAGAGAAGATCTTTCCACTGGGCTTCCTTAATCCAATGCAGCATTTGATTTTACATCTCCCGACCGAGGCAAGATTGGGGGGGCCCGTGCAAAATCGTTGGTGCTATGCAAATCAGAGGCCGCAGAAGATGCTTCGAGCAAAATTTAAAAATAAACGTAGAATTGAAGCATCGATGGCCGATGCATTCATTACTGAGCAGGCGGCAAACTTCGTGACAGCACATTACGAAGAGAAAAATCATCATTTGCATAATCCGAAGCCTCGGTACAATGCTGACGACCCTAGAAAAGGTGGATCCAACCTCAGCCTATTCAAAGGGAAGCTCGCACCAGCCGGTGCTTGGAAACCAATAGTGTTGGATGTCGAAGAATGGCAGACCATTTCGTTGTATATCTTCAACAACCTAATAGAAGTGCGGCCGTATATCGAGTAAGTTCTCGGTACATTCTTGCGCAACTTCTAATTCCTTTGAACTGCTCTTATTCCTGGATATTTGATACAGTCGATACGTCGCCAAATTCTCGGATAGAGCGGTGATCCAAAAGGATTCCATCGAAGAGTATGAGCTTCTAGCAAAGCATGGAGGCGGCTATCCCGGTTTCATCTCTTGGTTCAAACAAACGGTAATTACCATTAATAGACCATTTCATTTCTTGGTCTAATTTGCGGCTAATGAAACTATCATTTCGTATTAAACTTGTAGGCTAATTCAGAGTCTATGGACGCCAAATTGCGACAAGCCGCTAATGGTTTTGACTATAAGGTCCGTTCATTTGAGAAATACACCATCAACGGGTATCACTTTCGTACCTTTGGCAAAGAGCTATGGCCAACCGAAAAACTACAAATTGTGGTGTCTCTGCTATCGGCGAAGGAGGTACCGAGTATTATGGAAGAGTTGAAGCAATTTATGAACTTCTATTCTATGGTAAAAACCCACCGAACATCGTAGTCTTCAAATGTTATTGGTTCCAGCCGAAGGGGACTAGAAGGACACATGAACATATAGGGCTAGTTGAAATCAAACAAAGCACCCATTTAGATGTTCCCGATGTTTATATTACAGATCAACAGGCGACCCCAGTTTTCTATCTACCGTGGGCCTGCCAAACTGATAATGGTATGAATGGTTGGGATGTTGTTTATGAAGTGCCGCCACATGCTAGACCAACTCCCCCCAATGAAGAGGATTATGTACCTCACATTAACCCAGACACATATGAAGGAGAATTCTTCCAAGAAACACGTCTTTCCAAAACAACGTTTCAAGAACCGCTCTACTTTACCCCAGAACATGGAAGTAGACATCGACAGTGAATCCGACTTCACCCCTGAGACAGAACAAGAAGATCTAGAAGAAGGAGACGTTACTGCTGCGGATGACCTGTCAATGCTTGACCGATTGTAGAAAGGCCTTCCACATGTTGATGCCGCTGAACCCGATGAGCACGTCATTCATGACGACACGCGTGATAGTGATGATGATGATGCATTTATTGATGACGACGATCCAGACTAATATTAGTTTGTATGCATCCCAACTTTAAGTATGTACATATTATTATTCATGTGAGGTATTCATTTTTTTATGTTGTACTAATTACGTTTACTCTTTATCATGGCAGGTGTTGAAAGATGATGGGCGTGGGTCCAGAGCGCTCCGCGGGTACTTCTTCGTCGGCGGCCCGCGGGAGGCCTACTTCCATTCCAACCCTATATCTCCGGAGAGCGTTGATAGACAGTATGTGGACACCCGCGGGCGCTTCATTGTCGATATCATTGCTCACCGGGAGAGGAGGCCGGGGAGGGAAGAAGCAGAAAGGTACAGGACGTGGCCACGGGAGAGGTAGGCGGACTGCTACGCCTTCCTCGCCGCCACCCCTAGCTCATGCACCCGAGCATATGACTGCTAGGGTGGACCCGTTTGAGGTGGAGGCTACGGGGACTCCAGACCACGAGCCTCGGGTCGACGGGCCTTTGGCCCACGAGACTCTGGTCCCAGAGACATGGGCCCACGAGACTCCGGTCCCAGGGGCTACGTCCCAGGAGACTCCGAACCCAGAAGCTTTGACCCACGAGACTCCGGACCCAGAGGCTTCGACCCACGAAACTCCGGATCTAGGGGCTACATCCCAAGAGACGTCCGGATGGGGTACCTGGCCGGATCTGCCTGAGGGGCCTGGTAGCCATGCTGATGGTGGAGGGGATGAGTCTACTGATAGTGAGGGCGAGGTGGTTGAGGGGGTCACCGTGTACCAGCGTGGTGGTACACGGCTCCCGCCCCTGTCGGTGACCTGCGAGCAGAGGCCGGTGATTAGGCATGATGGGGAGAAGTAAGTTCATTTACTCTTTTTGTACCTTTTGCCTTCATGTTTCTTAAAATATCTAATGTGTTGGCCTTGTCATACTGCAGGGGTTGGCATCACGCCCGTGGAGTCCGCAGGCCGAACACCGTCCTTGGTGTGCTTTGCCGGCAAAATTTCCCGGGGTTTGTCACGTTGCCCGGTGATGGTGAGCTTCCACAACTAGGATTGAGCTGGGAGCACTACAACGCTGCCCAGGCCCCATCGAAGGAGATGATCAATGGTGTCTTGTGCCACACGAGGGCCGAGATGGTGATCAAAAGCTTTTGGGTAATTTCTCCTTTACACAATGCAAAATTGACAATAGTTAGTTATTGTACTAATCAGTTTTGTCTCGTTTGATTGCAGACCTTCTACCGGTGTGAGGAGGTATACGAGGAGGAGGCGGCAAAGGTTATCGATATCGAGTGCAAGCGCCTATTATAGAACTTACGCCACGAGGCTCGGTCGTAGGCTGTTCAAGACTACTACGCCATGCATGGTATTAAGAAGGACAAGTCGTCGTGCCGCGAAAAGTTTCTGAAGAAGCAGCAGTACATGAAGGTAATTACCTATTCTTAAGGCCTTGTACTTAGTTTCCTTGATTTGATTCGTAGGCGTAGCGCTCAAATTTCTCTTTACTAACTTAGGTGCTCCCGAGATGGTGTGCAGATAAGATGGATTGTTGGGAGGCGTTGGTGGATGCGTGGTGCACAGGCCAATGGCGAGTTGTCCACGACAATACGAAGGACCGGCGTGCCCAAATGGTTGGTGTGCCACACCATCAAGGCAACGCCAACTTATTTCAGTTCGGGCGGAACTGCGTATGTGGTTTGCTTCATGATTCATGCCATTCATTCTTCATGCTAGCTTGAGCCCTTTACTAATTCTTTGTTCCTCTCTTTTAGGCGCAACACAATAACACGGAGGTGCCAGAGGTGTACGACCTCTATGCCATGGC
This sequence comes from Elymus sibiricus, assembly GCA_039707655.1. NCBI lineage: Eukaryota > Viridiplantae > Streptophyta > Magnoliopsida > Poales > Poaceae > Elymus > Elymus sibiricus. The sequence goes on along the minus strand of CM077667.1, from coordinate 244,525,099 downwards.
CCATACTGCCTCGTACAAGAAGGTCAAGGCATTCTCTGAGTCTGACCTCAATCATCCAGAAAAGTTCACCAACATCTCCTCCCACCACAAGCTCGTGGTGTACAACGAGGAGGGGAAGGCAAGGAAAGGGGAGGACTTTAACCCGAGCCAGCAACCTTTGGATCCAGAGCTGGTGATGATAGCTGGTGGCGGGAGGCCCCATGGCTCGATAGCCATTGGAGATGGGCTGATACGTTGTCCTCTCACTCTCCTGGAGATCAAGGCGCGCCAAACGAGCTCCTGTCCTAAGATAAGGACTCGTCCACGGCCAGTCCATGTCGCCATCGAGGTTAGTTATACAGACTCAGATATCTTTCCTCCATTACATTGTGTGTGTGGCCATCGATGATTACAATGCTAATGAGGAGTGGTGTTGGGCTGCTCTTCCGAGAGAGAGAGAGCGACAACCCAGGCGCTTCTACAGGAGAGGGACCGGGTGGCGGGAGAGAAGGAACTGGCCGCGGAGGAGAAGACGGCTCGGTATTTGGAGGAGAGGGCATGGAATGAGGCGGCTCACCGGGCCATGTACGAGCTCCTCGTGGTAAGTTTCTTCTTCATATTAGCCAAATCATGGATGTAATGTTCGTTTCATTACTAACTAATATGACTGACTTGTCAAAACCAAATGTGCAGTCTGTGTGCGAGAAGACCGGTCAGACCCCTCCGTCGATGCCAGTCATTACTGCGGCGGGAACGGTGAGTTTCATTTGAATGGTCATTAGTTACTATTCTTAACATTTGAGTGTCATCATGCTAACGAGACATTGCAAATGATCTTTGGTGCAGAATAACTCCCGAGCCGCATCGCACACCCCTTCTCCAGGTGAAAGCGGCCCGAGGAACCCTAGTGCTTCACATCCGCGATGACGACGACGGTAAGTTTTCTCTAGTATTTTGCTTAACAAATGCATACTTAGCTTCGTACATGCTAGTTAGCCCTATTATGCCACATACTTAGCTTATTTTCCTCGAAAAAGACATACTTAGCTAATTATCCTCCAAAATGACATAATTAGCTTATTTAGTTCATTTATGACATAATTAGCTTAGTTATGTCAAAAATGGCATAATAACCTTGGTTAGCTCATAAGTGTCATATACTTAGCTTGTTTTCCTCTAAAATGACATAATATGCTTAGTTAGGTCTAAAACGACATAATTACCCAAGTTAGCTCTAAAATGACACAAACAAGGAATAAGAAGAAGAAAAATAAGGAAGAGGAGAAAAGGAAAGAATAGAAGAAGAAAGAGAAGAAAAAGAAAGAATAAAAGAAGAAGAATAAGAAGGAAAAGGATAAAAAGATAGAAGAGAGAAGAAGAAGAAAATATATTCTTATTCTTCCTTTTTCTCTTCTTTCCTTTTCTCAATCTTCTACTACTTCTTATTCTTATTCTTCTTCTTTCTTCTTCTTCTTCTTCTTCTTCTTCTTTCTTTCTCCAAAATGACATAATTAGCTTATTTAGTTCATGTATGACATAATTAGCTTAGTTAGGTCAAAAGTGGCATAATAACCTTGGTTAGCTCATAAATGTCATATACTTAGCTTATTTTTCTCCAAAATGACATAATAAGCTTAGGTAGCTCTAAAATGGCATAATTACCTAAGTTAGATATAAATGATACAAACAAGGAATAAGAAGAAGAAAAACAAGGAAGAGGAGACAAAGAAAGAATAGAAGAAGAAAGAGAAGAAAAAGAAAGAATAAAAGAAGAAGAATGAGAAGGAAAAGGATAAAAAGTTAGAAGAAGAGAAGAAAGATGAGCTTCTTCTTTCTTTGTTCTTATTATTTTCCTTCTCTTTCTTCTTCTTCTTCTTCCTGTTTTAGTCTTCTTCTTCTTCTTCTTCTTCTTCTTCTTCTTCTTCTTCTTCTTCTTCTTCTTCTAGTCTTCTTCTTCTTCTTCTTCTTCTTCTTCTTCTTCTTTTTGTACTACTTCTTCTTGTACTACTCCTCTAACTTTCTTTTTCCCATTTTGCAGATTTGATTCACTTCATGGAAGCTAACATTGATGGAGTGCTTTAGTTTTTGTGTTGATTTGTGTTGATGAACGATGTGGAACTATATGTATGTATATATGGATGAACAGTGTTGAACTTTGTATGTATTGTTCTGTTAATATGTATTGGTTCTTTGAATATGTATTGGTTCTTTTGATCTGGCCTAGCTCACTGCTTCAACTCTATATATCATCTATATATCATATATGTGCTGTGAAAATGCAGGGAAATAACAGAAAACAAACAAAAAGGGGTAATATAGGCACTTTGCCCTCTGCGTGCGGACGACAAAGCCTATAGACAGACGGCAAAGGTGACACGTGGCAGCAACCCGTGCAACCTGGAAGCACCAGGTCCGACCCATTTGGCCATTTTGCCATCAGCCAGCAGACGACAAAGATGTATTTGGCAGACGGCAAAGGCTGGGCATGAGTGACGTGCAGCCACAAGACCGATGACGTCAGAGGGCAGACGGCAAAGGCAGGCCTTAGTTTGTCGTCGGCAGGCAGACGACAAAGTGTGCCGTTAGCCACCTAACGGGGCTAACCACCATTCTTCGCTGTCTATGAACTTTGCCATCAGCTTGGCTGGGAACACTGATGACAAACATCTTTGCCGTCTGCCTTGTCTTTGCAGACGGCAAAGGAGCTCTTTACTGTGACTTTCAGTGCCGAAAGTGGGGCCGTCAGCCAGCAGACATCAAAGGTGTTTGCCGTCCGTGAGCAGGTCCTTTGCCGTCTGCTGTGGCTGATGGCAAAGAAGCAGATTCCTGTAGTGCAATAGATACATCGTAGTAGTCGAACATGCCATACAGATACATACATAGGTCTATTACAAACCAGCGGTACAAGTTTGGAAAGGTAAACAACCTAGACCACTAGGCGGCTTGCAGGTACGCGATAGAGAGATACAACAACGGGACATAGCGATATGCTACATGAACGTTGGGGACAACCACTGAAGCCAGGTAACTGTCGGTGATCACGTATGGCAAACCGGGGGGCAGGATTCTGCAATCCATGAACACTCTGATGCGAATACTGGTCCGGACCGGGTAACAGAGGTCCACGTGCAGGTGTACGACCTATGACAGCAGGCCACTCAAGACCTGGTGGTAGCTTTGTCCTGTGGAGGTAAAGGATGTAATCTGGATACATCCCCACACGGACTACTGGTATCAACTGCTCCATAGCATCGTAAAGACGAGTACGAGTGGCGTACAACTCAACAGTCAGAGCTCGGACAACACTATCCAGCGCCTCAGTGTACTAAACCAGAATCTATGGGTCGTAACGACGACTCACATAAGGGGTACAGACCGAAGTGTAGGACCGGTTGTTGTGCTGCCGCACGTAAGGGGTGAAAGCAGCGGTGTCTGATCCGGTCTCATCCCCATCAGGAACATACGGAATGTATGTGAATGCAGTCTCCTCCAAGCGGAGGTGCTCTCTACGGAGGCGGGTGATAGCAGTAAAGGCAGCATCATGGACTGCCATATCAATAATCACTACAACATCGCAATAGGTGTGTGATACGTCCATTTTGCATCATGATTTCCTACTGTTATTTATAATGTTTTGATGTATAATAATGCTTTAGGGAGTGATTCTAATGCCTTTTCTCTCATAATATGCAAGGTTTACACAAAGAGGGAGAATACCGGCAGCTGGAATTCTGGACCTGAAAAAGCACATCAGAGATACCTATTCTACACATCTCCAAATAATTCAAAACTTTATATAGAATTATTTTGGAATATATGAAAAATAATGGAGCAAATAACTACCGATGGGCCCACCTGGTGAGCACAAGACACCAGTTTCATGCCAGGCCCCCAGGCGCGCCCTGGTGGGTTGTGCCCAGCACGGCCCACCTCCGGTGCCCATCTTCTGGTATTTAAGGTCTTTTCACCTAGGAAAAATAAGGAGAGGACTTTCGGCACGCAACGCCGCCGTCTCGAAGCGGAACTTGGGCAGGAGTACTTTTGTCCTCCGGCAAAGCAATTCCGGCGGGGGAACTTCCCTCCCAAAGGGGAAATCAAATCCATCGTCATCACCAATACCCCTCTCATCTTTGGGATTTCAATCTTTATCAACATCTTTAACAGCACCATCTCCTCTCAAACCCTAGTTCATCTCTTGTGTTCAATCTTTGTACCGGAACCTCAGATTGATACCTGTAGGTGAATAGTAGTGTTGATTACATCTTGTTGTTGACTACTATATGGTTTATTTGGTGGAAGATTATATGTTCAGATCCATTATGCTATTTAATACCCCTCTGATCTTGAGCATGAATATTATTTGTGAGTAGTTACCTTTGTTCTTGAGGTCACGGGAGAAGTCATCTTGCAAGTAATCCTGTGAATTTGATACGTGTTCGATATTTTGATGATATGTATGTTGTGATTCCCTTAGTGGTGTCATGTGAACGTCGGCTACATGACACTTCACTATCTTTGGGCCTAAGGGAATGCATTGTGGAGTACTTATTAGATGATGGGTTGCTAGAGTGAGAGAAGCTTAAACCCTAGTTTATGCGCTACTTTGTAAGGGGCTGATTTGGACCCAAATGTTTAATGCTATGGTTAGATTTTATCTTAATACTTTTCTCATAGTTGCGGATGTTTGCGAGGGGGTTAATCATAAGTGGGAGGTTTGTTCAAGTAAGAACAACACCCAAGCACTGGTACACCCACATATCAGATTATCAAAGTAGCGAACGCGAATCAAACCAACATGATAAAAGTGACTGTTCTGGACTATTATAAGAGACTGTTCTGGCCTGTCCTTTGCCACAAAAGGATTGGGCTACCTTGCTGCAATTTATTTACCGTTACCGTTACCTGCTTGTTACCAATTATCTTGCTATCAAACTATCTGTTACCTACAATTTCAGTGCTTGCAGAAATTACCTTGCTGAAAACCGCTTGTCATTTCCTTCTGCTCCTCGTTGGGTTCGACACTCTTACTTATCGAAAGGACTACGATTGACCCCCTATACTTGTGGGTCATCAAGACTCTTTTCTTCCGCCGTTGCCGGGGAGTGAAACGCTCTTGGTAAGTGGAAATCAGTAAGGATAAACTTATACTACGTGCTTAAATTTATTGTCACTTGCTACTATGGAAAATAATCCTTTGAGGGTTTTGTTCGGGGTATCTTCACCTCGAGCGGAACCACAATTAGTTGCCCCTCAACCTACTGCACCTACTGAAAATATTGGCTATGAAATTCCTTCGGGTTTGGTAGAACAACTACTAGGTAATCCTTATGCAGGAGATGGAACTGAACATCCTGATATGCACCTAATACATGGAAATGAGGTTTGTGGATTATGTAAGCTTGCAAGTTTACCCGGAGATGAAGTTAAGAAGAAGGTTTTCCCTTTATCTTTGAAGGGAAAAGCATTGACATGGTATAGGCTATGTGATTATATTGGATCATGGAACTAGAATCAATTGCAATTGGAATTCCATCAAAAGTTTTATCCTATGCATCTAGTTCATCATGATCGGAATTATATATATAATTTTTGGCCTCGTAAAGGAGAAAGCATCGCTCTAGCTTGGGGGAGGCTTAAGTCAATGTTATATTCATGCCCCAATCATGATATCCCGAGAGAAGTTATTATTCAGAATTTTTATGCTCAACTTTCTCATATTGATCAATCCAAGCTCGATACTTCTTGTACTGGTTCTTTTATGAAGAAGACTATTGAATTCAAGTAGGATCTCTTAGAAAGAATTCAACGCAACTGTGAAGATTGGGAACTCGACGAAGGTAATGAGTCAGGTATAAAGCTTAAGTTTGATTGTGTTAAATATTTTATGACTACCGATGCTTTTCACAAGTTTAGCAGTAAATATTGCCTTGACTTTGAGATAGTAGCCTCTTTCTGTGAATCATTTGCTACTCCCTAAGGAGAAGTGGTTTAAATATCATACCCCTATTAAAGAAGAAATTAAAGAACCGGCAAAAGCCAAAGATGAAACCATCATTTTCAATGTTGATCCAGTTGTGCTTACTGCTTATATTGAAAAACCACCTTTCGCTGTTAGGATAAAGGAACATGCTAAGTTATCAACTGTGGTTCGCAAAAGTAATATTAGAGCACCTAAGCCCTGTGAGCAAATTAAAGTAGAACCTAGTGTTGCTATGGTTAAAGCTCTTTTGGTAGAAAATATTGATGGGCATATTATTTACTTCTATGATGAAGCTGCTAGAATTCCCAAACCTGATGAAAAAGATAAACATAGACCCATAGTGGGCATGCATGTTATCTCAGTCAAAATAGGAGATCATTCCTATCATGGTTTATGTGATTTGGGTTCTAGCATGAGTGCTATTCCTTTTACCTTATACCAAGAAATTATGAATGATGTAGCACCTGCTGACATTGAAGACATTGATGTTACTATTAAACTTGCTAATAGAGACACCATTACACCACTTGGGATCGTTAGAGATGTTGAAGTCTTGTGTGGGAAAGTGGAATATCCTATTGATTTTCTAGTTCTTGGTTCCCCACAAGATGACTTTTGTCCCATTATCTTTGGTAGACATTTCTTGAACACCATAATGCTAAGATAGATTGTGAAAAACAAACTGTCGGTGTTAGTTTCGGTGATGTGTCTCATGAGTTTAATTTTTCAAATTTTAGTAGACAACATCGTGATAGAGAATTATCTAGTAAGGATGAAATAATTGGTCTTGCTTCTATTGCCGTACCTCCTACCGATCCACTAGAACAATATTTGCTTGACCATGAAAATGATATGCACTTGCATGAAAGGAATGAAATAGATAAAATTTTCTTTGAATAAAAACCTCTCCTGAAACACAATTTGCCTATTGAAACTCTAGGAGGTCCTCCTCCACCTAAAGGTGATCCTGTGTTTGAATTAAAACAATTGCCTGACACTTTGAAGTACGCTTATCTTGATGAGAAAAAGATATATCCTGTTATTATTAGTACTAACCTTTCAGAACATGAAGAAGAAAGATTATTAAAAATTCTGGGGGAAGCACCGGGCTGCTATTGGATATACTCTTGATGATCTTAAGAGCATTAGTCCCACTCTATGTCAGCACAAGATTAATATGGAACCTGATGCTAAACTCGTTGTTGATCATCAACGGCGATTGAATCCTAAGATGAAAGAAGTGGTAAGAACTGAAATATTAAAGCTTTTGGAAGCAGGTATAATCTATCCCATAGCTGATAGTAGATGGGTAAGTCCCGTTCATTGTGTCCCTAAGAAGGGAAGTATTTCCGTTGTTCCTAATGATAAAAATGAACTCATTCCACAAAGAATTGTCACTGGCTATAGAATGGTAATTGATTTTAGAAAATTAAATAAAGCTACTAGAAAATATCGTTACCCTCTGCTCTTCATTGATCAAATGCTAGAAAGATTATCTAAGCACAAACACTTTTGTTTTCTGGATGGATATTCTAGTTTCTCTGAAATACATGTATCACAATCTGATCAAGAGAAAACCACCTTTACTTGTCCTTTTGGAACCTATGCTTATAGACGTATGCCTTTTGGTTTATTCAATGCACCTGCTACCTTTCAAAGATGTATGACTGCTATATTCTCTGATTTTTGTGAAACAATTGTGGAGGTTTTCATGGATGATTTTTCCATTTACGGAACTTCTTTTGATGATTTCTTAAGCAACCTTGATCGAGTTTTGTAGAGATGTGAACAAACTAATCTTGTCTTGAATTGGGAGAAGTGCCACTTTATGGTTAATGAAGGTATTGTCTTGGGGCATAAAATATCTGAACGAGGTATTGAGGTGGATAAAGAAAAAGTTGATGCAATTGAGAAAATGCCATGTCCTAAAGATATTAAAGGTATTCGGAGTTTCCTTGGTCATGCTGGTTTCTATAGGTGGTTCATTAAATACTTTTCTAAAATTTCTAGGCCTCTTGCTAATCTTTTACAAAAGGATATTCCTTTTGTTTTTTATGATGATTGTGTAGAAGCCTTTGAAACACTCAAGAAAGCCTTAACTTCTGCACCTATCATTCAACCACCTGATTGGAACTTGCCTTTTGAAATTATGTGTGATGCTAGTGATTATGTTCTTGGTGTTGTTCTAGGAAAAAGAGTTGATAAGAAATTAAATGTTATCCATTATGCTAGCAAAACTCTAGACAGTGCCCAACGAAATTATGCTACTACTGGAAAAGAATTTTTAGCGGTTGTGTTTGCTTGTGATAAATTTAGATCCTACATTGTTGATTCCATAGTCATTGTTCACACCGATCATGCTGCTATAAAATATCTTATGGAAAAGAAAAATGCTAAACCTAGACCCATTAGGTGGGTTCTATTGCTTCAAGAATTTGATTTACAAATAATTGATAGGAAGGGAGCTGAGAACCCCCGTAGCTGATAACTTGTCTAGGTTAGAAAATATTCTTGATGACCCACTACCTATGGATGATAGATTTCCTGATGAACTGTTAGCTGCAATAAATGTTTCTCAAAACACTGCTTGGTATGCTAATTATGCTAACTACATTGTTGCTAAATATATACCACCTAGTTTCACATACCAACAAAAGAAAAAAATTCTTCTATGACTTGAGACATTACTTTTGGGATGACCCACATCATTATAAATAAGGAGTATATGGTATTATTAGATGTTGTGTACCTGAGCATGAACAGGAACAAATCCTACGGAAATGTCATTCTGAAGATTATGGAGGACATCATGCGGGAGATAGAACTGCTCACAAGGTATTGCAATCTGGTTTTTATTGGCCTATTCTCTTCAAGGATGCCCGTAAGTTTGTCTTGTCTTGTGAAGAATGTCAAAGATTTGGTAATATCGCTAAGCATCGGGAAATGCCTATGAATTATTCACTTCTTGTTGAACCATTTGATGTTTGGGGTTTTGATTATATGGGACCTTTTCCTTCCTCTAACGAGTACACTCATATTTTGGTTGTTGTAGATTATGTCACTAAGTGGGTAGAAGCTATTCCAACTCATAGTGCTGATCACAACACCTCCATTAAAATGCTTAAATAAGTTATCTTCCTGAGGATTGGAGTCCCTAGATATTTAATAACTGATGGTGGTTCACACTTTATTGATGGTGCTTTCCATAAGATGCTTGCTATAAATATGATGTTAACCATAGAATTGTATAACCCTATCATCCTCAATCTAGTGGTCAAGTTGAACTTAGCAATAGAGAAAAAAATTAATATTACAAAAAACTGTCAATAGGTCTCGAAAGAGTTGGTCTAAGAAACTAGATGATGCACTTTGGGCCTATAGAACAGCTTATAAAAATCCTATGGGTATGTCTCCATACAAAATGGTATACGGAAAGGCTTGTCATTTGCCTCTAGAGTTAGAACATAAAGCATTTTAGGAAATTAAAGAACTCAATTATGATTTCAAATTTTCTGGTGAGAAGAGGTTATTTGATATTAACTCACTAGATGAATGGAGAACCCAAGCTTATAAAAATGCCAAACTATTCAAAGAAAAGGTAAAAAGATGGCATGACAAAAGAATCCAAAAGAGGGAATTCACTATGTTCTTTTGTATAACTCTCGTTTAAGATTTTTTGCAAGTAAGCTTCTCTCCAAATAGGAAGGACCATATATTATCGAAGAGGTTTATCGTTCTGGAGCTATCAAGATCAATAATGCCAAAGGTACTAACCCGAAGGTGGTCAATGGACAAAGAATTAAACACTATATCTCAGGTACGCCTATTAATGTTGAAAGCAATGTTATCCAAACCATGACACCGGAGGAACACATAAAAGAAACCTTCCGGAACACTCCAGAATTCTGAAAAAGAGGAGGTACATGATACGGTAAGTAAACAGACTCCAAAAAATCCGCAAAAATATTTTCTGTCAGTTTTGGAATATTACAAAAATTAGGAAAATATGAAATAAACGGGAAAGCAACCGAGGTGAGCACGATACACCAGGGCGCGCCAGCCCTGCCAGGCGCGCCCTGGTGGGTTGTGCCCACCTCGGACACCTTCCCGACACCGTTTTCCTTCCATATTCTTTCTTCCCAAGATAAAATATTCTCTATATATACCCCTGATTGTTTTGACCACCGCATCGCAGAAAAATCCTCTGTTCTTGTTTCGTGCTGTTTTCTCATCAGATCTAGATCTCCATGGCTCCAACATGCTCCTCCAAGAACAAGTTCTTCGAGAAGGTCATCAACCCTTACTTACCGGAGGTGATGAAGAACCCGCAAGCCATTGAGATGCGTGAGGGGGTGCTCCACATCCCCGATGTTCAGGGACCCAAGAGGATTAGGAGCGTGGAAGCTAGGCTCGAGGCGGTGGAACAAGACATCTTCAAGTGCCACGGGATGGTGGAGCATGGACTTACTGCCAATCACTCCATGATCACGGAATTGACCCGTGATTAGATGGTGGATGGCCGGTCTATGAAGGACACCATCTTCACCCTCAACGAGCAAATCAATTTTCTGCAAAGTCAAATTTATGATCTTCAAAACCAAGTTTTTGAATATGAAGCAAGATTTAAAGGTATGAGTTTAGCAGCTAGTTGCAGGACTCAGGGGACTCGTGCGTCAACTTTTGATGGTGAGCCCTTGCCCTGGAAGCTGGAGGACAAGCCTACCACTTCATCATCACCACCACCAAAGGAGATTTGAGTACACGGGTATGTTCACTCCCCTTGGCTTGAGCCAAGCGTGGGGGAGGTGCCCCGATATCGTATCACCATCAGTTTTATTCACCTTTACCTATTTTAGTTCGATCTTTAGCTTTTTCTTGATTTAGTTGAATAAAAGTTTAGCATGATCTATTTTCGAGTGTTAGTTTTGTGATCTATCTATCTATGTAATCGAGTGAGAGTTATATAATAAAGTTTAGTTTGAGCTTTTGCTTCTTTACTTTCTTGTTGCAATCAAAATAGAAAGGAAATAAATGACAAGAATCATATGCTAATCTTATGGTAAGTAATGACATCACATAAGGAAAAGTATAAGTGGTAAATTTTTTTGGAGATTGACAAACATAGCATTGGTCAATGATGCAATTCATGAAAGAATTAATAAGGGATGAGAAGATTCACATGCAAATACACTATCTTGGACATCTTTTATGACTGTGAGTCCCCATTAAATATTATATGCCAAAATTGCTGACGTTGGACAAGGAAGACAATGTAATGATTTATGTTTGTTCATATTCAAATAGAAGTTATATTGTCATAGATCCTTCAACATGTTTTGCTTGCTCAATATCTTTGCTAGACAAAAACTCCGCACTAAGTAGAGATACTACTTGTGCATCCAAAAACCCAAAACCCAAATTCATGTTTTTAGAGTCCACCATACCTACCTACGAATCGAGTAAGATCCTTCAAGTAAGTTGTCATCGGTGCACTAAGGCAATAAAAATTGCTTCTAAATGTGTTTGATCAATTAGTGTAAGAGAAAATTGAGTGTTGTACGAACTTATGATGGCAAAGTAATAAAATCGAGGGACTGCATAATAAAGGTTGCTATCATAGGGGGCAATATAGCGTGATGCTCTTTTACATTAAGGGATTGGGCATACAAACCAAAAAGCGCATGACAACCTCTGCTTCCCTCTACGAAGGGCATATCCTTTAGTTTTATGTATTTACTTTTATGCAAGAGTCAAAGTATTCTTCCCTATTCCTTTTTACTTTTTCTTTTTGCAAGCATCATGTGGTGAGGAAAGATCTAGGCACATATATCCAGTTGGATGTGAGTGAGCATGAGTTATTATTGTTGACATCACCCTTGAGGTGAATACGTTGGGAGGCGAAACTATAAGCCCCTATCTTTCTATGTGTCCGGCTGAAACTTTTTGGTCATGGGTATGCTGTGAGTGTTAGCAATCGTAGAAGACTAAATGATGGCTGAGTATGTGGACTGATAAATTGTAGTTGCAAACTTGATTGAGAACATAGTTTGTCGGTTTTCTATAAGGTTTATGCTTTATACTTCTATGTTGTGATGAATTGTTACTTGTTTATGAGAAGTTATATGATGAAGTTATATAATAAAAGTTATATGAATAAGGTCTATGATAGACTTGTTGCTGTATGATAATAAGCATGATGCTACTATGTCCGTATTTTGTATTTATCGACACCTCTCTCTCAAATCATGTGGACATGTTTTAAAATATCGGCTTTCGCTTGAGGACAAGGGAGGTCTAAGCTTGGGGGAGTTGATACGTCCATTTTGCATCATGATTTCCTACTGTTATTTACAATGTTTTGATGTATAATAATGCTTTAGGGAGTGATTCTAATGCCTTTTCTCTCATAATATGCAAGGTTTACACAAAGAGGGAGAATACCGGCAACTGGAATTCTGGACCTGAAAAAGCACATCAGAGATACCTATTCTGCACATCTCCTAATAAGCTGAAACTTTACGGAGAATTATTTTGGAATATATGAAAAATACTGGAGCAAATAACTACCGAAGGGGCCCCACCTGGTGAGCACAAGACACCAGGGTGCGCCAGGACCCCTAGGCGCTCCCTGGTGGGTTGTGCCCAGTACGGCCCACCTCCGGTGCCCATCTTTTGGTATTTAAGGTATTTTGACCTAGAAAAAATAAGGAGAGGACTTTCGGGACGGAACGCCGCCGTCTCGAGGTAGAACTTGGGCAGGAGCACTTTTATCCTCCGACGGAGCGATTCTGTCGGGGGTACTTCCCTCCCGGAGGGGGAAATCGAAGCCATCGTCATCACCAACACCCCTCTCATATTTGGGAGGCCAATCTTCATCAACATCTTCAACAGCACCATCTCCTCTCAAACCCTAGTTCATCTCTTGTGTTCAATCTTTGTACCGGAACCTCAGATTGGTACCTATGGGTGAATAGTAGTGTTGATTACATCTTGTAGTTGATTACTATATGGTTTATTTGGTGGAATATTATATGTTCATATCCATTATGCTATTTAATACCCCTCTGATCTTGAGCATGAATATTATTTGTGAGTAGTTACCTTTGTTCTTGAGGTCACGAGAGAAGTCATGTTGCAAGTAATCATGTGAATTTGATATGTGTTCGATATTTTGAGGATATGTATGTTTTGATTCCCTTAGTGGTGTCATGTGAACGTTGACTACATGACACTTCACCATCTTTGGGCCTAAGGGAATGCATTGTGGAGTAGTTATTAGTTGATGGGTTGCTAGAGTGACAGAAGCTTAAACCCTAGTTTATGCGCTACTTCGTAAGGGGCTGATTTGGATCGGAATGTTTAATGCTATGGTTAGATTTTATCTTAATACTTTTCTCATAGTTGCGGATTCTTGCGAGGGGGTTAATCATAAGCGGGAGGTTTGTTCAAGTAAGAATAGCACCCAAGCACCGGTCCACCCACATATCAAATTAACAAAGTAGCGAACGCGAATCAAACCAACATGATAAAAGTGACTAGATGAAATTCCCGTGTACCCTCAAGAACACTTTGCCTATTATAAGAGATTGTTCTGGCCTGTCCTTTGCCACAAAAGGATTGGGCTACCTTGCTGCACTTTATTTACCGTTACCCTTACCTGCTTGTTACCAATTATCTTGCTATCAAACTATTTGTTACCTACAATTTCAGCGCTTGCAGAAATTACCTTGTCGAAAACCGCTTGTCATTTCCTTCTGCTCCACGTTGGGTTTGACACTCTTACTTATCGAAAGGACTACGATTGACCCCCTATACTTGTGGGTCATCGGTGTGTAGCTCAATGATGGAGCGGTCCCTCCGATCCAAGATAGCAACCTCAGCCTGCTACTGCTCTTGCTTGAAGTTGCGGTAGTCCTCGTAAACAGTGTACTCATGGTACCGGCGATATCCCAGCCTGGTCAAAAGGTTGATCAGAATGGCCGGGAATCCAGACGCATCGGCAGCCATAGTCAGACAAACGAGCTGCCTAGAGGGACGCATCTGTAACAAGGAGATTCAAAGATGTCAAATGACAGTGTGTGCATCATAACTTCAAGGGAAAACAATTGGCAATAAAACAACGCTCCAGTGGATGCGATCACGAGAACCTAATGTTAGAGTTAGCAAAATCTTTAACCCGAAAGAGAAGAGAGATCAGAACCCAGAGTATAGACAAGGAATAAAAGATCCTAATACCACCCAACTGACATGTGGGCCCGTAAGCCACACAACAATGTTAGTACAAGTTTTTCAAGTACTAGACTCAACTACGACCAAGGATTTGGAAGGAGGGCTACCTACAGGCAGTCGGCTCTGATACCAACTTGTGACGCCCCCATTTTGATTGTATGCTAATCAAACACGCAAATGCATACGACCAAGATTAGGGACTCACGGGAAGATATCACAACACAACTCTAGACACAAATTAAAGTCATACAACCTTCCTATTACAAGCCCGGGGCCTCGAGGGCTCGAATACAAACGAGTCAGCAGAACAAAATAATATCTGAGTACAGACATAAGTTAAACAAGTTTTGCCTTAAGAAGGCTAGCACAAACACAAACTACGGATCGAAAGAGGCAAGGCCTCCTGCCTGGGAACCTCTGAGGGATCACTAGAAGTGTGTCTAGAAGGGCGGGCTGAATAGACTACTAGCAGTAATTAAAAACCTAACCTTTTCCCAAGTTAATTGGTTGGCAGATTTTAACAATTATAACAAGTCAAGCACACCCTACACATGCATGTCAACAAGTCTGGCAGTGGAAAGTAAAGACATTGCACATGGAAGTAAAGGGTTGAGATAGGGAGATCAAACGCATGAGGGACATGAAGATTTTTCCCGTGGTTCCGATAGGTGGTGCTATCGTACATCCACGTTTATGGAGTCTTCAACCCACGGAGGGTAACGGTCGCAAGAGTCCACGGAGGGCTCCACCCATAAGGGTCCACGAAGTAGCAACCTTGACTATTCCATAACGGCTTCCGTCCACGAAGGACTAGCCTCACTATGGGTAGATCTTCACGAAGTAGGCGATCTCCTTGCCTGTACAAACTTCTTGGTTCAACTCCACAACACGAAGTAGGAGGCTCCCAAGCGACACCTAACCAATCTAGGAGGCACCACCCTCCAAAAATTAATAGGCTCGGCAATGTCGATGAACTCCTTGCTCTTGTGCTTCAAGATGATAGACTCCTCAACACACAATCACTCTCTCACAGATTTGGCTATGGTGGAAGAGATTGATTTGGTGGAGTGAGATGTATCGTTGTTCAAGACTTCACTCTTGCAAACAATATGTGCAAGAAGGAAGAGATCATCTTGGTCAAAGATATGATGCATATACTTACCTTGAGTTCTTGAGCATTCTTGTAGTAGAAACACACTTGTGAAAACAATGTTAGGAAACACAAGAGTACTCTACCAATCAAAAAGCAATAGAGCTCAATAGTACCAAGATATAGAGAACATATAGAAGATAGTATTCCTTAAGATTGATATGTCTCCAAAATCATTTAGAACTTCCGCCCCTTGATATGAAATAGTAGGTTATCCTCTCCCTCTGAATCTTAGCATGTAGATATTGGGATTGGATGGGATGAGAAAAGTCTAACATGAGTAGTCAGATGAAACAAACATATTTTTCTCCCAAACATATTTTTCTCGCCCTACTTTGGTATTCTCCCCTTGTCTATATAAGTATAATCTCTGATATTCTCCTCTCCCCCTTGATTATATCTCCCCCTTTGCATAAGCATGTATCTCCCCCTTTAGCTTTTGAAGCTTTGGTATTTCTCCCTCTTTGGCATTAATTTCCAAAAAGGTTCATACACAGGGTTAGATACAGGGATCATTGATTAAGAAGGGATCCTTGAGAACAAGGGTCATTGAATGTAGGTTTCATAGAAATGAAAACTGAGGGAATCAGGGAAAATAATATCTTTCCCTTTGGCTGACCTGGGAGCTTGTAAGACTTCTCCTTTGAGTTAGGGATCCTTGAATAAAATTTCTCCTCCCAATTTTTTTTAATAAGGGATCATCGAGGAAATGAAAACATCACAATAGGATCACTAAGGAAACAAAGATTTACTGACATGAACACAGACTGGAGAAGATCTCAAATCGGTGGCTCCGAGACAAACAAGTCGGTGGTACCGATATGTTGTTATGTAGCTCATCTGCTAAATCGGTACAACCGAGTTATTTGTATCGGAGGCTCCGAGGGCTAAACAGAAACTTGGCAATGTTTGAGAAACTTGCAAATTAATTTTGAAAATTTGTAACAAAGTGTCAAAAAGATTTTAAGAGGAAATGCAAAAGACTTTACAGAAAGGTATCAACTAGAGAAGATTTGAGTGGTTCCAAGAAATCTTGCAAAAAGAGAATGAACCAATCAAGATTCTTAACTAGATGATGGGCGGTGACTAGGTCACCTATATTAGGAGCCAAGCAAGAATACTTGATCATAGGTCATACTCATCGTTAAGCTCAAAATGGGGTTACCATTTTTCGATTAAACATTTTAATGTTTTCATATCACTTGAGTTGCTTTATCTCATCACTTGGAGTAAAGCTTTTTCAAGGATATGAGTACATACCTTTGAGTGATGTTGATGACGTGGCTTGTAGGTGAACTTGTTGAGGATGCTCAAGGTTGAGGAAGTTCATCTTGAGTTGGGAGCAATCCTTCTCGTTTTAGTACACTTGTCACCTACATAGGTTAGTCATGCAAGGAAGAGCAATATATATCCATTTGACATGAGATCAATTGAGAATTAGCAAATATGATCACATCAAATATATGTCAAGGATATTGTTGAGTTGTCTTCTTCCTTCCATCATCAAGAGGGGTTGTGGATACTTGGTCATGACAAGATTGCTTATGATTGGAGTTGTTGGCAATCTTGTGGAATGAAAATCTTTCAAGTACCTACAAAAGATTAGTTACAATGCAAGGGAGCATATATTTCCATGGAATAAAATAACATATCAAGTGTATCATGGAAGTATCATGTAAGCTCATGCCCTTGCAATTCATCCCTGCAGGGGTGCACCACATTTCCCAACACGCTTGATAACCTCTGGCCGGAAACACTTTCCTGGGTCATCAACACGTCATCGCTCTACCTAGGCTTAACAGAGAGGCCAGCCCGCCGGTCTAAATCCTAAGCGCGCAGGGGTCATGGGCCCAATCACCCTTTGCACTGATGCATGATGGGTGGGCGACCGAGGTCATTCCTAGCACCTCTTATACAATATCAATTCTGTCCTGGACCACTCGGGCACGAGCCGCTCCATTGCTGACGTCCAAAGAGCTTCGGCTGATACAACGACGCCGAGTACCCATAACTTCTCCCACGTGAAGCTTAGTGCGAAAAAGGTCAATCGACCAACTCAGATCAAATACCCAAACCATTTGCATTTTGTTAACTGCGATGACGAGCGTGATGCACGATATGTGGTCCCGTCGCCCCGTCTCAAGGATGTGTGGCATGGGCCAAGAATGCCCGGCCACGCCTCATCATCATTACACCAACACCATCTAGGCCATCCAGACCTCAACATGGAACAATAGTAAAGTTAAAGTAACCGTGTGTCTATAACACCAAGAGGGAAAACCGAAGAATCACCCTCGATGGATCCCACTCAATGTAACTGTCAAGGTGACCAGAGAAGAATCACCCTCGATGGTTCACGCCTGAGGAGTTGCACGACATAGTCATCGTCGGAAGTGGTGACGGAGGAATCACCCTCGATATCCATGACTGATTAGTTATGCTACAAATCTAGCATCATGAGTACTTTACGAAGTGTCACCCTCGGTACTCGATAGTATCCCTATAGTGTCGTACAACTAAGGGTGTGTGCGGTGAAGGTGACGAGCATGGCTTGTCGATCGGTTGATCGAGTCTTCGAGTCGTCTATGATGAAGCAGGGGCAACTAGGACTAAGGGGTCACAAGGGATTCACTGATCAACCTATACTAAGCACGTGATATAATAGTAGGTACAGTAGCAGTTTAAGAAAAACAGGCTATGCATGAGAATAGGAGCTAACTAAACAGTAGCAAAATTTAATGCAAGCATGAGAGAGAAAGAGATGGGCGATATCGGAATGATCAAGGGGGGTTGCTTGCCTTGCTGCTGTGCTGCAAAGGTCTGATCGTTAGTGGCGTAGTCGTACCCGGCATCAGCGTTAGTCTCGGTGTCTACCAGAGAGAAGAGGGGGAAGAAACAATAAATACAAGCAAGCATATGCAACACGATGCATGGCATGGCAATATGCAGTGCTAGGCATGAGCTAATGCGGTACAACACGTCTCAGACGGAGGGGGAAAATATCTGACGATATTTCCCGGGTCTCAGGCTAGTACCGGACAGATGATCCTAACGCAAAATGTCCATGTTCATCATGCTAGGAGCATGTTACAGATGAACGGACAGCGTATTCGGATTCGTGGGATTTTTCTGATCAACTTTCATGTATAAAACTTTTTCATCTAACTTACGGATTATTTTATATAAATTTTCAAAGTTTTACTAATATTCTGAAAAATATTATTTATTTATTTTAATTCGAAAATAAAACTAAAATACTGGGTGCACCCGATGCAGTGCACCCAGAGGTGCAACAGGGGCTGGCATGTGGGTCCAGGGGGGTCCTAGTTGACTAGGTCAACGGGCCAGTCAGCAGAGGCTGACTGGTGGGGCCCCCTGTTGAGTCAGCAGCTGACTGGGCCGGCCCTATCCACTGGAACACTAGTAGGGCCCCGCCTGTCAGCGTCAACAGCCTAATCTAGGGGGTTATTTAAAAACAAGGTTAATTAATGGGGTGAGGCCCGGTCGTCACCGACCGTTAACTTTTAAACTAAACGCTACTTAGCCCTAATCTAATTTCTCACAGTGTGGGCCCACGGGTCAGCGACCCAAAGTGCGGTGGCCGATGCCGGCGACCACAAAGAGCGGCTAAGGGATGCCGGCGACGTCTCTGGCGACAAAATGGACGGCCATCGGGCCCTGCATGAAGCGGGCGGCGCGGCAGACCCGTTCCAGCTAGTGGCGCTAGCGAGGGACGGCCGGAGCGAGCGCACCATAATTCATGGTGGCGGCCGACTGGAAGCGATAGCGGCTGCCACAGAGAGGTGATTTTGAAAAAAAGTGGAATTTACAAAATACAAAAGCCATTTATTTAATTGAATTGTCCACTGTTATAATTATTTTGAGGCACCCAAAACACTTGATAAAATGTGGTTTCATATTTTATAATTACCAAGGGATTATTTGCAACCCCAATATGATTTTTGTTTTCAGGTTTGCAAAACTATTTTATCCACTTATTATTTGAATTTTGAATTTCGGAATGGAATTGAAATGAGACTTGATTCCCAAAGTGATTAAACTTGGATTAGCAAAATGGATTAGCTTAAACCTCATGTTATTGTAGCTTAATAACATTGATCACTATAGCATGATTCCAAGGGTGTCACAATAATACTTCGTGCGTGCATCGCAGACTTGAGATGATTTCGGAGGAAGCAAAACAAACTTTCTCAAATTCACGGCGGCAACTTGGGCCATATGCACGTGAACTAAGAGTAACTCACTTCTTCCACCAAACATATGGTTCATGTACGAGACATGAAGGTAATGCCTACAAAAGTTTCCACACTAACTTCATGTTCATTGAAATCATGGAGAAAATAAAGATGTTGTTGATGGCCTCAACAACATCTTTATCAAGATTGCCATGAAGACAGAATTCCACAACTCTATGAACAAGGTCATAGTATTGGTTAGACCCAAAAGATATAATGATGCATGCTCGAGGAAACATCCACGAGTAAAACAACATTAGGAAAATCTTTGGTTCTGAGTTTGATTTGACTATAGCCCACACTCAAATCAAAGATTGAATAAGAAAATAGATGCAACAATTGATCAACAGATTAAGATATCATCTTTCTTCAACACACACACATACACACAAGGATATCCCTTCGGAATGAACTATGTTAGGCAAAGCTTCTATATTCCAACTCTCCAAGTTGTTGTTTAGCTGAACCAACTAGTTCAAGGGTATCCAACACAGATTCTTGGAGAAAGAGTGGTTTGGAAAGAAAACCAACTTGATCACAAACTAAACATAACGGTCAGGGGAAAACCTGGTAATACTTCCAAGAAGATATTCGGAAAATCACGAACCACCGATATGTTATGAAGCTCGAGAATATTCTTGCTTTTCAGGGCAAGACGGTATGATCAAAAGAGCGAAGGATTGACACAATCCTAACTCATTGATTAAAAAGTGCAACATGAAATATGGACTAGGTAACACGGTCAATCTTTAGAATGATGATTCGATAACCAACACAAGGAATGAAATTATTGTCCATTGACTCCTAAGCAATAGGATTGCTAGAAGAGTTGATTTCACACATCATGGTTCACTTGTCGGTATTCCGGTTAGAACCAACACAGAGACCGAGGAATCAATAATGATAGCGAGAAGTATCACTGCATCAAGAATTTGTAAGAGATTGTGCAATTCTCACAACATTACTTACGTAAAGAGGGTAATACACCACTGTAGAAGAGAACAAAAGCTGGATTTGCATTTTGATCTGCGAAATACAACTACTTTGACCCAATCCAAGAAATGGACGAGGTGCTGGAGTTTGTTTCTCCTAGTCATTCCGGAATAGAATGACTCGACGGACCACAAGAATATAGGCACCGATGAATATGAATGCACCACTACTCTTGATTATCCACTGATACATGAAGGTCGGAATATAACAGAAGAGGGAAAACTCAAAAGAACATAATTTTTTTGAGTTGTAGATTGATAGGTTAGCATGTCGAACGAATTCAACATAATTCTTCTGGATAACCCATGCAGAAGGAAGGGAATTGGCAGAGCCACAATATAGAATGGAAAACTCATGAAGTGCACTCTTGTTGTGATCTTCAGTTCACGAGGAACTTCCGCCATAATTTTTCATGGTATTGGAAGAAAAGGTACTAATCAGTCTAAAGGAACGAGCAAACACTATCAACATTGGTGAGTAGAATGATTCTTGGGTTCAAGAACCCAGACATAGAATACCTGCTGACTAAATAACATCACGGGATGCTTTTGATAACGGGGGCCAGAATTATCACACTGGAAGCACAAAACACAACTAGACTATTGGGTGGTTCTCTAAGATAACGTAGTTTCATAACACCTTAACAAATACGTCAAGGTAATAAAGTACCGCAACACAATAATTAGTGTGGTTTGTGTGGCCCAAAAGACATCGGGAACAGGAGGAAGGAGTTTGCAATTGCATCAGATTTTTTTTAATAAACCTTGGATAACTCGGACAGCATAACGGCTATACGGGCATGAAATATGAGGCAACCTGCATGAAAACTGACAACATAACAAGTGAATTCTTAAGGAGACATTGATCCAGAAAGACAAAAGCTTTCCTATAGGTCTCCAACATAGTAACTCGTCATCCTGATAGATAGATGAGGAAGCATAATTCTTAAACCCCGTAGAAAAGATGAGTTGACTCAGAATAAGGATACGAGGAAAGGAGTAAAAAGAACCTTACGTTCCCTTCCACAATCAATTCCCTTATATAACTAAAGCAGTTCTAGACTCAAGATCGACCAGTTTGGCTTGGTAATCCTACAGGCAGCCAAGCTCTGATACCAACGCTGTCGGGACCCCGATCCTAAGCCATACGAATCTAGCATGTAACACACCATAACACTTTGCGGCGTCACGCACGGTAATCCGGACTGCTACCACCTTACCTTGGCCAGGACTATTTGTGTCTTTTGGCTCACGGATATGAGTATGCCGCTAGCAATCATATGTCAGAGAACCCGGGTCGACATGATTAGTTATAAACCCAAGTGGCACATCCGTACAGGAACGTGCATATGTAACCCAGCAATGCAGGTGTCGGCCATCAGCATGTGTAGATCAGTCATAGCAAGCTACACAAACTCCATTACACCGTGTGACATTTCTATCATCAACGTGTGTAGATAAGTCATAGAAGGCTATATGGACTCCATTACACCGCGTGACATTTCCCCGTAGGGACAGACACAATAGCAAAGAAGGATACACGCCGGTCAATCAATGTGTCCGGAGCAGTAGCAACCTACCAAGGCTCGGTGGAAGCACAAAGAGGCATTTCCGTGTAAAGAAGGCTACCATAGGCCTACGACGAGGTGTCGAATCCCACACATACAATTGCATTTCAAACATACATGCAATATGCACAATATGCGTAGATACAACATGTATCACAACATAACTCTATGACTCAAGTATTTATTAAAGACACATAAGAGCCAACATAGTGTGATATTACAACAGGGGTCACATGACCCAAAACTCAAGTCATACAAGCAACAAGCGGAATCAAAACATGTCTGAGTACAGACTTTTACTAAAAGTGGTTGTAGTAACCTGAAATCTACAACGACCCTACCAAAAGAGTGAGACCTCTATCTGGAATTCCCAAGCTAATCCGGTCAACATCGAACACATCATAGGAACCTCTACTGAGACTGAAGTCTCATCTGCAAAAAACATAATTAAGCAACTCCGAGTACAAAGGTACACATCAAGACTTACATCAGACCTAGCTATAAATGCATCATTGTCAACAAAGGGGGCTGAGGAGTTTGTTTGCAGCAAACCAGCTTTGACTCTTGGCTAACCTGTACTATGACTACAACTACTTTCTTTGAGGTGGGATAGTGCACACGAGTCCACATATTCACCAAATCAATACACCACTATGGATCCACTCCTGTTTCCCTATGAGAAGGCCATCCATAGCACCCACGTTTATCTTGCGCATTTTAGAGTATCCATTTCAAGTTATCTATGAACCATATAAGGTTTCCAAGTAGTCCATATCCGAGGACATTAAACCCTGTAGGGGTATACTTCACTGGTGCAGCGACGTGCTATACAAACGGTTTTTAACCCCTTTCCGCGATGTAGTTCTAAATCGTCGCCTTGCATGTGTGGGCGATAGGGGGGTCCATCCCACACAACACGGAAAACCTGTCGGCGATGGTGGCCAACAAACGCAAATGTTTGGCAAAACTAAGTGTATGGGATGTCCGCATCTATCACAAACGAGGGTCACCGGATAATCGTTTGAGATATGTGTATTCCCCATACGGTTCATCCTTGCAACTCGTGTGAGATCACACAACATCGCATGCGCTATTCTGTGAAGCGCCGTTTACGATGTGCACCGAATCGCAAATAGTTCACGATTATAAAGCATGTACGATAAGGATACAATCACACACATTTAGTTCCACTTTGACCGTTTGTGATATGATATAAGAGTGCATATGTTTATCATTGTAAAACCGTATGCAAAGGTTGAATATATCCCACACGCGGGGTTTCTGATAAACGTTTGTGATTTATAAAATGTCCCAAACGTGTGATCCATATTTCCCAAACGTGTCATCCAAAATAACTGTGTCGGATGAAGGCCTATCGCACACGTTCTTCTTTGACCAACGTTTACGATGGTACATAGTTCAAAATACGAAATCGTGTGTGATAAGGAGACTAGCACAAACGTTGGTGTTGTTAATCTCACACGTTCTTTCTCGTCTGACCGTGCGCGAAGACGAGATTCATCGCACACGCCTCGAATGGAGAAATGTGTGTGATGTTGGAGTTGATCGGAGACGTTTTTCTTTCTCAAACTGTGTGCATTGTAATGGCCTGCAGAGCAGGATTTGCCCCTAATTAAATACCTTTGTTCATAATTCACATAATTTAAATTTGATAGTAGGAATTCATGTATTTCATATCGAATCATGTTTAGGTTTAAGAACGAATGCATAATTCGATTAACATGTACATATACTCAAGAACTACATAAGCATCAATTCTAAAAAAGGAAAGTACAGAAGGAACAAATAAAGAATGATGGAAGCATGGTTATACTAAAGACGGTAAAGAGAGAGCCGAAAGACATTTTGTATGCTGGAGAAGGTGAAGCGGAATGCCCATATTGTGCCCTCCTCCATGCCAAACGCACGAACGACTCTACGCCAGCCCCTAGTGATGGCCGCCCGCCCATCCTTCACTGTCTTCATTACGACTTCTCGATGCTCATTGTAGTCTCAATGATATATTTGAACCTTCATTGCATGTCCAGCAATCATGTACTTTGTGAGGTAATCTTGATTAAACTGCTTTGGGAACCACTGCAAAAGAAAAAGATTCAGACATTGTTGTGTGACAACTCATTATGGGCAGTACTATTAGAAGCCTACGGTGTTCGTAGTTACCATCCTACAGCTCACTGTTGTGTTGGATAGAGCGTAAACAAATAGTCTAACTGGCATTGTTCGTCTCTTTTCCATAACAATCATTTTCAGTTTCCTCACTTGATGCTGGTTCATGAATATTTCATTACCCCACACGCAAAAAGGGTCCAGGAATGGATCTTTACCTAAGACATATGTACCTACAAGCAAGAAGCCAATATTAGAAGCTAAAATGCAGTTGCAGAATGGTGTAATATATTACTTCATCAGTTCCACAATGTGTTGCATATAAACATTTTGAGAAGTCAACATTTACTTACTTTGACCAAGTTTGTAGAGAAAAACATTTACATCTAGAATTGCAATTCCATTTCATTAGATACATCACAAAATTGTATATTGTATACATTTTAGATGGTATATGTAGATACATCACAAAAATCTATATGCGCTACATGATGGAACGGATGGAGTACAAGCGCAGGGATGAAAAGAACCTCGGTGGAAAATGTTGGCCACTCCCATTGTTGTCCTGTGCAAGTACATGTAAAGTCATGATAAGTACAATAGGCTTAACATCAACCAAGTATACGAGGTATCTGCTTGAAATAAACAAGGCATATATGCTAACTATAACAACCAAATATAGCCATTTGATACTGGACAAATGCTCAATGGAACCAACCTAACAACCAGATAACGAAAAGCAAGGCGTCTGCTTAAAAACTAGACAAATGCTCACTGCAATGAACCTAACAACCAGATACAGAAAAACAAGGTATCTGCTTGAAAACTAGACAAATGCTCACTGCAACCAACCTGGCAACCAAATTCAGAGAAACAAGGCATAAATGTTTAAAGCAGGAGTTAAGGGCACATGTTAACAACACCAGGCATAACATGTGGTATTGATGAAATTGAACTGCACAGTTCATACTTGCACATAATGAACATCATATTGTGAATAACTGAAAGAAACAAGGCATTCATGCTCACTGTAACAACCAACTATAGCCATTGAAAACTGGACAAATACTCAATGCAACCAACCTAACCACCAGATACAGAAAAGCAAGGCATCTGCTTGACAACTGGACAAATGCTCAATTAAACACTGCATGATTATCGCATGGCAAAAGCTAGTACAACAATGGGTACGAGATGGCTAGCTACAAAAGGTATGATTTGCTCACAGGATGTTGCCTCACTTGTCATGGATGGGCTCCTTCCACTTGGGATATGTGGTGCCCAGGGTGCGCTCCCTGATGTCGCAGATGGCACGTTTCCCCTTGTAACAGCCGTAGTGTGTGCCATTATCTTCGTTGATGAAATCTGACTTTGAAGCTAAGGATCCCAAGCCACTGTCGTAGAACGTTTCCTTAAGAAATGACAAAAGGGGCTCGATGGCGTAGAAGGATTGCAAATCCATGACGGCGAGGCAGAGGAGATCAGCGGCGGGGCCTTTGGAGAGATCGACGGCAGTTGAACCAGAGGCATTGCCGGTGGACCACTTAACTTGTGACATGGCCCGGGTGAAGCTGGTGATGTTGACGAGCTTGATGTCGTAGCCGGTTCTCCTGAGATACAGGAACACGCGTTCCTACAGACTTGAAGCCTTCGGCATGGCAATGTAGGCAGCGTCCTCACCGGCTCCCCCGGCAAGGTGTTCGTCCGGGATCGAAGGGTCGGCGCGAAGGGCACCCACCTCGCCAGCGTATGGCCGAGAGGCCATGATAGACCTCTTTATGCTCGTACACTCCTCGAGGTCCACGGGAGATGTGGTCGGGCTGATTAGGCTACGTCTCTCTGGAGTACGGGATGGGGTTCTGGGGGAAAGGGACACCGCCGGCCTCATCTAAAAACTCAGGGCGGCAATGGTGTATGTGGATCGGTGGGGACCCTGAACTTTTTTAGCTATGAGGCACGGGCATACCGGCTGAGGTTGGTGGTGGGAGGCGGCGGCGGGGGCGAGCTAGGGTTCAAGCGGGGTAGGAAGGGGGAGGGGGGGTGTTGTGCAGACGGGGGGGGGGGGTGTTTGCGGATGTTCCGCTGCTGCTGAAAATTTTAGTAGTAATGGTGTGGGTGGAGATGGTGGTGGACGAAGGATGGCGACGGTTCAAATGCCTCGGCAACTGAAATTTTACTATAGGGTCGGTGCGGTGGACGAGGAAAGGCGGCATGCAGTTGAAATACCACTTCCAATTAAATTTTGGCAAACGAACTGGGCGGGAGCAACCAAGATCGCACACGGTCCAAACATAATAAAGTGTGTACGCTCTACGCTGTAACGAAATGCCGTGCGGCGAAACCATGAATTTTTGCATCGCTGGAGGCGGGTAGCTCTTTCTGACATTTCTCAAGGAGGGTTGATCTCACACGGTTCATCCTCAATTTCAGTCGCAGACGTCAAATTCATCCTAAATTTCCACATGCCCACAAACAGATGACACAAACATTTGGCAAATTTTCAATACAAAATGCCTTATTTTGCAGCGGATTAGTTGACATTAGTTCATACGCTCAGTAATTTACAAACAGTTCATCAATTTACATGAAGATGAACTGCACAAAATATTCACTATGCCATGGATGCATACAAACGCCGCGCCTCCACCGTCGTCATGACCTTCCTCGCCTTAGAACGAGTATTCAGAGGAGCTCGTCAAGTCGATGAGCTCCACTGGTTCCACGTCAGAGACCGGTGGGTCTACCTCGGCCGGAGCGACCGCGGCGCCTCTCGCCAGGTCTGCCGCTTTCGACGAAGATGTCGTGGCGTCCAGGTGGGCCATCGGGATACAGGCGGGCGCCGATCTCGCTAGAGTTGCTTCCCTAGGTGTCGTGGCCGCTGTTGCCAGGGCTGCCGCCACGGCTGCAAGGCCAGCACTGGCCTCCAACGTGGCTGAGAGGCATGCGGCGGCCTGCTCCGCCACCTTCTGGTCCTGCTCCTGCCTCCTTTTGCCCTCTGCATCTGAGTTCCGCTTCCTCTTCGCACTCTCCCGCCGTTTCTGCCGCTTCAGATCCCTAGCCGCGTTGCGGATGGCATCCGCAGATGTGATAGATTGTTCCAAATCGACACTGAGACGACGCTCGTCCTCGTTGCGCAGGAACGCATCGAGGCCCGATTCCTGGACGGACAGAGCGATGGCCATCTGCATCCGACGCTGAAACTCGGGGTCGTCGTCGTCGTTGTCGGCCGCGGCAGATGATGGTTGACAGTTGACCGACATGGAGGACAGCGCGTCGGAATCCTCTATCCCATCATCGTTGGCCGCGACAGCTAGCTATTTACCATTGCTCGCCATGGTGGCCAACGCGTCGGAATCCTCTATCACGTCATCGTCCAACACTATGAGGACGGTGCCATGCACATCCCCATGGTTGAGCAACGGTTCCATTTGGTGTGTGTGGTGGTCGTGGCGAGCTATCGGCGGAAAAATTAGCTGTTAGCCGCCGCCGGTGAGATCTTTTATAGGTCACTGTCGGTTTTGGGTTTGTACTGTGCACATTACCCCTTTGCACCGGCTCACGCTTGCAGTTGGCACCACTAGGCAAGGCCAATTTTGTTGTGTACGGGCATCGCACACGGTTAGAGTAGCACACTCGTGTCTGCTCGGGGTACAATCTCATACGGTTGTTTCGTCAGTTTCGTTTGCTATTTTACATAATACTATCATCTTTGAGATAAACGAGAAAAAACCCTCAAGAGAGGGTCAAAACACAACCACGCCCGCTAGTGACCCAAATATATACTCCCTCCGTTGCTAAATATATATGTAGTTCGTAGTGAAATGTGTAAAAAAGACTCGTAATTAGGTTCGGATGAAGTATATATATGTATGAACATGGTGTTGCCATGTTTAAATTCGCAATGCGCAACTTTAATGTGTGGCACATGCTGCATATGTACATGCCTAAAAGTGTCCAATGTGACAGAAAAGGGTTTCATGACAAACATAATATAGGGTGTTGCCCCCTACACTATGTGCCGGAGGATATATGTGGTCCTATGAACACATGACCTGGTTCAAACTTTGTCACACATTTCTCCATGTCTGAATTTTCGTAAGACAACCAGGAGAATTTATACCTTAATATGGCCAAACCATCACATATTGTTGTCGGACAATAGGGATATATAGATCACGCGGTCTCACGAGTTGGTGCGTCGTCGAAGATCAGTTGAGCAGGGCTAGAAGAACACCATCCCCCTGCATATGGCCAAATGTATATGCGAAAATGGTGTGGTCCGGTGTTTCAACAATTAATAAACAATGGTACACTATGTATGATGTGGTGTGCACCTAGCTAAGATTGGTTATATATATATCGTTCCCCTCCCCCCACCCCCACCCCCCCACACACATGACACGTAGCGGGTGATGTTCCAGCGTTGTCACTCAAATGGATGATATATAGCGGCCCATCGGTATATAAGCGTGTCGTCGAAAACCGCACAATGGACGCATGCATGGTCCACACACACAAACGCGCGCGCGATCGCGCGCGCACACACGCACACACAGACACACAGACACAGAGAGAGAGAGAGAGAGGGAGAGAGAAAGAGAGAGAGAGAGAGAGAGAGAGAGATATAGAGAGAGATGCACACACGCACACACCGTCACCCATCCTTGGCCTTCCAGCATTGTCAGTAAAAGGCATGACAAACCCTAAGGGCCCATCGATAGGTTAGTCGTCGGAAACCGAACAATGTAGGCACATGGTCCACACACAGACATGGGTTCACACACGCACACGCGCGCACCCCCCCACACACACGCGTACACACCGTCACCCATCCTTTGCCTTCCAACATTGTCAATAAAAGGCATGACACACCCTAAGGGCCCACTAATAGGTTTGTCGTCGGAAACCGCACAATGTACACATGGTCCACACACAAGCATATGGGTTTACACACACACACATCGTCACCCATCCTTGGCCTTCCAGCGTTGTCAGCAAAAGGCATGGCAGATACTAAGGGCCCACCGATAGGTTTGTCATCAGAAACCGCACAATGTAGGCACATGGTCCACACACATGCATTGGTACACACACACACACACACACACACTCGATCCTTGACATTTTCAAAACAGCAAAAGAAGCAAAAGAAAACCATGGATATTTTCAAAACAAGGATCAGATTTATTTAGCCTGAATGACATATCACACACACACACACACACTCACTCGATCCTTGACATTTCAAAATAGCAAAAGAAGCAAAAGAAAATCATGGATATTTTCAAAACAAGGTTCTCAAGATTTATTTAGCTGGAATGACATATCACTACAGGCATTTTATTTATGCCTATAGTGATTATATCACACCACCTAAATGAACCTTGAAATCTAGCAACTTCCCAACCGGTCACCCATCCTTGACTACTCCACGGAAAGCACGCTTAACTTCCGAGTTCCATTCGAATGGGTTACGGGCTGGAAAGCCGCGTCTTGTTGGTAACGGTTGCCTCCTATCATATACAAGGCGTGCCCCGATGGGCACCTGGTGGGACCAGACACGCAGTGCAGACGTTTCTGGTAGTACTGGAAACCGTGAGCGATGGTGGCATGGGGGCTGATGATGACGTCTTGCTAATGCTCGATGGCATGATGCCGCTTTTGCCTGCTCTCCGGCCTGCTCCGTCTCGTCCTCCTCGTCCAGGAGGTTGATGACGG
Source organism: Elymus sibiricus (assembly GCA_039707655.1). NCBI lineage: Eukaryota > Viridiplantae > Streptophyta > Magnoliopsida > Poales > Poaceae > Elymus > Elymus sibiricus. The sequence goes on along the minus strand of CM077667.1, from coordinate 244,495,100 downwards.
GGCCGACGCTTCGGCAGGAAACCGATTGGGGGAGTGGTGGGAGACCGATTGGGGAGTGGTGGGAGAAGCGTGTTTGGATAGAACATCATTTTAATACAAATTGGATAACTTCTGAAAGAAGGAAGCTCGAGCTAGCACGACACGCGCACACCGTGCTTACACACGCACGAGCTTCAGACGGCGTATAGAACTGCTTTAAATTATTCATGGTTCGTTTAGCTTTTTGTATACTACACTAATCAAGTTTGTAGACATTTAATGTGCATAATTCAAATTTGAACTAAAGGAACATGCTTCCTGTCACCAAAATGGGTTGAAAAAAGGTATTTGTGTCCTTGGGTTCCTTATTTAGGTCCCATGCAAATGAATGTGAATGGATTGCAAACATCTCGAAGTCATGACGAGGCCACAAACATTGAGAAACTTGGCTATTAAATCATCATAAATCGACAACTCGTCTGAAATTCTTGAAACTTACCCCGGTGTCATGACACGACACTTATACGGCATGATGATTTTTTGTCCAATGTGGGACAAGTCTCTTGCACACCAAAACTTCTCTCAAGAACCATCGTGGTTTTGATACGGAACATGTCACCTCTGTGGAGGGAACGGCATTCAATGTCTCTTCTTGCGTTGATATTTTTTCTACATGCAACATAGGCTAATACAAAGTGTAATGCTAAAATGTGAAACTATTAAAACTGGTGTGTCGACACGACACTTATAGGACATGGTATATAAGTTTTGGGACAAACCTCTTACAAATTGGAGCTTCCCACGACAAGTATGGTGGTTTCGATATGGAACATGTCACCTTTGTGGTCGAAACGACATATGAGTTTTCTAGGCATGCACTTAATGTGAAGAACTTAAGTTTGAATTACAAGCACGGGCTCCAGCACACCAAAATGGATTAAAAACCATTTTGTGTCATTGGGTCCATGTTTAGATCCCATGCACTGATGGTCACTGAATTACAAACATCTCGGTGTCATGACTAGACCGCAAACATTGATAATCTTGGTTTCAAAGTCCGAGAGAACCCAAAGTTCGCCATGAATTCACGAAACTTACACAGTGTCATGCCACGACACATCTACGGTGTGCATTTTATTTTCTGACGAATTTGGGAGAAATATTGGGACATGCATCTTACAAGCCAAAGCTTATTCAAGAAACCTTGTGATTTCGATAGGGAACATGTCACCTTTGTTGGTGAAACTACATTCAATGAGTCGTTAGTCCACCGATTCCGCCCCTTTTATACATTAATTGAGTTTTCTAGGGATTAAATATGTGTAGTTCAAATTTTGAACTAGAGACACATGCTCTGACCTCGTGGTTTCGATAGGGAACATGACACCTTTTGTGACGAAACTACATTCAACGTGTCCTCTAGTGCACCAATTCGGCCCTTGAGGGAGTCCTGGATTAAGGGGTCCTCGGGCCGCCGGCCTATCTCTCACAGGCCGGCTTGGTGGGCCGCTCTCTGATTATCACGGGAATGGCCGGATAGGTGGTGACCCCATATTCTAGAAGGAAACCTCTGAAGACGGGGCGTGCACTCCAAGTTAAGATGAGAAGATCGGCGTCTCTATTTCCGGCTGGAAGCTTACCATGTGTAAACCCTAGATACCCCCGGTGTCTATATAAACCGGAGGGTTTAGATTGTAGAGGACAGGTGAACTCATCTAGGGTTTAGTCATTTGATCTCGAGGTAGATCAACTCTGTAATATTCATACACATCAATACAATCAAGCAGGACGTAGGGTTTTACCTCCATAGGAGGGCCCGAACCTGGGTAAACACCGTCTCCTTCGTCTCCTGTTACCCATCGATCCTAATCTCACAGCTCGGGACCCCCTACCCGAGATCCGCTGGTTTTGACACCGACAGTGGTGCTTTCATTGAGAGTTCCTCTGCGGGACAGTGGTGCTTTCACAAGAGGAATTGATGGCTCGCCTGATCCTTAGCGATGAAGTCCTTAATGGGGACTCCTTCGTCCCCAGACAGTTTCTCGCTTTTGGCAGCATCGTGCTGCATGCTGACCCGACTGGCCACCTTGGTCGGATCGGGATGGTCGTCCCCTATCAAGAGATCAGATTCGGGAACCTAGAGTTCTCCGTAGACTCCCGGGGCGACCCTTCATTCGTCGGGCTCGCAGTCTCCGAAGCCTTAACTTCGGGTTTCCTTCTCGACTCTGCCCTCGGGTCTATCCCTGCCGATGATCTGGTTATAGTACCTGAGGGTTGGAGGTCGGCCCCTGCCGAACACACTCTTTGTACGGACACGTCGGAGGTCAACTCCGGAAGTCCTAGGCAGATTGATCCGGTCGAGCTCTTAGCGCTCACCGAGGCACTGGATTGGATCCTAACGATAAAAACCACAGACTACCCGACCTCGACACATGCTCAGATCGGTCCGGAGGCGGGTCATTGGGAATTTTTTGACCCACCCACCACCCACTTGGTATCCACTATCGACGATATAACAGATATGCTGGACTACGCCTCCGAGGAGGCAGAAGACATGGATGAAGAGGACGGCGCCCCTGCCCCTGTCAACACTGGGCGATGGACGGCCACCTCCACTTACGATGTCTACATGGTGGACACCCCCGATGATAAGGGCAATTGCACCCCTCAGAATAATGGCAATAAATCCGGAGAGGCGCCGTCAAGGCGCCGGAAACAGCACAAGTGATCTAAGGCACACAAGGGAAGGGAAGCCATTGCAGGCACCGGGGAAAACGATACCCCGGAAGACCTCGGCGACCCCGAAGTCCCCGAACAGCCACTGGAGGACCAGGAAAAGCCCGAAGATCGGCACGACACCGAGGATCCTAACGATTCCGAGGACGATAACTACCTCCCCCCCGAGGAGGAGGACAACCTAGAAGCCGAAGACTTCGCCGTCCCCGATAATCCTACGGATCAAGAATGGTTCAGCCGGTAGCTTCTAGCCACCGCCCGAAGCCTGAAGGCAAAACAACAGCAGCTCAAAGCTGAACAAGACACCATCAATGATAGATGGACGAGGGTCTTGGCAGCCAAAGAAGGGTACGGTTCTGACCTACCGGACCAACCCAAGAGCTACCCTTGCCGGCGGCTGCTGCCACAGTTCGATGACGAGGCCTTCGAAACATCGCCTCCCAGGCATACTCCGTACGACCGGCCCGACTGCCCTCCCCAAGGACGGGATAGAATGACCGCCGAGGCTGAGTACAGGCCTGAAGCACCCCGCCGGAGAGGAAAAGAACCAACAGGGCACGAAGACAGGTACGACTGACGACAGGACCTGGACTACAGAGCAGGCCACACAAGATCCATCTATGGATCTAGAGGGTACTCCCCCATGCTAGATGGGACGGATACCGGTCTTGGCTCGACCGCAACAATAGAGGTCGGGAACAATACCGGACCCGGCCTACCACCGATCATAGGCATGACATAGCTCGGGTCAGAGGCGCTGCCCACCCACTGTGCTTCACAGACGAGGTGATGCAGCATCAGTTCCCTGAAGGGTTTAAACCCGTTAACATAGAGTAATACGACGGGACAACAGACCCAACCGTGTGGATTGAGGACTTCCTCCTCCATATCCATATGGAACGAGGAGATGACCTCCACGCCATCAAGTATCTGCCCCTAAAACTTAAGGGGCCAGCTCGACACTGGTTAAATAGTCTTCCCGAAAACTCCATCGGGAGCTGGGAAGAGCTCGAGGATGCTTTCCGATCTAACTTCCAGGGCACTTATGTCCGGCCTCCGGACTCCTCGGACCTGAGCAATGTTGTCCAGAAAGCAGGAGAATCGGCTCGGCAATTCTGGAATCGGTTCTTGACCAAGAAAAACCAGATTGCTGACTGCCCGGACGCCGAGGCAATAGCCTCCTTCAGGCATAATATCCGGGATGAATGGCTAGCTCGTCAGCTCGGCCAGGACAAGCCGATGACAATGTCCGCCCTTACCTCACTAATGACCCCTTTTGCGCGGGTGAGGATAACTGGCTAGCTCGGCGAAGCCATAACCCCGAAGACCCCGGCACCTCTGAAGTCCGGGATGGAAACGGGAAACCGCGACGTAACAAAAACAAACGCCGCCACAGCAACAGCGATGCGGAGGACACGGCCGTCAATGCCGGCTTCCGCAACCCGAAATCCGGACAGCGAAAGAAACCCTCTAAAGGAAATAGAGACTTACCTACCACGCTGCACAAAATTATGGATAGGCCCTGCCAGATCCACGGCACTCAGGACAAGCCCGCTAACCACACCAACCGTAATTGTTGGGTATTCAAGCAAGCTGGCAAGCTCGCAGCCGAGGAGCAAAGCAAGAGCCCACGCAGCAAGGACGATGACGAGCCCCGCGGTCCAAGCAATGGAGGACAAAAGCAGCTCCCTCCAGAGGTGAAAACCGTGAATATGATATATGCCACTCACATACCAAAAAAGGAGAGGAGGCGCGCCCCTTGCGAGGTCTACGCCGTGGAGCCCGTAGCCCCGAAGTACAACCCATGGTTGGCTTGCCCGATCACTTTTGACCGACGGGATCATCCGACCAGTATCCGTCACGGGGGTTCGGCAGCCCTTGTCCTAGACCCAATTATCGATGGGTTTCACCTCACTAGAGTCCTAATGGACAGAGGAAGTAGCCTTAATCTGAGTGATTCCAGGCGTCGAAGCCCGCTGCTCGGGCACCGTAAATCTGGAAGTAGTGTTCGGCTCGCCCGACAACTTCCGCAGCGAAGACTTAATCTTCGACATTGTCCCTTTTCCAGCGGTTATCACGCCCTTCTCGGCCGCACAACATTCGCTCGCTTTAACGCCATCCCCCATTACGCGTACCTGAAGCGCAAGATGCCCGGACCGAGGGGGGTCATTACTGTCAACGGCAACACAAATCACTCTCTCCGAACTGAGGAGCATACGGCAGCCTTGGCAGCCGAATTCCAGTGCGGCGACGATAGGCCGACGCCCAAATCGGCCATAAAGGCGCGTCGTGATAGCAAACGAGTTCGGCCTCAACCCGAACTTCCGGAATCACCTTCCGCCCAGCAAAAATAGGGATACGCCCCCCACAACACAGCCCTAGTTCCTGTAAAGTATGTGCCAAGAAGGCACAACTTCGTGCTCAAAATACCATGGGCAGCTGTGGGGACCCGCTATCAAAGGGTAAGTGTTCAGCTGGACCGAACTACTGCCAACACATGTCTTCAGACAGACTACAGGTACCATCTAGGACCTGCCAAGCGTAAAGCCCATTCACACTACGGCGACTTCTCAAGATCTTTTTCCAAAGGTCCGTTCGCCGATAACAATTACCTTTAAAGGAATGCAACCCCCTCAGGGGCAAAGGAGTAGACAGGCGACAGGGCGCATCGAGGACGTCAAGCCACCCATCGAAGACCCCGGGTAAAGCCTCTCCTTGGTACACCTTATTTTTCATTCAAAAATACTTGTAATAGTTGCTTCGGCAGTTTGAGTTATAAGAATTCATCTGAAATAAAGAGCATCCTTTGCGGCCTCCTTGCGGTATTTTATGTCACATACCCTGTTCTCTATTCGCTGACACCTATAGCAAAAAGCTGTTCGGTACATACTATGATGCGACCGGCTAATAGACCGGGGGCTCGAATATAAAAATCGCCCTAAGCATCACCCCGACACTACTATTCATGTGTTCGGCATCTCGGATGATTGCTTTATATGAACTGGTTCCGAATTATGTCTTGGGTCAATGGTTGGGTTGCCCGGCTCCTGTGCTTGCCCTCTTACGTTCCGCTCGTTCGGCAAAACGGTTAAAGGGAGAACCACTGCAATTGTGCTTCTGGCTCGCCTGGTCAAGCACCTCAGTGGAGAAAGCCGAAAACTGACTGTCATAATATGTGAGAACCGGTCTGCAATCCGAGCATAAGTGTCAAACAAAACATTGATAGAGGTTATTCCATGTTATATGAGGTGTTTGTACTATTGCAAACCATGTGATGCTGGTGTCAACCTCGGTGTATCCGAATATCACAAAACACTGGGGGCTCATCATCAGCCCCCGCATTCAAGCTCCTCCGGCTAAGTGAAAGCACTAAAGCTTTATAGTCCGATTGCCTTGTTCCCCTCGCGCTACCGCCTCAGGGCACCGATACTTCGGCTAAGGGTCACAGTGCGTAGGAAGAAACACCTCGTGTAGTATCTACATGGGGGATGAAGCCGACGACTCGCAACTTTCAGATAAAATGGCCACACAGAAGTCAAAATAATACAAAGCTTAAAGACATGATAAACCATGCAACCGCATTATAAAGCGGAACAGTCATCGGATACATGACAGAACATTCATTCATAAATTACATCTTTCAGGCATTGGGCTTCTATCGCCCGAGCACCGTCCATCACGGCGGAAGTACTTCTCGGGGCGCCTATGCTCCTTCCCAGGGGGTGGAGGCGCGGTGGCCATTTCGGTCGGCTTGAGCCCCGGCAGGTGCACCATGGTCCTTGCAAAGGCCATCCGAGCTCCCTCGATGCATGTAGAACACTTCAGAGCATCAATCTGAGGCACAACGTTGCACAGTTTCTGCACCAAGCCGAAGTAACTGCTTGGCATCGGCTCTGCAGGTCATAGCCGGATGCAGAGGTCCCTCATGGCCGGCTCTGCCATCCTATGCAGCTCCATCAATTGTTTCATCTCTTGCTCAGGAGGGGAGGGTGCTCGGGGGCTTGAAATTGAGCCCAAAACAGCCGTTGCTCAACTTCCCCATCCCGGGAGGCGAAATATTTGTTCGCGTCCGCTGAACTCTTTGGGAGGTCCGTAAAGGCGCCTGAGGAACGCCACACCTGGGTGAGCAAGGCAAACCTGTTACCACCAAAGGCACATTGCAGTAAGTACGGCTTACCATCGGCGATAGCCCTGACATGGCGGAGTTCTTCTTCGAAGAACCGCCTATCAACATGCTCCGATTTGAGCTCGGATTTCAACGTGCATAGCTCGGTGTCCTGGTCTCCGTTCTTCTGCTCAAGGGCCTCACACTTTGTGCTGGCATCCTTGAGCTCCAGCTGCACCTCCACCACTCGGGCTTCATGCTTGTCGTTCACGGCTTTTAATGCCGACAGGTCGGCTGCCACCCGTTCGGTCGCCGCCTTCTCATCTGCGGCCTCCTGCCTCCCCCTGGCCAACTCGGCCTTGAGGTTCTCGACCTCCGCAGCCACAGCTGTGGTAACAATAAGTAAATACAAACTTCTGGATAATTCGACTATCTCAATCAAAGAGGATAGACAATAGCCCAAAAGTCACAATTCGGACTCACCTTGCGTCTCGTCGAACCTCTTGTTCAGATGATCGAGCTCCTCATCGGAAAGCTTGAGCTTCCGGTTTAGCTCGGCAAGCTCCATTGCGTTGGCGGCCGCCGCCGATGATGAAGCCTACAAAACAAACTATGTGCATTAAAACTCCCGAGCTATCGGATTCCGACCCTCTGCTAAGTACTCTCCGAAGCTCTTAGAATAATGAAGGACAAAGGATGCCTTCATCATCGTTACTAATGTTCGGATGTTTGACCCCCGGGTTAGTTTTTCAAACTCACCCAGGGCTCGGGGGCTACTACACTTATAAGGATTACATAAACTAGGCAAACTAACTTTTTCTAAGGAAAAGAATATTACGTGGCTCACCTGGAAGCCCGTTAAGAGACCGTTGAAGGCCTCTTTCAGTCCGCTATCTACGGACTGAATGCCTTGGAAAACCGCACCCATAAGGGCGCGGTGATCCTCTGCGATGGAGGAGCCGGATAACGCTTCCTCCATCTGCGCCGGCCACCCAGTCATGGGCGGCACTGGTGGGGGCCTGCCAGCCCTCCCTCTGGTGGGGGATTGGGCGGGCTGCTCCGGAGGCGTAGATCGCTCCGGAGATGTCTTCGGAGAAGGACGGACCGGACTTCGTCCCCCCTCTTTATTTGCCAGGAGATGTTCTTCCTCCTGGTCTTTGGCGGCCGAGGTGTTAACCTCAGCCATAATGTCGTCGCCGCCGTCGCCGGTGTTCGGCTCAGAAGGAGCCTGGCGCGACAACACCTCCACAGCCTCCTTCGAGGCCTCTGGAGGCGTCGGATGCGACGCAGTCCCGCTTTCCGCCAGGTCGGCGGGAAGGGGCTCCCCGTCTGAGAGTTGGTCGGTGGGGAGATCGCGCGGTGGGCTGCAAATCGAAATACGTTCGCCCATTTTAGCATTAAAAACTCTATGCAAGTAATCCAGAAGGTCTTCGGATTCATACCTCTGGGCTGGGGGTTTAACCCTGGGGTTCCTTTGGGGAACCTTTTCGGAAGCCTCAGACTCCTCGTCGGAGTCCGAGCTATCGTCGGCTGGGACCACCTTTGTTCGGCAGGTCCTCTTTGGGGCTGGAGTAGGTAGGTCCTCTGTGATGTCCGCTGACGCCGCCCTTTTCCTTGGGAGGGGGGAGTCGCACTCCCCCTCGTCCTTGTGCTCCTCCTCGTGAGCGGAAGAGGCGTGGGTCTCCTCGGATTTAGTGTCCGGAAGACCCCTTGGACGAAGACCCTCTCGGGCTCCCTTCTTCTCTCCTTTCTTCTTCTCCTTCTTCTCTGGCGCCGAATACGGCGCCACGACGAGCATCTCCGTCAGCATATCTGACCGAGGGCCTTCAGGCTGCGGGGTTGGGCAGTCGATTTTCACGGCCTTCCTCAGCCATTTCTGTGAAGATGAGGGAGAAGGGGTTCAGCTCTTGGTTAAAAAATAGAGCCGTAGAATTAAAAATTCTACCTTACCTTGGTGGGAGGGTTTGCGGCGTCGAGTCTGGTGTCCTCTTCCTCGGCCGGCCAGCTCTCCTGAGGCTTGAATAGCACCTTCCACAATTTGTAGTGGGTGGTGCGGAAGAATTAATGTACGGTGATTGGGTCCTCGAGCTGGTAAGCCCACATTGGGCAGGCCCGGTGCTGGCAGGGGAGGAGACGGCGGCGGAGCATGACCCGGACCACGTTGGTCAGCTTGATGTTGGTCTCGATCATCGAGGAGATGCGCTTCTGTAGTGACTTCACCTCTTCAGCCGACCCCCAGTTAAGGACCTTCTTAAACCACGAGGTTAGCCTCGCAGGGGGTCCAGATCTGAACTCGGCGGGCGCCATCTCGTCCGCGCTCCTTGGCTTAGTGATGTAGAACCACTCCTTTTGCCAGATCTTTACTGTGTCGATGAAGGTGCCCTCCGGCCACTCGACATGGGGGAGCTTGCTAATTACGGCCCCTCCACAGTCCGCGTGCGCACCCGCAACTGTCTTCGGCTTGACGTTGAAAACCTTGAGCCACAGGCCGAAGTGCGGCTGTACCCGCAGGAAGGCTTCTCAGACAAGGATGAACGCCGAGATGTGCATGATGGAGTTCGGGGGTAGGTCGTGGAAGTTTAACCCGTAAAAGAACATGAGGCCCCTGACGAAGGGGTGGAGCGGAAAGCCCAGTCCCCAGAGGAAATTGGGGACGAACACCACCCTCTCGCCCTGCCTCGGCATGGGAACCACCTGATTAGCCTCTCGGGCGCGGTGGGCGATGTTGGCGGAGATGTAGCCGGCACGCTTCAACTCCCGTATGTCATTGTCGGTGACGGAGGAGGCCTCCCACTTGCCCATGGAACCGGAACCGGCCATGGCCGAGCTCGGAGGGGAGATGGAGGAAGACCTGGATCTGGGCTCTCGGAGCTTGGGAAGGTTGAGGAAGCAGAGGTTGCGAATTGAGAGCGTGACCAGGCCTTGGGGGCTTTCTCCCTTTTATGGGTGCCGTAATACCAAGAGCCTCCCCTCTACTACGCCGCAGGCCTCGCCACTTCCCGAAACAATCGTGTCGTTATGCGCGTGTGGGATAACCCAAGGGATTAATCATATCCCGTAAGAAACGGGACTCGAACCGCGAATCGAGTTTTTGTAACCGGCTCGGCGGTCGTGGTAGGCCACGACCCTTCGTCACAAAGGCTGTCAGGGAATACTATTCACACTTTAACGTTTGGCCTTCGAGGTTAAGCAATTTATGGCATCCAGATGATTTCATGTTCGGATAACTACGTATCATCGGTAGCCGGACTAGAGGCTGCCGATCATAAAGGTGGAAAAGAACTCGCCCCGCAAGCTGAAGACTCTGATCACGCGAAGCTACTGGTGTCATGATCCCTGGCGTTGGAGGCTTGTTCGGGGGCTACTGAGGGAGGCCTGGATTAAGGGGTCCTCGGGCCGCCGGCCTATCTCTCATAGGCCGGCTTGGTGGGCCGCTCTCTGATTATCACGGGAATGGCCAGATAGGTGGTGACCCCATATTCTAGAAGGAAACCTCCGAAGACGGGGCATGCACTCCAAGTTCAGATGAGAAGATCGGCGTCTGTATTTCCGGCTGGAAGCTTACCATGTGTACACCCTAGATACCCCCGGTGTCTATATAAACCGGAGGGTTTAGATTGTAGAGGACAGGTGAACTCATCTAGGGTTTAGTCATTTGATCTCGAGGTAGATCAATTCTGTAATATTCATACACATCAATACAATCAAGCAGGACGTAGGGTTTTACCTCCATAGGAGGGCCCGAACCTGGGTAAACACCGTCTCCTTCGTCTCCTATTACCCATCGATCCTAATCTCACAGCTCGGGACCCCCTACCCGAGATCCGCCAGTTTTGACACCGACAGCCCTTTCTATACATCAATTGAGTTTTCTAGGGCCCTTTTCATACGAATGAGAATGAATTAGAAACATTTAGGCATGATAGCTGGGCCGCAATCATTGATAATATTGGTTTATTGAATTCCTATACATACAAAACATGTATAATAACCATTTGGTGCCACGCGTCCATTATTTACTCCCTCTGTTTCTTTTTGAATTTGACCAAATTTTATATGCTAACTAAAAAGAAACGGAGGGAGTAATTGATTTGGGGGAGCCGTGCGTGTAGCTGCAGGTTGATGATAGGATGCATGTGAGCTTGCCGCCGCGCACGCTCGACGGGACGCGTGCGAGCTGTCTGCCGCGCAGGCTTGACAGGATGCGTGAGAGTTGTCCGCCGTGCATGCTCGATGGGACGCATGAGAGTCTACTGCGCATGCTCATCGAGCGATACTTTGACCTGCACCCCCCCACTCGACTCGCTCCCAACTTCTGAATTAATGGCGTCCTACCCGCTGTTTTATCCTGTGGTTAATCACCAGGACGGAGGGACTAGTTTGCTTGTGATCACTGTTTTGTTCGTGCCTAGCCGAGAACTTTGACGTTTCGTCTGTTTTCGACTCGTATACATGTACAAATGAATGAAATAATATAACAACAAATTAGCACTGGCAAAGATAATAATTTTCTTACATATGCATGATAATAAAAAATGCCACATGTGGCAACTCCCCAAAGACATAGGGGCAAAAGAAGAAGGAAGAGGTTGAAGAAGGAAGACAAAGAAAACAACCTGGCCCGCTGCAATCTAATTCTTCATGGATTGCTGGGCGCGGAGTTCCTCAATCTCCTTCTTCATCACCTCCACGACCTCCATCTCCTGTCGCCTCTCATCCGACATCTTCCGCATTGCGGCCATGGTGCAGGCTCTTTGCTCGAAAGCGTCGATGGCCTGCGTCGCGTACGCATGAAGTTCCTTCACATGCTCCACGGATTCCTTCAACAGCCCCTCCTGCTCGATGTAGAGCTTCGCCAAGTCTTCCATTAGTTCTTCGGAGAGTTCTTTCAGCCTCCCCTTTGAGGCACTTTTCTTCTCGAGGAGTTTCTTCCAGGCGTCGTTCTCCTCCATAAGTTTCTCCACGAGGCCGGTCGCCCTGTCAACGGAGGCGTCGCTCTTCTCCAGCAGCTTCACCAGGTCATCGATCATGGCGTCCTTCCAGTCGAGCTCAGCGCGCATGTCATCGCTGGCTGAGGAATCAAAGGCTGCCAAATCGTCCAGTTCGCCTCCGACACGAATGCGCTTGTGACTGTGAGAGCCGTCGCCCCTCCGCGAAAGATCCTCCCGGGCGTCCGCGGCGCCACCGGATATCTCTGATGCGGCCAAAGCGGTGTGGCTGGAGCTCTCTGGAGCTTCCGCGGCGCGGAGGTGGGACCTCTCGGTTGCTTCCGCGGCTTTGGTCTTTCTTCCCTAGTTATATCTCGACCCAGAACCCCCCCCTACCGGCCATGGCAGACGAAATGAAGGACTAACAAAGAAAGGCCTGTTTTTTGGTGGCGGGGGTGAAGAATGTGCGGTAATTTTCGAGTACGAATTTGTGCTTTTAGAGCCTACTACAGTAAACAGCTGGTAAGTGAGAACACGTTTTGGTTTGGTAGGTGAGAACTTATTTGCGAAAAAAAATTAGCGCATGGTAATTTGGAATGTGAAAGGAAACAAGCTCAATATTTATTGATGGTTTTAGTTCCCGAGCACGGAACACTTTATGGTTTTTAGAAACCGTTTCGGAACGGGATCATCGAGCAGACGTGTGGCCCTGCCTCTATGAGAGGTATGCCCTGCCTGTGCTATGGGTGCAGGTTTGATTAGACGGGACGCGTGCGAGGAGTCCGCCGCGCAGGCTCAAAGGGATGCGTGCGAGCAGTCCGCCGCGTAGGCGCAGCTGGCTCACTGGGAATCAAGCCCTTTGACCTCGGACTACCACCCACAGCCCTATTCTCTCCCAAATTCTCCATTAGTGCTACACCTTCTCCTCTGGTCTTATCTATTTGGGCCGCCGCCGCAGATCGCCTCCTTTTTTGATGGACGATGAGGTGGCCAACAAGCGGGGGCGGGGGGAGGCTGAACCACACGAGCCTCCGGCAAGCATGGACTTCATCACCAGCATCCTCGATGAGATGTTGGTAACCATCATGTCTCTCCTCCCCATCAAATCTGCCGTGCAGACCACCATCCTCTCCAGGCGGTGGTGCCCCTATGGCACTCCAACCCCATTGACCTCCTCGACGACGACGAGCTCTGCAGCGGGGATCGCAAACACTTGGACTTATTGTCCCACATCCTCGGCACGCACACTGCGCCCGTCAGACGCCTTGCCATCGGCACTTTCCGTTCAAACTGCAAGGCCGAACCCAAGTTTCATGACTGGTTCTTATCCCCCGCCCTAGATCAGCTCGAGGAGCTCAACTTTGATGCTAGACATGCGCGCTCGCTGCCTTCATCCGTCCTCCGCCTCGCGCCCACGTTGCGCCGCGCAACGTTCATGCGGTGCCTTTTCACCAAGATTAATGCCGCGCACGCTCTTCATCTCCCTAAACTGAAGTACCTCGAGCTCATTGGCGTCAGCATCTCGAAGTCAGATTTGGAGCGGCTGCTCGGCGGCTGTAAAACGCTCGAGTACCTTTGTCTTCAGATGATGTTTGGGTTCAGTAGCCTCCACATCGCTACGACGAATCTCCATACGATTTATGTGCATGGTTGGTGCCGCAACACACTGTCAGTTGGGGAGTTTCATGATATGGTCATTAAGAATGCGCCTTTCCTAGAGAGATTGTTTGTACTTGATAAAGAAGGTCGAACAAGAATCAGGGTCATTGGCGCACCGAAATTGACAGTGTTGGGGTATTCGTGTGCTGAATTCTCTTAACTTGTTACAGCTGGATCCATACCCATTCAGGTACAACAATCTTCTTCTCATTCTTATTATTGTACATCACATTCTATCTAGTTTTTGTTGATCTATGTTCGGCTGTCATCTAGAAAATGATTCCCACAAGCCTCGCATTGTCTTTGCGCACAGTGAAGATCTTGGCACTACAGTCTATCGGCCCCAATCTGGATGAAGTTGTTAAGTTCCTTATATGCTTTCCGTGCACGGAGAAGCTATACGTCGAGGTGATGTTCCTTTCCTGTTAATTCTTAACCACAATGAAGTTCAATCTGTTGGTACTTTTACCCATGATTATAATGAAATGTGTATTATACATTTTTTTAGATGTTAAGCATGAACGATCGAAGATGGCATGTCAATCTATTAGTGTATTTTATAAATCATGCAAATCGAAGAGGCCCGTAGTGTTCGATACTGCATCTAAGCACTGATATGTTGTCTTCGTTTGCAGATACAAGCAGGAGTTGGAGTGGAAAAGGTGGCGCAATATAACAATCCCATCGAATGCCTTGAATTCCATCTCACGGAAATTACTTTGAACGAGTACCGAGGCACCAATCCAGAGATTCAATTTGCTAGTTTCTTTATTCAGAAAGCAAGGGTGGTCAAGGTAATGAGGTTTGCACTATATTTAGTGCGCCACAATGGATGGTTTACTGACCAGCGGAGGCGTCTACAGCGGAATGGAAAAGGCTTTGCAGAAGCTGACTTTCACTTTGGAAGTTCATATGATAGATTATTCAGAAGCGATTCTATCGAGCCAATATATGACTTCTCGGTGGATGATCCCTTCGCAGAAATATTTCATCCCATGGATCCTGAAGATTGGATTTGATTTCTAATGTCAGTTTGTAACTTGTAATCTTTGAATTTGGGCCTCGTTATGCTGGAATTTGAACCTTGTAATATTGCTGGTATTTGTGATACAATATTTGAAATTGCATTGTGTTCTTTTTTGTTTATGCAATCATGTTCTTATAAGTACATATGTTGTTGTTCTGTAGGCGCAACATTGATGTTGTGCAGACCGAGCAAATCACAGTACACACGGACCAAACTACGAAACCCGTCGGTGATGATTTCATCAATCGCTGACAGTTGTATACCAACAAACGTTTCCCCCACAACACACACAGGTTATTAGCACCAATCGTTTGTGTTATATCTGGTGTTCGCACACGATTCTCATTACTCACTTGTTTGCTGTATATCTCACACATCTGGTTATGCCGAATCATTTGTGTTCTGCTGTATCAGCGCACAGTTTATCCGAGTGAACTGTATGCCGTACTTCGCACACGTATGTAGTTTTGGTAACCGTTTCTGTTATAAGAACAAATGGTTCATAAGAACAAACTGTCTGCCGTAGATCGCACACGCAACCACTTTCTGAATCATATTTGATGGATCCATCTTCGCACACAGTTCGTGCCATTAGCGACGGAGCTTGATCTATACTGTTTGCGATTCATGCATCGCACACAGTTTCGTCATGGACCCCCGGCGTAGTGGACACCCCCTGTCCGTTCATGGTGTACACCAAACATCCGATCTGGATGGAGAACTCCAACGTCATGGACCTGTTACTTGACGAGGACAAGTACAAAGTGGTCCGGTTCGACCTCGCGTCCCACCGCGAGCTCTGCTCTCGCGTCCCTGCACGTGCTCTACTCTCGCGCCCCTGCGCGCGCTCTGCTCTCGCGCCCCTCCGCGCGCGCTCTGCCAGCGGTTGGGGCCGGCCCACGATCACGTTCGGGGCTCCATATGCATGCAGTTGTGCCACGCGTGTTGCCCCATGCAGTTACGTGCTCCACGACTGAATCACGCGCTGCAAAAACTGCCATCCGGACCTGCCGGTTTTCCAGGACGTCCGGCCCCCATTTATACCCACGGCCATTAACCATAGTCTCTTCACGCTTTCGATCGCACCCCACAACACAATAAGCGCACCCTGGACGACGCATACATTGAGGATGTCTAGGGGCGCTCCAATGGAGTTCTACGTGCATCATGTGGAGACCCACATGAGGAAGATGGACCTCACGGTGGTGTACACCAATGACCCGGGCATGGTAGAGGACTCCAACGACACCATGGAGCGGCTGATTGATGCGGATGACAAGTACAAAGTGGTCGGCTTCGTCCTCGCTTACACCGGCGGTCGTGCCAGGCATGATCAGAAGGTTACCGTCGCCCAGTTGTGCGTCGGCCATCACGTCCTCCTCTACCACTACTGCCTGGCCACAGTGCTTTGCGAGCGTTTCACCAGGTTTGTCAACAGCCCCAACTACAGGTTCGCTATGGTGAACACCACCGACGATCCAAAGGTGCTCAAGACTTCGGGCTTGGCCTGCCAGAAGCTTGTCGACATCCGTGGCCACTACAGGGTCTGGGGCAGCAAGAAGCACCTGGACTCCCATGTTGACCTGGCGGAGGCCATCATCGACCCCTAGTACGCTAACATGAAGGCTGAGTGCGACAAGAACAAGTCTGTCTGGCACAGGGGCTGGGTGAAGAAACTGGATGAATATCACCTCCAGACCGCGGCCAACCAAGCATACACATGCTACACGATGTTCAGGCAGATTGTTGACATGAGGAAGTGCCTCCTACCTGAAGACAACGAGGCATCGAGCCACAAGCAGAGCGCTGGCGGCAAGCGTCACAGGAAGTAGATGATTTGATGGTCGTTTCTCAATTCTCATACTCCGTCTATGCAGAAATATTCGTAGTTTTAGAGGGATAAGTTTATTATGCATGTAATAGTTTATTAAGGTGTGCGCCAATGTTATGTGTGTATTGGACGCTTAATTTGGTTATGCAATCATGTTCTTCTAATAGAGCATAGATGTTTGTGGGCAGATTGAGCAAATCACATCTCAAACGGAATAAACAACCAAAACCGTCGGTGATGATTTCATCAGTCTCTAACAGTTCTTTATCCGGAACCGTTTGCCCACAACACATCGGAGTGGCCTGCGTACATCACACACATCTTGATTTGAGAAACCGTTTGTGTTATTTTTGCTTATCGTACACAGTTCATCCCAGTGGCATGTATGCCATCTATCACACACATCTTGATCTATGTAACCGTTTATGTTATTTTACCTCATCACAAACAGTTCATCCGAGTGACCTGTATGCCGTCTATCGCACACATGATCATCTAGACAATCGTTTGTGTTCTGCTTGATCAGCGCAAACAGTTTATCGGGGTGAACTGTATGCCGTACATCGCACACACTTGTATTTTTATAAGCGTTTGTGTTATATTATCCAATCTCAAACCGTTTATCTCGGCCAACTGTTTGCCAAACATCGCACACGCAACTATTTTTTAGATCGTATTTGATGGATACGCCATCGCACACAGTTTACGTCATTAGTGACGGAGCTATAACTATACCGTTTGCGATTTGGTCATCGCACACAGTTTTGTCGAAGAGTCTCTGATTGAAGTGTCGTGTTAGCAGCATCCTGCAGTAGTGCTTTTTCACGCACGCTCTCACCACTTATTACCATATGCACGTCATGCATCTCGGCAACCATCAAGCGGAAGCACTGGCATGGGCGTCAGCCACGAACGTTAACCACGCAAGACTCTAGTCCAGGTTTATCGCCTATTTTAGACTGAACCCGCAAGGAAGTCCGACCAAAGTTTCCTCTACGGCCTCAAACGATGTGCACAGGGTTCCACAAGCCCACTGTTCGGGGTGCCACTTGGTACACCGTGCCACTGTGCATCTACCGCATCGAAGCCCACCCCGTCGGGCAGCGCTAAGCACGAGCGCCAGCACTTTTCCTACAAACACCAGAAACTCATTGCAACTCCTGGACGGTGTACAACGCGATTAATAAGCCGAGAGGGTCCATTGGTTTAGGGCCCAATGTGTGGTAGTATATTGTCTTGGATAACATACACATAACTCAGTTCTTAAGGATGGTCCCAACGAGACAACCCGCCATGAACTCCTACATGGCCTCTCATCACTACCTTTACCAAATCGGATTCACACACTTATCTCTCACACAGTAGGACATGAACACATCCATTCCGATTCATCGCCTCGATGGATCAGACACGAGACAACTCTAAGCATAGCAGGCACAGTATGCAAGCATGAATGAGTAGGCACAACAAGGCTCAAGCAGTTGCTACTCATACTAAGTGGTTTCAACTATTTACTTTGACAAAGACAGGTGATGCAAAGGGATGGGTTCAACTACCGAGAACATGTAACAGTTGAATCGTCATTGTCCTAATGCAGTATGAGAGAGAAGGGGCGAGAGAGTAGGATATTATCAGGATGCTCAAGGGGGGTTGCTTGCCTGACAGTTCTGAAGATAGTACTTCTCTTCATCAGTGTCAATGATCATAACTTCGGAACCACCGTCTACCGAGAAGGGACAACACCGGTAAACAAGAAGAAGGGACACATTCAATGTGATGCACAACAAGATGGATGATATGTCATGTTAAGGTACTGAATTGACCTAATGCAACATTACTACAAGTTAATTGAAGTGGAATTCAAACCTAGTTCAAATTCCAACTCCAAATGTTATTTCATAAATTGCGCTAGTCATGAAATGTCCTAGTTGGTGATGTTAACTTGCTCAAACTTGCATGATCATGGCATAAACAGATTCATTGGATGTTTTTTTGATAATTTTTCATATATAAATTATTTTCATCCGAGTTATAAATTATTTTCTACTAATTCTAGAAGTTTTGAACATTTTCTGGAATTAACAAATCATTTCTGATTTATTTTAATTTCTAGAAAACATTACTGCATCAACATTGCCTCAGGATGACGTCAGCAAGTCAACTGGCCCGTTCTAGGTCAAACCTGACCAATGGGTCCTACTGGTCAGTGACCCAGCTAACTAAATAGTGTTAATTATCTTAATTAACCCTGATTAAGGTTAAACTAAGTGTGTCAGGTGGTTGGGCCCACGTGTCAGTGACTGTTAGTGCTAATTAAGCAAAATTATTTCATTAACACCTAAGCTGAAATTAGACAGGGACTGGGCCCACATGTCATTGACCAAGGGGTGGTTAAACCCCTGGTCAAAAGGGTCAAACTCACCGGCGGTTAGCCGCCGGCGATAGAAGACATGGCGGAGGGCTTGAGTTTGCTCCTCCATCGACCAATTCGACAACGGAGATGTCCTACGCGGAGCTGGGACTCGCGCGCATCCGCCATCAGCTTCATCGGAGGTGGCCTCATGCGACGCCGGCGAGCACCACGGCAGCGGGCGGGGCTCGGACCTTGATGCATTCGACACTGCAGTGCTCTAAACGACCGAGGCTTGGCATCTACGGCACCTACGCGAGCTCACAAGCACGACAGATGAGTCAGCCGGACCGGAGGGGCACCGGAGCGAATCTGGCGTCGAGCTCGCACGGCAAAGCTTCTCGGTTTCGATGCAATCGGTGGCTACAACACGAAATTGTGCTTGGTAAAAGGGGGAATGGTGCAGGGGCTCACAGGGAAGTCGTAGGGACGGTCAGCGGGCTCGGGAAAGGCATGAAGATGATGTACGAGCGGTGGCGATCTCGGACGACCAAGCTTGAAGATGACAGCGATGGCGACACTCTAATGCGTCTGGGCTTGTGTGGCTCGTTGGAGACGAAGAATGGAACGAGGCACTCCTCTTGGACATGGCTTCAAGGCGTGGGAGGCATGGTGTCTACGCTAGCGGCGAGCGGCGGTGATGATGGCGATCGGCCATGGCGAGGGCGAGCGAGAGAGCGAGGAAAGAGGGGATGGGGAGGTCCGATCGATCCGGACGGCATCGGGGGCTTATCCCCTTGCATCGACGTGGCTCGGCAAGAAGCAGGAGGTGGTGGGCATGCGCGCGCGTCGGGCACGCGCTCGTCCTTCTGACAGGAGGAGGAAGAAGACCCCTCTGCCCTTTATGGGTTGGGCGGGCTTCTTCTAGCTAGGTAAGTTAGCCCAGGTAATGTTTCCTCTCTCTCTATTTTCTATTTTGTTATTGTTTTTCTATTTTTCTTTTGTTTGTCTGATTTAGTAAAAATACGAAATCGCTTTAACAATTTCTGGGAATAATTGTGGACACTTTCTGAATTATTCTAGTGGCCGTCAATAATTTCCAGAATATTTGGAGCAATATATATATATATCGCGTCAACAATTTATAGTATTTCGTAGCTCCAACTCAAATACTTGTTGAGTTCAGTCAAGAATAAAAAAAATGACATGAAAAAATATATGCATCGCCTCTGTTTGCTGTTTCCACCTTTTGCCAGAAATGATGAACATTTTTAAGGACATTTAGAAATCATTGAAAAATATTTTAGTTGAACCTAATTGAATTTCATTTGGTGCTTGGGTTTATCAATCCCCATTTCAATTTAATTTGAATTTGAGATGATTTTTTTGAGAGTGCGCCAATGGCGTACCATAACTTTATAGAAGGAAGCAAACAATATACAAGAGATCTATGACAACGATGCGTACATCGAGGTCGGGCCTGACACACCACACTCGACACCAAACTAAACTAAGCCTACTCTCTCACGAAACGTTGAAGTCCCGCCGCACCCACTCCTGCATGCGCCCAATCTTTAACTGTCATGAAGATGATCTCCACCACTTCCGAGGGAGTCTTGATCTGATTTGTCTTGTTAAAGACTCTAGTGTTTCTCTGTTTCCAGAGACACCAAGCTACTGCAATGACAAAAGTGTCAAAACCACGCTATGAGGCACGAGTAAAACCCCGCCTGGCCTCAAGCCACCACTCTAGGAAGGTGTCAAGCTGCTCAGGTCGCCTCGCAGCAGAGTTCAAAAAGTCAAAACATCGGTGCCAGACCTCCTGTGCGTACACGCATTGCACCAGAATGTGCTCGGCATTGTCTTCCTCTTATAGGCAAGTGTAGCAGTGGAAGGGTTGGTCTTGAAGACCGTGCCTAGCATGCCGATCCGAAGTCCAAATGTGATACTGAACAGCTAGCCAGATGAAGATTTTCCATTTGAGCAGCG
Organism: Elymus sibiricus; assembly: GCA_039707655.1. Classification (NCBI taxonomy): domain Eukaryota; kingdom Viridiplantae; phylum Streptophyta; class Magnoliopsida; order Poales; family Poaceae; genus Elymus; species Elymus sibiricus. The sequence continues at coordinate 244,474,496 of CM077667.1, read as the reverse complement.
CCCAACTCTTCCAGATACAAGAGGCAAATTGAGCTCTTTGGGTGCCTTGGCATAGTCGGTGGCAGGTGGATTTCGCCGTGTAGACTCCAGAGGGGTCGGCTAGCCATGAGAAGTGATCTAGGCTGGACTGATCTCTCTAAACTATGTTAATCGCCATGCCAAGATGCAACAACTGAAGATGCGCCGAGAAAGAGAGGTCACTCGAGATATCGAGATGCCAAATGTTGTCCTGCAGAGCCTGTCAAACCGTGCGCCTGTTTATAGTGCGGGTGTCAACCATTCTGTGAATCAAGGACACAGTGTCAACCACTGTAATACCATGAATCCACCGATCCCTCCAAAACAAGGCACTGGATCCCTCTCCAACCTTGATCGCGATCAAGGTATCAAAAACCATGTGAGCCTCTTTGTGTGTGATCGTGGGTAGACCCTGCCATGGCCTGCTCACGTCCGTAAGCTTGAGCCAGAGCCACCTCACCCTCAGTGCCAAAGCTTGCAATCTAAGGTTCATAATTCCAAGTCCACGGAGATACGTTGGTTTGCACACCTTACTCCAAGCCACAAGGCATTGGCCACCGATGACTCTATCTTTTCCTGCCCAAAAGAATGCCCTCATCCATTGGTCGAGCTCCTCGAAGACCCATAGTGATGGGGGGATAACCCCGGGGTAGCATCAAGCGGGCCACTACCCCTGCTTTTCAAAAACGACTACGGGGCGGGCCGCCTCCCCCCGTAGTCCGGCTTCACAAGGCTGGCTACGTCGGGCCGGCTGGCTCTGGGTGGAGACGCTAGGCCGTCCGGCTCACAGGCAACCCGCCAGCCGGCGGGTGAGCGCCTGTCACATCACCACGTCCCTAGGACGAAGACATGACAGGCGACGTGTCAGTAGTGCCCCTTGTACCGCAGACAGGGCACGCGTGGCTATAGTGACATCCGTCGTACCGAAGGTCATCACCCGCATGGCCACAGTGGAGGCAACAGTGCCGCTGACTCCGGCCGACTGCGACCGGGCGGACGGCACAATGCCTGCACGCCTCCAAACACTCCATTACCTACCCCCGCGTGGCTACAGTGAGGCCGGCCATACCGCTGACCACAGCCGGCTACCGCAAGACGACGCCGCACGGGCCGGCCCGTACTGCGGCATGACAAGAACGTGCCAATGGCAATGGCCAGCCGGCGGGCCCCCCCTCCTACTCCCGATGGGACCCTGCAGCCGGCGGGCCCTACAAGCGACAAGACTCTTCGGCCGGGGGCCCCCTAGCTAGCCACAGAGGCCCGCCAGCCGGGTCCCCCTGGCACCTTATATGCATATTGTAATCCAGGTGGTTGGCCTATAAAGCCCCCTGGAGCCACCCCATGCAGGGGGCAGCCATTCCCAAACTCACACACCCACTCACGTAGAGAGGCAAGGAGAGCCAGCAGGCTCCTTTTTCCTCCTCTAGCCAACAGCTCAAGGAGCACCATTGTAGCCCACTTGGTTCATCAACCAGACTAGCAGGACTAGGGGTGTTACCTCCCACGGAGGGCCCCGAACCTGGGTACATCGTGTGTCTCGCACCGCTTGTCCCCGATCCCGTTACCGGAGTCCGCCGGCGTCCTTCGGCCCCAACCACTCTCGATAAGCCACCCCATGGCATCTGCCGTGAGAAAACGACGACAGTTGCCGCCCACCGTGGGGCCGTCCGCGGCGCCGGCCGGAGTCACGCTCCAGGCGGGACCCTTCGCCAACTCCCCCGGGCGCTCCGCGTCCGGGCTGATCTGCACGCCCGTGGGACTCGTCCCCACGGCGCGGAACATCGTTCCTACCCGGCCTGCGGGCGTCGCCACCGACCTCTCCGACGAGCCAGCTGCCGACGAGTATCCCAGCGGGGTGCTCGACTACCTCAACCCGCCCTCGTTTGTGGGCGCAATCGCCTCAGGCGACACTGATGACTCCCGCATCTACGCGGAGGTGATGGTCACTGGCTCCTCCATGAGCACCGGCCGCGCCAGGGCGGAGGCGCTGGCGGCTGCCGGCCCCGGCACTTCCGACCCCCTCGGCTCCACACTTCGGGGCATCAGCACCCCCATCGCGCCAACGTCCAACCCAGCCACTGCTACGGCTGAGCTGGAGTCGGCTCGCCAACTGCTGCTCGCGGAGGCTACCACCCTCGCAACCGCCAAGTGCCGGATGGAGTCCGCGCAGCGCGAGTAAAACTCTGCCTACGGCCTCACCCCTGACAGCAACGAGCCTAGCCGGCGCGGAGACGTCCACAACCGCGGCCGCGTGGTCGCGGAAATCCTTGGTGGCAGGCTGCCCACCTACGACACAATGGCGGCCAACATGAGGGCCGCCTAGGTGGCCTACGCTGACCTAGCCGACCTGGAGGGTGAAGAACGTGCGCAGCAGGAGCGGCACGTCCAAGACCTCATCGCCACTGCCAATGCCCAGCAGGCCCGGCTAGACCGGGCCAACACCGGCTCCGAGATTCCCTTTCCCGAAGGGGACGGCCTGCCGACTACCGGACAGCGCCAGCCGGCCCAGCAGGCTTCCACCCCCCGTGGCTCCGGCAGGCGGGGTGGTGGGTCTCGCAACGGGCGTTCCCATAATGGGAACGAGCCGCCAGCGGTCACCAGCCGGCGCAACGACGCCATGGAAGGAGGCGGCCGTCATACTCGCGCCCACACCCCGCCCCCGCGGCAGGAGCGCGCGCACTCGCCCGCCCCGACTGTCCGCCCCGAGCTCGCAGTCCGGCTCGGCCCGCGTGTCCCGCGGAGTGAGAACGACGCCCAGACCCGCATCGACTGGCTAGCGCAATCCGCCCTCCTGGAGGAGGAAGGCCCGATCGGGCCGGCGTGTTTCGGCCCCCGGATCCGCGGCGAGCCGTTTCCCACCAGCTTCACTCTCCCCCGTGACACTCCAAAGTACAACGGCACAACCAAGCTGGAGGACTGGCTGATCGACTACACCACCACAGTTGGCATAGCAGAGGGAATAAGCGTGTCGCGGTGCGCTACTTCCCCCTCATGCTGATCGGATCGGCCCGGACTTGGCTCAACAGCCCGCCAGTCGGCAACAACAACGCTTGGACTAATTTCGAGGAGGCGTTCGTCCACAACTTCACCGGCACCTACAAGCGGCCTGGCCGCCCTCGCGAGTTGGCCATATGCGTCCAGGGGCCGGAAGAATCCCTTCGCGACTACCTCATGCGGTCGACCGAGCTCCGCAACTCCTGCGACGGGGTGCATGTGGTTCAATCCATCCAGTACTTCTCCGAGGGCTGTCGGGACGGCACCCTCCTCAAGCACAAGCTCATGTGCTCGAGGCTGACCACCTTGGCAGACCTCATGGCCAAGGCGGACAAGTACGCCACGACCGACTCTGCAATGCGGATTAAGGTCAGCGCATCCGGCAAGGCCATCCCGCAGCCCACCGCGCCACGGCCGGTTGCCGACAACCGGCAGCAGCAGAACATTAAGCGAAAGGCCGACCAGCTGGAACCCCGTTACGGGGGCAAACAAGTCGCCACCGTCGAGGAAGAACAGCCAGCTGCCCAGGCCTCCAGCCAGCGCCAGCGGACCGGCAAGACCACGAGGCAGCCCAAGCTCACCTTCGAGTAGATCCTCGATGCTCCATGCAAGATGCACTCCGGGGCGAAGCCGGCCAGGCATACACTTCGGTAGTGCAGCTTCTCCCAGCGGCTAGCCCGGGGCGAGGGCCTTCCGGCTCCTCCACCTCCGGCTCCCCACGCTCCCGCACCCACGCCAGCTCCGGCTCAACCGCCGGCCCTGGCTCCCAACGACGGCCATCTCCATGACCAGTTCCCCGAAAAAGACGGGGCTTACGTCGTCTTCACCAGCGAGGGAACCGACAAGCATAGCCAGTAACAACGCCGGCACGATGTGAATGCCACTGTGCCCTCGGTCCCCCAATTCATGCACTGGTCCGAGAAGCCGGTCACCTGGAGCCGGGTGGACCACCCGGCGGTGATGCCAAACCCAGGCAGCTACGCCCTCGTCCTCGATCCCACCTCACCTGCCATTTCTCGCGGGTGCTGATCGACGGGGCCAGCAGCATCAACATCTTCTACCACGACACGCTGCTCAAGCTGGGGCTGAAGGAGAAAGACCTGCAGCCGAGCTGGACGATCTTCCGTCGGCAAGATCTGGCTCGACGTCCTCTTCGGCAACAAGAGTCACTTCCACTGCGAGCCGGTGTGGTTCGAGGTGGTGGACCTCAACAGTCCCTACCATGCGCTGCTGGGCCGGCCGGCGCTCGTCAAGTTCATGGCAGTACCCCACTATGCCTAACTCAAGCTCAAGATGCCGGGTCCCAAGGGCATCATCACCATCGATGGCAACTACAAGAAGTCGATTGAGTGAGCGCGCGACAGCAGCCGGCTGGCCGAGGCTCTGGTGATAGCGGCGGATAGGCGACAGCACGACCAGCTCGTGGCTCACGCCTCCGAGCAACCGGCCGTGCCTACTCCCCCGTCCCAGCCGGCCAGCAAGGCGTCGTTCCAGCCGTCCAAGGACACCAAGCAGGTGCCGCTCGACCCGGCCAACCCCAAGCAATGCGTCACCATCGTCACCATCGCTCGTCGACTTCCTCCGTGAGAATCGGGACATCTTTGCATGGTCCCCCAAGGACATGCGGGGTGTTCCGAGGAAGTACGTCGAGCACAAACTTCACGTGCGGCCGGATGCGAAGCTGGTCAAGCAACCCCTGCGCCATTTCTCTGAAGAGAAGCGGCGTACTATAGGAGAAGAGATCGCCCGGCTGCTCGCAGCCGGCTTTATCATGGAAGTTTTCCACTCGGATTGGCTGGCCAACCCAGTTCTGGTGCTGAAGAAGAACAAGACTTGGCGCATGTGAATCGACTACACCAGCCTGAACAAGGCATGTCCAAGGATCCTTTCGCCCTGCCCCAGATCGATCAGGTGATCGACTCCACGACCGGCTGCGATCTGCTGTCCTTGCTGGATGCATATTCCGACTACCACCAGATCAAGCTGGACCCGACCGATCGGCTAAATACCTCCTTCATCACCCCCTTTTGGGCCTACTGCTACATCACCATGTCTTTCGTCTTGAAGACTGCAGGCGCCACCTTCCAGCGCTGCATGCAGAAGTGCCTCCTGCCCCAGATCGGCAGGAACATCCACGTCCATGTGGACGACATCGTCGTCAAAACCAAGAAGCATTTCAGTCTTCTCGACGACCTCCGGGAAACCTTCTCCAACCTGCACGAGTACAAGGTCCGGCACAATCTGGAGAAGTGTGTTTTCGGCGTGCCAGCCGGCCAGGTCCTGGGTTTCTTCGTGTCCGCGCGCGGCATCGAAGCCAACCTACAGAAGATCAAGGCCATCGAGCGCATGCACAAGTCGGCCAAGCTCCGCAACGTCCAGAAGTTCGGTGGCTATCTTGCCTCGCTCAGCCGGTTCGTCAGCCGGCTGGGCGAGAAGGCGCTGCCCCTCTATCAGCTCATGAAAAAGATGACCAAATTCGAGTGGACCCGCTAGGCAGACGAAGCGTTCCGCGACCTCATGCGCGCTCTCTCCAGCGCGCCCGTCCTGACTGCACCGGCTGAGAAGGAGCCATTGCTCGCGTACATCGCGGCGACCACGTGCGTGATCAGCGCCGTCCTGGTGGTGGAGCGGCCGGAGGAGAGCAGGACGCTGCTGGTCCAGCGCCCCGTCTACTACCTCAATGAGGTACTCTCCGCCTCCAAGCAAAACTACCCCCACTACCAGAAGATGTGCTACGGCATATACTTTGCTGCCAAGCAGGTCAAGCAGTACTTCCAGGAGCACACCATCACCTTGGTGAGCACGGTGCCGCTCGGCGAAATCATGAGTGGCCGGGACACCACCGGCCGGATCGCCAAATGGGCGATCGCCCTCGCCGACTACGAAATCCGGTACGAGCCGCGCACTGCCATAAAGTCACGGACCATGGCCGACTTCCTCGTCGACTGGGCCGAGACCCAGTTCGTGCCGCCGCCTCCAGACTCCACGCATTGGCGCATGCACTTCAAAACTCGAATATGCGAACCGGCTTGGGAGCCGACATCGTCTTGTCGTCCTCAAAGGGGGACCAGCTCAAGTACGCGCTCCAGATCCTCTTCGCCGCCTCCAACAACGTGCTCGTCCACGGCCTCCGGCTCGCCAAGGAAATTGGCATCCGACACATCCTCTGCTTCGGCGACTCGGACCTCATGGTGCAATAGGTCTCTAGCGAATGGGACACCAGGGACGACAACATGGCCAGCTACCTCTTCCTCGTCCAATAGCTCACCGGCTCCTTCGAGGGTTGTGAGTCTCACCATGTCCCCCGGGCGAACAACGAAACGGCAGACACGCTGGCAAAAATTGACTCCACCCGTCAAGCCATCCCAGCCGGCGTCTCCCTTGAGCGGCTGCTCAAGCCGTCGATCAAGCCCTTCGCTGAGTCGGAGTCCATCTTCGTACCGGCGGACCCCGCCGGCTCCTCGTCCTGCCCGGCGTCTCCGCCGGCTCCGACCGCTATCGCCCCCGCGGCGGCCGACTCCAACCCCGCGGCCGTCCTAATGACGGTCGATTCGCCGACCGCGGTCCTGGTCCCGGAGACTGACGGCTCGGTCCCGGGGACTGACGGCTCGGTCCCGAGGGCTCCGGCTACTTGCCCGAGGGCTTTGGCTGCCTTCGGAACCCAAATCGATCCAGAGCCGGCTCCCGTCTCGGCTCCCGCATGGGCCCAGCCCATCCTAGCCTTCCTCCTGCGCGGCGAGCTCCCTCCCGACGAGGCCACGGCCCGGCAAATCCAGCGCCGGGCCCCTGCTTACGGCATGATCAACTGCGAGCTAGTCCATCGCAGCGCAACCGGCGTGTTTCAGTGCTGCGTCGAGCCAGAATAGGGGCAAGAAATCCTCCGAGACATCCACCAGGGCGAGTGCGGGCATCACGCCGCCTCAAGGATCCTGGTGGCCAAGGCGTTCCGCCACGGCTTATACTGGTCGACGGCCCTAGAAGAGGCAAAGCGGCTGGTCGACATATGCGAGGGGTGCCAGCGCTTCAGCACGCAGAGCCACCTGCCTGCTACGGCCCTCCAGACTATCCCCCTCTCGTGGCCCTTTGCCGTCTGGGGTCTCGACATGGTGGGACCATTCAAGACCGCACGACGCGGCATGACGCATCTACTGCTGGCCGTCGACAAGTTCACCAAGTGGATCGAAGCCAGGCCCATCAAAAAGCTGGACGGCCCCACAGCCGTCCGGTTTATCAAGGACATCATGGTCCGCTATAGCGTTCCCCACAACATCATCACCGACAACGGCACCAACTTTGCCAAGGGCGCGATGGCGCGTTTCTGCTCCAAGGAGGCCATCCGGCTCGATCTCACAGTCAAACGGCTAGGCGGAGAGGGAACAGCCTGATCCTAGCCGGCATCAAACCCCGGCTCGTGGCGCCACTCGTGCGTTTAGCCGGCTGCTGGATCGAAGAGTTGCTGGCTGTCCTATGGAGCCTCAGGACCACGCCCAACCGGTCAACCGTCTTCACTCCTTTCTTTCTCGTGTACGGGTCCGAGGCGGTCATCCCCACGGACATTGAGTTCGACTCGCCTCGCATCACCCTGTACACGGAGACGGATACGAAAGAGGCGAGAGAAGACGGCGTCGACCTGCTCGAAGAGGCACGCGAGCTGAACCTGAGCCGGGCGGCTATCTACCAGCAGAAGCTCTGGCACTACCACAGCAAGCGGATCCGACCCCTCTCTTTCCGCGAGGGAGACCTGGTGCTGAGGCGGATCCAGCGAACCGCCGGCCAACACAAGTTATCCTCCGCATGGGAGGGCCCGTTCATCGTCAGCAAGGCGCTGCACAACAATGTGTACTATCTAATAGACGCCCAGAAACCGCAGAGCGCAAGAGAGACGCCTCGGGCGAGGAGACGGAGCGCCCGTGGAACGCGGCGCTCCTACGTTTGTTTTACTGCTAAGAAGAAACAGTGTATGTATGTATCCTCCCTTTTGGGCTTATGAATGCAATGAGTGTCCCAAGCCAGCTCTTGGGGCATACCTCTCCTGTTTCCTTCAGTACAGTTCGCCCTGTGGGCCGGCTCCCAGGTCCGGCTCCCTGGGCCCGGGGGCTCGCCGGCTAGCCCTGGTACCGCTCCCCGTAGTCGGTCAAAGTAATGTGAGCTAAGCAAAAACCCCTCCCACTCCACCCAGCTACAGACCGGCTCCCGGCTGTCCGGCTGGCGGGTTGTTGGGGCGGAAACTTAGCACACACGAACGCCATTTGCAGAATGGTCGCCGGCTAGGGCTAGCCGAGTCATTTACCTTCTCTAGCCGGCCTTTGACGTACTCGCCCTGGCTAAGCGTCCTCGCGACTCCAAACCCCACGACCGACTCCCCTGGGGTTGACACACCGTCCCAGCTATAGACCGGTGGCGGGGCCGAAGCCGAAGGGAACGAGGTTTTGGGCAGAGAACAGTAAAAGGGATGATGAGCCAGGGACGAGTTGGCACACATAAATTTTCTTAGCAGGGCGAAAAGCATGAACTTATATACAAAAGCATAAAGTCCCATGGCCACATGTTCATTACATTACACCCAAGTGGGTTGAACTACAGACTAATCAAAAAGAGTAGGAAAACAGAAAGATCCTAGCTAGTGGCGGCACCGTCTTCTGCTCCCGCGCGCTCCGCGGTGGCTGAAGTAGAAGCCATATCCTTGGCCACGACACGCTCCGCGTCAGCCCCCGCGCCCAAGTCCTGAGCCGGCTCGGGGTCGGCATAGTCGTCGGTGCTAGATTCGGTGCCTTCGCCGTCTGTCTCGCCGGCACTACCCTCCGGGCCGTCGAAGGCAAGCACGTACTGGTCCTCCGGGATCACCGCGCCGTATACCGTCCGCTCCGGAACATACTCATCCCACGGAGCAAAGAACGTGAGGTCACTGGCCCGCATGGCTAATCCATCGGCAACCGCCTCCAGCTTCCTGCCCGTGCCGGCACGCTGGGTCGCGAGCAGCTCCAAGTCTAGCTCGGAGTACCACGACTTTGCGAGACGGAGCGCCATCGCCGCACCGGCCCGCGCCGTGGAGGCCCTCCAGGCGTTCACCCGCGCGGTCCCAGCCTCCAGCCACCGCGACAGCCAGCTCACTGAGGCCGGCTCCACCGCGTCCGGCCAGAGGGTGCGAACCAGCGCCAAGCCGGCCCTCTAGAGCCGCTCCATGGGCCGGACCGCCTCTTTCAGACGCACTTTGGCGGCGATCCCCACCTCGTCCATGGTCCAGGCGGCAAGCCGCCCTACGTGGACTCCCAGCGCACGCTGCTCCTCGTGGTGGTTCTCCACAGCCGCCTGCGCGGCCTCCTGCATATCTTGGAAGAGCCCTGAGGAGGAGGAGAGGGCGTGCGGCGTAAGACAAAAGAGAGGCCGGCTCCAAGCCGACGCTCAAAGAAAAACAAGACAATGGAAACTTACCGGATAGAAGACGATCCACCGCGTGTGCCTCCTCCTGCACCGCTGCCTCCCTAGCCGACTAGTCCTGGACCCGGCGGTCATGCTCGGCCTACGCCGCCTCGACCGCTTTCGCCAGCAATGCGTCCTTGGCCTCTAGAGCTTCACGATGAGCCGCCTCCCACTCCTCCAACTCCCGGCAATGAGCCGCCTCGCGCTCGTCCTTCTCCGCCTGCACACGCTCCGCCGGCTGGCGCAGCCGGTCACACTCCGCGGACTGGAGGACCCGCTGCTCGCCAAGTTGCACCACCTGGTGGCGGAGGCAGACCGCCTCGGCAGCAGAGGCATCGCAACACAGAGGCGCTCCCGTCCGAAAGAAAGCGAAGAAAAGGATTCGACCCGCCTATAGAGCAGCCGGCCCGAATCCCGAGGGCTACACCCAATGGGTGGGCTCGTGCGCCCCCACTGAAAATTCACAATATCCACGTACCTCGCAGGTCCACAGACATGATGGCCAGCCGACTCTCAGCCCCCCGACACAGTCCCAGCAGCGTGTTGTACGCGGTTACCCGACGGTCGTGGATGGCCCGCGAAGATCAAGAACAGAAATGTGTTGCAATTAGACTCGACCCGGCTGCCCCCACTGGAAGAAACTGAAGCAAGGACAGCGTCGTAAGGCGGAAGAGAAACGAGAAAAACAAAAAATATGCGGACGGTGAACCCTTACCGCAACGCACTACTCGAGATGCGCCAGCCGGCTCCTAGCTGCCTGGGCCTCCTGCGCCGTCTGGGTATGGCAGTCGGCGAACTCGGCAACGAGCGCGGCCACTGCGGCTCCGATGATGCTCGGTGCATCACCCCCGGGCGCGCCACCGGCCGCAGCCCAGGTCTCCTACGACAGGTCCCCTCCAGCAGGGCCAGACGGAGCCCGCGCCGTGGTGACCAAGGGACCTGCTCCTCCCGGCGGGACGGTTCCAGGTGTCCCGTCGGACGGGCATGCCGCCCCCGCTGACGAGCCAGCGGCGGTTGCTCCCCCAGGCGCCGCGGCCTCGATCCCCGGCGTGACACCTCTGGCGGCACCGCCCCAGTCCGCCTCCAGGGCCGGGGCCTCCGGCTCCATGGCGTCGATCTCCGACGGCACATCGTCAGCCCCCGGCGGCACGTCGTCGGCCCCTGGTGGAACACTGCCGCCATCCGGGTCCGCCTCCTTGGTGGCCCCCGCTGCGCTCGCAGCCGCGCGCGCCCTCTCCTCGGCCTGCGCTTCCGCCTCCGCTCGCCGCGCGGGGTCGTGCGTGCTCTTGGACCTCCTCTCCTTGCTCGGGGGAAAGGGCTACCAGGATTAGCCCGCCGCCTCCACGCGGGCTCCCCCTGGTGCCCGCTTCCGCGCTGCCTGCTCCCATGGCTGACGCTCCTCCTGGAGCCGCTCCCGCTCGGCCGCCTCCTGGTCTCGCCACGCCTCGTGCTCCCTCTCCTCAGCGGTGGTCTTGCGAGCCGCCTCCGTCGCTTCGACGCCCGCGGTGCCTCCCGAAGGGGCCGTCTTCCCCAGAATGCGTGCTTTCCTGAACGACGGTATGAGAAAAGATGGCCAATAGAAATCGAAAAGAAATCTGGAGAAAGCTTACCCGACGCTAATGGGACCGCCCGCCTGGCGGGGCCCGCCGGGGCAGCACGCCGTCTCTTTCTGCCGCCTCCACAGCTGTCGCTTGGCTGCCCGCCGACTGCTCGCTTGGGAGCCGGTCAGGAGCTGGCCGGTTGTTTCCCCCTACCAGTGGCGGTTGTGTCGTCCCGTCCCAGGTCGCGGTCGGCTCGGCGAACACGCTTCCTCGGCGCGGTGGTGTCGTCCCCCGAGACTTCGAGGTCCTCCAGGGCCACTGGATCGCGCATCTCCCCTGGCTCAGCATCGTCATCAGACAAGTCCCGCAAAAGCGACTGGGGGAGAAACTCACCGACAGACCCGGTCCTCTCCATCTTCGCTCCGCCGGCCCCTGACACGCCGGCTCGCCCCGAGTCAGGTGGCTCCACATCATTGACGTCTTCGACCTCCTCGGGGTTTGACTCCGCCACGTCGGCGGTAGGCTCACCGTACTCTTATAGGAAAGGAAAGACCTGCACGCAGAAGAGACCCCCCGTCGTCTGGCTGGTGGGGAGGGCACCGACATCAAAAGAAAAAAGGGTGCGCGGCTCGTCACATACCTGTGGAGCCGGGCGCTCCCGGCTGTATGGAGCCTTGCCCCACTGCCATCCGTCTTTGCTCACGGCGGAAATGGTCACCCGCCTCGCCACCTGCACCGCCTTCAACTCCTTCGTGGATAGCCCGCACGGGTCGTGCTGCTTGCCCATCTAGCAAATGAGGTGCGGCCGGCGCTGCAGCGGTTTCACCCAGCGTGCCACCATTGTAGCGAGGAGGTCCACAGCTGAGACCTTCCATCCCGGTCATCACGACCAGCCGGGCGCAGAGCCGATCCGCCGTCTTGGGCGACTGGGGCGGAGGAGTCCTCCAGTTCTGTATTGCGATCGGCGGCTGGTCGACGAAGTCGGGCAGGTTGATGAAGTCCTCGTCAGGCTTAACGTTCTTCACGTAGAAGAACCCTTTCTGCCAGCTCTTGACCGAGTCTTGTAGCGGGAGCTGAGGGAAGCCGGCTCCTGGGCGGTAGTGAACGAGGGCGGCTCCGCAGGCGGTCATGTCCATTCCCCCCGTGGCCCTGTTCTTTACCATCTGCCGCTTCAGGAAGAAGAGCCGGCACCAAAGGTCGAGGCACGGCTCCACTCCCAAGAAGCCCTTGCACAGGGCGAGGAACACGGCCAACTGCAAGATGGCGTTGGCACTGAGGTGGTGCGGTTGCATCCCGAAGCGCGAGAGGAAGCGCCGGAAGAATGTGCTCGCCTGCAGGCCGAGCCCGCGGGCGAAGTGCTCGGCAAAAACCACCACTTCGCCTTCCCGCGGGACCGGCGCATTCTCCGCCCCCGCATTGCGCGCCTTGACGTTCTCCGCCGGTGGCAGCTTGCGGCTGTGGCGGAGATGCTCGATTTAGTCCTCGTCCACGTCGCTGCCGTCCCAGGCGCCTTTGCTCGCCAGCAGGCCAGAAGGTGGCTCGGCCGCGGCTGCAGGGCAGACGGGCGCCGGCGTGTCGCCACTGACGTCGGTGACGAGCTGCGGCACGGCAAGTACGCAAGTCCCGCTCTCTCTCTCTCTCGCTGCGGGGAGGGGGACGGGCGAAGAAGACGAAGGACGGGGGCGAGGGAGCGAATGGCCCCTTTCTTTCCTCTCCCCTCCCATTTAAACCCCGCGTGGGGTAGTGGGGAGGGGATCCGACGCGCACGAACCGCACTACCCCCGCCCCACGCAGGGGGGCATTAAGGCGCGTGGGGAACTCCAACCATCGGCCCTGGCCGCAGAAGATCCGTGCGCGTGGGCCGAGGCCGCGACCGAGCAGGCCCCGCCCCACAGCCCGGTCTTGTCTTCCGCGTGGCTTGTCAGGCCACGGCCCGCAGCGCATCACACGTGGCGCGTCCCTTCTGGCCCTCGGAGGGACCGAGGCGTCCCGTGGAGTGTCGGCCGGCTACGTTACCCGGCTCGGCTCTCGGCCCGCCGCTGGCCCGCGGGCGCAAGATTCAAGCCGGCGAGGTCCGTCGCGTCTAGCTGGCGGGCCACCCATACTTCGGGGACTACTGATGGGGGGGTAACACCAGGGTAGCCTCAAGCAGGCCATTGCCCCCGCTTTTCAAAAACGACTACGGGGCGGGCTGCCTACCCCCCGTAGTCTGGCTCCACAAGGCCGGCTACGACGGGCCGGCTGGCTCTGGGCGGAGCCGCTAGGCCGTCCAGCTCACACGCAACCCGCCAGCCGGCGGGTCAACGCCCATCGCATCACCACGTCCCACAGGAAGAAGACATGACGGGCGACGTGTCAGCAGTGCCCCTGGTACCGCAGGCAGGGCACGCGTGGTTACAATGACATCCGTCATACCAAAGGTCAGCACCCGCATGGCCACAGTGGAGGCAACAGTGCCGCTGACTCCGGCGGACTGTGACCGGGCGGATGGCACAGTGCCTGCACACCTCCAACCACTCCATTACCTGCCCCCGCGTGGCTACAGTGAGGCCGGCCGTACCGCTGACCATGGCCGGCTACCGCAAGACGACGCCGCGCGGGCCGGCCCGGACTGCGGCGTGACAAGCACGCGCCAATGGCAGTGGCCAGCCGGAGGGCCCCCTGTGGCTCCCGATGGGACCCTGCAGCCGGCGGGCCCTACAAGCGACAAGACTCTTCAGCCGGGGGGCCACCTGGCCGGCCAGAGAGGCCGCCAGCCGGGTCCCCCTGGCACCTTATATGTGTATTGTAATCCAGGGGGTTGGCCTATAAATCCCCCTCGAGCCACCCCATGCAGGGGCCGCCATTCCCACACTCACACACCCACTCACATAGGAGAGGCAAGGAGAGACAGCAGGCTCCTTCTTCCTCCTCTAGCCAACAGCTCAAGGAGCACCATTGTAGCCCACTTGGTTCATCAACCAGACTAGCAGGTCTAGGGGTGTTACCTCCCATGGAGGGCCCCGAACCTGGGTACATCGTCTGTCTCGCACCGCTTGTCCCCGATCCCGTTACCGGAGTCCGCCGGCGTCCTTCGGCCCCAACCACTCTCGATAAGCCACCCCATGGCATCTGCCGTGAGAAAATGACGACACATAGCGGTGCATCTATGACCATGAAACTGTGGATGGGTCGAGCCGAGATGGTAGACTTCACCAGCATGAGGCACCCCCGCTTATGTATCATTCCAGGCTGCCAAGCTGGGAAGCATGTCTTGGCCTTATCTATCATGGGCTGCCAGTCCATCCGCGAAAGCTGGTTAATCGCGAGCTGCAAGCCCAGGTACTTGCATGGAAAGGAGCCGATGCTACATTCAAGAATCGCAGCGACTCTTAGCTGATCCTCATCGTCTCCATGGATGAGGACAGCCGATGATTTTCTGTAACTGACCTTCAGACTGGATGCATCACCAAAAATTTGCAAAGCCTCTCTCACAAAGCTCAGGTCTCTCTCCGTGGGGCGTATGAAGAGTGCCACATCGTCTGCAAAGATGGACAGTCGCTGGATGGGTTTGATATCGGTAAATGTGTTGACTACTCCCTCACGAGCTGCCTTGTCCATGATTTTGGTAAGCACATCTATGGCAATGACGAACAGCATAGGCAAGACATGATCTCCTTGTCGTAGTCCTTTGAGATGCACGAAACTCCTGCCCGGGACTCCATTGACGACAACTTCTGTATTGGATGTTTTGAGGAGAATTGGGATCCAAGCACGCCACTTATGACCAAAATCTTTGCAGCGGAGAACATCAAAGAGAAACGGCCATGCAATCGAGTCGAACGCTCGCGAGATGTCGAGTTTTAGGAAAACCCCAGCCTCCTTCCTAGCATGGATCTTCCTAGCCACTTGCCTTACTAGCAACAGGTTGTCATGCAAACTTCTGCTGATTATGAAGGCCGATTGGTTAGCCGCCACAAGCTCCGTCATCCTAGTTGTTGCTCTATTGGCTAGGAGTTTAGCAAAAATCTTGGCGGCGCTATGTGACAGACTTATAGGCTGGAAGTCCCCAAACTCTTCAGCATCCGACTTCTTGGGGATAAACATGATATGACCCATGTTTAAGCGACCAAAACCTCTACCATCCTCCACGTACATCTCGAGCACCACCGCCATAATGTCTTGCTTAATGATAGGCCACACCTTCTGATAGAAGGCTCCTATAAAGCTATCAGGCCCCAGATCCTGATCTGACGGAAGATCCCTGATTGTTTTCCACACCTCCTCCTCTGAGAAAATCCCCTCAATATCTGCGAGATCAACACTTACCATGTCTAAGAAGTTGAGGTCAATATCAACCGATCTGGCATGTGCGGTCCCCAAAAGCTGTTCATATGCCTCCATGAAAATATGACCCATTCACCCCTGCTCAGAGATGATCTCATTATTATGTTTGATGTGCGGGATGAAATTTTGGGATTGTCTCCCGTTGGCCACCGCGTGGAATAATTTGGTGATCGTGTCCCCTTCCCGAATCCATCTAAGTCTCGATCTCTGTCGGGCGACCGTACGCTCCAGTTAAGCCAAGCCAAGAAGCGAGTGCTTTAGAGTTCTGCGAAGCCACTGCTCCTCTCTCGTCAACGCGCAGGTTTCCATAGCCTGATCGAATCTGAGAATCACATAATTTGCGATGGCCATCTCGACCTTGATGTTGCCTGTTTTTTTCTGGCCCCATGATTGTAGAGCGACAGTCCTGTTTCGAAGGAGAGCGTCCAGTCTTTTATAGGGATCGACAATTCCATCCTCACAGTGCCAGGCATCCCTCACCGCCTGCTCGAATCCATCTAGTTTTAGTGAGAACATCTCAAAGCGCAATCTCCTTTTTGGGCAGAACGACGTAGCCGTAGAGAGGTGGAGCGTCGCATGATCCGAGATGTTAGTCAACAATGCTTGGAGGAGATAATCTGGGTAGGTAAGCTCCCAATCAACGAACACCAGAACACGATCGATTTTGGTCATCACCGCGAGTCCCTCTCATTCGACCAGGTAAATCTCCTAGCATGCATATAAAGTTCCTTCAACTCATTCGCCTCAACAAAGTCTCTAAATTTCCTCATGGTGGCCCTATTGTGATTGTCATTGTTCTTCTCGTTCGTCGTATGTCGGCGATATTACCCACGGATTTACCCGGCCAGGAGAATGACCCGGCCCATCATTTGGCATCTCATACGGGTGCAGTGTTTATCAGTTCAACCTGGACGGCAAGGCCCAAGGCCCGGCGTGCACCCCGGCAGAAGGCGACTCATAGAGAGGCCAGGAGGGCCGGCTCACAGACAAGGCCCAAGAAGAGGAAGAATTGCCTCACAAGAGAAACAAGACCCAGATTAGGATTCAAGAGAGACTAGTCCTAGTCCTAGTAGGACTCTACATGTAAACCTACCCCTTCAACTTATATAAGGAGGGGTAAGGCGCCCCAAGAGGGACAAGTTCAAGTCATTAGAGATAGGCAGATTAGAAACCCTCAAGACTAGAGGTAGCGATTCCGCACCCTTGTAATCGAGATCATCATCATCATCAATATACACAAAGCAGGACGTAGGCTTTTACCTCCATCGGAGGGGCCGAACCTGGGTAAACTCGCGTCTCTCGATTCCGACCAACCCCTCTCAAGCCGCCACCTAGTTGCGATGGCCTCACACCTAAGTTCTCTCATGAGGACATCTTGCCGTGACAAAACAATTCAGAGAACACGTACACGTGGATCAGGGATGCGCTGCACTATAAAAAAAAGGAAGGCCACTCCAAGTTGGATCGTGGGTTGGATGACATATCTGATTACTACTAAATGTAGGTTCAGGTCCAAACAAAAAAATCAGATGTTGGTACACGTGGACAGTGCATAAACGTTACATGGAAATCAAGAAAGAATAAAAAAAGGGGGAATAGAGGGTCATGACCCGGAGGTGGACGTGGACGTAGATTTGTAAAAGACCAACCACCGCGGCCGCAGGACGTGGAGGCAGACTCGGCCTCCACTGACCAAGACGCCAGCTCGCCCCACCACGGCAGCCTCGCCTGGCCTGGAGCCGTCACCGCACCATGAGTGCCCATCTTTGCCACCTGCGTCGCCTCCTCACCTCTGTCGTGCTTCCGGACTACGCCACCACCATGGCTCCGCCGAGCCGGACGCTGCTGGGCCTCCACCGACGCCGCCCTGTGCCATGGAGCCGCCTTTGCCGCGCTCCGCCTCCGCCGTCATCGAGCCGCCGCCGCGGTCTCCGCCTCTGTCGTGGCCCTGCACCTTCGAACCGCCCTGGTCGCACTTTGACTCCGCTGCGACCTCTCCACGAGCCGGGTCTTTGCCGCGCCCAGGCTAGCCACCCGCTGTGGCAGGCGCTCCGCCTCACCTCGACAGCGACCCGCCTGTGCCGCTGCTGCCGTGCTCCACCTCACCCCCTCCAACGCTGCACCTGCCGCGGCCGCCATGGCTCGCCCTGCTCCGGCTGCTCTTTCCTTCACGCACGCATCGCTGCGGGTCGCCGTGCCCCGTCGCCTCTCCACTACACAGGCCTCCGCCTGCGGCCGCGTAGTCGCGCGCCCGCGACAACCCTGACGCTGCTGGCTCCGCCTCCCCGCGCCCTAGCACGCGCCTCCTTTGATTCCGGGCCGCCTCGCTCCGTCTTGCTCGCCTATGCCGCTGCTTGCAGATGGCCTCGCCCACCAGGCCGCTTCCCTTCTTTGCTGCTCCGCCTCGCCCTCGCTCGTGTCAACGCCCCGCCTTGAGCCGGCCCTACTCGCACGCTTGCCTCACCGAGTGGCCCCGCTCGAGCCTACGCAGGACAATTTGAGCCGGCCGCCGGCTGCCGTCGCCGCCGTGTTTCGCCTCACCCCGCGTTGTACGGTCGGTGGGAGGATAAGGAAAAGGAGAGAGGTGGGGGCCGTTTGGGTGAGGTAATAAAAAAAAGAGAATGAGACGATTATGTCGAATGTTATCTAGCACCACCGTCCGCATACGGATGATTGGTGCTTTCTACAAAAATTATCAGGATAATTGTCACAATTCATAAGGGAGACAGCGTGCATTCGTCCATGCCACACTGCCCAACGGACACACGAGCAGGCAACCGACTATACGGCCCGGTCTACATCAACACCGCCGTCAACTCTCGTATCGGCACCGGCTTACAACGCCGCAGCTGCATTGTACCAAGCTATCAGCCAGCTCCCGCGCCTACATCAACACGCGGGATCATCCGATGGACGCTCGCAGAAAATTCGCCGCCCTACGATTCGCATTGATTGATCATCAACAAAAATACTACGGCGTGTCACATCAATTGAACATCCCTATGAAAGTTGCATATGGATCATTTGTCGTCCAAATAAATCAGATGATGTCCATCCTATTTCTTTCATCAGCATACGTTAATCCATCATAGAGCAATTACTTTGTCACGCAAAATTTTATATGCAGGACAAATATTCAAAGTGATGTCGTACCATGGATATGGGGCTCGCGTCTACATCGTCATATGCTAGCGTTCGAGCCACGTTTTCCGAGGGACAGATACGCAAGCCTTCTGTCGATGAGGTCTAGTCTTTATTACATACGACACGCCAACAACGACAGACAATTGGCGAATTCATCGGACCCAATCTGACAACCTTCACAAGGAAAATTCCCTTGTCGGCTCAAAAGGGGACGATTGTTCACTGTTAATGAGGAGCAAGACGATGAAAATCCTACAAATGGTCTGTCGTGCAAATACATCAACGCGTAGGTGCCGCGCTCGCCTTTACGAGCCCCCCAACGGACGTACGCAAGACGTCGCCTCCGCGGTCCGGTCTACAGCAACACGCTGGTGCCGCGCGTGCTCGCTCGAGCCATCCTAGGACGCACGCAAACCGCCCCACGACCTGTCTCCTCCAACAACATTGGATCAAAGGAAAAAAGTAACATTTGGAATCATGTCTTACGCAAGGTTGTCAAAGCCCGCGCCAGACCACACTCGTACTGGGATACCAAATGGATAGACGCACTGTCCTGCCATCCCCCGGTCCAGTCTGCTTTAGCACATCAAAGATATAAGAACGTTAGACACGGGGGAAACATCACCTGGAAAATCTACAATTTGAGCCGGTCATTATTGAGCCGGCAATTCAAAGGTCAGCGGCAAAGGAAAATAAAATGGCCCTGGAGGAGCTAGGAGAGCCGAACTATATGAGAATAAATAAAGCATGGGTCAAGAGGCATATGCACTCAATTTGGCCAAAAGACATATGGCGAGCATCACGAAGATCATCAACTCACTACATCATCTCCAGTTTGGATAAAATCCATCGTTCAGCCGTCAACCTTATGCCGGTTTATGCCACAGTCAAGTATGAAGACTCTCAAGCCGCCTCCTCGAGTCGACTTAAGACTCGGGGGCTACACAGACATGGCTCGGCAGATTCAACCGGGCTCAAAAATGCAATAACCCCAGGTCTCATTACAAGGAAGACAACCCGGTCCCGGGGGCTGCTGCTTTATTGGCGAAAAATTAAAAGTGTCCCAAGAGGACTAGCTGCCACGATGCACATTTCAAACATGGGTGCCCTGCCTTATATGCGAAAAATTAAAAGTCGCCCAAGAGGACTAGCCGCCATGATGCGCAGTTCAAACATGGGTGCCCTGCCTTATGGGCGAAGAATTAAAGGTCGCCAAAGAGGACCAGCTGCCATGATGCATTGTTCAAACATAGGTATCCTTCTTTATTGGATCATCATATTATCATATTGTGATCTATGGAATAAAGCCGGCTTATCTAGACCCCAGATGTTTTGTAGTAGTAGCATTGTCTCCTGTATATGCTATGCTGAGCTTTTCCATGATCATAGGTCACTTGGGGGCTTCCAACTCATCGAGTTTAGCTTTCTCACCCTCTTGATCTGACAAAGACGCCACAAAATGGTTAAACTTGCATGTATGCTTGATGCGACTCCGATCAGGTGACCCCATGTACTCTTGACAAGTCAATCCATCTGGATCCTGACTTATCAAGGTTAAAACATCGGCTTGAGTTATGAGAGAGCCGACATACAGAGAGCTGGGATAAACCATGGGTTATCACACCCGCTTCATTGAAGCAAGACTCGAGCCTCGAAAACTGGTCTTTATGTCATGCCTTGAAAACTGGCACTTTATATTCTGTTATCATATACATACATCATCCTGCATTACATCATCATACATACATATCAAGCCGGTCATCAAACCGGGTTACACCGTGTCACAGCCCTAGTTTCCTTTGTTTGATAATGCATTCATGCATGCATTTTTATTTTCTGTTGAACATGAAATGAGAAGTGATCAAGCCTCATCATTCAATTTTTTGACAAATAAGCACTATAAAAATTGCCTCAAAGTGATCCAAGAAAATGTCCCTGGTGTTCTTATAAAATATTGGACTGAGTTCAAAATGTTAACCAATATTTTGGGATCACAGAAACATTTTATATTGGGCTTTTGAATTAATAAAACAATAGTTGCATTGGATTCATATTTATTATATATAAAATATAAGTTCAATAATTCTGAAACTTTTTATGTGGCACTAGTTATTTATACCTAGTACACATGACAATTTTCAGGATTTTACAAAATGGCTAAGTATTTTTATTTTAGCCAGAACAAATGTTAGAAATGAAATAAAACAAATAAAAAAAGGAAGGAAAGCCTACATGTGCCTGGCCTAGGAGGGAAGCCAGCCCAGCCCACCAGGGGCAGAGGGGTCTTCTTCCTCCTCCTGCCAGAAGGACCTGGCAGGTGCGTGGCAAGCGCCGACGCTGCCTGGCCACCTCCTGCTTTTCCCTGGCTCTTCTAGCGACGCCCGGCGATGCCTTGGCCTTCCTCGAGCTCATCCCTTCGCCCTGCTGCCTCTCCCTCTCTCTCTCTTCTCCCTCTCCCCCCGGACCCGAGCTCCCTGAGCTCGCCACCGCCGTAGTGTCGTGCCCCTGGCCGCTCCCCAGCCTCTCCATCCACCCCACGAGGTTCGCCTCGACGCCCAGAAGCTCCAAGCCAAAGGAATCGAGCCCGGGAGCCCCTCAGCATCGACACCGTCACCGTTTTCCACCTCGGTCACCGACAATCGTCTTCGCCAATTCACCACGAGCAGGTCCTCCCCGAGCTCTCCGACGTTGCTATCAGACCCGCTGTGAGCTCCTGGCCATTTCCCCTCAATCCCCCTTCGCTTCCGTGCCCTGTGTCGTCGAGCCCGTGGTCGACCGAACCCCGGCCGCCGCACGAGTCGTCGCCGTCCTAGCTCCGGCCACCCCCATGACTCATGGAGGGTTCAAATGGATGCGCAAGACTTCGGGCTACCTTCTGGTGCCCCCAGCTTGCCCATCCGCCGCCCGTAGCGCCCTCCGGCGAGCCTCCGCCGCGTCGGACGGTCGCCGGCGACCACCCTCCGGTCGGGGCTAACGTGGCCCGCTTAATTATCCTCTAACCACCACCTCCAGAGCCACTGACATAGGGCCCCACGGGGGGTCAAAGCCCAATCACCGTCGGTTTGACCGGGGATTAGCCCTGTGTCACTGACGTGTGGGCCCCGGTCGTCAGGTTTAACCTGGGACCGGCGCTGTTGACCGCTCACGCAAGCATGACCTCAGGCCAACGCAATTAATATTTTGTGTTATAAAATAATTCTAGAAAATAGCTAAAACTTCTAAATTTCATAGAAAATAATATGTAAGTCAGACTAAAATAATTTATATGTGAAAAATTATCAGAAAAATGCAAGGATTCTAATGGTACCATTTTCATGCATGTTTGAGCAAGTTAACAACATCAACTAGGACAAATGGTGATTAGGACAATTTGTTAAATAGTTTTGGAGTTGGAATTTAGTATATATTTGAATTCCACTTCAATTAATATGACTAAATATCGGGCTAGGTGAATTCAGTACCTTAACATGCCATATCATACATCATGTTTGATGCATTGCATTGAATGCGTTCATTTCCTTGTTTGCCAGTATTGTTCCCTCTCCGTCGCGTCGCCGGCGACCTCCCTCCGGCCAGTGCCGACGTCGACTGGCCATTAGGGCCTAATCGCTGCTAATTATACCCCACCAGACACTGACAGCGGGCCCTAGCAGCGGGTCAAACCCCCGGTCAGCGCGGGATTAGTCCCTGGGTCACTGACCCGTGGACCCCACTAGTCAGGTTTGACCTGGGACCGTCGCCTTTGACTGGCTGACGGCAGGATGACGTATTGCTGATGAAGTTATTAATTTCTGGATTTATTTAATTCCAGAATATAACTAAAACTTCTAAAAATCATAGAAAATAATTTATAACTCGGATGAAAATAATTTATATATGAAAAATTATCAGAAAAATGCAAGGAATCTGTTTATACCATTCTCATGCATGTTTGAGCAAGTTAAAAACATCAACTAGGACAAATGGTGATTAGGACAATTTGTTAAATAGTGTTGGAGTTGGAATTTATTATATATTTGAATTCCACTTCACTTAATATGACTATCTATTGCACTAGGTCAACTCAATGCCTTAACATGTCATATCATACATCATGTTTGTTGCATTGCATTGAATGTGTCCCTTTCCTGTTTTGTCGGTGGTGTTCCTTCCCGGTAGACGATGGTTCCGACGTTGAGATCGATGTCACCGATGAAGACTCACTGTTATCTTCAGAAGTGTCAGGCAAGCAACCCCCCTTGAGCATTCTGATATAACCCCACTCTCTCGCTCTTGCTCTCATTTCAATGCATTAGGACAAACGATTCAACTATTACTTGTGTTCCGGTAGTTGAACCCACTCCTTTGCATGACCTGTCATTGTCACAGTAAATAGCTAAACCAAGCAACCTAGCATACCTGGTAGATGCTTGAGCCATGTTGTTCTATAACCCTGTTATGCTTGCTATGCTTAGAGTTGTGTCAGGTCTGATTCATCTGGGTGATGAACCAGAGTGAAACCGATATGTCCTAATGATGAGGGTTAAGTGTTGAACCTGTTTTGGTAAAGGTAGCGATGATAGGCCATGTAGGAGTACATGGTGGGTTGTCTCATTGAAGCCCCTCATAGGAACTGAGTTCCGTGTTTGTGTTCCAAGATTAGCTACTATCGCACATTGGGTTCCGGTAACTCGACCCCTCTCGGCCTATTAACTTCCCGGTTCTCAGTCCAGGAGTCGCAGTAGTTCGAAACGTTGATAGGTGTGGCTGGGCCTGCGAAGTAAATGAACGGCCCAGTCGGGACCGGCTTGGGGCCCTGCACACAACGTTTGAGGCCATGTCGGAAACTTCGGCCGGACTTCCATTATGGGTTCCAACTCAGATAGGCGACTGCCTTGGACGGGAGTCATTGTAAGTTAACGTCCGTGGCCGACTCCCTCGCTGGGCTTCCGCTTGAAGGTTGTCGAGGTGCCTTTTTACGTGCACATGGCGGTAAGTGGCGGAAGCATGTGTGACGAAGTACACCCCTGCAGGGTAAACTATCTATTCGAATAGCCGCGTCCTCGGATATGGACTACTTAGAGACTTGCATTGTTCATAGATAACTTTAAATGGATAGTCTAAAATGCTCCAGATAAGTGTGAGTGCTATGGACGGCTTCTTGTAGGAATACGAGAGAGGGTCCATAGTGGTGTATTGGTGTGGTGAATCTGTGGAATCGTGTGTGATACGCCACCTCAAAGAAAGTACTCATAGTCGTAGTATAGGTTAGCCAAGAGTCAAAGCTGGCTTGCTGCAATGAACTCCACAACCCCCTTTGTTGACAATGATGCATAAGTAGATAGTTCTGATGTAAGTCTTGCTGAGTACCTTTGTACTCACGTTTCCTTATTTATGTTTTTGCAGATGAGACTTCAGTCTCATTAGTGATTCTTACGACGTGAAGTTTGATGTTGACCGGATTAGCTTGGGGATCCCGGACAGAGGTCTGGTTCCTTTGGTAGGGTCGTTGTAGCTTTTCAGGCTCTTCCAACCGCTTTTATTAGATGTCTGTAACCAGACATGTAACTTCCGCTTGTTGTTTGTATGCTCTGAATGTTGGGTAAGGTGACCCCTCCTGCTTGTAACATTATACTATGTTGGCTCTTCGGAGCCTCCTAAATAAATGTTATGTTGTAGAGTTTTGTTGTGATGCCATGTTGTATCTACGCATATCGTGCATAGTGCGTGTATGATTGAAATGCATTGGTATGTGTGCGATTCGACACCTAGTTGTGTGCCTTTAGTAGCCTGCTTTATGGGGAAATGCCTCTTTCTGCTTCCATGAGCCTTGGTAGCTTGCTACTGCTCCAGACACATTGATTGACCGGCGTGTATCCTTCTTTGCTGATGTGTCTGTCCCTATGGGGAAATGTCATGTGGTGTAATGGAGTCCATGTAGCTTGCTACGACTCGTCTACACACGTTGATGACCGACACCTGCTTTGTTGGGTTACGTATGCCTGTCCCTGTACGGTTGTACCACTTGGGTCTATGACTAGTCATGTCGACCCGGGTTCTTTGACGTGTGAATGCTAGCGACATGTTCATATCCGTGAGCCAAAAGGCACAAACGGTCCCGGCCAAGGTAAGGTGGCAGCCGTGGGTTACCGTGCGTGAGGCCGCAAAGTGGTGTGACATGTTATAGGCTGGATTCATATGGCTTAGGATCGGGGTCCCGACAGCGTTGGTATCAGAGCTTGACTGCCTGTAGGATTACCAAGCCAAACTGGTCGATGTTTGAGTCTAGAACTGCTTTAGTTATATAAGGGAATTGATTGTGGAAGGGAACGTAAGATTCTTTTTACTCCTTTCCTTGTGTCATTCTAATTCTGAGTCACCCTCTTCTTTTCTACGGGCTTAAGAAACTAGGCTTCTCATCTATCTATCAGGATGACGAGTTACTATGCTGGAGACTTATAGTAAGTTGTTGTCTTCCTGGATCGGTGTCTCTGTAAGAATTCAGTGTTTTGTTGATAGTTGTCTTGCAGGTTGCCTCATATTTCTCGCCCGTACAGCCGTTATGCTGTCCGAGTTATCCAAGGGTTAAAAAAAATCTGATGCAATTGCAAATTCCTTCCTCCTGTTCTCGATGTCTTTTTGGCCAGACAAAGCACACTAATTGTTGAGTTGAGGTACTCCATTACCTCGACGTGTCAGTTGAAGTGATAGGAAACCAGGTTATTCCAGTGAACCACCCAAAAGACAAAGAAGAGCTTCACAACAAGTCTAGCGGTGCTTACAAAGCCACAAGTGATGCTCCCGCAACTTCAAGCGACAACCTTGTCACCAATGAAGAGATAAGCCTCATGGTCAAGAAATTCAACAAGTTCTACAAGAATAGAGGCAAAGAACGAAGCTCCAACTCAAGATATGATGAGAAGCATTCGTCAAGTCGTGACCGCAATTGCTACAATTGTGGGAAGTCCGGACACTACTCCAATGAGTGCACGGCTCCCTACAAATGAAGAGAAGAGTCACCTCGAAGACGAAGCTCAAGGAATGAATCACCTCAAAGAGCGAGAAGGAGTAGAGTTGATCGTTATGAACGAAGACCCTCAAGGAGAAGTAGAGATTCGGAGAAGAAGGACAAGTACACCAAGATGATGGTCAAGATGATGGTGTTGCCGGAATTGCTCTAGTGACTACCAACTCCTATGATCTATTTGATTCACCAAATGAAGGGAGTGGAAGTTGCTTCATGCCTAAAGGCCCCAAGGTATCACACCCCAAGTATCTTGATTTCAATAGTGATGAAGATGATTTGCTTTGTGATGATGACTTGCTCTTTGATAAAACTAGTGATGTTAGTCAAAATGAACTTGATAATTCTCATGCTAGTCAAGATAAGTCAATTGATGATGATAAGATGAAAATAGAACAACTAACTAAAGAACTAAACACTCTTAAGTTAGCTCATGAATCTACTCTTGAAGATCATAGAGAGCTTGTAAGAACAGATGAGAAGCTACGCTTCGAGAAGCTCAATTTGGAGCAAGAGCATGAGTTTCTTAAAGCTATCAATGACGATCTCCGAAAGAAGACTTCATCTTATCTAGCCAAACGACTACTCTTGTCTACATTCATGCCACAAGTTAAATCTAAACAAACTAGTAACAAAGGCAAGAAAGGTTCTTCATCTAGTAGCAACAATAAAAATGCTAAACCTAATGATGTTGCTTCTAGTAGTTCTATTGATTCCACTAATGATGATTCTCTTAGCCAAGTTACACTTGAGCAAGAAAATGCTATATTGAAAGGAATTATAGTGAAAGGTATCTACAAGAGTCTTGCCGGGTGTAAGCAATTTGAGGAAATTGTACGCAAGCACGGAGGATACCGAAAGAACCATGGTGTTGGCTACTTCAACGCAAATGGAGTTGAATGGGAAGAAGGTCAATACCCCAAGCCCAAGTTCGTTCCTCAAAAGGAGAAGTATGAAAATACTCTTCCCAAGGGAACAAACACTCAAGATGACCTTCCACCACAAGACCACAAGCTCAAGGGCAAGAACAAGCTTCAAGAGGACATTGACTCATATGAAGATGAATCCCTAGCTTTGGTGGAGTGGGTTCCCAAGGCTACTTCAAGTTCAACTTCTACAAAGGCTACTTCAACACCAAGGATCCCCATCAACTTGATGTGGGTCCCCAAGAAGAAGAACTAGAGATTTCTTGAGGGGTGACTCCGCCAATGAAATTCACTCACATTCATTATTGGCAAGAACTATTTGCAATCAACATCAACTCTATGCAATAGTTCAAGGAGTCACACATTCCCTCAAAGGTAAGCAACGGACAAGGTAATCAACAAATCAATGGACATCATTACACATGCTTTGCACTCCATGTCCATAGATATCCTTGTATTTGTCTCTTGTGTGTTGGGACTAACCCATGTAGGTGAGAAGAGTAAGGAAACAACAAGGATGCTCCCAACTCTTGGTGATCTTCATCAACCTTGAGCATCCACCACTACCTCACCAACATGAAGTCTTCTTCGACAAAACCCAAGGCTAGTTTATCCCTCCAATGGGGGATGTCACATCAAGGGGGAGCTTTACTCTAAGACTTGAGTTAAAGCATCTCTTAAAATGTGACAACATTAAATGCTTTATGTAAAGGTGGTAGCCCCACTTGTGCTTAAACGATGAGTATGACCTATGATCAAGTATTCTTACTTGGCTCCTAAGTCAATATACTCATATATAGATGACTTCGTCATCGCCAAAGTGCTTGTTAGATGCTAGTATGTATGTGCATGTTTGTCATGATTTCATTTGACATCTTATTGTGTGAGCATGTTGGTCTGCATTTATTTACCCATTCGAGGACATCCAATTGTTGCTATTTGGCTTTTAATTTATCTTTTGCCAATTGGATGGACAAGAATGCCTAGGACCACTCTCTAGCTATCTATGCTTTCTCACCTCATATTCCATTCATGCTGCATCACAAAATTTGAACAAGTACTTTTCGATTCCTCTGTGTGTGGAGCACTCGGAGTTCCGTATCGACAAAGGACTGACCATTAAAACCTCCCAAGTGCATCTCGGTGGAACCAACCCACAATTCTCGGTCTCACCGAATGCCTAGGGTTGATCTAGTTTTCAATCTCGGTACTACCGATTCCATATTCTCGGTTACACCGAGTTTCCCTGTCAACTGATAGTTGAGGAACTCGGTGACACCGAAAATTTAGAATCGGTGTCACCGACAGCAAAGGGTATATATGCTGTGGACCCGACGCTTTGAAAATCAATCCTCAAACCGTCGCGCCCCAAAACCCTACGCTGCCGATTCGTGACCCCTGGTCGTCGCATTCGTGACCCCTGGTCGTCGCCTTTTCAAGCCCGTGGTCGACCGAACCCCGACCGCCGCACGAGTCATCGCCGGCCTAGCTCCGGCCAACCCCATGACCCATGGAGGGTTTAAATGGATGCGCAAGACTTCGGGCTACCTTCTGGTGCCCCCAGCTTGCCCATCCGCCGCTCGTAGCGCCCTCCAGCGAGCCTCCGCCGCGTCGGATGGTTGTCGGCGACCACCCTCCGGTCGGGGCTGATGTGGCTTGCTTAATTAGCCTCTAACCCCCACCTCCAGAGCCACTGACAGAGGGCCCCACGGGGGGTCAAAGCCCAATCAACGTAGGTTTGACCGGGGATTAGCCCTGTGTCACTGACGTGTGGGCCCCGGTCGTCAGATTTGACCTTGGATCGGCGCTGTTGACCGCTGACGCAAGCATGACCTCAGGCTGACGCAATTAATATTTTATGTTATAAAATAATTCCAGAAAATAGCTAAAACTTCGAAAATTCATAGAAAATAATCTGCAAGTCAGATTAAAATTATTTATATATGAAAAATTATTAGACAAATGCAAGGATTTTGATGGTACCATTTTCATGCATGTTTGAGCAAGTAAACAACATCAACTAGGACAAATGGTGATTAGGACAATTTGTTAAATAGTGTTGGAGTTGGAATTTAGTATATATTTGAATTCCACTTCAATTAATATGACTAAATATAGTGCTAGGTGAATTCAGTACCTTAACATGCCATATCATACATCATGTTTGATGCATTGCATTCAATGCGTTCATTTCCTTGTTTGCCAGTATTTTTCCCTCTCGGTGGATGTTACTCTGACGTTGAGATCGGTGCCACCGATGAAGACTCATTGTTATCTTTAGAAGTGTCAGGCAAGCAACCCCCCTTGAGCATTCCGATATAATCCCACTCTCTCGCTCTTGCTCCCATTACAATGCATTAGGACAAATGATTCAACTGTTACTTGTGTTCCGGTAGTTGAACCCACTCCTTTGCATGACCTGTCATTGTCACAGTAAATAGCTAAACCAAGCAACCTAGCATACCTGGTAGATGCTTGAGCCATGTTGTGCTATAACCCTGTTATGCTTGCTATGCTTAGAGTTGTGTCAGGTCTGATTCATCTGGGTGATGAACCGGAGTGAAATAATTGTGTCCTGATGATGAGGATTAAGTGTTGAACCTATTTGGGTAAAGGAAGCGATGACAGGTCATGTAGGAGTACATGGTGGGTTGTCTCATTGAGACCGCTCATAGGAACTGAGTTCCGTGTTTGTGTTCCAAGACTAGTTACTACCGCACATTGGGTTCCGGTAACTCGACCCCTCTCGGCCTATTAACCTACTCTGTTCTTAGTCCAGGAGTCGCAGTAGTTCGAAATGTTGATAGGTGTTGCCGGGCCTGTGAAGTGGATGAACGGCCCAATCGGGACCGGCTTGGGGCCCTGCACACAACGTTTGAGGCCATGTTGGAAACCTCGGCCGGACTTCCATTATGGCTTCCAACTCAGATAGGCGACTGCCTTGGGCTAGAGTCGTTGAAGGTTAACGTCCGTGGCCGACTCCCTCGCTGGGCTTCCGCTTGAAGGTTGCCGAGGTGCCTTTTTACGTGCACATGGCGATAAGTGGCGGGAGCATGTGTGACGAAGTACACCCCTGAAGGGTAAACTATCTATTCGAATAGCCGCGTCCTCAGATATGGACTACTTGGAGACTTGCATTGTTCATAGATAACTTTAAATGGATACTCTAAAATGCTCCAGATAAGTGTGAGTGCTATGGATGGCTTCTCGTAGGAAGACGAGAGAGGATCCATAGTGGTGTATTGATGTGGTGAATATGTGGACTCGTGTGTGATACGCCACCTCAAAGAAAGTACTCATAGTCATGATACAGGTTAGCCAAGAGTCAAAGCTGGCTTGCTGCAATAAACTCCACAACCCCCTTTGTTGACAATGATGCATATGTAGATAGTTCTGATGTAAGTCTTCCTGAGTACCTTTGTAGTCACGTTTGCTTACCTATGTTTTTGCAGATGAGACCTCAGTCTCATTAGTGATTCTGACGACGTGAAGTTCGATGTTGACCGGATTAGCTTGGGAATCCCAGACAGTGGTTTGGCTCCTTTGGTAGGGTCGTTGTCGCTTTTCAGGCTCTTCCATCCGCTTTTATTAGATGTCTGTAACCAGACCTGTAACTTCCGCTTGTTGTTTGTATGCTCTAAATGTTGGGTCATGTGACCCACCCTGCATGTAACATTATACTATGTTGGCTCTTCGGAGCCAGCTAAATAAATGTTATGTTGTAGAGTTTTGTTGTGATGCCATGTTGTATCTACACATATCGTGCATATTGCGTGTATGTTTGAAATGCATTGGTATGTGTGAGATTCGACACCTAGCTGTATACCTTTAGTAGCCTGCTTTACGGGGAAATGCCTCTTTGTGCTTCCACCGAGCCTTGGTAGCTTCCTACTGCTCCGGACACATTGATTGACCGGCGTGTATCCTTCTTGCTGCTGTGTCTGTCCCTTCGGGGAAATGTCTCGCAGTGTAATGGAGTCCATGTAGCCTGCTTTGACTCGTCTACGCACAGTTGATGACATTTATGTCCCATGGCGTAATGGAGTCCCTGTAGCTTGCTATGACTCGTCTACACACGCTGATGACCGACACCTGCATTGTTGGGTTACGTATGCTTGTCCCTGTACGGTTGTGCCACTTGGGTCTATAACTAGTCATGTCGATCCGGGTTCTTTGATGTGTGAATGCTAGCGACATGTTCATATCCGTGAGCCAAAAGGCACAAACGGTCCCGGCCAAGGCAAGGTGGCAGCCGTGGGTTATCGTGTGTGAGGCCGCAAAGTGGTGTGACATGTTACAGGCTGGATTCATATGGCTTAGGATCAGGGTCCCGACACACCATAACCTCTACAGGAACAAATAGATCTTTGATAGCCAAAATGGCTGGATCTTCATCATGGTTTATCATAACCAGTATTAAATGATTGGAGTTTTTCAAAGCCAGCTCGGAAGAATTGACTATTCCCGAAGAGCCGCCCTATCACATATAATGTCAGGTCATCTAATTGACCGCCTCTTGGATTTTTCCAACTTGTGCTCTGTAGTAAACTACAACACTTATGGATTTCTCAAACATATATTTGCCGGGTTGTACCGCAACCACGAGCAGGGATTTCATTTCAAACACAAAGGCATTGTTGCAAGATATTCATTCAAAGAATAAAATATCGTGTTACATTATAACCACGGACAAGGACTCATTCAAGTCAGATCAATATCAGTTCAAAAGAACTTCTGAAGTGCATTATGATGGGTTATATTATTCTCATACAGTCCCGAGTCGCTGCAGGCATACGACTTGACACTTGGGGGCTACATCATATGATGTTTTTCTGTCAAAGGAGAAGTGCATATAAGTCCCGAGTCGCTGCAAGCAAACGACCCGGCACTTGGGGGCTACACTACTCAGATCAAATTTTCTAAAGTCCCAAGTTGCTGCATGCATGTGACCCGGCGCTTGGGGGCTACAGTATTCAGCTGTTTAAACAAATTATAAAGTCCAAATTGAAGAGCTGGCCCATCACATACTGATGAGCCGGCCCTTGGGGGCTACACATGTGAAATGCAAGACATTCAGTCCATATATGTCGACTCAGATGACAACCTGCATTTCATCAAAGCTATCTATTTAGAACATTCAAAACCAAGTTCAAAAGTCCCAGGTTGTTGCAAGCAAAACAACCCGGCCCTTGGGGGCTACACTGGCTGAAGTTTTATAAGTATAAGACAATTACAAGTTCCAGGCTGCTGCAGGCAATACAACCTGGCACTTGGGGGCTACACGGTCAAAGATATTATTGGAAATCACCAAGTCATCGTGAACTGATAAACTTGGAGCTTGGGGGATACAGGTAATATGGATATATCAAAAAATTGAAGAACACTTTCAAGCTGTCAATTGTGACCGAGACATGTCTCATTTCTTGATGGAGGTTTGCAAAGATCATTTTCTCCAAGTTATTCATAGAAAGGTGCCAAGAAGACCGGCTCAACATCACAACAGCTTTATTTATTCCTAATAATTTTATCAAGTCAATTGGAGTCTAGTTGTTTGACCTGGCGTCACCAACAATCATGACACGGCATTATCAAATATCATAACCCGGTAGAGTCTATATAAGCAACCCGGCTTCACAAGTTGAAAGTGGTTTAAACAATGGATGGATTTCTATTCCCAATATTTTCATCAAACCCAAAGCAATGAAAAGCCGGCTCAACATCATGTCAGCCTCTCGTAGTTCTCCTTGGTGTATACAGTTCCGCCTCAGGATTAAATGTAGATTGCACTTCTTTAAGAAGTGGGGGGGGGGGCAAGCTTGCGCATCAGGCTATTGCAGAACCATTTTAGCTTGTTGAATGCCACCGCTTCCTGTGTAGTCATGCCATCAGTGCCCTCTGCACTAGCAGCATGCATGGCTGAATCCATGGCTGGAAGAAGTTCCTGGTTCTCCTCAATGCCAATGACCTCCACTTGTATTAGTTCCCTTTGGTCCAATTCCAATCCCAGCTCTTGAGTGGTTCGCGCGCCTTTGGGTATTGGTATGTCTCCACCCACAGCCACCAGAGGTGGTCCCGCATCATGCATGGCCTTAGATGCCGCCCCTTGCACCAGGATTGGATCCGGTGTGGGAAGATATATGCAGCCCGTGTGGCCTTCCAACATTCCCACCACCACCTGGGTCTCTGACCCGCCAGGCTTTGTCACCAGAGGATCCAGTGCACCAGGCACGGTCTTATGCAATTGGGTGTCTGAGCCCTCGACCTCCACCACCAGCTTGATTCCGTCTGACATCTTCTCTGCCCCTAACGCAGGCTCCCCCTGATCCGAGGTGGTCACCTCTTTGCCAATGATTGGCACCTATTCCCGGCCTTCCACCGGCTCCCTGCTTTGACCGGTCTGACCCGGTCGCGCATCCTCTAGATGCTTCGATGAGGGCCTAGCTGGCAGGAGCTGCGCCACTGTCCCGAGGACCCTAGAAGTTCTCCTCGCGCTCAATCCACTCAAATTTTGAATCTGTCCACGCTCCACCCTACCATCTGTCCGTGCAAACCCGCCAAGACGATCGAAAGCTGACTTCCTGATAGTTAGTCTATCGTAAACTCTCATGGAGGGCCCGCCGCCTCCTTTCGCTTTCACTGGGTCCATAGCAGGAATCCTCCAATCCGTAGCCAACTCCGATGAGGCCCGCCCGGCGGCCAGGAGTTGACCGCCCCGATCGCTGCCCCGGCCGCCATTGTTGCCGGCTACTCCATTAGCGTTGTCTCCCCTGGAATATCTAACTCCAAGCTGCCAGCCCGGCCGTCTGGTAGTAGCCCCGCCTCCTGAGATGTTATCTTGATCCGGCAGGCCGCTCTGACAGCTATCCGACGAACCTCCGAGGAAATGCGGTGCCTCCCCTTCCAAGAACTCAGTTATGGAATCCAGGTGAATGAGAACACGGTACTACAACGTCTTCGGCTCGAACATGTCCCGCTGCGCCCCAGGCACAGGAACTGCAAGCCACCGGCAGGTGGGGATGCTGTCCGGGTCCGCCGTCCAAGCCGAAAGCTTGAAAGAAGCCAAGTTGGCCCTGGAGGTGGTCTCGGGCTCAACCTCGTCGATGATGCAGGACCCTCCCAGCAAGCTCTCCACCACCTCCAGATCCCAAGCGTGAGGAGGGATGCCCTTGATCTCCAGATGCACCTTAGTCTGCATGGCCGCAAACACCGCTTGCGACTGCCGGTTACACTGCCAAAAGGACAAGCGTGCGCCTTGGAACTCCAGCACTGGTTGCGCCCCGACCCTGTTCCGATATTCCTACTCGCGAAAACAACCAAGAACTTTTCCGGTCGAAAACGGTGCACGGATGCCCCGTCGAGGGTGATGCCCATCCTCGCCTCCGAGACCTACAGAACGAACTCCGGTGAAGCAATCGGCCTGACACCACCCAGGAAAACCACCATGGCATGTTGAAGCCTCCTTTCCAAATCTTCCATCGAGCGTGTCCTTTGGACCACACACAGCTCCGTCGGGCATCTCCATCTCAGGTTCCACCACCTTCCTAGGAGCGGAGAGGCATGGCCAGACCGGCGGGCACTGCCGCCAAAACAGAGGGCGGGGGCGGTGGGGGAGGCAGCCGAGGACGAGCCGCTGCCTGACGAGCCAAGCCCGCCCCATCCAAACTAGTTCGTCGTGCCACCTTGGCCGTCGCGTCCCGTCTAAGCTCCTCCTCCGGCGCAGGGCTGTGCGGCCTCTTGCAGTTTCTTGCCTCGTGGCCAGGCAGGCTGCAGCGAAAGCACACCATGTCGTTTGTGCAATCGTGTCGGAAGTGCCCCTTCTCCGGGCATCTGAAGCACTTGTCCCGCATGTCCGGCGAGATTTCCTTGCGGGGCAGAGAGGGCGACCGCTGCATCGACACCGGCAGATCCGCGCCGTTCCTGCGCTTCCACAGGGTCTTCTTGGACGGAGGGACCTCCTGCCATGGGGCCATCCGCCGGCATGGCTCCGCCTCAGCCCTCCACTCGGGCGATGCGTCGACCGCCGCTCCCGCCGCCGAGCTTTCGGAAGCCGAGGAGATCTCCAGCCCTGACACCACCGGCCTCTCAACGTCGCGATGGAGCATGGATGTTACCAAACACGGACTGCCCGGTATGGCGTGGACTCCGCGCCCGGAGTGGCACGCGGCGGAAGGGGTGGCCGCCGCAGCCGGAGCGGCAGACAATAGTGTTGGTGGACGCCGGCGCCGGAGTGTCACGCGGCGGGGTGAGGGAGGGAGCGAAGGGGAGCGGGAGTGCCGTTGTGGTTAGATTCCAAATTAGACATGATGACATGATGCTTAATGCAATGCCAAGCAATGACTAGCTAGGGCTGTGACATTCCGGCAACTCCAACGCCGACAAGAAGGCCAAGGCAGAGAGCCCCGAAAAGGAGGCTACCGCTTTCTCCGATGAAGACGACGCCACGGCAGGCGAGAAGCACGACAGGCCGTACTGCAAGACCCACCTCACCAAGGTCCACGATATCACTGAGTGTTGCCAAGTCTATCAGCTTGCTGAGAAAGAGAAGGAAGAATACGAGAGACACGGCAAGGAGAAAGGCCAAGATGGTGCTGGTGGTTCTGGCAAGAAGAACCATGGTGGCCGTGGTGGTCGCCGCGACAAGGCCAAGCAGAAGAAAGATAAACCTGCAAGAGGCCACGACAAGAAGTAAGGCGATGAGGACAGTGATGACGAGGATGAAGAAGGATCTGATGGTCAAGAGTTCCACAAGGCGATAGATGCCATGTGCATTGACGGAGGGACATCTTTGCACCCCTCTCACCGACAACTGAAGCAATGGGCCCCTGAGATAAATGCGGCAGAACCAGTGGCAGAGGTATAGAAGCCCCTCAAGTGGTCCAACACCCCTATCATTTTTATATCTGAGATCACCCTGACTGCATCACTGTCATCGGGTGTTCAGCATTGTTGATTTCGCCAACGGTTCGCAACCTCCAGGTGATGAAGATGTTAGTAGACGGTGGGGCCGGCTTGAACTTGGTCTCACCCGACATGATCAAACAGCTACAGATCCCTGACATAGATCTCAAGCCCACGGGAACGTTCCAAGGGGTCAACCCGGGAAGAAGCCAGCAGAAGGGAAAAATCACTCTGTCGGTGACATTCGGCAGCGAGCTCAATTTCGGGACAGAGAAGATCACCTTCGATGTCACCAAGATACCATTGCCGTACAATGGAATTTTAGGTCGCCCAACACTGGAAAAGTTCATGGCGGCATCCCATTACACCTAGAACACACTGAAGATACCAGAGCCGATGGGTGTCATCACAGTCTACGCCGACAAGAGCACAATTTTGTGCGCCGACAAGCTCTTCCGGGAGGCAGTTGCAGCATCTGCCGACAAGACACTTGCTCCTACCGGCAAAGCTCCCGGGGGGAAGAAGAACATGAGTTCTGGCAAGACCTCTGGCGAAGACTCCGGGAAGCGCACTGTAGAGTGCAGTACACCTGTTGAGGACTTGCAGGAGAGCTCTGCCGCCAAGAGCAATAAAACCAAAACAGTGACTCCCAAGACCAAGCAAGTGGTTGCACGAGAGGACGAGAAGGGAGGCACTTTCACCATTAGTGTCACCCTCGACAGCAAATAGGAAAGGGCACTCGTCTCCTTCCTGCGAGCGAATGTTGATGTGTTTGCCTGGCAACCATCTATCATCCACGGTGTTCCCAGTGAGGTGATTGAGCGCCATCTTGTCATCTGCCCTCACGCATGCCCCGTCAAACAGAAGGTCCGGAAAGAAGCTCTGGAGCGGCAAGAATTCATTGCCGAAGGAATCAAGAAGTTAGAAGCAACAGGCTTGATCAGAGGAGTGATCCACCCAACTTGGTTGGCAAATCCTATGGTAGTGCATAAGGCAAATGGGAAGTGGAGGCTTTGTATCGATTTCACGGATATAAATAAAGCTTTTCCAAAAGACCCCTTTACCTTGTTGCGCATTGATAAAATACTGGACTCTATTGTCGGTTGTGATCTGCTCTCCTTCCTTGACGCTTACTCTGGTTACCATCAGATCTTCATGGACAAGGAAGACGAAGAGAAAACCGCATTCATTACTCCATGTGGCACATATTGCTTTAAGTGTATGCCTTTCGGTCTAAAGAGTGCAGGTTCAACATTTGCAAGGGTCGTCCAGATTGGTTTTGACCCTCAGCTGCACAGGAATGTGGAAGCTTACATGGATGACATAGTCGTCAAGACCAAGGACAATGCCACTTTGATTCAAGATCTATACGAAACATTAGCAAACATGCGCAAGATCAATCTGAAGCTCAACCCCATGAAATACGTGCTTGGCATCCCATCCAACAAACTTCTTGGTTCTTCATGTCGCAGCGCGGGATTGAAGCTAACCCCGCCAAGATTGAAGCAATTAAGCAGTTGGAGGCACCGAAGCGCGTCAAGGATGTGTGATGGTTGGCGGGAGGCATTGCTGCCCTCGGTAGGTTTATTTCTAAATCTGCAGAACGCGTCCGGCTGTGTTTCAAGATTTTGAAAAAGGCGGGTCCAATGAAATGGACTCCGGAAGCGGAGGTAGCGCTGCAAGATTTAAACAAATACATATCCTCGACGCCAACTCTATTTGCGCCAAATCCACAAGAGCTGTTGCTTCTATACTTAGCAGCAACAAACCAAGTGATAAGTGCAGCACTAGTGGTAGAAAGAGAAGCTGAGGAGGATGAGGCAACAATCCCCGATCCAGTAGCTGGCAAGACAGATTCGACTCCGGCAAGCCAATGTGCCGCCAACAGAGATACAACGCAAGGAGCAGAACAACAGATTGTGCAGAAGTAGAAGATGGTGCAGCGCCCAATGTACTTTGTCAGCTCCCTCCTACAAGGGGCTAGGTCAAGATACTCTGGTGTGTAGAAACTACTTTCCTGCCTCTTGATGGCCTCCCGGAAGCTGTGCCATTACTTCCAAGCGCATCACATTACCATCGTCACTCGCTTTCCTTTGCAGCGCATCTTGAGGAACCCAGAGCCACCGGCAGGATCATTGAGTGGGTGTTGGAGCTGGCCAGCTTTAACTTAAGCTTTGAGATCACGGCAATAATTCAAAGCAGAGCTTTGGCGGAATTCATTGCAGAATGGACGCCAACGCCAGACGAAGAAATCGCAGAGATCTCTCTCCCCGGCAAGGAAGCACAACAGGAATGGATTATGTAATTTGATGGGGCATTTTCACTGCAAGGTGCCGGTGCCGGCGTGCTGCTTGTCGCACCCACCGGAGAACACCTCAAGTATGTAATTCACATGCACTTTCCAAGGGAAGTATCGACAAACAACACTGCCGAATACAAAGGTCTACTTGCCGGCCTGCGGATTCCAGTTGACCTGGGCATCAGAAAGCTTATAGTCCGAGGAGATTTGCAGCTCGTTGTACGTCAAGTAAACAAGGATTATCAAAGCCCTTTGATGGAAGCATACGTTGATGAATTGAGGAAGTTGGAGAAGCATTTTGACGGTCTGCAAACAGAGCACATACCTCGTGCGGAAAACAGCATTGTTGATGAACTGTCGAAACGAGTGCACAAAAGCTACCTGTGGAACCAGGCACTTTTGTACTTCAACTAACTCAACCATCCGTCACGCCAACAAAGCGGCAATCCAATTAGAGAAAGACCACTTCCGGCGATTACTTCCAGGCAGACCTACCATCCGCCGACAAGAAAGTTGTCGGGACTAATAAGAAGCTTGCCGCTGAGCATCAAGCTCCGACATGGCCCCATGCTTTTGCCGTTGAAGCTAGCGCTCCCACGGCAGAAGAAATGCCTTTAGTTCTTGTCGTCGAGCCAAAGGCTCTGACATGGGCACAACATATTGTTCGATTCCTTAACACAGGAGAACTTCCCGAGGAGCAAGAAGAAGCGGAAAGACTAGTCCGACAATCGAGCATGTACCAATTTGTGGACAATGTCCTGTACAAGAGACGACCGAATGGGGTGAAATTGAAGTGCGTCTCCCGGGAAGATGGACAGAATCTTTTGGCAGAGTTGCATGAAGGAATGTGTGGCTTCCATATTGGGTCCCGCGCGCTCGTCGGCAAAGCATTCTGGCAGGGATTTTATTGGCCGACAGCCCTTCAAGATGCCTTGTGGTGGTAACCACATGGGAAGCATGCCAGTTCCACGCCAACAAAATACATCAGCCAGCACAAGCCCTTCAGACGATACCGCTCTCCTGGCCATTTTTAGTCTGGGGGTCAACATCGTCGGCCCTTCCCCCGTGCTACCGGGGGCTTTGAATTGTTGTTTGTTGCAATCGAGAAGTTTACAAAGTGGGCTGAAGTGGAACCTGTGAGAAAGGTGACAGCACAAGCAGCCGTCAAGTTCATTAGAGGAATAGTCTGCCGTTTTGGGGTGCCCAATAGGATCATCACTGACAACGACACCTAGTTCACCAGCAACACCTTCATGCAATACTGTCAAGACCTTGGCGTCAAGATCTGCTTCGTGTTCGTTGCTCACTCTAGAAGCAATGGCCAGGTGGAGAAAGGAAACGCTGAAGTGTTGTGGCGTCTCAAGACAAGGACATTCGACAAGGTGCATAAGTGCGCAAGGCGCTGGATTGATGAGTTATCGGTGGTTCTTTGGTCACTCAGAACGACACCAAGTCAAGCCACCGGCGAGACGCCCTTCTCCCTAGTATATGGTGCAGAAGCAGTGCTCCCCACAGAACTCACATATGGGTCACCTCGAGTGCAAGCATTCAATGAAGATGAGCTAGAGCAACGGCGATACGACGATGCCATGCTACTTGGGGAAGATCGTCTTCGGGCTGCCATGCGTGCCGCCCGGTACCAGCAAGCCTTGCGCCGCTATCACATCTGCAAGGTGCATGCCAGAGCGTTGAGGAAGGTGACCTTGTTCTTCGCCGGATTCAGTCCGCGAAGGGATCAAACAAGTCAACATCAAAGTGGGGAGGCCTTCACCGGCTAGTACGAGTAACCAGGCTTGGCGCAGTCCGCCTGGAGACCGAAGATGGCACCCCGGTGCAAAACTCATGGAATATCGAGCATCTTAGCAAGTTCTACCCGTGAGGTGCTGTTGCTGGGACCTCTCCTGGCAACTCCTTTTGTACGAGTCCGACGGAAGGCATGTAATCCTTTGTACCAAGCCAGGCGAAGACCCTGTGCATAATCAATAAAGCTAAGTGTTCTCCAACTTTTTGACAAAGTGCATATTTATTTTATGTATGTTGTATGAAATGTTGTGATCACGATGACTTGTGTGAGATGGTTGTTCAACCGGCAAGGTTCCTAGCCTCCTCTTTTCTCTTCTTTCTTTTTCTTAAAGGACAGAAGGACCCTCGCGTGCAAGTCTTCCCAAGGGGAGAGTAATGGTATGGATACCTACCCAAAAACGTTCAAAGATGATCATTGCAAGACAAGAAGCACATCAAAGAAAAGTTAAGTTACAGAAACTTTTAAGTTCTTTGTTGTAGCTATTTTCCCTTGAACGATTTCAAAATTTGTATGAGAAAACCTGCACGCGAAGGACCCATGTCAGAATTGTTTGCGCCATTGGGTTGCTTCGAGTTTGCTCAACAACCAAAGTGGTTGCAGCAAGGACGGCAAGGTGCTCTTGCCGGCAGCGGCTTCTCCAGCAGGCTGCTAAGGACATGTTCCTAAAGCGCTCGCGGCAAGAATGCGCGCACCGGCAAGTAATTCCGCCAAGCGTAGTGATTAAAAACATACAAGTATGGAATCAAATATGAGAGAAACTAGCCATTCATCCCAGCAAACAAATATATTGCATACAAAATATAAAGTTGCGGTGCTAATTCAGGACAAATGTTTTTGATACATGCACCACGGCAACAGCGAAGAGATTACTTCCTCAAAGTCATAGAGCTGAACCTGTCGGAGATTGGAGCAACAAGAGCGTCAAGCTCAGTGGTGTCGAATCCCTTGGGCAGCATGGAGAAGGATTTGCTCAAGTCGATGTCGGGGTTGTGATAGGCGACCTTCACCAAGACCTTGTGGAGAGCGCCACAGCAAAGCTCGTGGGACCCCTTGACGAACTTGTCGACCCGGTCTTCTTCATACTTCGCCAGCACCCGAACGAGCTTCTCGAAGAAGATGGATAGCCTGACGCTTGTCACTTCTCTGTTGGGCGCACTCCACCAGGCCCATGGCTTCTATTTGAGCAGAGACCTTGCCAGCAAAACTAATGAGTTGCTCCGTCCACAACTCCACATTCTGTTGTAGTTTGTTAAAAGTGTGAGCGGTGGAGCCAAGTAGTTCCTTCTCCTTCTGAAGATTTTCAGCCAAAGCCCGCTCTCTGGTCTTCACGACCTCAAGGCTGTCTTCATAGGTAATACCTTCACCTTCAGATCAGCAATGGTTTCAGTGGCAGTGGATAGCTCCTTGGTCTTGCCAGAGATCGTCACTTGCAGCTCTACCAAGGTGTGGGGAGACTTTCGGAGATCCTCCATCAGCATGGTGACCTCCTTGCCGGAAGCAGCAAGATCCGATTCCAACTGTTGCACTTTGCCTTCGAGCTCAGCATTGGCGGATTATGGGGCCTCAGTAGCATTCATGGCCTCTTGAAGTTTGCCGGCAGACTCTCTCACTTGCTTCTCAAGGACATCCTTGTGTTTGCGCTCTAGCTCTTGGATCTGTTTCTCTAGCTCGGTCCCAAGCTTGGCGGCAAGGTTGGCTTCTCGGACAGCGAGCTCTTCTTCGTGGTCGTCGAGTTGAAGTTTGTGCTTGACGAGATCGGCATCAGCGGCCACGATGCTCCTGTCAGCCTCTTCCCATGTCATTTTCGCCTAGGCTTTGTGATTGATGAATACCGCCACGGCCTTGGTGAGATCAGCTTGCCGGTCGACGAGGTCCTTGCGCTGTCAGTGAACCAGGTTTGCATTTCGGCGAGGCACTCCCGGAACCTGATCTCTGCCTCGGCAAGAAGGGTCTCCCTGCGATCAAGCTTCTCCGAGCGGTTGACGTAGTGTGCCTGCAACTGCTCGAAGCTTTTATTGATGGATGATAGGATGGCGTGCTGATTAGCTTCATCGTTGTAACTGAAGGGATCAACATTCACTGATCCTTTGGTAGTACCAACGGTGTCGTCGAGATATCCTTCTTAAGAGAATGTCTTGAGGATTGCATCCCCGGGGAAGCTGACAAATTACAAGTGGTTGATCTTGAGGTGCCGGCTAGGAGGTACCTCTTATGATGTCGATGGTCCGACAGCGACCCCACTACTCGCTCCCGCCACGATGAGCCTGCCTGCCACGGGCGCTGCTGAGGCAGAAGTGCCTTTAGTATCTGTTGCCGCCTCCAGAAACGGCTCCTCGATAGCTTTCTTGCCAGCTTCCTTGGCGGCCCTGCTGGCGGCTTCCTCTTTTGCTGCAGCTCGGCTGACCTCCTCGGACGTTTACTTGGTGATCTCCGCAATGGTGGCGTCCACGTCCATATTTTCGAGCGGGAGCAGATCTGAAGAATCAAAGAAAGAAACAACAAGACTGAACTCAGAAGAAGTTCAAGAAGACAAAAAAAGAGAAAGAAAACAAGACATCCATGGCAGAAAACTAACCTGTTGGCGTCTGTTGAGGGGGAACATTTTCCTCTCCGCAATGGTGGAGTCCTCGCCGAA
This sequence comes from Elymus sibiricus, assembly GCA_039707655.1. NCBI lineage: Eukaryota > Viridiplantae > Streptophyta > Magnoliopsida > Poales > Poaceae > Elymus > Elymus sibiricus. The sequence goes on along the minus strand of CM077667.1, from coordinate 244,432,488 downwards.
GAAGTCCCTTCTAGAGGGGGTATTAGCAGCCTCTGGAGGACTCACCTCCGGTTGTTCTGCCTCCTGGAGCTCCGCCCATGATTGGAGAGGAACGAAAGTGATGGTGGTCTCCGCACTGGCGCTCATCGTCGAGTACTGAGCGGGGACCTCCTGTCGGGGACTAGGCGGGGTGCTAATGATGATGACCTCCCTCTCCGGTAGGGAGCTTGTCGTCCCTTCCGTGGCGGGCGTGGGATTCGCCCTTTGGGCCAGGCGCTGTGCCAAGGTCTCCTTGTCCCTGCAAGATATTAATAACACAATTAGATGGATTCAAATCAAGAATGTAAGACAAAAAAGAAAGACAAGTGTGGATTCTTACTCCTCCTCCGAACTGAGGGCCGAAAAGTCCCAGATCTCATTCTAGCGACTGGCAGGAGCAGGAGGCTGGGTAGGCGTCCTGGAACGCATCATTGGCATGGCGGAGCTAGAAGACTCCGTCCCCTTGGCGTGCGGCTCTTGCCGGGCGCTTGGAGACAGTCTGCCTCATCTGACGCTGACAGGAGACATTGGCGGTAGGGTCCTACTCTACCTCTTTGTCAAGCGGTGGAGAAGGGCGGACGGCTTCCCCGCTAACGGCCTTGCGGAGGACGCAAGATCTCTTCTTCAGGATCTCTGGGGCTCGAAATTCCTCGAAGCCTCCTCCCCGTCAGCTTCAGGCTCCTCGCCCTCAGCAGAACCTTCTGGCGGCTTGCGCCGCTCCCGCTGCCTCCTCCTCTTTCGCCTCCTCCTCCTCTTTCTATTCGGCGCTGGCCTCCTCTGCCTCGTCGCCGGATGCGGCAGCACCTGAATTGCTGCCGCCCACATCAAATCCGGCCTCCACAACCCTCTTGCCGATCTACTCGATCTCCTCCTCGGTGGTGTCGTGGATCAGTCTCCCTTCATCCCTGACACGCACCTCCATCAGGTTATCGAACCACTCCTGCACCACCTCCTTTGCCGGTGGCTCCCATGTGGAGTGAATTCGTGCGCGTTGCATACCGGCATCATCGCCAGGATCGCATCCTTGGCGGAGTTGTTGCAAAGTGGAATGACATTTGTCAGGAGCTTGAATTGTCCGTCGGGGCGGAAAAGCTGGTGGCTTAAGGTGGAAGTTGCAGCGACGTCAGGTTGCCATGGAGTCCTCGGCGCAGCCGCATCACATGGGTAGCGCCGCCATACACCCAGGTGAAACGCTTCCAATCTTGCAAAGGAGCGATGCGCCTGACAAGGAAGTCTGCCCCAACCATTTCTATGGTGAGCCCGGAAGCCCTCAGGTGAAGCAGGCGGGTGATGGCGATCTCCAGCTTCCCGTCGTCAGGAGCAAGGGTGCTCCACTTCTTGTTATGGACAGGCTTTGACTTCTAGGTCCTGCAGAACACCGGGGGCTCCTTGTCCTTGATATAACACCATTCCGCCCTCCACTCCTCCCACTTTTTGTGCAGATTGCCAGGAGGATATACCTCCTTGTGGGTGGTTAGGGGAATCCATGTGATGCTGCTGGAGCGAGAATCTCCCTCTATGCGTGGGTAATATAAATGGCAGAAGAGGGATACATTTGGGACTACTCCTAAGAAATTTTCACACAAGTGTGCGAAGACCGACAAGGTGATCACGGAGTTAGGAGTAAAGTCTAGCAACTTCCCCACACAGGGGGACCAGCCCACAGTAGAAGTATGCTATGAAGAACGTATACTTCCCCACGAGGGGGTGGGAGTCACCGGGGATCACCGATGGCACAGAATGCGCCGAGGTCTCCTTCCCCTACATCAGAGAATACCTTGAGATGAGGTCGCTGCCTTTCAGGACAGAAGGGAAGAAGATGACGCCATTTCGCCGTGCAGCCGCAAGCGCCTCCTTCATCGCGTCCGCGTCGGAGTCGGCCGCCTTCTTTGCCTTCTTCGACGCCGTCGGGGCATCAGCGGGCAACCTCCTCTTGGATGCCATGGAGAGCTCGAAGAAGATCCGCAGAAGAAGCACGCGAAGACGATGAAGCAGCGTGGGGGCTCGGTGTGGCGCAAGAAAGAAGACAGCGGATGCAAATGGGAATGGATGGCGTGGATGAGCAGCGCCTCTGGGAATCCCTTTTTATAAGGTAGATTATGCAGCCGCCGCCTCTCCTCGTCTGATGACGTCGCGCCTTTTTAGGCACGCCTCCCCCCATGCACCGTTTCGCTCCATCTCGCCCACGTTGCGCATTTAATGCGCGTCGTGGGGGAGGCAGTAAAAACCATCATTACAATCGCAGTAAAGGGTGGCTACGTCTGTGGGTGCACTGCTCTGGGCCTGGCCCAACAGCATCGCGGACTCAAGTGTGGCCCAGGCCTGGGGGCTCCTGTCGTTGTACTAAAGAACATGTCTTTTAGTACCCTGACTTGTGAACAGACGGCAGTAGCCTCTGGCCCGGCAAGCCTTGCCGAGAGGACACTGCGCCCTAGACAACTCCTAGAGAAGACTTGGAGCGCCGACATGCGACCTTACCGGCAAGTAATGACCCGGCAGTTTCGTGCTGGCAAAACCCCACTATCTAGCCACCGCTCCACCTCATCAGGATGATTGTCGCCATCAACGCGGTATCGAGCGGGCAGGCTGTTAGGTGGGGCTTGTCGGGACACGTAGTAGCTTTGGGAGATTACATCAACTTTAATGACACCCATCCTAATGGCATGACAGAAGAATAAGAGGTAGTTGGGTCGATGACACAGAAGGAGAGGGCATCCTTGTCGGGGAGCAACGACAGCGCGACACCTAGTGGCGTATTCAATGTGCCTGTCCTAATCCGTCAGGGTTAGGTATTTCCCACTATAGCTTATGTCAGTAGTTTTGGCAGCTATTATATCTACTTTTTACCCTGTGTAATGACCATTTTAGCCACCGTGGTAACCCCTTCCCCTATAAAAGGAGATCCATGGCTACCTTTATAAAGGTTGAAACCTTTCTCAATTGCATGCATAGTAGCACTCTCGAGCGTCTTGCCGGGCAGCTGCGCTCCTTGTAATCTGAGCCCTCACATAATCCACAGACACAGGATGTAGGGTTTTACGCCTCCAGGCAGCTTGAACCTGTATAAACCCTCAGTCTGCCTTGGCTGGTGTTGCTCTTTGTCTGCGTAGATCCCCACAGTCAAACCACAAAAGTGGCCTTGCCGGTCCCATAGATTGTCGTACGTCGACAACGGCGCCAGTGTGACAACTCATGGCTCAATTAATGTGTTTGTTCTAAGTCGACAGAGTTAGGTATTAGGCACCATAGCCACTACCTGTATAGTATATTGACCATTTTGCCACTGTGGTAACCCCTTTGTCTATCAAAGGAGGTCCATGGCAGCCTTTACAAAGGTCCACTCCCTGCCCATTTGCACGTAGTAGCTACACTTCCGAGCACTCTTTCCTCCAAGCTGCACTCCTTGTAACTAGGGCATATAAACACTTAATCCACCAAAGCAGGAGTAGGGTAAATCTGTTGCGTTGACTATTGTTTCCGCTCTTTGTGCACGTTGATCCACTTAGTAGAACCCCGAAGGGGACTTGACGGTCCCACAGATTGTCGTACCTCAACATCTTGACAAAGTTGATCTTTTCCTCGTTGATGATGACCTTGATGGCATTGATGGGGATGGCCGTCGGTTTCTTTCCCTTTTCTTCATCATCTTCCTCTTCTCCATTAGAAGGAGGTTCCTACGGGTCTTCTTCGGAAGAGGACCAATCGCGTGAGCAACGAAGCCTCACCCTTATGCTTGCTGGAGAGTAGCCTTCCTGCTCGAAGGCCTCCTGTTCTTGTGAAGAGGTTTTCCTCTCATCCCATGAACGAGCCATTGCTACCTGCACTTCAAAACTCAAGAAGACTAGGCCTAGATTTGTTTGTGAGTTTTGACAATCGAGGAGGCAATAGTTCCGTATATAAGACGCTTAGGACGCAGGTTTTGACGACATAAGGAAGTTAAAAAGAAACAGAAACAAACCAAATAAGATCAGGCAAAATTCTGTTAAAACTCAAAAAGAAATCACAATCGACGGTCTTCCATACGATCGCGACCGATCGTTTGAGCGGTCGTTTGAGTTACTTCCACCGAGTCCTTCGTAAATAGAGCATATAGTAGTCTTCCAAACGGTCGCGTCCACTCATTCGGGCGCTCGTTTGATCTCCTACTTCGGCAAGACAAAAACTCCCCTCTTTTTTCTTTCTTCTCTTTCTTTTTTTAGACGAGGCAGAGGACGAAGTTTTCTCCTTGAGAACAGAGCAAACGATGGACTAGCATACGATCACTAGAGGTAATATGGGAGCCCATTTACTAATTGTGCCTCCGCACTTAGATAAACAACATTATAGACGGAGCTTCAAACTACCGCAGGTAGTGGCATGAGCGCCCGTTTGACTACGAAAAATATAATTTTAGTATGGAAAATTATGATAAAGATGAATTAACAAAAACTTTGATCAAGTGAAAGAACTTCCTTGTGCTTTCTTGTAATTCCACTCTTTGTTTCTGGCAAAGAATTCCGCCTCACGTTTCTTTGTTCTCAGAGGTTGAGGTAGCGGTGACATCTTTTACAGCTTACTGGGATGCAAAGAGTTGTTATAATAAAATAAATTATTCTCTTCCCTTACCCTCAGTTTTGCGAATGGTTCCTCTATATCAATGAATGGTTATCCAATATCCCAAAAAGTACGAGTGGTAGGTCTATCCAGGGCCACAACTATTCCATAGGGGATCCATATACCCGATGATTCGTATTGATGTTCCTCCCTAAGAAGGGAGATGTTTGTCAATACTTCTCCTATGTTTTCACGGTCTAAAATGTCACTGTGAAATTCCTGCAAAACAAGAGACCACCTCATCCAAGGAGGTTTAGTTTCTTTAACATCCAACACCTGATTTATTGCCTGGCGGTTAGTATAGAATATAACTTTTGCATCAGTAATATAAGGTCTAAACTTCTCGCAAGCAAAGATTACTACATAGAGTTTGGTATCATTCTTAGAATAATTCCTTTGAACCTTTGTAAGAGTAGGATTTGCAAAGTAAATAACATTAAACTTCTTTCTACAAAAGGGATGTCCAAGTTCGGAGGTGTAATGATAGGAGCATTAAGTATAGCATGCTTGAGTTTTTTGAAGACACTTTACACTCATCATTGAACGTGAAGGGAACATCTTTCTACAAAAGCTTAGTCAAGGGTTTTGAAATACTAGAGAAATCCTTAATAAAACGATAATAGAAACCTGCATGACCAAGAAAACTCCTTATCCCCTTTATATCACGAAGGTAAGGGAGTTTATCTATAGCATCTATCTTTACTTTATTGACTTCTATATCTTTACCAGATATTTTGTGCCCTAAAACAATACCTTCATTAATCATAAAATGGCATTTCTCCCAATTCAAAACAAGATTAGTGTCCTCGGACCTCTGCAAAACTTTATCAAGATTGTGAAGGAAATCATCAGAAGAAGTTCCATAGTTAGAATAATCATCCATAAATACTTCCATGATTTCTTCAAAAAAATCAGAAAAAATATCATTCATGCATCTCTGAAATGTAGATGGTGCATTAAATAGGCTAAAAGGCATACGACGATAAGATTATATACCTAAAGCAGAAGTGAATGTTGTTTTATCTTGATCTTCTAGATGCACTGCAATTTGTGAGAACTCCAAGTATCCATATAGGTAACAAAAGTGGGTATGCTTTGCCAGCCTCTCAAGATCTGATCAATAAATGGCAAGGGATCATGATCTTTACTGGTCTCCTTATTCAGCTTCCTAAAATCAATGCACATTCTATACCCAACTATTGTCCTGGTAGGGATTAGTTCATTCTTGCTATTAGGTACTACTATAAATCCTCCCTTTTTAGGTACACAATGAACCAGACTCTCCCACTTACTTTTGAAAACCGGATATATCACTACTAGAAAAAAGGCTATTAGTGGCGCACCTGTTTTTGCTATTAATGGTGCACTATAGGTGCGCCACTATTAACACGCCATTAGTAACAAATAGTAATGACGCACCTCTGGTGCGCCATTAGTAATCCAAATACTAGTGGCGCACCACCTGGTGCGCCATTACTAACACTTCAGGTGCGCCATTACTAGTTTTAACTAGTACACCACAACCACGGTGCGCCATTACTAGTTTTAACTAGTAATGGCGCACCACAACCACGGTGCGCCATTACTAGTTTAACTAGTAATGGCGCACCACACCACGGTGCGCCACTAGTAACAAAAAAAAAATTCAAAATTTTTTTTTTTGAAAAATAATTTTTTGTGAAAAAAAAATTTAGTAGTGGCGCACCGTGGGTGTGGTGCGCCACTACTAACAAAAAAAAAATTCGATTTTTTTTTTAAATTTTTTTTATCCCTACAAAATGTAACAAAATAAGCAAAAAGACAAACAAAATATTTATAACATATAATATATATAAAAAAATTAAAAATAAAACAAACTAATTAGAAATTAAAAAAAAAAATTCATCAATTCCATTTTATGCATACAAATTATAGTACACACACATAAAATATATATATATATATATTTTTCATCCATACATACAAATTCATACATTTAATAAACATAATTTGTTCGAATCAACAAGTCACACAATCAAAATACATACACCGCTACTAGTAGTCAATGGCATCAAGTAATGACATGTTACATCAGCATTCTCATGATTTACAAAGAGAGAGAGAAGCAGGTTCGAGGGGAGAAGAGAGCAACATCAGTTGTTTGAGGAATCTGCAAAAGAAACAAATGACCAGATGATGATTAAATTAAATGAATGTTTAAAAACACTCCAGGTAGCTGGTACTGCACAAGATGATTGCATTTGCATAGATGATGGAAACTGAGAAATTGGCAAGCTACACTAAATGAACAAGCTACACTAAAATTAGTTGCTAGATGTACAATCTACACTAAATGAAAAAATTACTAATGAAGTAGATGTGCTACTGTATATAAAGAGCAAGATACTTGTGCGTGTATATTTCTAGACATTGGCAAGATACTTGAAACTACCAAGCAACCAGGACATGCCAAGCTAATTTTGCAAAACTGAAAAACTAGAGTACTTAAAACTATGGAAACTCATGCTCAACTTGAAACTTGAAGTTCAGAAGTTTTTAACTAGAGAAAACTGAGGAAACTAAAACAACTCAAATCCGTTGATGTCTATCTGTGTGACTCGGTGGATTAATATGTTAAACTAAATGGGTTGTCGTGTGACAGATTTTGTGCACATAGTAGAAGGGGTCTGGTGATGAGAAGACTTGTGAAACCATTTAGAAGTGGGATCATTAACAGATCAAGAACTCACCAAGGAGTAGTTGTCCTCCCCTGGCGACCGATCGATATAAGCACTCCACTGGCGATATAGGAAGGAACAAAGAAAAATGGTTTTTGACGAAGACAAACCATTTTGGTAGGGCAAGTAGATAATCTTAAGTTATCTTACAGAGAATAATTTGGATAGTCATAGCCTGTACAGATTAAAAAACCAGAAGATGATATATTGTTTGAAATGGAGATGACAGTGAACACACTTTTCGATGCTAAACCTGCAAGTTGTAGAACCAGAGCATGTCTCAGGCAGAACAAAGGCACCGACATGTGGTAATAATACAAAAGGCAGTAATTTTCGATGGTGAAAACTAAACACCTCTAAAAGGTCAGCACCAGCAAACATTAATGCTTCTAGCACCAGGGAACCTTCCATGGCTTGATCAGAGAGCAAGCCAACAAGAAGAGAAGAGAAAGGCCAAAACCTGCAAGTTGTAGAAGCAGAGCATGTCGTTCAGGCACAACAAAGGTAAAAGATCTTGTAAAATATCTATCCACTGGCCAATGCACATTGAGATTACACATGAAAGAACTATAACAAGAGCAAGTGCATGTATCTGTTCTTATAAATCTTATACCCTAATGACAACTCATATCATGATCAGAACATAAACAACAACATAAATGCTCCCCTGATAGTCCCTTACTTAACCAAATTGCTCTTTAAATAAAAGACTAAATAGGATTGACTCATCACCGTAAGCGTACACTATTCTATATTGAAGGCTGAATAGGTCAGACAAAATGGTGTGCTTGAAATGCACCACCTAAAATGCAGGAGCTAACCTTGAACACAAAGTATATACCCTTTGCTCTTCTCGGCTAACAATGCCTACAAAGTAGGAAGTAGATATTTAGTTGCACGAGCAATATTACTTCAAACTAGATATGACTTACGAAAACCAGAGATATATACTGACCATTTCCTCCTCATGTTGTGGTTTTTCAATTGCTCTTTCCTCCCTTCTTTTCTTAACCTTCTCTATCTCAGCCTAAATTTAAAGTGCAGGAACAGGTATTAGGAACCAAAATCAAAACAGAGTCGTAGACTTAACATTTATGAACCAAAGTAAGTAAATGGTAGGATATATATTTCTTGTGGTAGACTGGGAGGATGTTTGCAGTTATGCTCGTGTTTAGAACATGGTCTGATGTATACTGGTATACTTCATAGCAAAAAGATTGTTCATTTGGAAATAAAATAATCACAAATCTAAAATCTAAACTTTGTTAATTGCATTAAGATTCATCCTCGTGTTCAGAAAGTATAACAGTGATAATTATAGTTTATAGTAGTATCATTCTTCCCCTCTGCTTCTTCTTTTCAGCTTTGACAGAAATTTCCACCTTCTGTCCTTCAGTTACAGTGCGCTCAATCTTCTTTCGCCAAATAAAGCTGCAGCGGAATAAGGTTCAGACTTCACAGTCCTTTATGTATGTCATACTAAAGCAACTATCCAGAGAAACCTTAAGAGTAGCATGTAACAGTTTGGGATATCAAACAATCTATGATCCGTAATGCAGTCAATATTTTCTTGTAATCACCAATAAAAATGAACATTAAAATATCACCCAAATTATGTTTTTAGTGATCTAAAAACTGTGCGCGAAAAATCTACACTAGCACATAACAGCGAACATAATAATAGCTGAAAACCAAAAAAATCCATCATTACATATCACTAACTGAGGAAATAAACTTGATCTAATTAGTTAGTACTTCAAGAGAATTGTTCATGGCAGCAACACTACTATTTATAGTACTACTACTCTGTATCCATGTACTTTGTTCTAATAAAGTTTTGAGTATGTGGGTTTCCGGCCAGCCGCGAGTCAGGATTCTGGAATAGATCTATTATTAATCCTGATGTGTATGTACATGTGTTGAAGCCAGCACGGTCCTTTTTCCATCCATAGTGGGCGTAGGATACATGCAGCCCGATCAACATAGTTTTGTACACTTGATATCCACAAACTTATCATATTTTTTGCTATTGATGAGAAACAAAGACAATGAGGAGGTACAACCAGTGAAAGCAGAATTCTGCTAAAACTAATTTGGTTTTTTTGCGTGGAATTTGAGGAATCTTCATTCAACAAAAGCACACTTAACATAGTCAGCCATCAGGCTACTGGCTAAGAAAGGAGGTTCAGTGTCAATCGAACTCTCGGTAATTAACAAATTGCAACTCTCTTAGCACAAAGGTGCGCCGGGAAGTTGGATTCGCTAATTACATGCTGAATAGAGAACAAATTAAAACTAATTTACTTCGAAAGTATGTTTACTAAATAATAATGCTAGAACAGAGAGAGCTCTCTGGCGAACATATTCAGCCTATACATACATACTCTATTGACCAACAAAGCAATGTTCTATCCAGATATCAGAGGCAGAGCAGTTATTCTTATCTGACAGAAGTAGCACCCAACAAAACGCAGACAGACATGTAACTAAATTCTGCAACTGAACTTTTAGCAGCAAGCAAGCACTCGACAACATCCAGACAGCCATATAACTAACTTCTGTAACTGGATTTTTAGCAGCAAGCAAGCATACAACAAAATTCAGATTGGCACGTACCTAAATTCTGCAACTGAATTTCTAACAGCAAGCAAGCACCCAACAAAATTCAGACAAGCATGACACTAACTTCAACAACTGTATTTTTAACAGCAAGCAAGCACTCAACAAAATTCAGAGAGGCATGTAAGAAACTTCTGCAACTGTATTTTGAGCAGCAAGCAAGTAACCAAATCAATTGGCCAGCAATGCAATGTTTATCTCATTCAGAAGCAGAGCAGATATCCTGTCTGACAGCAGTAGCACTCTGACAAAATTCAGACATACTACATGTAACCAAATTCTGCAACTGAATTTCTAACCAAATAAGTTCAGACAAGCAAGCAACCAAATCAATTGGGTCCTCACTGACTCACCTGTAGCACAACGGAGTTGATGACGTCGGCGTACCTGACGGCAAGGTTGAGCGACATACAGCGGGCGAGTGCCATGGCGTAGCACCTGATATGCATATGTGTTTGACAGTCCAGGAGCGCGCAGAGCAGCGCGACGACCAGGTTCTCCGAGAGCGAGTCCCCCACGAGCCCGATCCGGCGCCCTCTGGCCGCCTCGAGGAACGCGGCGGGATCGAGCCTCGGGATGGCGCCGCAGCGGGAGGTGGCCCAGGAGAGCGCGGCGACGCGGGGGCGGCGGGGGAGACGGGGTCGGGACCCAGCGGCCGGCGGTGGCGTCGGAGGGGGCGGCGCCGCAGGGGATGGGGGGCTGTGGCGGCGGCAGGGGAGGGGAGGCGGCGGGGGAGACGGGGTCGGGACCCAGCGGCCGGCGGTGGCGTCGGAGGGGGCGGCGCCGCAGGGGATGGGGGGCTGTGGCGGCGGCAGGGGAGGGGAAGAGGAGAGGAAGAAGAGGGACAAGTGCGGGGGAGTGAGGAGAGGGAGGCGCGGCCGGGGAGGAGAAGCAGGGGATGGCAGCGGCTAACAATGGCGCACCCCTCACATGTGCGCCATAAAAGATGCATTTCAATGGCGCATCTCCTGGTAGTGCGCCATTACTACTAGTAGTAATAGCTTAAAAGAGTCCGCGTCTGGTTATGGACAGAACTTCTGCCATGGCCTAGTGGTTGGACCCTTGATGCATAACCCAGCCAGCCAGGGTTCGAATCCTGGCGGCCCCATTTTTTTGCATCTTTTAAAAAAAATGTATTTGATGTATATATGTCTATTGGTTGCACTAGTCCGGTCTTTAAACATTTTTTACCTTTTTCTGTGTTTTTTCTTTACTGTTTTTGTCAGTTCTTTTTTAGTTTTCTTAGGTTTTTATTTTTATTTTTTGTTTGTTCTTTCTTTGATTTTCACCGGATTTCTTTGTTTATTTATGTTTCTCCCTGGTTTTCTTTGGTTTTTTCTTTGCCCTTTTGTGAACACATGACTACATTTCCACACACATGTGAGCAGAGGATACATCCTCTACGAGTCCACATTATAGTTATGCAAAATTTGAAATGAATTCAAAAAGGGGACAGTAAAACTTAAAAAGAAAAGTGGGCTTTCATGAACAGTGGGCTTTAATGAACAGTGGGCTTTAATTTAAGATTTGAATCATTGTGATAATTTAAGATTTGAGATAAAAGAAAAGGAAAATGCAAATGGAGTGATAAAACCAGGCATACTAGTGGCGCACCAGTGAAGAGGTGCGCCACTGATTTTTTTTTGGACCACCCTGCCCAGGTTACCAGTGGCGCACCCCTTCACTGGTGCGCCACTAGTAGCCAGGCATACTAGTGGCGCACCAGTGAAGAGGTGCGCCACTGCTATTTTTTTTTGGACCACCCTGCCCAGGCTTACCAGTGGCGCACTAGGTCCAGGTGCGCCACTGGTAAGCCTGGGCAGGGCTGGTTACTGCCAAAAAAAATAGTTGTGGCGCACCCCACCCCTGGTGCGCCACTAGTAATGTCACTATTAGTGGAGCACCTGTTTATGGTGCGCCACTGCTATATAGTAGTGGCGCACCACATCTCTGGTGCGCCACTAATAGTGATATTATCTATAGCCGTTTTTCTAGTAGTGTATAATACATGCATCAAATAGACAAACAATTTACTTTCTTACCACATCTTTCATTTCAGGGTTCAGCTTTCTCTCGTACTGACGAACTGGTTCAGCTCCTTCTTCCATGAATATACAATGACTACATATAAAGAGATTAATTCCCTTTAAATCATCCATTGAATACCCAAATGTTTTTCTGTGTTTCCTCCAGGCATTCATTAATCTCATTTTCTCTTCATCTAAAAAATAACAGGGTATTTGTTAGTTTCATCTAAAAACTAATACCTTAACTCTTTTGGCAAAGGTTTTTTTTCAGGTGGTGGTGGTTCCTCGTCTCCTTTCTTCTCAGTACTTCATATTGTTCACTAGACACCGGATCTTGAGCCGGTGCTGCATTCAATTCATGATCTATTTCTTCCTTAGCTTGGTCTTCCGGATCTTTCTCATAATCAGTTAAACTCCATTCCAAACCATCTTCTAGGGTTCCAAAATAAATAGCTGCTAGTTGTGCTATATTCTTCTATTCATTGTTATCATGCTCTCGCGATTGAGGATGATTTTTAAACCTGGAAAAATGAAATTCTCTTACCTCTTCCCCAAACTTGAGAGAGAAAACTTCCGTCTTACAATCGATGCTTGCACATGCGGTATTAAGAAAAGATCTTGCAAATATTATAGGACAAAAATCATCTTCACGGATTTCCATTACAACAAAATATACTTGATAATAAAATGTTCCCAAAATAACATAGACATCAAGTACCATCCCATAAGGTTTCCTAAGAGTACGATTTGCTAATTTAATTTCCATATCAGTTTTCTCCAAGTCACAAGCATATATTTCATCATGAAGCTTTGTGTATAGAGTGTAAGGTATCACATTCATAAAAGATCCTATATCGCAAAGACCAAAATAAGTACTACCAAAAGAACAATGCATCACCGGTTTACAAGTGTCTGCAGCTTTAATGCATCCTTTCACAAAACAAGTTACCTCTTCGTCCATTGTTTCAACGGGGTTTTCCTGCTTTCTCCTTTTTGGAGGTTTTACATTAGTTTTTCTTTTATTTTCACTCTCATCTTCGGAATGTTCCCTGCTAAGATACTCAAGCTGCACCTTTCTGACTGGGTATGGCAATACTGGTTTAGGTTCATAATCTTCTTCCATAGAGGATACTGATGTTTCCACCTCCAAGGTCTCCACTATGACCTCTTCCTCGGGGTCCTCATCGGTATAATTCTCCCATTTCCTCTTTGGGAACTCTATGTATTCTGCATAGCTTTGAACAAATATCAAAACACCATGAGGGTCAAGATATATTTATTACTGATTTGATCAACTCTCAGTGAGTTTAGATAAGCTTTTATGCAATCAAAATATATTTCTATTTTACACTCTTCTTCTTCTTCGCTCCCCAAGCTTCGTGATTAGCAAGTTTTCCTTCTAATAATTCATTTGCCTCTCGGACTTTGTTAGTAATAAAAGAACCATGGCTCAAAGTTGATAGTTGTGTCCATACTCAACCATGGTTGTTCCATACCTACAAACAACTCAGTACACAAAATTCAAACCAAACTAAGGACTAAGACCAAAAGCGCCCAGCTACCCGGCAACAGCGCCAGAAAAAGCTTGATATCCTACAAGTGCACATGGTTTAGTTGTAGCCTTTTCGAAGTAAGAGTATCGATCCCACGGGGAGCACAAGAATCAATATCTTGTCCTTTGCGGGGTGCAAATAATGTGCCTGTAAATTGTAAGTGATCCAGAATAGTAATAATGATAAAGAGGAAGTTGCAAGTATAAACGTGAATAATCAACTGAAATGAATAGCTGGTAACGTAAATGTGGCTTGAGACAAATGGGTTTAAAGCGTTCACGGGGGTCCGGAATCCCCTCTAGTGTGCATCAATAGCGGTACCTAAACACAATGATACTTCAGATTCCTAAGCCACTTTACATGTTTCTCTTTCTGAGTGGAGCCGGTACAGATACGTGCATACTAGTGGTCTCTCCATATCACATATGCCGCAACCATTCTTCCCCACTCTAGTTATCAAACGGTGATTAATGGGAAAGAGGTCCCCATGGATGCAGCCAAAGTGGTCTCCGTTTACCCCCTGATGCAACCATCCGCTACGAAAGGAGATCGGGCCTGTCATGTCACTGAGCTCCACAACCACACAGTTAGCCAACAGTAATGACCTTCCATCCAAAATTAACTCTTCATTCAAATACAACAGGTGTAGGCCAGTTTTACACATGCAGAATACTTGGGTTAAACTTAAAGGTCGAAGATGTTCACCATTGAAACCATCTCATCCCACGTGATGATCGGACTTGGGTTTGTGAATTTGGATCATGTATCACTTAGACAACTTGAGGGATGTTTATTTAAGTGGGAAATCATTAGTAATTTGATTAACTAAACTAATTATAATGAACATAGTCTAAAGTCTTTGCAAATTTTATGTTGTGGATCAATATCTCGCACTTTAGCTCCCCTGAATTTTAATACGTTCCTAGAGAAAGATTAAGTTGAAAGATACTATAAGAAATTATGCAGACTGGGTCCGTAATCTGAGGATTGTCCTCTGTTGCATAGAAGGCTTATGTCATTGATGCACCGCTTGCTGCGCCAACCCCTTCAACATCGTATGTGGATGTTGTGAACGTCTGGCAGGCATGTTCTAATGACTAGTCGATAGTTCAGTGTGCCAGACTTTACGGCTTAGAATCGGGTCTCCAAAGTTTTTTTTAATGCCACAGAGCATATGAGATGTTCCAAGAGCTAAAATTGGTATTTCATTCTCATGCCTATGTTGAGAGGTACGAGACCTCTGACAAGTACTTTGGCTGCAAGATGGAGTAGAATAGATCAGTTAGTGAGAATGTGCTCAGAGCGTCTGGGTGCTACAATCGCTTCAATCAAGTGGGAGTTAGTCTTCCAGGTAAGAGAGTGATTGACAGAGTTCTTCACTCCCTGCCACTTAGCTGCTAGAGGTTTGTGATGAACTATAACATACAACGGAAGGAGAAGTCAATCCCCGAGCTATTCATGATGCTTAAGGCACAAAGGAGGAAATCAAGAAGGAGCATCAAGTGTTGATGGTTAACAAGACCATTAGTTTCAAGAAGGGCAAGGGAAAGAAGGTAAACTTCAAGAATGGCAAGCTAGTTGACACTCCAATGAAGAAACCAAAGGCGGGACCCAAACTTGAGACAGAGTGCTTCTGTTATAAGGGGAACGGTCATTGGAAGCGGTACTACACCATGTACTCGGCAGATAAGATGGCTGGCAACATCAACATAGGTATATTTGATGTACATGTTATTGATGTGTACCTTACTCGTGATCGTAGTAGCACCTGGGTATTTTATATCGGTTCAGTTGCTAATATTAGTGAGTCGAAATAGGAACTGCAAAATAAATGGAGAGTAGCTAATGGCAAGGTGACGATGTGTACTGGAAGTGTCTCCAAGGTTGACATGATCGCCATCGGCACACTCGTTGTACCTTTGGGATTAGTTTAAACCTAAATAATGGTTATTTGGTGCCTGTGTTGAGCATGAACATGATATCTAGATCTTGTTTATTGCGAGACAGTTATTCATTTAAGCAAGAGAATAATGGTAGTTCTGTTTATATGAATAATATCTTTTGTGATCATGCACCCAATGTGAATGGTTTATTGAATCTCGATCGTAGTGATACACATGTTCATAATATTTATGCCAAAAGATGCAAAGTTAATGAGGATAGTACCACATACTTGTGGTGCTGCTGCTTAGGTCATATTTGTGTAAAGCGCATGAAGAAACTCCATGTTGATGGGCTTTAGAAATCAATCGATTTTGAATCGCTTGAGACATGCAAACCATGGATCATGGGCAAGATGACTCAAACCCCATTTTCCAATTCAATAGAGTGGGCAAGTGACTAGCTAGAAATAATACATGCTGATGTATGCAGTCCAATGAGCGTTGAAGCACGCGGTGGATATCGTTAGTTTCTTACCTTCATAGATGATTTGAGTAGATACGGGTATATTTACTTGATGAAACACAAGTCTGAAACTTTTTCTGAGTGAAGTTGAAGATCATCGTGAAAAAAAAAGATAAAATTCCTACGATATGATTGCGGAGGTAAATATTTGAGTTACGAGTTTGGTTGCATTTAAGACTATGTAGAAATTGTTTCACAACTCATGCCACCTGGAACACCATAGCATAATGGTGTGTCCGACCATCGTAACCGTACTCCAGATATGCTCTGTTCTATATTTTTCTTACCGGTTTGCCACTATTGTTTTGGGGTTATGCATTAGAGATAGTTGCATTCAATTTAAATAGGGCACCATCTAAATCCGTTGATACGACACCGTATGAATTATGGTTTGGGAAGAAACATAAGCTGTCATTTCTTAGAGTTTGGGGGATGCGATGCTTATGTCAAGAGGCTTCAACTTGATAAGCTCTAACCCAAAACTTAGAAGTGCTTCATCATATGATACCCTAAAGAAACAATGGGGTATATACCTTCTATCATAGATCCGAAGGCAAAAAAATTGTTGCTAAGAATGGATCCTTTCTAGAGAAGGAGTTTCTCTCAAAAGAGGTGAGTGGGAGGAAGGTAGAACTTGATGAGGTTATCGAACCTTAACTTCAATTGGAGAGTACCAGAACAAAGAAAGATGTTCCTTTGATGCCGACACCAGTTGAAGAGAAAGCTCATGATGATGATCATGAAACTTTGGATCAATTTACTACCGAACTTCGTAGGTCTACAAGGAAACGTACTACCCCAGAGTGGTACGGTGATCCTGTCTTGGAAGTCATGATGTTGGACAAAGGTGAGCCTATGAACTATGAGGAAGCAATGATGGGCCCGAATTCTGACAAATGTCTAGAGGCCATACAATCCGAGATAGGATCCATGTTTGAGAACAAATGGATTTTTAAGAAGAAGACGGACGTTGATGGTAATCTCACCATCTATAAAGCTCGACTTGTCGCAAAGGGGTTTCTGACAAAGTCTAGGGAGTTGACCACGATGTGACTTTCTCATCCATAGTGATGTTAAAGTTTGTTAGTATTATGTTAGCAATTGATGACTTTTCAATTATGAAATTTGGCAGATGGATGTCAAGGCTGCGTTCCTTAACGGTTTCCTTAAGGAAAGGTTGTTTATGATACAACTGGAAGGTTTTGTCAATCCTAAGAATGCTAACAGGTATACAAGCTCCCACGATCCATCTACGGACTGGTGCAAGCATCTCAGAGTTGGAATATACACTTTGATGAGGTGATCAAAGAGTTTTGGGTTTATACAAGTTTGTGGAGAAGCTTGTATTTACAAGAAAGTGAGTGAGAGCTCTATAAGCATTTCTGATAGTATATGTGGTTGACATATTGTTGAATGGAACTGATGTATAATATCTGGAAAGCATAAATGGGTTGTTTTGAAAGGATTTTTTCATTGAAAGACCTGGGTAATTTGCGTACATATTGGGATCAGGATCTATAGAGATAGATCAAGACGCATGGTAAAACTTTAAGAGAGCACATACCTTGACAAGATTTTGAAGGAGTTCAAAATGGATCGGGCAAAAAAGAGTTCTTGCCTATGTTACAAGGTGCGAAGTTGAGTGAGACTCAAAGTTCGACTGCGACAGAAGAAAGAAAAACGATGAAGGTCGTCCCCTATTCCTTAGCCATAGGCTCTATGATGTATGTCATGTTGTGTACCATACCTAAAGTGTGCCTTGCCATGTGTCTAGGACAGGGGTACCTACCAGAGTGATCCAGGAGTAGATCACTAGACAGCGGTCAACAATGTCCTTAAGTACCTAAAGAGGACTAAGGAAATCCTTCTCGTTTATGGAGGTGATAAAGAGTTCGTCGTAAAGCGTTATGTCGATGCAAGCTTTGACACCAATCCGGATGACTCTGATTCTCAAACCGGATATGTATAGTGGAGCAATGGTTTGGAGTAGCTCCAAGAAGAATGTGACAACAGTATCTACATATGACATAGAGATTTACAAAGTACATACGGATCTGAATGTTGCAAACCCGTTCACTAAAACCTCTCTCATGAGCAAAACATGATCAGCCCAGAACTCGTTGAGTGTAAAATATATTGTGATGTAAACTAGATTATTGACTCTAGTGCAAGTGGGAGAGTGCTAGAAATATGCCCTAGAGGCAATAATAAATGGTTATTACCATATTTCCTTGTTCATGACAAATTTTTATTATTCATGCTATAATTGTATTGACCGGAAACTTGAATACATGTGTGGATACATCAACAACACTATGTCCCTAGTGAGCCTCTACTAGACTAGCTCATTGATCGAAGATGGTTAAGGTTTCCTAGCCATAAACATGAGTTGTGATTTGATAATAGGATCACATAATTAGGAGAATGATGTGATGGACAAGACCCAACCGTAAGATTAGCATATGATCGGATCACTTAAGTTTATTGCTACAACTTTCTTCAAGTCAAGTATCTATTCCTAAGACCATGAGATCATGCAACTCCCAGATTCTGGAGGAACACCTTTTGTGCTATCAAACATCACTTTATAACTGGGTGATCATAAAGGTGCTCTACAGGTATCTCCGAAGGTGTCTGTTGGGTTGGCATGGATCAAGACTGGGATTTGTCACTCCGGATGATGGAGAGAGATCTCTGGGCCCTGTCGATAGTACAATATCACAAGAAGCATGCAAGCAAGTGCCTAATGAGTTTAGTCATGGGATCTTGTATTACAGAACGAGTAAAGAGACTTGTGAGTAGCGAGATTGAACTAGGTATGGAGATACCGATGATCGAATCTCGGGCAAGTAACATATCGCTGGACAAAAGGAATTGCATACGGGATTAATCGAATCCTAGACATCGTTGTTCAACCTATGAAAGATATTCATCGCATATGTAGGAACCAATATGGGCATCCATGTCCCACTATTGGTTATTGACCGATGAGGTGTCTCGGTCATGTCTACATGATTTTCGAACCCGTAGGGTCCGCACGCTTAACTTTCAATGAAGCTAGAGTATTATTGGGATAATTGCATTGGTGAACAAATATTGTTTGGAGTCCCGGATGAGATCTTGGATGTCACGAGGAGCTCCGGAATGGTCCGGAGGTAAAGATTGATATATGGGAAGTCATTTTCAGGGTTCCGGAAAATGTTCGGGATTTTTCGGTATTGTACCGGGAAGGTTTTAGAAGGTTCTGGAGTGGGGACCACCTGATTGGGGGGACACACATGGAAATGGTAGTGGGGCAAGGTCCCGACACTCCTGGTCTAGGTGCACCAAGATCCCCCCTAAAAGTAATAGGAACATATCCCAAAGAGATAAGATCAAGATCCCTAAAAAAGTGGGGATAACAATCGGTGGGAAGGAAAGGAGGGATGTCCTTCCTCCCTCCTAGGGCAATGACCCTAGGGGATTTGAGGGCAAGCCACCAGGCCTTCCCACGCCTATGTAAAGGTGGGGAGGCGCAATGGGGCAGCACCCCTACCCACGGCCATAGTGAAACCCTGCCAACACTACACCACCACCATCTCCACCATGCCGTCGTGCTGGTCGAGATCCCATCTACTTCTCATCTCTCGCTTGCTGGATTAAGAAGAAGGAGACATCACCAAGTCACACGTGTGCTGAACGAGGAGGTGTGCTCCATTCGGCGTTGGATCATATTAGATCGCAATTGGATCGTGAAGAGTATGGCTACATCAACCACGTGATATACGATTTCTGCTTAACGGTCTATGAGGGTACCTAGACACACTCTCCCCTCTCATTGCTATGAATCTCCTAGATTAGATATTCGATGTTTCAAAGGATTTTTTATGATTTTCATGCTACGTACCTATCGTGGTTTTGTCACGGCAGATGTCCTCGTGCAAGGACTTAGGTGCGAGGCCATCGCCGCTAGGTGGCGACTCAAAGAGGTTCACGGGAACGGGAGGCAAGTTTACCCAGGTTCGGCCCCTCCAATAGAGGTAACAGCCTAGGTCCTGCTTTGTGTCTATATTGAAGATGATCTCGATTACAAGGGTGTGGAATCTCTAACCTAGATCTCGAGGGTTTGTAACTTAAGTCTTTCAACCCAGGGGCTCGCCTTTATATACAGGTCGAGACCCTAGGTTTTACAACAGAGTCCGAGTCATATTACAACTCGTAACCAATTATGTCTCTAACACACCTTGCCTCTCAAGCAAGGAATCTTCTGGCGTCTTCTGCCTTGTGGGCCTTGAGTGGCCGTCTCCACGCACTCGGGCCGCCCAGCGGCTTACTTAATAACCGCCTTGCTGGCCTTGTCTTCAACGGCACAACCCATCTTGAATATAATCCAAGATCCGCTACTTCATTGACCCGGCCCAATAGGACGGGTTATACCGCGGGGTTATATCCCCGACATTAGGCCCCAGATTGATTTGAATTCATTCATGTCAATTTCCCTTACTTTCTCTTGGCGGCTTATCATTTGCCTGCATCTGTGTTCTTCACGGATCTCGAAGTGCCGACTTACAATATCTCCGGACTTGTTATTTTTCATGCGCCTGTCTGTCAGTGATGTCATCCTCGCTGACCGTTACCCTTCGGAGTCATCATAATGAATCTTTTGAAAACTGCGCCAAATCCAGGCCGATGAGAAAATCGAGGCGCACCCCTAGCCACAAATTTACCGCAGCCGTTTCGTCTTTCATAGTGTAGTTTCATTTTCCTCCCTTATAAATAAGTCCACTGGGCCCCTGTGACAATCTTCCTGTCTTCTTCTTCCTCTCGCCCCTTTCTTCAGCCGAACACCACCGGAGCTTCGGAGGCATCGTCGGGGTCTCTGGCCACGTTGTCAATGTCTCCAAGTCTCCTTGCAATCGCCGGAGCGAGCACGGCTAACTCCATTTTCGTTTCAACAAGATCTAGTACGAACCCCTCTCATTAGGGTTTGATTCATCCAGTGTTCATACCAGGTCCGTCATGCTTGTAGATCCATACGTTCGGTAGCTTTTAGTATTGCATAACTCTAGATTGGTCTTCGCCCTGTTTTCCTCATAAGTAGATTCAAAATTATCCATCGACGGTATTGTTTGAAGTTGTAGTCTCGGTCTCTCCGTCAGTTAGAACGCATATTTCGTTGCTTTTTTCTCATTTAGTTAGATCCATCCGAAAGAACGTTTTTGTAGAAATCTATTTGTGAGCCAATCCTCTCGCTAGTTCTTGTGGAGATATGCCTTTGACCTCCCTTGATTTTGCCGGATTTAAATAGCAAATCATTATAGGCGACTTATGATACGCATCGGCTCATTTTTCTTATTACTCTTGTAGTTGCTCCATAACCCGCCATGGCTCCTAAAAACTCCAAAGTCTGTAACAGGGCCAAGACCAAATAATCCAAGCTTACCTTAGATAACCTTGTGGACCAAGGTTTCTTGCCGGCTCGAAAAGACATAGAGTGGCGGGCTCCCAAAGAAGAGATGTATCCACAACCGCGGCAAGGAGAAGTTGTTGTTTTTACTGATCATCTGCGTAGAGGTTTCTGACCCCCTGACTCAAAGTTTTTTAGAGACCTTTTGCACTTCTTCAACCTCAGGCCTCAAGACATCGGTCCGAATTCCATGACCAATATTTGTCAATTCCAAGTGTTATGCGAGGTATATCTCCAGGTTGAGCCGTCTATGACCCTTTTTAGGGATTTTTTTTATCTCAACCGTCAGACTGAGTCAAAGAATGGTGCTGCTTGTGAACTTGGCGGAGTTTCCATTCAAAAGAGAAAGAAAAGCACCGTTACTGAATCAAAGCTGGCGAGTCATCCAAAAGGATGGAACAAGACCTGGTTCTATTGCAAGAATACTGTACCCAAATGAGAAAATCCCTTGCCGGGTTTCAGACTGGAACGACTCAGCAGCAACGTAGAATTTCTGGGTTGGCCAATAGATGAAGAGAGGGCTCCATTAGAACCTCTTCATAAAAAATTGAGGGCTTTGACCGCGCATGGCTTAACCGGGATTGATTTGATTCGCTGCTGGTTAAAGTCGCGAATCCAACCTGTCAGCGTAAGGGACGGCTTGAAGTGTGATTACTCAGGCGCCTCATCTGATCCTCAATGCTTCTCTCGTGACGGTCTGACTGATGACGCACTTAATAAAGAGACAAATAGGTTCTTTTCCGACTCAAGGGAGCAATGTAGTGTTACCGACTTGGGTCCGTTCTATCTGCTCAATCTGCCGCCTCCGGTATTGATCACTTTTACTTGTCTTTTATCAAATTTACTTTCACCCGTCGTTCTTACCACATGCTTTATATGCTGCAGGAGAACTCTATCTTCTGGAAGGTCACACCTCAAGCCCCTGTCTCCTCGTCGGGTAAAAAAGATAACCCGACCCCTGTGTCGTCTTCGGGGGAGGAATCCGAGGTAGAACTTGACTCTCTTGGCCACTTGTTTATTGAGCTTGCTGACGCGCCTTCTTATCAGGGTGACTTGGAATCTAGCCAAGCCAGCGAAATTGAGGTAACTTTTATCTCCTCCATTTGTTCAGAAACGTTTGTTCCCAGAAAGCCAAGACAAACCGTCCGGAAGGTTAAGTTGTCACATCCAAATGCTCACTTGGCTCCCGATTTTCTTTTGAAGAAAGCACAGTTTGCGTGCTCATCAAAACACAAGACCCAGAGTGGTTCGGGCGACTTAGAACCGGTTTGTCTCATGCTCCGCCGGCTCACAAACCACGTCTCGAGGTGCCTCATAGTCCAACCAATTCTCGACCTAGAGCCGGTTTGTTTAAACAACCTCTTAATCTTTCGAATTCACTTTATAAGGCTTCCCCTCCATGTCAACCACGGGTAAGCTCCTGAACTTTCACTGTTGAATTATGTCATTTTAAACCTTGAGCTATTTTTTCCTTAGCATAATACATGATTGTTGCAATCATATGGCCAAGGCAACCTTGTCGAAGTTGGCTGGCGGGTCATCTTTTGGTATTGCAAACCAGGACATTCCAGATCCCCCACCAGCGAAGTCTGCCACAGCAATTAACCTTTCTGTAGAAAAGGAGCCAATCATGAGGGCTAAGCCGGTAGTCGATGTTGAAGTGTTCAGGTCGGATGAGCCGGTCTTTATGGATACGCCAATGGAGGACCAAGGCACGTCGGACGACTCATCTGCCCATCTGCCAAGCCCAGCTCGTCCTTCCAGCCCGACGACCCATGCGGATAACCCCATGTCGCCAGCTAATCAAGATATTCCAGATGTCTTTATTGTTAAGGAAGGCTTCCAGACTTCAATTGTTTCCACCTCCTTGGCTAAAATTGTGGCCAAGGATGATCCAGTGGATTTAAACAAAGGGAAAGCCAAACTAGACATTCTAAAGCTGTCTGCATTTGGTGCTGAAGATTTACATCAGCAATATTTGACCCGGCTGTCTGAGAGCCGGGAAATTGAAATCAGCATGATAAATGCTATGAAGGAAAAGTATGAGGTAAGATTCTTGTTTCACCAGTATCTTTATACTTTCATTAGCCTCCAAGGAACAACTTATTATGATAAGCTGGTTCGATAAAATAAATATGACTTGTAGCTGTAGCCCCAAGGACCGGGTCACTATGAATATAGTGAACCGTTACTTTGTAGTAGGGAAAGAAAACATAATCCAGCCCCCAAGGGCCGGCTTATCTCATTGATTAGGCCGGATCTTCCTTTATAAGAAACAAGCAATATGAAAGCCTGAAATCATGTAGCCCCCAAGGGCTGACTCATCTTCTTGAGATGAGTCGGGTCTTCATGTAATAAGCTGGAGGAAATCGACCTGTAGACCCAAGGGCCGACTCATCTTCTTGAGATGAGTCGGGTCTTTCCATGTTAGGTTTTTTTAAGAAAAAAACTGGCATGCATTAGCCCCCAAGTGTCAAGGATATTGCTTGCAATCTGCTTGGGACTTTGATAGTGTAAAAGTAAGTGGTCCGTTCTAGGGCGACTGGAAGCTTTTGTAGAAATATTTGCTGATACTTCTTGTATGTCTGTCAGGAGTATGTAGGGGATGTTGAGTCTGTTGTTGTGAAACTGTAGAAACACCTCAAAGAAGAGAGGAAACTGAAAGCTGATGCTGAGCTCATGGCGACTCTTTTCGAGGATTCTGCAGAGCAGGCTAATTAACGCCTTGAACAGGCCTTAAAGATATTTGAAGCGAAAAAGGCCACCCTTTTGAAACGTGCTGAAAAGGCTGAAGGGAAACTTGATCCGTTGAAGGAGAAAATATGCCACTCTTGTGAAACAGATAACGAGATGTTGATGGCAATCTTCGGTGTGTATTCTGTCTCTCTTTTGCAAATTTGCCAGCTTACGATGGTACGGCAACTCATTGTCTCTCTTTTGCTTTGTTTGCAGGACGAAAAGACGATAATCTTGTAGAGCTGCCTATTGTGACATTGAAGGCCAT
Organism: Elymus sibiricus; assembly: GCA_039707655.1. Classification (NCBI taxonomy): domain Eukaryota; kingdom Viridiplantae; phylum Streptophyta; class Magnoliopsida; order Poales; family Poaceae; genus Elymus; species Elymus sibiricus. The sequence goes on along the minus strand of CM077667.1, from coordinate 244,408,105 downwards.
TTTCACATAGGTAGAGCAACTGTTCACAGGATCTGTCTACTCCATTATGGCAGTAAAGAATTTAAAACACCCGCCCAGAAACATCAAGGACATGTTGAAGCAACTCTCCACTGTGCCACAATGGGTCACCGAAACTCGGAAAACGGCAGTTCGAGGAGGAGCAAATATGGCTCTTGCTCGAGCGAAGGCATATTTACCTGAACTGGATGTGGAGCTCCTAAAAGGAGTTTTTCCTAAGTTCAAACTTGAGGCTCCACGTTTACTCATTCAGACTACGCTAAATGCGTCACAGAGACCCGACCTCTGGCGACTCTTATAGCAGAAGATATTGACCTCTCAAAGTACCATCCTGCGTACTCCAATGATAATGAGCACATCAACGCGCCCAAAGATGAGCCGTCTGAATTGGTGCCGCCCCCCCCCCCCCCCCCCCCCGATGTAAGAGAACTTTCGCTCCTGATGTTGACGCATCATCTCTTATTGAGGGAACATCCAATTTTGAATCTTTGAACTCAATTCGATGGCAGCAGAAGGGCCAGAAGGTTGACGGGGATGATGAGCCGGTGGGTTCAGATCCAAAGGCGGATGATGAGGAGAAGGCATGAAGGCTTCTAGAAGATAAATGAGTCGCCAAACTGAGCTAGCCCCCAAGTGTTGGGAAAAACTTGAGTACTTTGTGGCTCCAATATGGGCCTGTAATAGGGGTAGTCTTAAAAACTTTTTGAAATGCTTTGTCATGCCATCATGCACGTGTGCAGCTTTGTTGGTCCAAAACTCCAATCTTTCGAGCTGTTTGCTGAGACATGATTGTGCTGCTATTTTGCTTGTCCTTGAATATCTCTGTAGTTGTGCTCAATGAGTCGCTTGATTGAAACAGAAAAGATAATTCAAAAACAAGCCGGCAAAAGATCTTGACTTTCGAGGCCCAAGTCTTTGCTGAATCTTTCCACAATAATATTGAGGATAGGTGATTTGAACCCGGTCATAATATGACCGCAGTTGTCGACCCGGACACTTATATATGAGCCGGTAATAGGTACAATTTTGTACCTGAAAATTCATAACTTGATAATAAAAATTTATTTATATAAAGTACTGTTAATAGGCCGGCTCAGTGAGACTCAGCCAAAAATGGAGACTGGCTTTCGAGGCTCAAGTCTTGCTTCAATGAAGCGGGTATCATAACCCATGGTTTATCCTAGCTTTCAGTATGCCGGCTCTCACGTGACTCAAGCCGGTGTTTTAACCTTGAAAAGTTCTGGGTCCAAAAAGGATTGACTTGTCAAGAGTACACGGGGTCACCTAATCGGAGTCGCATCAAGAATACATGCAGGTTTAACCATATATTGTGGCGTTATGTTCAGGTCAAGAGGGCGAGAAAGCTAAACTTGATGAGTTGGAAGCCCCCAAGTGACTTATGTGTCAATCAATAAAGACTCATGCTCAATTTGTAGGATGAAACGACGGAGGCCCCGAGATCCGAGGGTGCCGGCTTTATTATATATGAACATAAAGAAGTATATATAGAATTCTCAAGGGGGGTGCAATTACAAAAGGGGAGCCGGTGGCTCTTAAGTATAATAAGGCCGCAGGTGAGCAATGTTCCAGGGCCGGGTTGTCTCCTCCTCAGAGGTGTATGATCCTTCTCGTAAGTCCACCAGGTAATATGAACCGTTATTGAGGTTTCTATTGACGACAAAAGGGCCCTCCCAAGGTGGGGAAAGCTTGTGCATACCTGTTTGATCTTGAATCAGTCGGAGCACTAAGTCACCTTCTTGAAAAGTACGACTTCAGACTCTTTGGATGTGATAGCGACGTAGGTCTTGCTGATATATAGCAGATCCGGCTGCTGCTAAGTCACGTTCTTCTTCCAAGGCATCCAGGGAGTCTTGACATGCTAGCTCATTGTCCGCCTCAACGTAAGCAGTCACCCGAGGTGAGTCATGGCGAATATCGCTTGGTAGAACCGCCTTGGCTCCGTAAACCAGGAAGAAAGGTGTGTATCCAGTGGATCTATTTGGAGTTGTACGAATACTCCAAAGTACTACGGGGAGTTCTTCAACCCAACAACCCGGAGTGCGCTCAAGTGGCACCATAAGTCGGGGTTTGATCCCTCTGAGGATCTCCTGGTTAGCTCGTTCGGCTTGTCCATTGGACTGTGGATGCGCAATTGCTACCAGGTCAAGTCGGATGTGCTCTCGTGGACGAAACTGTTCCATGGCTCCCTTGGACAAATTGGTACCGTTATCAGTGATAATGCTGTGATGGTAGCCAAAATGGAAAATCAACTTTTTCAAAAAATTGACCCCAGTCTCTGCATCACAACAACTGACTGGTTCTGCTTCAACCCACCTGGTGAATTTATCAACCACCACCAAAAGGTGGGTTTGCTTGTCAGAAGACAGCTTGAACGGGCCAACCATGTCAAGCCCCTAAACCGCAAACGGCCACGTAATTGGGATCATCCATAACTCCTGAGCCAGCACATGAGCCTGTCGACCAATCTTTTGACACCCATCGCACTTGCACACAATCTCTTCCACGTCTGCGTGAGCCATCAACCAATAAAGCCCATGCTGAAAAGCTTTTGCCACCAGGGATCGTGAGCCGGCATGGTGTCCACACTCGCCAGCGTAGATTTCATTAAGAATCTCCAGGCCTTCCTCAGGGGAAACACAGTGTTGAAACACGCCAATGCTGCTACGCCGATGTAACTCGCCATTGACGATCGTCATTGGCTTGGACTGCCGAATTATCTGTTGAGCGATGATTTCCTTAGCTAGGAGCTTGCCTCGAGTCAGATAAGCCAGATATGGCACAGTCCAGTCAGGAGTAGCATGGAGAGCCGCCACCAAATGTGCCTCAGGCTCAGGAATAGCTATGTCCTCCTCAGACGGCAATTTGACCGAAGGATTATGAAGGACATCCAAAAACACATTAGGGGGGACCGGCTTCCTCTGGGAGCCGAGTCGTGACAGGGTGTCAGCCACCTCATTATGCCGGCGGTCTATATGATCGAATTGATAGCCTTGAAAATGACCCGCCACATCAGAAACTGCCCGCCGGTAAGCCGCCATCATGGGGTCCTTAGAGTCCCAAGTCCCTGAAACTTGCTGAGCCACCGAATCTGAGTCGACCAAACATCTGACCGGGCTAAGATTCATCTCTTTAGGTATTCGAAGTCCATGCAGGAGGGCCTCGTACTCAGCTGCATTGTTAGTGCAAGGGAACATGAGTCGTAACACATAACAAAATTTGTCACCTCGTGGAGAAGACAATATAACCCCAGCCCCCGAGCCCTCCAGTTGCCTGGATCCGTTGAAGTGTATAGTCTAGTACGTGTTATCTGGCCTATCTTTTGGAATCTGCATCTCTGTCCAATCATTGATGAAATCCACCAGCGCTTGGGACTTGATGGCGGTTCGGGGCACATACTTCAGATGGTGATCACCAAGCTCAATAGCCCACTTAGCAATCCGGCCGGTGGCCTCTCAGTTTTGTATAATATCTCCAAGAGGTGCTCAACTGACCACAGTAATTGGATGCTCCTGGAAGTAGTGCTTCAACTTCCGGCTTGCCATAAAGACTCCGAAGACCAACTTTTGCCAATGTGGATACCAATGTTTGGACAAGGTTAAAACTTCGCTGACAAAGTAAACTGGGCGCTGAACCGGATACTCCTTCCCTTCCTCCTTCCACTCAATGACAACTGCCATGCTCACCACTTTGGAATTGGCAGAAATGTACAGGAGCATTGGCTCTTTGTCAGCACGAGGAGCTAAGATGGGCGGGTTAACAAGTTGTCGCTTCAACGCTTCAAAAGATTCATTAGCAGCATCAGTCCACTTAAAATCGCCTGTCTTTTTCAACAACTAATAAAAAGGAATAGCCTTTTCTCCCAGGCGGCTTATGAATCGTCTTAAGGCCGCAATGCGACCCGCCAGGCGCTCAACTTGATTGACATTTGCCGGCTCAGCTAGCGAGATCACTGCCTTGATCTTGTCTGAGTTAGCTTCGATGCCTCGCTCGGAAACTAGGAATCCCAATAGCTTTCCTGCAGGAGCACCAAAAACACACTTTGCCGGGTTAAGTTTCATCTGGTACACTCGAAGATTATCAAACGTCTCCCTGATGTCCTCCAAGAGTGTCTCCTTCTTCTTAGATTTCACCACGATGTCGTCGACATAAGCATGAATATTGCGCCCAATTTGTGGTTGAAGGCAATTCTGGACGCAACGCTGATAAGTCGCCCCTGCACTCTTAAGCCCAAAAGGCATAGAAACATAGCAGAAGGCACCAAAAGGAGTGATGAAAGCCATCTTCTCTTGATCCTCAACAGCCATCTTGATTTGGTGATAGCCGGAGTACGCATCAAGGAAGCACAAACGCTCACAACCCGCCGTAGAGTCAATGATCTGATCGATACGTGGGAGAGCAAAAGGATCCTTCGGACAATCTTTGTTGAGATCCGTGTAGTCAACAGACATGTGCCAAGTGTCGTTCTTTTTCAGAACAAGCACCGTTAGCCAACCACTCGGGGTGGAAAACTTCAACGATAAACCCGGCAGCTAGGAGCCGAGCCACCTCTTATCCAATAGCCTTGCGTCTCTCCTGATTAAAACGACGAAGGTATTGGAGTACTGGTTTCATCTTCGGATCCACATTAATATGGTGCTCGAGTTCTCTCGACACTCCAGGCATGTCAGGGGGTTTCCATGCAAAGATGTCCCGATTCTCACGGATGAACTCGATGAGCACGCCTTCCTATTTGGGATCCAAACCGGTCCCAATTGTGAACTGCTTGGACGAATCGCCTGGCGTGAAATCGATATGCTTTGTATGTTCAGCCGGCTTAAATTTGAGCGAAGGCTTTGACTCAGTATTGGGCTTCTTGAGGGGGCTCATATCAGCCGGGTCAATGTTGGTTGTATAGAACTTTAATTCTTCAGCCGCCCAAACTGAATCGGCGTAGGCCGCATCTCCTTCCTCGCACTCCTGACCTATCTTCCGGCTTCCATCCACAGTAATCGTGCCTTTCGGTCCAGGCATCTTGAGCTTGAGATAGACATAACAAGGCCGGGCCATGAAACGAGGATAGGCCGGCCGCCCAAAAAGGGAGTGATAAGAACTCTTTATCTTGACTACCTCAAACATCAGAGGCTCGCATCTGAAATTGTACTCATTGCCGAAAGCAACGTCAAGCTTAATCCGCCCGATCGGATAAGCCGACTTTCCAGGAACAATCCCGTGAAACACCATCGTTGAGGGGAGCAGCTTGCTCTTAGATAGGTTCATCCGGCGAAAAGTTTCGTAGTACAAGATGTTTATGCTACTGCCTCCATCCATAAGGACGTTGGTCAAGGTGTAGCCGCCAACCTGAGGTGCCACCACCAAAGCTAAGCTACCAGGGTTGTCAACCCGGGGGGGATGGTCCTCTCTGCTATAGGTAATTGAATGTTTAGACCAGTTGAGATACATGGGAACTGCCGGCTCAACCAGGTTGACGGCTTTGCTCTTAACTTTACTATCTCGTTTGCAAGTATTGGTGGTGAAAACATGGTACTGGCAGCTATTCAGCTGCTTGAGATTACTTTGGGAGACACCTTGGTTACTATGCCGCTGATTACCTTGGCCAGAAAGTTGTCCACCACCGTTGCTTCCCTGCTGACGAAATTCGGCTCCCGAGCCGCCTGATGGCAGGCCAGAGCCGCCCGACGCTCCAGCTGTGGGCGGAGCTTGGGCCGCCGCGGTTCCTGCTGTGTAGACAGCGACTTGATGGGGCGAGTCATGACCCTCCTCGAGGATCTTGGTCTCGTGCCGCCGGCCGGGTCGATGCCGGCCGGGTTGGGCGCGCCGAGCCGGCTCGACGATGTTGGTGCAGATGTCCGACTCGGGCACCGATGTGCCAATCTGGCCGATGATGACGTGGATCTTGCCAAAGGGGACCCGGTACCCGTACTCAATTGAGTCAGCCTCAGGGCCCCAGCCTGAATCTTCAATGTAGATCTTGCCATGGCGGCTCTTGGTCATGCGACCTGCACATAGCTCCCGAACCCTGGAAGGGCTCCCTTTGAGAACTCAACTCCACCGGGCAATAGCCCCATGGTGTGCGCCAACTGTCGTGGTATTGTCACGGCAAATGTCCTCATGCAAGGACTTAGTTGCGAGGCCATCGCCGCTAGGTGGCGACTCAAAGGGGTTAACGGGAACGGGAGGCAAGTTTACCCAGGTTTGGCCCCTCCAATGGAGGTAACATCCTACGTCCTGCTTTGTGTCTATATTGAAGATGATCTTGAGGGTTTGTAACTTAAGTCTTTCAACCCAGGGGCTCGCCTTTATATACAGGTCATGACCCTAGGTTTTACAACAGAGTCCGAGTCATACTACAACTCGTAACCTATTATGTCTCTAACACACCTTGCCTCTCAAGCAAGGAATCTTCTGGCGACTTCTGCCTTGTGGCCCTTGAGTCGCCGTCTCCACGTGCTTGGGCCGCCTGGTGGCTTACTTAATAACCGCCTTGCTAGGCTTGTCTTCAACAGCACGGCCCATCTTGAATATAATCCAAGAGCCGCTACTTCATTGACCCGGCCCAATAGGACGGGTTATACTGTGGGGTTCTATCCCCGACAGTTCCCAACATAAATGAAGCGTCATCGGTTCATGGATCCTGAGCTACATTTATGTTATAATCTTTCGGGATTTCTTCCAAGTGTTGTGTTGTATATCCCATAATTCCGGTCATGGGCAATATGCCTGATGATTAGGTTCCTATGACTAGAAATAGTATGTACTAATCCGAATTTCTATGTATTATTCAGTAATATGTTGTTTATTTGCATTTCAGTTGTATGATCGTTCCCCTGAAGTTGTTCAAATAGCGTATGTCACAAAGGTTCCGTTGGATGTGGAATATGGTCCTGTTAACAATGTAGCCATGTTCAGTGTCTGGACCGGCCTATTTCCAGCTGCATTTGCTATTGCATATGCTATCCATCATACTTTAGTTCATTGGGACTTCAATATTGGTGATAAAGGATGTTGTTCTGGCGAAACCAAGGATCTTGTTCTGGTGAAATTTAAGAACCAATCCTCTGTTTTCTTTCTTCATGGCTGCAACCTCAAGTTAGCCGAAGGAACCTCAGCTGAATCACTGATGATGGTAACCAAAGTTTCAGAGCTGATTCCACGTACTCCGGAATTGTACGGCATCACCTGCACTGTCATAATGCATGATCCTTGTGATGCTTTTGATGATGAAGATGCTGGAGGTCCTAAAGATGCTGGAGGTGCAGAAGGTGTTGCAGGTGCTATCGTAGGGGCTGCTACAAGGGCTAGTGATGCTAGAGGTTGTGGTGTTGGAGGCGCCATTGCAGCTTTTTGAACCCTAGGAATTATGTCTACTCTTCTATGGAACTAGTAATTTACAAGACTATGTTTGTGTATGTTTGTTGTCTACTATGTATGAAGTGGCAAGATATGCAACTGGACATTTGTGATGTTTTAAGTGCCAGATTATGTGTACTTATGTGAAGCTTGAAGTGTCACTATATGTGTGCACATTTAGATGTTTTAGGGAACATCAGTTGTATGTCTAATTATACTAGGGAATATTTTGTTTTTGCCACTATTAACGTTTGCCAATTTTGATTATGCCACTCTAAAATTTGACATTTCACTTTTTCCACTCTAGCGTTTGTCAATGTAATCACAATGACCATTTTGTGGCAAAAGCAAAAAATAATAATTTCACTTTTGCCACTATTAGCTATTGACAATGTATTTTTTGAACAGGGGCACTATTTTTGAGCTATAATTTGGCTCCAATTCATTGACTGACTAGTAGGCCGTAGAACCATACGCTCGATGACATGTTGGCCAAGTCCATAGGAACAGTCTCGTCACATTGAGAGAAAAACCCCATCCCTTCTTCCTCGCTCCCGAGCCGCCTCGTAGTCCCCTGCTCATTCACAACTCGTCTCAAACACCCAAGGTCGTAGATCGTAGCCGCCTACAGATACAACCGCCTTTCAGATCTCACCCTAGCACGGCCGGCTATCGGTAGCGACTAATGCCGATGTTTCTGATACTGTCTACCAACCCCCGCCAGATTGGGGTTTACTCATTGACAACAAGGTAAGTGCAATATAGATCCATATTTTGTAGTTATAATCCGCGGTCTACCACTTGGTGATAATCCAACAAAAGGCAATCACCATGCATGCATTTTCTTATAGTCTGGTTTGAGGGTTCTATTTTCAGTGGCTATAGTATCATGAAGGGGGGTGACCACGGCCTCGGCCGGACAACGAGTTGTTCAACATCATCGCCCAAGGACTTCAGGAAGCGCATTGTATGTTTGTAAAGATCCATCTCACCTGGAGGGTTAGGGGTCTTAAAATTACATGCTTTTCTGGAGACTGCATTGTTGTACTTTAGGACAAATTGGGAATATTGCCAACTTTACCAACATAGTATTGCTAAATTGGGATAAATGCCAACTACCATTCAACACTAACATCAATAACGGGAGGATCAAGTAGGGATGTCATGGGTGCCATGTCACTGACGACAATATAGAAACATTGCGTACTTTAGGCCAAATTGGGAATATGGGATACTTTACCAACATAATACTGCTCAATTGGGATAAATGGTAGCATGCAAACTAGAAATTATTGCTATGTTAGGCAAATTATTGTTGTACAATTATGTCAGTATAGCTCATATTTGCATAACTTACACAAAAAGTTACTAGTCATCACAAGCTCATATTTGGTTAACAAAATTTTCTCATTTGTATTGATTAGCAGATCACTTTTTTTAATAGTAATATTTTGCTTGTTCATATATTTCTGACCTATATGAATGACACATTGTGTATTCATTGTTGACAAATATATCAAGCCTAACTATTTCTCAGAGTACATCCCTTGCTTTGCAACAAAAAATGTGGTAGATAAGTTTTTTATGTTCTTAGATGAAGACTCTGCTCAGTTCACATTGCACACAAACCATGGATATACGTTCCAAGTTGTACTCAACACCGATAATGAAGGTCGCTCCTATTTTCATCCGATCTTATGGAGAAATCTTGCTACCCGTTACTTATTGAAAGTTGGCACTGAATTGTTAGTGGATATAACATAGCCTGGTCTTATCATCCATCTATCCATACCAATTGACATCCCTCGATAGACCAACAACGTAAGTTAATTTTCTTTCAAACTCTTGCTTGTTGAACTACAACTTATAAAAAATAATGTATCTCTACAGACTTACTCATTACTATTTTATTTTCATGTAGGGCTTGTTAATTATGTAGTTAAAGAGATGGTGGTTACTCCTGCATCCAAATTTCACTAGAAAGACTTGAAGCATGTCATCAAATTTGTTGGTAGACTTGACTCCCTTACTAAGGGGTTCCATGTTGGAGGCCAGATGGGAATATATGTGTGAGTGGTGCATACCTTGAATGAGATGAATTGTACCATTCACAAAGTTATGGTACAAATGTTAAGTGCTTTCAATGAACTATTGCTTCACACAATGTCATGATCTTTTAGTTCCTCTTCTAATAGATGTTGCCGCCTTCAGTTGTTCCTGAATTGATGCCTAGACATGGTCCAATCACATTAGATATTGAACACAACAAGAAGTTCATGGCAAGATACATAATACCCCTAGAATTGGAACCATCCACATTACTAAATAGGAGGTTGTGATGGAAATGCGTCCACATTTGAAGTAGGGAGCCAATGTTATGTTGATGTTGTATGAAGGCAGTGAACGACTTTTCTTTTTCATTGACGACATTATGTGATACAGTTCCATGCCAATGATTCCGTGTAATCCTGAATTTTAAGTACTGCATGTTAAGTAGTGTATGCGAAGTAGCACTCAAGTATATGTGGATGATAAGGTTTTGAAGTATTGCATGCTAGGTATTGTGTTAATTATTTGCTTCCGCACTGAAATGGTTTTAAGTACGATATGATATGCATGTCATGTCTTATGAACACGATCATAGTGCATCACTCTTGCTAATTAAAACAACTAATTATACATGAATTGAAAAGGCTGACAACGCATAAGCCTTTATAAGTGGAAAGTTTCAGTGGTATGCAACATCTATTTTGCTTTCACTAAAATTTGCTTGAATTTCAGACATTGCAGTTAACACAAACTTAGCAACCTTTCAGTCACAATTTTAGAAGCATTGCTCGGATAAAGCCGAACATAGTTGAATTCCTCCCAAAATTGTCGCACTGTGACACCATCCGATACAACACCTAATAGTACAAACTATTATACCAAACTAATAGAGCCATATTGCCACAGCGTACTTGTGGCCGCGGCCACGGTGACCGCATAGTTCGGTCATGGTCAATGTGTTGTTGTGGCCATGTAACATCCCAAATTCCATTTTGGAATGTTATTAGCTATGCATCATCATCATCATCATTAATTCCATGCATTTGAAGTTTTCCCTATTCTTGAATTTGGTTTTATTGGTTTTTCTCAAATATGTTTTCCTCTAAAGAAGAATAATTATGAGAGAGGGTAAAATGACTACTTCCAAAGCAAAAATAATGGGAAAATATTTTGCAAACATTTTGATATTCTAAAAAGTTATTTTGAATTGTTTTTATGCATTAAAATGCATTTGCAATTTAAGTAAATATTTATATATTTTATATTCGAAATATAAAATGTGCACAAGGATCTATATAGTCCCTAGTATATATGTGCCAATTTTTTTATAAAAATATTTGTTTTATTTTTAAATTCTTTACCTCACTGTTTTATTATAAAAAGAGAGAAACCGCAGTGCCAGGCCAGGCCAGGCGCTTGCCAGCCGCCCACTAGCCGAAACGGCCCAAGGCGCAACCCCGCATAGTAACCCGTTCGGTTCGGTCGCCCGCACCACCTCTCTTTCTCTCTCTCTCTCTCTCTCTCTCTCTCTCTCTCTCTCTCTCTCTCTCTCTCTCTCTCCCGCGCCCACTAACGGGTGGACCCCGCAGTCTTCTTCTTCTTCAAGTCGAGTTCGAGTCCAGCTCGTGCACGTTCGCCACTGGAGTTCGTTTGAACTCGGTATTCTATCCCCGAAACCAACCCCTTGCCCATGTTTTGTCCCTATAAATACTCGGCCTCCCCTCGACAAATTCCCTGAAAAAATTACAACCAAGTACACCCATATTGCACCATCCCAATAGCAGCGACGACATCAACCCCGAGCCCGCCAAAGCACCGGAGCTCACCCAAAGCTCCACCACTTCGTGTCGTCGCCGTCCGACTTCCCCGACCATCTCCGTCAAACCCAATCGGACTCCCCTCACACCGCCGCATCGCCTCGATCCCACCGTTGTTGCCCTCGACCATCGAAGGACCGCCGTCGTCCACGCCCGAGGCCACCGTCGTCTCCTTCTGTTGCGGTTAGCCATCGGCACCCTTCCTTAGTTAGATTTTGTTTTAACGTCATAGATTATGTCTAAGGTTAACGATTCGTTTTTATTTTATATTAAATCGGTTTTACTTACGGTTTTTCTGATTAAGATCGAACCGACCGAGCGGTTGCTTTTCTGTTTTAGCCGGTTTCACCGGATCACTAAAGTTTCGGCCACCCGCCATTATATATCGCAGTGCATGCCAATCCAGCCAACCACAGCTTTCCACGTGGCCTCTGGCTAATACCTAGCATTTTCATAAAATTTCTATTTTCAGATTTGTTCCAATTTTGTCTTTTCTATAACTTTAGATCTATAGATCCATTTTAGGTGATTCTTTTACCTAATAGTTTCTTTTGTTCCCATGTACCCACTGGGCCCAACTAATTTTTTTTGAACTTTTAAAATTTGAATTTGAACAGATTTCCTTTAAACCCTAATTTCAGCATAACTTTTATTCAAAAACATATTTTTGAGTAATTCCTTTTGCCCCTGGTTTATATATGTTATATTTATCCATTAGATCAATAAAAATATTTTTTGCATCTATAAAAATTGAATGTGATTAGAAATAAGATCTATCTTAATTAGTCTATATCTTTTGCTTTATAAAACCTTTTTAGATGATTCTTTTTTCTAATTAAAACTCTTAGCAAATAATTCCTGTTGAACTAAAGATTTTATAAATTTCCTTCTATTGAATTTTTTTTGTTCAAAAGTTTTATTTGGGTTTTATTTGAGATTTCCTAAGTCTTTTATGTGTTCTTCATATGAATTTTGAGTAGTGGCTTGTGTATGTGTTACTTGTTTGGTTACGCTAGATTGTCTGGAGTGTGAGGTAGAATATTACCAGTCGTTATACTCCAACAACTGTCAGCCATGCAAGTTCACCTACTAGATCATATTCTTCGATGTACCTGATACTCGTGATCCGCGTTGGGATTTCCGTGAAGAGGAACGGGTAATCGCAGCACAAAGTGGGTAAGTATTTCCCTCAGTTATGAAACCAAGGTTTATCGAACCAATAGGAATACCAATCTTCAACCATCTGCAGTGGCTGCACACAAAAGAACAAACAACTTGCATGCAACGCCGGCAAGAGGGTTGTCAATCCCCTTGATCTCGTTATTTGCAAGCAAGTGAGTTGTGTAGATAATTGTAGATAATAGTAAAGTGCAAAATAAAATAAAAGGTAATAAATAACAGCAAGGTAATGATAGCGTTTGTGAATTTATAAGTGAATAGACCCGGGGGCCGTAGAGTTCTCTAGTGGCATGTAACAGCCCAAGTGCAATCCTTTTCAAATCCTTGTAATATTCCATGTATGAACCTTCCAAGTTTTGCCCTCATGTGGTTTGGTTAATAAAAAAATTGCTTCATGTCATTCATTTGCATCATGGCATCACGTCATCACTCCATAATTATTTGTTTGCATCATGTGCTTGTTGTGTTATGTTGTGTGTGAGTGTAGGAGGTCGAAGCTTGTGTGCTTGGTAGCAAGAGCATTGTCTTGTGTGAAACCTCTCTCAATTCTTTTCTAAAACTTTGCCTCAAACTCTTTTAATAGCAATGCTAGATATGTGGTGCCTCAAACTCTTTTAATAGCAATGCTAGATATGTGGTGTTTTGTTTGCCCCTTTTCATCTCAAGTAAATGTTGCTCTTCTACCTAATAATTTGTTAAGTGTTTTAAAGTAACTCTTTGCCATGGTTTCTATATTCACCTTTTGAATCTTTTGCAAAACAGATTCCTATAGTAATAATATGTGAATATTTATTTGTTAAAAATGCCCAAACCATTTTTATTCAGTAGTGGTGATTTTTGTGAGTGCAAAACTATTTTCTCTTCCTCTCTAATTCCTTTTCAACTCCCTGGCATTCTATTTCTTTATTCCTATTTTATTTAAAAAGAAAAGCCTCTTTGTTTACGGGAGAGAGAGAGAGTAGTGACCTGGGCCTACTTCTCCCTGTCGGCCCAGCAACCAGCGAACCCACCGAGCGCGCGCAGCCCAGCCCGCCAGCCACAGGGTCATCATCTTACCTGTACAGCTGAGCATCCAGCGAAGCCACGTCCCCGACCCCGTGATTTGACGGTCGTCCGGTGCCCGCGGCCTCTATTTAAGCTGTCCCCAGTGCCCTAGGGTCGCCCCTCGCCCCATTTCCTCCCTCTCCTCTGCCCGCCGTCGTTCAGGTAAGCCGCCCACGCCATAGCCGTCGCCTGTCCACCATGACCCGAGCTAGCTCGGGGTAGCCTCTCTGTCGTGCCCCCGGTCCCGTGGTGTCACGGGAAGGTTCCCTCACCGTGCCCTCTTCTTCCTCGACGACGCGCGGGACGCCAAGGCCTGGATCGACGTCGCCCGCGATCCCCTCTTCTTCCTCGCCTCGGTTCAGAGACGCGCTGGTGTTCCCTCGTCGTCCGCGCCGTCCCCAACCCGTCCGCAGCCCTTTCTTCTTATCCGACGAGCCCAATGTGAGCCGTGTCCGCTCTGCCTCTTCTCGTCACTGTTAGTGCGTTGTGCGCTTCACCGTGTCCATGTCGTCGGCGTGCTCCCGCAGCTCCCGTAAAGCGGGCGTTTTTTTTTGGGTTTGTTAGTCGCATGGTTGCATGGTGTAGTCGCCGCATCCGTGGCCTGCTCGTGCTTGCGTAGTCACCGCTGCCTCTCCTCGCGCTCGCCACAGCCTCGCTTTGCTGTAGCCACCGTGTTGCGTGCCATATCTCCCTGGTAGCCGAGCAAGCTCGAGCTCGACCCCCCTCGCTCCGTTCCTCCTCGCTGCAAGGCGAAGGCGGGTAGGGACCCCCCCCCCCGAGTTTGCTGCAGCCCCGCCGCAGCTCTGATTCTCCGGTGGTTGCCTTCGATGATCGCCAGAGCACCGTCGTGTCCTCTGTTGCGAGGAAGAAGGAGATCCAGCCCTGGGGTTTGTTCAAAAGAGCAGAGAACCCACTTCAGTCAACCATCGAAGCCTAGCCTAGTGGTAGCCTCCTCGATCTCCAATCGGGGAGACCCGGGTTAGAATCCTGCCGTGTGCCCCTTTTATTTTTTCAATTTGTGTCTGGCCCTGACAGTGGGCCCAAGGGACCACATGTCAACCCCTCTGGGACCCTGGTGCCTATGACCAGTAGCCCCATTTGATTGTGTTTTTTTCTTCTGTTTTTATGTCTCTGTTTTGCTTTTTTCCATTTAAGGAAAGTGCCAGATCTGTCCATGTCCAGATCTGGAAGTTGCCATTTAGGGATATGCCCCATTTGGCATATACTATGATATAAGTGATTCTTGATAATTTCTAATGCCAATTGCGTGAGTTTTTTTCTATAGGAGCATATGCTTGTGATATATGAATTTGGGGTAGAAAAATCCAGTGAATCCATTTATGGCTTTAGTTTTATCATTTGAGCAAGATTGTGGAAATGTTATTTTGTGATATTGTGTCATTTTGTCATTTCCACATGAATTAATGCTTGCTATATTTGCTAATCTTGTCAACATAAAAATTGCTCTTGGATGTGTGTACTAGCCCCTGGTATTTTTGCATGCCATGTTAACCCATGTTAAGGTGTGGAAATCTTGATGTCAACATGCACCAAAAATGCTGTTTTCACATGCTCAAATAATTCAATGTGTTGAATCTGTTATTTTGTTGCCATGTTGTCTTGATGATTCCCATGAACCTGTAGTTTCTTTGGGGTTGGCCCAATGGAATGAATTGTTGAGCATGTTTCCCTCTGTTGATATGTGCGAATAGTTGTCTAGGAGGTGTGTTGCATATTGGTTAAATTTGCTGTCAAACATGTCATTTGGTTAAAAATGCCCTGCTTGCCACTTGTTGATTTTTTCTAAGTCTGTGAAACTGTTTATCTCAATATGCCATGTTGGGAGGATGATAGCCAGTGATCTGTGCATATTTTGATGTTGTTGTAATGGAGTGAATTGATGTGCATGTTGCCCTCTTTAATCCTGCCAAATTTCATGCCATGAAATTCCCTATAGCATATGTATTTGTTGCTGTCAAAATGCCATCCTGTTAACTCGGATTTGTAAAACTGATAATTTTCTCTAAGTCCCTTAATACTATTTCAACATGCCATCTTGTGAGCTCATTTACTATTGATCCTTGCTGCCATTCATGTTGCTATAGTTAGATGAATTGTTAAGCATCTTATATACTTCATGTCCATGCCTTGGTTGTGCTTTGTAGCTTGTTGTAGCTCCTGTTATGTTTGTTGCAATATGGCATGTTGCTGTTTGTGGACAGATTGTGTGTTTGTTTGTTTTGTGACTTGTGGGAGTTATACCCAATGGTTTTGCATGATCCTTAGGTCTATTATTGCTAGATTTTCATTCCTAGTCCAGTGGCATCCTTGGAATACCAAGGAATAGCCCATGGCCTCCCTCAACTTTGTTTTTGTCTCTGTTACCGTTCGTACCTTGTCGTGAGAGTTGCGAGAGTTCTGTTACTCTGCTTGCAACGTTCTTCATATGCATTTGCATCGTTTTTACGAGGAGCATTCATTTTTATCATGTGCATGCATGTTCAAATAACTAATCTTTAGGTTCTGTCCAGAATACTAAAGAACTTAATAATTGCATGAGAAACATGACTAGCATAGGGTTGCCATGTTAAATACTTCAATTGGTCATGCATCATCTTTGGTTGCGCATTGCACTTTGTTTGTATGTTTATTTGGTGTTGTTTCTCTTTGGGTAGACCCGAGTGTCGAGCCTGAGTACGAGGATCCTGGAGAGAACGCCTACGAGGACCCAACTCTTTATACCTCTGAACATCCAACATGCAAGATGATCGTTACCCGGATCCCGATACTATTTTTGCCATGCTAGATGTCTCGCTTATACCGTTATGTTACGTTACCTACCACTTAAATTGTCAGCCTCCCAAATTGCCATGAAAGCCTCTAACCCCTCCACTTCCTAGCAAACATTGATTGGCTAAGTTACCGCTGCTCAGCCCTTATCTTATAGCATTGCTAGTTGCAGGTGCAGGTTGTTTCCATGTGATAACATGGATATCTTGAGATACCACAATATTATTTCTATTTAATTTAATGCACATATATATTTGGCAATGGTGGAAGGCTTGGCCTTTTGCCCGGTGATTTTTTCCACTTTTGCCGCCCTAGTTCTGAGTCCCGGTGTTATGTTCCATATTGTGCGCTCCTAACATACTCGGGGTTGTTATGGGGACCCCCTTGACTATTCGTTTAAGGATAAAACTTGTCTGGCAAGACCCAGCACTGGTACTACATTTGCTAAACAACCTAATTGAAAAGAATAGGGCTTAGCTACCCCGCGGATAATTAATCAACCCCCGGGCCAGTGCTCCTCATGAGTGTTGGTCCAACACGGGCTGCCTGAGGGGCCGCCTCAAGGAAACTCACGGATTGGTTTTCCCCGTAGCTAGTCCCGTCCGGTCGTGTCCTGAGAACGAGATACGCGGCTCCTATCGGGTTCGTCGACATGTCGGGCAGTCTTGCTTTACCTTTCCCGAATGTCTTGCGCGAGGGATTCCGAGGATACTTTGGGCTATCTCGAGGTCGAGGTTTTCCAACGGAACCTCCAAGGAGATCACGGGTTTTCCGCGGTCGAGGTTATTCCACGCGGCGTGTGGTTAGTTTGTGATGGATGAGTTGGAGCACCCCTGCAGGGTTAAATCTTTTCGAGAAGCCGTGCCCGCGGTTATGTGGCAACTTGGAAATTTGTTTAACACCCGGTTACACCAAACTTGAAGTAAACTAAACTAAAATACACCAACCGTGTGCGTATCCGTGACCGTCTCTGCTCGTGAACATGAACCGAGAGAGAACATGGTGGGGTTATGTCTGACGTAAGTAGGTGTTCAGGATCACTTAGTGATCATTCTAGCACACGACCGTTATACGTAGACCACCATATTTATTATTGCTCTCGTAAGTTAGCCACCAAATACATGCTTAGTGCTTGCTGCAGCATCACCACTTAACCACTCCACTCCCATTGGCTTACATAGTCTCGGTACCCGGGTTAATGAGATTGTTGAGTCCCCGTGGCTCACAGATTACTTCAACAATGCAGGTACAGGTACTGACGAGTTCGTGCTAGATGACGTTTCCCAGCTTCAGTGGGAGTTCGATGAAGAACGTGGGCGGATGTAAGTGACGTACCCGGACGAGTAGGGAGCTATTTGGTCGTATTCCTGGGCGTAGCAAGCCAGATTTCATTGCTTTTGTCGTTTATCTTCGTCCGTAGTCAGACCCTGTCTTATGGATGACTGTATGAATGATTGTGTGGAATTGTTATTTAGCATGTGGCGAATGTAAGCCAACTCATATACTCATCTCCTCTTTACATGTATGCAATGATTTCTGTACTTGCGAAACGACTAGATGCACTTCTATCCCCGTTGAGGCCCTCACGCCTTAATAGGGATAGGACCGCATCTTGGACATTACATGGCATCTCTCATAAGCAAAGCATACGGTGGGTAAACAATTTACTGTTGGGCAATTGATAGAAAAGCGAATAATTATGCGATGTTCACGGCAATGATCATGTGTATATAGGCATCACGTCCATAAGCAAATAGGCCGACTCCTGCCTGCACGTACTACTATTACTCCACTTCAAGAGCGCTTCTATGCTTGCCTCTCTACGTATTAAGTTCATGACAAACAGAGTAATGCTTGGAGAACGATGACATGATGTAGACAAAGTAAACTCAACTAATATGAATAAACCCCATCATTTTATCCTTAGTAGCAACAACACAAAGACACAACTTGTCCCCTTCTGTGACTGGGATATAGAAACTCGTCAGGTTGAACCTACTACAACGCACCACTCCCACCGAAGAAATATCAATCTAGTTGGCTAAATTATCTCAATAGATCGTAGAGAATTACGAAGCTATGATGATCATGCAAATAAGAATTATAGTAATCAGGTTTGACTCAAATACTTTTCATGAATAGTTTGAATATAAACTCACAATTCATCGGATCCCAAGAAACACACCATACAATGGGATTACATCGGATAGATCAAGGCAAAGATGCAATGAACATTGTACTGAAGATCGAGAGAGAGAGAGAGAGAGAGAGAGAGAGACAGAGACAGATTGCCATCTAGGTACTACCTACGGACCAGTAGGTCTGCGGTCATGAGGGCAGCAAGGTTGACGAAGAGGCCCTCCGTGATCGATCTCCCCTCCTGCAGGGTGCCA
Organism: Elymus sibiricus; assembly: GCA_039707655.1. Lineage (NCBI taxonomy): Eukaryota > Viridiplantae > Streptophyta > Magnoliopsida > Poales > Poaceae > Elymus > Elymus sibiricus. The sequence goes on along the minus strand of CM077667.1, from coordinate 244,389,447 downwards.
GAACGGAGGTGTAGATGGCCTCCCGACGGAACAGAGGCTTGAGGCGGCAGAAAAAGTGTTTCTGGAGCGCTTCTGATGTTTTAGGGTAGATGTGAATTTATAGGCCAGAGAACGACGTCGGGGGACGCTCCAGGGGGCCACCACATATCTGGCCACGCCCCCCTAGGGGGCGCGGCTGGATATGTGGTGGGCCCCTGGTGCATCTCATGGCCCTCCTCCGAAGCTTCTAGGTCTTGTATTGGTCCAAAAAATCACCAAAAAGTTTCGTGGCAATTGGACTCCGTTTGGTATTGTAACTCTGAAAAGGCAAAAACACGCAGAAAATAGGAACCGGCACTAGGCACTGGGTCAATAGGTTAGTGCTCAAAAATATTATAAATTGGTAAATAAATACTCAAAAAGTATCCTAGAATGATAATATATCAGCATGGAACAATCAAAAATTATAGATCCGATGGAGACGTATCAGCATCCCCAAGCTTAATTCCTGCTCGTCCTCGAGTAGGTAAATGACAAAAACAGATTTTTTGATTTGACATGCTACCCATTATGTAATCTTTGGTATGTATGTTCATTGATAAATTATGAATTAACAAACAGCAACATAGTAATATTTATAAGTATAAGAAACAAAATCATTAATTTTTCAAAGTATACGATCCTAAAAGAATGTTTTACCCCTATTCATCTTATTATATTAGCAAGGGATGACTCCATCTTCACCACATAGATACAAATGTTAAGCACCACGGTTTCCAAGTCAGGCAATTGGATCGTACTTTTGCAATATGCATCAACTTTTTATTCTTCACGCAATACATGAGCGTGAACCATTGGACATAGCATATAAGTGGAATAGAATATGGTGGTAGGTATCAAAGGGGTAAAAAGTGGTGAAGATAGTCTCGCATCAACTAGGCGTACCAACGAGCTATGGAGATGCTGATCGATAGATATCAATGCGAGGAGTAGGGATTTCCATGCAAATGATGCACTAGAGCTATAAGTGTATGAAAGCTCAACTGAAGCTAAGTGGGGTGTGCATCAAACTTTCTTGCTCATGAAGACCTCGGGCATTTGAGGAAGCCCGTCATATTAATATATAAGCCAAGTTTATTATATGAAAAGGTAATTCCACCTAGCATATGGAAGTATCAACATAGGAGAATCTCTATATGAACAACATGGTGCCACTCTGAGGAACAAGTGTGGTAAAGGATAGTAGCAAAGTCCCTTCTCTCTTTTCTCTCATTTTTTATGGTGGGCTTTTCTCTTCGTTTTTTTGCCTCCCCCATTTTCTCTTTTTTTATATGGCGGGCTCATTTGTCCTCCCCCATTTTTATTTCATTTTTTGTCCGGAGTCTCATCCCGACTTGTGGGGGAATCATAGTCTAAATCATCCTTTCCTCACTGGGACAATGCTCTAATAATGATGATCATCACACTTTTATTTACTTACAACTCAACATGAAGAACCGATAGGAAGATATGACTCTGTATGAATGCCCTGGTAGTGTACCAGTATGTGCAATGATCTAGCGTGACATGTATCAAAAATATGAAGAACGGTGGCTTTGCCAAAACTACTATGTCAGCTCTATACGAAAATGCAAATCATTATGATGATGAACGAACTAGTCATATGAAGTGACGATGGAATTTGCATGGCAATATATCTTAGAATGTCTATGGAAATGCCATAATAGGTTGGTATGGTGGCTGTTTTGAGGAAGACATAATGAGGCTTATGTGCAACAGAGCGTATCATGTCACGGGGTTTGGATGCACCGGCGAATATTTGCACCGATCCTCGAGGTGAGAATGGGATATGCACGATACCGAAGAGGCTAGCAAATATGGGAAGGTGAAGATGCGTATGTCCATGGTGTCACATTAGTCATAAAGAACTCACATACTTATTGCAAAGTTTTATTAGTTTTATCACAAATCAAAGTACTCCTCGCATGACCCGAGGGAGGAGGTTGGTAAGAGTTAACCATCGCGCGCCCCCGACTCAAAACAACACTAGGATTTCAACGAGGAATATAAATGCTCACACATCATCACCATGCCTCTTTAATTTTTAGATGAATAACAAGTTAACACCTCCTAATCTCGACACTTCTATGAATCAACAACTTTGGAATCACACCTTTTTCATATTACCACATCAATGTCATTAACCCACAACTTCTCTATATGTGCTACACGATGGTTTTGATTATCATTCATTGAATACCTAATATTCTTGGACTAGTCCTATGACCCATGCAAATTACCTTCACTATTACTCAGCTCTCAAACAAATATAAGTGAAGAACGAGAGCATATTATTTCTATAAAATCTACACGCCACCGTGCTCAAAAAAAGATATAAGTGAAGTACTAGAGCAACTGCCTAGCTCAAAAGATATAAGTGAAGCACATAGAGTATTCTAGCAAACTATCATGAAGGTGTCTCTCTCTCAAATAGGTGTGTCCACCAAATGATGATTGTGACAAACTGAAAGTAAAAGCAAACAAAAGCAAACGACGCTCCAAGCAAAACACATATCATGTGATGAATAAAAATATAGCTCCGAGTGACATACCGATGGATTGAGACAAAAGAGGGGATGCCTTCCAGGGCATCCCCAAGCTTAGACGCTTGAGTCTCCTTAGAATTATACTTGGGGTGCCTTGGGCATTCCCAATCTTGGGCTCTTGCTACTCCTTATTCCGTAGTCCATCGTGATCACACCCAAAACTTGAAAACTTGAATCACACAAAACTCAACAAAACCTCGTGAGATCCGTTAGTATAAGAAACATATTGCATACTCTAAGTACTATTGTAAATTGATTCGAATTTCATAAATGCATAATAGGTACTATAATCTAACTTCTCCATGGCTTATACCCCTCGATACAATCCATAGTTTAATCAAAATAAGCAACTATGCAAGCAAAAACAGAATCTGTCTAAAACAAAACAGTATGTAGCAATCTTGTAACAGCCCGAGACTGATGATATGTCTCCAACGTATCTATAATTTTTTTCTTGTTCCATGATGTTATATTATCATTCTTGGATGTTTTACAATCATTTTATAACCACTTTATATCATTTTTTGGGACTAACCTATTGACATAGTGCCAAAGTGCCAGTTGCTGTTTTTTGCTTGTTTTTTACTTCGTAGAAAATCAATACCAAACGGAGTCCAGTCGCAACGAAACTTTTTGGAGATTTTTTCCGGACCAGAAGACACCCAGTGGGCCAAACAACTGCCGGAGAGGTGGGCTGTGGAGAGCACAACCCACCAGGGCGCGCCAGGGGGGCCCCGGCGCGCCCTGATGGGTTGTGCCCTCCTCGGCCCCCTTCCACCCCGCCTCTGATGCCTATAAATTCCAAAATATTGCAAAAACCCTAGGGGAGTCAACAAAACACAATTCCAGCCGCCGCAAGTTCCAGAACCGCGAGATCCAATCTAAACACCATCACGGAGGGGTTCATGTTCCTCATAGGTGCCTCTCCGATGATGCATGAGTAGTCCACCATAGACCTACGGGTCCGTAGGCAGTAGCTAGATGGCTTTCTCTCTCTCTCTTATGGTTCTCAATACAATGGTCTCTTGGAGATCTATTTGATGTAAACTTTTGCGGTGTGTTTGTTGGGATCCGATGAATTTTGAGTTCATGATCAGTTTCTATCCATGAATATTATTTGAGTCTTCTTTGATCTCTTATATGCATGATTACTTATAGCCTCATATTTCTTCTCCGAATCTTTGGTTTAGTTAGGCCGACTAGATCGATTTTTCTTGCCATGGGAAGAGGTGCTTTGTGATGGGATCGATCTTGCGGTGTTCTTTCCCAGTGACAGAAGGGGCAGCAAGACTCGCATGTATCGTTGCTATTAAGGATAACAAGATGGGGTCTATTCCTACATGAATAGATCTTGTCTACATCATGTCATCGTTCTTATCGGATTACTCCGTTTTTCCATGAACTTAATACACTAGATGCATGCTGGATAGCGGTCGATGTGTGGAGTAATAGAGGTAGATGCAGGCAAGAGTCGGTCTATCTATCTTGGACGTGATGCCTATATAATGATCATCGCCTTGGATATCGTCATGACTATTCGATTTTCTATCAATTGCCCAATAGTAATTTGTTCACCCACCGTGCGCTATACTCATGAGAGAAGCCACTAGTGAACCCTACGGCCCCCGGGTCTATTGTTGCTTTCCGATCTACGTTTTTGCAATCTTTGTTTTCAAATCTACAAAACCAAAAAAACAAAAATATATTGCTGCATATTTACTCTTTTTATTTGTGTTCTTGAGAGATCTATCTCTCCTATCTATCACTACCTAATCTATCTTTTTACCGTAGAGAGATTGACAACCTCTCTTTCGCGTCGGGTTGCAAGTATTTGTTGTTTATGTGCAGGTGCTGCTTATTGGGTGGCGGTGATCCTCCTACTGGTTCGATAACCTTGGTTTCATAACTGAGGGAAATACTTACCATCGCTGTGCTGCATCATCCCTTCCTCTTTGGGGAAATAACGACGCAGTCTCAAGCCACGTCAAAGGAATTTCTGGCGCCGTTGCCGGGGAGGAAGCGGTCTGTCCTACGTGCCTATCGTAGGCGCCGAGGGGACTCCACCATCATGTACCAGGTTCCTAATAACAAATCTCATCTCCTTGCAATTACATTATTTTCCATTTGCCTCTCGTTTTCCTCTCCCCCACTTCACCAATTTGCCGTTTTATTCGCCCTCTTTTTCGTTTGCCATTTTTCTTGCCGGATCTCTTCCTTGTTTGCAATCTTGTTTGCGTAGTCACGATGACTCAAGAGAACACCAAGTTGTGTGATTTCTCCAATACTAATAACAATGATTTTATTAGTATGCCTATTGCTCCTCCCGCCACTAGTGCGGAGTCTTGTGATATTAATGCCGCTTTGTTGAATCTTGTCATGAAAGATCAATTTGCTGGTACTCCTAATGAGGATGCGGCATCCCATCTAAACACGTTCGTAGAATTGTGTGATATGCAAAAGAAAAATGATGTGGACAATGATATTGTGAAGTTGAAACTATTTCCTTTTTTCTGGCGAGATCGTGCTAAAATTTGGTTTTCCTCTTTGCCTCGCAATAGTATCGATTCTTGGAATATGTGCAAGGATGCTTTTATCACTAAGTATTTTCCGCCCGCGAAAATTATTTCCCTTAGAACGCAAATCATGAATTTTAAGCAACTTGAGCATGAACATGTTGCAAAATCTTGGGAAAGAATGAAGTTGATGCTAAGAAATTGTCCTACTCGTGGTTTAAATCTTTGGATGATCATACAAAAATTTATGCGGGATTGAATTTTGTCTCTAGAAATCTTTTAGATTCCGCGGCGGGTGGTACTTTTATGGAGATTACTTTGGGTGAAGCTACTAAATTGCTAGATAATATCATGGCTAATTATTCTCAGTGGCATACCGAAAGAGCACCTACTAGTAAAAAAGTTAATTCGGTAGAGGAAATTAGTACTTTGAGTGATAAAGTTGATGCTTTGATGAAATTGGTTGCTAGTAAAAATGCTCCTATTGATCTTAATGATGTGCCTTTGTCTACTTTGATTGAGCAAAATAGCGATTCCGTAGATGTGAATTTTGTCTCTCGAAACAATTTCAATAACAATGCTTATAGAGGTAATTTTAATCCTAGGCCGTTTCCTGGAAATTCCTCTAATAATTATGGAAATTCCTATGGTAATTCTTCCTACAATAATAATAGGAACACCTCTGATCTTGAGAGTAATATTAAAGAATTTATCAATGCGCAAAAGGCTTTCAATACTACGATAGAGGAAAAGTTGAATAAGATTGATGATATGTCTAGAAGCATTGATAGAATTTCTCATGATGTTGAAAATCTCAAGTTGAAAGCTTTTGTGCCTAAGATTGATGAATCTATTAAAGCTTTATATGTCTCTATGGATGAAAGTAAGAAAAGAACCGCTATGCTTAGAGCTAAAAGAGAAATCTTAGAAAAATCGTTTTCTAGTGATTGCCTTCGTAAAAAAGATGACGATCTTAAAGTGATTGGTGTTTCTTCTATTGATTCCTTGTTTAGTAATATTAAAATTGATAATGAAGGGACTGAAGTAGAGTCAACTTTAGCTAGAAGGCGTCCCAATGATTTGGAGAGTGAAAATCTTGATGAAACTTTTGATAAAAGTGGGTTTGAAGAGGTCAAAACTTTAACTAGTGATGTGCCCACTATTTTGGATTGCAAAGACTTTAATTATGATAGTTTTTCTTTGATTGAATGTATTTCTTTGCTGAAATCCATGTGGAATTCTCCCCATGCTTATGATCAAAATAAAGCTTTTACTAAACATATCGTTGATGCCATGATGAAATCTTTTGAAGAAAAGTAGGAAGTGGAGATTTCTATTCCTAGAAAATTACATGATGAGTGGGAACCTACCATTAAGGTCAAGATTAAAAATTATGAATGCTTTGCTTTGTGTGATTTGGGTGCTAGTGTATCCACAATTCCGAAATCTCTATGTGATGTGCTTGGTCTCACCAATATTGAAGAATGTTCTCTTAATTTGCATTTGGCGGATTCTACTATTAAAAAGCCTTTGGGAAGAATTAACGATGTTCTTATTCTTGCAAATAGGAACTATGTGCCTATTGATTTTATTGTGCTTGATATTGATTGCAAAACATCTTGTCCCATTATACTTGGTAGACCGTTTTTACGCACTATAGGTACCGTGATTGATATGAAAGAAGGCAATATTCGTTTTCAATTTCCCTTGAGAAAGGGTATGGAACACTTTCCTAGAAAAAAAAATTAAGCCACCATATGAATCAATCATGAGGGCATCCTATGTATCTAAAACCAAATATGACAATACTTGAATCTATCCATTATGCCTAGCTAGGGGCATAAAACGATAGCGCTTGTTGGGAGGCAACCCAATGAATAAATAAATTTTTGCTTTTTTACTTTCTGTTTTTGAGTGTTGACACAATTATGCCTATGTTATGATTGTGTTTTTATGGTTTATTTAGTGTTTGTGCCAAGTAAAGCCTTTAGGATGATTCATAGGATGAGTAGAAGTGATGCTGAATCTGAAACAGAAACTTTGCGTCCGGTATATGAATTTTCATTTTTCGCTGGAACGTGATCTTGAGATGAAATTTTAACACAGTGTTTCTATACATATTCCTTACGTTGTCCTAATTGTTCAGAATTTTTAGAGTTACAGAAGTATGGGTAGAGTACAGATTACTACAAACTGTTCTGTTTAAGACAGATTCTGTTTTCGTTGCATTGTGTGCTTGTTTTGATGAATCTATGGGTTATATTGAAGGGTATGAGCCATGGTAAAGTTAAAATACAGTAGGTATAATTCAATAATACAATATGAATGGGTTTGCAACAGTACCTAAAGTAGTGATTTGCTTTCTTATACTAACGGATCTCACGAAGATTTTGTTGAGTTTTGTGTGATTGAAGTTTTCAAGTTTTGGGTGAGATCACGATGGATGAAGGAATAAGGAGTGATAAAAGCCTAAGCTTGGGGATGCTACCGCACCCCCAAGATATATCCAAAGAGAAACAAGCAACTAAGCTTGGGGATGCCCCCGAGTGGCATCCCCTCTTTCTTCTAACGACCATCGGTATTTTACTTGGAGCTATATTTTTATTCGTCACATATCATGAGTTTTGCTTGGAGCGTCTTGTATCTTTGCTTGCTTTGTTTGTTGTTTTTTCCTTTGTATCCTTGCTGTACACACCTATTTGAGAAAGCCAAAATCATGCTATGATTTGTTAGAATTGCTCTATGTTCTTCACTTAAAGTTTTTGAGCTATAGAATTGCTCTAGTGCTTCACTTATATCTTTTTGAGCACGGTGTGCTTGGAAGTTTTTGTAGAAATAATCTCATGCTTCACTTAGATTAATTTGAGAGTTAGTAAATTTTGAAGAAATTCTCTCATGCTTCACTTATACCTTTTTGAGAGATGAAATCTTTATGCTCATGTGCTTCACTTAAATTTGTTTGAGCTTGCCGAAAAGCAATGGCAATATATGAAACTAGTCCCAAAGTGATAGATATCCAAGGAGGATATAACAAAAACTTTCATGAAGATCATTGGACAAATTAAACTTGATTCCTTGTAATAGTTTTGAAACATGATCATAGTAATATGTGAGTCATGTTAGTGAGTAATTATGCTTAGTAGGAATATTGGTGTTAAGGTTTGTGATTCCCTATGCAGGCACGAAAGTCAATAGTTATGCAATGAAGTTACATCCTACTTGTGGTGCATTATTCGGTATTAGTTATGTTCAATGCTCACTTATGTGAAGTTTCGTTTCTTGGTTTGGTTGCTTCCCAATCTATTTGCTAGCCTCCATTTGTACTAAGTAGAAATACTATTTGTGCATCCAAAATCCTTAAACCAAGTTTTGCCTTATGAGTCCACCATACCTACCTATATGCGGTATTTCCATGTCGTTCCAATCAAATTTGTATGTGCCATCTCTAAATTTTCAAAATAAATTTTCTCTTTTGTGTGCCCGTACCGCTCATGAAACGGTGGGGAGTGTCCAATATTTTTCCATGCTAGATGTGTTATTCTCAAGATGAGTGTTTATTCACTTGTCATTGGACGAGAGTGCGGCGGTAATAGGGATGCCCATTTCCGAAATGAAAAATAAAAAATATTTACTTTATGTTGTCAAATAATAAATTCCTTGGAAAGTGTTGGTATGGAAGGCAACCGTGGATACGGCCCGCCATGGAAAGTGAAAGTTTGGTGGAAAAAGGAATAAACTTTATTTTCTGTTTGGGAACCGCCTATGATATATCTAGCATGGAAAGTATTGTGAGCTACTTTGTCGTTTTCGTTGACAGGAAAAACATGCCACCCAAAATATTTTTTTCTCTCTAAATTTAAACCTTGAGCTCTGGCACCTCTACAAATCCCTACTTCCCTCTGCGAAGGGCCTATCTATTTACTTTATGCAATTTTTTTTTTGCTTTGAGTCTCCATCTTCTCTTATAAGCACCAACTAGGGGGCACTATGATCATACTTGAGCATTGGGCATAGCTAATATTTGAGTGTGTTTCATGAATGGATCAATGATTGAGCATGATGGGCTAGGGATAACTTTCTTTAGTGATGATATTTTGAAAGACATGGTTGCTTGTTGACATGCTTGAGTATTGAAGTCATTATGTTAAAACTAGACTATTGCTTTGAATCATTTACATGTCCAAATGTCCATGCTATACAAAAGAAAAGAATATGAGATGAACATGTTAGGCAGCATTCCACATAAAAAATTCTGTTTTTATCATTTACCTACTCGAGGACGAGTAGGAGTTAAGCTTGGGGATGCTGATACGTCTCCAACGTATCTATAATTTTTGCTTGTTCCATGCTGTTATATTATCATTCTTGGATGTTTTACAATCATTTAATAACAACTTTATATCATTTTTTGGGACTAACCTATTGCCATAGTGCCAAAGTGCCAGTTGTTGTTTTTGCTTGTTTTTTACTTCGCAGAAAATGAATACCAAACGGAGTGCAATTGCGACGAAACTTTTTGGAGATTTTTTCTGGACCAGAAGACACCCAGTGGGCTAAACAACTGCCAGAGAGGTGGGCTGTGGAGAGCACAACCCACCAGGGCGCGCCAGGGGGGCCCCAGCGTGCCCTGATGGGTTGTGGCCTCCTCGGCCCCCTTCTGCACCGCCTCTGATGCCTATAAATTCCCAAATATTCCAAAAACCCTAGGGGAGTCGACGAAACACAATTCCAGCCACCGCAAGTTACAGAACCGCGAGATCCAATCTAGACACCATCACGGAGGGGTTCATCTTCCTCATAGGTGCCTCTCTGATAATGCGTGAGTAGTCAACCATAGACCTACGGGTCCGTAGGCAGTAGCTAGATGGCTTCCTCTCTCTCTCTCTCTCTCTCTTATTATTCTCAATACAATGGTCTCTTGGAGATCTATTTCATGTAAACTTTTGTGGTGTGTTTGTTGGGATCCGATGAATTTTGAGTTCATGATCAGTTTCTATCCATGAATATTAATTGAGTCTTCTTTGATCTCTTATATGCATGATTACTTATAGCCTCGTATTTCTTCTCCGAATCTTTGGTTTAGTTAGGCCGACTAGATCGATTTTTCTTGCCATGGGAAGAGGTGCTTTGTGATGGGTTCGATCTTTCGGTGTTCTTTCCCAGTGACAGAAGGGCCAGCAAGACACGCATGTATGTTGCTATTAAGGATAACAAGATGGGGTCTATTCCTACATGAATAGATCTTGTCTACATCATGTCATCGTTCTTATTGCATTACTCCATTTTTCCATGAACTTAATACACTAGATGCATGCTGGATAGCGGTCGATGTGTGGAGTAATAGAGGTAGATGCAGGCAGGAGTCGGTCTATCTATCTTGGACGTGATGCCTATATAATGATCATCGCCTTGGATATCGTCATGACTATTCGATTTTCTATCAATTGCCCAACAGTAATTTGTTCACCCACCGTGCGCTATACTCATGAGAGAAGCCACTAGTGAACCCTACGCCCCCCGGGTCTACTTTTCCATCATATTGCTTTCCGATCTATGTTGTTGCAATCTTTGTTTTCAGATCTACAAAACCAAAAAACCCAAAAATATATTGCTGCATATTTACTCTTTTTATTTGTGTTCTTGAGAGATCTATCTCTCCTATCTATCACTACCTAATCTATCTTTTTACCGTAGAGAGATTTAAAACCTCTCTTTCGCGTCGGGTTGTAAGTATTTGTTGTTTGTGTGCAGGTGCTGCTTATTGGGTGGCGGTGGTCCTCCTACTGGTTCGATAACCTTGGTTTCATAACTGAGGGAAATACTTACCGTCGCTGTGCTGCATCATCCCTTCCTCTTTGGGGAAATACCGACGCAGTTTCAAGCCACGTCAACCGACGCTCCAGAAGATTCCCGTTTTATGCCGTTGTCACCGTGTGATTCTTTTGTTTGTCGCATTCATCATCGGATCATTCGCATCATCTGCATAGCATCGCCTCTCGTTTTTGAAAAAAGCATCCGTTCGTAGTTGCCGGTTCTCTCTGTTCGTGTCATCGACCGTTTTGAGTGCAACCACACAAGCACGCGCCTGCAGCATCGAAAAAAATTATCGTTTTTAAAGTGCATAAAAAATATTCTCGGATTGGGTCGAAAGTTGGCATGCAGTCTTGTTATATTGTAGGTAGACCGCCTGCCAAATTTCGTCGCAATCGGAGGTCGTTTGATACCCCAATGGTCAACCGTAGCGGCACCTTCATCGGTTTAATTATCGGACGTTTTCAGTGTTTTTAAAACTTGTCACGGGCTGCCATCCATTCCCTCTCATTCCCACCAAGCCCCTCTGCGCAGCCCCTCGCAGTCCACCAGCCCACCGAAACCTACCCTAACCCACCTCTCCGATCGGACCGTCCGATCGCGATCGGAGGGTCGAAAAACCCCCCTAGAACCTAACCTTAGCCTCCCTGCCTATAAATGGACGTTCCCCACGTCCAAATCTGGGTCTCTCTCTCTCTTCCTCCTTAAATTCCGTGCAGCCCATCTCCGTCGCCGCCACTTGGCGGCTCCAGATCATCGCCACCGTCACCCAGCCGCCAGCCACTGCTCCGCAGCCAACGGGGAGCCGCCACGTCGCCCCAACCGGCTCCCCACCGTGCCTGGCCCCGTGGAGCCCGCAGCAGGCCCGCCCGGGCCCTGCTGAGCCCGCACCAGCCTTCGGCCGCCCCCGCGTCTCGCCCCGAGCGCCCTGCTCCTCCCGAGTCGCGCCTCCTGTCGGCGGCCTACCTCCTCCCGCCGACGAGCCGCAGTCGCCGGTGCCACCCGACCCTGCTCAACCCTCCCGCGTGACTCCGCGCCGGAGCCGCCCGCCGCCGGCGACCTCCGCGCTGCGCCGCTGCCCCGAGACGCCGCCCCGTCGCGCCATGGCCGGCCGCACCGCCGCCTCGCGCCCGCGCCCGTTGCGTCGTTGTCGGCCGTCTCCGGCCCGGATCCGCCTCCCGCGACCTTCGCCGATCCCGGCCGCACCCCCGCCGTCCCTCGCAGTCCCTCGCCGGCGTCGGACCTTGCCATGGGCGCTGGACGCCTCTGCTGCAGATCGGGACGAGCCCGTACCTGGACGCCCCCGACCCCTATCCAAATGGAGCCCGTACCCCGTCGTCCCCGTACCGCCCCATCCAGTTTCTGTGAGGTATAAAAACGGCCAAGTCTGGAGAAGTAACTGTTTTTAACAACATCTTAGCATGTTTAGTGGGCCTTAAGTTTGTGCATGGTTGTCCGATGGGAATGTTCTATATATGAAAATTGATCTACGTTTCATGCTCTACGTCATGGTGTCATTTGCATTCACAATAAGGATCATTAACATGTTCAAATCTCTGTTGCAAAAGTGCATACCGTCGTAGTTGCAAATCTGTTATTTTATTCAAACTTTCGCGGATGATTGCATCTAATCGGTAGGTCTTTTGCATGTGGTGTCTTCATGAGTATTGCTCTATGTTATGTCTACTTTGATGCCATGCCTATGGTTGCTAGGTAGAACATCATTATCATGTTCATTTCTTGCTCTAAAGTAGCCATCGCGTTAAAACTGTAATCTGTTAACGAAGAGTTCCGTTTTGTGAGCATCATATTAAGCAATCCATGACCCGTATGAACATGTGCCAATGATATGTTTTGTAGTGTGTCATGTCTTCTTAATGTTAGTGTCCTTGCCATGCTCATAGGTGGTTGCTATGCTACTGTTATTGCCATGTCAACATGCCTAGTCAAACTGCAGTTTTGGGAGAGAGTTAAAATTTCACCAAGTCTGTAACTGTTATTTTGTTGTCATGTTGCCATGTGATTTGCTAGTGTTCTAGGACTCTTTTGGTGCTGCCACAATGGAATGCTTTGTTACCATGTTATTGTATTTCAGGGTGTGCCATTTGGTGCCATGTATAGGTTTAGCATCATAATTAATTCTATTGTCCAAAATGTCAATCTGTTAAAAACTGCTTAATATCTAGTCTAATTTTCACTAAGTCTGAGAATCTGGTTATTTCAGAATGCCATGTTGTGTTGATGTTTGTCATGAATCTGTGCATAATTTGGTGTTGCCATAATGGGATGAATTGTAGTGCATCATGTCCTCTACCATGTTGTAAATTTTGATGCCAATATATGACATGTAGCATATAGTTTTACTGCTGCCAATATGGCTTTGTGATAAAACTGCTCTGTTAAAAACTGTGATGATATGAATTATTGTGCATCATTTTATTGCCATCTTGTGAGCTTATTTCCTAGTGATCCATGCTTCTACTCAATTTGCTGTGATGATATGAATTATTGTGCATCATGTAAGCTACAGCCCCATGTCTTGTTTGTGCATTGTAGAATCTGGTAGCTTATTGTTTTCATGTGTGCAAAATGCCATGTCGCTGTTTTGGGCAGATCATATCTTTAACTTGTGTTGCTTGCTATTGTTGAACCGTAGCTCCGTTTTGAACATGTCATATATGAAACTTGCTTAGAATTCCATGTAGATTCATAATATCTTGTTGCATCCATGTTTTAACATGTTTGTGGTTGTTGTTTGCATGCATTTTGCATTCATGTCAAGTTCATCTTATGTGTGGCATATCTTCTAGACCGTAGCTCCGTTGCAAATGTTCTATATATGTAAATCGACTAGGATGACGAGTAGAATAACATTGTGCACTTTATATTCCTGTTTAATAAATATAAAACATGGTTAGTTCAGATCTGGACCAGTTTCGAAATTAACTCATGAGGTCATTTCGGAAATGCTATATGTTGTTTCCGACCTCATTTAAGATGCCTAGATAGTGTAGTTTCAATATGCTTCACCTCTTTCCATGTTTAATAACATTTAATATTGTCATGTACCTAACAAGAGTGAACTAAATAATTCGAATGTGGAGTTTCGTCAATATGCAACTCGTTGCATATTGAGCTTCACTTAATGTGTAGTATTTGATTGTTGTGATTGCCATGCCTTGCATAATTAAACCGTACATGCATCATGTTTGTTTGCGCATCATATGTTGAATATGTTGTGGTGTTTATCATGTGTTGATTGTTTGTTTCTGGATTGCTTCTTCTCGATAGAGTTCTGAAACCGTTCGGAGTGTGAGGATTCGTTCGACTACGTTGGCTCGTCTTCTTCATGGATTCGTTCTTCTTCCAAGCCGGATCTCAGGCAAGATGGCCATTTCCCTAGATACCATTACTATCATTGCCATGCTAGTTGTCTCGTTTCTATCGCTTGTCTTGCTACCTATCACTTGTTTGTCAAGCCTCCCAAAATGCCATGATAAGCCTCTAACCCTCCACATCCCAGCAAAACATTGTTTGGCTATGTTACCGCTTCTTCAGCCCTTCTTATAGTGTTGCTAGTTGCAGGTGAAAATTGCTTCCATGTGCCAACATGGATGTACTTTTGTTATATCACAATATTATTGATATTTAATTTAATGCACAAATATACTTGGTAAAAGGTGGAAGGCTTGGCCTTTTGCTCGGTGTTTTGTTCCACTTTTGCCGCCCTAGTTACTTGTGTACCGGTGTTATCTTCCGTATCGAGCGCTCCTAACATGCTCGGGGTTGTTATGGGGACCACTTTGATTTTCGTTTTAGGATAAAACTTGTCTGGCAAGGCCCAACTTTGGTACTACATTTTCCCAATATAATAATTCTGATAATCAATTGGACGCATAGGGAGTTAGCGCTACCCGAGGTTCGTTATTCAACATAATATAGGGGGGCAGTGCCGATGGTGCTGGTCCAAAACATAGGACTGTGTGGGGCCACCCCGGGGCAACTCGAGGGATTTCTATCAGGCCATCATATGTGTAGCTTATCCGCCGTGACCTGAGAACGAGATACGCGGCTCCTATCGGGGTTGTCGGCACGTCGGGCGGCCTTGCTGGATTTGTTTTACCTTTCTCGAACGTCTTGTGCGCGGGATTTCGAGGACACTTCAGGCTATCTCGAGGTTGAGATTTTCTAACGGAATTTCCAAGGAGATCATGGGTTTCGTGGTCGAGGTTATTCCCGCGGCGTGTGGTTAGTTTGTGATGGATGAGTTGGAGCACCCCTGCAGGGTTAAATCTTTTCGAGAAGCCGTGCCCGCGCTTAAGTGGCAACTTGGAAACTTTGTTTAACACCCGGTCATAGCAAACTTGAAGTAAACTCAAATAAGATACACCAACTGTGTGCATAACTGTGACTGTCTCTCCTCGTGAATTTTTAATCCGAGGGAGAACACGGTGGGGTTATGTTTGACGTAAGTAGGTGTTTAGGATCACTTAGTGATCATTACTAGCTCACGTCTGTTTATGCGCCGATCATCCCCCCTTATTCTTGTACTCGTAAGTTAGCCACTCAAATAAATGCTTAGTGCTTGCTGCAGCTTCACCACTTAACCATACCTCACCCATTAAGCTTTGCTAGTCTTGATACCCTTGGAAATGAGATTGCTGAGTACCCGTGGCTCACAGATTACTACAACAACAGTTCCAGGTACAGGTAATGCGATGCTTTGACGTGAGAGCGATGGTTGTTTGATTTGGAGTTCTCCTTCTTCTTCATCGATCATAGGATGGGTTCCAGGCCGGCAGCCTGGGATTGCAAGGATGGATGTCATTTTATCGTTTGATTTCGTCCGTAGTCGGACCCTGCTCCTCTGTATGATGATTGTATATGTTGTTGTATTGATGTGATCTTGATTTAGCTTGTGGCTAGTGTTATCCAATTCCATATACTCATCTCTTCTTTACATGTACTTGTAATGATATCCATTCTTGCGAAATGATGAGATGCGCTTCTATCCCTGTTGAGGCCCTCGAGCCAAAATGAGGATAGGATCGCATCTTGGGCGTTACAAATCTGTAGAGACCCTATACTTCTGTCACTCTAAAAATTCTGAAAATTTAGGAAAACCTCGAAAATTTATATAGAAACACTTAGTAAAAAACTCAGATCATTATCACACTCCAGCAAAAAATGAAAATTCCTGTACTGGAGTCAAAAGTTTTTGTTTTGTTTCAGCATCGATTCTACTCATCTTGTGAGTCATCCCAGAGGCTTTACTTGGCACAAACACTAATTTAAACACAAAAACATAATCATTACAGAGGCAATAATCATGCTATTAAAAATAAACAGAAAGTAATGATAACTATTGGGTTGTCTCCCAACAAGCTCTTTCCTTATAGCCATCAAGATTGGCTTGAGATTTCAATGATGCTCACATAAAGGATAATAATTGAAGCACAAAGAGAGCATCATAGAGCATGTGAAATACACATCTAAGTCTAACATACATCCTATGCATAGTTATTTTATAAGCAAACAAATTATCAAGACAAGTGAAATCTTGCATATGCAAATAGGAAGAGTGAAGCATTAACAATTTCAATACAAAGAGAGGTATGTGAGTAACATGAAAATTCCTATACCCATATTTGCCTCTCTCATAATAATTACATGTAGGATCATAATCAAACTCAACAATATAACTATCATGTAAAACATTATCTTTATGATCCATGCGCATATAAGTCTTCTAATTGTCCAAGGTTGTGGGATCAAACCCACTTTTAGTAGTGTTGCAAATATCATAATCAATAATAGATTCATCATGAAGCATAGAATTATCAAGATCACAAGAAACATCATGATTATCAGCCCAATCATGATCATTAGCATAATTTATATTAATAGAATTTATACTAACAACATGGCAATCATGCTTTTCATTCAAGGAACAATCATGAATCACTTTATAAATTTCACAATTTTTAGATTCATGGTTTTCAAGCAAGACCTCATAAAGATAATCTAGTGAACTATCACTAGCAATTGTTTCAACATAATTGGGTCTTTTGAAAATATTAGCAATTGGATGAGGATCCATTTGTGATGCGGAGCATCCCACCATCATCCCCATGAATTTTACACCATCAAACCAACCCCCAAGTGGTCCTATTACAAGAGCACGCGCACGCGACATTGGAGCTAAGGTGAACTCACTCCTCTTCGAGCTAGACTTGAATATCAATGAGACTTGGATGCTACCTCACAATGAAACCCTGTGCATCATCAGGTTCGAGGGAGACGACCACAAAGGATATTGGAAGCACCCCCAAGACCAAGGCCGAGGAGGAGAAGGAGCAAACACCAAGGGCAACTCTCTCGACAGCCCGGAACTTCCGGCCTGCCCGGAACTTCTGGCCCACCGTCGATCCAGGGCCGAGTCCAGGAGTGCAAACTCTCTGGATTGCCTGGAACCAGCCCGGACCCTCAGCCGAAACTTCCACCCCCCCGTGAAGCCATCCTCCGAAGCCTGTGCCAACTCTCTGTTCAGCCCCGACCCTGCCCGGAAACCGCCCGGAACTTCCGGCCTTCCAAGAGCGACTCCTCTCGGGCCCGACGCCCATGCATCTCTCCCACTTACCCCTTCATCCCTAGCACTATATATACTCCTCCTACGCCTCCGAATTAGGGTTAGCTTATGTTTAGCATTGGATATTATTGAGCATAGCTCCATTCACTTCCTTCCCTCGTGGAGAGTCACCTCTACGTGAGAAGATCCGAAGCGGATGCCAAGGCCCCTTCTAGGGAAGATCCTACGGGATATCAAGACCTCCTGCACGGAGTGAGACGACTATCGGCTACCGTGTATCGCTTGTTTGACTTTGGATCCTTGTATCTTGCGTATGCTTAAGTGGATTTAGCGGATGTGTGATCAGAGTTCTTCCTTGTGTTCTTGCTTTCTCTTGTGATTTTCTCCCTTCTCCCCCTCCAAGTGTGAAAAGGTCGACCACCCGGGTGTGCCCTGTATCGTATTGGTATCATGAGCCACGTTGATTCACACCTTGGAGTCCATCCCCCCACTTTATAGCCAATTGTGTTTCGTTTTTTTACCTAATTTCGAAAATCCCCACAAAAATAGCCATACCAAATTTCTTGGATTCGTTTGATTTGAGGAAATTTTGTTGATTTTGATCCGTGGATTTCGTTGTGGATGAGTGGATCTACCTTTCTATCCATCCTATTTTCACCAATTTTCTTTTCCCCCCTCAGATTTGGGTTTTTCCTCTCGGTTTTCCGCCCAAGTCTAAGATCTGGAAATTAGGGTTCGTCCCAATTTTCCCGACCCCCGGAACCTCCGGCCTCACCCAGACCTTCCGGTCCCCACACCCTCCTGCCACCCCGGCCCCCACGGAACTTTCGGCCGGCCCGTACCTTCCGACCTTAGCAGAAAGTTGCTGAATCCATTACAGTTTCTTTTCTCCCAAGTTTTCCGCCATTTCTTCCGCAACTCATTTGCACTTGAGATTTTGAGTCGCGAGCATCGCCACTTCCTAAGGTGTTTCGGCTAATTAGGAGTGGTTCTTCATCGACATCGCTGCTCATCATCGCCCCGGATCGTCGCTAACCAACTCTTCGTTGAAACCACACCGTAAGCAAGGACGGTAACCGTGATGACACTCTTGACTCTATCCCTTGCCATTGCATTGTTACCCCAAGCCTATTTGCGTTACTTGCCTATCGAGACTAGCCATTGAGTACTGCCGGGTTACGCTACTTGTGCACTTTAGTGATACATACTCCGCATAGCTTCAATTGCGTGCTTATATCTTAGTATCATTTCGATATCATATTGGTATCTTTTGTGTTCAAGTAGTACCCGCATACATAATTGCTATCTTAGTGTGCACGTCCCGCATTGTGATCATACAAAACATCATTGCAAAAGAAAAGAGAAGCAAAGCTTTGAAGCAAGAGCAAAAGAGCAATAGCATCGCAAGCTTGGCATAGCATACTTGATCATCTTGGATCACTTGAGCGAGTGACACGTGCCTCATACATACTTATCAAGTCGGGCATAGGAAGACGACACGTTTGGTTCCTTTTAGGTTGTGCACAAGTGCGTATCACGCCCATTGGAGAAATCGTGCTAGCGTCTCTCTAGTGTTTTGCAACGCAAGCATTTTCCGTGGATTCCACATTTTGTCTCATCCTTTGTTGCACGACCCCAGTTTTCTTCCATGTGTGTGTTTCCGTGTATACTCATTGCTATTGATCTACATTATCTCATTTGCGAATTTACGAATATCTATCAACTTTATTGAATCTTATCTTTTGGATTACTTGAAATTTGTGCCACTCTACTAACCGAGCTCCTCCATAAGCCTTATTTGTGTAGGTGTGAGAAGGATGATCTTCAGTACCAATTCTACTACTACCACTTTTGCATATCAAGTGATCTTTGATCCATTTTCAAACTTGTGGAACGGTAATTGTGTATTGTCGTCTCATTCTTCCACTTATATCTACTTGAGTGTTATTATGGATAGGTCAAGCATCCACATCCTGGCATTTGAGGAGCAAGAATACGACGAAACTGACTTCGTCACCAAGATGCACTTCTTCAGCGTGCAAAAAGCAATGCGCAAATCGCATGATGCTTTGAACGACCGCATCGAGCACCTCGCCACTGACGTTCGCGAATCTGAAGTGCAAACAAGGGACTACCTCGACAACAAGCTCTCAAGCCAAATGGAAGAAATTCGCGCCTTGATGGTCCAGCGCGCTTCCTCCACATCTACATCGTCAAGGAGGCGCAACTCAAGTCGTCACTCATCGGAGTACTATTCCGGCGAGAGCCCACCTCGAGCACGTGCTCATCACCATGATGACCACTCCGGTCCAGGTTCACACGAAGGCCGCCAACGTCAAGCTTCGGACAATCCCTTCCATGGCAATAGGCTACAAGATCGACTTCGTGAGCGTGCTAGGCGTCACCAACAAGAACAAGAAGCATTGGAACAAGAACGCCAACAACAACACCGTGAAGAAGAACTACGTCAACGCGAAGAACAAGCGCTCTAAGCCCAACGCGCACTACGTGATTCTACTCGTGCGTTGGAGGAACGAAACCGTCAAGCACGTCTTGAGCAAGAAGCACTTTGCCAAGAACGACAAGACGACATTCGTCGACTACGACAAGAAGAAGCCAATTATCAAGAGGAGCACCAAGAAAGGCGCAACCGAGTGCGTCCACCTCGTCGCCGTCCTCAAGCTCATCGCGACGAACCCGACCATGAAGACGAGCAAGTCCAAGATCAACACCAACACGCCCAAGACGATGACAATGAGGATCCACCTCCAAGACATGGATTCCGGCATCACCAACACAATGATGAACAATGATTCGGCAAGCTCAAGTTCACAATGCCAAAGTTTTCCAGAAGCAATGACCCCGAAGACTACCTATCATGGGCGCTCAAGGTTAACAAGATCTTTCGCCTCCACAACTATGATGAAGAGAAGAAGATAGCCATGGCTTCACTAGAGTTCCAAGACTATGTCCTTATTTGGTGGGAACAAGTGATTGAGCGAAGAAGAGAGAGAGGTGAATCACCTATCACCACCTGGGCCCAAATGAAGGATCTCATGCGAGCCCGTTTTGTGCCTACACACTACAACCATGATCTCTTCAAGAAGCTACAACAACTCAAGCAAGGCACCAAGTCCGTAGAAGAGTACTATCAAGAGATGGAGATTGCAGCGATCCGAGCCAATGTCAAGGAAGATGACGAGCAAACAATGGCACGATTCTTGAATGGCCTCAACTACCAAGTCAAGAAAATCGCCGACTTCCAACCATACTCAAACCTACTTGAGCTCGTGCATCAAGCAACCAAGGCGGAACGAAGAGTGCAAGATGACTACAAGTACTCCAAGTTCTCCTCCAAGACCTACGGCTCAAGTGCTCAAGCTACTACGGCAACGACAAATTGGACTACGAAATCTACAACTCCTACCGGTGACAAGTCAAGCTACAAGGACAAGACAACTTCGTCAAGGCGACCAACCGCAAGAACCTACAAGCCGAGAGCTTCATCCTCTACTCCAACACCGGATGCTACCGCCAAGACAAGCTCCATCAAGTGTTTCACGTGCCAAGGCCGAGGCCACAAGACCTTCGAATGTCCAACCAAACGCAATTTGGTTCTACTCGACGACGGCACCTATGACTCTATGAGTGACGATGAGATGCAAGCTTTGGAGCAAGTGGACATACATCGCCTAGTGAATGAAGATGAAGATTCGCAAATCTTTTGCGACAACGATTCGAGCCCTGCTCTCGTTGTCTCCAAGGTGTTGACACTCCAACAACAAGAAGACGGGGACCAACGTTGCCACATCTTCCACACCAAGGCTGGCATCCAAGGAAAATCTGTCAAGGTCATCATCGATGGCGGGAGTTGCCACAACTTGGCAAGTGAGGACCTTTGTTCCAAGCTACAATTGGTCAAGAAAAAGCACCCTCACCCCTACAAGGTCCAATCACTAGTGCAGAAAAGCCTAGCTATGGCGTGGCGAAAATGGCCATGCTGGCGTAGAGTCCCGACGCCACCAATAAGGCGCCACAGTTAAAAAATACTCCTGGCGCTGGACCCGACGCCAGCACTATTCCATGCGTTTATGGCGTGCCTCTTGTCCAACGCCAGCAGTAATATACGTCAATAGTGGCATTGGATGTTAGTGCTATGCCAGCAATGTAATTTTCAGATTTAAAACTGTACATCAGCACGATACAGCAAAAATGACAGCATAATCAAAGGTTTTGATGGTAATTAAACAGTACATTGCAAATACCAAAATCTAAGTTCAAGAGTCATTATTTATGAACATTATTCAGAAAAGTATCAAAAATAGGCATATAAGACAAGTACACACAAGTTCGGATAAATTAACAGGAGGTGATATGGCATGCATGCCCTACTAGCTAGCTAACTCAGACAATACGCCGGGCGGAGTCAGGATCATAATCTGGAGTAAGTGGACCATCATCATCGCTGTCAGCAGGCTTGTAGTAGACCATGATCTCGTCACGATCGTTGTCAAGGTAGAATGTGGCTCTCTCCCCAGCTTCCATACCGTAAGCAGTTACAAGAGCTGTCCAACCAGGACAACCGAAATAGGTGCGGTCTGACTCGTTGGTGACAAGGCAATTGAAGCGTTCGGCCGTCACCATGTTCATTAGGGTGCATTGGAACGTGATGGTTGCATCAAGCGGAACTCGAAACTTCTCTAAGAAGTCACGCCTTGCGTCGCAAGGGATGACTTGAGCGAAATTTGAAAAAAATAACTAGTTAGACAATTTCGGTCACAAACGTACCATATGAAACTCAATCAGATCCTGCTGAACTAAATCATATATAGCAATGAAGTCCTTCAGAAGATCGATGAAGAACTTCCTATCCTTCTGGCATCTCAAAGCACCACAAGTCTTACACAGGGCATCCATTTTTTGCTGTCAATATCGTTGATCAAAGTAAGCATAGATAATTAAACTAAATAACTAACACATCAAAATAGAACATATATGCACTAGTAATTAAGCAATTCTACAAAGGATGCACGGTTCAAACATATAATAACATGCATCAAGTTAAACAGTCATTCATATACGAAATAACTAATGCTATGCCCATCTCTAGCAAGCTAGCGGCCAGAGGGGCCGGCCTCGTGGTCGTCCCTGGTGGACCTACGACGACGCAATAGCGACTGAACCTCCACCTCCTCCTCATGATCCTTCTCCTCCTCGAGCTTATCCCAATCTATGGGATCCTCCTTTGCGCTCTTCTTCGCTGCATACTGAAGGAGCATCATCTTGTTGATCTCTAAGAGTTTGTCATCTCTCGCAAGCTCCGTCGCTAATGGGTCGAACAATTGTTGCTCGGCCTGGAGGTTCTCCTTCTCCTCAGCCCTAGTGCATATCCTTATGTTCTCCGGCGCGAGGAACTATGCGTACTCATGGCAATCAGGGAAGTTTAGAATCGTTTTTTTCCTTGTGATACTCAACCGCCTTTGCATCGTAGGCGCGCGCCGCTAACTCTGGGGTGTCCCAGTGGCCAAGCTGGTGGACGACATTGTCCTTCGTGATGGTTGCATAATACTTAGTACCCTTCTATCGCACACCACGAAACTTCGGAGCCATGTGACTGTACCTACAACACCTATATATATACAATCTATAGACAATGTAATTAAACTACAAAACTACACTAAAATCTGAAAATACAAAACTACAATAAAATCTGAAACTACAAAACTACACTAAAAATCTGATACTACACAACTACACTAAAATCTGAAACTAAACAAACTACACTAAAATCTGAAACTACACAACTACACTAAAATCTGAAACTACACAAACTACACTAAAATCTAAAACTACACAACCTCAACAAAAATCTGCAGTACACAACTACACTAAAATCTCAAACTACAATAAAATTTGAAACTACAATTACTCACCCACAATGGAGGCGACGGGACGGCTGTGGAGGCGTGGAGATGGCAACGGCGGTGGAGGCGTGGAGACAGCGACGGCGGTGGTGGCGCGGAGACGGCGACAGCGGAGGAGGCGCGGAGACGGCGAGGGCAATGCAGGCACGGAGACGGCGACGGTGGTGGTGGCGCGGAGACGGCGACGGCAGAGGTGGAGATGGAGAGTGAGATGGCGGCAATGTGGAGTCGGAGATGGCGCCGGCAGCCGGGGGGCTTGGTCGTTGGCGGCGGCGGTGACGGCGGGTTGAGATTGATTTGGGGGAGTTTCTGCGGGGATTAGATCCGGGTGTGTATATATGAGTGGTTGGGTTTGATGGGCAGTGTGGTATGTTTGATAGCGTTGGCCCACGCCATTTTCATTATTTTATTTTCATCTTTTGTTAATAGATATATATACAAAATTAAAATATTAGTTCAAAATATAATTTACATAGATGAACAACATAGATTTCATTAATTAATCTAGCCTACGTACATACATAACAGAAGGATAATAAAAAATAACAATTATAGGTTACTACTACTAGATCTAGACTAAGAACATCATCAGTGTGATGACGACCACCAGAAGAAATGGTGTCATCGATTCAGCTGGGAGAAATTGGCCAAGCAGGCAACCGGCTAAAAGAGCATATCGAAGCATCTTGAATTTTTTTTATTTGGCCTCGCATCACATCGTTCTAGAGTTGCATCTCGTCTATCTGTAGTCGCAAAGGTCCAATGGAGTAGTCGAGAACCTACCTTACGTACTTTTGGACGAGATCAACCCATATCCATGTGAAGCAATATTTCCCCCTGTTTTCTGTGGATGAAAATATATATATACACACACATGCATATATATATACATATATATATATATATATATATATATATATATATATATATATATATATATCCATGTGAGCGACGCTAGAGGAGTTGAATTGTGCAAATTAGCTGAAAGCCAATCAATATGTACATACGTACCTTTCCACGGTTGGCGCAGATGTAGAACTCTCGCTCTGGATTCCATTCCATGTGTGACATATGCTTATCAAGAGGGCGACGACAGCCGCAAAGCAGCACTGGGCCGGTATCTTCGACGTTGGTGGCGTAGCTTCCGGGTTGAACAGAAGTGGCGCTGCTGCGGCGAGATGATTCGTCGGACTGCATTGGCCGTGGCGAACTCATGGTGTAGCCAACAGGACCAGACGGGAGCTCGGCCAGGGCGGCGGAGTCCCAAACTTTCGACACGCTCCGTCGACGTGGGTCCATAACTAAGAGGAGCTAACTAGTTATTAGGGACAAGAATTGGAAGTGAATGTATTTTGAGAAACAAAGGGGCTTCCAACACCAGCTTATATAGGCAAAACTTAATGCTGGCATTCACGAACAAGGAACGCCAGAACTACGTAATATATCTATGGCGTGTTAGCACACATTACGCCAGCAATGCATCCCGACTAGTCAGCTTAGCAGGGCCCACTTTCTGGTGGCGTTCCTCTTTATTTCCACGCCAGCACTAACTGCACAACCCTGTCGTACCATTTTGTCCAATGCCATAGCTATTTGGAAAAATTAGTGCTGGCGTTAGTGGAAAATGGCGCACCACCAACAAGAGTTGTGGCTAGCCATTTCTCTACTAGTGAATGGCTAAGTCATTCTGGCACCCTACAAGTTGAACATACCGTGTAAGTTTCCTTCAAGATAGGCGCTTACGAAGACACTTTGGAGTGCGATATGGTTCCAAGGTCCGTTTGCCACCTCCTACTTGGTAGACCTTGGCAATTCGACCATGGCGTCATCCACAACGGTCAGACAAATCACTATAGCTTCAAGATGAAGGGCAAGCAATATGTACTTCGCCCAATGACTCCAAGTCAAGTCATCGCCGACAAACAAGCTTCATCCAATCGTGGAGATAAAAGTGTGATTGTGATCCACCTAAAAGAGAGTGAGCGCCACAAGCCAAACTTGAGTGACTCCACGATGAGGGACATGAGAGATATAGTTCTTTTAGCCACCAAAAGAGATTTGAGGGATGTGAGTGAGAGCCCATCAACCGTTCTTCACTATGTACTTGTGCGCAAAGATGACGTCGTTCGGGCTAACCCTTCACAACATCTTCCTCTTGTGTTATCTAAGTTGTTGCAGGAATTCAAAGATGTTTTCCCCGATGAGCTACCTCCGGGACTACCACCAAAACGAGGGATCGAACACCGCATCAACCTCATCCCCGGAGCACCGCTTCCTAACAAGGCTCCCTACCGCGTCAACCCCGAAGAAACAAAGGAAATACAAAGGCAAGTCCAAAAACTCCTAGATAAAGGGCATGTACGAGAGAGCTTGAGTCCTTGTGCAGTTCCGGTGATTCTAGTACCTAAGCAAGATGCTAGTATGCGCATGTGTTCCGATTGCCGTCTTATCAATGCTATAACTATTCGTTTTCGTCACCCCATTCCTCGCCTAGATGATATGCTTGATGAACTTAGTGGTGCCACTATATTTTCCAAGATTGACTTAAAAAGTGGTTACTACCAAATACGCATACAAGAAGATGATGAGTGGAAAACGGATTTTAGAACAAAGTTTGGTCTCTATGAATGGCTAGTGATGCACATGGGCTTATCCGAGGCACCGGGTACCTTTATGCGTGTCATGCATTATGTTTTAAGACCACTTATTGGCTATTGTGTGGTGGTCTACTTTGATGACATTCTTGTCTTTAGCAAGTCTCTTGAAGAGCATGCTACCCATGTTCGTGATGTTTTGCAAATCCTTAGGAAAGAACAACTCTACGCAAACATGGAGAAATGCACCTTTGGTGCTGCGAAGGTAGTTTTCCTAGGCTTTGTAGTATCCTCTAAGGGTGTTCATGTAGATGAAACTAAGATTGATGCTATTAAAACTTGGCCCACACCAATGAATTTGCAACAAGTGCGTAGTTTCCTAGGACTTGTCGGTTTCTATTGCTGTTTTGTCAAAGACTTTAGCACTATTGCATCTCCTCTCCATGCTTTGAGCAAGAAGAATGCACCATTCATTTGGGGTCCTCCACAAGACACCGCATTCCATGAACTTAAAAATTTGCTCAGTCATGCACCTTTGCTTGCTTTGCCCAACTTTGATAAAACATTTGAAGTGCATTGTGACGCTAGTGGTAATGGAATAGGTGGTGTGCTTATGCAAGAGAAGCGCCCAACTGCCTACTTTAGCGAGAAACTTTCCGGTGCTCAACTTAACTATCCCATATACGACAAAGAATTGTATGCTTTGGTGAGAGTTTTACATGTTTGGGAACATTATTTGCGACCTCATGACTTTGTTATTCATACTGACCATGAAACGCTCAAGTACTTAAAGGGTCAAACCAAGTTGAACAAACGGCATGCTAAATGGAGTGAATTTATTGAGTCTTTCCCTTATGTCATCAAATACATTAAGGGTAAGGAAAACGTTCTGGCGGATGCCCTTTCCCGCAAATGCATGCTAGTTACTCAACTTGAATTGAATGTTATTGGTTTTGAGCATATCAAAGACTTGTATGAGCATGATGTTTATTTTGCTACTCCATATGCTAAATGTCAAGTGAAAACTTGTTGGGAGAACTATTATATGAAAGACGGCTATCTTATGCGTGCTAACAAACTTTGTATACCCGAGTCTTCTCTTCGTTTGATACTTTTGCAAGAGGCTCACGGTGGAGGACTAATGGGTCACTTTGGACGCAACAAGACGTATGCCACACTATCCAACCAGTACTTTTGGCCCAAGATGTTTCGTGATGTTGCACGCTTCACCGACCGATGCTCCACATGCCGCAAAGCTAAGTCAAAAGCTCAATCCCATGGTCTTTACATGCCTCTTTATATACCCTTCCAACCGTGGGAAGACATTAGTATGTATTTTGTGCTTGGTTTGCCACGAACTAAAAAGGGCCATGATTCCGTTTTTGTCGTTGTGGATCGCTTTTCCAAGATGGCTCATTTCATTCCATGTCACAAGATAGACGATGTTTCACATATTGCAAATCTCTTTTGTAGAGACATCTTGCGACTACATGGCGTACCCAAGACCATTGTCTTTGATCGTGACGTCAAGTACCTAAGCTACTTTTGGAAGACCCTATGCGCCATGCTCGGAATCAAGCTTCTATTCTCTTCGGCATATCACCCACAAACCGATGGACAAACGGAGGTGACGAACTGCACGCTATCTACGCTACTACGCGTGTTGATCAAGAAGAACATCAAGGAATGGGAAGAATGCCTCCCCATCACCGAGTACGCCTACAATCGCGCAAGTCACTCCACCACCGGCAAGTCTCCGTTCGAAGTGGTCTACGGCTTCAACCCTTTGTCCCCATTGGACATACTCCCTCTACCACTACAAGAGCGCGTCAACATGGACGCAAGTAAAAGGGCAAGCTACATCAAGAAAATGCATGAAGATATAAGGCGCACGGCTGAACGTCAAGTGGAACACGTCACCAACAAGTGCAACCACAACAAGCACCCCATTGTGTTCAAGCCTGGTGATCTTGTGTGGCTACACCTTCGCAAGGACCGCTTCCCCAACAAACGCAAGTCCAAGCTACTCCCTCGAGCCGACGGACCCTTCAAGGTGTTGGCACGCTACAACAACAATGCCTACAAGATCGACATTCCCCACTACAAGTACAACGTGAGTGACACCTTCAACATCAAGGACCTCTCCCCTTTTCATGGCGATGAAGATCCTGATCCGAGGACGGATCTTCCCCAAGGGGGGGAGATGATGCGGAGCATCCCACCATCATCCCCATGAAGTCTACACCATCAAACCAACCCCCAAGTGGTCCTATGACAAGAGCACGCGCATGCGACATTGGAGCTAAGGTGAACTCACTCCTCTTCGAGCTAGACTTGAATATCAATGGGACTTGGATGCTACCTCACAATGAAACCGTGTGCATCATCAGGTTCGAGGGAAACGACCACAAAGGATCAAGGAAGCATCCCCAAGACCAAGGCCGAGGAGGAGAAGGAGCAAACACCAAGGGCAACTCTCTGGACAACCGAGAACTTCCGGCCTGCCCGGAACTTCCGGCCCACCGTCGACCTAGGGCCGAGTCCAGGAGTGCAAACTCTCTGGATAGCCCGGAACCGGCCCGGACCGTCGCCCGGAATCTCCGGCCCCCAGAACTTCCGGCCCCCCATGAAGCCAGCCTCCGAAGCCTGCGCCAACTCTCTGTTCAGCCCGGACCCTGCCCGCAAGCTGCGCAGAACTTCCGGCCTAGCCCGGAACTTCCGGCCTTCCCAGAGCGACTCCACTCGGGCCCGAGGTCCATGTATCTCTCCCACTTACCCCTTCGTCCCTAGCACTATATATACTCCTCCTACGCCTCCGAATTAGGGTTAGCTTATGTTTAGCACTGGATATTGTTGAGCATAGCTCCATTCACTTCCTTCCCTCGTGGAGAGACACCTCTACGTGAGAAGATCCGAAGCGGATGCCAAGGTCCCTTCTAGGGAAGATCCTACGGGATATGAAGACCTCCTCCACGGAGTGAGACGACTACCGGCTACCGTGTATCGCTTGTTTGACTTTGGATCCTTGTATCTTGCGTATGCTTAAGTGGATTTAGCGGATGTGGGATCTGAGTTCTTCGTTGTGTTCTTGCTTTCTCTTGTGATTTTCTCCCTTCTTCCCCCTCCAAGTGTGAAAATGTCGACCACCCGGGTGTGCCCCGTATCAATTTATCTTTAAATTTTTGCTTAGAACTTTCTGTTTATTTTTGATAAAGATAACACAGCTAGGCAAGCAAGCAAGGTAATGAGCAAACCGTATCAATTTATCTTTAAATTTTTGCTTAGAACTTTCTGTTTATTTTTGATAAAGATAACACAGCTAGGCAAGCGAGCAAGGTAATGAGCAAAGATAAATATTTTATGTTTTTGATTTTTATGTGACAAGCTAAATATAATAGCAAATAAAAAGAATAACAAGTGAATGAAAATGTGTGTGAAGTTACTTGGTAGTTGATGATGATATTCCCCGGCAACGGTGCCAGAAATCCTTCCTGATACTCGTGATCTGCGTTGGGTTTTCCGTGAAGAGGAACGGGTAATCACAGCACAAAGTGGGTAAGTATTTCCCTCAGTTATGAAACCAAGGTTTATCGAACCAATAGGAATAACAATACTCAACTGTCTTTAGCGGCTGCACATAAAAGAACAAACAACTTGCACCCAACGCCGGCAAGAGGGTTGCCAATCCCCTTGATCTCGTTATTTGCAAGCAAGTGAGTTGTGTAGATAATTGTAGATAATAGTAAAGTGCAAAATAAAATAAAATGTAATAAATAACAGCAAGGTAATGATAGCGTTTGTGAATTTATAAGTGAATAGACATGGGGGCCGTAGAGTTCTCTAGTGGCATCTCTCATAAGCAAAGCATACGGTGGGTAAACAAATTACTGTTGGGCAACTGATAGAAAAGCGAATAATTCTGCGATGTTCACGACAATGATCATGTGTATATAGGAATCATGTCCATAAGCAAATAGTCCGACTCCTGCCTGCACCTACTACTATTACTCCACTTCAAGAGTGCTTCTATGCTTGCCTGTCTACGTATTAAGTTCATGACAAATGGAGTAATGCTTGGAGAACGACGACATGATGTAGAGAAAGTAAACTCAACTAATATGAATAAACCTCATTGTTTTATCCTTAGTAGCAACAACACAAAGACGCAACTTGTCCCCTTATGTCACTAGGATATAGAAACTCGTCAGGTTGAACCTACTACAACTCACCACTCCCACCGAAGAAATATCAATCTAGTTGGCCAAACTATCTCAATAGATCGGAGAGCAATACGAAACTATGATGATCATGCAAATAAGAATCATAGTAATCAGGTTTGACTCAAATACTTTTCATCAATAATCTAAACATAAACTCACAATTCATCGGATCCCAACAAACACACCATACAAAGGGATTACATCGGATAGATCAAGGCAAAGATGCGACGAACATTGTATTGAAGATCGAGAGAGAGAGAGATTGCCATCTAGGTACTACCTACGGACCCGTAGGTCTGTGGTGAACTACTCACACATCATGGTGAGGGCAACAAGGTTGATGAAGAGGCCCTCCGTGATCGATCTCCCCTCCGGCAGGGTGCCGGAACGGAGGTGTAGATGGCCTCCTGTCGGAAAAGAGGGTTGCGGTGGTGGAAAAGTGTTTCGGGAGCGCTTCTAATGTTTTTAGTGTAGTTGTGAATTTATAGGACAGAGAATGACGTCGGAGGACGCTCCACAGGGCCACCACATATCTGGCCGCGATCCCCCCCCTAGGGGGCGCGGTTGGATATGTCGTGGGCCCCTGGTGCATCTCCTGGCCCTCCTTTGTTTGGTATTGTAACTCTGAAAAGGCAAAAACACGCAGAAAACAGGAACTGGCACTGGGCACTAGGTCAATTGGTTAGTGGTCAAAAATATTATAAATTGGTAAATTAATACCCAAAAAGTATCCTAGAATGATAATATATCAGCATGGAACAATCAAAAATTGTAGATACGTTGGAGACGTATCAGAACCTATGTTTTTACTATGCAATAGTTCCACCGTATACTTGCATGAATAGAATTGGGAATTGTGGCAATGTTGTGTAGTTCATTGAGGTAGGGACCCATGACCCTTGATCACCCCGAGAATCGTTGATTTTTATTTAGAATTGCTTAGTCATGCTTTGGTAGACGGGATGGTCTGATTCATGAAAGTTGTGAGAGAAATAATAATTTTGGGTTAACCTTAAGGTGGCTACAATTTCAACAAACCTCTGGGTGGAATGCTTGAGGCACCATGGAGAAACCAGCGACTTGCCCGGGCACCTGAAGAAACCAATGGATTTGCCCGGTCATCTAGAGAAACCAGGACTTACCCAGGGGATCTTGGAGTACCCGGAGATCATCCTATAGAATGCCACCCAGGTTCAAAGGGATCAACGACAATTCATGACTAGAAGCATCCATGTGCTGCCACAAGCCATTATGGGCTCTGGCTTGGTTGATCTTTGTAGTGACCCTTACCAGGTAGTGCTACGAGAGGTAGTCGGTTATGGTTGAGATGGGCACTACCGGTGGATAAGGGAAACTCCTTGAAAGACCATGTCTCGATCTTCCGACCAAAGAGGTGGTCGAATTTTGTGGGGAAAAGTGGGCAAATCTCTGGAGAGTGTAAAAACCAATCATGATTAGCCATGTCTCCGGTTATGGACAACATGAGCATGTAGAAGTGAATTTATCACGTGATCTCATCATCATATCATAATTTAATTAATGAAGTGGGTTTTATAAATAATTTTGGGTAATCGATTTGAGTTGGAGGAACCACCTTAATAATGGCAACAATTTTTTAGTTTTAAATTTAATAAAATTGGCATAGGACAAAAGTAGCTTTATGCAAAAGTTAAACTTAGAGCCTCCACCAAGCCAAAATTGCATATAGAGATAGAAATATTATTATTCTTGTTTGTGGTGAGATTGCCGGCATACTCCATATGTTGACCAACACGGCTGCAATGTCTCATGTTGCAGAGTCTTCCGACGAGGATTAAGGTGCGATAGGTCGCTGTTTTGCACTCAGTTATTTGCCCGTGGAGTTGGATGGACTCATTTACCTTTGATGCTTTCGTAGATATTTTCTTGAAATGGCCTTCAACCATATTATTGTAATAAATACTCTTTCGAGGACCTCAATGTAATAAGGTGTGTGATTGAACTCTGTTATATTTCATCGATTATTGCGTGTGCTAGGAAGTCGATCCAGGGACTAGCACGGTATGCACAAAGACTCCGATACTTTCGTGTCGGGTCGCTACAAGATGGTATTCAGAGCACACGCTCATTATAGTACGTGACCACTAGGAATGGAAAAGCCGTAGAAAAAAAAACTTATTTTACAATTTCCCAATATATTTGTTGGTCTTATACTCTGCTCTATTCATTTCTAATTCTTCTCTATTTCAACAATATAGATGTCAACCCCCGAGACCGAGTTTGCATAGCCCGACGAGACCATGCCCTTTGAACGACGCTGAAGGAGATCATCAAGTACTTGAACATCGCCCTGCCCACTTTTGCCATAACCTTCATTGCCACACTACCAGAGGAGAAACATTAGAGGATTGAAGTCCATATCCCAGGAAGAACATTTGAATAGTTCACCGATCCCATCAATTTCTTCTAGGAGGTGCCAACCTGGAACTTAGGAAGGACTATTGCCGCACACGGCGCCCTCGGACGCATCTGTGAGGAGTATCACAAGGATCTCAAAGGAACCACCTACATGATGTGTGGACGTAGGCATCACCAAGGACAAATAGTATGCACCAGGGATGATGACACGAGCGCATCATACATAGGATCAGGAAGAGCGCGTCCGTAGATTGGAGACCGATATGCACCGCAACATGAAGGACACTAAGAAGCTGATGACCCATCGGATCGAGCTTGAGGATGAACTTAAGGATGCACATGATACGTCCATTTTGCATCATGATTTCCTACTGTTATTTATTATGTTTTGTTGAATAATAATGCTTTAGGGAGTGATTCTAATGCCTTTTCTCTCATAAAATGCAATGTTTACACAAAGAGGGAGAATACCGGCAGCTGGAATTCTGGACCCAAGCAAAGCACATCATAGATACCTATTCTGCACATCTCCAATGAAGCTGAAACTTTACTGAGATTATTTTTGGAATTAATAAAAAATACTGGAGCAAAGAACTATCGGAGGGGGCCACCCTGCTGGGCACAAGACACCAGGGCGCGCCAGGCCCCCCTAGGCGCGCCCTGGTGGGTTGTACCCTCCTCGGCGCACCTCCGGCGCCCATCTTCTGGTATATATTTACTTTTGACCTAGAAAAAATTAGAGGAGGACTTTCGGGATGAAGCGCCGCCGCCTCGAGGTGGGACTTGGGCAGGAGCACTTTTGCCCTCCGGCGGAGCGATTCCGCCGGGGGAACTTCCCTCCCGGAGGGGAAAATCGAAGCCATCATCGTCGCCAACACCCCTCTCATCTTTGCGAGGCCAATCTTCATCAACATCTTCCACAACACCATCTCCTCTCAATCCCTAGTTCATCTCTTGTGTTCAATCTTTGTACCGGAACCTTAGATTGGTACATGTGGGTGACTAGTAGTGTTGATTACCTTGCGTAGTTGATTACTATATGGTTTATTTGGTGGAAGATTATATGTTCAGATCCATTATGCTATTTAATACTCCTCTGATCTTGAGCATTATTATTATTTGTAAGTAGTTACCTTTGTTCTTGAGGTCACGGGAGAAGTCATGTTTCAAGTAATCATGTGAATTTGATATGTGTTCGATAGTTTGATGATATGTATGTTGTGATTCCCTTAGTGGTGTCATGTGAACGTTGACTACATGGCACTTCACCATTCATGGGCCTAAGGGAATGCATTGTGGAGTAGTTATTAGATGATGGGTTGCTAGAGTGACAGAAGCTTAAACCATAGTTTATGCTCTACTTCGTAAGGGGCTGATTTGGATCCAAACATTTAATGCTATGGTTTGATTTTATCTTAATACTTTTCTCATAGTTGCGGATGCTTGCGAGGGGGTTAATCATAAGTGGGAGGTTGTTCAAGTAGGAGCAGCACCCAAGCACCGGTCCACCCACATATCAAATTATCAAAGTAGCGAACACGAATCAAACCAACATGATAAAAGTGACTAGATGAAATTTCCGTGTACCCTCAAGAACACTTTGCCTATTACTAGAGATTGTTCTGGCCTGTCCTTTGCCACAAAAGGATTGGGATACCCTGCTGCACCTTATTTACCATTACCATTACTTGCTCGTTACCAATTACCTTGCTATCAAACTATCTGTTACCTACAATTTCAGTGCTTGCAGAAATTACCTTGCTGAAAACCGCTTGTCATTTCCTTCTGCTCCTCGTTGGGTTTGACACTCTTACTTATCGAAAGGACTACGATTGATCCCCTATACTTGTCGGTCATCAAGACTCTTTTCTGGCGCCGTTGCCGGGGAGTGAAGCGCTCTTGGTAAGTGGAAATCGGTAAGGAAAAACTATACTATGTGCTGAAATTTATTGTTACTTGCTACTATGGCAAACAATCCTTTGAGGGGTTTGTTTGGGGTATCTTCACCTCGACTGGAACCACAATTAGTTGCCCCTCAACCTATGGCACCTACTGAAAATATTGGTTATGATATTCCTTCGGGTATGGTAGAACAACTGCTTGCTAAACCTTATGCAGGAGATGGAACTGAACATCCTGATATGCACCTATTATATGTGAACGAAGTTTGTGGATTATTTAAGCTGTCAGGTTTACCCGGAGATGAAGCTAAGAAGAAGGTTTTCCCTTTATCTTTGAAGGGAAAAGCATTGACATGGTATAGGCTATGTGATGATCTTGGATCATGGAACTGGAATCGTTTGCAATTGGAGTTCCATCAAAAGTTTTATCCCATGCATCTAGTTCATTGTGATCAGAATTATATATATAATTTTTGGCCTCGTGAAGGAGAAAGCATCACTCTAGCTTGGGGGAGTCTTAAGTCAATGTTATATTCATGCCCCAATCATGACATCCCAAGAGAAGTTATTATTCAGAATTTTTATGCTCGACTTTATCATAATGATCAAACCATGCTCGATACTTCTTGTGCTGGTTCTTATATGAAGAAGACTATTGAATTCAAGTGGGATCTCTTAGAAAGAATTAAACGCAACTCTAAAGATTGGGAACTCGGCGACGGTAACGAGTCAGGTATAAAGCTTGAGTTTGATTGTGTTAAATCTTTTATGAATACCGATACTTTTCATAAGTTTAGCACTAAATATGGACTTGACTCTGAGATACTAGCCTCTTTCTGTGAAGCATTTGCTACTCATGTTGATCTCCCTAAGGAGAAGTGGTTTAAATATCATCCCCCTATTAAAGGCGAAATTAAAGAACTGGTCATAGCTAAAGGAAACCATCATTTACAATGTTGATTTAGTTGTGTCTACCGCTTATATTGAAAAACCACATTTCCCTGTTAGGATAAAGGAACTTGCTAAGGTATCAACTGTGGTTCGTAAGAGTAATATAAGAGCACCTAAACCCTCTGAGCAAATTAAAGTAGAACCTAGTGTTGCTATGGTTAAAGATCTCTTGGTAGAAAATATTGATGGGCATGTTATCTACTTCTGTGACGAAGCTGCTAGAATTACTAAACCCGATGAAAAAGATAAACATAGACCCATAGAAGGCATGCCTGTTGTCTCACTCAAAATAGGAGATCATTGCTATCATGGTTTATGTGATTTGGGTGCTAGTGTGAGTGCTATCCCTTTTACCTTATACCAAGAGATTATGGATGAAATAGCACTTGCTGAAATAGAAGACATTGATGTTACTATTAAACTTGCTAATAGAGACACCATCACACCACTTGGGATTGTTAGAGATATTGAAGTCTTGTGTGGGAAAGTAAAATACCCTACTGATTTTCTAGTCCTTGGTTCCCCACAAGATGACTTTTGCCCCATTATCTTTGGTAGACCTTTCTTGAGCACTGTCAACGCTAAGATAGATTGTGAAAAACAAAATGTCGGTGTCAGTTTTGGTGGTGTGTCTCATGAGTTTAATTTTTCCAAGTTTAGTAGACAACCTCGCGATAAAGCATTATCTAGTAAGGATGAAATAATTGATCTTGCGTCTATTGTCGTGCCTCCTACTGATCCATTAGAACAATATTTGCTTGACCATGAAAATGATATACACTTGCATGAGAGAAATGAAATAGATCAAATTTTCTTTGAACAACAACCTCTCCTGAAACACAATTTGCCTATTGAAACTCTTGGAGACCCTCCTCCACCTAAAGGTGATCCTGTGTTTGAATTGAAACAATTGCCTGACACTTTGAAGTATGCTTATCTTGATGAGAAAAAGATATATCATG
Source organism: Elymus sibiricus (assembly GCA_039707655.1). NCBI lineage: Eukaryota > Viridiplantae > Streptophyta > Magnoliopsida > Poales > Poaceae > Elymus > Elymus sibiricus. Next base: position 244,353,000 of record CM077667.1, on the reverse strand, counting down.
TTATTATTAGTGCTAACCTTTTAGAACATGAAGAAGAAAGATTATTAAAAGTTCTAAGGAAGCATCGGGCTGCTATTGGATATACTCTTGATGATCTTAAGGGCATTAGTCCCACTCTATGTCAGCACAAGATTAATATGGAACCTGATGCTAAACCCTTTGTTGATCACCAACTACAATTAAATCCTAAGATGAAAGAAGTGGTAAGAACTGAAATATTAAAGCTTTTGGAAGCAGGTATAATCTATCCCATTGCTGATAGTAGATGGGTAAGTCCCGTTCATTGTGTCCCTAAGAAAGAAGGTATTACCGTCGTTCCTAATGATAAAATGAACTTATTCCACAAAGAATTGTCACTGGTTATAGAATGGTAATTGATTTTAGAAAGTTAAATAAGGCTACTAGAAAAGATCATTACCCTCTGCCTTTCATTGATCAAATGCTAGAAAGATTATCTATGCACACACAATTTTGTTACCTAGATGGATATTTTGGTTTCTCTCAAATACCTGTGTCAAAATTCCATCAAGAGAAAACCACCTTTACCTGCCCTTTTGGAACCTATGCTTATAGACGTATGCCTTTTGGTTTATGCAATGCACCTGCTACATTTCAAAGATGTATGACTGCTATATTCTCTGATTTTTGTGAAAAGATTGTGGAGGTTTTCATGGATGATTTTTCCGTTTACGAGATTTCTTTTGATGATTGCTTAAGCAACCTTGATCGAGTTTTGCAGAGATGTGAACAAACTAATCTTGTCTTGAATTGGGAGAACTGCCACTTTATGGTTAATGAAGGTATTGTCTTGGGGCATAAAATATCTGAACGAGGTATTGAGGTGGACAAAGCTAAAGTTGATGCAATTGAGAAAATGCCATGTCCTAAAGATATTAAAGGTATTCGAAGTTTCCTTGGTCATGTTGGTTTCTATAGGAGGTTCATTAAAGACTTCTCTAAAATTTCTAGGCCTCTTACTAATCTTTTGCAAAAGGATATTCCTTTTGTTTTTGATGATGATTGTGTGGAAGCCTTTGAAACACTCAAGAAAGCCTTAATCTCTGCACCTATCATTCAACCACCTGATTGGAACTTGCCTTTTGAAATTATGTGTGATGCTAGTGATTATGCTGTTGGTGTTGTTCTAGGACAAAGAGTTGATAAAAAATTGAATGTTATCCATTATGCTAGCAAAACTCTAGACAGTTCCCAACAAAATTATGCTACTACTGAAAAAGAATTTTTAGCAGTTGTGTTTGCATGTGATAAATTTAGATCCTATATTGTTGACTCCAAAGTTATTGTTCACACCGATCATGCTGCTATATAATATCTTATGGAAAAGAAAGATGCTAAACCTAGACTCATTAGGTGGGTTCTCTTGCTTCAAGAATTTGACTTACATATCGTTGATAGGAAGGGAGCTGAGAACCCCGTAGCTGATAACTTGTCTAGGTTAGAAAATATTCTTGATGACCCACTACCTATAGATGATAGTTTCCCTGACAAATAGTGAGCTGCAATAAATGTTTCTCAAAACACTCCTTGGTATGTTGATTATGCTAATTAAATCATGGCTAAATATATACAACTTAGCTTCACATACCAACAAAAGAAAAAAAATCTTCTATGACTTGAGACATTACTTTTGGGATGACCCACATCTTTATAAAGAAGTAGTAGATGGTATTATTAGACGTTGTATGCCTGAGCATGAACAGGAACAAATCCTATGGAAATGTCATTCCGAAGCTTATGGAGGACATCATGCGGGAGATAGAACTGCTCAGAAGGTATTGTAATCTGGTTTTTATTGGCCTACTCTCTTCAAGGATGCACGTAAGTTTGTCTTATCTTGTGATGAATGTCAAAGAATTGGTAATAATGGTAAGCGTCAGGAAATGCCTATGAATTATTCACTTGTTGTCGAACCATTTGATGTTTGGGGTTTTGATTATATGGGACCTTTTCCTTCCTCTAACGGGTACACTCATATTTTGGTTGTTGTTGATTATGTTACTAAGTGGATAGAAGCTATTCCAACTAGTAGTGTTGATCACCACACCTCCATTAAAATGCTTAAAGAGTTTATCTTCCCGAGGTTTGGAGTCCCTAGATATTTAATGACCGATGGTGGTTCACACTTTATTCATGGTGCTTTCCGTAAGATGCTTGCTAAATATGATGTTAACCATAGAATTGCATCACCCTATCATCCTCAATCTAGTGGTCAAGTTGAACTTAGCAATAGAGAAATAAAATTGATATTACAAAAAACTGTCAATAGGTCTCGTAAGAATTGGTCTAAGAAATTAGACGATGCACTTTGGGCCTATAGAACAGCTTATAAAAATCCTATGGGTATGTCTCCATACAAAATGGTATATGGAAAAGCTTGTCATTTGCCTCTAGAATTAGAACATAAAGCATTTTGGGCAATTAAAGAACTCAACTATGATTTCAAACATGCCGGTGAGAAGAGGCTATTTGATATTAGCTCATTAGATGAATGGAGAACCCAAGCCTATGAAAATGCCAAACTATTCAAAGAAAAACTTAAAAAGATGGCATGACAAAAGAATCCAAAAGCGGGAATTAAAAATAGGAGACTATGTTCTTTTGTTCAACGCTCGTTTAAGATTTTTTGCAGGTAAGCTTCTCTCCAAATGGGAAGGACCTTATATTATCGAAGAGGTTTATCGTTCTGGAGCTACCAAGATTAATAACGCCGAAGGTACTAACCCGAAGGTGGTCACTGGACAAAGAATTAAGCACTATATTTTAGGTACGGCTATTAACGTTGAAAGCAATGTTATCCAAACCATGACACCGGAGGAACACATAAAAGAAACCTTCCAGAACACTCCAGAATTCTGAAAAATAGGAGGTAGGTGATACGGTAAGTAAACGGACTCCGAAAAATCCGCAAAAATATTTTTTGTCAGTTTTGGAATATTAGAAAATTTTGGAAATAAAGAAATAAACCGGAAGGTGATCGAGGTGAGCACGATAAACCAGGGCGCGCCAGGCACCCCTAGGCGTGCCCTGGTCGGTTGTGCCCACCTCGGACACCTTCCCGACTCCGTTTTCCTTCCGTATGCTTGTTTCCCAAGAATAAAAATTCTCTATATATACCCCCGAATGTTTTGACGACTGCATCACAGAAAAATCCTCTGTTCTTGTTTCGTGTTGTTTTCCTGGCAGATCTGAAAATATGTCATCTCATGTTTCAGAGGGGGATCACTATGTTGCAGACCCAAAGATCTTCAGGGAAATTTACCCCTATCTTTGGACATCTGAAGAAGAAGAAGAAGATACCGATTTGGAGGAGATAGTGGATGCTAGTCCGGACGCCAACTCTGAGGAAGATGATGTCCCTCTACCTCAGCCGGGAGACATGCATGTGGAATTCAAGAAGTCAAGCCTCCCTAAAAGATACAAACCTGAGGTCCAATTTATCCCATCTCATTTTCTGCAGGAGAGCAAGGCGGCATTATGCAAAAAGATATTAACGCTCGAGTTGGAGAATGATGATCTAAGGGAGGAAAATCTTATGCTTAAATATAAGTTGAAAAAGAAGGTTGCATAATCACCACCACCTTCTTAATCACCACCACCAAAGGAGACTTGAGCACACGGGTATGGGCACTCCCCTTGGCTTAAGCCAAGCTTGGGGGAGGTGCCCTGGTATTGTATCACCATCACTTTTATTCACCTTTACCTATTTTAGTTCGATCTTTAGTTTTCCTTGCTTTAGTTGAATAAAAGTTTAGCATGATCTATTTTCGTGTGTTAGTTATGTGTCCTATTTATCTATGTAATCGAGTGAGAGTTATATAATAAAGTTTATTTTGAGTTTTTGCCTCTCTACTTTCTTGCTACAATCCAAATAAAAGAAAAGAGAAATAAATGAAAAGGATCATATGCTAATCTTATGGTGAGTAATGACATCACATAAAGGAAAGTATAGGTAGCAAAATTTGTTGGAGATTGACAAACATAGCATTGGTCAATGATGCAATTCATGAAAGAATTAATAAGGGAAGAGAAGATTCACATGCAAATACACTATCTTGGACATCTTTTATGATCGTGAGCCCCCATTAAATATTATATGTCAAAATTGTTGACGTTGGACAAGGAAGACAATGTAATGATTTATGCTTGTTCATATCCACATAGAAGTTATATTGTCATAGATCCTTCAACATGTGGTGCTTTCCCAATATCTTTGCTAGACAAAAATTCTGCACCAAGTAGAGATACTACTTGTGCATCCAAAAACCCAAAGCAAAATTCATTCTTTGAGAGTCCACCATACCTACCTATGGATCGAGTAAAATCCTTCAAGTAAGTTGTCACCCGTGCAATAAGGCAATAAAAATTGCTTCTAAAAGTGTTTTGATCAATTAGTGTAAGAGAATATTGAGAGCTATACGAACTTATGATGGCAAAGTAATAAAAGCGACAGACTGCATAATAAAGGTTGCTATCATAGGTGGAAATATAGCGTGACGTTCTTTTACATTAAGGGATTAGGCATACAAACAAAAAAGCGCATGACAACCTCTGCTTCCCTCTGTGAAGGGACTATCTTTTACTTTTATGTATTTACTTTTATGCAAGAGTCAAAGTATTCTTCCCCATTCCTTTTTACCTTTTCCTTTTGCAAGCATCATGTGGTGAGGAAAGATCTAGGCACATATATCCAGTTGGATATGGGTGGGCATGAGTTATTATTGTTGACATCACCCTTGAGGTGAATACGTTGGGAGGCAAAACTATAAGCCCCTATCTTCCTATGTGTCTGGTTGAAACTTTTTGCTCATGGGTATGATGTGAGTGTTATTAATTGTAAGTGCATCTATTGCCACCCTTTGTTGGTTTTTGTGTATTGAAGACAAACGTGGTTGTGGGACTAATGTGTTTGTGAGAGTTCACAGGTTAACACAGATAGAAGTCCCTTGAGTTTCCGTTTAGCCGTCGAAGACGACCCCCAAAAATGTTCGAAGACATTGATGACGGCTGAAGCCATTGGTGGTATGCGAAGACAATGAAACACGAAGACAAAGTCTTTTGGTAGTTTCGTTTCTTCTTTCCTGAGTCATATGAACCACCGTACTGTTAAGTGGGGTCGATGTGATTGAAGTCAGATGCTGACGTGATGCTCAACCCATACCTATGTCTTCGAGCAAAGATAATAAGAGGAAATCTCTTCCAGAGTTGGTTGAGTCAGCTTTACTTGTAGCTCAAGTAAAGCTGCCACGTGTGTTTGAAATCCGACCGTTGTGACACGTGTCGGTTGGCCATTGTCCCAGGGTCATTTCGGTCATATCAGGTCGGGTTGCCCGCTGGCTATAAATAGCCCACCCCCTCCACCATAAGAAGGTGGCTGCTCAGAGAGAGATACGGCTGTTGTCGTTTTGGAGCAACCCACCTCGAAGACATTGAGAGAGAAACATCCTGCGAGGATACACCTAAACACCTAGACCTAGAGTGTTTGAGTATCACCGAAGTCATTCTGTTCTGAGAGAACTGAAGACTTATTACGCTTGAAGACTGTGATCTTCCGGACGGTTAGGCCTCTGGGTCTAGAGCAATCCAAGAGTCATTGTGGATCGCCGGGTGACCAAGTTTGTACGGGTTTCGGAAGTCTCCCCTGAAGACTTACCAGAGTGATTGGGCGCTGTCTAAGTGACTTCGGCTCAAGGGGAATAAGGTGAAGACGAGGTCTTCTAAGTTAAATCTCAGCCTCCCTAACCAGACATACAGTTGTCACACCAACTGGAACTGGTCCAACAAATCATGTGTCTTCGTCAAGCAACTGGTTCTATCCTTCACTTTCTTACATTCCTGTTATGTATCGTGAAGCCTTTGCTTGTTCAGTGTTTGAAGAATTATCCTGAAGACATTCATATCTGCTAATTATCTTCATTCTATCTAAGTTTGTCTTTGACTCATTTTAGTATGCATGATGATAATGCTTAACTTGCATGTATGTCTTCACTACACTGCATGCCTTGACTAGATCATTGATTACTATCCCTACCTGATCATGTTTCGCTTCCGCATTATTCGAATACATTCTATGTTTCGAAGCCTTTCATAAAAATTGCCTATTCACCCCGCCTCTAGTCGATAACTAGCACTTTCAATTGGTATCAGAGCAAGGTACTCCCTTGTTCTGTGTTTCGGTTTAACCACCGTGGAGTTTTAGCTATGTCGACTGCAGGGATAATCAAAGGTCTCCGCTGCGTGCCATGTCTTCGATGGCACTGACTATCCCTACTGGAAGAATTAGATGCGCATGCATCTCGAAACCATTGACAACGACCTATGGTATGTCGTCATGGCAGGCATTCCTGAGGTTGGCGAAGGTGTTACTGCTGCTGATGTGAAGAGGTTCGCACAACTGGACTCCACCGCCAAGAACATCATTTGAGGTCATCTGACCAAAGGAAAGTATGGCCATGTGAGTGCACTTAACACTGCTAAGCAAATCTGGGAATGGCTGTCCAAAGTAATTGAAGGTATCTCATCTCAAAGAGACTCCTTTGTTGATGCGCTTCGCAACCTGTTCAACCGCTTCATGAGACTCGACAACGAAAACGTTCAGCTCACATTTGATCGACTCACCGACATCTGAAATGAGCTGAATGCACTTGGCGCCACTGATATCACCAAACATGAAGTCCTGAAGAAGCTACTCAAATCACTCGACAGTTCCTTTGATACTCTCGCACTCATGGTCCAAGAGCGCCCAGACTTCAAGAGTTTGGACCCCGCTGATATCCTCGAGAGATTGAACACACATGAGTTCCAACAAGCTGAGAAGAGGGATATATACGGTCCCAGTTACAGTCGTTCTCATGCCCTGAAGGCCAAGGCTGTGTTGTCATCCAAAGACAACTCTGAATGCAGTTCTGATGGTGCTGGAGACTTTGCAAAAGAACTTGCTCTGCTTGTCAGGAAGTTTCAAAAGTTTGCCAAGTCAAAACGCTACACAAAATCTTCAAGGCGTGATTCCAAGAGGTTTGGTGAAATGTCTTCAAGAGACAGCAAGAAGCAAACCTGTCACAAGTGCAAGAAAGTTGGCCATCTCATTGCTGATTGTCCTCGATGGGAGAAGAAATCCAAGAAGAAGAGAAAGGACTATGACTCCGACGACAAGAAGAAGAAGAAGTATGCAAAGTCTTCATCATACAAGAAAAGTTCATCTGGCAAGGCACATGCCTTCATCGGAAAGGAGATGGATTCACAGTCTGAATCTGGTTCTGAAGTTGAGGAAGCATCTGAGGAGGAATCTGACGCTGAAGTAGCTGGACTAGCAATGGCTTCGGCATATCTCTCCACCTCTGTCTTCGAACCCGAAGACAATGGTTCCTTCTTCAACACCGAAGCCAGTGATGATGATGCCACTCCATCCTACTGCTTCATGGCGAAAGCCTCCAAGGTATCCTCAAAACCCTCACGTCATGACTCTGAATCCGAAGCTGAATCTGATGATGACATGAAGCCTAGCTATGCTAAACTTGTAAAAACTGCCACCAAACAATAAAGTGCCATGGAGAAAATGCAAACTACTCTAGAGAAAAGCGATGACCTGTTACGCGAAGAGATGAGTCTGAACGAAACAATGGCTGAAGACATGCGTAGTCTTCGTTCAAGGTTTGAGGATCTCCAAAGTCGTCATGATGCCCTCTCAACTGATCATGAGAAGCTTTCCCTTGAATATCTTCGGCATATACTCTTGGCATCACTCATGAGTTCTCTGCTCCATATACTCCTTAGCAGAATGGTGTCGTGGAGCGCAAGAATAGGACTCTTATTGAGATGGATCGCACCATGCTTCATGAATACAAGACACCACAGAAGCTATGGCCTTAAGCCATTGATATTGCATGCCATATCATCAACAGAGTATATCTTCACAAGTTCTTCAAGAAAACATCTTATGAGCTTCTCACTGGTAAGAAACCCAATGTAAGTTATTTCAAAGTCTTCGGTGCAAGATGCTGGATAAGGGATCCACACCATACTTCAAAATTTGCACCGAAAGCACATGAGGGTTTCATGCTTGGTTATGGAAAGGATTCGCACACCTACAGAGTCTTCAACATCTTTCACAACAAGGTTGTCGAAACTGTAGATGTGCGATTCGATGAAACTAACGGCTCGCAAAGAGAGCACCTACCTCCTGTGCTAGATGAATTACCTCCCGATGAAGCTATTAGACTGATCGGCACTGGAGAAATTGTGCCTGAAGAACATGTGGTTGAAGAAGAAGTCATCATTCCTCCATCTACTCAGTGCGAAGACAATGCTGAACCCGAAGACAATGCTGCTGATGAAGACAATGCTCAGCAGCCTGAACAGAGTCTTCGCCATGCACATCCACGCGTGGCTAATGAAGTCCAAATTGAGAGAATGCTTGAAAACATAAATGCACCAGGTCCACTTACTCGCTCAAGAGCTACTCAACTGGCTAACGTTTGTGGGCACTTTGCTTTTGTATCCATCACAGGGCCCACCAAAGTAGATGAAGCTTTCAAGGAACCAGAATGGATTCAAGCCATGCAGGAAGAGCTTCACCAGTTCGAGCTGAACAATGTGTGGGAGCTCGTAAAGCGCCCTGATCCAAGGAAGCACAACATCATCGATACCAAGTGGATCTTCCGCAACAAGCAAGATGAGTCCGTACAAGTCGTCAGAAACAAGGCCAGACTTGTGGCCCAAGGATACACACAGGTCGAGGGTATTGACTTTGGTGAAACCTTTGCACCTGTTGCTAGACTCGAAGCCATTCGGATACTGCTTGCTTATGCTAACCATCATGACATATGCTTGTATCAAATGGATGTCAAAAGTTCATTCCTCAATGGTAAGATTGAGGAAGAAGTATATGTTTGTCAACCACCAGGGTTTGAAGGTCCAAAGCATCCTGACAAAGTCTTCAAGCTCAACAAGGCACTCTATGGCCTCAAGGAAGCACCAAGAGCTTGGTATGACACACTCAAGGAATTCCTCAAGAAGAAAGGCTTCAAACCTGGTTCACTCGATCCCACTCTCTTCACGAAATCCTATGATGATGAATTGTGTGTATGCCAAATATATGTGGACGACATTATCTTCAGCTGTACTAACAACAAATACAGTGATGAGTTTGCTTATATGATGCAAGAGAAGTATCAAATGTCGATAATGGGAGAACTGAAATTCTTCCTAGGGCTTCAGATTCGACAACAACCCAATGGCATATTCATATCTCAGGAGAAATACCTTAAAGATTGCCTCAAGAAATTTGGCATGAATGAAGCCAAAGGCTACAAGACACCTATGCCTACCAATGGTCACCTCTGCACTGACGAAAATGGTAAAGATTTCGATCAGAAGGTAAATCGCTCCATGATTGGGTCTTTATTGTACTTATGTGCATCTAGGCCAGATATAATGCTTAGCGTTTGCATGTGCGCCCGATTTCAAGCGGCACCAAAGGAGTCACATCACCTTGCTGTGAAGCGAATACTTAGATATCTGGCTCACACCCCAACGTTAGGATTATGGTATCCAAAGGGTTCGAAGTTTGAGCTGATTGGCTATTCAGATTCTGACTTCACTGGCGACCGAGTTCATCGCAAGTCTACATCAGGCACTTGTCACTTTCTTGGACAATCTCTTGTATGCTGGTCTTCGAAGAAGCAGAACTGTGTCTCACTATCCACTGCCGAAGCCGAATACATTGCTGCTGGCATATGCTGCACTCATCTTCTCTCGATGAAGTAGACTCTCAAGGACTACGGCATCAACCTGAAGCATGTACCTCTCTACTGCGACAATGAGAGTGCAATCAAGATCTCCTACAACCCTGTACATAATTCAAAGACAAAGCACATTCAGATACGAACATCATTTTCTTCGGGCTCACGTGATGAAGGGCGACATCAACATCAAGCATGCTAACACTGAAGATCAATTGGCGGATATCTTCACGAAGCCTTTGGATGAGAAGAGGTTTTGCAAGTTGCGGTGTGAGCTAAATATCTTAGAATCCTCAAATGTCCTTTGACTGGGAATACATCCTAACGCTTATGCATGTTGATGACTTTGATGCACAACACACGATGTAACGTATGTCTTCAATTCATGAAGACTTACAATCTGTGTGTGAATACATTAACGAAGAATATGACTTCAGAGCGCCATGATAATTGTGCGCCGTGTGTGAGTCAAACATTCTTATACGGTGGGTAACGCCACCAACCAAACTCCAAGACATTGTTTTTTATCTCATCTTCTTCACATGTCTTCATGAGCTGAATGTCTTCAGAACATAATTTTTGTTTGCACGTGTGTTTCAGTTGAAAACTATTTGCAGATCTACATTTTGATTAGAGCTTTGTCCTATACCGCATTTGTCCTATAGCTTTGTCTTCAACTTTTTCCTAGGCAAATGTGATCGGACCCGACATTCTCTTCTGTTTTTACCTCGTCCAAGTCTGTTCTAATCCAGTCGTATGCATTCTATATTGACACGTGTTGGCTGTCTTCACTGTGTCCTTGTCGGTTGAAGACAAATCAATCACATATTTAATTCTCAAATCTCAACTGTCTCCGTGTTATTAGCAACAACTCCCGCGCCGCCGCTTCTAGTATGGTAGTGGGTTGTCAGGTGGGTTGCATGTATGCCACGTGTCCACTTAAACCGAGGAGTCAGGGGCATATCCGTCCAACCGATTCGGATGTTTCCACCCCCTATAAATACAAGTTACCCCCTTCCATTATTACCTTCCTCTTCCTCCGCCACCCACATGCTCCAACCCTAGCGTCGTCGCTGGATTCCATCGCCACCGGAGACGAAGTGCTTAGCTGCCACGCCTTCTCCGACGACGTACTCATGCCGGCCGCGTACATCTCCTTCACGCCGCCGCCGTAGCTGTCTGTCTCCACCAAGTTAGGGTGAGGCAGATTGAACATCTTGGCCTCTCCGCCTCATCAAGCTGTTCATCGCATTCTTCATTGCGGTAAATAAAAAGTTATTTTTACCGCATGTTTTGATCTGAAATTTCTACTGAAAATAGTCGGTTGTTGTTTCTTCACTTTTCACTCAACCGCATCTAGATCTAGATCTCTATTTTGCCCAATACTTTCACTTTTTGGTCTGAAGATTGGTTTGATTCCTCACTTGTAAGAATCCTTGGACTTGTACAAATCTGAAATCACCATATGTGCTATAAAAGTGAATGTCTTCGGTAAAAGGTCAGTGTCTTCTAAACACTGTGCTATCTTCCAAATCTTCTGAGAATGCATATGACCTCTCCTCTTCCCTCGCGTCTCTAACTTTTTCACAGGTACATGTCCGCAACAGGATCGCTTGGATCTCATAGTCTGAATTTGTTTGCAGACTACTTGCAGATACATCTGGAATCGCCTGGTACTTGTTCTTGTCTGCGCACCCCTGTGAAGCCTTTGTCCAAGCCAATGGCAGATGATAAACCAGTCAAGAAGGGAGGGAAGCAAAGATGAAAGAATACAGCTAAAGATCTTCCTCCAGATCTATATGACCAATACAAGTCAGATGAAGGGGAAACTTATCGTCAGCGCAAGAATCGAATCAAATGGATTCGAAGATATTGGAGTGAGGAGTGGTTCAACTACCACTTTGTGACTAAGGAGTATGCTGAGAAGTGTGCTGAAAAAGCACCATGGACGGACATTGTCTACAGGAATCTTCATCCGAAGACTAAGGCAGAAGCCATCAATGAGGGGTTCTATCCGTGCATGTCCAGGTCCCCAATGCCTAGCAATCCTCATCCATCAAGCATTCTTGGCTGCCCAGATCATACACAGTCTGACTCTGATGATGATGATGAAGAGCATCCACCAGCCCCTAGGCCGAAGCCTCTGAAGAAGTCACTGGCTTCAAAGCCCCCCAAGCCGCCTGTCCCCTCACCTCAAGCTTCGCGCTCTCCCTCTGTTAATCCAGAAGTCCCTGAGGAAGAAGATCGCCTTCATAGGCGAATGAAAAGGAAAGCTGTTGCCTCCAGAGGTCCGAAGCCAACTCTGTCATTAATGGACGCCGCAAATATGATTGAACTATCTGACGATGAGTTCGACGATGAAGCCTTAGCTAGGCTCATCCAGCAGAAAGAAGAGGAAGCCAAGCTGCTCGAAGACTTACCTCTCATTGACCCTGTCATCTTCGAACACTTCATTGATGAATGGTTCGCAGATCCCTCTCTCACCATCGATGCCCTCCAGCTTCCAATTAGACTAGGTGTCACCTTCCAAGGGCTGGTGAATGAGGAACTGACTGTGGCTCAGAAAGCCAAGCAGATGAAGGCCAAGATTAGCCATGAAAA